>OZ002743.1:67481511-68830046 GCA_963924295.1 Dioctria rufipes | reverse complement strand
TTTATAAATTTCAGTCAGTCCATGACTGTTACCAGACACTTTAATTTTATTCATTTAAGTCTGTGATAACTCTTAGCGCTGAGCTAAAAACATAAAAGTCTTCTAAGACTCTTATTATGAGACTTAAAAAAATAAAAGTCTTTTGGGACTCTTATTGACAGTCTTCTTATGAGACTTAATAGTATTTTAGAAATTGTGAACTATTGCCATTACGTCCCAAGTACACCTATCCCCCGATTTACAAGGTATTTTATTTCAACGATTTCACTTTTACATGGTTTTTAAAATATGGATTTTGAAAAAAATTTGCAGTTATATAACATTGACTCTTATATTTCTATTTATTTTTTAATTCCATTAATGAAATAAATTATGGTGACTGAAGAAGAGGAGTCTGAACCAGTTGCGTTCACAGGAAATGTCGTGTGTGAAGAACTTGAATTAGGGCGAAAATTGGATAATTGTTTTCTACAAAATGACTCGAATGTTGAACGAGCTCTTCTATTTCCGTGAGTTATTAATAGACGCATAACTCAATATGTGGAGGTCTATAAAGATTTGACCAAAACTCTAACGCAATTGTTAATTGCTGATTCCATTACCAAAGTACGCCGATCTGAAACTGTTTCTAATTTTCTAATTCATCTAACAGGTAACTTGAATCGCAAAAAGTATGTACTATCGAGTGATGAACATGACCTCATACTGATCAGTAAGAAAACAGTAATAGTCTACGAAAGTGATAAGTAATTTAATTTTCGGCTAAATTTTTAAGTTATAATTCTATATGTAAAATGAATTACATATATATGCCTTTATATTTTTGTCAATTTTTGAATAGACCGTTATTTTTATATTTTTTTTTTCTAGATATTAATATAAATGACTGAATTATGCACATTTTTGGTTGCTTTCGTTTTACATGGTTTTACGCATAAAAATCTACGATTGCGATTTACACAGTTTTCTAAGGAACCGATCTTCAGTGTAAATCGGGGGATAGGTAATATACCATTCAGTCTTGATGGGACTTTTTCAGCTGATTGCCAAAATAGAAGTTATTTACAGTCGCTGGTTTAATGTTTTACAAATATACGGCAAATTCGCGGGAGCATTTAATCATTTAAAACTTTGGAAAAACTACCGCTAACCTCCCACTTTTTTAATTCTCTCTGCCTGGATTAGACTAATAGATGTCTCCGACAAAGATCCAAAACATACAAAATTCGAAGGAGAAAGTAATAGTAATATAGAATAAATCTAATGAAATAAATCAAAATTTTATCCAATAAACGCAAGACACCTATTTCGGAACAAGTCGAAATCTAGAGTGCCATTAGGCATTGTCTCTCAATAACCATAGAAAGAAACTAAAGTAAACCAGTTAGTTAAAGTTTTTTGGGTAAATTGGTTTTGTCAATCGTAATAACTTACACTTTCCTGTACGATACGAAGATTAGAAGACTAGACCCATCCACCATACCATTTAGAGGAGTCACAAGGAAAAAGAATCCCTCAGATGGAATGTCGTATGAAATAAAATTTTGTACAAATTCTAATTAAACGTCTTCCTGTTACTGAGGTTCAAGTCGTCAAAATTAATTACGCCCCCCCCCCCCCTCTAAGGATAAATCTTCAAATAAAAATTGTACTTTCTTGAGATTTAAATTCTTCTCGCAAAACTAGCTAAAAAAAAAAGCTTAATCTTACCAATTTCCATTTCTAAGAAAATTTAAATAATTAATTATATCAGAAGGACCAGGCTTTTTGAAGGGGAAGACATCAATAACTACCTTCTAAGAAAAAAAGAAAAGTAAATAAAAAGTGTGAAAGTACAAAAAGAAATTATTGTGAGTTGGAAAGTTAAATGATAAACGGTTGAATAAATCACAGTGAGTAATTTTCAAACCTAATTTATTGTTCAGGAAGTTTGCCGCAATGGAAAAGGGGAGCCGCAAGTGATTTTATAAGATAAAAAAAAAAAAAAAAATCTAAGAGGAATAGGAAATTGAAATAACCGTGCTTAAGGAAGTAATATTTGATCTAATGAAATATTAAATATTTTATCTTAAGCTATCGCTCACAGATATTACCGACGCAATTTTAGTAGAGATATATTAACCCTTTTGATAAATCTGAAATGTTTTTTAATGAGGTTTTACCCAAAATTTTAATTACTGTCTGAGAATTTGTAAAAAATCACAGAATATTTTTTACTCTTCATACGTTGGTACACGTGCGATTTTTCCTAATTCAAATTCAGGAAAAAAAAAAAGAATGCTGTAAAATTAATTAAATTTAAGATTTACCTATATATAAACAATAGCATATTTTTTATAACACACACATATTTTGATTTTCTTTATTAATCGAGTGTTTATTTGTGAATACGTTTTGTATATTGTCAATAATGGAAACGTGGTTGTCCGCCGAAATTGCAATTCAATGGTAGTTTTTATTGAATGGGAAATAAACTGATAATACAATTTTTTCCTTGTATAGATTTCTTATAGTTTTAAACTGATATTTTAGTCCAACCCAACAACTCCGTCCACAAGTTTATTATATTAATGTATTGAGCAGTATGAACCATTTTTCTTTTCTTTTTGGGAATATTGTTTCACACTATCTCTGGTGGAGTGCCATTGTTATTTTATTTGTGAACGATAATTCTATACTATTAATGCATAGATGATATATGTAATCAACTGCATTTAAAACCCTTGTGTCAATGAATAAATGAAATGACATAAACGAACCCATAACGTACCCGGGTATGTAACCATATTTACGTATATTTCTGTGGAACTGTTTCATTTTTTTTGCTTTATATATATGGAAAATATTTAGTCAAACAGTTCATAAGAATTTATTTTTATGATTAGGCCTATTCCAAAAGGTGGGTATGCTGCATATGGCTTACAAAACTTGGAGGTAGGATAATTGTTGATGATAGAAATGCATTTTTTCGAGTATTTCAAGAAGAATTTCTTCATAATGAGTGTAAATTTCATTCTTTTTCTACTCGCTGGCAAGGGTGATTAGATCATTTTGAGGTATCGACCCCAAAGCATACCTAATACTGGAACTTTCAACCAGAATTTCAAGCTATACCCTCGCGTACACTGCTTTCTACCGAGTTCGGATTTGTGACAAAACCACGATTTGCTCTTATGTACGAAAAAATAGGAAATCTGTAATTTTGCTTTCAACAGTAAATCACGATAAAAGTATTAGTGGTGTCCTCCAAAAACCTGAAATCATATTGTTTTACGACAAATGCAAGGGGGGAGGGGGGGGGGGAGAAAATATGGATAAGATGGTGGGACATTACACCACCAAGAGACGTACGTTGTGATGGACCCTAGATATTTTTATAATATTTTAGATGTGGCTCCTCTGGCGCCTTCATTATATACGATACCCACAATTCTAACCAAAAGACAAATAAGAGACGTAAGTTTTTTCAAGATCTTGGTGAAGCCCTCACCATGCCAGCTGTAAAAATCAGAGCAGCGAATTCACACATTATGTGGAATTTCGGGATCAGATATGTTATCGAATGCGTGATGGCAACCAAATACTGCAGTATTTGCAAAGAGGAGGGTAAGCGGTGACCCACGCGAAAATGTTGCACAACATGCTGTAAGCCTGCACGTGCAGAGCATTCTACAGAATTTCCCAGATGTAAAAACTGTTTGTCATAATAAATTCTATAATTTTTTTAAAGAATTAACTCTATTTTTTTATTGCCTTCAATCCCCATTCCTAAAAAATGTATTACATATCTGGGTATGCTTTGAGCTTGGTAACGTATATTTGTAATTCAGGTCTATCTTCTGACGAACCATAGAATACTTTTCACAATTTTATAGCATATATTAGCTACAAATAGAGCTCTTGAGGATAACTAAAGTGATGGTTAAAAAATTTTGAAGATAAGATAAAGTTTTTTCATTCTCAAAATTGCAAACATACCCAGGTATGTAGGTATTGACACAAGGGTTAAGACTTTTCTTCAAATCAAATCATACATAATCAAATAATAGTTTTTCAAGTAAATTCTAATGCCCTGATTAGATCTTACAAGCCTACTAGGTAAAAGTGTTCCATTTGACACAACATCGATCTAGCACTAAAATCAACACCAGCAATGAATTTTCGTGAATATCTTGATTTCCGATGTCCCTGCGACAAAAATTAATTAAGCCAATAAACAAGTAAAAACAAACTTGAATTGGTCTAATTGTAAGACCAATTCTTATGATACCCTAGATCAGTGTTTCCCTACCTTTTTTTCTTCGCGAACCAAGAGAAAAAATTTGACGAACCCTCTATGTAGTCGTTAATCACAGGTAAGAAAAGCAATAAAATTTGATAGGATATATATTTCTCATATTGCAGAATAATTGATTATATTAATCGTGAAACATTGAAATGAAACATTAATAAGACTAAAATGATGGCTATAAAAGTTGAAAACAAGATAAATTTATCAAACTGGTTCTTATGTTATACAAATGGAAAAACTCTTAATGGGATATTTGTGGTTGTTTGATAGAACAAAGCAATTCAAAGTTAGGCTCAATATCTGACAACTTCAGTCTTAGATCAGGTTCTGCATTTAACCTGTTTCTGTATTTATCTTTCAGATAAGTATATGCTGAAAATCCTTACTCGCATAGATATGTTGTGCAAAATGGTAATAGAACTTCAATGGTTTTTTTTTTGACAGAACAGGATATTCATTTTGTATACTGAGCCAGAAGTCAATTAAAGATTGATCTTTAAAAATTACTTCTAGAGAACTGTCACAAGATAACTCTATGAGTTTTTCTTTTTCCAGTATATTTAGAGAGGTTTCTAAACTTACATTTCCTTGAAATAGATTACGTATCCAGTTGTTTGAGATGGATATATTGCATCTGTTGGGAAAATAGTCATCGAAAGTTAATCGAAGATAATTCAGATGTTCACATATACTCCTTTTAATGTTTTTGTCAAGTTTAATTGAATTGAAAGCCTATGTATGAACGTCGGTTAATACAACACTACTCTCTCAGTTCCCGGTTGCGAACAAGTATCTAATTCTAAAATCAGTAGTAAACTGCCTTAAGGCTGAATGACAGAAAATAAAGCTCTCGATTCCGAGCTTCCAAAATTAACTAGGTAATAAAGGGTTTTCCAATAAGAGGTGTTATTTTGATATTCAAAGAAAAATGCCATTTTTTGTGATAAATGATCGGATCTTTATTTCATTATAAAGAGGAAGGTATGCCGTTAATAATGGGAAATAACATCAGCCAAATGACCACCACGACCACGCCTACAGGACCATATCCTTTTCATGAAATTTTCCATAACCAAATCGCAAAGTGGCTGCCCTATGTCCTCGATAGCCTCACGAATTCCATCTTTGAGGTCTTGAATCGACGCTGGGCTGTTGGCGTAGATCTTCTCTTTCACTTGGCCCCAAAGGAAGAAGTCGCAAGGTGTTAAGTCACAAGATCTCGGTGGCCAATTGTGATCACCTCTTCGAGAGATAACACGGTCCAGAAACTTTTCCCGTAAAAGATCAATGGTTTCGTTACTTGTATGGCACGTAGCGCCGTCTTGTTGAAAGAAAACGTTACCCAGATCAATACCATCCAATTCCGGCCATAAAACGTCATTCATCATCTGTCGATAGCGCAATCCATTCACCGTAACTGTTGCTCCAGCCTCATTTTCGAAAAAGTAAGGTCGAATGACCCCGCGGGACCATAAACGGCACCAAACAGTCACACGTTGAGGATAGAGAGGCTTTTCAACAATAACTCTTGGGTTTACCGAGCCCCAGATGCGACAATTTTGCTTGTTGACGAAGCCATCGAGGTGGAAATGGGCCTCATCACTCAAGATGAGTTTTCGATGGAATTCCGGATCATTTTCATGCATTTCAAGGACCCAATCAGCAAAGACTCGACGTTGTTGATGATCGGCCGGCTATAGTTCTTGTGTTAACTGAACTTTATAAGCCTTAAGACCCAAATCTTTATGCAAAATACGGTGTAATGACGTTTGTGGAATGCCTAATTCCAAAGAACGACGAGGAATGGACAAACCTGGGTTTTCTTCAACACTTTCGGCTACAGGAGCAATATTCTCGGCTGTTCTTGAGCGACGTGCACGGGTTTTATTCTTCACATCACTAACTTGTCCCGACAGCTCGAATTTTTCTACAAATTTGTGTATTGCGGTCCGACAAGGTGCTTCACGACGACCCAAAAATGTTCGAGTTTTACGAACCGTCTCTGCCACATTTTCACCATTTTTATAGTGAATTTTAATAATTTCAATGCGTTGTTGAATCATTTGTCGTTCCATTTTTATTAATGGCGTAATTTCTACTTGTCAAATGTCAAAAAATGACAGCTCCAAAAGTGACATCTACCGAAATAGCGGGCTAATTAAAATAACACCTTTTATTGCGTGAGCTATCGATTTAGGATCGCACGCAGAAGCAGATTACTTGAATAAGAGGAATAAATTATAATGTATAAAATTGTTCATATAATTTTTGATATTGATGAAGTAATTTTGAAAAACAAATAAGGAAAAAAGAAAATATTGAAATTTATTATAGATTTCTTAACAAACAGGCAGAGAACAGTCTCTTTTACAGTGGGTTTGTTCTTTAATTAATGTGTATTTGTATTGTTTGTTTTTTTTTTGCTTTTGATTTTAATGGTGTTTTAAAAAATCTGCCATTACAATATTATTTTCGCGAACCCCCTCTGCAAACACTGCGAATTCCCAGGGATTCGCGAACCACCGGTTGGGAATCACTGCCTAGACGAATACCCGTATATGTAGTTTTGTATGGTTTCCTTTCTGTGCAAGTGCAAGTATGATTTTTGAAGTCGTTTTTCAGTTCGTCGGACAGTAAAAACGGTTATAACGAATTTCATAGGATTTCACATTTTGATGAACTTTTCAGGACATTAAAACCGTCTAGGACTAATCATTTTTACACGATAAGAAAAATTCCTAAATTTTTATATGGCAACATCAAGAAAAGGTTGCCCGATTTAGTTCATTTTTAAAATTTTATTTGCTATTAATATATGTAAAACACCATGTACCAAATTTCAGCTCTCTATGTCGACTCGTTTAAAATAATTTTTAATATTATGCGTGGGTGTCCAATCCATTTTTATAAAAAACTAAAAAAAACAAACTGGTGGTTTTGCTGTATACAGGGTTATTCATACAAATGTGTTCCAACATGTGCCAATCAATTGCTTATAGTGTTGTGATCAACGTTCACGATGAGCAATTTTTCCGTAAAACCCCTGCTTTAACCATTGTTTTTTAACGGATACAGATATTTGGGTATATTTTCATTGATCACCATGTAACTTATGAACGTTACACCGTATGATAACATTGGTCTCTTTTCTTCCTCTTCTCCGTTTTGAAGTTATGGCTCCAGTAAGTTAAAATTTTGGAATTCTTACCTGTTTTTTTTTTGTTTTTTTTTTTTTTAATTTAACTACTATTTTTATCAAAAACCACGTCATCAACAACAATTTTTCATATTTGACTTAAAAAGCTCAAAAGCTTAGCTTTATAATGGATTATCACACTGAGTACCCAAAATGTAATCCTTTCTGCGTTATTTGCACTTTTTATTGAACATATCCAGCGAAAATTGCTCATCGTGAACGTTGATTACAACACTAATAAGGAATCGATTGGCACATATTGGAACACATTTTTACGAATCATACTGTATACAGTGGTGGAAATTCACATAAAAAGCCACGACTTTTTCTTGAAATATCTCAAAGAAATTTTGTAATATACCTAATTAAAATTCTTTTTCATTTAATATTCAAATAATATGTTTTTCATAATTAAACATAAAAATGCATATTCATAACAATAAATAATAAAAAAACCACAAAATTAACAAAATTCAGGCAAAATAGATGGAAATTCACATAAAACCATCCTAAGGTATGTTGTAAAAATAACTCTTATTTTAAACAGTCTTTATTAATTAACATTCTAATAATGTGTAGAACATCCACTCTGCTTTATAACCTCAAAAATATGGCGAGACATAAATTAAATGAGGTTTTTTAATTCATTTATGGCTATTAGAGACCGACCGCAGGCCGGCATTTTTGCCGAAGTCGAATCCGTAGCCGAACTTCGGCTTTATTATCACCTTCGGCCGAAGCCGAAGCCGAATGTATTGAATAGCGAATTAGTGAAGTGACTCTGACCAATGACCATAATGCTAAAGCAGCGAGGAAAAATACTTATTGTGATTTAAATAATACAAGCACAATTTTTTATTTTATTTATTCAGGAACAATTATACATAAATATATAAATATCACTCTTCTAATTAAAAAAGTAAATAAACCTTGCACTATTTCAAGTTTTAACTAAAAATATGACTTTTTCAGTCTTTGGTTTAGTTGTCTAGAAATGTAATTCTTCTTCAGGCCAATGAACTTAAAAAATCAGTTCTATGTATTAATTTACAAAAAATAAACGAACATCAAAGTTGTACTTATTTCTACAATGGGCTCTAGACCCTAATCCAATGTTTCTTAATTAATTAAAAAAAAACCAAAAAGTAAACATTCTATTTCTAACAAAAAGTAAATAATATAAGTAGCATTTACGTCAAACAGTAACATTCAATTAATAATCAAAATTAAACAATTTAATATTATAGGCCAAAAACAAAAGCGCAAATTGGCTCGCCTATCAGCATGAATTTGTCCAGCCGCGCTGAACAATTGTTCGCTCGCCACACTGGTAGGGGGAGCTGATAAATATTTTGTAGCTATTTTTTTCAAGCAGGTATAAGGGCTTGAAGCCCAATAATGAAAAATGTCGGCGTTCCTTGTAAGTAAAGGTTCTTTTAAATAGGATTTCAGGTGTTCTTCAAAAGGTGGAAAATCTTCTGAATTGCAGGATTCAATTACTGGCGGCATATTGTCATGCGTATCCCACAGATGTTCCATTTCCTGAGGATTAGGACTTGATGAAGTTGAAGGGGAAACAGGTTCAATAATTTTGTCATTTTCTGATGTTTTTGAAAGTTGTTGACGTAAAAATGTAAAAATTTCCGTCTTGCAGCTGGTAATTTCATCATCGGTAAGATACTTGGTTTTGAATCGTGGATCAACAATGGTTGCAATTGTTAATTGTGAAAAATTTTTTACGTATGAAAATCTTTTGTTGAGTGACTCACACAAGCGATCTTTTAATCTACTTATCTCTTCGCAATCTTGAGCTTTTACTGCAAGTTTTGTATTTAGCATAGCTATCAAGGGTATAATGAGAGACACGGATGCAGAATCGGCAGAAATATCAAGTGTAGCTTGATAGAAACATTTTAATACGATTATCAAGCTGTTCATCATACTCCACTCTTCCACAGTCGGGACATCAATTCCACCACGTTCTGCCATGTAGAGATTAACAGCAACTTTTTGCTCAAACAGCCTCTCCATCTTGTGACTACATCTTGAATTAAGGCATGCTTTGGTAAGCCACATGTTTCTTAAAATTTATTGAGATATCGATTTGCTCGTTCGCTTTTTTTGAAGTGGCCTACAATCTTGCGACATTTTTTTATTAAAATCTTAATTTTTTCGTCCTTGAAGATCGAGTCATAAATCACGAGCTGCAATGTGTGAGCTACGCACCCTAAAGATGTAAAATTTCCAGAACGCATAGCCGCACCCATATTAGCGGCGTTGTCCCGTACAGCCATATGGATTTTATCGTTTATTTTATATTCGTCAATTGCTTCATTGAGTTTCGTAGCAATGTATGACCCGGTGTGATCTTCATCCAGAACCATGGCTCCTAATATCACTTTTGGTCTGGTCGGACCATCAATAAAATGTGCCGTAAAACTCAATAGGGAGCAGATTTTCGGAGGATTACTCCAAATATCAGTTGTAAAACTTACCCATTCAGCTCTGGAAACATGGTCAAATACTTTTTTCTTTACTTTTTCGTATGTGCTTGGCATTAAAGACGTTCTGTATTATTTTTCTGTTTTTCTCCTATACCGTGATGGGCTATTAAGATCGGTAAAATTGAGCCTTTGAAATGCACTACCTTCGACAATATTGTATGGCAACATGTCGACAATTATAAGGTCCATGATGCTTTTATCAATACGCAAAGAAATATGATGATCATCGGGCCACACAGCTGCTATCTTTCGTTCCATAATCTGTGGCAAAGTCGACTGAATAAAATCCTCATTTTTGTCTTTTTCATGAGGTGATTTCATATTTTCGACTTTTCTAACCTTAATCATACTCTGATTTTTGTTTTCGGCTTCAATATACTTTTCCCATTCCTCCTTGTGAATTTTTTCTAAATGGTTTTTTATATTTGTTGTTGTTTGTTTTTTTGGTACCGAACTACCAAGTAACAATGTTTTTGTACATATTCTGCAGGTTGCTTTAGCATCTTTTGTGTCAAAGTAGTCCCAAATAAGAGTTTTAGCTGTCATATTATAATTTATTTTTCCTTAAACCAAAACAAATAAATTGCCTATATACATACACACAAACATGACGAATAAAAAGTTTCCAAATTAATCTAAAGGTAACTATAACTACGTATGTCCCTCAGACAACCAAAACAATGCTTAAATTATTGTTGTACCTAATGCGAGAGAACAGGAGAAGTAATTAACTAATCCCTAATTAATCAGTAATCAGAATCACACTGTTTTACTTACGTGAGCAAGCAAAGCAATCAAATTATTCTCGAATATTCTTGTTTATCCGAAAGAACAAAGAAGAAATTAATAAAACAAATTTTCGTTCAGTAAAACGCACAGCACAGTCAATGAGAAACACAACCTTCCCGTTTCACTTCTACAAAAAAACTGTCATCGGGGCATAATGAAATTCCGCGTGACAAAACAAGCAGCGACTTGCTCATGTGCATGTCATTGATTGAGCCACGCACGTTCCCTCCTCGTTGCTGCTGGTGCTGCACTCTCGGTAGCACACCGTCCTCAGCGCCGCCCGCACACCTCACTCATTTAACATTCGGCTTCGGTAAAACCTTCGGCCTGATTCTGGCCGAAGCCGAATGTGTTTCCGAAGGTTTCTTTTTTGCCGAAGTTGGCCGAAGCCGAAGGTTCGGTCGGACTCTAATGGCTATAGACTCCCACTCTAATATTTTAATACTGTTTTTTAGTTCCTGTATGTTGGAAAACTGCCGTCCATTTGCGTAAACACGCCTCGTAAATATCCCCCAAAGATTCTCAATCGGGTTTAGGTCTTGCGGGCCATTTCAAAGTATCGACATTTATTTCTTGCAGCCACTCAATTACCTTCTTCGCCACGTAGATGCTGGCGTTATCCTGTTGGAAAACGAAGTCCTGACCGCATAATTCTTCCTCCCGTTCAATCATAACATCTTGCAAAAGCTCCATGTACTTTTCTGAATTCATTCTTTTAGGAACCCATGCAAGAACCGTTTTACCACCTGAGCAAAATTCAGCCCAGATCATCACACTACCATCCTCAAGTTGCGGCTCATCCTTATTTCTTCTTGGATGCGCTTGTCGTACCAATAAGACTGAAATCCAGCGGGTTCATCGAGATTAAATTTCTTTTCGTCAGTGGAAAGAGCTTTATCCCATTCAGTGGTTCATGCCATATGGTTTTCAGAAGAATTTAATTTTATCTGCTTATAAGTTGCCGTTAATGGTGGTTTTGGTTTTTTCGCCCTCTTCCTAAAAGTTAGATTGGAATCTGCGTGTCGGCTTGACACGTAACTCTAAGCAAGGCAGTTCCAAAAGTTCTGTAATCGTCAAATACTCCTCGCAACTTTTAAGGCATAAACTACTATTAGCATCTAAGCTTCTTAAGAATTTAACTACAGATATGTAGGTTAGGATTCCCAGGCTCTGATGCTATGTACTTATATAAATGAATTTTTAACTAGGAAAAAGAAACAAAGTGAAACACAACTACAAATATGTTTGGATAAAAAGAATGATGATAGCAGTGCTCCATTACTACAAAAACTGGAAATTGCTTAGAACTTCGTATTAAAAAAACTTTAGTTGTCTCGTTTTTGGTGATGCGTCTCAATATTTACTACCAAAATGTCAGAGGATTAAGGACAAGGACTACAGGTTTTTACTTGTCATTGTTATCAAATAATTACGAGATTGTATGTCTTACTGAAGATTCTTACAAGAAAATATCTTTAGTAATGAGATTTTTGATAATCGATATTTGGTATAAACAAGGGATCGCAGCATGGAGCTCACTGGTATGAAAGACGATGGCGGTTGTCTCATTGCAGTCAAAAATTCTTTTACCTCATATTATTTACTTTCTGAAGACAATTCTAACAAAATTCTGTGGGTATGCATTAAGGAAAAAATTTTAACATTGTTTGTGTGCTATGTAAGTATCTTCAAGCAGCACTTATGAGAATTACGATTCTCTTTTTTGAAGTATTAATGAAAGAATCTGTTTTCTGGGAAGTATCACATTTTATTTGCGGGTAATTTCATTCTACTATACCTTTCGTGTTTCTTTGACAAAGTCAATAATTGTATGATGCCTTCGGGTGTTTTTAGTCAATCTGCGCAATCTATGCTTAACAACATGACCTTGTTTAACTTTCACCAGTACAAGAACACGTCAGAAAATTAAATAACATGGTTATTGACGTGCTATGGTAAAATCTATAATCATCCACCTTAATACATAATTTTAAATGTTTCTTTATCAAAGACTGCTTGAAACTGAATTTGGCATACTTTAAAAATTGCAATAAATCAGGTAATCCCAGACTCGTCACATACTATCGTCCTATATCTATTCCTAATGCGTTGACTTTAATCTTTGAAACACTTGAGTAATCAGCTTTTTCATAAAACTTTACTGTAAATTGACCTGCAACATGGTTTCCTTCCTGGACGCTCTACAGTTACCAACTTAGCTCTGTTTACGGACACCATCTCATCTGCTCTTGATGAAAACAAGCAAGTGAAATTCATTAGCACTAATTTTTCAAAGGCTTTTAATAGAATTCATCACCAGCAATGTCTTTTGAAGATGAAAATTGAAAATCTATTTTAACATTAACACATGGGTTTTTGATTCCTGTCCTATCTAGAGGAAAGAAATAGAGTTGTGGTTTTTAATGGTTCCAAATTACACCTCAGGTGTTCCTTAGGGTACTATACTGGGTCCTTTCATCTTCCCAATTTATATAAATGATTTACCAATTGATATTACATCGCCGTCTTTGCTTTATACTGATGACGTTAATTTTTTTTAGAATAATTTATGATACAAACAATTGTAAAAATGCCTGCAAAATGATATTGTTAAGCTCGAAGATTGATGTAAGGAAAATTATCTAAACCTTTATATCGATAAATATAATACTAAAACCTTTTCTAGAAACCTTGATTGAATCTTCTACAAAATAAATAATATCTCGATTTCACGTGTTAATGAAAGAAATAAAGGACTTATGGGTTACCTTTAATTATAAGCTTTTCGCTTCTAATGTAAATCTTATTACTTCTAAAGCTTATTATCGAATGCTGGGCTTCATCTTTCGGGTGTGTACATAGATCCATCAAGGGCAGTGCTGCTTATATTTATCTTTTTACCTGATTGGTGAGAAGCATTCCGGGATATGCTTGTAAAATTTCTACTTTTTTCTACTCATGCTACAATAAATAAGTTGAATCGGTCCACAGAAAGTATCCTAGTATACTATTGTTTAAATCAGGCATCAATGTGATGGAGTATACGCACCGTCGTATGCATCTGGATTGTTTGTTTTTATATAAACTCCTAACTAGTTGCATTCTTTGTCCCAATTTGCTTTCCAAAATTAGCATAAATATCTAAACAAGATCCCAAAGACTTCATGTTCCATTTATAATTCCGTTCTGTAGAACTAATCTACGAGTAAAGTCACCATTGGTAAAAATGCAAAAAATAATTTAATGTAAGTGTAGCGATACTGATGTCTTTAGTTCTGACCTCCTGACATTCAAAAGATCAGTTTTACCGGAGATAGTATAATTTCCTTAATTTAATATCTATAATATTTTTACGGTGTTTCCTTTGACTTTTCTTTGTATTTATTTTCAATCTTTGGCACTTTTTCAATTTTTCTTGTCTTTTCCTAATTACTTTATTTTTTTATTTTGTACCTTTGTATTTTCTGTAGGTTTACAATTTCAGTTTACTTTTTCATATTTTTTATATTTTTGATTATTATTTTTCTGAATTTGGTTCTGTTTTTTGTAGTTTTAGTTATAGTTTATTTATATTTTGAATTTATGTACTATTTTTTATTTATTTTTTCTACTATTTTGTAACTTTTGCAGTTTTTATTATTTGTTAGAAAAATATGAAAAAAACTCTTGGTCATGTACTTTTAAAATTATAAGGATTCAAAAATAAATCTTAAAAAGCTGACACCCTGTGATGATCTTTCAAGTCCTGTGACTGGAAGTATTAACTTTTCGTCAGTTTGTTTTTTCTGTAATGTAACCATGAATAACTCTTCTATAAATTACAGGTAAAAGTTAAAACATAACTGCCTCAGTTTCAAATAAAAAGTTAGATTTTTGCCGAACATTGCATTCAACCGACTGTACTGTAGAAAAAAATTTACTACACTATTTTGGCAAGTAACATTAAAAGATGGCGCGTTTAATAAGGATTCCAAAATGGTATGACACTTACTAATTGCTATTTCTTAATTAAGGAAAAAAAAAATTTTTTTTAATGAAGTCGGAATTCACACAATTTCCATTTAGACGAACAGTGACTTTATTTTTACTGGTGTGAGCGAGACAGATGGTGACGCTACTTTATTCAATGTGACCGAGACAGATAGTGACGCCACCTTGGACCAAAGGGTACCACTACTTAAAAAAAGTAATTTGTTAGTTTTAGATGCATTTGAAATAAAATTCAGTTGTTGGATTTCTTTAGTTATGATTTTTATTAAATCAGATTTACAAGCTTTTATAACAAATATTCGAACTGTTTGATCGCGTAATAAGACGGACGTATCCTCTCGAGTTGATGTATTCAACGGCTCCTGCAATTCTTTGGCGCAACTCGTCTAAATCTTGAATGGGCTTAGAGTACAAATTTTCCTTTATAGTTCCCCAGTAAAAGAAATCTATGGGGTTTAAGTTTGGTGAACGGGCAAGCCACGAAATTGTACCGCCGCGCCGAATCCACCTATTGGGGTATTCTCGATTGAGAAACTCTCGTACTGTGAGAGCATAATGCGCTGGCAGCCATTTTGTTGATACAACATGCTGCCGTAAATGTTTAGTGGCACTTCTTCCAATAAATCTGTTAATTGGTTCTGTAGGAAGTCCAAATAATCCTGGGCATTTAAGCTCTCCGACAGCTCGATTGGACTAATAACATTACCATTCAAAATTCCCGTCCACATGTTTACTTTAAACCGGTACTGCGATCTGTCTTCCCCCATCAAATTTGGATTTTCCAAGAAATTGTATGAAATCCGACTTCATTAAAAATTTTTTTTTCCTCAATTAAGAAGTAGCAATTAGTAAGTGTCATACCATTTTGCAATCCTTACTAAACGCGCCATCTTTTATTGTTACTTGAAAAATATTATAGTACATTTTTTTTACAGTACAGTCGGTTAAAGTTGGGTAATGTAATTATTATGAATGCAATGTTGAGCAAAAATCTAACTTTTTATTTGAAACTGAGGCAGTTATGTTTTAACTTTTAACTGTAATTCATAGAAGAGTTATTCATGGTTACATTACAGAAAAAAAAATCTGACGAAAAGTTAATACTTCCAGTCAGAGGACTTGAAAGATCATCACAGGGAGTCTGTTTTTAAGATTTATTTTTGAATCCTTATAATTTGAAAAGTACATGACCAAGATTTTTTTTTCATATTTTTCTGATAACTGTTACGACTTGATCTATTGCCCGATTCCGGCTTGACGATGATTTCTGGGACACCCGTATATTTGTAAAATTTTTGATTTTTATATTATTTTTTGTTTGTTTTGGTTCTTATTTTGTAGATTTAGTTTATATTTCTATTTCTCGTCTTTTTATATTTTCTTATTATGATTTATTGTATTATTTTCTAAGGTATTATATTATTGGATTCTGTCTGTATAATATCTTTTGAAATTCACAAATAAATACTCTCCTAACTACAGCAACTTTATTCCTAACACCAAAATTTACATGAAAACTCATCACATACTTTTCTATAAATTAGTCTGTAGTTTAGACCTAATTTTGACCAAATGTAGTGAGTTAATTGAAAGACACCGGTGGTAAGCGCATATTACTAAAAAGAATTTTAAATTGAATTACCTTTTTCGTATTGGCTTAAAAGAACTTTTAAGAAATAGAAAGTAGAAAAAAAAAGGAAAAAATTCCCAACTCACACAAGTTCAAAATATAACAATCCAGTCGAGCTCCGTGAGCGAACAATTAGAGGGTTCGAAAAATGTGGGTGAAATAAAAAAAAGAAAGAAAAAGAATCAAGGAAGGCAACCCTAGAGGAGATTGAGGAAACAGCAGCGAAATCAGGTCAATTAGTATATTAATATTTACCTATATATTTTTATGTGTTTATCATAGTGACTAAGTTTTGTATAGGTTAGTATGGAAAGAATTAAAATGAGCATTAAAAGAAATTATCGTAGGCATGAGTATTTATCATTACACCTCAGAAAAGGAATCTTTACACGGTCTCAGTTCTTTTTTAATCTTTTCCCGTATAGTACCTATTCGTTTCTTTTATGTTTCTTACATTTAGTTGATAAAACCACTCAAGTCTGCTTTCGATACCACAAAAGCTTCATAACAACTTGTGATTCTAGCATTATATCTTTATACCTTTCATGCTCTGAATTTTGTCTCCTGTAGAATCAAACGAAATTAATTATGTAGCCCTCTTGAGTAGCTCCAATGTAAAATTTACAGCAGCACCCTATTGGCTTTCCTCGAATTAATTTCTTGTTTCCATACCTCCGAAATATGATAACAACAAGATTTCAACTACTGGAATAGGGTCGAAAAATTTCTAGAGAAAATTTATTTATTATGGACGCAATTGTAACGTAGCTGGACTGGGTTGTGGGTTAACTCTAGAGTACACCAGGGAAAATGGATAGTCCAACGATGAGAAGACTCATCAGCATCTACTTGGGTAGAAAATGTACTATCAGGGTGAATGGATTGTCCAATATAAATGATAAGATGTATTTTTGTGTTAACTCCAATGGTTGTTTATTAGTATCATCTAAAGTCCTAATATAGTTAAGCTATAATCTTGACTGTTTAACTAATATTTAACTAAAAGAATTCACTGTATTTGGAATTTATGTTCCTATGGCTTTAACTTCAAAATTCTAGTTATCCAGTTTATTACTTATGCATCTGTGGATAATTGTCAAATTCAAATAAATCACTGATTCACTTATACCTATGACTGGCTGTCGAGTTCAATTATGAGAATATTATACTGCGGACGTTCTCGTATTTACTATCTCGGGCGAAATTATACATCTGTATCACGTGTGGTCCCTTATTCAGTGGAACACATACCTCGGTAACTGGAGTACGGATGATGTCGTATTCACTGAGATAGATAAATAGAATACCGATGGTCTCGTATTTGTTAGAGGAGATGTAGATGTATACACACCTCAAAATATAGAACACGGATGGTCTCGTGCTTCACTAGAAATAGACCTGGATATACACATCCCCGGCGGCTAGAATACGGATTGTCTTATATTCGCTAGAGCAGAAATGGATGTACACACATCTCAAAATACGGAACATGGTTCATCTCGTGTTTTCTTCAAATAGATGTGGATACAAACCCCTCGAAGGTTAGAATACGTATGGTCTTGTATTTACTGGTGGAGATGTGTATCGTCACACACCTCAATATATAGAACACGGATATTCTCATGTTTACTAGACTGGAGGATGGTTGGGAGGAGGTCCATTCTCAACAAACTTTTGGTCTGACTTAGCAATCGTACTGCGAGATATTATAAGGTTGACGGGTCAAGATCAACTGCCAACTATCCAAAATCCAGATCTTACGCGATTAACGAAACTTATTTCAACTTATGACTTTATTGAACATTAACACTTTAACTGTCCGAAAAAGATATGAAAACTATTAATTAATATTTGTTGCTTTGAAAGCGGTGTTTGAGTTTGGGAAGGAATCGGGAAATGGAAAGGTTGGGATTTGGGATGGCCTGGCGGCTTGCCTTTTATAGCACTGGTTGTCGCCGGCAGGCGAACAACCAGTACTCATTGCCACCAGAAGGCGACGCCTCTCACTGTAGCTGGCTGATTTAAGTCAGCTATCACTCGGTGAGCACTTGATTACTACCAATATATATCTGTGCGTGACTTTGGACATCATATATTACTAAGTGTTAAGCCGGAATTACAATGGACGCAACGGAACGCAACTGAACGGAGAGAAATGTCAAACCGGTTTTCTTTATATGCTTTTCAAATGGAGTTGCGCACAGTGGACGGACGAAAACGCAGTCGTACGCAGCAAGTTTAATAAAATCTGTAATTAACGCGACTGACGGATAAACATAACCTCAAATTAGCTTTGGGATTGTTTATTTTGTTCCGTCAAGTGAAAGCAGAGAGGAAATGGAATGAAAACAGTTTTTTGATTTTACCCATATTTGTTTATAAATTTTGGGTCAAACGTCACTGTCACTTTCAATTAATCATGCGTCCATTGTAAGCAGCTAACCTCGACGTCCGTTTTACTGCGTAAATTTGACATTTCTCTCCGTTCAGTTGCGTTCCGTTGCGTCCATTGTAATTCCGCCTTTATTCAGACGTATGATGAATGGATGGAGAGGTTTCTAATGAAGGCCACTTTCAGTTTATGCTCAAATGGACTTCGTGACACACTCTCGAACACTTATCATTAGGCCTGAAACACAATTGGAACTTTTCAGCCAGCTTGAGATTTGTTGACAATGTAAATCAGTATAGAAGAGCACAATTGGAGCTTTAACTTTTTTTGCCAGCTTCAAACTGACTTCAGATTTGATCAAATTGCAAGTTTTACGCCCAGTGGCTGCCAACTTCAGGGAATTTTTAATGTCGCCAACTATGCGAATGTTGAATATCAGATGAGAATGGCATCTGTTGACACATTTAAGAAGTAAACAGCTACCAATAATATTAAAATGGAAGAAAACTTATAGAGTTAGTAAAAGATAAGCATTTCCTGTGGGATATAAAAGAAACAAACTCAGTATTATTTTTACATATAATTGGTACATCTCGAAACTATCCAAAAAAGTATGAATTTATCGTAATTTTGGAAAATTGGAATCATTAACCGTTGTTCCTTAATAAAAGTTTTAACATAAACAAGTTAAAGTTGCAAATGTCAAAAACGCTAGTTGTGTTCAATTCGGCTTTTTCAGTCAGCTTTAGCAGAAAGCTGGCGATAAAGCTGGGTGAAAAGCTCCAATTGTGTTTCAGACTTTAGAATTGCATAGAATTTGTCATACAAAAATTCCAATTTTTCACGCATGTTTGCATACTGGTTGAGAACATTAGACAGTGACAGTGACTTAAATTTTGGGTGCTAAAATTATATTACAATTTTTTATGTGCTTTCAAAAACTCACTAACTCTGTTTACCTCTTCGAAGTGTTGCCATAACAAAACTTAATAATTTTTTTATATTTATCCGGAAAACGGTTACTCCTTGAAATTCGTAATGTACTACAAAGTTTTTCAATGAAGTGTGAAACCTATGGAACTAATTACTTTACGTCTGATAAACCGTTCTATTAAAAATAAATGCGGAAAATGTCATTATGACATTTATAAACTTCTCGTTTCGTCTAAAAATTGCTTCGCGATTTTCGTAAGCATGCTGCAAAATCTTTGAAAATAAGCCACCAGATATAGGATTGAATTTGTTATAATAAACGGAAAACATAGGAAGCCAGTCTCAAAGCGAATAATATAAATGAAACGCTCAAAATTATCTTGAATAGCCGACCTATTTATAGAACTATTTTGAGTTTCCAAAAGATAAATAAAAACCACTCTTGATATTGTAATTGGTACTTTCTCTGATAAATTTCGTGTTTTTACAAAAATAAAAAATAAATCATCATCTTTTCCGTAGTTATATGCTTCGGGGTTTTTTATTTTGTTTTAGTTTTTGTTTGTATTTTTATTGTGTAATAATTTTGTTTTCATCGCAGATATTTTTGTCCTTTATGTTCGCTGACTATGAAAAATTTCAATCATCCACTTCCATTAGGTGTATGGGAATTTACGGCATGGCGCACCAGCTGAAGTAATCAAAATAAATTTAGAAAATATTTTTCAGATGAAATATCTTCAATGGAAAGGGTTTTGTTTACGCCGAATAAGTATCCGATAAAATACAATTTTGTTTTTAAACTTTATGGCTTTCAATCGTAGCTTGTTACCTTTTCCAAGCCTATATAAAACCGTCGTACGTATGGATGCTGAAAATTGAACTTTGCTTTGAATACGAGTTATCAAATTATATTTTCACTTTTTATGAATAACGAATTATGTGAATATTAATTTGTTTTCTATTTCGGCACGTGTTTCAAAATAAAAAAATACTTTATAGGTACCGGGAAAAATTATGGTAGTAGTTTTTTCTATTAACAAATATCGTTGTTGATATTTGATCATGTCAAGTGGTTCGAATTGGTGTGATGATATTTGTTTACAAGTCAACCGACATATGAAATTTAGTATTTTACAAAATCTCGCTGCAGAAAGTAGTCACAACGATTTTGAGGGTGAAACGAATGCTGTGAATATCTTTGTATCTCCTATTTTATTTAATTCTCTAACATTATCGAGGTAATTCGAAAAGATATAGATAATATTTTAATCCTGACGACTAATATCTTGCCTGTCCATAAAAAGCTTAAAAAAAAACCTGAAATAGTCCAAGAATTGACAGAAGTAGACGAAAGCTCTTGTGCATCTGGAGGGTGATTCTGATCTTTTGTCGTACTTGAATGTCAAAATATACGACTAAATGAAATGAACTTTTCTACTGATTTTATCGTGTTTTTATTCAGGGCAACAACCCTTGCATGACGTAGAATGAACTGAAAATGACACTTCACATTACAAATTCAAAATAATATTTCGAATTTAATCACTTGTATTGCTCTAATTAGGTGTAGAATTTCCATTTACCAGTGTAAAATTTTTGTCACAACCTCTGGGAGAAGTTGACTAATTTGTCGTATATTTAGTCGTGTTTTTTGACGTTAGTTCACCGAAATTTCATTATAGTTCATTTTGTGGTAGATAATAGTGAAGACACTAAATGAACTGTGTTAAAAGAAAAAGTACGACAAAATATGTCAAAATTCACGACTAAATAGTACGACAAAAGATCAGAATCACCCTCCTGCACTGCCTTCGAAATTCAAATAAACATCAGAAAAGATCTTGTGGATAATAGAAAAATTATTACTATTATTATTAGTATGTAAATGGGTCTATAATCGTCCATTACAAAAAAAAAAAAAAGAAAAAAGAAAAAAAAACGTGTTGTGGTCCCTTGAGTTAACCATGTAATCTGTGTCTTAGACTTTCGGTAGGAACATTCCGCATATCCGAGGATGGAATGATTCACAACGCCGAAAAGAAAATCGAGGGCAAAATGGAACAGGTGGGAGCGATGAGGTGACACTAGTGAAAGAAGTTTGATTAGGAAAAGTGGAACACTGTGAAATTGGAATTCGCTTTAAAAAATTTGTAAATTAATCAACGCGCAACTCAAGGGCGCATATGCTGTTTCCCATCTGCCATCCGTAGGAAAGCCAGAAATTAAAGAAATGAATAAATTCTCACCAATTTTTCTGGACTCCCTCAATTAATCTTTAGAGGTCGATGTGAATCACACAGCAAAAGACCAGAAACTGTTTAAATAGCCCATCCTTAACCGACCATGCCCATTAGCTAGTTTGATACCCCTTTTAAGAGGCTGCAAAATGAAATTAAAATATGATTTCGGCTGGACTCTTGAAATTTTATTATCATTATAATTATGTTTACAATAAAGTTACTACTATTAGTCGTTAGTCGACGTTGCTGAGATTTTTTAACACACGACCTTCATTTTACTCTTAAGTGAAAAGTGTCCTTCGCGTCGAAAATATCCTTGTGTTACTATACTTCATGTAACATTTTTTTTTTCGAATTTCTTTTGTATTAAAATTAAACTTGTTTTTTAGTAATTTCATTTATAGGTTCTACTATTGTGACAGAATTTATAGAACATGGAGCTTACTGTTTCTTATTGTTATTATAATCTTTTTAATTCCAAATTTAAATGGAACCTCTATATTTAATGCTAAAATATTCAAATCAGCTACCCTCCTTAGTCCTTGCCCCATTCACAAAATCGAGTCTTTAGTAGCTTCTCGGGTTTCTAATAATAAAAGTCTAACTCTGGTTGAATATTGAGTAAGTGTTTGCCTTAAATATATAAAGAAAATAAATTCAATGAAGTTCAATTAGTGACAGTATAGTATTTTTTTTTTTTTTTAAATAGAGTCCAGCCGATTCAGGGGGATTGACTAAAAGAAATTGCTGATATTGCTCTCTTTATCCATATATGAGATATAGAAAGTAAATTGATTGGCACTGAAAACTAAAGAAAAGCAAAAAAATAAAAAATAAAAACGGAAACTAAAAATAGTGGATGCTTAGGAGTAGCAAATAATGTGGAATCTCGCCAGCGTCAGAGTTTTTCCAAAGGAAGAAAAGCAGAGCTAAGTATTTTATTTGTAATTTTCGCAGGTAACTTTTATATTGATCCTCTCGCGGTTTCATCTTAAATGATGATATTTTGATTGTTTAGTTCATAGTTGGTATAAAATTTGAAATGTCTCATAATTACAATGGCTGCTTTCTTTACCAATGTGCGTTTCTCAATTTAACTCATAATTAAAAAATAAGACAACGTGATGCCCAGGTTAGTTTCCACGTCTCCTGTAGTAGCCAAAAGTTGTGAAGCCTAAGTTACGTTAGTATCAGCGTAACTAACTATTGTGCAGCGCATGATTTTATACCCTAGGTGAAATGTATAGAATATACTAATTTTGTCATTCCTATTGTAACACACAGAAATAATGCTAGTAGATAACAAGTCAAAAAACTAGAATTGGTCTCAGACCAAGTCTTATGAAACCCTAGATGAATGCTCGTATGAAATTTCGTATTGTCACGGTTCTGTGCAAATTTGATTTTTGAAGTGGTTTTTCGCATATATTTCTAGAACGGACTGATCATTTTCACAATATACGTAAAAAACCTAAATTTTTATATGGCAACACCAAGGAATTTCCCGATTTAGTCCATTTTTGAAATTTTATTTGCTAATATAATGAAAACACCATGTACCAAATTTCAGCTCGTTCTCAGGCAATGTCCAAATATATAGTCGAAAACGAAATATTTGTATGGCAACGCCACGAAGAAGTTGCCCGATTTATATCATTTTTGAACTTAATTTCATTTTTTTTTAAGTCCGTGTACAAAATTTCAGCTCATTAAGTATACGCGTACTCGAGTTATCGTGCGCACAGACGGACGGACAGACGGACGGACATGCAAAAATCAAAATAACTTTTAATACTATGCGTAGGTGTCCAATCGATTTTGCTCTACCATCATTATTATTATTACAAACGGAATGACAAACTTAGAATACTCTTTAGATTTAATCTAGGGTATAAAAATGGGCTGGACACTAGGGTGGAACGAAAATTGCCAAAAAAGTTCATTTCCATTAATTACTTGGCCTATATATGGAATAGTTGCCTCTTTTAGAAGTCAATTACTGTACAAAATATTGGTTTGCTGAGACTTCATCCTTGGCTGCCAATTTGACATCTAAATCTATAAAAAAAATGTAAAATACTTTTATGCAGCTCTTCGCTTATTTTCATAATAAATAACCAGAAAACTTGCTTCCTGAATGAAAATAGCACAGAACTCACCCCGTGGAGGTGGCTGCAAGTCGAGTTGCACCACCCACCCACACTTTTAATCACTTTCTTTATATTCAGTTGTCTTTAAAAACTTGGTGATACTGACCTTTTGTCTCGAATTTTTATAGGGATATTCTGGAGGCATTTCTTGACCTAATAAATCCATATCTTGCTTCATAGCCACATACTGCCGCTGATGCTTCTGTAACTAATTTTACACAGCGTTCCACGGCGTGGGAATGACAAGGAAATTTTAAAATATCAATTTCACCAGGAACGTCAGATCATTTCCTGGAGATCATTGTTCAAAATTTTTACTGTCAAAGTATAGTCATCTGCATTAAAATTAAAATTGGGAATATCAAATTGACGAACTTGGTTTTCATTATGTTTTTCTTGTCTGCATTTTAATATCCTCCGAAGACCTAATTCTCTATTATGTTTCCTTTCGTCAGCTAGCATTGACAATAACAAATTTTCAGGATGACTGTAGTAACCATTTCTTTGCAGTACTTACTTCTTAAGCTATTCTGGCAAAAATCTACTTTTTTTTATAATGCAAAAAAAAATGATAACTGCTGTGTCGGCATAACGGTCGGACCTTCAGTTCAAACCAGGTTGGTGCGTAGACTTTCATAATGTATTCTGTAATTATATTTAAATTGTATGAAGGATTTTCGGTAGAACAATACAATCTCAAGATTCTGTTGGCAATTGTTAACCATCTTGAAAGTGCTATTTTTCCGGGTTCTCGTTGTGTTACACTTGGTGAAATTGTTCCCTTGGAAATTTCAATGCAGATCTCATAGAGATATTTTTGATCTGTACTTAGCTCGTTAAGATCAATATCAGGAAAGTTAACATATATTTTTTTAAACTTCACAACTGGATGTTTTTCGCAGTTTTCTAATTTTTTTCCAATTTCTCCGCAATAACCTTTTGGTCCAGTAGTTTTTCCATCTAAATGCTGCAATAGATGTCGCAATGGCAGTTCATTAGTGTGCATTAAATACACAAACCACTGTAGAGGTTGCGCCAAAGAATTTTCAAGTTGCCGTATTATTCCATTTTTTATAACCTGTATTTATCGCTGTCCCATCGCATCCAATTGATTGCACCTCGGAAATATCTATGTTTTTTTTTTTTCAGAAATTCCAATAAGCTTCTTTTAATATTTTGAGCATTTCCAAATGATGGAGTTACGTGACCGAGACAAACCGAACCCGGTTCTGAAACTAATACTATACGTTCTTCTGTGATTGTCTTTCTTGAAAGAGCATCTCCTTCCTTTATTTGAATCAAAGTTTTATCCTTTCTCGGATCAGACATAGACACAGGTTATTTCTTCTTCATGCTACTTTTTTAAATTCTTGCGAGCCTTAACTCTTTCTTTCCAAATTTTACTGTGGATTCTTCCGCTGTTATTATTCCCATGTCTTTTAGGGCAGCATTAACAAAAATTGCAGCGAATCTGTCTGAGACTCCTGTTCGATCACAAGCGTCTGCTAAAGAAGGCAGTTTTGTTCTCATCTGAGAAGTAGAAGGCTCGTTTAAGTTTTCAACATTTCATGGAACTTGAAGTACGATACTGTCGTTGGATGAAACACTGGGGCTCCGGGCAATCTTTCCAGGCACTCAATGTTACTTGACAAATGTCATGGTCCTCTTTGGATTTTTGCTTCGTTCTCTGGTCAGCATTCTTTTTACACTCCAATCTTTTTTTAAGGATTTTAGTTATCTTTATATCAATTTTGCCAATAACATTGGATATTTCTCACAACATTTCAGAGAATACCGGTTTTCACAAAAACGCGGGAACATTTTATGAGAGTAAAACCTGAAAACTCCGGCCCTTCCCCCATTTACTTATGAAAATGAATCATTTGCCATTCTGTTTCGTTGTATGCAATTCGCGCTTTCACATTTTTTATCTTCATTCATAAAAGTTTTAAAGAGAGTTTGATTTTTTTCTTTCTTTCTTCCTTTTCTCTCCGTGTGTATTTTAAATGTAAAACAATCGGAAAACTCTTCTGTGTCCTAACCTTGAAATTATGTTAACTTTGACTTTGCCCTGCAACAAGCCCGCTCGCTTGTTGCCAAGGCACGACTCTAAACGATTATTTCAGAAGTCTATGGTCAATTTGTATTAAAATTAATATAGTAAGAGCTCGAATCGGCCTAAATTTTATTTGCATTTACTTAAAAAACTATACACGTTTTCGGCTATTTATAGTACAAAGCTAAAAAAAAAAACAATGTCGTTTTGGCAGCCAAAGGACAAACACGATTTAAGTGAGATTTTGCACAGTAATTACATTTAATCAAAGGCAACTATTCCGCATATAGGCTACATGAAATTCAAAAATGTTTTTTTTTCGCTCCACCCTTGGACACCCAAGCATAATACAAAAATTATTTTTCATGTCCGTCCGTCCATCCATCTGTCCGTTCACTTAGGGAACTGATATTTTGTGCAGGTTTTTTTTTTTTTTTAAAAAAAGTTAATTTAAATTCGAAAATGGGACAAATCAGGTAACTCCTTCGTAGGGTTGCCATATAAAAATTTCGTTTTTTACTATATAAGTATTTGGGCACTGCCTAAGAACGTATCGTTTTTTACACAGTGTTTTCATATCAATAGTAAATAAATCTTCAAAAATAGACTAAATCGGGCAACTCCTTCTTGGTGTTGCTATATAAAAATTTAAGTTTTTTTACGTATACTGTAAAAAAGATCAGTCCTAGACATTTTTATTGTACTGAAAAGTTTTTCAAAATCTGAAATTCTATAAAATTGGTTATAATCAATTTTACTGTCCGACGAACCATTCTAGGAATATATGTGAAAGGCCACTTCAACGATAAAACTTGCACAGATGGGTTACCATAGGAAATTGCATATGGGCATTAATCTAGGGTGAGAATTGGTTTTAGACAAGTTTTTTTATACATATATCGAACTACTCTAGTACTGAAAAATTTGAATTTATAGAGTGATTTGAAATGTATAATCGTCAATTACATTTTTTGAGTAAAGGTGGTCTTGCATTCAAGGTGCGATATATATATTTATAGTAATTCTGGCAGATTTTGTTACCATTTACCTGCACCAGAAAGGCAAGGAGTACTACTGTTTTTCAAAATTTTTTATGTATAAATACAAGAGCTTATATACGGAGTTGGTTTTAGGGGTTCTAACCCACCTCATCGTTTTAGCTTATACTTTTGTTAATCTGACAATTTGTTTTGTCATTTTATATCTTTCCTCCGTGGCCATTTCAGGTAAAGCAATTTAAAAAAAACGTCTGCAATAGGGAAAGAAAATAAGCAGTCCAATATGTATGAACACATACATCAGCAGATGGTAGCTTCCTTTGATACACTTTAGCTTAATTGCAGTAGTATTTTAAACTATGTTCATATTTTAAAAGAAATATTAAATCTAAGTTTTGTTGATGTTTCGTCGTTAAAACAACAACTTTTATTGTAACTAATTATAATATGGCAGCTAATATTTTCCGTGAGCGTTCCATGGTTTTATATAAATTGCTTAAAACATTATTTTTTTATATTTTAGGGCATTTTAGATAAATAATTATATAGTTACATACATATAAAAAAATGCCCTGAAAAATAAAAAGTTTATTTTTTTATTTCTTCTTTAAATTAATTGTATTTTTGGCCCCGTAAAACAAAAATCTAAGAAGTTTTCTCAACATGAAAGACCCATGTGGCAGTTGTTTTTTATTAAAACAAGCTATCCTTACTGGAACTTGTTTCCTATAGCCACTCAGTCAGTTTCAACTGCGACGGTTGAGGAATGTTTTCCATATTAAAGAGGTTGAAATCATGACTCCGCGATTCTACACAACGACTTACAAGACTCCACCGCTGACAGAACGCCACGGCTAAAAGGACTCCACGACTGACAGGACTCCACAACTGACAGGACTACACGACTGACAGGATTCGCTATGCTAAGCGTTCATGAGATTTGTTAAAATTGAAATGAATGAAGTAATTTCCCACTTCAAAGAAAGAAGAAAAAGGCTAAATTTAATTTTGTAATTTTTTCGTTTTATATAAAAAGTGGACCTTAATATTTCTGTTGTTGTTGGAATGTAAATATATCTAATAAAAACAAGGTTAAATAAAAACTAGCAAGTTTTTAAACATAATTTTTTTAATTTAGGAAGCTTGATACTGCAGACCCACGGAGCTCGTTGAATTCACATTAATTCTCAGTTATTCGTTCGTGATCTATATATACGGCCTTGCATACATATTTGTATGTTACTTTTGTTGTTCCCTCGTAGAGCTTAATTGGCTTCAATGATTTTAATTTTTTATATCTCAATAAATCAGATTTCTCTAATCTCCCGAAAAGCGCAGTTTATTTGAAATTAATTTAAAAAAAAATGGTGGCCACCACTCAACGGGTTTCATTATTCGAAATTATAAATTGTTATTCACTATTACTATTGCAAGATATTACGAAATATACTTGCTCGACTGCAGTCTAATATATATTGAAACGCTAAAATTTTGAAACACAATTTAGCGTCAGCACTCATTCTGGTGATCTCTTAAATAATACATGGTTGGACCCAAAATTGAAAGTAGAGCAAGAGCAGGCATAAGTATATATGGACCGAACTATATCGATTCGCTAAATTACTGCTTGTCTCACCTACCATTTTCCAGGCATAAATTCATATTATAAATCTCTGCGCATTCGTAATCATTAACAAAAATACGTGTAAAGCAAAAAGATACAAAATATCAGACAGTCAAGCACCACTAAAAATTTTAAACTAATAATTGGAGGACTTCTTCCAAATATCATCTTCGAAATATTTGAACAACTCAAATGTATGAAAATTGCTTTTATGTTTCTTAAGCAATAATTAGATGATATCAGTTCGGTTCCTTCCAATTTCAGTTTTACCTTTTTCTTCTCCAGACAAAACGAGGGCGGTATTGCTTGCAATTGCAGTTTTACCTGGATGACAAAATCGCAATAAATTAAAAAAAAGGAATTATGTGTTTTTCCTCCAGACGAAAAGAGGGTGATAACCAAAGGCGAAAACCGGTTTATGTTTATTTTTAATGAAGAATGTGGTTTAATAATTATTCAGAGTAAATTATAGTAAAGTTTTCTACATATATAATATTTTACTCCTCTCATTTATAAAGTTGTATTTAAAAAAAAATTTAATTCCTTCATGGAATGCAATGCTCATTGACACTTCAATGTGATACCTCAGCGATATCTTCCTCTTATCTTCTAAATTGCTTTCGTATCATCTAGGGAACACGAAAGCAATACATGTTCTCTAGATGACACGAAAGCAATTTATCAAGAAGTAATGCTTTCGTATTCCCTAGAAATATTGCATTCGGGAAATATTTATTCCCGAAGGAGGTTATTTTCCGCAATATAGAAGATGATAATCTGCCACGATAGGGGTTATATTCGCCGGAATATGATGTGCGAATCATCTTGCTTGCTGAGAAGCCATGAAACAAAATTGTATATGTGTGCGTTAGGAGTCCGTTCCCTAAAATTTTCTTTATTGATACTTATGGAAAAGTGCCAAATATTGATTTTATATATGCTATAGAGCCTAAACTACTATTCATACAGGAAATTGTCTTCCAGTAATTTACAGTTTGGTTCCTTAGCTTCCCAAAGGCTACACTTAACAAAATAATTAAAAAAAAACTTTGATTACAAACCTTACCATATTACGCTCACTAAATCTCAGCTTAGTAATAATAGCATGTGTGTATGTGTAGCCAGAGTCCAAATTTGCAGGCAGCTATATGCGATATCATCAGCCCACGGCATGCCATGAAGCAAAACCCTCGAGAATACTTCCTAAGCCATGAAACAGAAATCTATATGTGTGCGTTCGGAGTCCGTTTTCTAAAGTGTTCTATATTGATACTTATGGAAAAGTGCTAAACATTGGCTTTATGTATGCCACAGAGCCTAAACTACTATCCATACAGGAAAATAGTCTTCTAGTAATTTACAGCTTGATTCCTTATCTTCCGAAAGGCTACAATTCCTTTATACCTTACTTGACATAATAATAAAATAGTTTTGATTACAAAAGAACCTTACCATTTAACGCTCAATACATCTAAGCTCAGTGATAATTGCATGTGTTATGTGCAGCCCGAGTCCGAATCTGTAGGCTGCTACATTCGAAATCATCAGCCCACGGAATGCCATGACGGCACAGCGACATTGCAATGATTACTCAGCTGAAAATTTTTGTTTGAGGAAGCGTAGTCATTTGGTTAAGATTAATTTTTTTAAATAATTTTGTTAGGAAAGGTATGACAATTTTTTTACTGTTCGGAAGATAAGAAAGCAAGCTTAAGATTATCGGAACATCATTTTTCTGTATGAATAGTAGTTTAGGGCGGAGGACCTATTCAAATCAAACTTTTGTCAGTTTTACATAAGAACACTGCAAATATTTTAGAATGTAAGGACTCCGATAGGCCTCGCATGTGGTAGGGAGGGAGTCTGTTTCATGGCTTGTGAAGTATTCTCGAGGGTTTTGCATGAAGGCAAGGGTCAGCAATGATTACTCATAGTTTTTAAATAAATTTGTTAGGAAAGGTATAAAAAGTTTATTTCGTTTCGGAAGATAATAAAGCAAGCTTAAGGTTATCAGAACACCATTTTTCTGTATGAATAGTAGTTTAGGGCGGAGGAGGTATTCAAATAAAACTTTTGACAGTTTTACATAAGAACACTGCAAATATTTTCGAATGTCAGGACTCTGTTGGGGCTCTTATGTGGTAGTGATGAGTCTGTTTCATGGCTTGTGAAGTATTCTCGAGGGATTCGTCTGAGTCTGTCTTACTGCCTTGAAGAAACTAGATGGCAACGATATTACGAACTCCCTTTAACAAGAAGAGAATAAGTCTGACTTTGGGAGGACACAATTAAATTAGTATACTGCGAAGACACCCTAAAAAAGAGCTCAACAAACCAAAATAAATATATAATTTATACGAGTTGCAATATTGGTCAGCTTAATAAAATTATAAAATATATGAATTGGATACTAAGGCAAAATTTACGCATAAGAATATACGTATGTATATTTGTATAATAATAATTAAAAATTTTGCTGCATGACTGATTTCGATGGTTCCCTTTGATGCCTATCTAGGTTCTCATGATAAAAGAACTGCGGCTGCAGTACTTTAATAAAATTGCTCTCCGATTATTAATTAATGAAATTATAAAATAAATTTTATTTTTCCATACATGATGCCCATATTTGCTAGAATCAAAAAGGAGAAAGTCTTCTGCTTTCTTGTGAAATGAACTTATTAGACATATCGCTACCTGAGTTCTTAAGTGTGCAATACGCCACTTTTTAAACTATACGAGTTATAGATCAATCTGTATGTAATCGACCACACTCTATTCATTTTTCTTATCAGCTTTGTTCTATCTGCTTTAGTTTTCGAGATAATATTTTTGAATTTGTTCAACATCCCTGAAATTTCGGTTATTTTCAAACACATTTTGTTCTTATTTGTGTAATGTCCAGTTTTTGTATTACATTGAATACAATCTCATAGTATCTGGCTAATTTAAAAATTTTGTACTTAATTGTTAAATGTGCAAATTTTTCAGATATTGGATATTTTTTTAATTTCTAAAAAATAGTTAAATTTTATGCTTATGTGTCCTATTTAACAATTTTCATCTTAAGTGTCCAATATCATATAGAAGATTGACATTAATGTCAAAAAGTATAAATACGGGAGCCATTTTGAATTAATTTTCAGTATTAAGTCAAGTTTCGCGAGTTTTTTTATATGCCTTTTTCTCGCAGTCTCTTTTTAATTAGTTTAAAAATTTTAATTAAGCCAACTAGAAGTTAAGACATGTTTAAATTAGGGTAAAGAGTTTTCAACTACTCTGTCTAATTACTTAAGATAAATAATAAGAATAGTTAAGAACTACAAATTGTTAGAATATAGGGCAAATAAAGAAAATTGTTTCTAATTAATTTTCAGTCGTAGTCTAACCGTTGTTGAATATGGATCATGTTTGTGAAATGGCGTAATTTAAAACCCGAAGCAAGCTTTGTTTTTTTTTTAATTATTGCTTATTAATAATTTTAATTATTCAAAATTTCTAGAATGTCGAATAGTACCACTTCTTCCACTCCTCCAGAAGTAAATCCAACCTTACTCGAAATTCTTTCCCCAACAGGTCTCAACGATGATTCTGTTTCAGATCCAGACTTTGTACTTTCATCTCCAGAAAGACTTGCTGGAAGGTATGATATATGTGAGCCAAACGAAAATACTATTGAAGTTTTGAACACACCGAGATCTGTTGTGGGTATACGAAGAAAAGACCGATTAAGAGAACTGCAGAACCGAATAATTGGAAAAAAGTCGCCAAAAAAATGTCAACGGGAACAAGGAAAGGAGTACATGATTGACAGTGGAAAATTGAAATCAGCAAAATCTGTCCAAGTACCCAAGTGTGGAAAAGATTGTGCGTATTATTGCACTTCTTATTTCACGGAATCAATGGAACAAAAAATTCATAGCTACTTTTGGATGCTTAACGATTCTGAAAAAAAGTTTTTCTATGCAAAGTATATTTCCATAAGTTCACCCAAGCGCAGGAGAGTCAACTACGAATCAAGAAAAAAAAGAAGAAAACATACGCATACAGTCTAGCTATAGGAAACAGAATGCAAAGAGTGTTCAAATCAAATTTCTTAGCTGTGATAAATGTGTCACAACGTACAGTTTATTACTTTTTTAAAAACAATTTTGACATGGAAGTGTCTGCTCTAATTCCATCAAAGAAAGAGAAACATTTAAAGAAGAAAATTCCTGACATCCAAGGTGTGCGCAGGCATTTACAAATGTTTCCATGTGTTGACTCACATTACGTTGTGTGGTCTAACTCTTAGTAAAATGTACCGTATGTACGTGGAAGAAAATAAAAGTAATCCTGTCAAATACAATATTTTCCGATAAATATTTAATACGAAATATAATTTAGCTTTTCCTAAACCTAAGAAGAAACAATGTGACACACCTCAAGATCATGATATTTGTAACAAATATAAGGACCTAAATAATAAAACTAAGGTGCGAAAAGCGCGTGAATTTGCACCCAAGTTTCAATAATATAAATCTAGGACTTATATGTTACGACCTTCAAAAAGTATTCCCATTACCATAAGGTTTTACCGGAAATTTCTATTACGAGAGGAAATTTAATACTTTTAATTTGACAGCACATTGCAGAGCAAATAATAAAACATATTGCGCTACATGGTACGAAACTCTAAATGGTCGTTCAGGGAATGATTTGTCGGGTGCTTTGGTGAAAATTTTGCAGTGTATTGCTGATAATAATCCAATGTTAACACACTTCATTCTGTGGTGTGATTCTTGTGTCCCACAAAATAAGAACAGAATTATGTCACTAGACATTTTGAAATTTCTTGAAAAAAAAACAACGATATTCGGAGCCAGGGCATTCCAGAATACATTTTGAAATTTCTTGAAAAAAAAACAACGATATTCGGAGCCAGGGCATTCCAGAATACAGGAAATTGATGCTGTTCATGCTGTGTGATACACCGTCATTTAAAAAACATATCTATTCATAGTCCAATTTCAATGTTGAGAAACCTAAAGATATGAACTATCCAAAGGTATCACTAAAAATCTTACAGTGTTTATCAAGAGCCTTTTTTTTAGGCCAGCCCGTCCCTGTAACTCGCACACGAATTTGTCTGTCTGTATATTTATTTATATATTTCTTTTTTACTATTTTCGACACTCTCGTAGACCCAATTTTCGTCATCACAGCGACCTGAAATTTGGCACACAGGTTCATGTCGCGTGACAATTGAGTCTATCAAAATTTTAACCCGACATTTCCATGAAAAACTCGGAAAATCGGGGAAAATCATTTGAAAATTTGGTACAAATTTGATTAGTGATAAATCCGTTTCAGGAAAAAATTCCAATTATTCAGAAACATTTTTCCGGAATTTTCCGACTTTTCCGGAATATTTTCCGGTAAAAAAGTTTTCTAAATTATGCAGGATCAAGTTTCCTATCAACTGGCATCATTACTTTCTCTTCGACAATGGTGAAAACTTGCAGAAAAAATCGAGGACAATTCATGTAAAACGCTTTTCCGGAGTTTTTCCGACCAAGGAAGCGTTTGAGCGTTTTGCAACCTGAGACAAATTTGTTGAGCGAAATGAGTTGCATAAAGTTGCTTTTGTGGAAAACTCCATGGAAAACCCGGAAAAGCGGGAAAACCTTCGGAAAAATTTTCATCGATATGATTAGTGATAAATCTGTTTCAGGAAAAATGCAGAATTTTCCAATTTTTCTGCAATTTTTTTCGAAAATTTCCGGAATTTTCCGACTTTTCCGGAAAATTTTCCGATAAAAAAGTTTTATAAGCTATGCGGAATCATTTTTTTCCGTCCTCCTTGCATCAATACTTTCTCTTCAACAACCATGAAAACTTGTATGAAAAATCGAGGAAAATTCATGTAAATTTTTAAAAAAATTTCATAGTAATAGGAAAAGTCTGTGAAAAACATGGAAAATCGGGAAAATTCATGTTATATGGGATCAACTTGGAATACAGATAAAAAGCGCTGTTTAAAACATAATTTTAATTTCAGAAAACCGTTGCACTTCAACGATTTGATACTCGAATAAATTTTTTGAATAACTGGTAAGTCAGTGTCTTTTCAGCCGTCATAAAATTGTTTTCAAATATCTCCATGCAGCACTTAATAACAATTTAGTTAACGTGAAAAAGGCAGAAAATAAAATAAGTAAAAAACGAGTTTTCAAACAAACCTGAGGCCAAGCCGCATGAAAAAGTACAAAATAAACTTTTCTTCACACACAGAGGTGGACTCAGATTTTATTCGCTTACAATCACCGATATATTTCAGTATGATCAACCAGAGGTAATAAGTGATTTGATTCATGAAGAGAAAGAATATTCAAGAGAAATGTCCCAATAAAAAAAATCTGAGTCCACCTCTGTGTGTGAAGAAAAGTTTATTTTCTATTTTTTCATGCGGCTTGGCCTCAGTTTTGTTTTAAAACTCGTTTTTTTTACTTATTTTATTTACTATAATGCTGCAACTGTCGGATTTAATTTGTCTGCTATAAAATATAATTTTGTTAAAGAAATTTTCTACGATACTAACGATCTATTTTTCATCATATTTTCAAGAGGACTGTTGCGAAGAAAAACATTCCTATTTTTACAAAAAAAAAAAAAAAACCTCAACATCAAACTGATCTTCCGAAAGTTTCTAACGTTAAAGTTAGTTCTAAAGTTGCCATAAAAAATAAAACCAAATCATTTATATTTTTCAGATTTTGCTTCTGTTTACGCACTTACTAATTTTTTGAATATATTTTGAATTTATTTTTGTGCGAAATTTTTTATTTTACATTTTTTGTTTGTTATTTATTAACTATTGTACTCTAAAAATGAAATAAAGATTTATTTTTGTTTACCTAATAACTTTTATTTTTGTAAAAATAATTAATTTTATGTTCGTTTGTTAAGGAAGGAAATACTTTTTTGTGGTGTTATTATCATTTTGAAAAAACATAAATAACCGTTTTTTTACTAATTTGATGGAAGTATATTTTTTTTTGTTATACGACGTCCAATATCAAGTAGCCAATTTATATTCAAATTGGCGTATTGGACACGGAGCAAAACCATAATCGTGGATCTTATATATTTATATGATGAAAATTTTCCAATGTGCATTTTTGACTTTTTTTAACTTCATTAAATTGTACGGGTCTCGTCTAAGAGAGCGTTTTGAAACTAATATTTCAACAAAACAATTCTGTTTTATCACGGCTGATATGCCAATTCCAATAATTCACAACTACGAAAAGACTGCATTCGCAAAGTACAGTTTAATGTAATTTGTCAATTCCTATAATTAATTCACTTAATTCTTTTACGTTGTAAATTTTACTTCTTTTGGCTTACACGTGTACGTTTATAAACTTCAATTTCATTTCACTGGTGTAAATTATGTTTACACTTATGTAATAAATAAAGGAAAATTAAGTATACTAAAACTATGTTTTACTCAAATTTTCCTGTTCAATTTTGACTAATTATGCTACTTTAACATTTAATATTTCTCCTTTTTAAGTATCTAACTATGTGATTCACTAATGGCTGAAACTAAAGGATGATTAGCACTCAATGCAGATCTAGTTTCCAATTATTATGTTGTGTAAAATTGACCTAATGGCATAAGTTTTACACAATAAATAACTGCTTGAAATTTCGATTTGATTGAGTTAAATAATTGCAAAAGGTTTTTTAAATTGCTGAAATGAAGAAAATAGTTAGTGAGAAGGAGAACCCAATGGTACTTGTTAATTTCATACATGTGTATATGATCAACATCTGGCATGCATACACAATGAAATTTAACGTAAATTGAGAAAAAGGATATAATTCCAGAATTTACCTTTAATTTAATCTAAAAATTTGTCGCTAATAAAACTCCACACACAAAGTTACTAAAAATCCTTTGCTGCTTCACTAATGTGCCTTGTAGAGAATTGATGTTTCCGTTGCTGAAGAATATTATTATCTTGCTGGAAATTCTATTTCTATTGCTGATGACATTATATTAAAATTGCAAATGAGTGAAAGAAATGCTATTACATATGCTCGCACCTTGACAACTTTGAAAATAAGAAGACTGAATGACGAATGAACCCACTTTTTATAGAGAATTTTGTTCCGATTTCGCATCCATAAAAATGAATTCTTTAATATTCAGGCGTAAATTAACTACAATATATGATTTCGTTGTTTTCAATTGATGTCAAATTTTAAATTTCATTTTTTGTCATCTATCCCATAGAAATCAGTATTAATTTCGCATAATTATGATAAGTTTTTCTAAATCCTGTCATAACTTATCGTTTCGCCATGTTTAGTTTCAATTTAAGAAATTCCTCTCAAATTTCATTTTTGTTCATCTTCATCCTTGTCTCTTTCACACCTTTGTGTCTCTTTCGCACTCATTGGTGTAAAAGAGATTTCGAAAGTTCGCGATTATTCCGTAAACCGTGGAAAATATCGCGACACGAATGCGCCCATTCGATTTGTCGTCTCCTTTTACCACGGGTTAACATGTCAAACGTCGCGATAGTATGGAGTTTGACGTCTCTGTATATACGTGAAATGTCAGCCGCACGCGAATTTTATTTTATGTTAAAAAATTGTGTTAAAGTGTATTTTAGGTATTTTAGGAATGATCATCGTGGGAATTATCTCTCATAACACAGGTTGGTATGTGATTTAATTTAATTTATATGTACTTTTTTGTAAAAATCTCCTTTTTGGAAATTCCGCGGGTACCTGTCAAGGTGAGTTGTTTTTCGCTAATTGCTCACCTAGGTATCCGTGAATCTATTACAAAAGGAATTTTGCATGTGCTTTGTCATGGGTAGGTATTTTAATTTTATTCTTTATGTTGACGAGCATACATTTTATTGTGTTTCTTGTTTGTTATTATTTGCATGCATTGTATGGGGTTGCATACCACCCTACAGTAAAATGTTGTTGGCTTGTGTATGTTTTAAATTATTAAATAACATAGTTTATGTATTTAATTGTTTATTTTAGTTCAGTTAGCATTTTTTTAATTCATTTTTGTTTACTTTTAAGTCGTCGTGGGAATCTTTGCATCTGTTGATTCGCCAGATGCTGGTAAGACCTTTTCTTAGATTTTAGTCTAATTTTTCTTCTCTTTGTAGGTTCGTCGAACAAATTCAGTTTCTCATATTAAATAACACTTCTTTCATAAATTTTTATTTTACTGGGTTAACCCTTGTGTGACCACGAGAAAAAACGTATCTAAGTGACCGCGAATGGTAAATTGCATGTATTTTATCTGACAGAAATAGTGTATCTATACACTGTTTTGCATTTAATGTGTTGTACTATGACGCAAAGAGCTAAGTATTAATTTTTAATTATAATTAATATAAATAAAATTAGTATTTATTCACAATATCAAATGTTAATAACTAGTCGCCTTTTAACTTTAAAAACACATTGGAAATGGCAATGCCGTCTTACTCATTTCACGGTATACGGTATACGTAATTCTTATTAAAAAAAAACTCAGTATTTTAATTGGATACACGATTTTGCAAACGAATGCGGATACTTGAATATTGTCGCAAGTTATTGTTATTTCAGTGAGATTTTTGAGTAATACATATATTTTACTTTACGTTTTGGGAAAAAGGTAATACCTATTTTCATTTTTAAAATTGTGAAAATTGTAAAAAATATATATTCAGCATAAACTTTTATTTATGGAAATAGCTTATAACATTTCAAAAGCTGATTTTGATAAAATGTCTTCTGAAGAGCAAAATAAGTATTTAGAGAATTTAATTGATATTTCTGATGAGGATTCAAAAAACGCCTTTGATGATGATTGCTCTGAAGAAGAATGGCTTCCAGCACCGCCAAAACCAACGATGATAGATCTCAGAAGAAGACAAAGAGAAAATAATAAAGACGCTGATGAATATTCAGATGTTGATGACGTTTTGTGTGATGAAAGCATAAGGATTGAGTGGGATGAGGCTGAAAGTGATACGTAACCTGAAGATGAAGCTGGTGCTCAAGGTGTGTTAGAGCTTGAAAATGAAGCAGGGCCTGAAGATGCGATTTCTTCTGGAACTGCTGTTGAAAGTAATCTAGTCTCAAAGGATAAGATTGAGCTGGTCCATCAAGATCAACACAGTGTTTAACTGTTCGAGAAAACCACGGAGTATTTTTGGAGCTGACTATGCCCGTGATTCAAGTAAGCCGTGTAAAACAGGGAAAAATTTATTTCCAGAAGAGTTCGACGCGTATCTAACAATACTAATTACTGCTGGTGTACATCATTCCAATAACGAATATTTGATAGAGTTGCGGAAGTCAGATTCGTATCGGCTATATTGTTGCTTCTATGGGAAAGAATCGATTCAAATTTATTTCCTGGTTTATAAGTTTCGACAATATAAATAATCGCGAAGAATGTTTACAAACGGATAAAGTAGCAGCGATTTCAGACATATTTGCTCTTCTAAATGCGAATTTATCTTCCCACTATGTGGCAACAGATTGTGTCACAATATATGAGCAACTATTTGCATATAGGGGTAGAACAAGATTCACCCAATATATGCCAGCGAAAACTGAAAAATATGGCATCAAGCTTTGGTTGACTTCCTATATTTTAGAAGGACAGATTTATATTGGGAATTAGAGTACAGATCGCGAAGTAAATCAGGGTGAGCGTGTCGTCCGAGATTTAAGTTTGAAATTTAAAGGATCTGGACGAAATATCGTAACCGATAATTTCTTTACCACCCTTTCACTTGCCCGATTTGTGAAGTCTTCGGATTTATCTATCGTAGAGACAATAAAAAAGAGCAAACCATATATCCCAAAGCAGATGTTGCCTTCCAAATCCCGACAAGTTTTTCCGACACTCTTTGGATACAATGATCATGTAACCATTTGTTCCTATGTTCCAAAGCAAAATGCAGCAATTGTATTGTTGTCCACATTATATAACACTAATGAAGTGTAAAAAAGAAACCGGAAATTATTGAATACTAAAACAGTACCAAAGGCGGTGTAGACAATATGGACAAAATGGTTGGGTCATTTTCTGTAAAAAGGAAAACATTGAGGTGGCCGGTTGCAATTATTTACAACATTATCGACGTGGCTGCTTTGGCCACAGAGAAAATAATGCTCAGCTTGGGAAAAAACCGATTCTAGCAGAACCTTTCTGAAAGACCTCCGAAGAGAATTAGCAATGCCCGCTATATCTACTAGAGCAGCAATCCCTACTATTTACAGAAATCTTACCACCAAACTGGGAATTGAGTCAATATTGGGCAGATCGATTTCAATTCCATTAGCGGTTGTTGTTCGAGATTTCAGTGGACGACATCCAGTTGTTGGCAACTGTTTTGCGTATTTGTTAGAACCTAATAGGAGAAATCGTAAGACCTGAGAATCCTGCCTCATTTGCAATCGACCGATTTGTGATGGTCATACAGTAAGAATAAGCAAATGCTTTGGATGTAACTAAAATGTAATATGTTTGAAGCACATTTCATTTTCAATTTCTAATTGCTTTTTGTTAAATTTATATGTATCGCAAGAACCATCTTATTATGCAATTATATGTATGTAAAAGATTTAAAATAAGTAACAAATATAAATAAAATAATATATAAAAAAAAAATTTTAACTGATGTACCTTAATTAATAAATATGCACTTGAAGTGTCCTCGAAATTTTCTTTGGATTAATTTTATTCCAATACGTTCGCTTTTACCTTTAATCTAAAATATACGAGATACCCAGGTACCACTAGTGGTCGGTTAGCGTATACAAATGTTTACGCCCAAAGATATCATATTGCAGTTATCTCAATTAAGCTCACGTTTGGTAAATATGTTTAGAAAACATACATTTTAGATTACCTAGAACAATAACCTTCAAACGTTGTATTATCACACAAAAAATTTAAAAAAAATTTTGAAAAGCTACCCGGGTACCTTCGTGGTCACATAAGGTTTAAAAATCCATTCAAACTTTAAAATTCATTTTTCTCCCATTTCAACTTTTTGTATATTGGACACTTAAGAATTCAGGTAGCGACATTTATAATTAGAAAGTTACGAAAATAACTCCTAAAGTTTTATTTCTAACCAAAAAGTTCCCCAAACATTTACAACCAAAAAGTTGATTACAAAATATGTTAGATGCTTTCCTTTTTTTTTGTTTTTTGTTTTTTTTTTGTACTCAACCCGACAGTCATATAGGTAATTTAATATGTAGAGAACTCCTTTTACTGATTTTTTTTTTATATATCCTTTTCACAAAAGAGTTGAGTGTAATTGATGCTGGGGGCATAGTCTCATTTGTTACAAACAAAAAATTGCACGTACGAGTTTATTTACTATTTCATCTTATCCTATTTTAATAAAATAAAATTTTAAAAATTGCGTACATTTAGTAAAATAAATATTTTGTTACAATGATCGCTTCATGTATTTGCTTCAACTTTATTTTCATTACCACAAAGTTTAAAGATATTACAAATTGTGATAAAACAATAATTTTTGCTAGTATTTTATCTCTAACCAAAAAGTTAAAATTGAGTTTATTTTGAAGAACAAGACTTTCTCTAGAAGGTTATATCAATTTCTTAAAACTGGAATTACTCCATCAAAAGTTATATAGTATTTGCTTGATTTCAAAATGTCGGTCAGATACTGAATGTAGATGTAACGCTAGAAAGATGATTGCAATTATTTCATCCAGGTTTAAGCAAAAGTGCAAAAAAAAAAACACAAACTGAAGTAGAAAATTTTAATGAGCATGCGAGCATTTTGGGCTGTCTTAAATCTGATATGAAAAACTGATGTTGAGTATTTTAATGAAATAATCTAGCGAATATTTTAAATTTTTTGAACCGTAAGCTCAAACATAGGTGGAGCTGGAAAAACAGCTATGGACCGTTTAATAATTTTCTCTAAAACAAACCACTCTGAAGTTATTGGATGATTGATTAAACATAAAAAAACTGTTCCGTTATTTATAACGCTTATATTATTTGCGAAAAAAAGATATAAAATTATATTTTTATGACTCACCCTTTTATCTGGATTCAGGAACATGAAGATTATCATCATCACATTATAGGGTGTCCAACAAATTAAAAACGCTACAATTATCACCACAGATATTCGTAAAGATTTCATTTTAGCCTTATGTATCAGTCGTTGTCTGTTAGTTTGGGGCAACTTATTACTGTACACTGCCAATTTTGAGCCTTGAAACATCTTTTCACTTCCTACAAAAAAATAATGTTGAAATTTTATTTCGACATTTATTATCATCTTTACTTACCCGATATTGTTCTAAATGTTGATAAGTACGTAACTACTAATATGCACAATGGAATTACAAATGTGAAGAACAATGTAAATGTTGTATATAATTGCTCTTGCCATTCGGCTGTGTAGAAACCATGAGTTACACATTGATAAAAATCCTCCACAAATGGACCTCTCGCAACTCGGAAGATGAAAAACTGAAAATAAAAACAATTTTATTACGGATGAACTTAAACGGGATTTAATCTAATTCGTTTTTCTTTTTACAAAGCCATGATAATAATAACTAAGAAAAATTAAGATTGTTAAAGTTATTTCAAGCCAATCGTCAGACAGCATTTAATTAACCATAAATGATTTAATTTAAAAATCCATTAACCAAAGTGCGTGATACTTCGGCTAATTAACTAAAAAAGTGAGAAATTTACCCATGCACGAGTACCTTTCCCATGTACAAATAAAGGGCAAAAACTAACTTGTCTCTGGCTATTCTGATGGGAATTTGTGGTGTTCTTTCAGTGATATAACCATGCTCCATTACTGAGAACCTTCCGTCTTAATTACTAAAAACTCTAAAATTTATGAGAGAGTTTTGTTTAAACGTGGAAAATTTGACATTTACAACAACCCGCCTTTGTTAAATAAACCGTAATCTACCCTGAAGGTAAATCTTTTTTAAGAAGCCTTGAAAGTTGTTTTGCCCTTTTCTTGAATGCTCTGGAGAACATATACATATATATGTATATATTATATAAATGTATATATATTTTTGCTTTCTGTTTTTGTTCGTAGCAACGAAACGGACACATATCGATGATAGACAAGATCAATTCTGGTCCCTGATTTGGTGACTTAAGCTGACCTAGATCTATTAATTAAAGGGGAGGTCTTTAGAAGTTGCAGTTTTTGGAAAGGGAAAACTAAACAATTTCTGAAGTGGAAAGGGGGGGGGGTGGATAATGGATAAAAAAATTATGTAGATAGATTGATTTCAGAAGGGTATCTGATATAAGGGACGAGTAGGAGTAGTGTGGACTAGATAGGGATTGTAGAATACCTATCTCATAGTATGTAGGGACGGATAGAGCTAAGTTCCCCCCCCCCCCCCCTCCACCAATAGGTCTTCTGCATATCAACCAACAAAATGATTTAAATCTATTCTACTGCACTTTTTATGAAAAACATAAACTCTGAGACGAGAAGGGTAGCCACCTTAAATGGCGTAGCACTCTCAAGACCTAACGACAATCTCTAAAAACTAATGGCTATGTTGATGTGCCCTTGTATGAAGCGTTTTGAAGGACTCCGGGTGGCAGGTCACTCCAATGACGAGTGGCCTAATAGACTCGTTGGAACTTAACATACACGCTACGTCACTAACTCTGGAGGACCAAAGACAATTGATCTTGAGGTCTTGGGGTTGCTTAGTGGTCAGGCTGTCCCAATGACAACTTAAATGATCTCTTAAGAATGCATGGCCGGCTTTAGCCAAGTGGGGGGCCCCGGGTGCTTTAGAATATGGGGGCCTCCTAACAGAAATTATTTTCTAAAATACTTTAGGTTGTCTAGAGCAATAATAATGTAAAGTATGATAAGGTCTATCGTATCGCGCACTGGAAACATTTTGTCACGTAACTGTTTTATCACCACCATCAATTTCATAGGCTCTACTGTAAATACGCACAGGAAGTGACGTAACATCAGCAAGGTGATTTTTTGGTCCCTCCGGCTATCAACTTTTGAGTGACGATACTATCACCGCGCCATCACGTTAATATGAATGTATACGCATTGGTAACATTTTTGTCGCCGGTTGACTGCTTGGGAGTTGTAGAATGGCTGCTACAACGGTAGTGTGAAACATTAACACAAAAAGTACAAATGAGACCAGACCTATATAATAAAAATTTGAATGAATACTCTGATAGTGATTCGAAGATAAAATTGTGGGGAGAAATATCCATATAAATATTTATAGATCATAAAGTTACAGCAAGTCTCTTTTTGGGTTCAGTTGATGACTGCAAATTGGAACTTTGATAAGTTATAGCAGATCTCATGATCAGTAGTAGAAAATCATGAAATCTTCCAACACTTATACGGAAATATCAAAGGAATTTTTCAGGATAGGATTGTAGTTCATCAAACATTATGTGAAATTTTTCTTTAAGCAGTCCTGTGGTCTAAATTGGAAGGACCCAATAGCGTTTGTTTCAGTGTTATTTTCTATATCCTTATGACAAATACACATATCACAGCTGCCTGCTCGAATTTATATTGATGAATGGTGATATAAATCATGATTTTTTGGGGTGACATAACAGTGACCAAAGAGTTGCGTGACAAAACGTCTTCAGTGCTCGTTAGGCCTAAAATGAGCCAACAGTAAAAAAATTATTCTGAGAACCAAATACATTGAGTTTTATTACTGAAAGTATACCATGAAAAAATCGTGGAAATTTAAAAAATACTGTAGTTGCAAGCAGAGTCAATATACGTTATTTTGTATGAAATTTTGTTGCCATGTATAGATGTTCGAACAAATCCCACTGTCTACTGTCAGTAGCAAAACTCTAACAGCTAAACTGACTCGTAATAGGTTGTCTTCTTGGTTGAAGAATTGGTCATCGGTTGACGGCAAGTGCTAGGGGGTCTCATGGATCGTGGGCCCATGCGTAAAGATGACACTGGTAGTGTGATAGAAATTTGGATGTAGAGTTCACTTGAAAGTAGCAAATCAATAAAAACTTTCCCATCACATTAATTTCCAATTCTCCGTCACTAAGCATTCCTGTCTTGTCTTCTTTCCAGTTAGTTAAGCTGAAGAGATCACATCTTCTCCGTTGCCAAAAAAGGATCGATATGTCTTGGATTTCCAAAAATGTGTAAAATATATTTCAGCCCGTCAATTCTAGTGCTCCTGTACAAAGAGAGGAGCTTTCAAGCTCATTGACGGTTTGGCAATAACTTGTCTTATGGATTCGCTCCAGAACCGCCGCAATGTTGGATGCATGATCAATGTTATAATGAAATATCTAGTCTGATTCACTCACCCTTCTAAATACTTTTAGCCACGTGCAGGAAAAAGCGTTTTTTAACACGAATTATCCGAATGTGGAACAATCAACCATTTTCTATCTTTCCTCGGGTCTACAATCTGCGAAAGTTTAAGATTGTCATACATCAACACCTCCTCCACTCTCTTCATGATCCCTAACCCACTCCCTATCTCCTCCTTCATGCTGTGACTTGCATCATAGGGTATCCCCTAACTTTGGCTTAATAATATAAAGAAAACAAAATACTTCACTACTATAACATTTCTTTTTTGCTAATAAAACAAACTTTCATACAGCCCGGTTCAACGAATGCACAAAGAGAAAACAGCTAGATTGTGTTTTATTTTATTAACATATTCACACAGAATAAGACAAGAGCTTATTATGTGAGGTTCCAGTCATAGTATACTGACAATAACAAGGTATGCCCACTAGATTTTTGACCAGTGATTGGCGGATGCAGCATGGAAATTAGGGGGGTCGTCTTTCAAATCAATTTAAGCAAAAAAGAACAAACATCCAGCGCCGTAAGTCGCTTAGTTTAGCCACCGCAGTACTGTAGTGAGGCACTAGTAAGGTTTCCGCATTAAGCAGTGTGGATGATGTGTCACTTTTTAGTATACCCTTTTTAGAAAAAGTAATTTTTTAATAGAATAGTAGTTTAAGGTGCAAACTGCAGGAGCCATTCAAACCAAACTTTTCTCAGTCTTACACACTGGCATATATAATATTGTAACGGGATTTCTTTGTGAGCCCTTGTGAGGGGTTCCGGGTGCACGTGAATTACGCCAAGATCAATAAATAACCAGGCCCATTACATAAACTAATAATCAATTGCATATTCTGGCTTAACATTTACCCTAATATAAAATTTCAATGTATGTTACTTATTCAAATCATTTTTATAAATATATACATTTATAGGAACAGTATACTTGTTCACAAATTTCTCTGTATCTGTCCTTTGTTTCATTATAATGGTAATTTTAATGAATGCATGAAAGTCGAAACCATTTCCTGAGAAAATACTATATTACTCTCTACTGTTCTACCTTACGGGAAAGAGCGGGACAGTAATACCCACAGAAATATATCACGAGGGCGTGTCGAGGAAATATGTTAAAGGAATCACTAACAGAAATACATCACGAGAGTGTACGAAACGGGAAACACCTACAGAAATACATCACGAAGGTGTACGGAGGAGAGGACAGTAAACATTCACAGAAATACATCACATACATCACGAGAATGTGCGGAAAGGAAACAAGTCACTCACAGAAATAAGTAACGAGAGTGACAGAAAAGAAAACACTCACAGAAATACATCACGAGAATGTGCGGAAAGGAAACAAGTCACTCACAGAAATACATCACGAGAGTAACTGAAAAGGCAACACTCACAGAAATACATCACGAGAGTGTACGGAGCAGAAATGCATCGCGAAGGTGTACGAAGGAGAGGACAGTAAACACTCATAGAAATACATCACGAGAGTGTGCGGAAAGAAAAAGGACTGGAGCGGGCTACAGCCAATGAGCCGGTGTCCAACAAGAAAGAACTCCGTAGAAATACATCACGTAGCTCCTATCTTGTCGGCAGCCAGCCACCAACTGAGCTCTCGAATGAATGGCGTGCATACTTTTATACTTTTTCTAGCGGCAATTACTACATTCTATTGGAATAGGGATAGGAATAAGAAGATTACACTCGGATATGCATTTATGAGTGATTAATTTCAACTACAGTGAGGTCTAAAATTATACATTTATGTTACTTTGGTCAAGAAAAGAGGTGACTTGGAAATGGATCGTTACAATATGGACTGCTCGATAGGCTATTTCATGCTGGTATAATTTTTTTTTGTCAAAAATAGTTCTTACGTCGGTGCCAACATTGAAAAAACTATTGGCGGGAAGTTGAAAAGTGATTTTAATAAAACCTTTCGAATTTCTGTTGAGTATCTATGAATATTTTGCCTTTGGTAAAACACTTTTTATCACTAATTAACCGAAATAATTAATTTAAAAACATTTATTTCGACGAACCCACTTATTTATTTGCTGTTTACATTTCTCCCCTCAGTTGGTACTTGGTGCTTAGACCGAAAAAGAACGCTATATAAGCCCACTTTCTGCAGTGTATTTCTATAGACGCAGTCAGTCCATAATATACATGTCAGTGATTTTACATAAGAATGCTGCAAATATTTTAGATTGTTAGGAATTAGGACTAAGTTAAGGCTCTGATGTGGTAGTGAAAAAGTCGGTTTCGTGCCTTGGGAAGTGTTTCTCGAGGGTTTTGGATCTCCCAAACTCAAATTCTGAGAAAAACCTATACACATACATCACATGCATACAATAATATTCATTGAAATAAACTTCGATTTTTTTAAGTTTTGGAATAAAAAATGTTGTTGAAGTTGAATTATATAAATAAAAATAATATAAAATAATAAATATGGTTTTTTCAAATAACTCAATTTATTAAATATTTTTTTCTTCTCATTTAAGGGAGGTCGTGACCCCTCCCCCCGGGAGTGCCACTGCAAGTGATACAGTGACATCACGGTATAAGTTGATATGAAAAATTGAGATTTATTTTTATTTTATTTTTTTTATACATATATATAAGGTATTTAGTACAATCATGTGTGTTTATGTTTATTTATTTAGAGAACAACTACACAATTAAATCTATCAATTTATAATTATGTGTAGGAACTACGAACATTCGAAAAATGAAACTTAATACTTAATAATACACTAATATTTATATATATTTAATTAAGCTATTTTTTAATTAATACATATTATGTATGCTAAGTAGTAAATAAAGAAATTACATTATTGACTAAAGAATATTGCATATTTTACTGTTGAAAAAAATTGTATAATAAGGATCGGAAATTACGTCCATTGCTGCTTCTCTTTATGTTATTTGGGAGAGCGTTCCACAGTCTCGCAGATTGTACCAAAAATTGACGTTCAGTAGTCCGATATTTGAAACTCGGCTGAATTAAATTAAGTGTTCTTGATGATTGTACAAAATTAATTTTATTAAATAAGTAAATGGGCTTCTGGCTATAAGTTATATTCCGCAGAAACAGTAGTATTCTTACTCCCAAATACGACTTAAGTGTACATCCAAAGATTGACTTTATATATGGAGAGACATGGTCATAGCGCTTCAAACCAAATATGTAACGAATGGCAGAATTAAAAGCAACATTTAACTTTCTCCAGGTGGTAGAATCGAGTGCATAAAAGATCTCACATCCATACGTTATGAGAGGCACTACAAGTGATTTTACTAAAAACATGCGGGTATTTTGAGGAGTATATACTGCAGATGCTGAGAGCTTGCGGAGGGTAGCAAATACTCTGCAAATAACACGGTTAATATAAACATTCCAGCTTAAAGTTTGGTTGAATACTATACCCAAGTTATTAACGGATTTGCTATATGGGATAACCTCATCATTAATCTTCAAAGCAGGGAAAAAAGATGTATCAAGCTCAACTTTAAATATAACTATTGAGGCGGACTTTGAAGCGTTAAGATTTAGCTTATTCTGCAGTGCCCAAGAATGTATGTGCATAAGATCGGTATTGGCACAGTGTACTGCATCTTCAATAGATTCCAGTGGCTTAGAGATATAAAGTTGAAAGTCGTCAGCATACACATGAAATTTACAATGTTTGACTACCAAGGTTAAATCATTAATGAACATAGTGAACAGCAATGGGCCTAAAACTGATCCTTGAGGAACCCCTGCAAGAACGGGAAGGAAATGAGAGGCTTTATTTCCACTAACAACTCACTGTTTGCGACCACTAAGGTAAGACATTATAAGCTTACAGCCGGATAAGGAAAAATTGAAGTGAGCTACGAGTTTATTAAACAAAACCATGTGATCCACATTGTCAAAAGCCTTAGAGAAATCCAGCAGTACAAGTACTGTCGCCATATTATAATCAATTGAATTACGAATGTCATCGGATATTTTAATCAAAGCAGTTGTGCAACTATGCTTAACTCTGAAGCCAGATTGATATTCGGATATCAAGTTATTATTTTCAATATAACATATGATTTGGTTATGCAGTATTTTCTCGAATACCTTAGAGAAGAATGGAAGAATAGAGATAGGACGGTATGCTGATGAAGATTTTTTAGGAATTGGTATTATCTTTGCTAATTTCCATTTTTTGGGAAAACATGAGGAAGTTATGATAGTGTTTAAGTTATATGTAAGACACGGTAGCAAATTAGGTAGAATAGTTTTAACGAATCTAGGATGTATGCGATCGAGACCCATTGCGTTCGATCTTATACCAATAACTGCCGCATATACCTCCTGCTCAGTCATGTGCACAAAGGAAAACCCCTCAGGAGGAATATTACGAATGAATTCAGCATATTTACTATTAAATACATGTTCACTGCCCGAGCTAGATGTTGAAATAAAGCTTTGATTTAGTACATTAAGATCAACATTCACGTCAATAGGCTTAGATTTCTCAACGCCAAAATCTTTAAGGTTCATCCAAAGTTTCTTAGTGGAAACTCTGTCATCAAACTTGGACCTATAATAAGAGATCTTGGAATGTAAGATTTCTTTGTTTACGGCATTACGCAGAGATCGAAAAACATTCCAGCATTCACTGGTGCGAAATCGTTTCCACCTACGGTAAGCAAAATGTGCCGTGACGTTCAAGATGGTCGACAGTGGTTCATAGCAGTGATACCTTATAACTGTTCAGGGTTCAAGTCCCACAGGGGTCGCAAATGATTAGGTATTCTCCAAACAACAGATTACTTACTATAAATCCATTGAAATGTTGTCATAATATATGACGGACACTTTTCTCGACGGTTTGGAGTTCATCTGAAAGCGTCAGTCTAATTACATCAATTTGGCAAGAAGCAGATGATACCTTATTTGCCTCATATCCCACTGGGTATTAAGAGAAATAATAATTTTATTATATGTATTAATAGTCAAGCAAATATTTTTGTTGACTAAATAAATAAATCCATAAATCCCCCCATTTCTTACAATAGTTTGCTGTCAAAGATAATCCAGACAACTGAGAAATATTTATACTGAGAATAGTAAGTTAATAGACCCAAAAGATTTAGAGAAATCAGAAAAAGAGTAACATTGTCACTTCTTGATTCACCAAAATGTAGGTAGGTGGTTTTACATAGCTCCAACAAAGTTGACGCAATACAAAATTTTGAGTTCTTTAATGTAAGCAATTACCTGTGTATACAGGGTGCCCCGCCCACATAGAATAATCTTTCATTGAGTGGCGATGTACATCAACTTATAATGCGTTTTTTTTATAAACTTCTCAAAATGAAAAGCCTTGCTTATAGGTCCATAAATCCTTGGAGATACATTAGCCAGCTAGCTCACCTTTTATAGGATTTTTCCATTAAGTTCCACATGTTCCTTTCACCTAAGGGCTACCATTAGAAAAGTATGCATATTTTTTAAATTTCTGAGTTTGAGGAATTATAAAAATAAAATGTCTTTTTCAACAGTTTATCATGAATTTCATAGAATTCTACAATTTAAATTTGAGATACTGTGTACAGAATCTTTGCAGTAAAATGGCAATTCTTACCAACTCTATAACTTCGGCATATAACTAGTACCTATCGATAAGTCAGGCTCTGATAAATATCGTCATCAAGGCAATTTTAACACGTGTAAGTAAATTAATTAAGGCTACCTTTCTATGTGCAAATTTAACCTACATATGTACCGGAGTATGTTGATAGAAAAGTTTTATGAGATGTAAATGGCGGCCATTATTCGCTGAATGGGTTAATAGAATCTGTACCCAGATTTGATGGCTCGTAAAAGAATGAAAATACCAGGTTGATTTGATAGCCACCAGGGGGGCCAGTAGAAAAGGGTATAAAGATAAAGCTACTACTGGCAATCAGGAGCTTTGGGGTGACTATGTTATTTCAATCCCTTTAAATTTGCTCAACATTTTGTAAGCTACTCGTATCCTTAGAAATACAATAAGCCTCACGATACCAATAATTAATTTTGCACACACGTGCGTGAATTCGAATTAAAACGATTTTACATACTGTTGTGGTTTGTATACATGATTAATTAATTGTCTCCGTATTTTAATTAATATTGAAAGGAATGAGGAACTACGGTTGATTTTCTGTAAAATTGATTTATTGCAGTTACATAAAAGAAGAGAGAATTTCATTACTCATGTATTAAGTTTTTACATCAGAGCAGAAGTATTCGGCCGTTGTATTTTTTACAGTACTTGTAATTTGCATTAAAAAAAATCTTGATTACAGTGGATCATTTTTTTTATGAGTACTTTTTATGTTATTTTCAATGCTTGTTGTAGCACTTAATTGCAGTTGATTAATTTTTATTTCTTTCTCCACATAAAGCAGATTTCTCATTTTTCCGAATCAAACGTCAAAGTCCATAATCTTCTGCTGTAGTTAAATTTGCATGATATTGTCTTGGAAATACTGAAATATCTGAGGGTAGTGACAATACTTGCGATCTTTAAATGAGGCAAAGGTTTTATATATTTGTAAGAGGCTAGTGTCAGCAAGGTTCTGGAGGTCATCTTAATTACAAGTATCTACGATAAGTTTGTTTATATTGTTGTCAATAGATGACCTTCCGTTTGTTTGTAACTTTATCAACTTCTGCTGTAACATACCGTCGGCTGAATAATGTTTTGCCCCATATGCAAAAATGTAGTTTTGAGATAAATGCAATGAAATTTTTATATGGCAACCCTATGAAGGAGTTACCGAATTTATAAAACTAAAATATACAGTTTTTATACCCTAAGCGATGAAATCATATACTTATACTAAGTTTTTCATTTCGTTTGTTTCATAGGAATAATGATGGTAGACCAAAATGGATTGAACACCAACTCATAAAAAGGTAAGGAATTTTTTTAAAGATATTGTTAAATTATAAACGGCCGTTATATATCAAGATAAAGTACAACGTTTTTTCGAATATATTTGTTTGAAATAATATATATATATATATAACTTGTATATTGCTTATGTGCTACTCCTCTTCTCTTTCATTTACGCAATGCATGTACATATAACACTATTGACGGAGTATACTTTATTATTAGTTTTAATTAATAATCCATTAGGATGAAAGATAATGACAGAATTTTTTTTATTATCAGTTAAAGGTGTCGAAACGCCATCTATTAACAATAAGACCCATAAACAGCAGCGAAGGGAATCCTATTTCCTCTAAAAACCATCCGCCTTGCGATGGTCGTAAACACCAAATCGCCTAAAACTATGTGTTTTTTCAGTATGACGAAATAAAGGAGAAAAGGAAAATTTATTTAATATTTAATTTTTCTTTTGTTACATAATATTAAAAAAAAAAATATTTAAGTTGACAAAAAATTCAAAATCGGGGAAAATCTTTAACCGAAGTAGCATTGCCATGGAAAAGTGATATTTTTGGTTCCTGCTGTCATTGACGCCTTAGTTCGAATTCGGTTCTCTGTCATCTATTCGGAATAATCACCAAATAGAAATTATATCCCCGGCAAATTTCGGACAAAATATTATTATACCTGTGTAAAACGATGGATTAAATCTTGAGTGATCTTGGTTGGTGTTTTTGCATCACACGTGAATATGGATTATTCAACAAAAAAAAAAAAAAAAAAAAAACAAAAAAAAAAACATATTTAAGACATGTCTCATATCGGTGAATAGCTGTGTTTTAAATATTTTACAAGCAGCAATAAGAAAATAGCAAAGTTTTGTAACTAAACAATTGAAAAAAAAATTGTAAAATTGCTAAAAACTGACTACAAACTTACGGAAAAATTTTTTGTGGAAGTAGGATCGACTATCATATTTTAAGGCGACAATTTATTGTAGGTACAACATTCAAGGTGCAAACAAAAAATTATTCATTGATTGAATTGTCAAATATCAAACTTTCAATTACGATCAGGTGCGTATATAGACCTGCAGCTTGTGGGAGGGGGGGGGGGACCGGAAATAGTCGCTTTTAAATTTTATTTTTATCATATTTAAGTTAGATATCACAAAATTCAATTTTCGATTTGATTTGGAAAACCTGTCGATAATTTTATTTATTTATTTAGTTAGGTCTACAGAGAAAAAACTCATACAGACTAAGCATTAAAACTAACTTAATATTAAGTCAAAATGATAGAAATATGTTCTATAAAAAAGAAATGTAAAGAATATCTAAAGACGTAATTACCGATAAATTTGCTGTACAGTTTGAACTGAAACTACTACGTTCCTCAGTAAGATCTACGAAAGTACAAACAACGTTAAAACTTCGAGAGCAATGAGTTATGTGTTCATACTGGCCGTAACATGTTCTATGAGAAGGAATATATAATAAATCTCTAGATCGAATAGAAAAGCCAGGCACATAAATTTTGAATAAGGCAATCAATTTGGGTGAGCAAATCTTGTAGCAGAAAACATCTCTGACAAAGATAATACTGAAAGCCTTTCTACGAGACTCTAAAGTTTGGAGCCCAAGTAACTGGCACCTGGCCTCGTATGAGGGAAGACCAACTTCCCAGTTAAGCCCGCGCAAAGCATAGCGAGTAAATGATCTTTGTATAGATTCAATGCGTTTAATATGTAAAGCAGTATAAGGGCACCAGACAACAGAGGAATACTCCAATATGGAGCGAACCAGTGAAACATACAAAGCTTTTAAAGTGTAAGAGTCTTGAAAAACAGTGCAGTTACGCTTAATGAAACCAAGCATTTTAAATGCCTTGCAGGTGACATAGTCAACATGCAAAGAGCAGTTCAACTTGTTATCAAAAATGATACCAACATCTTTAATCTCAGTAGGTCTGTCTATAGTAATGTGTTTAATCACATAATCAAACAAAATAGGATTAATGCAACGATAAAAGCTGAAGCTCTTAAACTTGCTAGGATTGAGCTCCAAACCATTTAACGAGCACCAAACTAGACGTTTATCTAGGTCATTTTGAAGATGTAGACAATCTGCTAGATCTCTAATTGGCAAGAAAATTTTTAGGTCATCAGCGTACAAAAGACATTTAGCGAAAGAGAATAGTTTAACCACATCATTAATATAAATAATAAACAACAGGGGGCCAAGATGACTGCCTTGAGGCACCCCTGATTTAATTATAAATTTACGAAATTTAACAAAATCCATTTTTACACACTGCGAGCGATTACTTAAGTACGAATTAATCCACTTAAGAATGGAGGGGTGAAACCCGAAGGCATGCAGCTTCCTTCCAAGCAGATCAATATTTACCCGGTCAAAAGCTTTGACAAAGTCAGTATAGATAACGTCGACTTGCGCACCATTTTCAATTTCGTTAATATAAAAATTTTTAAATAATACCAAATTGGTTGTTGAGGACTTACCCTTCACGAAGCCATGTTGCTAGGAACAAATCTTTTCTTTTACGTGAAAATACATCCTGTTCGTTATTATGCTTTCAAAACACTTGGGAATAAGTAGAAGTTTGGCAATTCCTCTGTAGTTTTTAATGGAATGCCGAGAACCTGCTTTGTATATGGGAGTAATAAAAGATAATTTCCACTGGTCTAGAAAAAGTCCTAGTCTAAGTGAAACATTAAAAATTATTGTTAAAGCTGGTGCGAGAGTAGCATTGCAGTTTCTTAGTAAAATGTTAGGAACTAAATCATGTCCGTAAAAAACGTCATTGTTTAAAGAGCTGAGCGACTTTTCAATTTCATTAAGATCCAAAGAAATGGAACTATGATCAATAGCAGCATCAGAGGTATCCCAAATAGATTAGAGGGAAAGAGAGGGATCTGAAACATAAACATATTCGAACCAGTCAGCAAATAAGTCGCAGCTTTCTTGCAAATTGCTTGAGATCACATTATCAAGTTCCATTTGAATAGGAAATCCAGAAGGTCCAAAAAGCTTTACTGTTAGTTTTGATATTTCTTTCAGCAGACCAAATGTATTTCTTAAAAACGTACTTATGTAAAAATTCATATTCCCGCTTTAGACGTTTTAAATTAGATGTATTTTCTGAAGTATTGTTTGCTTTAAACAATTTATATGCCTTATTCTTTGCATTTTTTAGCCTTAGAAGTCCCCGATTAAACCATGGGGGATGTTAGTTCTCTGATCTTTTAGAAATAGGTACAAAACTGTTAATGCCTGTATGAACCACATTCAAAAATTTTATGTACAAAGCATTCAAATCATTTACTTGCCCAAAATCTATCAATTCATTCCATTGAATTGACATAAAGAATTCGTTTAATTTCTTATAATCAGCTTTAAGAAAATCATAAACAAAAATATTAGTTATATTTGAATATGCAAAATTATAGAAGCTAATATTAATGGTGATAGGTTTATGGTGTAAATAAGGCTTCGAAAGAGGGATTAAAACTTCATTGACATTACAAAATAATTCAGCACTTGAGAATACTAAATCTAAAATTCTGCCTAGGAAATTAGAATGGGAGTTTACTTGAACTAAATTACAACCAATTAATGAATCAACTATCAAACTTTCACACAGTGATGATATATTGGTGGGCATAAGACACTTATCTTCCTCTAACCAGCTCCAACGAATATCAGGAAGATTAAAGTCTCCAAGACAACACAAGTAAGTATTAGGATGCAGTTGAGACGTCAAATCGATTATGTTGTTTGAATGTTTTTCATATATAGCTAAGTTGCAAGCAAGAGGAATGTAGCTAACACAGATTAATATATTTACATCTCCAATTATTTTATTATATTATCCATCAATGAATGTCGATCTCAGGGTGGACAGACATCAAGGGCTCTTATCCAGATACTCTTTCTCGTGCAAAGATTGTAGAAATAAATGTCATGCAACCATCATGGCTGAAGTAAATGACTGAGAGTGAGAGCTTGCACCTTGATTCACATTCAGCAATAGGAGTAGAAGTGCATGATATGTCACTAACTATTTCTTTTGATTCGAACTAAACTGATCTTGCTTTCTTCTAAAAAAAAATTATCAATGGTCTTCTCAGTCTTCTGCTTTCCACTTCCGCTACTATTTCTACCTCTATCGATAACTAGTGTACCAAGTTTATTCTTCTCCTACAAATTAAAAGCAAACGTGAAGTTAAATTAAATAACACTACTTGTATTAATACGAAAATACAAGCAAAGCAACGGCAACTATCGCAGAGGAAAGCGAATAGTTTTTATTTTTATAGTCTTGCCGTAAAAATTGTGAAGAAAAATTGTAGAAGCCATTTTAGTGGCATCAATCCAACTGATCGTTTTCAGCAACCAATAGTGTATAAAAATTCGAAAGAAAAATGTTCAATATAATTTTTAAGAACAAAATGTATGGTTGCCATAGAGACCCAGACAGATCAGCCAAGACACCCGAATTAATATAACTCTTTGAAACCATTGTCCGCCGCCAATAGTGCATGAAAAATCTAAAGAAAAATTTTCAGATCTTTCAAAGAAAACTGAATGCTTGTGCCACTGTCGTTTGGACCGTTGTCGGTGAATAGTTAGTCATTCAAATTCTTAAGAAAAATTTGCAACTATATTTCTAAAGGTGAGGCAAGGCGAGGCGAGGCTACATCAAGAGTTAAAGAAATAAAAAAAAATGCACTCTGTACTATGAGATGGTTCATAAAAATGGTGTGGCAGCGCGCGATGTGGCGAGACACCTCGAGGTAAATCGCTCGAGAATGAAATTTTTAATTTTTTTTCGCGAGGTACAGCGCACAAATTTTGATAGCTGGCATATTCTTATATGTTTTTTCTTTGATATAATCGACGGGTTCTTTATTCATTCTCATATATTTGAAGAATCTATCAGGATCAGTCCGAAAATATTCACATGAATGATGATTTTTCCAAATTCCAGACGTTTTATCTTTATGGGGTGGCAAGAAAAAGGGCGGAAAGTGCACTTAGGTGAAAAATGCCATATAGTTGCACTACTTGACAAACACAAAATTTCTTCTTCTGAATCTGATGACATAATTTATGCTCTCAATTCAAGATTTACCAAGAAACTGAACGACTTGTTATGAACACTACATCTCGAGATGTATCTTCACCTCGCCTCGCCCAACTGCCTAGCCTAGCATCGCCTCGCCTAGCCTTGTTATGCACGAACCCTAAGAAAAATTTAATGATTCCCTACGAACGTAAAAACAACTCAGACTTGAATCAGTGTCGCTATGAAAAATCAACGGGTGGCTAGACGTTCATTGCATAACTAGGGTTCTACTGGAAGAACAGTAAAACAAAATTTGTTAAGTCAAAGCTTAAACACAATTGCGACGGGCGACGCCGCAGGACAGAAAATGCCGCTGTCAAACTTCTAAAAGCACAGCGTCTTATGCGAACGCCCAAATTACGATGGGTGACGGTCAGCGGTCGACGAAGCTGCCGTCGGGATTGATCATTTCTAATTTTGCCGTCATCGCTCCAGTACTACCAACAAAATTAAACGAATGAAATTGTTGTGGCATTTATTTTTGTCAAAACAATGAATTTTAATGAAAAATTGATTGAGGAAGTGCGAAATCATAAAATAATTTATAGACGAGTTGACAAAAAAGACATGGTTTGGTTTGGATATTTCTTCTTCTTAAATACAAATGGTAAAGTTGTGATATTTCTGGCATTTAGTTTGATTTTAATTTAGTTAATTTCTGTATTTTAAATTTTTCTTTTCTACAGTTTGGTCCATTGCAATTCTTTCAAAATATTATAAAATATTCTCGATAAAAATCTGTTTCAAAATGCTCAAAACTAATAACAAATGAAATTTCAGTATCTTCTTTTTTTACAATCGCCGCTCGCCGCCTGTCGTTTAATTGTACTCCCAATTTTTCGACTACCTGTTTTGACAGCGAATTTCTCGCTGATGTCTACCGTCGGAAAATCACAAAGGTAAAATAAAATTATGATCGCTAACCAATGTTTTAGAAACAATAAGACTTTTTAAACTTTTTAATCGGAGCAACAAAAATATAAAAGCATCTTCATAACTGAGCTGCTAAGCATTAAATATCATTTTCTAAAAAAAATAAAATACTAAAATAAATATACATTCCAAAATTACTTACTATCCTGTGCTAGGTATGATAGATGACTTTTCGACACTATATAAAAACGCAAGAGAATTCTAACAAATTTGTACACGTTTAAAAGACGAAGAGCTACGAGCGAATGACTATTATACCCAATCCACTATTACTACTTATAAGAAGACAAGCGTTTTGGGGAGGGGTAGGGGGGTCATGACCCATGTGACCCCTCCTGTATACGCGCCTGATTACGATAAGTAATGTATTCCAGCATACATACTATAAGATTTAGTTGATGTTTATAATTAAATCCAAAGTACTAATATTTAAAAAATTTCGCAGTTCCTAATTCGAATCCAGTTTCACGTTCTCATATATTTGCAAAAGTTAAAGTTTGATAAATCCGCGGTTTTAATTACGCTAATCGTGAATGTCATCCTGTCAATAAGTATTTATCTACTTGAAAATAGCAGTGAATTTGAACAGAATTTGTAGTTCGAATGATTTATAATCATGTTCCTCATTGACAAATGAAATTTGCAAACATATTAAACTGTGTCACAAGTGGGAAACTTTGGGAATTTTCCACTTGGATAGGCAGAAATGTTGAATGCGACAGTAGCAAATGCACTACAAAATCTTGCATGAGCCCTTTTTTGGAGTTTCATTGTGGCATTGTTAAAATTTTCAGGAATTTTTTGCGGTTTTGTTGTTCCAGTCAGTATGAAGTTGTTATTGTGACGAATTGTTTTTACCTTTGGTTATTAACTATTGTATGACGTCAGATAATTCATTGTGTTTTTACAGAACCTGTTAACGGCTTGGATACAGGTAACTTAACCCTTTAACTCTTCAACCCTACCCATCTCAGGAGAAACGTTAATCCTACCCTGGGGTCTCAGGTATTTTGGTTTATTATTAATAATTAACAACAATTTAACGAAATATTTTTATTTGTTCTAATAAGTAATTAAATCAGTAATACAAAAAATAAGTTACAATTTTTTAGACAAACATATTTTACATATGGCTTGGACATGTTGGCCACATAGGGGATTTCGACACATGTCACATTTGATCTTCGTTTTCGGATCCTTTTCTCTAGGGCACACAGCACACCTTTTTTTGGCCGTGAGAGCAGGAACCTGTGCAACTTCAGGCTGCGACTTTTATAAGATTCCTCCTAACAGAGCTTGCAGATTGGTAGGCAAAGTTCGCTAGGTAAAACGTTTCTCCATTTGTGGCGTAATGAGTGCCAAGGCCGGATTTTTCAAAAACTTGTGTCGCTTTTGATCCGTTTTTGTTGTCATTTTTAGGAGGACATATAAATTAACACCAACTATATTTAAAAGGCTGTAGAAAATTGTCATTGGCCATCTCCTTCCCTTTAAATCGACCCTACATTTAGTTTTATTGTAATACTCCACTATCATAGGTATTTTGTTTTTAGCATCTGGATCTGTTGTTGTGTGAATTATCGCTAACAGAGTAACCACCTTCTTTTGTTTAGATTTCGGCGGACAATATGACAGTAGAGTAAGTTCTTCCGAAAAACCAAACTTGGCAGTATTTCATTCACGGTTTTTTAGCTTTAGTAAAAAAGGAGGAATCTCTCTTTTGTTTTCTTCGTAGTGTTCCTAGAATAGTGACTTGTTTGTCCAACAATTCTTTTGCTACTGGTATAGAAGTGAACCAATTACCACAAGTTAAGTTACAATTGGTGCTGTGGATAGGCTCAGTCAGTGTAATTGTGTAAAAATTTTCAGACGGAATGTTTTTCGGAGCAGATTCCTTGCCTAAATAGACAACAGCTCGAATCATGTAAGCAGTTTTGGAATCACATAACATTATTATTTTTATCTCATATACTTGGAATGTACATTTTGAAAACACACCTGCCTCTGAATCCCCGTAACATTTCATCTAACGCACAGCAATCAGACGGGCTATATACATCATTAGAAACGTTGACAATGTGATCAAAAAGGTCTCTTATTAGTGCCAGTCTATCATTCTCTCGGCATTTTTCTCTCGTGGAGCGATCGTTGAATCTCAAGCAGTTTGTTAGAAACTCAAACCTGACTTCAGTCATTGTAGCACGAAAATAACCAACCCCTGAGTTTTGGTCAAATAGTTCTTTGGTAGTCACATGATTCATATTGAGAACTCCAGTCAAATAATAAAGCCCAAACAAAGCTTCCATTTCTATCACCTTTGTATCTTTAGCAAAAGAAGGACGAATATTATCAGAAGTTGATGGGCTTTTCTCTTCTTCTGTGTTCTGTACAAGTCTATCCCGATTGCATTTTTCTCTTTGTCTCGTTATTTCAACATTAGTGTTTCTGACTATTTCGTCTAACTTTTATTTTATGAAAAAGAGACTCCATGATTCTTTTTTTGTTAATATTTGACGGACTACGCCTTGAGGTCCCTGAGGTTGCTGCGCAATGTTTCTTTGCCGAGTCCTAGATCTTGTAGGTTTTACGCTAGTCCACCACTATCCGTCTTTGCCGTGTAGATGATTTAGAACACTCAAAACACGGAGGAATTGTACTGCAGACAAATTAGATAGAGGTAAGTCGTCTTCTGAAGTGAATTTATCTATGTCCACGTTACGTTCAGACTTAAAAAATGCCTTCTTCGTTAGGTGTCTCTTCATCGGCAGAATCAATGTGGTGCACCCAGCAAGTTATTTGGTCATCCATTTCCTCCATAATTATATTTTCTATAGAACAATAAAATAACTAATGTTTATTGACGTAAACACAGAAATAATTGAGAATAATGCCATGTTTGTTGATATTTGTCTACTGCACAATCAAAACTATTAAATAATATTACGATTAAAACTCACCAATATTGTGCTCAAAACTTCACTTTTCGTCATTAATTTGTAACAAAGTTACATACATTTTAGCTAGACACCAGCGGAAACGAGTGTATAGCAGCCGCAACAATGTAAGTTAGGCGCCGAGAGAAGAGCACACTACTGATCAGCAGCTCAGTAGTGTCCCGTGCTGGTGGCGTGATAGTAGAAGGGAGCATTCTACACCCGACGCCGGCAGCCAGTAGTAAAATCACTCAATCGATCACCGAGCATCGAAGTGAACACAGTCGAAATTACAGTCACCGATCAGCAAAATATCCGACCGCGAGAGGACAACTCCAAAGTGAACAGAGTTGACCCCCATCAGTGGACTACCAGAAGACTGGCTATAAAAGTCAGTCAAGTACCGATAGATTAGTCAGTTGCCTCCCAGCAGCTTGACTAGACACATATCCCGTACGATCCTATCCGCAAGTCGTGTTGACTATGTAGTCCAACGGCAAGGGCACGTTAATCGTGCTGGCCTGAGAATTAGTAAGCGCATGAATTCCGTCCCCGTACCCCCGTGTAGGCTACTCTGCCGATAAGCGCACGTTAATCGTGTTGATCAGAAGAGTAGCGAGCGCACGAATATAAATTCCGTCCCCGCACCGTGTTGGCTACTCTGACGACGAAGAGCACGTTCATCTTGTTGGTCAGAGGAGTAGTAAGCGCACACATACCTTCTGTCATGTACCCCCCCCCGTGTTGGCTATTCTGACGACAGGCGCACGTCAAGGTGTTGGTCAGAGGAATAGTGAGCGCACGCTCCGTCCCGTATCCCCCGTGTTGGTTACTCCTGAGGACAAGCGCACGTTAGTCGTGTTGGTCTAAGGAATAGTAAGCGCACGCTCCGTCCCCGCATCTACCCCGCGTAGTCATAAGTTATTGTAAGTAAGTTAGTGAAGTGTAGGTTAAGTAGTGTGTGTTACGTATACCGCCCGAACTGCGGAGCTAGAACAGCGCTCTGAGCTCAGTAACGTCGGAAAATGGCCCTGGACAATCTCCTGACTACCCGCACACCATCAACCGGCGTTACAAATTTCACAAGAACCTCCAACTGCAAAATATTACGTTCTTACAACCCTGGGGTCTAACGAACCCCAAAACAGCTATAACATCGTTCACACTCATAGGACGCTAACGCGTGACTGGCGACAAGTTGGCCGTTGACGCCATTTGAGCATATTGAGGAGCGTGGGTGTGTTCGTTTCATAGTTTGCAAAATAATTTTAGGCACTGTCGTTTCTCAGACACCGAGATTGGGTTTGAGGGCAAATGAAAACACTATTTTGTATTAGCATTAATTTTGGTTTATTCTTAGGGTACGAAGCCAAACAGTATTACTTGGAAAGTAAAACGAAGAAATTATTAAACTTTTTATTAAGCAACTTGCTTTGTTTGGAAATTTGTGTACATTTTTGTACTTTCAATTTTTAATAATTCTTATACATTAAGCAAAAGTGATAAATCTCAATAAATGAAGTTTAAGTTCCACTTAACATTTACTACATTTGTATACCATCTATCAACCCTTTCTATTCTTCCTTCCCCTCTATTAATTCTATCGATCCACCCATATACGTCTATTCCAGATATGCTACTAATTTTCTTAAGTTGAAAAAAAAGGAAGGTTAATTTTTGGAAATTTTTTATTTGGAAAAAAAAAATTTTATAATTAGTTTATTCAAAACAAATTACTTGAACATGCCTATTTCCTTGCTCAAAGGGACAATAAGGGATAATAAAAAAAAACCATTTCTGAACCATCATGACAGTAAATAAAACAATTAATCAGTCTTCTATAGATAGAAACGTGCCATCTATTTTAATCATTTCCTTAGCGGCAACAGTTTGGCAGCTTTTAATTAACTCTTGTTTTATTTCACACTAAACTTCCGAAATTAGGAAAAAGGGGCTGTTGCCGACTGTTTCTGATCGAATTTAATTTAATACTATGACAACGGCTTATCTCTGCATGCAATTAATGATAGCGGAACATTATATTCTGTCGCCTATCTCAGAAATTTAATGATGAGATAAAGATGTCATCGATTCTAGAATAATAGATTAAGACATATGTATGAAAACAAAAAGCGATTAATAATTAGAAAAAATAGGACGAAGAAATATTAAGGAAATATTATTATATTAAAACATTATTAAATGATGGCTCCGAAATTGATAAACGTGCGAATTGAAAATTATTATGTAAATGCAGGTTAAGACCAGATTGGTCAGCTGCTTAAGTAGCGGTGGGTCTGGGAGGCTGCGAAAGTGGTAAATTTTTTTTTGTTATTTCAAGTAATAATATGCCGACTGAAACTTTTTTTTATAAACATTTGAGTGGGGTGGATTATGCGTCTGCTGCTCACATGAACTTGTAAAAAAAAAAACACGTAAAATAAAGTAATAGTAATAGCCTGAGAACGCGTCGACGTAGAGAGTTGAAATTTGGTACGTGGTATTTTCATAGCAATAGTAAATGAAATTTCGCAAGTGGACTAAATAGGACAACCCCTTCTTGATGTTGCCATATAAAAATTTTGGTTTTTTACGTGTACTGTGAAAACAATCAGTCCTAGACGTTTTTACTGTACTAAAATATTTGTCAGAATATTGAAATTCTCATAATCATTTTTATTTTCCGACGAACTGTACTAGATATACGGGTGTTTTCCACTAGGAGGTCAATAGAGCGGGAGGTGATAGTACTCACCTAGATGATTCAAAAATTGTATGGCAGGGGGGGGGGGCATATCAATCGTTTAGGAGTTACAGGGTGATTAAGAAAAAAAGCTAGTTTTTTACAAAACACCCTGTATCTTATAAAAAAAAGTTATGTTAACGACCTTGTTGCAAAAATAATAGAGGTTAAATTTAAAAAAAAGGTAAGAAAATCCGATATTTTTAGTTTAGACAACCATAATTCTTGATGGGAGAGGGGTATGGGGCTAATTGAGCAGTCGTTGAAAAGGCCAAGAAGTTCTGCATACAATGAGCTCTTAACTGCGACCATATGCACTGTAGTTTTTAAGATACAGGGTATTTTGTAAAAAACTAGCTTTTTTTCTTAATCACCCTGTAACTCCTAACCGGTTGATATGCCTCCCCCCTCCCTGCCATACAATTTTTGGTTCGTCTAGGTGAGTACTATCACCTCCCGTTCTATTGACCTCCTATTGGGAAACACCCTGTATATGCGAAAGCCACTTCAACATTTAAAATTGCACAGAGAGATGACTATACGAAATTACATACGGGAATTCATCTAGGGTATCGTATGAATTGTTCTTTTGTTACGGTGTCCAAATGCGTTTCTATTTGTGTTTTGTGTTCTTTTTGTGAGCTGGCGATACTACTGACATTCTGCTGTCATTTTAGTTATATATAGTACGAACGAAGGATCCGGATTTTCGAATTGACAGCCGAGGACATTCGATGCGCTTGGATATTAAAGCTATAGTACCTGCTATGAATATTACCAGCTAGAAATGAGCATTTATCTTCAAACCAACAAAGGAGTAGTTTAAGATAAGAAATAATCAATCATCCATTTTTTTTTTATGTAAATTACGACATGGCTAATCCCTTTTATTTTAATTAAAGAAACAAATTTATAATAAATAAGTTAATTGAGAGTATAAATAAGATTAATGAAATTGTCTTTAAGGAAATAAATAACGCATCTATCAGATTTAAGTTCTGTCAAAGCTCACCCGAACCATCCAGTATCGTGTTTTTTTTTTAATTAAATTTATCGTAGCTCAGTGGTATCCGTGTCATTAATGGTAAATTTAGCCATAACGATTATTTTATATCAGGATAGATAATCCAGGGTTCTTAGTAGAAAAACAAATTATGCCAAAGTCCATACAGTGAATTCAAAGATTTACAAGATTAAAATAGCACGCAAAGTGTAAATAAATAAAACAATAACAAATTCATCAAATTATGATTAAGGAAAAGAGCCATAATAAAGGGTTTTCCAATAAGAGGTGTTATTTTGATATTCAAAGAAAAATGCCAATTTTTGAGATAAATGATGGGATCTTTATTTCTTTATAAAGAGGAAGGTATGCCGAAAATAACATCAGCCAGATGACCACCACGACCACGCCTACAGGACCATATCCTTTTCATGAAATTTTCCATAACCAAATCGCAAAGTGGCTGCCCTATGTCCTCGATAGCCTCACGAATTCCATCTTTGAGGTCTTGAATCGACGCTGGGCTGTTGGCGTAGACCTTCTCTTTCACGTGGCCCCAATGGAAGAAGTCGCAAGGTGTTAAGTCACAAGATCTCGGTGGCCAATTGTGATCACCTCTTCGAGAGATAACACGGTCCGGAAACTTTTCCCGTAAAAGATCAATGGTTTCGTTACTTGTATGGCACGTAGCGCCGTCTTGTTGAAAGTAAACATTGTCCAGATCAATACCATCCAATTCCGGCCATAAAAAATCATTAATTATTTGTCGATAGCGCAATCCATTCACCGTAACTGTTGCTCCAGCCTCATTTTCGAAAAATTTCTTGTGTTAATTGAACTTTATAAGCCTTAAGACCCAAATTTTTATGCAAAATACGGTGTAATGACGTTTGTGGAATGCCTAATTCCAAAGAACGACGACGAATGGACAAACCTGGGTTTTCTTCAACACTTTCGGCTACAGCAGCAATATTCTCGGCTGTTCTTGAGCGACGTGCACGGATTTTATTCTTCACATCACTAACTTGTCCCGACAGCTCGAATTTTTCTACCAATTTCTGCATTGCGGTGCGACAAGGTGCTTCACGACGACCCAAAAATGTTCGAGTTTTACGAACCGTTTCTGCCACATTTTCACCATTTTTATAGTGAATTTTAATAATTTCAATGCGTTGTTGAATCGTGTATCGTTCCATTTTTATTAATGGCGTAGTTTCTACTTGTCAAATGTCAAAAATGACAGCTCCAAAAGTGACATCTACCGAAATAGCGGGCTAATTAAAATAACACCTCTTATGGGGAAACCCTTTATATAAATATTTAATAGGGCCGAAGTTCATAATAAAGACAATTTTTAGTACAAGAGGTTTCGAACGCCATATTAACAGAAACGATATCGAATTTACCTAAAATATCGTAAATATTGAAATGGAAGCAACCAAGCTACGACCCGAATAAAAAAAAAGTGCAAGATATATGAAAGTGCGAATGAGGACGGGGCTCTTTCCTACTTTTTTTTTTATGGCAATTGGATGGAGGCTGAAGAGTGGTTGACTGTTTGAAAACATGTTTTGAAGAAATTAATAAATTAACTAATTAAGTTATGTCGACAATAAAAAAAAACAAGAAAAGAAGGAAAAGACAGATAAAATAAATGAAATAAAAAATTCTGGATTATCGGGGATTTTTCTGAGTAAGGAGAACATAGATAACATGTCGGCAAGATGCGGCTACCGAAAAGAAACAGAAAACTAAGTATTTGCTTAAAATAAAATTAATCTTGTATAATTCAATAATGGCGATAGGAGTGCTAGTGAATTCTCTAATTAATTGTTGTAATTAAATTTTCGTTGTTTTTTTGTTAAATTATCTGAATTTCGTATTAAATTTTGGTGTATAACTAATCAGCATATTTGTCAAGCATAATTGAATTGTGTTGCGGAAATCTCTAGGTATTTTTGTGATTTATCCTACTTATACAAAAATCGCATGGCGCCTATTCTTAACTATCTTAACATCCACCCTGTCTCCTGAGCAAGCTCTCTACGTACTGGAAGGCACGTAGTACTTTTATACCACGTTTTCACTAGGCCTCAAATTACGTAATTTCGAGCAAAAATTTCATAATTACGAGACCATGTTTTCACCATTTTTTTCGTAATTTCGTTGACACTTCACTGCCATTTTCCTTGTTCTTAAACCCAAACACGGGCAGTCATCATAGCTATAAACCAGTCATCTTAGCTATGAACCACGGTCGGTAATTTTGAAACGAATAAAATGCCAACGTTCCAGAAATTTGGGATGCGTTCGATGGTAATTTTATAGATATGACGTTGAAATGTGCTGAAAAAAAAACCGTAAGTGAAATTGCATAATTTTGAGCTAATTTCGACGATTTCATTGTAATTACGCAATTTCATTCTAGTGTGAATGACATTTTAGACCAATTCTAGCTTTCTTACTTCTTCTTATAACAACGTAATATTGACCAATCCTTGGGAATTTCCGGAATCTGTGGTTGGCCAATTCTTATGACACGCTAGATGAATGCTCGTATGTAATTTCGTATGGTGACCTATCTGTGCAAGTTTAAATCTTGAATTGGTTTTTCGCATATATTTCTAGAATGGTTCGTCGGACAGCAAAGATGATTACAACAAATTTCCTAGGATTTAATATTCAGAACAACTTTCCAGTACAATAAAAACGTCTTGGATTGATCATATTCACAGTACACGTAAAAAATCAAAATTTTTATATGGCAACATCGAGAAGGGGTTGCCCGCTTTAGTCCATTTTCCAAACTTCATTTACTATTGCTATAGAAAAGCCTTGTTTTCAAGCTATTACTATTATTTTATTTTACGTGTTTTTTTTTTTACAAGATCATGTGAGCAGCTGACGATTTTTTTTTTCAACTCACTATAATGTCAACTATTTATAAGAGAAAGTTTCAGCCGGCATACTATTACTTTAAAAAAAAAAAAAACATGACCACTTTCGCAGCCTTCAACAACCACACCCACCGCGGGTGCATCAGCTGACGTTTGGTTCACTTATTAGTCATAACAGATCTCTCGTAAAAGTTAACAATCGATCGGACTATTCGGTACTGCATAAGCATTTAAGTTCCTCACCATAATTTTATACTAATCGCCATTGAAATTATATCAACATAATTTTAAGCAAATTAATAAAACAGATCGGTTGTGAACACCATCAATGACCTACAGTTGGTTCTGCCAGATTGCATACGACAACTAGTAGGAATAGGAATTAACTTATAGATTAACTTATCTTACTCTGTGGAAAGCTCCGAACTGAGTATAATTTTAGCCATACAGCAGCGAAACTCATCTTTAGTTTTCTCTCCGACCGCAAGAAACGTGTCTCAATTAACAATCATGAGTCGGACTTGTTACCTTTGCGCTCTGGCGTCCCCCAAGGTTCTGTGCTTGCACCTCTCCTCTTCAGTCTATTCATTAGTGACATTGCTCAAGATCCACCTCTATGCTGATGATGTGCAGGTTTACGCTGCTGTTGATCCCAACAGGTTGGACGAGCATATTGGTTTGATTAATCGGGACCTTGCAGCTATATCTCGATGGTCGGTTGCAAATGATTTGAAAATTAATCCGTCTAAGTCCAAAGCTATTCCTTTTTATAAATCCACTATTGATATTAGTCGTTTACCTCAAATCTCTCTAAATTCCATTTCTATTCCATTTGTAACTACGACTAGTAATCTCGGTGTCATCTTTAATAGGACCATAACCTGGAATGATCACATTAATTATGTAGTTGGACGTATTTACGGATGCCTGAGACGCTTAAGGCAGTCAGCCAATTTCACACCACAGACTACTCGTTTGCGACTGGTAAAATGCTTAATTATTCCCATCATAACATATGCAAACGTTCTTCACTGCAAGCTTGATTCTGTCTCTGATAGGAGATTAACAGTGGCATTTAATTCTGCTGTTAGGTATATATTTAACCTGCGTAGATATGATCATGTCTCTGAGCATTCTAGACAGGTTTTGGGTTGTTCTTTGTCGTTTTTTCTTAAAATTAATTTGATGAGCTATCTATTCAAACTAATTTATTCTAGGACTCCCATGTATCTTTTCTCAAAAATTTGTTTCCTTCAGTCATCTCGTAATAGACAGCTTCTTATACCCCGGCACAGGTATTTGCAGGGCGGCGCTATGTTCTTCGTCTATGCAATTAAGATCTGGAATTCACTGCCAATCAGTATTCGCAGTTCCGGAACTGTGGGAGGTTTCCGGGATAGGCTTGCAGACACACTTGAATAAATTAAGAATAAATTAAAATTCTTTTAGGCATGCTGTTGGTGTGTGCACGCAATGTTTTTATTTCACTTTCTTTATAATTGTTATTTCTGTATTTCTTTCTTTTGTATTTATGACTTAGCAATTTAATATTTTTTTTTCTTTTTTTACATAAGTTCATTTTAGTCTTTATATATGTATTCCTTTTATTCATATTTTTCTTGCGGTTATTTTTATATTTTCTAAATTTTCATGCTAAGTACTTTTTAAAAGGCTATGCCTTATTTTGTACAAATTTTCTTTTGAATAAATTTGATTTGATTTGATTTGATTTGATTTCGCCAACTCCAACAAAATGTTTGCAAAACATTGAAAAGATTTAGCTTTCATGGAAACAAAAGCAAGACGACAATTTTGAGACATAGTGAAATCGAAAGACAACCATCAGCAGACTCACATTAAAATTTTTTTTTATTTGTTCATATGATGTAGGGGAAATTTAAACATAAATTATATTTTAATACTTTGATTACTCAAAATATTGCCATATAACATTAGTAAAATTTCCAAATTAGATGAAGATGGAAAAAAAAATAGTAGCACATCTATATTGTTGCTATTCATTAACCTATTGGACTCAAAACAGCATATAGACTACACAAGTCACCATTCGATACATACTACCATAGATGGCAAAAGAACTAGATGTCGCATGCAGTACCAAAAAAGTACGCAAAATTTATATGGCTTTGTGGTCCATTCCGGAATGGACCACAACATTTGAAATGATGTATACGTCGAGTGATTCATATTTTTTCTTATCTGAAGTGTTGAAGAAGTCGATCAAATGTATACAAAACTGCTATTATAAAAACATTTGCTGTCGGCACACTCTAAAACATGTTATGGTCCATTCCAGAATACACTACCCTCTATACTCTGCTCTAGTATGGCATGCGATATCTAGTTCTTGTTCCGTCTATGATACTACACAATTAAGGTGACAGATATGGTGAAGACACGTTCACCTAAGAGGAAATATGTTGAATCTAGATTTAATAATTATTTACCTTCGAGGAGATTATAGGATAACTTGCGTAAGGCTGGTATATATCTATGGCAAAGATAAGTGCGATTCAAATATTGATCTCAATGTATTCAAAATACATTCCTCCTTTGCAATTGGTTCCCCACTTCAAGGCGCTGTATTGGAAACTAATGCTACTGATGGTCTGTCAGCTTTCTGTTTTAGATGTGTTGAAGCTGAGGAAGTTTTTACTGCGATCAGAGCTATTAAGTCAGAAAAAACCTAATGGTATTCCTCCCAAATTTATAGAAATTCTTTTATCTTGGATACTTCACCCTACTATCAATATCTGCATTACTATTTCTCAGTTTCCTTCTTGTACTGGTGGCTAAAACCAATAAAGCCAGGATTTCCGGCCAATCAGCCTGTTATTCTTTCTATCCAAAGTGGAAAGACGTTGACCTGGCAAATCGTTCAATATCTGGAAACCAATACCTAGCTTAAGTCATGCCAATATAGTCCCTGCAAATCGCATAGGAAACGGCTCTTTTAAGAATTACTACTGATATATGCAGCTCGCTTGATAAGGATGAACTATGTGTTCTTGTTCTACTTAATTTTTCTAAAGCATTCGTTTCCGTAAGCTAATCTAAGTTATTTGGTATGTTTTCCACCAACTTTCGGTTTCATTCAACTGCAGTTTCCCTTATTGGCAGTTTTTGTCTAGCAAGTTGCAGCATATGAGAATAGGGGACAATTTTTCTGATGCTTTGCCTATTACTCGTAGTGTGCCTCAGGGTTCTATTTTGGGACCTTTGCTTTTTAGCATGTATATCAATGATCTTCCAGAGGTTATTGAGGATTGTACAATTCATATACATATATATTCTGATGATGTGCAGTTATATATTGGTCGTCCAATTGGCAGGCAATCACAGGTATCCGATAGACAGATTTTAAGTTGAGCTCCGATGACATCTACAGATAATGCTGCTGGGTCTAAACTCGGTACTGGACACAATTCCAATAGCTTGTAACTACGTAAAGGTATAAAAAACAGTTAAAACGAATTAAATTTAAGTCAGTATTAAGTTAGACTAAGTACTTCTCAGTCATTGGATTACAATTGGATATGAATATTTACGATATTGTGAAGCGAACAAGGTCGCGCATGGAATTTAAAGGAAAGGGAACATCAGACAGTATCTATCTCCTTTACAGAATAAGTTGATTAAAAAAAAATTAATATTTTAAACTTGCCGAATTAAGGCTGTCTTCTTCCTCTCGTCTCGGAACAACAAACACCTAACCACACAACGTAAAAACAATATTTCTCGTCAAAACTTCATAGCCCCGAGCATAAAAGTGGAAAACTAAACTATTCCCAGCTCAAGGTAAACGTTGGCAACTATTAGCACTTAAAATTTGTATATTATAATTCCGACCACATAAAACAGATATCAAATCAAAAATTCCAAACTGAAATTTTCAAGGAAAATAAGTTCTTAGAAATTTTTCGGATATATCGGAAGAAAACATAAATATTACAAGGAATATATATTTTGGCATAAAAATTTACAAAACGAAGCCGATTGGAACCGATACCTCGATTGGGAAAATTTCAAAATAGCGAAAATTTTCTATAAAGCCAACGGCCTTGGTAGATGAAGGGTCTCAGTTTGGTATATTGTCTCTGCGAATCGATAAGTGTATAAAGGTATAAGTAAAACGGTTCATTTAGTTCAATTTTATTGATATTTATAAAGTGTCGAATTTAATTGGTCTTATTTTCATGCAACATCGGAGTTAGTGAACTGTCAAATGAAGTGGTACCTTTAACGTTAATTACCTGCAGAAGCAACAGCTTAATAAGCGGAGCAGTTAAATGAATATAATAATTTGGAAAGCAGTTATTGAATTAAATTTAAAAAAAAAATAAATTGGCTGTATAAAATTGAAGTTTCTATTAACCCTAGAATTATAATCTTATTTGTACCTACGCAAAGAATAAAAATAAGTCAATGCGAAGTACATCGAATCGATGTACAATAGGCTTCTAGAATTAAATCCTCAAACAATGATTCTTTTTTTGTAGTAACCTTTGTTTCTTTCGAAAATATGTCTTTCACAAAGATTCAACAAATAGACGAAAATTCATAAAAAAAATTTGTTGTCAATTTCATTAAAGAAGGCTTTCGGTTCTTAGTTTCTTTGTGAAAAATTTGATGCTTTCCTACAGAATCTATCAAATTATACCTCAACCTACAAAGGGAAAACTTCGAACATGTCTCCATAATGGAAAACCTTATTATGGAATTTTCAGTGATTTGTATGAACTTTTTTGTTTTTTTTTTTTTTTTTTTTTAATGACTACCTACATATCATCTCGGCATGTATCTGAGCCTCGCAAATTCCTTTGTTTGCCTATAGGAAATAAGATAAGTAAAGACAACAAATGTTATTCTGGTATACCGGATAATGGTATTCTCAAATATTTATGTCAACCTTGAAAATACTTATTATTTGTCGGTCTGATAAAGCCAGCTTAAAGAACAAAAATATTGGAGAGGAATTAATAAATTGTGCGCAGAGAATGAATAAATAATAGGGCACGTGATATTAAGGATATTTCGAAATATATTTGAATCAGATGCCTCCTACGTTCAGATAGGTCAAGTTACAATAATATGTTTAACTAACCTTTCGCCCGGAGCCTGTCCTGATACACGAGGTGAACTAGAATGTAAAAATAAGAAAAAGAAAAGTTTTGGTATAACAAGGAGAAAGGGCTCCATTTCGAATAATGCCTTCCCAAGTTACAAAATGTTGTAGAATTTTCATTATCTTCAAAAAAATTTTTTTTTTCATAATATAGGACTACCCTTTTATAAAGGGTTAATTTGAATTGATGGTCATAAATAAAATAGGAGTGAGAGGCTGAAATGTTAGGAAAAATAAATTGTATAGCAGGGGGGGATATCAATTCAATCCGAACTCCTCACAGATAACAACGGAGTGCGGGCTTCCTCCTTTAGGGAATCGTTGGAAATCTTGCTAGATAAACACTTCTCTGATGGTCCAGACGAGGGCCTCTCATTTCCGCGTACCGAAACCTTTCGTAATGAAACCATTTACGGGGGCGGAGAAGTTGCTTTCATTACGGAAAAATCGGTGAAATGGGCAGCTGACTGTTTCAAACCTTTTAAATCCCCGGGCAAGGACGGTATTTTCCCAGCCCTCGTTCAGTACTCGAGTGACCTTCTGATTAGCAACCTATACACCGAAGTAATGGCAATAAGTCCATGTTGTGTTTATACGGAAGGCAGGTCAGGTAGATTACCCAACTGCCAAAGCGTATAGTCCAATAAGCTTGACTCCTTTCTTACTTAAAACCCTAGAAAAAAACTGCGAGTGGAAACTGAGACGATCCATTCCCGGAAGTAGACTATCACAGCATCAACTTGCGTACTTAAAGTAAAAGTCTGTTGAGGCGACCCTCCACGAGGTGATTCACTCAATTGAAAAGGGATTCCACTTTAAACAATCTACACTGGCTGTTTGCATCGATGTAGTGGGCGCCTTTAATAATGTTTTTCTGCAAAAGTTCACGGAAATGCTAACAAAACATGAAGTGAACCAATCTCTAAAGAATTGGATTGCACACATGTTGTATAACAGAACTCTCTTTGCTGATCTAGGCGGGGCAAGCAGAGTTGAAAGGGTTCACAGGGGCAACCCTCAAGGTGATATCTTATCACCTCTTTTATATTGGATCATCATGGACGATCTCTTAATAGCACTCACCCAGATGGGGTACAAAGCAGTATACTACGCGGACGACTTGACAATCTTAATACCGAGAGCTATGGACTTTTACTCTGTGGACTGGTGCAAAGCACGATCCGACTAGTCATGCGCTGGGCCATGGATTGCAGACTGAGCATCAATCCACGAAAAACTGACCTATGACAGGGTGAAATACCTAGGTATTATATTAGATAAAAAGTTAAACTGGAATCTACACCTCGAAAACAGAGCAATCAAAGCGCTCAGAGTTTTCGCAATATGCCACAGAGCGGAAAGAAAGAAGTGGGGACTCAAACCGCGGATGATCCTATGGATATACACTAGAGTCATCCGACCCATGTTAGTCTGCGGTTCGGTGGTGTGGTGGAAGGCAATGGACATCGCCAGTCATCGCAAGATACTGCAGAACATTCAAGGACTGTGCCTTCTTAGCGGAAACGGCGTTTTTAAGTCAACTAACACCCGGTCTCAGAAGGATAGCCGTATGTCCGTCTGCCTGTTCTCACGTTAACTCGAGAACGGGTGTACTTAGAGAGCTCAGGATTTGTACACTTGGATTAAAAAAAATAGTAAATTTAAATTAGAAAGTGCGACCAATCGGGTAGTTCTTTCATAGAGTTGCCATACATAAGTTTCACTATGTATTTGGGTACTGCGCTCTCAGGCGTCGACGTAGAGAGTAGAAATTTTGTCCAATTTCCGGCTCGAAGGACCACATTTTTCGGTTGCAGTGAATAATAAAATAAAGGGGTTGGTGAAAGGATAACACTACTTTCCTCTTGATTACAAAATTTATTTTACCTTGTTGATACACTTGTGATTTACTGGCGGACCAGTTGACTTGATCAGATTTTCTTTCGGACTGGTCATTATCTCGGTATTGGCAAGAGATAACCATAAAAAAAAACCAATTTCGAATGATGCCGCACCATGGTCGGTAGTTTGTTTGATTATCTATTATCACTATACTCTACATATATAGTGTAATGCTGAAATAAACTGCTTCCCTCATCGAACTAGTCATCTAACATTTTCTCTGATTGGTTAAGAGAAACGATTGCGATACTGGTGCTGATATTGTTTTCATGGAGTTAAATGCAATTAGATGCCTTCCCAGTTGATGATGAACGTAGATGTTTTGGGATTTTGTCTTAACTCCCGTCCACTCTGTCCACTTACCGACGATGCAAACAATCTCAGAGTTTTAACTCCAGCACATTTATTTAACAGGGGATGCTCTTGTAGCACCGTCTGAAGAAGATTTCACCAATTGCAAAATTAATTCACTTAATAGATGGAATTTCATTCAACGCTTGAAACAAGATATTTGGAAGTCCTGGAGTCAGGAATATTTGTCAAGGCTTCAACAACGCCCAAAGTGGATAGGAGCAACCTAACATTTGATAATCGGTGATATTGTCCTACTAAAAGACGCGAGATATCCTTGCGGTTAATGGGCATTAGGGAGAATATTAAAAACTTATCCGGGAAATGACAATCTTGTTATACACCTACATTTTATTTTCTATATGAGTCGATGGAGTATAAGTTCTATATGGAGAATTTATTACTTGAACATTAGTGCTATAAACGTGAGTATATATTCCTACATCAATTTTGGGGAACTTATATATATTTTTTTTATTTATAAGGCAGGGAGATAGGTGATCCTATCCCTAAAGCACGGAGGCCAAAGCGGGCCATTGTGCTGTCCTGCCATAAGGCCATTCACCAAAACCTTCCTGTCTTCTTAATGAAGCGCATCAGCTCTCGGTGAGGCAGGTTTTACAGATAGAAAGACAGACCCAAGACTATCCAGCCTGCACCGGGCGAAGGCCGGACATGCACACAGAAAGTGTTCGGATATCTCGGGCTCTCCCTCCAGGCAGGACACACACTCAGGACTGTCAACAACTCCCATCATATTAGATTAGCATGAAGTGAGTTGTGGCTGGTGATGATGCCAACCACAGTTCTACATTGTTTCCTTTCGAGCCTCATAAGAAAATCGGAGATACTCCCATTGGGCCCATCAAAAAACAGTTTTGTACACCTGCAGGTATTCAGGTTCGCCCAACTCTGCTGATGCTTTCTACGAAAATCCGATTTGATGAGAGACCCGATACTCGAGGTGGCAACTCCTACGGCAGGCGCCGGTCCGAGGAACCGAGAAACAGAACCAGCGGTAACTAAAAGGTCAGCCCTTTCATTCCCCATGATCCCCATGTGACCAGGAACCCACAGAAGGGACACCTTGTTGTGGATACAGAGCTTATCCACAGAAGGCCTGCAATCCCCCAGTCAGAGCCATCAAGGCTGCCTGACTATACGAGAGGATAGCAATATCCTTCTCCTTGATTTGCATGTCCAGGGCTAACTTGGCTGCCATCGATATGGCGAAGACTTCAGTCTGGAAGACAGTGGTGTGTCTACCAAGTGAGTACTCCATTCCAATATTAGGCTCAGCAAAGTAGATACCCACCCCAGCTCCCCCATTAGTGAGAGAGCCGTCTGTGAAAATTTTTATAACTTATATATGGGAGTACAGATCTTGGGAAATATATTGATATATCAAGTCTCATATCAAAAATGAATCTCAAATCAACCATTATGTAAGAATACGGGGAATTAGTAACTGCACTAAGAATTCATATTCGCTATTAACGCTCATATGTGCAATCAATATTTAGATATAGGATATAGGATATAGGATCACGGGGAGCTTTTGAAAATTATATTGCTATTACTGATTCCACAATTTTATATGGCATGTTACCAAAAAATGCCACTACAATTTAAAAAGCTACCAAATCCAACCAAAATAGTAAAATCATATAGACGAAAAAAAAAATCAAACAAAATTCTACGAAATTTGATATCAAAAATCCACAAAATTTGTCGTCTATATAGTTCACTCGATTCAATTCCGATAGAACGAGCTCAGTATTTTAAATTAAGAATATATAGTGTGTTCCACTATGCGCACGATCACAGAAGTTTATTATATGCGACTTGTTCTTTCAACTATCAAGAAGACTTTAAAAGCACACCACGCGGGCCGATCGGAATTCTCACCGCGAAGTAGGAACATAAGTGCGCTATGAATATTTTCGTTTCAGTATTTTCTCTACTATGATTATACAGGGTATTCCAGACTCAAATAACTATATTTTGTGCCAAATGATTCCTCTCGTGCAGATAAATAAAAAAATGTATGGCAGTGTGGAGAGGGGGCGGGGGGCAAAATGTCACGCTATCGAATTACACAGTAATTAGTAAAATATGTCGTTTTTTCATTAAACTCTTTATATCTTCAAAAGTACACCCTGTACGGTATATTTTAAGACAGCATGTAGAGATTCATGGCTTTTCCAACGACCCCGCAACCCTTCCCACTTCAGAGTTACGACGCTTCAATTTCGAAATTTCGGTGTATTTATTTTTCCTTTTTTTTTTTTAGTACCGCCACTAACATACACTTTTTTTTACAAAATTTCGAAAGCCCACAGTCTCTAAATTTTTAGTACCGCCACTAACATACACTTTTTTTTACAAAATTTCGAAAGCCCACAGTCTCTAAATTTTTAATTTAGCGTAGAAATTGCTATTTGTCAGTCCATAGTAAATCTATAAAAATTCGCACCTTCTCAACCGGATCATCTCCGATTTCGAGTTTTTTTTTTTTTTTTGAAAAGTAAGTAGTAGTAAGTAACCAGTCACTTTCTGAAGAAGTGCACTGTGTCGACTGTGTGAAGACAACGATAAAACCTCGATGCATGTTATTCATGAGTGCCCAGCACTTGCAGGTCTACGGTCACTGGAAGAACACTTATCTTTCCATATAATGTCTGCAATCTAACTCCAAGAGCAATAATCGAACTCGTCAAAAGACTCGATTCTATTTAACCACCGTAGGGTAATAGATCAACTATGGTCACGGTGTGCGCATGGTCATTGAGACCCAGGCGCCGTTACTCTTAACATTAACAACATTAACCTTAAGTACTTATGAAATAAGACTACAAATAATTTATGATATTCACGCTACCTGAATTAAAAGATTTTGAAATCCCGAAAATTTATCCATTTTTTGAAGCCAGCCCCCCGTCCCTTTAACTCGTACACGAATTTGTCTGTCTGTATATTTTTTTTTTACAATTTTCGACACTCGTAGACCCATTTTTCGTCATCACAGCGAGCTGAAATTTGGCACACAGGTTCATGTCGCGTGACAATTGAATCTATCAATTTGAACCTGAAATTTCCATGGAAAACCCGGAAAATCGGGAAAAATCATTTGAAAATTTGGTACAAATTTGATTCCGTTTCAGGAAAAATGCAGAGTTTTCCTATTTTTCCGAAAAAAATTTCCGGAATTTTCCGACTTTTCCGGAATATTTGTCCGGTAAAAAAGTTTTCTAAATTATGCAGGATCAAGTTCCCTATCAACTGGCATCATTAGTTTCACTGCGACAATGGTGAAAACTTGCAGAAAAAATCGAGGAAAATTCATGTAAAACGCTTTTCCGGAGTTTTTCCGACCAAGGAAGCGTTTGAGCGTTTTGAAACCTAAGACAAAGTTGTAGAGCGAAATGAGTTGCATTAAGTTGCTTTTGTGGAAAACTCCATGGAAAAGCTGGAAAATCATCGGAAAAATTTTCTTCGATATAATTAGTGTTAAACCTGTTTCAGGAAAAATGCAGAATTTTTCAATTTTTCTGGAAAATTTTCCGACTTTTCCGGAAAATTTTCCGACAAAAAAGTTTTATAAGCTATGTGGAATCATTTTTTTTCCATCCTACTGGCATCAATACTTTTTCTTCAACAATCATGAAATTTTGCATGAAAAATCGAGAAAAATTCATGTAAATTTTTAAAAAAAATTCATAGTAATAGGAAAGGTGTGTGGAAAACATGGAAAATCGTGAAAATTCATGTTATATGGGATCAACTTGGAATACAGCTAAAAAGCGCTGTTTAAAACATAATTTGAATTTCAGAAAACCATTGCAGTACTTCAACGATTTGATACTCGAATAAATTTTTTGAAAAACTGGTAAATCAGTGTCTTTTCACCCGTCATAAAATTGTTTTAAAATATCTCCATGCATCACGCAATAACAATTTAGTTAACGTGAAAAAGGCAGAAAATAAAATAAGTAAAAAATGAGTTTTCAAACAAAACTGAGGCCATGCCGCATGAAAAACTAGAAAATAAACTTTTCTTCACACACAGAGGTGGAATCAGATTTTATTCGCTGACAATCACCGATATATTTCAGTATGATCTACCAGAGGTAATAAGTGATTTGATTCGTGAAGAGAAAGAATATTCAAGAGAAATGTCCCAATAAAAAAATCTGAGTCCACTTCTGGGTGTGAAGAAAAGTTTATTTTCTATTTTTTCATGCGGCTTGGTCTCAGTTTTGTTTGAAAACTCTTTTTTTACTTATTTTATAGTCTACTGAGTTATTATGAAAAACATCATAACTTTGGTGTTAATTAAAAAAGGAAAGTTAGTATAATAATTCAGGGAAAATTATATATATAAATGCTTTTTATAAGAAAAAAAAAGTAAGAGTAAAATAATTTATTCTTGAATATCTCAAAATGCATCTTTTTAATTTTTAATATTTTTTTAAATTAATAATAAGTTAACTGTTGAATTTTCATGTTATTAAAATTTATATAAAAAAAAAAATCATACAAATTGCTTGTGTTATGCTTTATCCCGTAAAATTCTTAAAGGTTATATTTTTTCTCTCCTAATATGCGATTCATTAACAGTCCGTAAAACATGTAATTTCAAGAGCACAAAATTATTCAACGTTGCCCTCCTCTTGTACTATGTAGCACAATCCTGTTGATATTCCACAACTCTTTTACAAAATGTCATTTTTTCTTTCACCTAGACTTTCTACCTAGATTTAATAAATATAAATTCTCTCGGTTTACAATCAAAATTTGGATTAAGTATTAAATTTTTTATTCAAATGCCCGTTATTTTTGTTAGTTTTTTATCTCCAGTAGAAATTGCGTTTTATTTTTATTTAGATGCGGGTGGTAAAAAAGTTGCAAATTAATTCAAAGAAATTTATTTTGTGGAAAAAATAGTATTATGCAGTAAAAGTCTTAATTACAGCATTATGAAAAAGTAACAAATAAATGACATTGAAATCAAGGCTTCAAAAATGTTCAAAATTTATAATATTTTTTTTTATATATAATATCATCTTTAGACTGTGGGAATATAACTTTATGTTACAACTAATATTTAATTTATGCCATTATAAATGAAAACTTCAAGATGATAAGGCAAAAATTTACCAAGTTAACATGCAGACAGACACTATAGATAGATCAACACACTGCAAAAAGGCACAAATTGTTCCCACAAAGTTTAAGGAAAAAATCTCTAGAAATGAAGGGAATATTACCTAAAATGTAGGAAATATGCCATAAAATGTTGGATATATTCCCTGAAATGTATGGAATATGCTATAAATTGTAGGCAATAATCGCTTCATTTTAGGGAATATTCCCTACATTTATAGGGTTTTTTCCCTAAACTTTTACAGTGCATGTAAATTTTTTTCTTATACTATTTACAATAAGAATATACATATGTATGTATCTACATATATACCTATAGGTATTTGACTTCATATGGGAATGAAAATAATGTCTGCATTTCAATATTTCGCTTTTCGTTTACAAATGTTCCTATACTGTAAAAAACTCTTCGACGTCGAAATCCATTTATTTCTCTGTTATCATCAGCCACATCCCAGGCGAAAAGAATATGATTTATCAGCAGCATTTTACATATTTTACTTAACTTTGAAAAATCACTTCTGCAAGGCATACGCAAAAGAGATCATTATTTATATTAACCTAGATGTCAAAGAAAATAAGAAGAACAATATGTACATAAATAGATCTGGTGGAAGCATCAATCAGGCGATGAATTTATCGTTCGCTTGATTGTCTCATAAATCAAAGAACCCTCTGGGGACTAAACTTATGTTTTCATCCCATTTTGAACTTTGAAATTTGGAATTGAATTCATTCAATTGCCATATGAATTTAGTACTTATAGATATATGTATGTGTAGCTAGGCTTAAGTGAAATTAAAACAAATAAGTGATATATCTAGATAACAATAAATCAAATAATATTTATTTATAGTTATGAGGATTGTATATATCGCAATCATTATCTCCAGTCTTCTCTTTTTCAAGGAGACTCTTAAAGCAGGGACACAGAAATCTAAACAACTCTATTAGCTCTATTTCATCGAGCTTTATTAAGGTTTATTACACAGCGTTCAAATTATAAATTTATTCTCCTCGTATCGTATCTCCTTATGTAGTCCTTCGGAGTTTCCTAGGGAATATATTTATTTATCATGAAATGTTTTCGTAGGAAGATCAAAATTCATGGGATGACTTATGATGTAATGCAAATATGTTTAAATACATGTTTACATATACCGAACAGTTTTGTAATATGGCAATTAGGGTATGGGGATTAAAGGATAATTGGCTAGTTTGTGCTCATGTTTGTTTCGCTCTTTTGCTTTGCACAAAATAAAAACAGCATGACATGATAAAGTCTTCCACATAAGCATATTGATAGTTGGGCAGGCTTCAAGAGATTTTTAGGTTTAATCAATGTTATTTTATGTGGTAAGCTGTTTTGCCCGATTTACGCACGAGTCAAGGATAATAATTTTTTTAATAATATTTTTGTTTCTGTTTTAAATCTCTTGCATGGTTTTGTGGTTCTAGTTGAACATGGGTTTGTAATATTTTCCGTAGATCCTTTTTGTTTTGTTTTTACTCAGTAATATTTCTGAAACATCCCTGAAAGTTCTTTTTAACTTTCTTTTTTCATTCATTGATTTCATAGAAGTATTTATGCGAGTTCTGATCCTTTGTCGATATTCCATTAAACAAAAAAAAAAAAAAAAAATAGAGATTCTAACTATATGTTATTATGTATAGGTTACCATTAGTTTCGTGCGAACTTAATATTTACCTGTGAAATGTTATTAAATGATTTTTAATTCTATAACAAAAAACAATTTTAACTTTAGTGTCGCATCCATCTTCCGTACCTGATTTCAATTTTATATTATTTAATCTATTACCTAAAACGGTAGGCGATCAGTGATAACCACACTGATGAGACCTCTCTGATCATTGGGTCGAAAAGTTGTTATTGGGGAAAAAAAAATTTTTTCCAATTAATTTCAGCTGACTTTTCTTTGGCACTATGTCTAGCATTGCATCATTTTATGCACACTCTACAAAGAGAACTCAGGCTTTCTATGAACATGTTAGAATAAAATTTCCACAACTTGCTCCAACACGTTGGTCGTCAAATTCCAGAATTTTGAACACTGTTTGTCAGTACAGAGAAGACATTATCCAGTTTTTTGAGAAAATCATATCCGAACCAGAAAAATGGGACAAAGAAACCATTTTATCTTCCGAAGGGTTTCTACATTTCTTAAATATATTTGATAATCAGTTTCTTCTCAATACTTTTGCGAAAATATTTGCTTTCACTGATATTTTATTTAACATCCTCCAGAGTAAAATCATGGATATTTGTTATTGCAATGAAAAAATTCATGAAACAGTGTCACATATTCGAAGTATGAGAGGTAATTTTTCAAAGCTTGCTTGCTTAATATTAACAATTCCTGCTAGCACAGCTAGTGCTGAAAGATCATTTTCAGAATTGAAGCGAATAAAAACATATTTAAGGAACTCTATGGGACAAGAAAGACTGTCGAGCTTAGGTCTTATTTCAGTTGAAAAGCATCTCCTCAAAGAATTAAAGCAAAAAGAACTATTTTACGAGGAGGTCACACAGGACTTTTGTAAGAAAAGTAGGCGTATGGGATTTATTTATAAATGAATTGTGATTACAGTAATGTATGAAATGTTCACAATAGCTTCTTTAACCGTTCTTGAAAAGTAACATAAGCTTTGCCCTTTCGTTTTCATATATTACTATTTCCTTAATTTAAAATTCGTTCTTCTAAAGAGATCCGCCTTAAGCGTATTTCGTTGTCTTTTAAAATGATGAGTGCACCACAGTTTGGTGTTAATTGTAGTTTTTATTGCAGCGAACTTATATGTTAATTTCCCATTATTGTTCGATTCTGAACACCCGGCTTAGATAGGCACGCCTCGCCACTGTCTCAACGATTCTTGGACATCTTGGCACAGCCAAACTAATTACTTTTCCTTATTACCAGATAGCAATTCGACGATACGCGAAAGAGAATACTTCTTATCCCGATACTAATGTAGAAGAAAATCTACCTAACTTTCATTAATTGCTCAGTGCAATAAACAAACATATTCTATCTATGTACATGCAAAACAAAGATATCTACGGGGGATGTTACTAGCCTACGGTTACTACAGGGTTGTTAGTGGGCTACGAGTACGACTAAAGTTCTCATGCAGTATAATTCTAATGTGGCGTTGCAAGAATCTCTGAATTTTATTACCCACAGTTGGGCTTTCACTGGTTTTATTCCTTTATATTTTGAACGGCTTGCTACACTATGAAGAAAAATAAACTGCCTTCGAACAAGAAAAGTGTTTAAAGAGCATCCAAGTATATGCAACCGAAACGGAGAGATGTGATCAAATTGTTTCAGCTCCAAAGACAAATCTCGTGCAATCATTAATAGCAAGCTCCAATTTCTTAGCGCAAGAAGAGTATAAACGAGGGTGAATTAGAACAAGACCCAATAAAATATGGCAATAAAAGCATTTTAACTAGTTTTAAATGTAAGGGCTTTGTTAGTAAATAAGCTGATAACCACAGCTTCTGAAGGCCACCATAGACCTTATAAATTATTCCATTTACATGATCATAGTATCTCATTGAGGTTTTCAGAGTAAAGCCGAGATTTTTAACTTTATTCACAAAAGGCAGGGTAGTTCCATCAAGAATGACCGGAGGTATCTCGCATATATCAAGATGTTGTCTATAAAAAAGCCATTGATTGGGATTTAGTGGGACTTAATATAAGCTGATTTTCGGACGCCCAAATTGATACTCACTCCAAGTTAGAGTTGAGGCGATCTAAGCAGTCTTCCATTAGACCAATTGGCCTATTCAGGTTGAGTTGTACATCGTCTGCGTACAGATGGATGTTACAGTCCTGGGATGACATTAGGAAGAACATTAATGTATAGCCTAAATAATAGTGGCCCAAGAATAGATCCTTGGGGTACTCCGCAATGTAAGGGTAGTATACTTCTGAGAGACGCTCATCAGCAATCACCTGTTGGAATCTATTTGCCAAAAACTCAGTTATTAGAAAAATGGCTGACGTAGAAAAACTGAATCGTGAAGCTAATTTTGTCAGTAACTTAGAACGGTTGACACTGTCGAAAGCGTTTGAAAAATCCAGTAGGGTCAATACTGCAAGGTCATTTCTATGTTAGAATTTACGAATATCACTGGTGACTTTTAATAGAGCGGTTTCACAAGTATGTAAAGAACGAAAGCCCAATTGCCAGCGAGGTAGGAGGTTATTGCATGTCAAGTGTTCAATTATTTCGGAATAAATTATCTTCTGAAGGGCCTTTGAAAGACAGCATAATACACTTATTTACCTGTAGTCAGTTAAGTTACTTGGATTATTGATTTTAGCTATTGGCCGCATATTCGCGACCTTCCATCAAATCGAACGCGACCTTCCATCATGGAAGATATGCATGACAGAATGCATTATATAAGGTAGAAGTATCTTGAAAAATTGAGGAGGAACATTATCTGGACCCACTGCATCAGATTATATTAAACGGAAAGTTTTACTGACTTCGTTAATATCAATACCACGGAAACTAAGACCGTCCGTCTGTACCTCAGCTGCATTTCCGTTAACAAAATCTACAGAAGCTATGGCAGAAGTCAGGGCAACAGATTGTTTTGATGTACAATTATTATTTAAGATATTAGAATCTAGTTCACATGTATCTGTGTCTTTTCGAAAAATACCTGAGCGTTTTAAATTGTTCCACAGTTTTTTTTTAGGCAGGTTAATGCCCAACCTACGTTTGAAATAGCAAAATTTAGCTGCACGAATCTTGGAATTTACTTTATTTCTAATTTTTTTTATAACGATTACGGCTTTCATCAGTTCTTATTCGCAAAAATCTACGATACAGAAAATCGCGCTCAACAATTAACGAATGAAACTCTTGGGAAAACCACGGGCAACCGTTCATTTTGACCGACCTTGTTCTAAGAGGTGCATATTTGTCATGTAGATGGTAAATCAGGTTGTAGAACACATTCAATTTGTCAGAGCGGTACATTCTTGAGCTGACTCAGCCACATCAATATTTATGTACTTTCTAAAAGAAACAGTATCATCTAGCTTATCCGGGTGTATTAAGAAATTGTACGTTAAGAATAAAATATCATTTATTTATTTATATTGATTTAGTTAATTAGATACACAGACTAGCCCAATTAAGATACTACCTTAAGATTTAATTAGATAAAATAAAAACACTAAAATAAAAGAAGAGAAGCAAAAACAAGTTCAAATGAAACAATGAGTAAGAAGAAAGAAATAAAAATTATACATTATAAAAAATAAAAAAATAAAAATATAAAAAAAGAGATAAGGACAACAAATTCTAAATAAAAATAATAAGTAATAATAATAGTAAATTAATTTAAGACAATATTATTAGAGTGCTAGTTAGAACATTTATATTATATGAAACCTAAAATACTAAAGTAGTTAGAAATTAAATTAAAAAAAATAAAGACAAAAATTCAGAAGTTCAGAGATGTCATTCTAAGTACAAAAACAAACAAAGAGTAAAAGATAAAAAATAAGGAAAGTAAAATATAAAGTAAAATAAGATGCAAAGCAGAAAATAGTGAAGATAAAAAGTTGAGAATAAAGAAAAATGAGCAAAGCAAAGCAAAAAACAAAAAGGAATGCAACAAGGAATAAAAAAAGGAGCAAACCAAGAAATAAATAAAAAAAAAAAAAAAAAAGCTAAGTAATCAAAAATAGTATAATTAACTTTATGATCAGTGTCCAATCTCGTTTAGGATTAATCTTTTAAATGTCAGAGGGCATGAGCTGAAAATATCAATATTACTGAATCTGATATTGTCAGTCTTTTGAATTCGGTATAGCGGAGACTTTTCCCGTAGGTTAGTTTTAGAGAACGGTAATCTGAAGGGATGTGTATTGTCTTGCGTATCTGGAAGGAATATTAATGCAAATTTTGGCAAACAAATCAGGACAGTGCACAACGTCATTCAGAATTTTGTGTAAGAAAACTATATCAAGATAAACGCGACGATGTTCTAAGGATAGAATGTTAAATCTAACTAATCTAGCATTGTATTCTAATTCACTATGTTCCAACTTATATATATAATGATCAAAAATAGCCGGAGGTTCAATCTGGTTATGAAATAAGTTGGCACTAATAACAAAAACAATGAGTAGGTCTAGCATTGATGGATTAAAAGTGTTAAAATAGGTAGGTTGATTATTTACAACAATTTAGTAGAGTTGTTTGGACAAAGCATATTGACGTCGAAATCGCCACCGCTCATAACATTGGGGTAGCTCTGAGTGTACCTAGAAATCACTGATTCAAATTCATTGGGCGGTACGGCACATCTACACGGATAGCCAAGCAGCCATTCCCACACAGCACAAATGTGTCCGTGGTATGTTACTGGGAAATCCTGTTAAGATATATAAATTGTCCGTGGGAAATCTCGTCCGGTCCCAGTTAATAACTTAGGCCATCCCTGGGAGTGACGAATGTCTGGTGTTGGGATGTCCCTGGTAGATCCCATGTCCTTCCCACAGGATTTCCTGCGGTTGTACTTAGGAATAGTTCACACATTCAATAATGTAAAACGCCCGCTAGAAGCGTACCTAGGACGTCCTACGGAAATCCTAATTTGCTATCAAGATGTACGGGGGAATATCTGAGGATATTGTTTAGTATTTTCTGGAACTGTAAAATTTTTTTATGGATAGGAATTTTTACAAAAAATAAAAAAGTATATGCCAGAGGGGTGGATGCACTTGCACAAAACATAAATCCAGGCAAAGTGATTTCCTATGAAAAAATTACTAAAAAATCAAGTTCTGAAATGTACATCTAAAAAACTTTGCCAAAACAAGAAGAAATTTTCAGAAGCGAATAGATTTCTAGTATGGCTTCACGCATACAGCTGGCTTCAATAATTCAGTTCACAAATGGCCTCTTTCAATACATACTTTTTTATTATATTTTTGTACACACAAAGCAATAAATTAGTGCTTTCACCAGAGAGCCACGCGAACAAACCGACATAAATTCTGGAAGGGGAAAAACGACGTTCCCATGTTTGTCCCAAAATTGTCCTGCACATCCCGTATGTATTTGTCTGTAAAATACTGAGAATGCTCCCATAGAGAGTAGTTGTGGGATATCCCAGGGAAAAACTTATGGTAAATTTTTAATAACTCCTGGAAATAAGGTCTCGAGTACATACTGAATACTTCCTGTTTATCCCGGGAAAGCTATGGGATCTGTGGGACAAGAATGGGATGTCCCTGGGTAGTTTTGTGCTGTATGGGTTAAGGCGCTGAATGCTGTGCTGATTAAATCAAAATTGGTCCAGTTACGCAAGAGAAACTAACTACATGGCACAAAGTGACCCTATATGCTGGGTACATGGCCACAGAGATATTCCAGGCAACAAGATGGCTGATGAGTTGGCCAAGAAGGGCTCCGAAATGGATAGTTTATGTGAGAATCCCGATCGGAGCTTTAAAAGATAAGATCATTAAGGACGAATATCAAATGGTAAGTCTATGGTGGATCAACAGAGAAGCCTGACGTATCGCAAAGCAATTATGGCCTGCGTATGACATGAAGAGGACAAGAGACCTGTTTAATGGTAACAGAACATATACCAGGAGGGGCCATTTCGTTTAGGGGCCATTGGGCTATATGAAACCATGCTAGAAGGCTGGGTATAGCGGTGAACGATTTCTTCAGGAGCTGTAACAACTCCGAGGAAATCGAATCTGTCCAGCACGTACTCTGCGAGTGCCCCACTCTGATGAACAAACGAGGTAGGCTATTGTGTAGTCTGGGAGTACTACAAATAAAGAGTTCGGATGTATCCTGAGTCTCCGAAGGGAAGGCAGGATAGATCTAGGGCAAATTTTTAGATTATCCGATCAGGACTTATAGTGGCACCCCCCTTACCTAACCTAACCTATGTATATGAATGAAGAATTTCTCCTTGTTGTCAATTCAAATTTGAATTATTGTGGCAAATTTCAAAGAAACCTTGAGTAATCAATCACTTCCAACTTTGTTGTTACATTTCTTCCGCTTAAGTAATTATCATTTAGTCAGTCGTATTTGAACACTCGTAGAATGAACAAAATTGTATTTTATTGGAGACAATAATAACTCAGGGTTCAATATAATTCCGAATGGTCTTATTTAGTAGGAGTCACTTTCCAACAAATTACTGAAATTTAAGACTGTATTTCAGGATCTTTACCACAAATGTGTACTTGAATAATCGGCCTTAAGTTTACTAGCCTTTGGAAGAATTATAACCATAATCCGTATATAAGCCTGTGGACCGTGACCATCACCGGAATTCAATCTTATAATTTTTGAAGCGCGAGATTTGTACGAATCAAAACTGTTTACGGCCCAAATAATACTTTTCTTAACAATGACCGAGTTAGCATTGAGACTCATTTAGTGCGATACTTCATCATTGAATATTATGAAAGAGTTTATTTATTAAAGGCTTAAGAATCTTTTCGGAAATTATTGCTCCTCCATAATTGGAAATTAATTTCATTTCCCTTGCTTGCAAGTAATTTATCAAAGCCTTATTCAAATTAAATTAGTTCTGTTTGTATTTTTGGATTAATTCCAAGATTTTATGGCAATAACTCAGTATCACCAAAGCACGTAGATTTTCTGGACTACTGAACACAAGCGTGGTTAAACTTCTATAAGACAAATGTGTTGGGAGAGAGATTTTTTCTAATAAATGAGATGTCGCACATTTTTCTATAAATACTGGGCCCTTGATATATCTACACAAAAATCAGGTAGTGAAAAAACTTTTATAAAATTATTCAAGTGTGACCGCTAATGAACCGCAAATAAATAAGACGAAGTATCAGCATTGCGTCTTTTTATTTCCGACAGCATCCAAACTAATTTAGCAAACTCCCTTAATCAATACTTCCCCCAATTTTTCGGAGAAATGTCAACGTAAAATTTACTACCTTATTAGTGATCTGTATCAAGGGATTTTGTCCATTTAAGTAATTTACAGATATCTGAAAAGACTTTTCCTACCTTCTTTCTTCCCACAAAAAGGTTTTTGGTTTTATACGACAGGTAACGTGTTTTAATTTAGAAGCTTTCAAAGTATGCAAATCTGCCCCATTTTCATTATTGTTTATGATATTCAGGTTCAAATAAGACAGAAATTACGCTGGAAAATAAGTTTTTTTTTTCTGAAATCAATGAAGTTATACATTAGTAATATATCTACTTAGCTATACTTTTCCAATTAGTCATTTACGTTGCGTGGGAGACATATAGTTAACCAAAAGATATATGTGTGTTGCAAAGTTATAGACGCACCATGCAATAGTACGATAGATCACCTCTGTAACAAGAAAGAGAAAATTGTGTGATGGATATTGGAGGGCTCTGCGGAGAGGTCTCTGGAAATTTTCAAATATGAATTTTTTCAGGCATGTCATTGATCGGATTAATAACAACAGGGAAAAGTTATTTTTCTATTGGGTTCATAATTTTTGGGCGATTGAACGTCTTTTTATACCCTACATTCCAGCCTCTGCTACGGCTTCACGGTCTGGTGGACGGCACTGACGAGGAAATGTCCAGTCAAAAATCCATAGAGCCGGCGACACTGGAGGTCATGCTTGACTTATTGCCACTAGACCTTTATTGCAGAGGTTTAGCAGCAAATAGCGCTTTCAGGCTATGGGGGGGGGGGGGGTTGTGGATGGAGACGGTTTTGGGCACTCCAATGTACTTCAGAAGATAGACTGTAGTGATTGCAGGAAAGAAACAAACCAGTAAACATCTTGACTTTTGGTGGGGTGTCAATTCAATGATGCCCACCAGGACTGACTGGGAAGGGAAGGAGACTACTATTTTTACGGATGGATCCAAGACAGGCAGGCGGCAATATTGGGCAATATTGGTATCCATTTGCAGAGAGACCACACGACACATCTACATATATACTGATCGCCAGGCAGCCATCAAGGAAAAGGGCAAGGGAACTGGCAGCAGGACAAATATCAGGAAGCTATTAGGGGACATTACGGGTCACTGGGCCCATGCTAGAAGACTGGGTATAGCGACCAATAATTTCTGCAGGAGCTGTAAGGACTCGGAGGAAATCGAATTCGTCCAACACGTGCTTTGCGAGTTCCCCGCTTTGATGATTAAAAGAGGTAGGCTATTGGGAAATGTGTAAGGAAAGCAGAATAGATCTGGGGCTTGACAGGTTATCCCATGAGGTTTTGGGTCACAATAGACGCACTAGAGGTCCAAGTGATGGAGGCTAGTCATCTAGCGGCACACCTCTTACGTAACCTAACCATACCCTACATGAAATCTTTAGGTTATACTAAGTTTGTCATTCAGTTTGTAATACCTAGATATAATGATGGTAAAGCAAAATGGATTGGATACCCACGCATAATATTAAAAGTTATTTTGATTTTTGCATGTCCGTCTGTCCGTCCGTTCTTCTGTCTTAGAGAGCTAAAATTTTGTACACGGATTTAAAAAAAAAAGTAAAATGAAGTTCGAAAATGTGACAAATCGGGCAACTCCTTCGTGCGGTTGCCATACAAAAATTTTGTTATCCACTATATATATTGGATACTGCCTGAGAGCGCGTAGACATACAGAGCTGAAATTTGGTACATGATGTTTTCATAGTAATAGAAAAGTAATAGAAAATTTTGAAAATGTACTAAATCGGGCAACCACTTCTTGGTGTTTCTATATAAAAATTTAAGTTTGTACTGGAATCTACATTGTACAATGGCTCCGGATTCGCATAAGACGTACTCTGATATTCCAACCTCTGCAAAACTTAATTTATGATATGTCAATCTGATGTATGTATGAATTTAATAAGTTTGCAGTGTTCGGTTAGGACTACATATTTTTTTTATTTTTCCCTGACGGGAATCGAACCCACACTTGTTAGAATCGATCAAAAATGAAGAATAGAATAATTTTAAGAACTTTCGTTTTTAGCGATTCTAAATCAAATCATAAATACAAGAGGAAAAAAACAACCGCCTCGTGCGGGGTTTGAAACCGACACCTTATTTGTGCGCTTTCATCATTACTGGTTAATGCTAGCTGAAAGCAAACGTGACTTAGTAGGGTAGTTACAAATTAAAGAATGCAAGAAGGAAAATCATTTGCCTCGTTAGCTCAATGGTAAGTGCAGTCGCCCGGCAAGCGGATGATCCCGGTTCCAAACCCCAGACGAGGCGATTGTTTTTTCCTCTTGTATTTATGATTTGATTTAGAATCGTTAAAAATAAAAGTTCTTAAAATGCTTCTATTCTTCATAGGACTACATAGTCTTAAAAAATCTTCCTTGTTGAAGGTCCTTTAATAAATCTATTGGCTTTTCTGCAGCCTATCATTGAAGTACTTCTCTTGTCCATATGGTTCTGGATACAGTTAATCTCTTCACGCTATTGTAGAGATATCGCAAATGGCTCTGATCCTATGAGGGGAACTGTTGTTCCTTTTTTTTTGTCAGTAAGTCTGCATTATCACTCCAATCAGTTTCTGATGGTCCTAACAGGCACGCATTATTTTCGTGCATCATTTTTAGTGAATTATAATCTGTTACGGTTGGAAATTTTTTAATTTTTTTGCTTTTTTTGTTTTTTTGTTTTTAAACAACGTTGGACTTGTTTTCCTACAATTAGAAATGTCGAACTGACACACAAAATAAAGTGATGCCCTCTTGTCGACAAGTATAAAACCTTATCATGTAGGTACTCAAAGGCTGTCACCCATAATCTCAGTTTATCTTTTTATCCAACAAGGGAAGATTTATTCATTAAGTGCACTTTGTTTACAGAGTAAAAAAATTTTCCCTAAAGTGAGTGGTATCAATTTGTGCCACTAAGCTTAGGTATTTTTTGATAAGATTAGGGAAAACTGCATCTTGGAAAAAGTGGTATACGTTTTTATCCCTAAAATTTAGGTACTTCCAAATGTAAAATACAGTTATCTGGGATGGCCGATTTCGAGATTTTCCCGGAAAATCAAAAATCCCGATCAATAGAACAAGCTCAGTAAAATAAAGGAAAACAAATGTTTTTTTTTTTAAACAAAATTAATACAAAAACAAATATGTAAATAACATAATCTACACATACATAAGTACTTCACTAAAGTTGATATAGGTATGTATTTTTTAGGTAGGTACATTAATATTTACTTGCAAAAAAATATCATTTATAGTCGTTTGCCTTGAAGTTTGTTGTTTGTTTTTCAATAACTTATCTTGGACCCTCTATAAATGCATCGTATCTTGTATATAGTTACGATTTTGGTCTTCCAGGGAATTAATGAGTGTTCTACACCACACTCTGTTGTTATGGCTCTGCTGTTATGGCTTGTGAAATCGTAATTTGGTGAGGAGCTTCTTCTCAACTAGTATCTGAACTATCACTGTCAACATCATTTTGAGGATTCAGGATTGTATTTAGAATTTCATGGTCAGATAATGTAGCGAATATTGGAACATTATGGTCACTCTCAATCCAGTAGTTTGAGATCTCTTCATAACTAAATCCAATAATGATTTGTGGTATATCTGTAAAAAAAAAAAACATTCCATTTCATTTTCTTGAATTGAAGTTTCTGCTTAATCACCCAGTAAAGTATTACCTCAAATGTTTTTCAGGACGTCAGTAGTCACATCATCTCATGCATTAAAGAGACACCAATTGCATTTTTTATATTAAATATTTTTTTAAATGAGCATAGATCTGAATTAGTTTCGTTATTTATAAAATTTTCTCATGATGTCTTTCCGATAATGACACTTCAAACTTCTTATTATTCCTTAATCCTGAGGCTGAATCAATGAAGTGCAATTCGGTAGTAAAAACTTCAAGATTACATTGTCTCTTTGAAAATTTGATTCTCCTGCGTGAACGGGATAGTTGTCTAATAATAGTAAATTTTTACAGTCAACCAACAGCCAGACCAACTTCTTTTAAGTCATTCTTTGTTTCGGGTACAAAATTATTATTAAACTACTCTAAGAATATTTCCTGTGTGACCCACGCTCTTCGATTTGACTTATATATATATATATATATATATATATATGTATATATACCCCGGGAGATATTTTGTATTATTTCAGCACTTTTCCTATTACATTTGTATTTGTTCAAGAAGGAAATTATTTGGATTCTCCGGTATATAGCAAAAGCTAAAATATTTTTTTATTTGTTATTTCATCACACAACCCATTTGATTTTGGGTGACAAGTTTCAAGTCTTGGTTTGATTCATCAACAGGTCCCAAATAGCGAAATTGAGTGACTTGAAAAACAAATGAAAAAATAGAGCAAAGAAAAGAAATGAAAAAATGAAAAAAATTGAGAAAAATAGAAAACACGAAACGCTTCTTCTTCTTCCTTTTTCTGCTTTCTTTTTTCAGCCCACTGCGGGCGTATACAGGTTCGATTCGTTTCGAATGAATCTGTTTCTTTAAATTTTTTTTTTAAATTCTTTCTAATAAATTTTTTTTCTATTTTTCTCAAATTTTTTTCATTTTTTCATTTCTTTTCCTTATTCTATTTTTTCATTTGTTTTTCAAGTCACTCAATTTCGCTATTTTGGACCTGTTGATGAGTCAAACCAAGACTTGAAACTTGTCACCCAAAATCAAATGGGTTGTGTGATGAAATAACAAATTAAAAAAATATTTTAGCTTTTGCTATATACCGGAGAATTCAAATAAATTCGTTCTTGAACAAATACAAGTTTGCCCCGGTAAAAAACTTAAAGAGTAATATCTATTATTATTACATTTATGGATTCCTGCGGCATTTGAGCAGCTCATCGCAGTAATTGGCTCTTAACTTTCTTTTAATCCTTCGCTTGATCGCTCGCTATTGCAAACCAATGTTTTTTTTTTTTAAATTTCTTAAATTTTCCAAGCCATCCTTGGGAGTATTGACAAGCTGTCATATGGTAAGTTTTTCGTGAAACTCTTTTGCTTTCCCAATTATTAAATTTCCAGATATAGAAGTGCCTTGGAAACGTTCCTGTCGGAATCGTTCATAAGTCGCCCTCTACCTGTGGATTTTCAGAGGTTTTCAATGCTTTACGGTTTTCCAGGGCCTTAACGGTGCTACTTTCTGCATAAAATTTTAGGATTTTGTCCAAATTTTTTCTCAAATCATACAACGTTCTCCCATGCCTTATTAGTATTTTTTTCTAATGTCTTTACAATATTACCAACTTTCAAAGAGTGAATTATTTCCACCTTTTTTTTTAATTGATAAAACTTTTCTCGCTCGTTTCGTCACAAACATTGTAAATGTAATATCTATCTACGTATAAATATTATTTTAGGAAAACAACCTTAATATTTCTATTAAATTAGCTTACCTTAAAAACTAATTAGAAAGAAAGAAGCACTTCAAGAAATATTTGGAACAATTTTACACACTTTTTACTAAAATGCAACTTTTACAAAAAATAGCTTGTTTTTCACAAATTCGATGAAACTGATAGATGCTTTCCTTTCCTACTGAAGGACGATATGAAATTTAAAACTGTACTATGAAACAAGTTTCTTCTACCACAGTCGAATTTTTCTACGAAAGAGAAAAGGAAAACCAATAATACAAGACAAATGAACAAATTTTTGTATGAAGACAAGCATTAAAACAAATTACCACACCAGCGTATTAATTACGATCTTAAATTGGCAAAAGTGTACCTTCTGCTTATGGGAACGACACTTAGAAACTATGCACAAATCCCATAATAATTTTTGAAATTTTCAAATTACGTAACTGTGCATTTACGTAAGTCGCGTGTTACGTATGTCAATGGTTTACTGTAATAATACCTAATTTATTGAATGTTCGCTTCCTTTTATCTGAGAAAGGTTAACATTTCGGGAGCTTTACGTACTATACAGGTTTTCTGGTGCCAAATATCTAAATACATTGAATATTGAGTTGCGGAAATTAAACTGATTTTCCCTTTATATCCGAGAAAATTACATATATTTTTAGGAATTAACGTGTCTTAAATTTGAGTAATTGTCCTAATATTTTTTACAGTGTAAAACGATGAAGACTGAGAGCAATCTAGATAAAGAGAGACTAGTATGCTACGACCTACATTTTTTTTTCATTTACCTAGCCATAAAACTTTTTATTTTTAATATTTTAGCAACACAAATTATTCAAAATAAAAAAAAAAAAACATATTGTGCTTTATGGTATAAATCTATGAACGCTCGAACAAGCACACGTTTCGAAAATGTATCCTACAAAATCTGATTCACATAACGTCCTTTGATATTTTGAAATTTGTATATGAAGCTGAAAATATTTCTATGGCAATTCAAATATTTTGAGAAAATTTCTCTCATTAAAAAGCGACTACGTCTACATATGTTCAATTTAAAAGTATCTAAGAGGATTACAATTCTCCAGTCCATTTTCTCTAATTAAATTTTTGTTAAAAATCGAATATTTCAATGTAAAACGGTATTAAATTTTGTGTTCAGCGAACGACTAAACAGAAATAAATCGTGATTGAAAAAGGAATTTTGAGTATGATATACAACATGTTTTTACAAATTTTAAATTAAATCCGTTTAGAAAATCTATAAAAAGATTTAAAGAGTATTTAGGTTGTGTATTAAAGTGGTCCATCTTTTTCGAACTCTGAATTTTTTTTACTCCCACCCTTGGAAATGATTCTAATTGATGAAAAAATAAACACCGTAAAAAATAAGTGAGAAAAAATTAAGGGAAAGCGTGCGGCCGGACACCTCCTTTTTACAATATATTTGAATAAATGGAATTATTACCATACAGCTTGTTATTTTATTTATATGCATATAAAAAAAAAAAACCATGCAGCTTTATTGTTCCACGTTGTTTTAATATACAATATTAAATCTACAAATAAAAAAAAAATTAAAAATTAAAAAAAAATTACTACATTATTAAAAATTTTCCGACATGGTTTCCTCGCATAGCATTGTGTTATGTATGACATTTTATTTTCAAAATTACAGGCATTATCATAGTTAAAGCAATTCGGGGGATAATATACGGAACAAATAACGCACTTTTCGTTACCGGTACTAGCCTCAACACATAAAAATTCAATTGTTTGATCAACTGAAAAAGCGATTTGTTTAGCATTGATCCAGTCCCTAATATAAATCGCTACTCTACCGCCCAACAGTCCCTTGTGGTCGTTACGAAATAAATTAAATCCAGGAATTGATACGAGTGATGATGCAATATCCTCCATATATATTCCATTAAAAATATTCAAATTTGTTTAACCCTAATCCTACCAAGATGTGACTTTGGGTCACATTTTACGTTGAAATAGCTCTAAAACTTAAAATAAAAAATTTATTTAATTCGAATTTTACGAAGAACGATTATTCGAAATTTCTACGTAAAAAAAAATGCAAAGTACTTTTTTTTATCATAAATAATAGTTTTTCCAAGGATATAAATTGAAACGTTTAGGAACAAATCCTATCAAGATGTGACTCATAGTAACATTCATGTAAAGAAATAGAATAATCGGGAAATGTAATAAATATTCCGATTTTTATTTACTTATTCATCGAAAGTCTCCTATACATATCTACACTGTTAAATTTCTGGTGCTGCATTCGAACGTGAGATCTAAGATATTTTTGTTAGCGCCTATATTGCTGCATTTGAACGTGAGATCTGAGATATTTTTGTTAGCGCCTGTATTGCTGCATTCGAACGTGAGATCTGAGATATTTTTGTTAGCGCCTGTATGGTTGTTTCTCGCTGCTTTGCGTTTTCAATTTTAGGCTAATCGTGTAAATATGAGATATTTATGTATAATTAGTAGGAAATTAGCGTATATATTTTATTTTTGTATAGAAGGTGAATCAAAATGCTTTTGTTGACAGATATAAGGTAATAATTACTAATGCTTAAAAAATTTTTATAATCATAAACTTATTATATTCCATCCAAGTATGGCTCGTAGGCAAAACTGTATTATCCAGAGAGTGAAGAAATAAGACATTCTGTAGATGAAATTGGCAATGAAAGTGAAATTGAGGAGTTCCTAAGTGACGCGGAGTACGAGGTGGAAGTTTCTCATGACATGAAGATATTTATTGGAAAAGATGGAACTGAATGGGGAAGTTCACCTTGTAATAATGAGCATACTACCCGTTGTATTCGAGGAGGTACTACAGTTAAACTACCGCGTGGTAAGCACATAAATGAACCGATATGTGCATTTCGTTGTATTTCGACGACATGGCAATTGAAATGATTGTAAACTTTACAAACATAGAAGCAAATCTGATTATTGAAAAGAAATGGAAGCAAACAGATGCAATCGAAATTCGTTCATTCATAGGATTACTAATAAACGCTGGAATATATACGCAAGGAATTATTGACTATAACGAATTTTGGAATCCATTATTCGGTAGTACAATTTTTCATGCTTGTATGTCAAGGAATAGGTTTTCTGCATTGTGTCATTTCTTACGTTTTGACAATAAATCAACTCGATCTTCTCGCAGAAGTCGTCAGAAGCTTGTACCAATCAAATATTTTTGGGTGGTAATAAATGAAAAATTGATAAAGCATTACATTCTCGATAAGAATTTGACTATTGATGAGTAGTTAGTTCCGTTTCGAGGTAGGGTCTCTTTTCGCCAGTACATTCCATACAAACCAGTATACGGTATGAAGATTTGGTAGATTTGTGATAGTACCACAAGTTGTCCTCTTTGTGGTATACCCAATTTCGGTCAAGAAGGACGTCAAATAGGTAAAAATTTGTTTCAAAGAGTTGTGGAAGAGTTATGTACATAGTTTCAACGAACAAATCGAAATGTTACCTTTGACAATTATTTTACAAGCTTTGACTTAGCACAAAATTTATTGTCAATGAGATTAACTTACGTTGGTACTCTACGAAAGAACAAAATATGCATTCCGCCAAATTTTTTACCTCAGAGGTATCGGGAAATTAATAGCAACGTTTTCTTCTTCTTCTTCTTCTTCTTCTTCTTCTTCTTCTTCTTCTTCCTCTTTTTCTTCTTCTTCTTCTTCTTCTCTTGGTTATGATCTTGGAGGAGGGAACTAAAGGAGGCGACATGTGATGAAAAAAGCGTAGCAACTATCGTTCTTCTTCTTGTTTTGTCGAGGTGCCAGAGGCGGCGTTAAAAATTGTTGATGTCTTAAATATCACAACAAATTAATGGCGCGAAAATTCAAACACATTTCTTAAAAACTCCGCATAATCCTCCGCACCACCCACTGACATGTATATAAATGGATTGACTGATCTCCTGTTTCATGTGGCACCAGTTTTGATTTCAGCAAATATGCTCTCACTAACGATATATTTAAATTATTTGCGAATTTACTTATATATGCCTGTCAGTGGGATTCACCGAATTTACTACAAAAGTATTTTCCTCAACACGGCTTGTTGTATCTAAATCTTCGAGCATATAGTAAAACTCCTTTTAATATTACTATCATTTAGTTCAATAGCCATTAACCATTTCCTATAAAAAGTAAATTATCCCTTTTGTAACTACGTCTCTGCGCCAAACAGACTTCGCGGCTCTTTGTTTACAAAAAAGTGACAGTCAAACACCCCGCCAAAATCAAGATGGCGAAAATTTTTGGCTACGCTGCCATACATATACTTTACTATGGGATGTCGTCTCCATTAGTTCTCTCCTCAAAGTGCCATATATATACTTTACTATGGGATGTCGTCTCCATTAGTTCTCTCCTCCAGAGCTATGGGCTCGACAAGCGAGCTGGAGTTCCTTCACAATGGCTTTGGCTTGACCTTATTGGGTATATCGCCAAAGAACGTGTGCCGTGACCGGCTATTAATTGATTGCCATGTCTGGCTTGGTTGCTTAGTATCAATGTTTGCTGATACTGTTCATGCTGCTATTTGATGTTCTCAGTGGTTTATGAACGTGTTGGTTAATGTTCAAGCATTGATGGACAAAAAACAAAAGACATCTACAAAGAAGAACATATAACATTCAGGAGGGATGAGGAAGCAACGCTTTTGGTTTTCGCAAGAATATGACACTTGTTGTAAGATATGTTCCGAAAAAACAATCCAGCTGTTATTTTGGTTTCCACAAGACATTATTATATTTTCGAAATAACAAAAGCAAATCAGTGATCAACCTACACTATAAAAGGGGATGACACTCTGACAAATAGATGGTCTATTGCACAGTCTTATAATTTTCTTCACGTTTGTGGGATAGCTGCGAGTGTAATTCGGCAATATTTTTATCCCAATTGAAATAATTCGAGACCACTGTTGCGCCGTATGTTATTTTTGAACGATTTATGGTGGAATATGGTAGTACCTAATATACGTCGCAAAAGTGTAAAATATCTGTCAAAAAAAAACATTGCCGTAATAAATGAGATATTGGGTGACTCGTCAAGCTCTGCAGATGCTGCTCCGCAACCAACAAAATGCAGAATAAATACTTGTCGTCGGTGCCACATGTGCCCATCGAAAAAAGCTTGAATTTCTATGCAATGCTGTAATCTGTGTGAAAAAAAAATATTTGCAATGAGCATTCGCAAAAAAAGTTATTTGCAACACATGCATAAACAATTAGGGAGGTCATTATAATAACTATATAAGTTTGACAATTATTTTAAAGAATATAGTTTTTTTTTGTTATTGTTTTTAATAACTTAAGTTTTTCTTTTAACAATAAATAAATTTCTATAAATATTTTTCTTTTATTCTTAAAATAATTGAAAAAATTAAACAAAATACTTCGAAATGAGGTAAAAAGTTTCAAATTCCATAATTAAAATTATTAATTATAAAAATTTTTAACTTCTGTTGTAAGCATATTTTAGCATTTATTCCATTTTAATAATTTGACAAAAACCATCTAAGTTCACTTCATTCTCTACAGGCCGAGATTCAATGAAGTGCACAGAATTATGACTTGAGTTGGGTTATATCCCGTATCTTCTATGTATTTGCCTTTATGGAGAAGCAACAATTTGTATTATTTAATTGTTAAATAGCGCACTCTTAAGGAATAGTTTTAACGGATCTTCAGATTACTAGAACCGTATCCATTCCATTCCATTCTTTAAGATATGTACATAAAATCTAGCCAAAATTCATTAATTAAACTGGGTTCAATAAAATTACTGCGGCAATCTGATGAAATGTACATTCGTACATAAATAAAACTTGATTTGGGTTCCTTCCTAACGTTGCTATCCACAAGAAATTCAATCATGCCACAAATACCCTTTGCTGGACCATCCCATCCATGGATCAATACATCTAAGAATATTCAGAACACAGCAAAGAAATAAATAAGACCAAGGCGAACTCGTTAATATTGGATTTGGATGAAATATTAATAAATGCAGCATCATAAGTACCAGCATCTGTCTGTACGAACGCATGTGATGGGAATTATTTTGGAAATACTAACATTTTATGAGAGTGGATTATCTCGGCGACATCTGTAAATTATTACTTAGGTATTATACGGAATCTAGTGTAGAGGGATCATTATTTTCACAGTTGTTGCTAAGATAGTTACGTCAAGATAAGTTCAGTGAACTCCTGAAGTAGGATACATATTCAGTATAGCAGATATCTAAGGAAAACATCAAATATAATTAGGGAAGCTGTCTACATCAGTGACCAGAAATCCTGTACTTATGACATTCATGCATGAGTTCATGACTTGAAAGGTAAAAAAAAAACTTTCTGGTCATTAAATACGAAATTAATGTTAACGAAGCGTGGAATATGGCTTTTGTGGGCTTTTTCTGGACATTCCTTTTTTTTCTCGGGTAAAAGTTTAAAGAATATTTTTTATTCGATTTATACTAAAAAAAAATATTTACACACAAATAACTCCACAAAAGAATTATTTAATACTTAAATCAATTTTAACAGAATTATGAATTTCGATGCATTAATCTCTTTAAGGACTTCTGCCAATTGTTGATGGGCGCTTGAATTTAGCTGACATTCTGAGATATTTTGGGTTAGGAAAAAGTAACCACTGCTGTCGAAGCAAAATTCTGCTATTAATTCTTGTAAATATTATAAATTCATCTTCAACTAGACCACTCCTTATGAGCTAAAGGTTAACAATGTCCACTTATATGAATTACAAATGCAAGGATATCATTAAAGGAGAGAAGCATATTTTTTACCCATAGTGTTGAAAACCAACAATAAAAAAGCTATCTGAAAACAAAATCAGACAAAAGAATCTAACTCTAAGTATTTCAACTTATCTAAACTACCTTCGAAACAAAACTATGCACACTACCTACATTGATAAGGCAATTTTTTTTTAGTAGAGACAACAACAAACAAATTCTGGCTACATTCCATATAAACAAATCCGTACACAATCCAATTAGAGGAAATTGATTTGTCATCGATAATATTTACGTAAACCAAATGTAGTTAGATTAAATCAGGTCTTCAGTTAAATTTACCTTTTAAGTAGCAAACTAATCAATATTGGAATATTTATTCAATCTCATGGCAGTATAATTAACTTTGTAGTCCTGACATGAACAAATGGACAATATCAAGAACGGCAACACATATAGGGTAAAATACGGATAGTTGCCAACGTTTTCAGTGTCTACTTCCCAATTTTTTTTTTCATTTTTAATTTCATTTATGGTAAATAGATAGTTAATGATTATCTTGTTCTAGTCTTTCCCCGGAACAAGACACTTTACTTCAGTCGAGATCCATAGCATAGTTGTGTTAATAGTATTTATTCTAGTCGTTCCCCAGTATAACTATCTTAATCTCAGTCGAGACCCAAGATAAAGTTTGATGTTAGTAAGTGTTTTTTTAGTCAATACCCAGAATAACTATCTTTATCTCAGTCGAGACCCAAAATAAAGGTTGATGTTAGTAAATGTTATGTTAGTCGCTACCCAGAAAAACTGTCTTCATCTCAGTCGAGACCCAAGATAAAGATTTGGAAATTGTAAATGTTATTCTAGTCAATACCCAGAATAACTATCTTTATCTCAGTCGTGACCCAAGATACAGTGATATTTTAACAAAACTTATTCCAGTCGTGACCCAGAATAAATATCTTTATCTCATTCAAGACCCAAGATAAAGGTTGATGTTAGTAAGTGTTATTTTAGTCGCTACCCAGAAAAATTATCTTCATATCAGTCGAGACCCAAGATAAAGATTTGAAATTTGTAAGTGTTATTCTAGTCGATACCCAGAATAACTATCTTTATCTCAGTTGAGACCCAAGATAAAGGTTGATGTTAGTAAATGTTATTTTAGTCGCTACCCAGAAAAACTGTCTTCATCTCAGTCGAGACCCAAGATAAAGATTTGGAAATTGTAAATGTTATTCTAGTCAATACCCAGAATAACTATCTTTATCTCAGTCGTGACCCAAGATACAGTGATATTTTAACAAAATTTATTCCAGTCGTGACCCAGAATAAATATCTTTATCTCATTCAAGACCCAAGATAAAGGTTGATGTTAGTACGTGTTATTCTAGTCGCTATCCAGAAAAACTGTCTTCATCTCAGTCGAGACCCAATATAAAGATTTGAAATTTGCAAGTGTTATTCTAGTCAATACCCAGAATAACTATCTTTATCCCAGTCGTGACACAAGATAAATTGATTATGTTAACAAAATTTATTCCAGTCGAGACCCAGAAAAACTGTCTTCATCTCAGTCGAGACCCAAGATAAAGTGAGTTTGTTAGTAAGATGTATTCGAGTGGAGACCCAGAAATATCGATTGTTGTCTCCACGAAAAACTACTTTATCGACGTGCTTGTACGTAGGTGTGCATTGTTTTGTTCCCAACCTACTTTCGATAAATAGAAATACTTGGAATTAGAATCTCTTGAAAATTTTAGTTTGAGGTGGCCTTTTAATGTTGGTTTCAACAACGTATTATTCATTATATATATAATAGAGCAAAATAAAGTATAATTCACCACAGGTATTAGTTATCAAGGCTATAGACACGGAAAAAATAATAAAACAATAAAAGTATAATACAATACTATGGCTAGTTAAAAACTGCTACAATCATTAGAATTTATAGTTTTGAAACTGTTGCACTCGTGCTGTCTGAGTATTTGAAGAGGTAGGGAATTCCATAGCCTGACAGCCTGCACAAATAACTGCCTCTGAGAAGCTAAAAATTAATGTCTTGGTACTAGCAGTATTAAGGATCATTCAAATTAAGCAGTGATGACTTTATTAGCAAGGTATCGAGGAGCTGATCCAATTAGTATCTTATTCAATAAAACTACATGACGGTACAGAAAATAAAACTTAATTGTAAGACCTAACAATTGGTTTCAGTATGGAGAGACGTGATCGTAACGTAACGTAACACCCATAAATCTCACAACCATGGCGAATAATAGGAAAAAGTAGTTCTTTAGCCAATTTTAGGCGGATATTTAACGACAGACAAGATGATGACATTACTAAGATCCATAGAGCTCCATATATTTTCCCAACAACGTTATCGACATGACTTGACCAGGAGAAATCCTTATTATAAATAATATACCCAGATTATTTATCTTATCACAAAATTGGATAGTAGTGTTATTCAGAGTGATATTTCCCAAAGATATGTCAAGAGTATTTCTATATATAGCAATTACTTTAGTTTTGTTAGGATTAAGACGTAATCCATTATCAGTTGCCCAAGAGTTAATCTTTTCAAGGTCGCTATTAGTACAACAATTGCATCCTCTACTAAGCCCAACCTCCTAGATGTGTAATTTGTAAATCATCTGCATAGAGATGAAAATTACAATAATCAATAACATTGGGTAAATAATTAATTAATAAGGACAAAAGAACATCCAACAAGGGAAGTAAGTCCCTAAAATAATTCACCGGACATGTCATATGAGTTGTGTGTGCAATATGTTATGGACCATATCCCAAAGCATAGGAATTATCTGCAGACTAGCTATGGAGAAAGGGTTGCATCTAAATCAGAGTTCGATTGATAATGGAACAAGAGTTACACACACGAGTCCATCTTTGAAATAGTGCAATCCATCGCACCTGACATTACCCTCCTTCTAGAGACTAATTCTACATAGGGCAGACTGGGCGTCATATTCTGTGCTTCAATCATTGACAAACCCTAATGTTTACACAGATCGCTCTAAACACTGAAGCAGTTATCGAACCTGGCGTTTTCTGTGAGGAAGCTTCGTATGGGAATTACCCTTCAACTTTCAATCATGTCACGGTTTTCCAGGCGGAAGTCAAAGCGATTCTTGAAGTGCGAAGGTATCTCCTTAACTCGGATACTGTGAACAAGGGGATTGCCATCTTCTCAGATAGCCAAGCAGCTGTGAAAATCTTGTAAAAACCTTTCGTAACCTCCAAGCTGATATTGGAGTGCAACACTATCCTAAATTCTCTCGCTCCCTGTGTAACAGGGTACTCGTTCTATGGGTGCCAGTCATACTGAAACCGGCTCTAACGAAAGGGCGGATGAGCTCGCCCGTATTGGTGCAACCTCAGACGAATCATTCTCTACAAAAATTCTTGCGTCGGGTAGAACTAGTTAGGAACTGTGGGGACGAAAAAGATATTGGGACTAAGCAAGCCAACTCTGAGAACACTTGTATCAATTCTCACTGAGCACACTTTTCGCAGGGGTCACCTACACAAGATGAGATTTGTTGACGATCCTATATGTAGAGGATAAGCAGAGGAGCCCGAAACGGTGACTCAATTCTTGTGCCACTGTCCGTATCTCCCCGGAAAGCGTTACAGATTCCTTGGCTCACACCTCCTTGCAGAACTATATCAAGCGGCCAAGGAGGGTTGGAGGCCAAGTCTGAGTTTTGTTAGAGCGTAAGACTGGGACCTATGAGCAATTGGTCATAAGTCTGGAGGGTGAACAGTGGGCCTTGGTGTGCCCTACGTTTCTACGGCCTCCTCTCCACCCACGGGGAGCTCAATCTCTTTTCAATCCATCCATCCATCCATGGAGAAAGAGTTCGGTGGTGAATAAAACAAATGTATCACGTGTAGAGGGCGCCACTGTTTGAGTCTTATCTTCTCTTCTCCTTGATGCCCCTTGTTGTCTACTGCACCATGAAAATCGATTACTAGTTCCATTGGCGTACATAGCAAAGTAATATATTTTAAAATTACGCAATTTGCGATTGTGGTAATCCGAGAGCTGTTAAAGTCCTTGTGTTTGCTGTAGCGCTGTGATATAGGTGGCGCAATCCAACAATATCTCGATGCGATGAAACTTTCGGTAACTCCATTAGCTGCTGGGTAGAACGGTTAATCATTTTTTTTTTATCCACATATTCCTCTTGAAGCACTGAAATTGCCGCATCGTAATTAAAGTCTGGTGGTATAAATCCAGCAATTGAGTCTGCTACTCTTCTCGTAAGAGGCGTTTGTAAATAATTGAAACTCTCCGCTCCAGACAAGTTGGTTCTGGCATGAACTGAAAAGCGAAAATGTTTCCAAAATTTCGTCCAGTCCTTAATATCTCCAGAGAATAATTTTAGAATAAATTTTCGATAAGTTTACCGAATTTTGAGGTAGTGCAAAGCTATCAGAGAATGGAATATTATTAATACAATTTTGACATTCCCATAATTTAAGTAGACGTTGTCTGTGGCGGGCAGTAATAGAAACAGTTTTGTCATCATATTCAACGATCGCATCGCATTCCTTTTGCATTTCGTTGGGCTGTAGTAATGCACGGACTTCAGTATTCGCCCTTTTAAGATTTTCTCGGGCAACCGTTATTCGATCGATAAAACCGGATAGTTTTTCTTTGATTGTATCTCGCACGTATTTTTATATAACTTAGTTATATGTCCATGATAAGCTGATCGCGCAGTGATTTCCATTGTCCACAGTAAAATGTTTTCGATTTTAGAGAAAACTTTCGTTAGGCCTTAACTCGTTTATTTCCGTAGCGTTAATTCCCGATTTTCGGTACCAAAATGTTATTTTTTTTTTAATTTAATTTGATCACCAGGAGTTAGATCGACGTTAGAATTTAAAAAAAAGGGAAGCATTGCAATGCTGTGTAGTATGAGAAGGTAACATTTGAATTTAAACTGCTCGCGTCAAAGGAGTTGGCGAATTGGTTTCTTTTTTAGGTTGGTAGGACTGTCTTTGACATCCCTGCCAAATCACACGTCAAAATATTCATTAGTGTTTGAGATACAATTCGTTTTGTGAGCTGCTAAAAGTGAATTTCTCGTTTTTTGCGATGTCGAAATTTGTTGAGCAAAGAATTAAATGCATTAAATTTTCTTTGCTGAATCAATTTTCTGCTGCGGATTCGTTGAGGATGGTGCAGAAAGTCTTTGGTGATGAGGCTATGTCGAAAAAAAATGTTTACAAGTGGTATAGTGAGTTCCAAGCAGGCCGTGAACGTGTCGAAGACGACGAGCGCCCTGGGCGACCATCAACCTCAACCGACGAAGCTCACGTGAAAAAAAAAATAAGATTTGGTGTTTGAAAACCGCCGATTAACGATTAGAGATCCTGCTGATGATATTGGCATATCGAAAGTCTCAGTCAATACCATTTTGAAGGAGGATTTGGGCCTCAAACGCGTCAAATCTCGACTGGTACCGAAATCATTGAATTTTTTGAAAAAAAGGCGTCGCGTTGAAGTGTGTGAAACAATGCTTTCTGACTACATTGACAAGATGAAATGCATGATCACTGGAGACGAGACTTGGATCTATGCTTACGACCCCGAAACGACCGATCAATCGAGCGAATATCGTGCCAAGGGTGTGCCGAGTCCAAAAAACCGAGCCAAAGTCGATCAAAAATCAAGCTGATGTTGACTGTTTTTTTTTTTTGGATTATCGTGGTGTTGTGCATTCTGAGTTTCTTCCCCCGGGTCAAACAGTCAACAAGGAATATAATCTGAACGTTATGCGTTATTTGCGTAACGCTATCCGCCAAAAGAGGCCGGAATTGTGGAAAGACAACTCTTGGTTTTTGCACCACGATAATGCGCCGTCTCACACTGCACTCGTTCTTCGTGACCATTTCGCCAAAAACTCGACTCATTTCGTTCCACAACCACCGTATTTATCTGATTTGGCGCCGTGGGACCTCTGGCTGTTCAGCAAGCTCAAAAGACCGCTCCGAGGACACCGTTTTGAGACGATAGAGCAGATTCAAGCCGCCGCCGCGAGGAAGGAGCTGAAGGCCATCCCTGAAATAGACTTTTTCAACTGTTTCGAAGATTGGAAAATCCGTTGGCATAAGTGCATTGCATCGGGAGGGGATTACTTTGAAGGCGATGAAATTGATTTGGAAGAATAAATAAGAATTTTCAATATAATTTCAATGTCACCTTATTTTTTGGACACAGTAGTACAAAAATTATATTTCTGTTGATGTTCTGCTGGCGTTAGTAAGCCGGCTGCAGTTTTATAAAGCTTACTGGTATCTTGTAAGCTGATTAGATTGGTTTACTAAGGCCAACAGAACATCAACAGGAATGTTATTTTTTCAAATTTTCCTTCACATACTACACATATGATTATACACTTTGGATTTGAAGTCCTGAAAGATATTTCGTACTTTGAGTTTCAGTCATTTATATTTATTTAGAGTCAAACTTTCTGCTCTTAGGCCAATTTGTGTAGTTTTAAAAGAGAAATACCGCAAGATAGATTTAAATGTTAAATGACCAGCAGCAATTGGGTCATCTATTTCGTAGATCCATGTGATATCATTTTACAATCCACATTTCATTCTACTTTAATATTTAACTTATTGTTTTATATTTAATGTCAGAAATTTTCATAAAATTCCTCTCACCGTCATGCTTATTGTTTGTAATCTGCTTAAGGTAGTATATTACCAGCTTCCAGCTTATATGACAGAGCTTGCCACTGAATTAATTACGTACACTGAAAAAAAAAATATTTCTTTCGGGTATAATTCTATGAATTTTCTCCTCCAAGCCAATTGCCAAACATAAAGTTAAGCAAATAAATTGGATTGGAACAGGTAATCTGAATTCTTAACTTCTTCTTAACTGTTATAGATGAAAACGAAGACCAATATTACTTCGAATCGAATACCAAATTCAAAAAACAAAGTTTTCTTCTGTCTAGTTAACCTCAATAAGTGGTGGAATCAATACAAACGGAATGTTGTCAAAGAAAGTTCAAGAAAATTTCTGTAGTCCAAAAGTTACGAAATTAAAATACCAAGCTCAAGTTGAATGGCAGCAAATGAATGATTCACAAATGTAATTTTGTATGATTGAATGATTCGACAAAAATATGAAGAATGATTGAAAAAAGGTCAAGTATTCTTCAAGAGAAATAAATAATTTAAAATAAATGAAAGTTTTACTTGTACTTTGATCTTGGTAAATAATTGCTCAGTCAGAAGGTATTCAATTTCTAAAAAAAAAAAAAGCAGTAGACACATTCACAAAATCGACATGCCATGAATTCTGGTGACAACCTCATCCCTGTCAATCAACTAAACTCAACACTAGAATACCTTGTCACAAAATCCAGCCCACTCAATCGGAATTAGTTTTCCAATTATCCGAGATCTACTGAATTTTCCTCAAGGACACGTATATCATTCTGAAAACGTCTGAAAATGGCCTCAAGACAACAAAATCTGCCAATTTTTATATAGCTTGAGTTTCTACATAAAAGCTCTAAAGAGCTCATAGGATTTATGTTGAGTGTATTAATTTCAGATGCTAATTCTTTAAGCCAGAGATTCCTTGGGTCATTCTCAGAAAAGTTTTCATATAAGATTGGTGGTGTATCTGTAAAATACTCAGAGATGGTGGGTGTAAGGAATTGTGTCGGGATTGGCATCTATATTTAGTTATTTATTTGGAATTATTGAATGAAGTGAAATCAAGCCATACAAATCCGAACCTATGATGTGAATGTTTTGAACTTTTTCCTACTATCGAATGATTTGGGTATTTCTCGCTCAGGTAGACTTTAATGGCAAATGAGGGTAGTGCTGATATTTGAATTTGTAAAACTTGTAAAAAATATCACTATTCAATTGGTTTAAGTATAAATGGCCCAATTAACTTGTCATATAGAATTTGTATAGTAAACGGTGAGAAAGCGGTATTTGAGAGGTGTGATAGCTCGCAGGAGAAATTAATGGTAAGTTACTAAACTGTTTTCTATTAAGTGGAGCTTACCGTTCATGACGATGAAAAATTCGATTTTTGTTTTTTACATAATTATCATCCCTAAAATGGTTAGAACAAGTGGGTAAAAGGATATTTTCATATCTAAAGTTTTTTTAGAATTTCCAGAGTGTTGAGAGCGGAACCGTCCGCCGGCTGGAAAACAGGGGCCAGATTCTGTAACTCGGAGAGTTTGGGAGTTTGGGAGATGAGAATTTTCATTTTCCCCGATTAAAACGCCCTAACTCTCCATTCGCGATTCTCTAAAATACTTGGGGAGTTATGGAAAACGTGAGAAGTATCGCAATATTGAAGGACGGCTAACTATGTGTGGGAGAGTCGTAGAACATTGGGGGTTTTCCATCAGATTTAGGTTCTAGAGTACAAAACTATGGATATAAAATTTTTGGGGTAAGCGCTATTGGGGATGGGTCGTACCACCCCTCATTGGGGTTTGTTCAAAATATTTCATGTTTGGTATCAAATTAAAGAAGGAGAAGCGGGTAATCGAGTGGTGTAGTTTTTGAGGCCAGCCCGTCCCTTTAATTCGTACACGAATTTGTCTGTCTGTATATTTATTTACATATTTCTTTTTTACTATTTTCGACACTCTCGTAGACCCACTTGTCGTCATCACAGTGAACTGAAATATGGCAAACAGATTCATGTCGCGTGACAATTGAATCTATCAAAATTTGAACCGGAAATTTCCATGGAAAACCCGGAAAATCGGGAAATCTCATTTGAAAATTTGGTACAAATTTGATTAGTGACAAATTCTTTTCAGGAAAAATGCAAGATCAAGTTTTCTATCAACTGGCATCATTACTATCTCTCCGACAATGGTTAAAACTTGCAGAAAAAATCCAGAAAAATTCATGTAAAACGCTTTTCCGGAGTTTTTCCGACCAAGGAAGCATTTGAGCGTCTTGCAACCTAAGACAAAGTTGTAGAGCGAAATGAGTTGCATAAAGTTGCTTTTGTGGAAAACTCCATGAAAAACCCGGAAAAGCGGGAAAATCATCGGAAAGATTTTCATCGATATGATTAGTGATAAATCTGTTTCAGGAAAAATGCAGAATTTTCCAATTTTTCAGAAAATTTCCGGGATTTTTCGACTTTTTCGGAAAATTTTACGACAAAAAAGTTTTATAAGATATGCGGAATCATTTTTTTTCCGTCCTACTGGCATCAATACTTTCTCTTCAACAATCATGAAAACTTGCATGAAAAATCGAGGAAAATTCATGTAAATTTTTAAAAAAAATTTATAGTAATAGGAAAAGTCTGTGGAAAACATGGAATATCGGGAAAATTCATGTTATATGGGATCAAGTTGGAATACAGCTAAAAAGCGCTGTTTAAAACATAATTTGAATTTCAGAAAACCATTGCAGTACTTCAACTATTTGATACTCGAATAAATTTTTTGAAAAACTGGTGAATCAGTGTCTTTTCAGCTATCATAAAATTGTTTTAAAATATCTCTATGCAGCACGTAATAACAATTTAGTTAACGTGAAAAAGGCAGAAAATAAAATAAGTAAAAAACGAGTTTTCAAACAAAACTGAGGCCAAGCCGCATGAAAAAGTAGAAAACAAACTTTTCTTCACACACACAGGTAAACACAGATTTTTTGATTGGGACATTTCTCTTGAATATTCTTTCTCTTCATGAATCAAATCACTTATTAGCTCTAATTGATCATACTGAAATATATCGGTGAATGTCAGCGAATAAAATCTGAGTCCACCTCTGTGTGTGAAGAAAAGTTTATTTTCTACTTTTCATGCGGCCTGGCCTCAGTTTTGTTTGAAAACTCGTTTTTTACTTATTTTGTTTTTGATAATTTTAACTTCATAACTGACTTTTTACCGCCGAAAGACGGATTTTTTTGCACTTGGGTTATATACACCCCAGTTCCTATATTTTGCATATATTTCTTCCGTTCTTTGTTTCACATCCATTAGTATTCTATTGTAAACATTTTTCTCATGGAAAGTGGATTTCCACGACTTACCAGTTCTTCATAATGATCAGTTGAAAATATATCCATTTTTGTACCAAAAACCGGCCATGTTTTCATATTATGAAGGACTAATTCACTTCTTTTGCAGTTATCTCGAAAACTATTTATCGGACTCAAAAATTAATTACATATCTAATTAGGGGACAAAATGTAGATGCCATTTAATCTTACATACAAGCTTTAACGTGCATATGTAAAATTTTTATAGCATTTCTTCTGTACTGGAAAACGAAGAAATTGACCATTTTCGCGTGAATTAAAATTTTTAGTGGGTATCTTCTCTGTAAGTATTTCAAGGATTTCCCATAATTTATTTTTGTAAATATTAGCCAGGATATGCGGTGAGTCCATAATTCAATTTGAAAATCCTAGTTAGCTAGGTACCTTCACAAAGTACAATAAAACCACAACTCTACAACACTCCGAGTTGGTGAATCCGGCCCCAGGTAACTGATGCGCTCGGAGCGCGCTTGCTGGGGAGACCTTTTCTCAATACCTGAGGTACCCTCATAAATTTCGGGAAACTGTTAACCTTCCGATTCAGCACAATCAGTTCTTGGAGGAAGAGCAAGGGCCTCTGTATGGGGCTGCAATAGTTGAAGTAAGCTGTCAAAGAATTTTTATTACGTTAATCTTTATATGAGTTTTTCTGAGAACAACATTTTTCAGCGCAATTGAAAGGAAATTCAATTTGCGGGGCCATAAGGAGGCGATTTTTGAAAAAGAAAGAAATTGATTTAGAAATAGTTTTTTCGTCCGTTGAAGCACAAAAAAAACGGGAACCGGTAAGACCCCTCAATTTTTATCTAGTTTAATCATTTTCAACCCTATTTGTTTCGGATGAATTTGCAAAGCTGTGGAGCGCTCCGCACAAACCAAAACACGGCGCGCACGGTTTTGTTTGATGGGAGCTGGAGCCGCTATTTTAAATGTTTTTTTTTTTTTTATAAATAAAATTGAAATTTACTCTCCATTGATAAAAGAATAAAATACGTTAAAACCCATTTCTAAATGTATTTATTTTTTGTAAAAAAAAAATTTTCAAAGCTCATCCATTTGTAATGCCTCTCGACGGTAACCTCACCTTAACTCTGTGTCGCGTCAGTCGGAATGATTTTAGAAAATATACTAGTTACTATTTTGCAGGACGTATTTTGTGCATTTGACATTTGCGAGTGGTGGCTAGTGTCTTCGAACTTGTGATCTGTTTGCAGCTTATACCGTTTTTAAACCAAGTTGCCCCCCCCCCCTCACAAGAATCCTGGATCCGCCCCTACCACAGGGGTACCTCTTGCGTTAATTATTGTTCGGGACATATCATATAGGATGTCCCTACTCTTATTAAGAATTACAAGATTAATTTTTGTATGCTTATGACGTTTAGCTTCAAGTGTGCATTTTTGGGATGGAGATTAAATGCTGTGATAACATTAAGAACATAATTGGTAAATTTTGTGATGGTCTCAGAGGGTTAAGGCTCAAAGTCAGTATTCTTTCACTTCAGGTTATTAATTACTGGTTAGATATCTTGTTTTTTTTTCTTATTCAACTTATTATTTCCACATTTCGAATGCACATCAGGAATTAATAGCTATGAAACAGACTTCCTCACTACCACATGATAGCCCCAACCGGGTCCTAACATTCTAAAATAGTTGCAGTGTTCTTATGGAAAACTGACGAAAGTTTTATTTGAATACCTCGTTCGCCCTAAACTACTATTCATACAGAAAAATGGTGTTCTGATAATCTTAAGCTTGCTTTCTTATCTTTGGAACCGAAATAAAAATTTTATAAATTTCTTAATAAAATTATTTAAAAGTATTTATCTGAACCAAATGACTACGACGGAAGGTAAGGAACCAAGCTTTAAATTACTAGAAGCCTATTTCCCTGTATTAATATTAGTTTAAGCTCTATATCTTATATAAAGTCAATGTTTGGCACTTTTCCATAAGTATCAATATAGAACATTTTAGGGAACGGACTCCTAACGTACACATATAGATTTCTGTTTCATGGCTTGAGAAGTATTCTCGAGGGCTTTGACGCAGCCCTTGCGCTATCTACTAGAATTGTGTATAAACTTAGAAGATCTTATCAGTTATTTTTTTGATCTTTAGATTTCTTTTAATTTTATTTATAACTTGTTTTCCACTTTTGATATGTTGGTACAATTTAATACATGTATATTTTTTTTATATTCTAAATATTAGTTAGCACTAATTTATAAACTAAATAATAAGAATCACGATTTTTTTTTTGCACATCTACATAATAACTTGATTGAAATTGAACTTTTCTATATGAACGGGGCCATACCAAGCGGTGGTGATACGCGACGGAATTTTTGCTTTTGCAACAATAATTTTTAATAAGAAGATTACCAATAAGTGAATCAGCTTTCAATATCACACTCTCTAATTAATTTCGAACTCATAAACAATGTTTAAAGTATGACAAAATGTTGCTAAGTATTTAATCAAATTAATGTCTGAAAAGTTCTTAAAAAACAATTTTCCATTTTCATTTTTCAGCATTAAAAAAATTAATAATTATACAAAAAGTCTTTGAAAACCATTCCTCTTGCAACCTTAAACATGAAAAGTTTGCTATAAGAAACTTTCGTCTTTCGCATCTGTGCACAATTTTCGTCAAAGGAGATTGTTAACTTAAATTGTATTCACTTTCATTCCGTTCAGATTTCCTTTCTGTAAGAGTATCTAAGAATAACCTCTTTGCTAACTTTAGCTTGTTGAAAATTTATTATTTTACAGTGTTCATCGTAAAGTTTAGAATACAAAACCCCCAGGAAAGTGGACTGTTATCTTTATGGTTGGTTTTTGACAAGGTATTTCAAAATATGTATATGGCCTTGTAAGTAGGATGTACTTAGAAAATCTTGAGAAAGGTACAGCTTAAACTTCGTTAAATAATGTTACTGAGTAATTGGATGACATCTCTGGAATAAATGAAAATTTAATGAAATCTTTTTAAAAAGATTACCGATGATGGTAGCTTAGCTATCGAAACGCGTTTATATAATAAAATAACCTTGTAAAACAATAAGAAGCCTTTTTATTACTCTATATCTTTATTCCAGAGAATCTTGCAAAATACTATCTAGTAGCGTGAGACTCGTAGACTAAAATATGTCAGTTTAAATGACGACACAAAAAAATGTCAAATTTATTAAATAATAAGAAAAAAAAGAAACACTTTTTAATTAACTTATTAAAAAATTTCAGAAAGCAGTTCAAGGTCGATGCAGATATTGGAAAAATATCCTGCGGGTTTTCCTGATAAATTGCATTCAGTCCGATAATGTTAGACTTCTTTTAGTGTCGAAATCCGTCTTATGAATATATTTAACGGAAAGATTTTGGGCAGTAGTTCTTCTGACAGATTTTCCTCATTTCACACATGTATTCCCAAGGGTTTTTGCTTTTTCGGTAAGCTAGCGATCGTCTAAAAATCTGGAAGCTCCAAATGGCTGAGAATAATTAATATATGGTATCTTCTGTTTCAAATCTTTTCTTTAAATCATTAATTATAAAATCTAGCAGTGATTAAATTACGGAAATTCTGAAATATTGTTCAGATTTTTTAGAATTTTTTCAATTATCGGGAAATTGAAGCTGCACTCCTTCTTTTGCCTCTTGAATAACACGTTCCCAGTCCCACGTTTGGATGAAAACATATAAGTGTCTCCCTTAAACATCTCAAAGCACGCTTACGGAAGGGGCAAATCTATTGAGACGGCTCTCCATTCAATGGTTACTGTCATTGAACGAGGGACGTGATCTTTATCTTGAGAGCCTTTCTGGTCATCAGGGTGGCTTTTGACAGCATCACCTCTAAGTCGCTGTGTGAGGTAGCTCGTCGGCATGGTGTTCACAGTACTCTAGTGCGATGGATCGGCCAAATGCTACGATGACAATACTTAACCGTGGAGTATAGAGTTTGGTGGCCGAACCTCTCAGTGTGCTGGTGGAGAGAGGCTGTGCGGAGGATGGCGTGCTCTCCCCGGTACTCTGGTTTATGTTGCTTGCCTCATTCATTACTGTGCTGAAAAATGTGGGATTTTCATGTGAAGCATATGCGGATCCTTCTGCTTATCTCCAGGTACAGTATCTACAGTTGCATTCATTCAACAAGGACTCAATAGTGCTGAGAGCTGGTGCACCCGTCATGATATAATGGTGAACCCTACAGAGACCAGCTTGGTGCTCTTCTCCAAAATACCCAAGCTTATACTTTGTTCTTCCACAGCTCTTTGGACACACTCTCCAACTGCCTCCCCATGTCAAGCACCTCGGAGTATACCTTGACTCGAAGTTGACGCGGAGATTTCATGTAAAGAAAAAAGTTATTGCTGCTATAAAGGTCTCTGCTCAATGCAGGAGAGCTTTTGGCTTCACATGGGGCATAAAACCGAGTATTGTGCACTGAATGTACACCTCAATCGTATGTATGATGGCCGAGTACGCAATTGGGAACTGCGATTTGAAAGTTGGCGGGTCTCCAAAGACCGGTTTGCCTGCGAGTTAACAGCCCTATGCAATCTACGACTACTGTTGCTTTTGAGGTATTACTTAATCTGCCAGCCCTGCGTTTTGTCACTCGAGCAGATGTTAAAAGAGATAAGTGTAGATTGCGTGCATAGTGATGTTGGGAGGATGGCTGGACAGGTTCCTACCATTGATACTTGATATGTGGACTGGAACCGAATGACCCTCTGGCCCGTATCCTTTTTCATTTGACTGTACCAGAGCTTCGGTTTGGGCGTCGCTTTCCTGTGAATTTTCCTGAAAAGGAATCGCAGGCTGAGGGAAGTGTCTCATCGAACCTTCCCCGGTCAGATTTAAAAATTTTCACCGACGACTCTCTCACTAATGAGGGAGCCGTTGCGGATGCTTACTTTCTTGAATCTGATATTGAATTGCAGTACTCACTTGGAAAGCACATCAATATCTTCCAGGCTGAAGTCTTCGCTATCGCAATGATAGCGAAGATAGTCCTTGATATGGAGATCAAGTGTAAGGTCATTGTTATCCCTTTGGATAATCAGAAAACCTTGATGGCTCCGAATAGCCCGCGGATAACATCTAAGTCACTGGAGGACTTTAGGTCGTTTCTGGATAAGTCGTGGATCCACGTCAAGTTATCCCTTTAGTGGGTTCCTGCTCACATGGAGTGCATGGTGAATAAAAGGGCTGACCTTCTAACCAGGTCTACCTCTGGTTCTCCGTTCCGTGGATCGGAAAGAGCCATAGGCGTTGCCACCTCGGTTATTGTCCCTCATTAAAGCGGATGTTTGTATGAAGCATCAGCAGGGATGGGCAAACCTGAGCACTTGTAGGTGTACACAACTTTTTCTTTTTGGGCCCAATAGGAGTTTCTCTGATTTTCTCTTTGGACTCGGAAAGAAACAATGTAAGTTGTCATTGTCACCGGCCCCTGTTTTCTTCATGCTCATCTATCAAAGATGTTAGTTGTTGACAGCCCTGATTGTCTGTCCTGCCTGGCAGGAGACAACCGAACACTTTCTGTGTGCTTATCCGTCCTTTACCCGGAGCAGGCTGTACACGCTTGGGTATATTCTTCTATTTGTTGGACGTACAGCTTGATTTCTTTTCCTCCATCTTTCTTTTAAAATAATTTGAAGAGATAATGATGCGGTCTTTTAATTTTCAGAGTACTTTACAGCTTTCAGTATTGTGAGCAAACAAAGTATAGAAGCTATCTCCACATAAATTTTCCGAGAAGTGTTATAATATGTGGATTGATTTTTGTAGCGTTGAGCACTTTTGACCTTTTGTGAGATACTTAACGCCATTTATTTCGCCGCGCATATTTGCGTAGCCTTATACGAACGGCCTTTGTTCACTATTGTATTACAGATTGTGATACGTCATTTTAAAGCTAAAATTTTGGGCTTCTTAAATCCAGTATGAAAAATTGATGTTGATGAGGGATTGTTTGATAGTAATTAAGTAAAAAACATCGAGTTAAAATTTTGATTTTACTAACCGATAATTTCAAAACGGAAAGGAGTAAGGGAAAAATTTATAAATCGTTGGAAAGGTCCAAGGATTATCTATCTAAGAACTTTTAAATAATCATCATAGTGTGTAACTTCAGAAATTAAAGAGTGATCTATAAAAACATACCTAAATAACTATTACAGAGAAATTTTAATTGCAAAAAATATAGCACACTATTTTGAAAATCGTCGTTCTCGAGCCACTGCAACGTACGCATGCTTTTGTACTATCGTGAAGTGTGACTCCATGCGCCCACTTATGTAATTTTTTTCGTAATGCTAGTTTTGTTAGGTATATCTTTCGAAATTTCGACAATATTCGATAATATTTTCGGATGAATTCTAGCGAAAATAAATAAAACGTATGTTGAGATTGTACTTTTGAGTGAATAGCTTTTCTATTCTACTCCGAATAGTGGTTCATGTTTTTTTTTTTACTTTTATATAAAGACTGGCAAGAAGTTTCTCAGTATGTAATATAAAAAAATTTTTATTTAATTTTTGTGTTAACTTAAACAGGAGTTTGTTTGTTGTATTTTGTTTTTAAGATGTATTTATCGAACTGTATTTTTTGTTTGTTTTTCAATATTTTGTGGTTTACTTAAATTTCTAGAAAGAAATTGGGTTCACTGCGAAATCCATGCGCCCACTTGTGCGATTTTTCTAGTGCGCCTACTTAAGGGTTAAGTCCCGTTATCTCGTTGAGATCCCCCCCCCCATACCCAAACAATTTTTTGCTCGTCTAAGTTTGGTCTATCCGTAACCTTCGGATATTACACCACTTACGGGACACCCTGTATAATGTATAACAATGTGCAACATTTCATTAGAATTATGTTTAATATTTACCGAAATAATGAATGAAATTTTGTTTAGATTAATAATGCAAATTAATCTTTTTTGCCAACCACTTAAATTAATAATTAAAAAAAAAAACGTATATTACAAGTCACAACAATCCTGAATAACTTTCGACGTTTTTTCTTTTTCATTTTAAATTACAATTTTCTCAAGAGCGTCACAAAATAATTTCCTGGCTACGCCATCACCAAAGACCATATTTAATATAATCAACACAAGTATTCCATTTGAAAATTTTCCACAAATTATTATTAGTATGAACGTGTATGTATACAATACTTTGCTCATCCTGCTTTGAGGCATACCATCAAACTTTACGATTTATGAAGACTTTCAGTTAACCTCTAAGCTGGACTGTATTTCATATTCCTGAAGTTTTGAAACGTTTTCAATTTTATATCATAACATCAAACATGAAAGCTCAAAACTTTTCCACTAAAAACCGTTGAAATTTCTTCGGTGGATTTACAATAATTATTATTTAAAAAAAGAAAAAAAAAATATTAATTTGGTCGAATATCGGTAGATGAACTTTTATAATTAATTCAAAGTTGCGTGCCTTAATTTTGACTCAAAGTCAACTCCTAACCACAATTTCTCCATGAATAATTCTTTCGATTGGCAAACACCCACAACTTGTTGTATAAATTATAAGTTACACATCACTGTGAAATTCAAATGAGTTCATGTTTAGTAACAATTCTCTTGTAAATACGCAGATACTATTATAAATCATTATGAAGTATACTATGTAACGGGGAATTAAGATGAGCATAATGACAATAAGGCAAGCATTAGTACTTTTGATTTAATTTTAATGCTCGCCTATGTACGTAATTTATGGAAACTCTATATGCTTTGATGCGAACTTGTGGCTTTTCGTTACAAATAGTTATATCAAATATGCGCATACATGGTTCATATAATTACTGAGTATATACATACATACTTACACATACATGAGGTAGTAGTTATGTAGAAATTTAAAAGTTTTAAATTTGGAATGAATTTAATTTCATAAATATTTAATAAATTTTCTAAATAAATTTTATGATTTACTACATATAAACGACAGTTTTTTAATTAATCGCAATTTTTTTTTTGTAACAATTAAAATAGACATAAAAAAATGTATAGTGTATCCCAAAAACTAATATCAACTCTGCGAATGCTGATGGGCCAGCTCATCACAAAGAAAAATAACTAAATTTGACTTTAGTAAAAAATTCCATAATTTTCGAGATATTAGAACTTGTTTGAAATTCATGAAAATCTTTACCTTACGTCAATTTTTGGGGTGCCTAGCTACAAATGTAAATATTTTGTGATTTTGGTTTTTGTTGAATATTGCAGAAGAACTCTGCTAAATTTTCTAAATCGTTATTTGTAAATTGCAAAAATTTGGGCAACTGGTAGAGATTTAAGAATTTGGATTCTGATGGTGTAAGTAACACATTTGAAGGATTATGTAAAATTTTCAAAGCTTTTGTAATATTTTGACGACTAGAAAAATTGCAAAATAATAATTGTTGTTAATTTTTGCCCATTTATTAAGCTTGTCTGAGGTGCAAACTTACCAGATTTTAACGAACACAAACAATGATCTCAACTTTTGAGACATAATTTCGGAACTTTTGAATTTTTTTTTCTGTAAAATGGCCACATAAAAGGTTGTATTCAGGTAAGTCCTGCAACGTATTGCAATACTTTTGGTCTTTTTTTTTATTTATAACTAATAGAAAAGTTATTTTACAGTAAAAAATAATATTCTGGGGGACGAAGTAAGTTGCAAATTTTAAACATTTTGGAAAACATGAGAGTATGCATTGCTTTAAGTTTGTACGAATTTTGAAAAATCAAAAAACCAAAAACAAAACAGAACAAAACATTTATGGAAATTATAAAAACTTTTTATTTCTTTGGAAATTTTCGTGATGGTTGCAGAATTAAATTTATTATTATTTTACCTCACTTTATATTCCATAAAAGATTGTAAACTTTGGTATTAATGTGAATTAATTGTCTTTGTAACTGGCCTATAAACTGAATTATCCTATTACCTTAGATGAGTTTACAGCTGATTTTTTACGTTTTTGATCGGGTTGATATAGATGACGGATTTTTTTTGGTATTTTTTCAGGAAAACACCGATCGTTTTTGTTTTGAAAATAGATTTTTATTTCATTTGCTCGACGTTTCGGGTCCAGGTGCGGCCCTTCTTCAGAAGTTCTACATAAATAGTATTGCACATAAGTCAGTTTTCTTGAAAAAATTTTTTTTTTTTTTTTGACATACCTTTTTGTCTGCGCATATAAATAATTTTCTTAAAAATAATAATAAATAACAATTATACAGAATAGAGCAACTGATTACATTAAAATAAAAATAAAATAAAATACATTGTTAATAAATTGAAATAGACTTCAAACAAACTTTAAACAAAAACAAAAAACAATTTACATGCTACGAGGACAATATGAAAGTGAGCTGTTGTCGAGAAGAAAACGTTTATATAAGTGACTAATACTATGGTTTTAATTTGCTCAGTATGTATTTATATTCTTTATTTATTAGTTCTATGTCCTGTCTTATGTTTATAACTCTGTTTTTATTAACGTATATGTGGCATGCTTCCTTTAGTTCTCGTTTTTTCCTATTATTCTCCGTGTCTATTATTTTTGCATTATCGAAAGAAAATACATGTCCTGTTTCTAATGAGTTCGATGCTAGTGCTGATCGCGGTGCTTTCTTTTTGATATACGCTTTATGTTGTGATAGTCTAGTTTTAAGCTTTTTTGATGTTTGTCCGATGTACGCAGCGTTGCAGTTCTCGCATTCGACCTTGTATACAACGCTGTTTTTTTCTTGTGTAGGTATCGGATCCTTGGTTTTCGTGTAATTGTTGTTTAATTTAGTTATTGGTTTGAAGGCTATTTTTATGTGGTTATTCCCGGTTTTAATTATTTTCGCGATTTTTAAGGATAATGAGTATATAAACGGGATTGATGTATAAATAGGATTGGTATTATCTAATATTATTGCGTTGTTCGGTGTGGGTATCGAATTGTTGCGATTGTTGAAATGGTTGTTTCTTATAGGTCTTTTTATTATTGTGTGGATTATATGTGATGGATAGCTGTTTTTTATTAGGATGTCTGTAACGATTCCGGTGTTTTTTTGTAGGAATTTTTTGGCTTACTTTAAAGATTTTGCTGGCGAGGGATTGTGCTGTGTATATCTTAGTATTATGCGGGTGGTTTGAATAATAGTTTAAAATCCTATTAGAGCTACAAGGTTTGCAATACCAGTCTGTGATAATGTGTTGATTCCTTGTTCTATGTAATCGCATGTCAAGAAAGGGGATGCTATTGTTAATTTCTTTTTCTATTGTGAATTTAAATCTATGGTGTATGTTATTGAAGCTATTAACAAAGTTAATTTCTGAGTCCTTGGGTATAGCGCAAATAATGTCGTCCACATATTTTCTTAAAAAAGTTGGTTCTATTTCAGTTTGTTTTAAGGCTTCATCAATTATAAAATCTAATGCCATTTCTGCTAAGATACCTGAAAGTGGATTACCCATCGCTAGACCGTACTTTTGTTTATAGAATTTGTTATTATGTGAGAAGTAGTTACATTCTATAACGCAGAAAATGACTATTTCTTTGAACAGATCTTGGTCTATTGGTGTCAGAGTTTCTATAGTAGACCATTTCGTTTCAATAATTTTTAGCGCCAGTTCTATGTCAACATTTGTGTATAATGATTCTACATCTAGTGATATCACAATGTCGTTCGGCTGTAGTAGTATGTTGTCCAGGAATTCCTTTAGGTCATTTGTATTTTTTATCTAGCGTGTACTGTCGAAAGTCGTTTTCTGTAAAATATTGCAGATGTACTTAGAGAGATCGTAACTTGGACTATTTATTGTTGATATTACAGGTCCCATGGGTATGTGTGGCTTATGAATTTTTGGGAGGCCGTAAAGACGGGGGCATGTGCTTGTATCGGTGGAGAGCTGTTTTCGTTTTAACTTGTTAATGTAGTGTCTGTTTTCCATGTTTAGAACGAGTCTATTGTTTTTTCTTTGCAATTTAATGGTTGGGTCATTTTCTATGGAAATATATGTACTCTCATCATTTAACAGCTGTTCAATTTTGGTTGTGTAGTCTTCTCTCGTCATTACTACCGTCAGATTGCCCTTGTCAGATCTGCTTTTATATAGGTTTGGATTCTCTTTGAAGAATGTATTTGTAACTTTTTCACAGTGTTTTAGAAATGTATTTATTTTATTGTCTTGGTATTTTTTTATGTGTCTATTGATCTCATTCGATATTAGCTTTCGTCTATCATCTCTGTCTTCGATGTTCGGAATTTCATGAATTACATTTTCTGTGGCTGCAATTAGGTCAAGGGCATTTTTCTTGTTATTGATGTCGGTAGGCATATTAAATTTTGGACCCAGACTCAGTATTATGGTTGCTTCTGTTGGTAAGTTAGTGTTATTTATTATTACTTTTAAGAAAATTATTTATATGCGCAGACAAAAAGGTATGTAAAAAAAAATTTTTTTTTTCAAGTAAACTGACTTATGTGCAATACTATTTATGTAGAGCTTCTGAAGAAGGGCCGCACCTGGACCCGAAACGTCGAGCAAATGAAATAAAAATCTATTTTCAAAACAAAAACGATCGGTGTTTTCCTGAAAAAATATCAAAAAAATCCGTCACCTATTACCTTAAAAAACATTTGTTTAGTTTAGTTTTACTAACCACTTTTCATTTTAGGTAAAAAGATATTACTATTTTACTGCAAAAGAAGCTAATTTTTATTCCAATAATTAGGATTTCGAAGGGAATGTATTTTATTTGTATTTTAGTATGTATAAGTTATATGAAAAAATTTTTTCATGATTCTGAAAATTGTTTTTATAGATGGCTCGCAAGTACATTATTTCTCATGTCATATAACGCTCTTTTGATTGATCTTATTTTAGAAGAAATTCCCTCAATGGCGCACAAATATTAGGATACCTTTACCAGTTGATATTCAGTTGGTCAGTGGTTTTTACTTTTGGATCTCCCTGAGATCAATTAAGACACAAATGCAGATTCCGCTTCAATAAATTATATCGATTGTTTTTGGTGTACTTATAATCTAATTCATAAAATACTTAGGCATTAAAAACAAAAAAAGTGAAATGCTGTCAAGGTTAACCAGTTGAAGAAAAATGTGCTGAAATAATTGAAAATGGCCTGGGAAAATTAATAAAATCAATTGATGAAATAAAAAGCTGAATTCCTAGAATTCTGCTGTTTTTTTAGCAAAATTTGAATGGCACATTATTCGAAATCGCATTTCCTGCAAATGACATTATATTGATGGACTTCAAACATGATAAAAATATTAACAAGGTATGGCCGACTTTTCTTTCATGTGGCGACTATTGCCATTCAGTGAAATCTGTCGTGTCAAGTTGATACAATAATTGTAATGTCGTAGTCTACTCCCTAAAAACGGCCAACAATCGGACAACTTCTTAGTTTTGAGTAGACAATAGCACAATGTTCTGATCTGTTGGAGAATCCTGAGAGCAAGAGCAGTAGGAGAACAACTTTAATTAAAATAAATGTGATGGCAGTGAACGATACAAAAGTGGACTCAGGAATTATTACGGGTACAGGTGAGATGAAATTAATTTATATGAGCAACTATAAATACTAATCCTGTTCAACTTGCCGGCAATCTACGAGATTAGAAAGAACACAGATCCAGCAGCACTGCCTGTTTTCTGGATATCCAAATAGGTTGATCATAGTGATAAGTACGGCCTTGGATGACAATTGCGTGACGAAAGAATGGGTACCATGTTCAATGATACTACAAAATTAATTGTACCAAATGGCAAAAATGTTCACTTCATTTATAAAGATGGAACTGAAACATACATGACAACCGTTGAATACCCTTCAGTATTGTAAAACAAAATAAAATTGCTATCGTATATAAAGCGTTGTAATATTTGTTATTTTGAATATAAAAATTATTTATAGATGAGTTTCCAATTTAAAATGAAATCCTCTCACGCCTTTTACTCGAATTATCGTTTTAACTACAGGGTTTTCCAATAAGTGGTGTTATTTTAATTAGCCCGCTATTTCGGTAGATGTCACTTTTGGAGCTGTCATTTTTTGACATTTGACAAGTAGAAACTACGCCATTAATAAAAATGGAACGATCACGATTCAACAACGCATTGAAATTATTAAAATTCCCTATAAAAATGGTGAAAATGTGGCAGAGACGGTTCATAAAACTCGAACATTTTTGGGTCGTCGTGAAGCACCTTGTCGGACCGCAATACAGAAATTGGTAGAAAAATTCGATCTGTCGGGACAAGTTAGTGATGTGAAGAATAAAACCTGTGCACGTCGCTCAAGAACAGCTGAGACGTGAGACGTACTTATTTTACTTCCTGACATAATTCTTGTCGTTCGATATCTAGAGGTATTGTTATTCCACCAGCACATTCTCCGAAAATATCTATACTGAAAAGAGTAAGTTCAGTTCAATTTCCTGAAATATTGTCTAAATATATCCTCTATAAACTCCCTTTCGTATTCTTTCAGTTTTATACGCTGTCCACAATATTTCTGTTGAAGAAACACCCATTTTCGATTACAAGATTCTTTAATTGGAAATTTGACAATTTAAAAATTACTTTTGTCATTGGCAATGACATTTGTGTCCGCATGACGTAGTAACCCAAAAAGTTCCTGTCGAATCGGCCATACACCTTGTTATCTTTAAAAAGATTACGTTTGGACTTTTTACCGGGTTAAACTTAATTTTGTTCAAGAAAGAATTTTTTGGGATTCTCCGGTATATAGCAAACTTTTCATTTCTTTCTTCTTTTTTTCATTTTTTTCATTTGTTTTTCAAATCACACAATTTCGCTATTTGTGACCTGTTGATGAGTCAAACCAAGACTTGAAACTTGTCACCAAAAATTAATGGGTTGTGTGATGAAATAACAAATAAGAACATTTTTTAGCTTTTGCTATATACCGGAGAATCCCAAAAAATTCTTTCTTGAACAAAACTTGTTATGTTTGTATCATGGAATTCAAACGCATTTCTCTCTTGCATTGTCCTACGAGGGATTTTTTTGCGCTTTTTAGGCGGGCATCTTCCTTTAGCTGATGTTTTATTGGTGGATTTCATTGGGTTTGGCGCTGCACTTTTTTTTTTTTTAGTCTTCCAAACACACAAACACAGTAGGCCAAGCCTGATTACACACAGTGGCCAACCTTGATGCATCACGTGACACCACAACCAAATATGTTGCAGGATTGAATTTTTCTCTTGGTTTATTTTCTAGTATGAACCACACAATACATTCACCATGCTAACTTTGTTGATTGCATTATTCTCCTCACTTCCTGGCCGTATTCATTGCTGCTAAAAAAAAGCTTTATTTGGAATTTCAAACCATAGACTGTACAACGCATACTTTGTGTTCACGCTCCAAGTTTCTAATATGACGAAAAGTTCGCTGTTACTGGAATAAATTTTTGCGTGCTCGAACATTCGCGGCGCTAGTGGTCAAAACTAAAAATATCGCAGATGGCCGACCTAGACGACAGACGACATTCCTATATAGACAAACTATTATTGTCTACACATAATTATCGACGCATAGAGAATAATTTAGTCTACATTATTTAGACTACGCCGCAAAGTACTGATACTACCAAAGATAAAAACACGGTTTTGCAGACTTCTATACATTTTCTGTGGTATAGTGTAATAATTTTATTTATTTTATTATTTTATCAAAATTACGAGACACAAAGCAGGAGCCAGATAATGGTTTTAATTATACCGAAGAAGATATTAATGGAGAAAATGACAATAGCTAAGAAGAATCAACTGTCGCCGAGGATGACAAGGAAAATAAATTTGTTGGTGAAGAGTCTTCACTTCCGAATGATTTGTATATTTTCGATACAATCAAAACGACTCGAAATATAGTAATACTTTTAAAAGGTCACCTTAAAAAAATTCCATTCTGCAACAGTATTTAATGGATGTAAAAATAATTCTGTTAAGTGCGTGTCGGGCTCATGCAATCAGGGTTTCGTAATAGAACTTTATCTACGAATAATCAATCGACCGAATTTAAGTATATTTAGATCTAATCCAATTTTGCCTATGATAACTGAAAAAATAGATTAATTGTGCCACGTTATGCCGGAAATACGTTATTGATTATTATGTTTCCAGTTTAGTTAGCTCAACATTTCATATGTTTTAAATAATAATATTTAAGTAGGCGGATGCAGAAGTAATTTTATTAGAATTCGTCTTATTATTAAGAATTGCCTTAGATATAAAAAAAAAAAAAAAAAAAAACTTTGTTTTCTATGAGACTGACGAAAAAGCTGCAGAGTTTCAGTTATCTATAACTCGATATCTACCAACCCTGGTAATATCAAAATTTATTTAATTTTAGAAGCCCGAAGTTCAGAGAGGGATGGTATTTTTTCGAACATTTTGCGCTATATCTTTATAATCTTTATAACCAATTCACCAAACATTTTTTCCTTCTAATCCTTGAAAGCCCTTTCAAACGACACCCAACAACCCAAAAATAAAAGAGATTCTTTTAGAGCGCACCCCCCCCCCCCCCACCCCTTAAAAAAATATATATATGTTTATCTTCGACTGTCGAAATATATGAGCGTCAAGAAGACCTAATATTCTGCCAAATTTCAAATATCCCAAATATCCATGTAACGCCGTTTTCGATAAAAACATCTCTGACAGATAGCTAGGCGGACACACGAGCGATCTTATAAGGGTTTCCCTTTGTTGTACGAAACCTTAAAACTAGGTTATTATTTAGTTTGTCGGATACAAACTATGGCGGAACAGTTTTTGTGGGTAATGTATTCAATAAAAAGGGTTTGCCCAAATTGAATATGGGCAGCATCTAAAATAGATATCATACGCACACAGACACACACACAAATTGAAATATTATACTTATTGAATTCATCAAAATTTGAATTTGCGGTCCAAACTTCTAGCCGCAAAAATACTATAATTTTCTCACAAGGAAAGAGCCATTAAATGCATTTCAAGCATTTCAAATTAAAAATTTATTATTAAGCCAGAGAATTCTGGATGAACTGAAAATATGGTAAAGGAAAAGCAAGTTAGCAGATTCGTTATTAAATTTTCCCCGCGATTCAAGTAGTTTACGCAAGTGAAATTGGAAATCATTAAATTGGGCGAAAATTTTTAATACAACTCTGACGTTGCATCTGATTTTGCAGTAATAACTGACGGTTCCATTCCAAGCCATGGGAAAATTTTGAACTAAAAAGGCTCATCTTATCCCCAAATTAGTCCTTTAAATGTCAAGTGATGTATTATCTTTAAAAAATTGATACCCTCAAAGGGTACCTACTGTGATAGTGTTAATGCTCGGGCTGGTCGTGCTCTTGGTTTTATAGTAGAGAAGAGGCCGACGAAAGGAATTAGGTTCACGAAAATTTTAAAACCAGAAAACTTTAAATTTCTTTATTAAATTTTTAAAATATAAAAGGTTTTCAATTGTGAGATCTGATCTTAAGCGAAAGAGGGTGAAGTTGTTAATGCAACTTTTAAAATTTAAATACAAAATTTTTATTCAATATATATACAGCTTACAACTAGTATCACAAATAAATTCAGTTTGTAAAATATCGTAATAATGTAATAATTCAATTCTTATAAATACCTTAACCTAATAAAGCAAAACAAATCCAATATAATAAATACAATTAAAAGTGAGTTCAATATTAAAAATATCAGTGCCGACACTGCTCCCTTTATTTCTGTAATAAAAAAAGAGAATCTACAATTATATTCATGAATATGATTTTTCCAAGCATACTGCTACGTGTAAGCCTTCGTAGAACAAAACGAAAGCGATGCAACATGCAGCCTTATTATCGTTGTCACTTAAAGTGCCAGATAGAGTCATTGTATGAGTTATATTTGTAGACAGAAGTGAAGTTTGTCTTGTTTCGTGGTATTGTTGTTATTTTTGCAGGCTTGTAAAAGAAAAAAAAATATTAACGCTATGTATTCTGCGTATTTCAGCTCTTTAGCTATAAAAGATGCTTCAACATAAAATTTATCATTACTTTTTTTTTTGTAATTTTTACACTAAAAATTTAAAACAAAAATTAATTTAATTTATAAAAACTATTGAATTTTATGTTTTAATGAACAACTTAAAAAGCCACCATAATTTTTAACTTTTCCAGCTTGTATTTTTCCTTTTGCCTTACACACATCTAACATCTGTCACTTACAAAATGCAAGAGTGAAATTTTCACTTACATCGACATTTGTCTACTTGATACGACCACAGTAATACGTCCAAAGCACTGACATATATATAAATGGACTGCTTGATCTCCTGTTTCATGTGGCACCAATCTTGATTTCAGAAAGTATGCTCTCACTGTCAATGCTACCAACTGTTGTAAACTGACGTTATATTTAAATTATTTGGGAATTTACGTATATACATGTCAGTGGAATTTACCGAGCTTACCACAACGGTATTTGGGACTATTTGTATCGTTAAATTTTAATTATGAGTCGAAGAAAGTGTTTTTTACAAGGATTTTTACAAACAATTTCTCGTTCCTAATCATTACAGTTCAGTGGGAAAGTATGCTCTCACGGAATTGACAGGAATATGAAAGTGGTGGCATTTGCTTCCATGCATCTTTGATTCAACAAGCAGTCCATTTATATACATGTCAGTGTCAGTCGAAAGTCGTATGTTTTCGACAAACGAGAAATAAATTTCTGCAGCAGAAGTCAATTCCTGCTTAGGTTAAGGGTGGAAATGAAGTGGAAGTAGATTTCTGCAGCGGGAGTAAATTCGTGCTCAGGTGAAGGATAGAGGTGAATCAGAAGTAAATTTCTGCAGCGCGAGTAAATTTCAGCTTAGATGGAGGGTAAAGGTGAAGCAGAAATAAATTTCTGCAGCAGAAGTAAATTCCTGCTTAGGTTAATGGTGGAAATGAAGCAGAAGTAGAGTTCTGCAGCGGGAGTAAGTTCGTGCTCGGGTGAAGGATAGAGCTGAAGCAGAAATAAATTTCTGCGGCTGGAGTAAATACCTGCTCAGGTGAAAGATGAAGGTGAAGCAGAAGCAAATTTCTGCAGAAGGAGTAAATTCCTGCTTAGGTGAAGGGTGGAAATGAAGCAGAAGTAGATTTCTGCAGCGGAAATTCCTGCTCAGGTGAAAGGTGAAAGTGAAGCAGAAAAATTTGTTAATTTATTATTGTGTTTCTTTATTATTAATTATTTTGGAATTCAGTCTATGATGTTTTGAGGAATTTGGGAAGAAGTTGCATGGACGAGAAATATTTTCCGATGAGTATTCTGTTCAATGCTTTCATTCTGAACTCTATTTGAATGCTTTCATTCTGAACTCTATTTGTGTTTGTTTCCTTTTTTTTTTTTTTTTTTTTTTTTTTTTTTTTTTTTTTTTCTAGAATATTGGTGTGGCTTAAATGCACTCCTTCTAATACAAGTTTTCTTTAATGTATTCTTTTCTTTGAAAAATACTTTTCTTATAATTCTACATTTGTTATTAAAAGTAAGTCACTTTGTTTCAACCGATTACTTTCACTTTTTTAGCATCTTTTCACGACGGATTGAGAAAAAACAACGAGCTCTTCTAGGCTTGGTCTCGCTGCCCAAGATACCCAAAAACTCTTTTTTTTTATTGTTTTATTACTTTCTTATGACGTTGAATAATCCTACGTGAGAAAATGCGAAAAAGTTTTTATGCAACGCAATTGCATCAAGAAAACTGAATTCTGATATGCAGTCGTCGCCGTCTTAATACGATATTAATTTTAAGACGGCAAAAATAATTATATGTGAGTGTTGCATACACATAGATTAGAAAAATTGAGTGATATACGTATGTACAGTTTACTTAGCAAAAACAAAAAAAAAGAAGACACTGTATATATGTTTAAAATAAACTTTTTGATTCTTATTCATAGGCGACAAGGTTGCGATGCTACACAGAGAATTAATTTGTACAGTATTCCGGGGATTACACTCATGTATATCGCAAATGCAGAAGAAATGGTTTATGGTTTTTACATTCACGTTTTGCACAAGAGAAACGAAACCGGAAAACGGAAAAATATTTAAAATTGCGATATACTCCTCAAACATGTTTTCTTAAAATTCCCCTCTTCACAATTCTGCCAAGTTGTTCTTGGAAAAATTAAATTAAATTACAAAGCTTTTCAACTGTTGAGAAGGAATTAAATGCACAGGTGCAAAATTTAGGAAATCTCTACAATATTCTACCTAAATTTACGGAAACAGTTCATGTTTTAATTAGTGAAAGAGGGTGCCGTGAAATAACGCCATATTCAATAAAACCATATGTTGCTAATATGGTCTTATTTCAGATCTATAATCGAAGTACAGCCTTATTTTGAAATTTTTCTGTTATGACTTTATTACATTTTAAAATGAGAAGCGCGAAAAGGCCGCACTATTTTTTTCCGAACATTGAAACTTGTCCTATGGCGGATTTAAGAATTCGGTATTATTTCGTTCGGTCTTATTTCACGGCATCGCCAAAGGTATTTTCAGTTTATTTCTGACAAATCAATGTATTCGGATAAACATAAATCTTCCTGAACAGAAAGTAACATATCCACGCGTTTTTTTTTCTTTATATATTTGGATTTGTATTTCGTGTTCAATTAGACGTGAGTAAAATAAAATTAGTGCATTAAATGTCAGAATTCAACATATTTTTTAAGTGTTGCGTGAGATAATTTAGCATACTTTTTGTAGTAGGTGTTAAAATACTCTAAATTAAGATATTCTAATAAATTAGTACCACAGTAGTACTATATTAGTACTATAATGTTAATAATTCCTTTGACACACAGCTAATACATATATTATAGTATACATACGTATAAACCACTTGTTTGTCATTGCATACCAGCATAATACAAGCTGAGCAAATTGATACGAGGCTAGTATAAATACTTGGTGTTTTTCTTGGTGTACAGAGCTTTTTAATGATTTCAGCTCCACTTACAAGTAGTGACAAATTTATCTAGCTTATGACTTTTTGTTCAAGTAGGCCTTTTCGGGGATATTTACTAGCTTATGACATGCGCCAAGTTGACACTAAAAATATTTCCGACGATTTTTTTAAAAAGCAAAACTTACCAAGTTTGAAAAGCTGTCAAATTATTTATTTATTTTAAAAAGTTTTAGCGATAATATAACAGACTTAGGGCCGTATTCACCAAGCAAAATTAAAAAAAAATCAGTTAAAACTATTCACCAACCACACTTACCGAATCGATTTAATGAAAATTTAGTTTTAATTTAATTTTAAGTGAGGCCTTACCCTCTCTTAAATAAGTTTAATTTCAATATCAGCTGATTGAAGTGTCATGCAGTCAAATCAAATGTCATATTTTTAATAGCGCTGTTAAAAATTTGAAGAACCAAGAATTACGATATCAGTGAATAGAAATACGGTTTTTAGTTTCAAGTGCATTAAAAAGTAAATACAAATTAATTTAATCTTAATTACTGCTATATGGATTTTTGGTTCAATGACCAGTCCATTTATATACATGTCAGTGGAAATCATATATGATTCGATTTTGATTTGATTTTTTCTTTTTTAGAAATGCGAGTAGCGCCTACAACAGTGATAATAGTAATTGTTGCGACAGCTATTTTAAACAATCTTTTAAGAGACAGGATAATTCCACCAATCGAAATTGAATTTGACAACCTATCCCAACGAACAATTTTTGTCCTATATAAAGCTCGGAGCTCTGCTAGGGAATAAATCTTGCGAACTTAAGGTGTCATAAGAAGCCGAGTTCCCAGGGAATTGCACTAGACTCTTATAACTCTAAAGTGGAGAATCTCATATCATGCTCGGGGAAGAAAATTTAGTATTGATATAGGAATAATAATTCCTATAATGTACTTATATTGTAATCTTATATTAATGCTCAGAGCTTATACAAGACTTTATATATACCCTATTGTAGAAATTTAGTGTTATACCGTTGTTGTAGGATTTCCTACATTGGTCTACTTCACTTATATAGGAATTAAATATATCCCTATGTAATAACTTACTTGGGAACAAATTATCCTATATAGGAAAACTGATAGTAATGTAAAATCATTAAAAGACAATAGATCCTAGTTGAGTCTACAAATTTATTATTCATGTGGAACTTATTATGCATGCGTGACTTAGGGCCGGTTTCACAGTTCGTGTTTAAACTCAGGATTAGTTAAACTCCATTCGTAGTTTAAACTGAGTTTAAACCAAAATGAGTTTCACAGTGTTCGACTTTTTTTAATATGGCAGCACTATGGAATTGTGAACTAACAAGCTATTTTCTGCACAATTGTGAATTAGCAAACTATAGTGAGTCATTTACTGTCAAAATATTGCCGGTCAAATCGTTGTGACAAAAAAATTAATTAATTAAACGTACGAAAGTGAAAAAAATAAAATAAAAAATAAAATAAATTAATTAAACCTACGAAAATGAGTAAAGACTCTTTGAAACGCACGAAATGTCACTTCATTTACATTTAAAGATAAACTGAGTTTAAACGCTCAATTTTGGTGGTTTAAACTAAGTTTGAACGAGGTTTAACTCACCACTGTGAAACTGTGTTGAAGAGATAAACTTAGTTTTAAACACATCTTAAGTTTAAACTTGAACTGTGAAACCGGCCCTTAGAGTCCTATAGAACGTTTCACTTAAAGCAAGAGATGGTATTATAAAATATGATTGAGTAACATATTTATTAATACTAAAATTATTTTTTCACATTGGTATATATTTGAATTTACCAACGATTTAAATTTTACTGTTAGTATTTATCACGTTAGATCGAAAAATAACAAAGCGCCTCAAAATAAATAATTAAATAGAATGTTTAATTAATTATGGTTAAAAACAGTTATGTTCATTTGGTTCTCCAAATAAATGGAACTAATGTGAATTTATCTAGTTTTCAATAAATTTACTAATATGTCATTATTTTCATATTTCTAAGCTAATTTATACCTAAATAAAAATGCGTCTTTTTTTTATTACAAATATGGCCGTTCAAATAATCAGTAAGCATATGGCTACTGGGTAGGGGTACATAAGAAAGAGATGATATAGGACTTCAGTTCTCCCTTGAAGATTATAAATGTTGATATAACACACAAAATTTCCTATCATGACTTCAACACCTACAAGGGCAGGAATAAACGCTTATATAGGTAAAAAATTCCTATATAAAGATGTAAATTGCTGTGTTGAGAATAGATATTTTGGTATGGCATTTGTAGTGCTATATAAGCATAGTAGAGCAAATACCGAAACAAAAACATTCATATAGCACTTATGTTCCTATTTCGTGATGTGAAGTCCTATATGAGAATTCCGACAGGCCAGCGTAGCGTGCTTTTAAAAGATTCTTGACAGTTGAAAGAAGTTGCAATAAATTTTTGTGAACGTGCGCACAGTGGCATACGGTAATATTTTTAATTTAGAGCATATATAAAACCATATAGACGAAGGAAAAATGAAACAAAAATCCATGAAATCGAATAGCAAAAGCAGACGACTAATTTTGTGGATTTTTGCTATCAGATTTCGTAGAATTTTGTTTGAATTTTCTTTCGTCGATTTACTATTTTGTTTTTTTTTTTTATTATAGTTGCATTTTTTAGAAACATGCCATATAAAATTGTGTAGACAGTGGAAAACGACAATACCATCCGCATGGGAAAAAGATGCTATTTGCACTGGCCTCCCATAAAACGAGTTATGTTGCTGCAAAAACTAATAAACTATGTGAATTCCCAACCGAGAGCGGGCTGGTCACGCAGGATATGCAAGCTAAAAAGGCAAGGCATTGGGGCAATAATCGTTGGTGGAAGTTTTGATATCCTGTAAATTAATGGTTTCATAGCAGATGATGTATTGCAAGTCAACGGCGTAGATGATGTTATTTTTATAACATTTTTTCTTACTTTCCGATGAAATGTACCGAATTTTTAATTTTTTCCACTCATCCATTAAATTCGTTATTGTAATTCTAATTTCACTATTCTTAACCAACTGCGCATGAAAAGGAGGGTAATATATTAAACTCTAAACTGTACTACCTGCGTGCCGCAACATGACACTTTAGCATCTCCTATGAGCTTTGGTATAGGAACACAATTTCCAAGTGATCCCCTTGATTCTATATAAAACTTCCACAAAATACTGGTTGCTTATATGAGTGTTGATATCGAAAACGAATTCTTACTGAAATTACTTATTCCTCGCAGTCTTATATAAGGGTTGATTTGCGATTGATTTTTGATATGAAGCTTGATATATGAAATGAACATACTTCCCAAGAGCTGTAGTCCCATATTTAAATTCCCCAATACTGATATAGGAATATTATATAGGATTACAATTCTCTGGGAATTATAGTCCCATATACTCTCGTTTATAGCACTTATATTCAAGTAGTAAATTCTTCATATAGGACTTATACTCTTTGACTCATATAAAACAACAAATGTAGATATAACACTCTAGTTATTCCTTTAAGAATTACAAGATCTTTGTAAGAACTTAAATGTTGATCGAGATTATATAGAAGCCATATAGGAAGCATTCAAAATTTTTAGCATTTGAAGTATTAACGATGTTCCTTGGAATTCCAAGGAACATCGTTAAGACTTCAAGTGCTAAAAATTTGGAATGTTTCCTATATGGCTCCTATATTAATCTCGATCAACATTTCAGTTCTTACATAGATCTTGTAATTCTTAAAGAAATAACTAGAGTGTTCTATCTACATTTGTTGTTTTATATGAGTCTAAGGAGTATAAGTCCTATATGAAGAATTTATTACTTGAATATAAGTACTATAAACGTGAGTATATAGGACTATAATTCCCAGAGAATTGTAATCCTATATAATATTCCTATATCAGTATTGGGGAATTTAAATACGGGAGTACAGCTCTTGGGAAGTATGTTCATATATCAAGCTTCATATCAAAAATCAATCTTAAATCAACCCTTATATAAGACTGCGGGGAATAAGTAATTTCGGTAGGAATTCATTTTCGATATCAACACTCATATAAGCAATCAGTATTTTGTGAAGTTTTATATAGGATCAAGGGGATCACTTGGGAATTCTGTTCCTATATCAAAGCTCACAGAAGATGCTAAAGTGTCTTGTTACGGCAAAATTTTACGAAATCTGATAGCAAAAATCCACAAAATTTGTCGTCTGCTTTTGCTATTCGATTTCTTGGACTTGTTTTATTTTTCCTTCGTCTATATGGTTTTATACACTCAACTCAATTCTGATAGACCGAGTTGACTGCTTTAAATTAAAAATATTACCGTATGCCACTGTGCGCACGTTCACAAAAATTTATTGCAACTTCTTTCAACTGTCAAGAATCTTTTAAAAGCACGCTACGCTGGCCTGTCGGAATTCTCATATAGGACTTCACATCACGAAATAGGAACATAAGTGCTATATGAATGTTTTTGTTTCGGTATTTGCTCTACTATGCTTATATAGCACTACAAATGCCATACCAAAATATCTATTCTCAACACAGCAATTTACATCTTTATATAGGAATTTTTTACCTATATAAGCGTTTATTCCTGCCCTTGTAGGTGTTGAAGTCATGATAGGAAATTTTGTGTGTTATATCAACATTTATAATCTTCAAGGGAGAACTGAAGTCCTATATCATCTCTTTCTTATGTACCCCTACCCAGTAGCCATGCTTACTGATTATTTGAACGGCCATATTTATAATAAAAACAGACGCATTTTTATTTAGGTGTAAATTAGCTTAGAAACATGAAAATAATGACAAATTGGTAAATTTATTGAAAACTAGATAAATTCCCATTAGTTCCATTTATTTGGAGAACCAAAAGAACATAACTGTTTTTAACCATAATTAATTAAACATTCTATTTATTTATTTATTTTGAGGCGCTTTGTTATTTTTCGATCTAACGTGTTAAATACTAACAGTAAAATTTAAATCGTTGGTAAAATATGAAAAAACAACTTTAATATTAATAAGTTCCTCAATCATATTTTATAATACCATCTTTTGTGTTAAGTGAAAATTTTCTATAGGACTGTAAGTCACGCATGCATAATGAGTTCCACATGAATAATAAATTTGTAGACTCAACTAGGATCTATTGTCTTTTAATGATTTTACATTAGGGTCACTTTTCCTATATAGGATAATTTGTTCCTAAATAAGTTATTACATAGGGATATATTTAATTCCTATATAAGTGAAATAGACCAATTTATGAAATCCTACAACTACGATATAACACTAAATTTCTACAATAGGGTATATATAAAGTCTTATATAAGCTCTGAGCATCAATATGAGATTACGATATAAGTACATTATAGGAATTATTATTCCTATATCAACACTAAATTTTATTCCCCGAGCATGATATGGGATTCTCCACTTTAGCGCTATATGAGTCTAGCGCATTTCCCTGGGAACTCGGTGAGACAATAATCTGGCTTTTTATGACACCTTAAGTTCGCAAGATTTATACCCTAGCAGAGCTCCGAGCTTTATATAGGACAAAAATTGTTCGTTGGGATAGCAACCTCAAATGAATATAAGGGATACTCGACCGATTTTTCTGCGCGTAATTCAATTATTGTGAATTTTTAATAATAATACATAAAAACTTCTTTTAACTTTTTAAATAATATTTAAATTACATGAACTGTCACGAGAACTGTCACTTGCCAAATTCGGAAATCTTGCATCTGATAGTCCCAAAATGTCCGAAATTGTTTATTTTATTAAGGTTGGTGAATAGCTACAGAAATTTAAATGCGGTCCTTCAATAATAATTAAGTTAAAATTAAATTTGTATTAAATGGCTTAGTGAATACGGCCCTTAATGTAAATCCTTTTATACATACTACCGGAAAAATATTAAAGCAAGACAGTTGTTTTTAGTTTTTGAGTAATTCAATTCAATTTTTATTTGCTGGCAAATGGTACAATAAGACTTACAAAATCTTTTACCTGCACCGACTGATACTGAATGTATAATATATGAAAATGAAAAGCTAATGAATAAACTTAAGAGAAAAACAAAATGAAATTAAATAAAGCTAAAAAGTTAGAAGATTAAGAATAAAAGAATTAATTGAAACAATAATATAATAAAAATTAAACAAGAATAATAGCAGAATTCAGAATGAAGTATATAAATTCAATAATAGTAATTAAAATAACATAGTTGTATTGGTTAAAGAGAAAAAGAAAAAAAAAACAAAGAAGAAAAAAAAAGAATTTAAAAAATTAAAATCTCCGCCAGTGACAATTAAGTCCTTTCTGTTTTGAGTGAGTGCAAAAATAAATAAGTTGTTAATAGGCGAGTATTGGTATAAAAGTTCCCTGAAAGCCCCCAACTCGCTGGATCTTTGAAAGTTGGCAGGAAGTGAATTCCACAAACGTATTACTCGAACAACGTAAGAGTTCCCCATTATGGAATATCTGTATCGCGGAAATAAAATACTAACATTTCTAGATGAACCCAGGAAAACTAACTCGTCATTTAAGTAAGAAGGTACACGGTTTCGATATGTAATTCTATGGAGAAAAATTAACTGCCTTCGAACAAGAAAAGTGGTTAAAGAACATCCAAGAATATGCAACCGAAACGGAGAAATGTGATCAAATCGTTTCAGCCCAAAGACAAATCTCGTGCAATCATTAAAAGCAACCTCCAATTTTCTAGCGCAAGAAGAATCTAAACGGGGGAAAATTAGACAAGACCCAATAAAATATGGCAATAAGAGCGTTTTAACTAATTTTAAACGTAAGGGCTCTGTTAGTATACTAGCTGATAACCACAGTCTCCGAAAGCCACCATAGACATTACGAATTATTCAATTTACATGGTCACAGCAGCTCATTGAGGTGTTCAGAGTAAAGCCGAGATTTTTAACTTTATTCACAAAAGGCAGGGTAACTCCATCAACAATGACCGGAGGGAACTCGCTTATATCAAGCTGTTGTCTATAAAAAACCATTGATTGGAATTTAGTGGGATTTAATATAAGCTGATTTTCGGACGCCCATCTTGATACTCGCTCCAAGTCAGAGTTGAGGCGGTCTACGCAGTCTTCCATTAGACCAATCGGCCTATTCAGGTATAGTTGTACATCGTCTGCGTACAAATGAATGTTACAGTCCTGGATGACATTAGGAAGATCGTTAATGTACAGACTAAACAATAGTGGTCCAAGAATAGATCCTTGGGGTACTCCGCAATGTAAAGGTAGTACTTCTGAGAGACGCTCATCAGCAATCACCTGTCGGGATCTATTTGCCAAAAAATCAGCTATTAAGGAAATGGCCGACTTAGAATAATTGAGTTGTACAGCTAATTTTGTCAGTAACTTAGGATGATTGACACTGTCAAAAGCTTTTGAAAAATCTTGTAGGGTCAACACTGCAAGGTCATTGCTATCTAAAAATTTACGAATATCACTGGTGACTTTTAAGAGAGCGGTTTCACAACTTTGGAAAGCACGGAAGCCCGATTGCCAGGGAGTTAGGAGTTTTTTGCTTTCCAAGTGTAATTAATGTGAGTTAAGAGCTATAAATAGAAGCTACGTAAATAATAGTCAATTTTAATTAATTCAGGACCAATTAATTATATACTTAAGGTATACATACATTTTATTGGGAAGTACATAATATATAGTTAAATTTAAAAATAATGTCACTTTTTTTTTTTTTTTTTCCTTTCGAAAAGGGAAAAATGAAGAATTTCAGGGAGGAAGAGAACGAGTTTTTATTATATCCAAAGTAGAAAGCTTTGAGGAAGAAAAGCTATTACCGAAGAGTTCAATGGAATTAAATATATTATTGTGTTGTTTCTGGATTCTATATAGAGGTGATTTGTCTTTAATGTTTGTCCTAGCTCTGTCGAGTGTTTAAATGTAGGGGTACGGTGAGATTGGGTTGGTGGGACATTATACCCTAATTGCGCATTAATATCTGTGCTATCTATAAGGTTGCAAGTAATTTTCAGTAAGAATAATTCGTCTATAGAAGCTCGTCGACTTACGAGGCTTAACAATGAGTACCTACGAAGTCGTTCTGGGTATTCTAAATGCGTGCGATCGAATTTGTAAGTAAACTATTTCTATTGTATTTATATAGATTTGATAGAATGGATTCCAAATAACAGAGCACTGCTCTAAGGTACTTCTGACCAAGAAATTATAAAGAATCAAAAATGAAAGTGGTGTTTTGAAAGACTTACAGCTACGAAAAATGAAACCTAAGAATTGAAAAAATCACCGTGTTATTGTATTAATATGTCTATCAAATTATAATTTGGCATCGAAGGTAACTCCCATGTCTTTTATTTCTGTGACACGTGTTAAGGAAGAATTTGAAATATGGTAATCAAAGAAGAGTGTGTTTTGCTTTCTGGAAAAGGTTAAGCAAAAACATTTATTTTTATATTTAAAGGAAGTCTATTTATTACACCAATCATGAAGTTTATTTAAATTATTTTGTCATAAAGGGTTTTCCAATAAGAGGTGTTATTTTAATTAGCCCGCTATTTCGGTAGATGTCACCTTTGGAGCTGTCATTTTTTGACATTTGACAATTAGAAACTACGCCATTAATAAAAATGGAACGATACACGATTCAACAACGCATTGAAATTATTAAAATTCACTATAAAAATGGTGAAAATGTGGCAGAGACGGTTCGTAAAACTCGAACATTTTTGGGTCGTCGTGAAGCACCTTGTCGGACCGCAATACAGAAATTGGTAGAAAAATTCGAGCTGTCAGGACAAGTTAGTGATGTGAAGAATAAAACCAGTGCACGTCTCTCAAGAACAGCCGAGAATATTGCTGCTGTAGCCGAAAGTGTTGAAGAAAACCCAGGTTTGTCCATTCCTCGTCGTTCTTTGGAATTAGGCATTCCACAAACGTCATTACACCGTATTTTGCATAAAGATTTGGGTCTTAAGGCTTATAAAGTTCAGTTAACACAAGAACTCAAGCCGGCCGATCAACAACAACGTCGAGTCTTTGATGATTGGGTCCTTGAAATGCATGAAAATGATCCGGAATTCCATCGAAAACTCTTCTTGAGCGATGAGGCCCATTTCCAACTCGATGGCTTCGTCAACAAGCAAAATTGTCGCATGTGGGGCTCGGGAAACCCAAGAGTTATTGTTGAAAAGCCTCTCTATCCTCAACGTGTGACTGTTTGGTGCTGTTTATGGTCCCGCGGGGTCATTGGACCTTACTTTTTCGAAAATGAGGCTGGAGCAACAGTTACGGTGAATGGATTGCGCTATCGACAGATGATTAATGATTTTTTATGGCCGGAATTGGATGGTATTGATCTGGACAACGTTTACTTTCAACAAGACGGCGCTACGTGCCATACAAGCAACGAAACCATTGATCTTTTACGGGAAAAGTTTCCGGACCGTGTTATCTCTCGAAGAGGTTATCACAATTGGCCACCGAGATCTTGTGACTTAACACCTTGCGACTTCTTTCTTTGGGGCCACGTGAAAGAGAAGGTCTACGCCAACAGCCCTGCGTCGATTCAAGACCGCAAAGATGGAATTCGTGAGGCTATCGAGGACATAGGGCAGCCACTTTGCGATTTGGTTATGGAAAATTTCATGAAAGGATATGGTCCTGTAGGCGTAGTCGTGGTGCTCATTTGGCTGATGTTATTTTCCGTTATTAACGGCATACCTTCCTCTTTATAATGAAATAAAGATACGATCATTTATCTCAAAAAATGGCATTTTTCTTCGAATATCAAAGTAACACCTCCTATTGGAAAACCCTTTATTAAGCAATCTTGCATAGAGTAAATAATTTTAAAGATTTTGGTATCATTCACATACAATAGGCATGGAGATTTTATTGTTAATGGAAGATCATTAATAAAGAGTAAGAAAATAAGTGGTCCAAGCCTTGTTCCTTGGGGTATACCAGATGTTTGGATGAAAGTATATCATTTAAATCCGTTAAGAACTACAAACAAGCTTCTGTTTTTTTAGATATGAATCAAACCAGTGAACTGAATTTGTATGGAAGCAGAGTCTACTCAATTTTTTTAAGATAATCAGGTCTCGTCAAAGGCCTTAGAAAAATCTGTGTATATTCTATCGACTTGTAAGCCTCTGTCTAAAGCCTTTGGGCTAAATTGGTAGAAGTTGAACGATGTGGAAAAAAACCGTATTGATAGTTACTTAGTAAGTGTTCAACTTGGGAGAAGAGCTGATCGTAAATGATCTTTTCAAAAACTAGTGACAAGCTATTTGATTTACTTATTGGGCGATAATTCGTAATTAATTTTTGGGTCGCCTGCTTTAAATATTGGGTTTTTGCATTTGCTTGGAAAAATGTCTTCGGATATGGATGCATTGAAAAGGTGTGAAATGGGCGTTGACAAATTATGTGCACAATATTGTAAGAATATGTTTGGTGGTCCGTCCAGGCCAGAATTTTTATTAATATCAAGTGAATTTAATATTTTTTTTACGTTGTCTGGTGTACAATGAGAAATTAAAATGTTTTCTGTGTGTATAAATTCACTAGGTGAGTTATGGGTTAAATAGCGATTTAAAATAGGCAGCAAAAAAAATCACATGTTATTTGCGGCGATGAAGACGTTGAATCGTTGTAAGACATTTCGGTGGGGAAGGAATTGGTTAATTTCATACTCTTTGTATTAGAGAAGAACATCTTTGGAGCGCTTGTAACGTTTGATTCGATATTTTCAATATGATTTTTTATAATAAGATTTTATTAGCGATTTCACTCTATTTCTCAAATATGAAAAGGTTAGAAAGTCATCTGGGTTCTTATAACGCTTATAGACTTTGCTATAATTCGTTTTCAGTTTTATTGCTGAGATAAGATTGTATGAAAACCTGGGGGTATCTGTTTGATTTATTTTGTTTCTCTGGGACGTGTGCTTCAATATATGTATTTATAATACGATAAAATTCTGTGTAAGCTTGGTTAGTATATAAATTATCTATGATAGAGAAATCAGTTTGAGATGCGATGCGATGTGTCACCTAGCATGGTACTGCGAATACAATGGTATCCGAACTATGGTACCCATAGCCGCTGTGTGTCAAAGGTATAACGTGTTAATAAATTAAAATAAATTAACATAATTAAAAATCAATTTTAATTTTGAATTATTTCCATAAATGAAAGGATAAATTTTTTTTTTAGTCATTCTTAAGTATGTATGGATATGAAATTTTACAATTTTTGCAGGCATGTCTAATTCATTGAACATGTCAACATCGCTTAAAATAATGGGAATTATGATTATGACATCAAGAAATTTACAACAAAATTATAGAAAAGTAGAAATAAATACGCAGCAAAAGTACTATTTTATGAGAACAACATGTTTACCAACTGAGCTGTGATGTAAATCAGCTTGAAGAGGTCGATTGAATATTACAAAACAAGTACACGCAACGTGTATAAATAATGGTCACACAATTATATTGCCATAAGGAAGCGACTTATAAAGTATCAAGTTTTGTTGAAATCACAAATCAACAAAAATTAATTATGCAATGCCATGAAAGTAAGTAGGTGAGTGCTAGTATTACGAAATTAATTGGAAAGTTTCGGGGCAGCCAGAATTTTAGGAAATGTCGAGTTTAGAGTAAATTTTCGGTAGGTTAAGAACGCAGCATAGTTTTAAAAAATACATAAAGAAAATAAATAAAGTAGTGGTTGATATTATTTCGGTGGTTTCTTTTAATATTCATCCCCAAATTAATATCCATTACAGAACTAAGCCAAGAGCCATAGTAAAAAAAAAAAAAATTACGAAATACTCTCTTACATTTATTGGCGCCGAGGTTCTGAGGAAACCTCACTATTGAAGCTGTAATCCAATATTGAATGCTGAGTGTGAGCTCTTGTGGAATGCGGGTTACATTTTTATGACAAGTACTTAAGAGGAACACTTTACATACGGTTTAATGGAAATCGATTCGAAGTCAGCAGCAAAAGAATTCTCAGTACTTTTAGGAGCTTGTAACATTTACGGAATACTTAATATCAGTGTCCATTGAAAATTTCCTGCGAACATTTCAATACCTATATTTAAGGGCATTGAATATCTTTTACTTTATACAATCTTTGGTGTATGGTATCCGAGAAAAAAAATCCCGGAACTTTTTTAATTCTGTACCTTTTAACTAAGCAATTTCAGTTTCCCCGAAATTAAATCAATTATGTACCACAAAACAAGGGAATTCGTTTAATCCTCTGCACGACAGCGAATTTCCATTAGGGGAAAAATACTGTTGGTACATGGTACGTGTTCGAAAGAGGAACTTGGGAGAATAAAAATGTATTTTTCTTTTTAATTTTAGCCAGCGAAGGTAATTTTGCTAATTACCTAATTCCTTCTATGTCATATAACTTTTTATATATATTTTTGTTTTTCAAATTATTCTCATAAGTGAATTCACGAATTGATGTCATTGTGGGATACTTTAAAAGTGAGAACAGGTGATTAAGGAAGTGGTCTAAGGAATACTATTTTCGTTTGGACAGATTAAAAAATAAATTTATTCTACATAATATGTGTCCCAGACTTATACGATTATGTATAGTTTGTCAAATATTTCCTTTCGTCCAGACAAATAAAAAATAGAATGGCAGCGGGTCGGCAAGATGTAACCCAACCGAGTTACAGGGTTATTAGTAAAATATGTTCTTTTTTTTTTAAATACCCTGTATCTTGAAAAGTACTGTGTATTTTAACACAAAATTGTGTGCAGAGCGTTAGGGTCTTTCCTATGAATGCTAAACTACCTCGTACCCCTCCCCTATTCAGTGTTCTGACACTTCAAATTGAAAATTTCGGTTTTTAAATTTTGTTTATTTTTTTTATTTTTCCGTTAATTTTTTAAAAATACCCCCACAACATCCATCTTAGTTATAAAATTCGAAAGCCCAAGCTGGTCGGCGGCTTGGTAGCAACTTTGTCCTGGACGTTTAACTTTATTTTGGCACATAAATTTCATAAAAATTAATTTATTCATGAAAATGCAGAAATTTTCGTCATATTCTGTTCGAATTTCTTAGTTCAATATTTCTATACAAGTAAAAAATATAGTATGCTCAAGTCGAAATATTTTTCGAGAACAAAAACTACTCTTGACTATAAAAAAAAACATGTTTTTTCCCTTTGAAAAGGTTTATTTTTTGCTATCATCTAGCTTTCTGCTAGTATAAGGTCGTTAGTTTTTCAAAAATTTATGTATGGCTGCCTTATGTCCGGTTTAGATGTGGTTTGGTTTTTTCGTATGCCTGTAGGAAATGAAGAATTTTATTTTTTAACTAAAAGCTTGCTATTACAGCCTCCATATCTGGCTAACTTGATCCGGCCTCTTAATTCCGCCACAAGGCGTAAGATTATAAACAATTTGTCTTAGAGGGTTCTTACATTGATCATCCGATTCCTTCTTAGAACAAGTTGCCCCCCCCCCCCCCCCCCAAACTATTTGGCTATTTGGAACATTCAGACCGGTTTTTGTTCAATTCCTAGTGTTTTGTAATGTAGCTGCAATCGATAACTACAGCTATATTACGGCATTTAGGTGGACAGTGTAGCGGTATGAAAAAAAGATATGTGTGCTTATGTTTAATGCTGTATTTATTGAATAATTCTAATGCGAAACACTCCAATTTATAATTTCACTAATTTAATTCTGTTTATTAATTGCTCGATTGCATATGTAGTTATTATGCCGTATTTTGGCATATATTTAACTAAATGCAATTTGTAGCCTTTTCTAGTTTTTACGCGTTATACACTTATTTTTTAATTCACTTTGCGCTTATTTTAACTTAACTACTTAACTAACTTGTTTCGTTGCATGTATCATTAAAATACCAAAAGCTGGCATATATTTAATTTTTATGCAAGAAACTTACTAAATCTACGCACTAATTTAACACAGTACTTATCTTTAGAACAAAAAGAACCCAAAACTTCCTGTCCTTTGCCAACACCCACTGCACACAAATTTTAAGCATGTAAAATATTGTACCTTCAATATGGCACGTTTTATTTTATGCTTAATTGCTGAAAAATTAAAAAATATTTGTTATTTGATCTGATGCTATAAATTGCATGTAAGATCAATTTGATGAACTGAGAAAAAAAACTTGGTTGAAATTACACTGGTGATCGCTGTCGAAAAACTGAGTGTGATCTTAGGAATTGGCCCCATTTTATAGGCTCTAAGCGGCCATTTTGACATACGTTCCACAAGAAAAATGCAAATTAAGCATATTTTTCGACTTTGCTTGACTTGTATACTTATGTCAAAAGGTGCCAATTTCCTTCAACTAATTTATTTAAAATTATCCATGAATTTTTGTAATTTATTTTATTAAATATTTTAATTTTTCTGAAATTTATCAAGATGGCGGCTCCCTGCCATATTATGACAATTTCCACTGTGGAACGCAAATATTTCTCATTTTTCTTGCATTTTCGTTTTCGCATCTTTCTCTTTCCCACTTATTATGGGAATTAATTTTACTTTTTTCGCGAATATTTATTTACCTGGTAACTTTCGCGGTTTTTAAGCATTACCAACAGGTAGCGCGTAGCCAACTTCGTATAATCAGCTTTTCACCGTGTCAAGTTGACAGTCGCGATCGCGATATTTTTATGTGAAAGTGCCGTGTTGTTTTGTGTGTGTTTTCAAGGCAATTAAAGGATTAATTCTTAAGGTAAGTGCATAAATATTATCTTTAATTCTTTAATATTAGTTTGACTATGCATAATTTGCAAGAAATCTCCAAATTATGCAAATTATTGTATATTTTCAACGTGATTCATGAAATGTCAACAATGACAAAAATTGTTGAATTTCGTAAATTATAGTATGTATATATGCTGCGACTTTATGTTGTTTGCATGTATGAACATAATTGCATATTTTGCAATAGTTCATTATGCAGGTAACATGAATTTCGCTAAGAAATTCGCATAAGTACATTTACACAGTGTTGTTGTTGTACTGCCAAGAAATTTGTTTCTTGGCAGTCTGCATGTATGTACTTAGTTTTCCCTTTGTACTTAGCAATATTCAATCTAATTAGTTTTATTAAAGTAATTTATTTATATCGTTTTTATTTCAGATATTTCTAGGACGTACAGGAGGCAGGTGCTGATTGCACACTGGACCATGGACTTTAGGGAAGTGTTGAATACTTTGTTGTATTGTATTTTCATTGTTTTTTTATTCATTTTCAGCTGTGTTCAAATACCTAGGGTAGTGTTCTTTTCGTCTATAACCTAGACCATTTGCGGTTATTGGTTTTTTTTTTCGTTTTTCTCTACTCTTGTTTTTAATTTTCATTTTAATTTTGATTTTGAGTAAATCTTAAGTTTTGATTTTAATTTTAGCCCATTCATTAGTTATTTTTTTTTTAGCATACACGTCCCAGAAGTGAGTTATTTTTGAATTTTTAGATAGATTTGGCAAAAACCAACCCATTTACCGATTTTAGTAAAAATAGAAATATAGATTTCTAACAATATTCCACAACTACCTAATAACAAAAATATTTTGTTTATGCAGGAGCTGTCAATTTTTCATACAAAAGTAGCTTAAACGTTGAAAATTCAATATTTCGTATGAAATAAAATACACAACATATATTTTCATATGTTAGGTTTTATTAAATTTAATCTCTAAAAATATGAACAATATATCGGCAGGGGTTACAAACCGTTTTATATAAAATATTTTAAATATACATATGAAACTTCGTTCTCAAAATTTTCCCCATATTTTAGGTTATAGTACATTGAAGTTCTAAAAATATGAACAATTTATCGTCAGGGGCTTCCATCCTCTATCGGGCATACCACACAAAACTGATCACTTTGGAATCCGACCATCTCCGATTTGGATGAAACTTTCACAGTTTGTAGGGAATACCAAAATTGCTCACCCATTATTTTTGTTTCCCCTCCCACGCCCCACCACCTCCTAGGGAGGGTTAGAAATATCTGAATTTTACGATGAAACCTCATTTTCAAAAAATCACATCTCGAGAACGTAACAACCGCTTTTTCTCATTAAAATGCCAAATGAAGCTTAATGCTTTATATTTTTTATAACAAAATGTAGCAGTACCGAATGAAATTTTTTTTTTTGTTAATAATAGAATTTTTTTGTTTTTTCAAAGAAAAAGTATTATTCACTAGTTAGAACTTCTAGCACTTTTTTTCACTTTTTTAATTTTGAAGCTAGAAACCTTATCTATATATGTGCTAAAAATTGCGATGGTATTCGGCTTCGTTTTTGATATATTTATGAAAGTAACCCGTATGCAAAGAGGGGAATGAATTTTTTTTTCTACTGCGGACCTCTAGCACGTTTTTTTTTTTATAATTTTGTAATAGCAGACAAACCAAGGATTAATATGTTTATAATAACATGTTGGGAATTATTCAAGAAAGTCCCGACAGGTGGCACCAGCTAGCAAAAATATGGCTTCAGTAATGCAAGCATATCTAACAGTTTTTAGCTCCAAATCGACATATATAGATAAGGTTTCTATTTTCAAAATAAAAAAATTAAAAATAGTGATATATTAACAAAACAAAATTTCTTTCTATACTGCTACATTTTTTTTTTTTTGTAAAAGTATTGAGCGTAAAGCTGCTTCATTTGGTATTTAAATAAAAACAATCGGTTGTTCCGTTCTCGAGATATGATTTTTTTTAATGACGCTTCATCGTAAAATCATAAAATGGGGTGGGAGGGGTAAAGGAAAACAAAAAAGAATATGGGTGAGATATTTTGGTGTTCCGTACCAATTGTGAAAGTTTCATCCAAATCTGAAAGGGTTAATATGTATTTTGAGTTAAATTTGAATTTTGATATTGACTTTACTTTTGATCTTAATTTTAATTTTTTTGTGATTTTGTCATGCCCGTACATATCATAGACACTAAATTAAAAGATTGCCCTATACGCAGATTGACACTATATGCAGAATTTAATGATAATAATAACGCCACAATTGCAACGGCTACTTCAAACTTCAACTTAAAGCAGGAAGGACAAAGGAGAATATTACATTAAATATTTAGAAGATTAAAGGTGTAGACTTGATTAAGTTTTTACCTGTGTTTGTATACTTTTTCTATGTAATTTTTAAAACAGTTCTCTCAGCAACTGCTAACCTAAGAAGATGGAAATTATATTCCAAGAAGCATAAAATCAATTCCTTAACAACTTCATGCAGCCTACTTCTTCAGTAGGTACTTAATACCTACTCCTGGCATAATGAATTTAATGGCTATTCAACGCCTGCGAAAGCACAAAAACATTTTCCACCTGATGGATTTCTCAAGCCTTCTCAAATCGTGCTTATCATTAATTATATCATCCGTCACGGCATGCCTTAGTAACTTATATTCTGGAATGTGTTCCGCTTTTATTCCTTAATAATGAATCATGCTTCCAGAAACTTTTCACTTTGTTTGGCTTAGAGCTTATAGGTAATATATTTCCCGTGTTTGCTTTGCATTAACAATTTATGGCTTTCAGTATTGTGAATTTAAAAAGAAAAACGTTCACAGGCACGTCACTCGTCAAGGTAGAGGTATCTATACGTAGTACATACACCATTTATTTGAAAATACAATCTATCCAAGTGGGTATACGTGTAAAGCCTGGAAAATCACTCTTCCTTTTTTATCAAAGGATGAGAATTTATTATGAGTAAGAAGTTGAATTTTTCTTTTGTGATTTTTTTTTTTTTTATTTTAGGAATAGCTAAATTTTAGTTTATTAAGATTGCACGGATATCAACGATATCAGTAGCCATATATCAACCTTCATTAAAATAAAAATTATGTCATTATTTTTTTTTTTTTTTAATTAAAGTTAAGGTCGAAGGAATATCCTGGGACAGAATTTCTTCAACAGGAACTCTATGTGTGACATACAAACAAGTCAATAGCAAACAGGAACAGAAACAAAAATGAAATCAGTTTTACATTCATTTCACGTCTTACGATGTTTGGCAAAAGAATTTTTGCATAAAGCTATTTTGCACGATGTGCATAAAGGTTTTGTTATCAGATCATTTTATGCAGTGTCGGTACTATTGTCGCCTTCAATCGAAAGATACCCTTCCATTTCTACCATACTTTTTCTTTGTAACGGAAGGGGGGAAGGGGTTACTGTAGTACTTCGCTTTTGAAATGTTCCTCTATCTTTTCCATAAGATAATAACTATTTGACCAAGACCACCAAAAACTCAATCCGGAGAAATTTTTGTGTTTAGTTTCAGGAATTAGCGACGCAATTTATAAATGATTTGCAAAAAACTAGTTTTCCCCATTTACACCAGATTTTCTATTGGAAGTATAAATGAGAAAAAATCACCCATATTTATGTAATATAGAACTCAATAGCTTCAGGGTATGCATTGTTACACGCCACTTGGGGTATAACTTAATTTTTCTTGTAGACAATAATAACTTCCTTTTTTTTCTTTAGTTGTAATAATGTTTTATTATTCACTTTTGAGAAAGAACTTTAAAAAACTTCTCTTCCTTGACTTCGCTTCAACAGGTTATTTATTCAAAATCGAACTAATCAGAATTGGTCGATTTTGCATTTCCCTATTTGGTGGGAATTGTTGGATAGGCAATTCCATATGCATGCATATGTTCCAATTTTTGTCCAAACGGAAACGCTCAAATGACAAAAACCGAATTAACAATTGAAAATCACAATTCTGATTTTTATTTAAACGGAAACGCTCAAATAACAAAAATCAGAAAAATAATTGAAAATTGGCCTTTCGTCTTGAACGGAAACGCTCGAATTTCAAAAATCGGTCAACGATTGGGATATCACGAAAACAATTAAAAATTAAAAAAAAACAATCAGAGACAATTTTCAGGGTCACCAGTAGCATATGGAAAATGATAAACAAACATGTAATTACGTAAGAGTACTAGACCGACGGTCAGTACTCAGAAGGGATCGTATATCATGTTTTCGTTCTGGTGAACGGTAGCTACTTCGCGGTGAATTGTTTATTTTATTGTCTTGCGGGTGCCCCGAGGAATGTTGAGACATGACACCTGTTTCTGAGTGTGTTAATGGGTGAAGGTTTTTTTTGTATATGAAATGAGTTTAAGATTTATTTTTAGGTTTTTGTGAAATGATGCATAAATAATGCATAGATATTGCATTTAGGTAATTAGGGAGCTAAGAATCTGTAGAAGGTGATGTGGATTCATGAAAGCATGAAAAAATACTGCGTTCCCTACTTTTTTCTCATTTCCTTCAATATTAGTGATTTTATCTCGCAATGACAATTCGATAATAAAATTACTTCTTTTATGTCTTGCCACTTAAAAAACAAGCACCTATTGCTAGCGAATTTGAATTTATATTCAACCCTCTTCAATTTGGTATCAGCAGGGTTGGAAAAGTTTTTGCTACAATTCGTAACTATCACCCTCTGGGTTTCTTGAGAAAAAAAAAATTTTTTGTGTAATCTAAAAAAACATGTAGCCACAGTTATACCAGTTTACAATCCTTATTAAATGCGTCAACTTTTAAAGTTACATACCAAACTGGCGTAGTACATTTTTTTTAGTACAGTCAGTTAAAGTTCAACGAATTATTAATTTTATATTGTTGGTTCGGCAAAATGTGACATTTTCTTCCAAGCTGGAGCATTTGGCTTAGAATTTACAGCAACAAGTTACATAAACACACTATTCGGGATTATATAAGAAAAATAAAATTGAAAAAAAAAGTAAAGATTTGTAGCAACAGGAGCTAAAAAACGATCACAGGGTGTACATTTTCTCGAAAACAAAAGAAATGTCTATAATTTAAAAAATACATCACTTAGATTTTCTTTTGTATTTTTCTAGTAACTATTATAATTTGGTCTATCACCCGGTTCAGGCTTTATGTCGACTTACGGGGTACTGTAGCGTCCAAAATACGAACCTACATATTCATATTTACATATTTAAAAATAAATAAAATAACTAATAAAATTTTCAAATGTAGAACGGAAAATTTGGAAAAGAATTGAATATTGCATTACGAAGTATCCTAAAGAATTATACTACAAACAATACATGTGAAAATATAAATCAAGTATATATACACTTAGAGTATTAGAATTTCAGATATAGTAAAAATGTATGAAGCATCTGAGTATGAAGCATCTGAGTGTGCATAGAATAAGTATATATAAAGATGTCAGATATAAATATTTAGTAGTATTGGAAACATTGAATAAATAACTAATAAGGAAGCGCGGTATCGTGCGAATACAGTGTACGTGTTTAAGCATTTCAATGACAGTGTGACCTATGGTCGGGGGGGGGGGGAGAAATGACAAGAGGGCCTAGTGGCTATTTTGTGTCAGTTCAACAATCTGACATTTCATATTATTTCAAAATAAGTTTCGGATTTCAATTCGCGATATTGGGAAAAATAATTAATTAAACGTGATTTTTATTAATAGTAGTGTTAAATAAGTGCGGAATATTTCTTTTGTGAACGACATTTTGTGCAATAGAGACTCCGGAGTCCTAAATTAACATAATGAAGTGCGCTGTGCTGTGCTGCAGGAACGAACAGAGTTATTGTCGTGGGAAAGCATTCTTCAAGTAAGCTTAATAGCTTTACTTATTAATTATATTGTTTTAAACAAAATAAAAGTGCAATATTTATAAAAATAAACAGCCATGGCAAAAAATTTAACATTTTACCAATGCCGGTTTGTTTGTTTACAATTGAATTGTCATTGGTGGCTAAATTATGCCAGTCATACAAAGGCAACGCCAAGAAATATTATCTGAAAATAAGGGGGAGCTAAAAATTTGTTTATTTTACATAGCAATTTGGATTATAAAAAATGTCCCCATTCAAAATGTCCGGATTTCATGACGAAACGAATACAAACATATATGCCGTTTCCTTATTAGTTATTTATTCAATGATTGAAAAACTCGTAGCATTAAGGCTACGACAGCGTACAATACGATACAAAAGTATCTCAATAAAATTATAAAATTATTTTAAAAATAAAAAATAAAAAAAGATTAAACTAATCATAAATTGTTATTACTTTTAAATAAAAAGAACAATTCTTTTTATTGTTATATATATATTATAATAAAAAAATCTTCCTCTAATAAAATATATTATTTTTGTTCCATGTAAATGAACAAAAATCAAATTTGCTCAAGTCGATTTCTACGAAGGAAATCACGAAATACATTGATGTTGGTACTGGAATTAACAATAAATAATAACATCCAATTACCAGACATCAATAGGCACCCTGTATACAGGCTTCGAAGAAGTATGGTTACATACACTAAACTTAGGTACACTATAAAAAATAATAGGACTATTCCCTAAATTTAAGACACATTTTCTCTTACAAATAAATGTAATATTGTCCGATATAAAAGGCAAATCAGTTAAATTTCCCCAAATCAATGGAACATTCAATGAATTTAGGTATTATGCTTAATTTTTAATGGAAATATATTTTCGTTTATATAATTCACACATTGCTTTTGAAAACACGTCATATATTATTTTTCAATATTTTATTTTAGAGTGTCCAGCGCACCAACATAGCTTCCATACTACTTAGTAGTATGGCCCGTAAAGGCCAAAACACAGTGAGGACGACACAACAAAGTCGCCGTAAATTGGTTGCTGTCAAAGATTCGAATATACGGCAGTCCCATATACTTAACACAATGAGGGCGACGCGATAAGTTGCCAACAAAAAGTTTGGGAAAATCTCTAAATTAGTCGCCAACATAATTGACATTTCTGTGTGGATAGTGAATAATTGACATTCATGTTATGTGGATTTGGATATTTTTATGAAACATAGTAAATTAAAAGATAATAGGAAATAAACTAGTTATTAAAAACTTGAATAAAATTAATTTCATTTATTAGTTTAACAAATTATGAGTTTTGAGAAGGAATTAATAGAGAAAATGAGGGAAAAAGTTATGTTGTGCAATAAACGTCATCCAATAGTAATTTCTTCTTAGTCTTCTTTTTAGTTTTTTCTTTATGCTTTGCAATTTTAAGTAAGCCGCATAAGCTATACTAGCGATTTTCCTTAATTTTTGCCTTTTTGCCATTTCTTTTACAATAAATAAAGCAAAGATAGCTGTCAAAAACATTTGTCGAGTTGCGTTCATTGTGTTTTAAATGCGACATTATCGCCAACTAAGTTGCCAACATTTATGTGTCGCTCTCAGTGTGTTTTGGCCTTAAGAAATGAGCTATTCAGCTCATTCTTATGTTTTTTTCAAGGGAATGGTGCTACCGCCTCTTCCCTACATTTTAGAGAATATTCCCTATATTTTAGGGGAAAAATTAAAAAAAAATTTGAAAATTCCCCACATTTTAGGGAATATTCCCTAAATTTTAGAGGAAAAAACAAAAATTCCCTACATTTGAGGGAGAAAAACCTACCTACATTTTAGGGATAAAAACCTACGTTTTCCAAGGTGGAGTTTCCCCTAATCTTATCGAGAAATACCTAACATCTTTGTGACACAAATTATTGCTACTCATTTTAGGGAACTATTTTTTACTATGTAGGTAGGACCGAGTTAAGAAAAGAGTTTTGCAGCACATTCGATTGTTTTCAAGTTATGCTGGCAACACGGTTTTGTGTACTGGAAAATATACACTTTTGAATTTTAATATATATCTCAAGAAGTAATCGGTTTAGAAAGCTCAAATAAATTTTGTTTAACTGACAACATTTTGCGCATCCATCCAGCGTCGATATTTTCGATATGGTAAAATGTGAAAATGGATTTTGTGTCTTTTGCTTTACAAATTTCTTACTTTGGAAGCGATTTATTCAAAATTATTAATAAATTGTTTTTGTTAATTTTTATTTATTTGGTAGATTATACGATTCCCTTTCCAATAATGCTTTTTTGAAATCGAATTTTGAAGTAATTGAAATACATTCGTAAGTGATGACGAATTTTGATCCTGTATTATATCCATACCATCAATATTAGTTACAATAAAATAAATTGGGCAACAATAATTTTCTTCTTATATAAAAGCACATCTCGACAAGAGTGTGTGATATAATTAGGTACACATAAAAATATAAACAATAAACAAACCAATTAAAAACGCAAGAATGCACATTCAGCATAATTGTAATAATCGATTGACCTAAAATCATTTCTCAATAAAGTTAACCACAATTAATTTGACTCAATAATGTTAATGCATTATTAGCAAAACATTCACCCAAATGCATGTCACTCTCGAACAGTAGGTGACTGCATTTGTTTACATGTTTTGAAACATACTTAACACAAGTCACGCGAGTTTCATCACACCAAAACAAACGTTACACCCCCCTTTCATAGGAATCTGCTAGCATCTCTAGCTGCGCCTACAAAAATATCTGCTCTCTGCGCTTCTCTTAAGGATGCTGTGATAGCTACCTCCTCAGGAGCACTGGCTGACTCCGATTATTGTTAAATCAACTTGGCGATCATATATCTATTCACTACTTAACGACCGTATCATATTATTACATGGCGAATTGATTACCATATGGCGACCATCATAAGTCATATTACTAAAATATATCACTACATTTATTACTACATGGCGCCCGTGTAATTATTATATTACCACAACTGTACAACTGGTTGAAAGATGAATAAGAAATATAAGCACATCATTTCTACCACATGTCCATGCAATCACAATTGAATCTACCCCGATCGGAGAGTAGAAACCGAAGCATATCTAGAGTAGAGTTAAAAGCACGCCTCAGAGCAAGATCAAATCTAGATCTCCCATTCGAAATCACCATTAGATTCTTGTTTTACAATACAAAATCTAGACTGATACATCAAAAATAATATCAAAACAGACTCTGAAAACTATTCCAAATACGTAAGGGTTTGTATACAATGAGACGAGGCGTGGCGAGGCGAGGCGAGGTGAAGATACACCTGGAGGTGTAGAATTCAGAACAAGGCGTTCAGTTTTTTGGTAAATCGTGAAGTGTGAACATATAAATTATGTCATCAGATTCTAAAGAAGAAATTTTGTGTTTGTAAAGTAGTGCAACTATTATATGCCGCTTTTCACATAAGTGTACTTTCCGCAGTTTTACTTGTATCTCGATAAATTACAATCGATTAGAATTTGAGGAATTCATCATTCACATATGTACCTATATGAACATTTACATATTGATACTCATATATTCTTCCAGTATAAAGAGTTAAGAATCCTTCGATTATATCAAAGATAAACCATATACGAATATGCCAGTTATCAAAATTAGCGCGCTGCACCTTGCGAAAAAATGAAAAATTTCATTCTCAAGCGAGATACCTCGAGGTGTCTCGCCATATTGCGCGTTGTACAAGCTTTGTTATGAACAGTCTCATAGTACAGCATGCAATTATTATATTTCTTCAACTCTTGATATAGCCTTGTCTCGCCTAGCCTCGCCTCGCTTCGCCTCGCCTCGCCTCGTTGTGCACGTACTCTAACACAGTTTTAACGAAAGAAATTTAATGAAATATTTTATAATGTGAGGCGAGCGAATAAAAAATAACTAAAGCGAAATAATACAGCGTGAAATATAAATCGCCACAGATCTTCAAATCATACCTTGATCTGTTCATTATTCATCTAGAGGACGTCACAACGTTTTGTCAAACTTCTCATGTCTTTCCCTGGATTAAATGAAAGCTTTAGATGAAACAGAGTATGGAAATTTTTGCGAAACTTACACTTTTTCACGACAATTCATCTGAAGTTTGAATCAATGAAGTCAAGATCTGGCTGCGCCAAATTGCAGATAATAAAATTAAGAATTCTCTCGTGACTCTTGATATCTGCAGCAAGAATGCATTCGCAAATATCCACAATCTTTTATAAATTATGACACAACACTGGCTTGGCGTCCATTTTCTACTTTACGTCGTCTCAAAACCTAATTAAGGTCCACAATAGGAGAAGATCATTTCAACGGATTAGCTACACTAATCATACATCGGGGCATAAGCATGGAAGTCGAAGCAATTCCAAATGATTTTGTTTCTGCATTTTGGCGTATGAATTTAACGAAATAAAGAAAACAATTTGTATACATATGTATTGAACATATCCTTCGTATAAACATCACTGGATACCTTACTATGGACGTTTGACCCACCGCGGACATGAACGAAATTGATAGACTGGATTGATAGACTGGATTGGATGACTCCATCTTGAGGTGCCTTGGAACTCTTAATGAAACCCTGAGAGTAGATGCTGAGGATAAAATGAGATTGCTCCGTGCGAGAGTGCAGGAAAACTTACAACACGCATTCGAACAGGGTTCACGAGCCTATAATCTCCAGGGCGAAACCTGTCGATTTCAAAGTGGATCAAGAGGTATTCAGACGGAATCGTGCCCAAAGCAACTTCCAACAGCAGACTAGTGCTAAACTGGGACGAAAATTTGTCAAGTGTAGGGTTCGAGCCAAGAAAGGAAACTCCCTATACGAGTTTGAAGATCTGGAGGGGAAACTGTTAGGAGTCTATCACGCCACAGACATCAGGCAGTGATCATCAGTCTAGAAACTTCGTCCATCTATTGTCACGTTAGATCCTGGTAGTCCTAAGAAGGCATCCAGCCAGCTTCACTGGTAAACTATAGGATATCGCGAAGCCCTCCTCCAATGGTGGGTGATATACCTGTTGGAATCCATTCCTGGATAAGGCTATCAGCATGTCACTACTTGGACGACGCCTTGGAGACACACCCTTGAACAATCGCCGGTCGGAGATCAGGGTGAGATGTTGCGCTGGGAAAGCTTAGCGATCAGTTCTTTGTGTTGCAAGGCTTCCTCAGCATCTCGGTGAGGAAAGGCACAGCGGCATCGACCGGCTGGATTTTTTAGGTTACCAGCTTGTCGATGTGGCTTTGGCTTCCCACACAGAGAGGGATGTCGAGGTCTGGTCAAAGACTGACGAGACTTCGGGGATGTGTCCTCGATGCGTCCTCGGTCAAGTAGAGCAACGGAAATATAGCACGAGTGATGAGGAATACGCATTGGGTCGTGGGTCGAGACACACATTGAGCGCCCGCAGCGATGAGGCCTATGTTTAAGACCGGCTAGCTCAGCCGACCATTTTTCAGCGTTTCTGAACCACGGGTGGTGTAGACCACTCTGCCCTGTTATGGTCGTAGCATATTGCATATAGCAGTATGCTACAAAAAGTACTGAAGCAAGCATGTAAGCGGCCGCGTCTAGCAGAAAGTTAAAACGCACCCCGACCGAGAGAGATATGACATGCTGGTGATGACAAGGAAGAAGAAGACCACTTTTTCTGTCGTATTGCTGTAACAAGTACGTTGTGAAAAAGATCCCGGAGAAACTTTGTGATCATCAAAAATTTGCGGAGACATCCTGCCAAAAGAGGAATTTTCGAGTAGTCCAAGGAACTTCAAGAATTATTATTAGTGATATGGGTCGCATCATTGTAAAACACGGGAATCTCGAAAAATCATTAAAATATATAAATGTATAAAAAATTCTTAGAAATGCATAAAAATCCATATAATTTCAAAATCTATGAAACCGTTGCTATTTTATGTTTATAATTATAATATTTCTGAGACTCTTCTTATCCCAATACAAATATTTATCTAAGTGTTCACTTTCATCTAAATAAGTAGTGAAAAAATAAGCCAATAACTTTTATAATTCTTTATTCAGCTTACTCAAAATCAATTATTACATGATCCAGGAAAGCAGCCGGGGCGCGTTCATAGTTTCTTGATGTCTGGCCCAAGACAGAAAATATACTATACTGGGTATATGCGCGGAGCTCCCGACAGTGCGGTGGTCCTTGATAGCTTGTCGTCCATGTAGCGTTGGATTTACTTGAATATAAGTATAATATTCTCGCATTCTGATATGCCAGGTCCCATCGCATCATCTGGTTAAAACCCCCTAAAATAACCCACCAAACCAACACTAACCACAGAGCCAGCTATAATCTATTAAAACTATTCATAACGGCAATATATCTTATTTACTATTGCATGTCATTAACATTTAACTATTTAAAAACCACTACAAGGCTTTAAAGATACAAACTAAAAGTCAATAAGAAAACGCTTATCTCACGTGGTATTATCTTTCGTAATAATAATTCTATATGGTTCCGGTACCTCTCCAGAAACACTGGAGTCAGGCTATATTTTCGGTAACGTAACACAGATCGTGGACATGAGACGCAACGATTTAGTCCATCCATATCAACAAAAACCAGGGATCGAATCGGTTATGACTTTTTACGAAAAAAGACTACTTTACTTGTTATTCCTGACCGATAATAGTTTGAAGCTAAAAAAACTAAGCTGGAAAGGCTAATTATTTTTTCTGGCAAAAATAAATAGCCAAGCTGGCTTTTTATTGTTGCCAGAAAAAATAATAAGCTTTTCCAGCTTAATTTTTTTAGTTTGTGTTTTTTAAGTTAAGTTTTCAAAAGCTTTACAAAAATCGTTACGGGTTTCATGAGATATATTTTGGTAGTTATTAATAAATTTACAGTAAGGAAAGTGGTAGGAGATAGAGAATATGAATGGTATAGTCAAGAATTAAAGAGGTTGAAAAAAGATAAAATTATTCAATATAACAGAGTCCGAATGCTAGATAGTGAACATGAATGGATAAAATATAAAAAAATTAGGAACATTTACAAAATAAGTATAAATAAAGTAAAAAGCAGAAATATCGAATGCAGAATAAGTAACGCACATGATGCCAAACATATGTGGAAAGAAATTAAGCGGACAGTGCTAAAAGATACAAGCAATACAATACAATGTATAGAATTTGGAGAGAATAAGATAACGGAGAAGAATTAAATTGCAGATAATTTCAACGAATATTTTATACAAAGTGTAGAGACTATCAACAGATCTATACCATCTAAGACCTATGAGGATGCAATTCATATGACAGACAAGCGCTTTGTATTTAAATTACTAAATGATAGGGAAATAATTCAAATATGTAAAAGTCTCAACCAGAAGAAAGACTATAACAAACTTAGCCCCAGAATTATAACTGAAAATAGGGAATTAATATCGGTTATAACTACCATAGTTAATAAATCTTTATCTAGTGGAGTATTTCCGAAATGCTGGAAGGAATCTCGTGTGATTCCAATTGAAAAAGTTAAAAACACCGTTAAATGCGAAGAATACAGACCAATCAACATGTTACCATTAATGGAGAAAATATTAGAAAAAGCAGTGCAAGTACAACTAGAAGAATATATGGAGACTAACAACTTATTTTTAAACAGGTTTTCGTAAAATTCATTCTTGCGAAACGGCGTTAAATTTGGTCATTACACAGTGGAAAGAAGAAGTGGACAAAAAAAAAGTTGTCTTGACCGTGTTTCTGGACTTAAAGCGAGCTTTTGAGACGGTTGAACCATATATATTACTAAATAAACTAAACAAATATGGAGTTAACAATAACGAGTTAAAATGGTTTGTTGATTATCTAAGTGATCGCTGTCAAAGAACAAAAGTTGATAATATCTTGTCGGAACTAATGTACAATAGACTAGGTGTGCCGCAGGGTTCGGTATTGGGAACTCTGCTTTTCTTGATATATATAAATGATATTAAAGATGCAGCGGTATATGGTGAGATTAAGCTCTTCGCAGATGACGCGCTTATATATATTGTTGGGACAAACGTGCAAGACTGTAAGGAAAAATTAGAACACGATTTAAAAAACCTCAACAAGTGGTTTGAAATTAACAAACTTAAATTGAATGTGAGTAAAACAAAATTTATGACTATTAATTACAGGCAAGATTTAGATATAAAAATTAACAATGAGACGATTAAAAATGTGACTGATGTGAAATATTTACGAGTGATAGTGGATAGAGACTTAAACTTTAAAAACCATATAGAGTATATTTGTAAAAAAATCGGTAAAAAGGTGGGATTCTTTAGAAGAATCAGGAAAAATGTATCAATGAAAAGCGCAATTGACATATATAATGTGATTATAAAACCTCATTTCGAGTATTGCTCAACGATACTATTCTTAGGCGCACAAGGAATGATCGAACGTTTACAAAAACTACAGAATAACGCAATGAGGATAATTTTAAGATGCGACAGATATACACCAATACAATGTATGCTCGATATTTTAAAGTGGTTGAATTTCCGACAGAGACTGCGGTTGAATATGCTTCTATTTATCTACAAAGTGAAGAACCAAAAACTATCGAGATACCTAAATGAACTTATACAATATGTGGGGGATGTCCAACCATATCAACTTAGAAGAAATAATGGTCTGAACTCACTGATATATAGAGGATTTCTACTCTTCAATGAGCTTCCTAGTGATATAAAAAATGAAACAAGATGGAATTTTTATAAAAAAAAAATGTATAGAATTTGTTATGAACATTAATTAAGTGAATACTGAACAATTATTATGATTATATAGATTACCTTGAATATTTGCATAATGTAATTGACGTGTAAAGAGAGTATAAATCATACTAATAAAGAAGTAATAATAATAATAATATTCCACTAAATTCAACGATCATAATTTATCCCAGCTTTTTTTGTTTAAAATTTTCAAAATACCAGTTATTTTCGGTCACTGATAAAAACTCAATCCGAAAGCAAATAACGAGTCCAGGAAACACGCATGTGTCGAATAATAGATAAAGAAACTTGGAAAACACGATAACGCACAGATCACAACGACAGATGACGAAGGACTGCGCAGGGGGCGGGTGGAGGCGCGGGCGCATCGCGTTAGAACTAGATCCAGAACCTTACTAATGTGCGAAAGAGAGAGCTAGTATTAATGTGTGTACTTAACGCCCGTAAAATCTAAATAGTCTTATAACAGAAAAAATATTACTCAGATTAAATATTTTTTAAATAAGCAATAACTTTTTTTTCCACCAATTTTCAATTAAATTACTAATTACCATTAAAAGTTAGTAAAATCTATTTAATTAAAAACTATTTTGAGTGATGTCCGTGATTTCACGCAAATTGGGTCGGATCGCGCCCAATATCCTTTGTCGTTAAGCGGTACTAGGATATTACCTGAAGTATTTAGCTATATGTATATAAATACAAGAATTTCGTTAGTAGCGTACGCGCTTGTTGAAGGAACGACATTTTAAAATTGAATTGAAATTGGAAGCGTAATTGAAAACAAGGCCTCAAAATTATAACTTAATTCATAGTGTGTCAGGGGTTTAAAGATGTTTAAGAAGTTCAATTTTTGGTAATTATTGCGAAAGCCTGAATTTCATTTTTAACCATTATAATACTGTCTTCTTGGGAAGAGTAACCTATATACTATGAGAAATTTGCATTATCAATATTTTCAATTGATATACAAAGTCTTTTAAAACTTCCTGTGAGATAATTTTAAGAAAAGTTTCTACTGCGTATATTTTCTCCAAAAATGACTCCTAACTTTGTAAAACTTCTCCATTAATCCTGATTTTAAATCTTAAACGTGTTGATATTTGTTCAACTATACAATCCCGTAATCTTGACAAAGTTTTATACGGGGAGACCTTTATGTGACCTAATGTTGTAGACAATTGAAAATATTTTGTCACGATAGCAAGTTTGATGTTCGTGTAAAAATAATTTTTCTTTCTTCTCTATTAAAATTGAGGAGACATATTTTCACTTCTACGAAGCACTTGAATTCAGCGTAGAAGCTTTTAAGTTCTATTTCTAAATGATAAACATTCTAGGATTTTTTCCTATGATGTTTAGACTTTTGTGTAAAAAGCAGAGTGTATCGGATTAAAACGTAAAGTGCGTGTTTTCTATACTGACGTAGATAACATGTTGCTTTTTAGTTAGAGCTTGATTCTAAATCTTCAAAGATCTCAGGCTGTCGTAATAAATAATAAAATTAGATAAAAAAAAATATTTTAAAAGAACTTTTTATTTTACAAAATGCACTGAAAATTAGAAGAAAAAAATTCCTACCAAACATTGTTCATTGCATAGAAATAAAATTGCGCATCGTAGAAACATCTAAAAATTTTTGTTTCACATATTTTAACATTTTTGAATTCATACATCTGCAAACTGCAGAAAGTACCGGAACAATCCGACTATTTCGAGAGGGGATGAGATACAAGCAAAACTGGGCGGATGGAGGGGTGAGAGTGGCGTCGCTTACAAGATTTGTGCTTACAGTTTTAGTTGCCACAATGCCTTACACGGTATTTTGAGAACGATCGGTCGCTCATTCATGTTCGTCAGCTATTTCGAATACATTATGGATTGCGCAATATACATAAAAGAAACCCCAGATAACACTACTGTTCTCGCTGGGATCCAGGCATTCAACGATGCTGGAAACAAAATAGGCGAGATTCATCATGTTCGTCGAAGAACAGCAAGAACGCCTGAAAACATCGAGTTGGTTGGGAATTCTGTAAGTCGACAGACCCGTTTTAGTATTAGAAAGCGAGTATCGCAACTGGAGATATCTAAAGCGACAATTCATCGCATAATGCGATGCAATTCGAAACTTAAGCCCTACAAAATTCAGATTATTCAGACTTTGAACAAAAATAATTATGCTTTAAATAATAGGTCTGTTCGCATACTTCTTGTGCAAAAACTTTCTAGGTAAAAACTTACTCGTGTGGTGGGGGAAGAATGTAAAATGCATGAAAAAGTAAGGGAACGCTTTTCAAGCAACTTCCTGAAAAAGAAGAAGAAGAGTGAAATGTCATTTATTAACCTTATATATAATTTTGCTTTACTTATTTACCTTACTATTATTTACCTTTGTTTTCTCCCTCAATAATATTATCTAATACTTTAGCCGAAATGAGTGGAGTTTCCCGGTTAACAGGCGTCTGACCCGATTGAACCTGGATAACAAGTTCACCAAGAAAATTTGCATCTAAAAAATCAACAAGAACTTGAATAAAATAATCTCAGTTCTGTGGTTTTATTTACCTTGTTGCATCCTGGCAAAAGTCTCAGGAGAACATTGAATAGTCAATTCATCATTCAACATTTTTAATGTTTTAAAACCCTTTTGGAAAATTTAGCAATTTTCAAAGTTACAAATTACAATTTTATTATGACAGCTGTCAATTTTTCTTGCAACAATTTATTGCAGTAACTAAAAACTTCGGGTAAATTCATGCAAGAGGGGAAGCTGTGACGTATAGAAAACTCGTGTAATTTTGTGTGCACGAGAAAGTAAGGGAACGGAAAATGTGTCCCAAAACTGAATACGCGAACAGACCTAATGTCAGCGACGAGGCCCATTTTCATTTGAATGGTGATGTGAATCGTCAAAATTACCAATTTTGGCTAGAGAAAAGTGAACCTTAGTTTTATGAACACCGTAGAGGCAGAGTGATTACGGTGATTTTTTTTTTGTTTTTTTTTTTTTTTTATTATTAAGCCAAGCTCAGGGGATACCTTATGATGCAAAGCACAGCGTGGCAGGAAGGAGATAGGGAAAGGATTAAGGGATATGAGGAGAGCGGCGGAGGTGCCGATGTATGTCGCCCTTAAACTTGTGCAGGTTGTATGCCGGAGGAAAGACAGAAGATGGTAGACTGTTCCACATTCGCACAGTTCGGGATAAGAAAGAATCACGGAATTTTAGTGTACGGCCGAAGGTAATTTGAAGGGTAAAAGGATAAGCGTGGGATGCAGCGCGAGTATTGCGTGCAGGAACTATTCTGCAAGGGATCAGACTAGATATTTCATCAGAACATTGGCCATGCATATATCGATAAAGGAGCGAAAGGCATCCAACATTGCGACGGTTCTCGAGCGAGTCGATATGACGAGTAATTGCCACATCGCCAATGAGCTTGCAGGCTCTCTTTTGGACAATATCCAATGAAGCTAAGGCTGTGTGACCAGCCCCGGCCCAGATATGGGAATTGTATTCCATTCTAGTTCTGATGTAGGACTTGTAGAGGAGCGCTATATTTGATGGGCTGAAATATTTCTTACACCTTTTCAAAAAACCAAGACATTTTGATGCTTCTTTGGCAACCGAGAAGATGTGATCTGTCCAGCTTAACTTACTGGAAATATTAATGCCAAGAATGCTTAGTGACGGTGAATCAGAAATTAATGCACCATCAAACGAAACGGGAGTGGTTAAGTGATGGTCTTGTTTTAATGAGATGAGACAGCTTTGGGTCTTAGATGCATTGAAATCGACGCGATTCACTTTGCCCCAAGCGAGAATATTGTCAAGATCGTTATTCAATGATCTAATCATGCAGTCTCGTTTAACACATGCGGCGTTCCCTCTGGAATCCGCAAGGGTGTTAAAGGAGTATGCGAAATCAAGGATACTGTCATCAGCAAAGCTATGGATAGGATTGAAAGTAAGGGAAAGCAGATCATTAATGAAGATTCGAAATAGAGTCGGAGAAATAACAGAGCCCTGGGGGACACTGGCATTAATAGGATGAGGATCAGATATAACGCCATCTAATACAACTCGTATTTGGCGACTAGATAAAAAACTTTCAATCCATAATAGAAGAGGAGGGGAAAGACTAAGTGCTTTGAGTTTGGCTAAAAGGGCTGGATGCCAGACTCTATTAAAGGCCTTTGAAATATCTAGAGCAACGATTTTGGACTCACCAAAATTGTGAAAACTACGATTCCAACGTTCCGTAAGAAAAGTCAGCAAGTCTCCAGATGAGCGTCCGTGCCGGAAGCCGTATTGGCGATCATTGATAAGCTGATTGGTTTCCAAATACTTCATTAATTTGGAGTTAATGATAAATTCAAAAACCTTTGAAAGAATCGAAGTGATTGCAATTGGTCGATAATTTGAGGGATCGCTACCCTCTCCTTTCTTGGGAATAGGCTGAACGTGAGCTAGATTCCAAGCAGTTGGAAATTTTCCTGTCGACTAGGACAGGTAGAATAGTTTGCGCAGAGGTTTAGCCAAGGATGAGGCACAGCTTTTAATTAATAGGGGCGTGAAACCATCAGGGCCTTCGGCTTTAGAGACGTTGACTTTTAAGGACCTTGAACACATCCCTCGTTTGGTCGAAGACTTCAAGAATGTGAGCATTACAATCGTCTCTCATGATTGCAATAAGATAGAGCCACGGCGCACTACACGAACTGTTCCCCGAAAAGGTGATTTCGGGAAGATGTGATATTGAGTGGCCATCACGGAGCCCTAGTTTAACCCTACTTGATTTGATCCTGTGGGATTATTTTTTTTTTTGGATGTAGCTTGATGTAGCAAGCAACCAACATATGGGCATACGTCTCGTCTTCAAACAATCAATTAAATGGTCTAAATTTTATCTGTTTTTATCTGTTTTTATCTGGTATTATTCGGTAAACAATAATCTTGTAATTACAAATTCGCAGTACATGTATTCTTCAAATAAATTAATTTCAAATTCCAAATGCCAGTATAGCATTCGCTACCATTACCTACCTTTTAACACAAATTCCGTATATCTAATCTCATAGAGATACTTTTAAAAAAGAACAAATTTCTTAACAATTAAATTGAACAACAAGACTCGTCATTTATTTATTTATTTTTATTTTTATTTTTAAGTTAATAAGATAGTACACAGATTACAAGTCCATTAGGATACTACCTTAAAAGTAAGTAATTTTAGTAGATTACAAAAATAAAAAAGAAGAGAAGCAACAACAAAAATTCAAGCAAAATAATATATATACTTATAGGTAGGGAAAAAAAAGGTGAAAATTATACATTACAAAAGAATACAAAAAATTAAAAAGAGAAAAAGAAAATACAACTAAAAAAAGAAAATACAACTAAAAAAAACTAGAAAATACTAAAACTACTAAGTAATTACAAACTGAAAAAATAAAAATATAATTCAGAAAAAGAAAAAAGGGCAAAGTAAAGCAAAAATAGAAAGAAGAGATATATAAATTATGACTGTTACGATCAGTGATCAATCTCATTCAAGATTAGTCTTTTAAACGTCAGAGGGCCAGAACTGAAAATATCGATGTTACTGAAATTCAAATTTTATGCATTCTGAATTCGATATAGTGGCGACTTTTCTCGCAGATTTGTCCTAGAAAATGGCAATCTAAAAGAAGTATATTGTCTTGCGTATCTTGAGGGAATATTTATACCAATTCTGGAAAGTGAGTCAGGACAGTGTACATCGCCGTTCAGAATTTTGTACAAAAACACGCTATCGAGAAAGACACGACGACGCTCTAAAGATAAGATGTTGAATCGGGTTAATCTCGCATTATGCTCTAACTCATTTTGTTCCAATTTGTACAATAATAATCTGGTAAATTTTCGCTGAACAGATTCGAGTAGATTATTATAGCAGGTATAAAAGGGGCTCCAAATTTGACACGCATATTCTAAAGTGCTTCTCACCAGTGAAGAAATAAAATAGGCGCTTGATTTGAAAGATTTACATGTTCTAAAAATGAAACCAAGAAGACGATAAGCTTTGTTAGTAATAAGGTTCAAGTGGGAAGTGAAGAGAAGTTTGTTATCGAAATTAACTCCCAAATCTTTTATTTCGTTGACATATGATAAGGAAATATCGTTTATTTTATAGTGGAATAGGATTGTGTCACGTTTCCTAGAGAAAGGTATGCTTTTACATTTGTGTACGTTAAGGTCCAAATGGTTATTTTTACACCAATTTTCGAGTTTTCTAATATCATCTTGCAAGGTCTCACAGTTATTGATGTCATTAATTACTCTAAAAATTTTAGCGTCATCAGCGTACAACAAAATATCCGAAATAATTTCAGTCGGTAAATCATTTATATAGATTAGAAAAAATACAGGGACCGAGAATTGTGCCCTGGGGAACACCAGATGTCTGTTCTAAAGAACTAGATTGGGAGCCATTGAAGACAACCATACTTTCTCTTTCTTTTAAATATGACTGGAAGAAAAGGACATTGTCCATATTGAAGTCTATTTCTAACATTTTTATTAGACACTGGTTGTGGCGGATCTTATCAAAGGCCTTAGAAAAATCAGTGTGTATGGAATCAACTTGTTTATTCCCATCCAGACCAGAAGCAATGGTATCAGTGAAAAGAGCTAAGTTTGTAACCGTCGAGTGCCCAGGGAGGAATCCATGCTGCGAATTTGATATGAAAGGCAAAGTTTGACAAAGAAACTGATTGTACATAACTCTTTCAAATATTAAAGCCAGTGCATTGGAGATGGATATTGGACGATAGTTAGTAACTATAATCTAGGATCTCCCGCTTTAAAAATTGGGGTAACGAACCCGTTCTTTAGTATAGGTGGAAAAACCTTTCTTGATAAATTAAATAAAGAACTTAACGGGTTCGCTTAGCTAGTAGAACACCGCTCGTAAAAGAGGTTAGGAATACCATCAGGTCCGGGATTTTTATTACAATTAAGGTTATTTAATGTTTCGAGTCCATCATCAGAAGAGATGAAACTCAAGTAAATGTTAACAGAGTTACATTTATTCTGAAAAGATGTGAAATCAAAATTGGACTCATTGTCAGAATATACAGACGAAAAGTATTCAGAAAAGAATTCACAGATTTGTCTAGATGATGACGAGGTGACTTCTTTGTAGAGCATCTCCTTGGGAGAAGTATTTGAATTTCTGAAATTGAGGAAGTACATGACAGACTATCTTTTTTAAAAATTTTATTTTTATTTTCAAAACATTACTCAACATATCTGGTACTTTTGATGTATTCGATTTTCGAAAACCTGCAAACGCCGTCGCAAATAAAGTCAAACACCTCACAGAGATAGCGGAGAAAATAGCACGACTTCATGGTACATCGCATAGTGTCGCCACAATCTTAAGAGTACTGTTTACGACAAAAATCCACGAAGTTTGGCAGATTTAAGAAGACATATCGAAGAAAACATAAGGTTGATTCGGCAGGAACTTCTTCGAAAAGTCTTCAATAATGTTCGCAAAAGCCTTGAAGACTGTCGCCAAAGAAAACGGCCATTATTTAACCAATTTAATATGTAAAAAGTAAAGTTTCATTCACTATGAAAATGTTGGTATCTATAAATGAACATTTAAAATAAGTTCCTTTTTTTATAATCGTTCTAAATATTTGGATCGTTCTGAGACAGCATGTAAAAGTTTTGGGGGGCAGTCTTATAAAACTATTGCACACTTACCACGATTTCTGTAATGCGAAGTCCATCCACTGTTCTTACTCTGCTAAGAACGACATATGTTTGTCCTTCTGCGAATTGCTTTGATCTCAAGTTATATAATAGCGTGGCCCAAGGTATATAGAAGACAAGGTATTCCCATTAAAATGTTGATACATTTCGGTTGACAGCCTGTGACGTAAATCTGTGACTCTATATATACATTTTTATAGGAAAAACAAAGAGAGGAGAGAGAGTATTGTATTCTCTGTACTGTATACATTTCACAATATTACGTCACTAATGACGGAATATTGTTCGTAATGGGAATACCTTAAGCGTGGCCTACAGTACTACCTTGCATTGTACAGTAGATGCCCATGTCAAGACTACCGGTAGCATTCTCCGTTCAACCGTGCCATAAGTTAACTTGACAGATAACTGCTGTGATATTGGATTAATCTTGTACACACCATCTCTACCAAAGTCTACAAATTTATTATACTCGTAAAGCCCCATTTCATACCCGCATCAAGGGGGCTGTGAAGGAAAATAAAGGGTTTTCCAATAAGAGGTGTTATTTTGATATTCAAAGAAAAATGCCATTTTTTTTAGATAAATGATCGGATCTTTATTTCAATATAAAGAGGAAGGTATGCCGTTAATAATGGAAAATAACATCAGCCAAATGACCACCACGACCACGCCTACAGGACCATATCCTTTTCATGAAATTTTCCATAACCAAATCGCAAAGTGGCTGCCCTATGTCCTCGATAGCCTCACGAATTCCATCTTTGAGGTCTTGAATCGACGCTGGGCTGTTGGCGTAGACCTTCTCTTTCACGTGACTCCAAAAGGAAGAAGTCGCAAGGTGTTAAATCACAAGATATCGGTGGCCAATTGTGATCACCTCTTCGAGAGATAACACGGTCCGGAAACTTTTCCGGTAAAAGATCAATGGTTTCGTTGCTTGTATGGCACGTAGCGCCGTCTTGTTGAAAGTAAACGTTGTCCAGATCAATACCATCCAATTCCGGAAATAAAAAATCATTAATCATCTGTCGATAGCGCAATCCATTCACCGTAACTGTTGCTCCAGCCTCATTTTCGAAAAAGTAAGGTCCAATGACCCCGCGGGACCATAAACCGCACCAAACAGTCACACGTTGAGAATGGAGAGGCTTTTCAACAATAACTCTTGCGTTTTCCGAGCCCCAAATGCGACAATTTTGCTTGTTGACGAAGCCATCGGGGTGGAAATGGGCCTCATCACTCAAGATGAGTTTTCGATGGAATTCCGGATCATTTTCATGCATTTCAAGGACCCAATCAGCAAAGACTCGACGTTGTTGATTATCGGCCGGCTTGAGTTCTTGTGTTAACTGAACTTTATAAGCCTTAAGACCCAAATCTTTATGCAAAATACGGTGTAATGACGTTTGTGGAATGCCTAATTCCAAAGAACGACGAGGAATGGGCAAACCTGGGTTTTCTTCAACACTTTCGGCTACAGTAGCATTATTCTCGTCTGTTCTTAAGCGACGTGCACGGATTTCTGTATTGCGGTCCGACAAGGTGCTTCACGACGACCCAAAAATGTTCGAGTTTTACGAACCGTCTCTGCCACATTTTCACCATTTTTATAGTGAATTTTAATAATTTCAATGCGTTGTTGAATCGTGTATCGTTCCATTTTTATTAATGGCGTAGTTCCTACTTGTCAAATGTCAAAAAATGACAGCTCCAAAAGTGACATCTACCGAAATAGCGGGCTAATTAAAATAACACCTCTTATTGGAAATCCCTTTATAATGCACCATCTTGAGGCGCCCGCCAAAGTGGGCTAAGAATGGCGTCACATAGCTCATCGTATTCTACTCGTAAAGCTCTTTCATTTGATATCCATATCAAGAGGGATGTGAAGAAAAAAGTAATCTGCCATCTTCAGAGCGTCCGTCATATTGCATTGTCATGGGAATTATACACGTGTGCAAAATTCAAAGTTCTAACACAGTTTGAACTAGTCGAAATTTTGATTGCAAGATTTGTATAGCAGCCAGACAAGAAAAAAAGTTAAACAAAAGATTATAAAAATGGTTTTGATACATTGAATTTACGGTTATTCTGGAATACTATTATGTTGTGGTTCCCCCTACGACAATCTGTCTAAAACACGACGTGTGTAGAAACTGAAAAAAAATGTGTACGTTAAGATTTGGTAACGAGGATCTCACGCACAAATATACGCCACATGGTGCCGCATATTTCCACATACACGTTTTCATCTTTGCACGTGCATCAACTTCTGGGAAGAATTTTTTTCATTTATTATTTTTTCTCAATGAAATACACCAAAACGGAATGGAGTAAACAAAATACTTGAACCAGAGATAAAGTTCATTTTAATAAAATAAAGAAAGGCAGGCGAATGAATAAATTTTCGAAGATTTATGGGGTGAATACTGAAGAAGCTAAAGGAAAAGAAATACAATTACACTGGGGCAGATCAGAAGAAAAAAAAAAAGATGAAATGAAACTGGAGGCTGGTAAAATTTAAGAATATTTTTCGAACCTTACTTCTTTGTAAGTCTGTTTGGGTCAACAATTGTAATCGATTTTTCACCCATTTTCCAATATTCTATCATTTCCAAGCTATACAAGGAAAAATGGTTGAACAAGGTGCAAATAAATTTTGTAGAGATTTTGTGCAGATTTGATGGTTGATCTCAACTGATTAGTGGTGGTAAACTCGATACGAAAGAAATACATTGTCTTCGTTTATAGAACAAATCGATATTATCACTACATACTATTACTAATATTAAAATAAGGGCGTAAGGGCCCAGAAGTAAGAATATTGACGGATACCTATGAATATACCTGGGAGTATGCATAACGAGAAAACAATGTTTATATAAAAGAGAGAATACGCGTGATGGTCAACATAAAAAATAATCTCTTTGTTTAAACTGCTGTCAACAATATTTTAATAGTAATAATAATATTTTTTCCTCGCTGGATGATATACACAAGATTTATAATTTTTTGTAATATAATATTGGAAGTGGCGCTAGAAGTGTCGGATCTAGCTTTGAAATTATAGGTTGGGTGGGGGGGGGGGGTCATCTTAATGCAAATAAATTAGCAAAAAAAAAAACAAAAACATTAAATGGGGCACCACTTTTCCAGCGCCAGTAAGTCGCTTAGTTTAGCCACCCGCAGTACTGTACTGATGTACTAGAAAGGTTTGCGCATTAAGCGGTTCCATCAAACATTATCTGGTCAATAGAACATACAATAGACCGTCCTTTATACTGAAATTGAAAAGTGGTCAAAATCAAAATTAGGTTAAATCGAACATCTTTTTGATGTCGAACTGTCGACAATCTACCATCTAAAACACAGACGAAAATAAAGTCGTCATATTAGCCACCAATTATAAATACAAAATTACCTCTAGTTGGCACATCGAAAGACAAAAACGCTTAATGAAAAAACTCACTTTTCCACCCTGGAACGACGAATATTTCTAATAGAACTTAAACTAAAAGGTAGGGAAATTCTTATATTTTTATTATTCCTATATTCGAAAGAAATTATTAATTTTTTACGTTGTTTATCGAGAAAAGCATTTTTCAATGTTTTCGTTGAATTCTCGTTCACAAAAACATTGAAATAAAACGATGTATCCAAAATGTATAACTTCAAAAAAAGTGAATGTTATTTCGATTAAAAGCGCACAACTTCGTAAGTAGCGCATAGTACAATTTTGGAGATACATATGTACTTTTGATTATGGTTGGTTGCCTGTACTGCTGCTTGAACAAGATTACTGCAAGTCTTGAATGCCCGTCCTTCCATGAAGCTACGAAAAATCGAGAAATGACGTGAAAATGACGACAAGCAGCGCCACTTTCAAATGCATTCAAAAACTGACGAGAGAAATAGACAACGCGTGCCTCTGCAATAGCACAAACTGACGACAAAATGACAGCAAAGCGCTGTTATAACTAGGGTCTATTATCAGTCATCAAATGACGAGAAATAGACAGCACGTGTCTATGCAATAGCAAAAAATGACGACAGAAAGACGGCAAAAGTCAGATATCAAAAAGAGTTTAAGAACAATAGAAAAATTTCTAATATTAGGCTCGAGAGGGTTAACTAGGATTACGTCTACAAGGCTGTAAAACTCTGTTAAATCTAGGATCTATTTTGAGTCATTAAATGACGTTTTTTCATATATTTCTGTATAATACATGCATGGTCGGTCATTTTGTGATCAAATTCCGATTACATTATTTAAACTTATACCAACTTGAACTCCTGAAAGACGTCATATGTCGACTTAAAAAATTGCCAGTCAAAACGAAATCTATATTTGATGGAAACTAAGCTCGATTGTCTTAAAATTTCAAATATTGACGCAAAAAATGACGTCGCTGGAATTGGGTTAATACTAAGTCAATAATAAACGAAAATGTCCTAGTTTCGTAGAAAACTTATGTCTAAATGACGTCGAAATGAGCAAGGAATTCATAATCTATTTTCAGTGTTAAAAAATTAGGTTCTATAGATCAGACAAGTCTTAAAATGTTTGTTGGGGGTGTGTGGATGATGTGTCATTTTTTAGTATACTTTTTTTTACAAAAAGTAATTTTTTAATAGAATATTAAAACTGCAGGAGTCATTTAAACCAAACTTTTCTCAGTTTTACACACTGGCATAGGCATATATAATATGGACTGCTCGATATAGTATTTCATGCGGGTACAATTTTTTGAGTCAAAAATAGTTCTTACGTCGGTGCTAACCTTAAAAAAACCATTGGTGGGAAGTTGAAAGTGATTTTAACAAAACCTTTCGAATTCCTGTAGAGTATGTATGAATATATTGCCTTTGGTAAAGCACTTTTTATTACTAATTAACCGAAATAGTTAATTCAAAAACATATATTTCCACGAACCCACTTATTTAATTGCTGTTTACAGTTCTCTCTCAGTTGGTACTTGGTACTAAGACCGGAAGAGAACCCTATATAGAAGTGAACCCACTTTCTGCAGTGTATTTCTATGAACGTGTCAGTGGTTTTACATAAGAACACTGCTAATATTTTAGAATGTTAGGAGTTAGGACTAAGTTAGGGTTCTGATGTGGTAGTCAGGAAATCTGTTTCGTGGCTTGGGAAGTGTTTCTCGAGAGTTTTGAATCACCCAAAGTTGGGGTCCCAAACTGAAATTCTGAGAAAAACCTATACACATACATTACATGCATAAAATGGTGTTCATTGAATTAAATTTTTATTTTTTAAGTTTTGGAATAAAAATATTTTGTATAATTATTGGAAGTTGAATTATATACAGGGTGATTCAGATCAAGATACCTTCTGGTATACCACGCGATTCCTTGAGGTAAGCTGATCATAAAATTGTTCCACATAAACCCCCCCCCCCACCAGTGGCCAGTTGAAGATTTCGCCAATATTCGTGTGAATAAATGAGTATAACTTTTGAACCACCCTATAGATTTTGGTTGTTGTTAGCTTATTAAATAGCCAAGAAAAGTAGCTGTCGAAGAGTGTATTGCTCTGTATGTTTTAATTAATCATCTTTTAATTATTCGTAAATATTTCCAAAACATTGATTTTTTTATACACAAATTTCATAAATACCGTTATTTATTTCAAAAACTTTTGTGTGTAAAAAAATCAAAATTTTGGAAATATTTGAGAATAATTTAAAGACAGCTGCTATTCTTGGCTATTTAATAAGCCAACAATAACCAAAATCTATAGTGTAGTTCAAAAGTTATACTCATTTAGTCCCATCAGGGTTCACGAATATTGGCGAAATCTTCAACTAGCCACAGCTCCTAAAGGAAGGTTTCTGGGGGGGGGGGGGTTATGTGGAACAATTTTTTTATCAGCTTACCTCAAGGAATCGCGTGGTATACCGAAAGGTATCTTGTTCTGAATCACCCTGTATATATAAAAAAAATATATTTTTAAAAATAACTCAATCAATTAAATATTTTTTACTTTAATTTATTATACCCCCCCCCCCCCCCCCATGGATCCGCCACTAGGCGCTAGATAAAGTTATAAAATTCACAATAACAATATTAATAATTAGTAGTGAAAAAAAAATTAGAGCAAAAACAAAAAACAAGATAAATATATATAAAACATAAAATGAATAATTAAACAAAAGTAATCCCAAATAAGTTTATACTGAATATTAAAAGGAAGACGATTCCATAAGCGAACTACTTGAACAAGGTAAGAACTTTCCATTACTAATTTATAGAAGCGCAGTAGAATTAGATTTTTATTGCGTCGAGATGATGTGAATTGGAACATTTCTCTGAAATACTCCAGCTTATTCGACTGGAGGAAGTTATACAAGTATATCAATTTTCTTTTATTTAAATACAATATCAGCGAGCAACTGACCAAACGATGCCGAAAAGGTGAGACATTGTCGAACCTTCTGAATCCATATATGAATCTAATGCAGTCATTGAAAGCAACCTTCAACCTACGTGCACATGAACTATTCAATTTAGGAAAAATCAAACTGCCAAAAATGAAATGTGGCAATATCAAAATTTTAACTAATTTACAACGTGCTCTACTTGATATGTTGGCTGAAAGCCATAATATTCTAATTATCTTCACAATCCACTTAGCAGTTATTTTTGCCTTTAAAATTTAATGATTACAGCGCGTTCGATGCTCCAAAAAGTTTTATGCAGTACGTAGGGGAAAAAGGAATGAGTTATTTTAAAATTAGTATAAAATAATGGTTTCTATCACTTTAAGGTTGCCATGTGTCGTTAGCTGAATCCCTCTATAGCTAAAAACAAATAACGCACAGATTTCACTAACGCAAACAAATAACCAAGGCATTTGAAATAAAAAAACTTACAAGAGAAACGCTTAAAAATAGAGAGAAAAAGAGATTCATTCGCGCATGACATGCCTCCATACTTCAAATCTTCGGGGTGAAATGAAAAATATATATGTTTTTAAATAATTGTTATCAACCGAACTGATCGAGTAAAAGAATGTTTTCATTGTTTTCTCACTCTCTTCAGTGATCGTTTCACTTCGTCTCGAGTTTATATTTTTTTAATACAAAAAGAAAGGATCTATATGCTAAGTTAAGGATGTCCATGGGATGGCTGAGCACACCCCTATAGCACATCTACCCCTAGGTCCTCCCAAAAGTCACACGGTAGGTCAATGTTAATGTGTAGTTAATATTGACTTCGTCATCCTCCCAATTTCTATATCCTTTTTCGCAATTTTTACGTCATGTATTTTTTTTTGTTTTTAATGTGGTGTGGTAGCAGGCAGGTTATCTTGTAAAAGTTCAATTATTTCCAGGTTATGTTGAGTTTAGGTAATAAGCAAAAGAAAAGATTTTAAATAAGTTCAAGTTTTATAATATTGAATTTCATGCTCTTGGTTTTACGCAGTTTCCCTAATCGGCCGCCCTGCTTACAATAAGGTAATTAAATATGGATTAGTATAGGTTAAATATTATACTTTTTTCTGGTTTTATTTATTTCTAAATTAAGGTTAGTAGGCAGAAATTGTTGGGGCTCATTCGGCGTTTACTTCCGTGAATTATTGAACCGGTTATTAAAATCCCTCGTGGTTTATATGTAAGCTCCCTGCTTCCTTTCGCTGAGCTGTTTCTTGCTTGATCCTTTATTAATCCGTTGATCTTGATAAATAGTTTGCCGGAACTGACGTCTCCTTGAATGTACCCGATCCTTTTGTACACAAAAAAAAATATTTGTTGTGTCTGAATTTATTTCCAAACTTCAGCTTCTCAGTAATTGCGCAGCTCAGCAAACAGAAGGAAACTCACCGCCCAAAAAAACAAAAATGACCGAGCCATCAGAACAATCCGGCGGTCATCCACTGAATCCAAATCGTTGACTTCGTTCAGTAGTTGTACTGCCACATAGATTATCATCATTATCATCTGCACTCAAAAAAAAATTTCGAATGAATTTACTACAAAATACAGAGCCATCGCAGTTGCCTGCTATAATCTGAGGGCACTACCTTTAGTATGTAAAATGCAATTATTTGGCTAGCAAAACTACTGCAGAAAAGTAAGTTTACTTAGAGGATAAACGCCCCTTACTCGTTTTAAGTAAAATTACTTAACCATGTTTCCTCTACTTTCGTTATTCTACTGCATACGTAATTTTTCCATTAAACCATCCAGTTTTACATGAGTTTGGGTACTAAATGGTAGAAACTTTACTTCGATATACAAGGGCGAAATAAATTCTATTCAGCATATTCTTGCTTTTGACGTTTTGTTGTTAAGTCAACTTTGCTGCAATTTTTCGCACTAGGATTTGTCTAATATATTACTTATAATCTTTTACTGTTATGAGCAATAAACCATGCACATGTTTCTCCCAGATCTGAGGCATAGTTAGATAGGGCTAGAGAAAGGTATCATAGCTGTTGCCCAAGTTGATCTAATTATAATAATATTTGCAGGACTTAAAAACGAGGAAATTTTGGTCAGATTCCTTTTTTCACTTCTATTCTAGTGTTGCTTTCAATAATGTCGGAATATTACTAAATTTCAATGCGTATATACATATCAGATCATGCAGTGGCGTGGTTTTTTGCCAGTTGCTACAGTTACCACAACAAAATTACTGCATTATTATTATTCTCCAGTTTTTTGTGTTTTAATATTAATACTTATAAAACATTATTCCGATGCTAGAGTGATATTACAATGGTAACCTCGTATTTTTACCATGGCGTTTTGTAAATTTACTGACTCAAAGTAAATTTTCTGGAGATTTAGTAAAAATCAACCGAAAACAGTAATAAAATTACCAATTATAATAGAAAATTATTAAAAAATATAATTTTGCCATTGATTTTCATGATAACTAGTAATTTTACATAAAATTATAAAAATTTTTTAGACTGTAGTTGATATGTCCTCTTTTATTTATGTTCCATTAATTCATCGTTTTATTGAGGGTTATTATTCATTTCTTTTATTTGTTTTTATTTAAATTCAATTTAGTTATTATTTATTTATATATAATAGTTTAATTTATTTATTATATCATTAGTAAAATAATCAAGATCATGAATTTTTAGTACTTACTAATTTCATATATTTCATATGGGAATTACAGTGGCTCTTAAATCTTATTAAATCTTATAGATAATTTATATATGCATATGCGTAGTATTTAGTGGAAAGTAAATGGAAATAGTGTGGGTTCAATACCCAGCGTTACAATCTTGTTAATCTAAATCACCAAGTAAGTACCAAGCATACCGGCCTACCAAAGCTGACAGAATTTTCCAACATCTATACTTGTCCCATATCTATACAAATAATAATACTAACAGGTATATCAACTTAAAAAAAGTTTGAGAATTTCTGAAAATTTGTAATTAATATGTGATCTCATGTTGAGTGAGGACTTGACCGTCTTGATTAAGATTAAATGGATGGATGCTCGGGCTATCGGTCTTTATTTTAGGGGTGAACACTCCGCTTCTTCAGCTGTTCTTATCTATAAAGAACTACGTACGGAAACATGAATACCAATAGCAATTACTTTTTTAAAAATACAATTAGATGGCGAAGCAATAATAAATTAAACATTTAGATAATACTGTAATTTCAATGAATTACACAGCGTTACAAAAAAAAAAAGGTAACCGGATATACGTTTGACGAGATACATATAGTGTACCGTTATTCGAAAGGTCCATATATATAATAATTTACAACTCCACCATTTTTTATTCAGTGTCGAATTTTTTTATGGTATTGAAAGAAGTGAGATAGGCCTTTGCAACCATATTTTTCTTATTTCGATGCGATGAAAAGTCACGAAGTTACGTCATACGCTTGGGCATGCGTCATGAAACATAACTCTAAATTGGTGTTGTTAACAAGGGCTTTTGAATTTGTTGTAGTTGTGGTTATATTTGTTGGAGTTTTTGTTATGTTAGTTTTTGTTATTTGTTTCATTTTTTCACGTTTTCACACTTTTCGCGGTTAAAACCCAGTGCTTCTTCAACTTTCTCTATGGTTCAATATTATACGGAAATATAGCTGCTTAATGAGCATATATTTGATAACTGAACAGTCAAATTGCAACCGATTTTGCTTAGCAAACGCTCATTAGACGCGGAATCAAATTCGGTATTAATAATATGAACAGAAAAAATATATTGTATAGCAAAATAAGTCATAAAAATGTTGTCAAAGTTGAAAAAATGTGTAAAAAATGATAAATTTCGAAATATTTTCTACTGTAACTTCGGTACTTTTCATTGCAATGAAATAGGAAAAAATACGGTTTCAAAGGCCTATCTCTCTTATTTTAATACCACAAGCATATAGAATAAAAAATGGCGGAGTTATAAATTATTATATACATGGACCTACCGAATAACGGTTTTTTTTAGTCTAAAATGAGATTTTGGGGGTGTAAGAGAAATTTCTTGTATACCAGATGCCACTACTTTTAGTTCTACTAGACCTACAACCTACACTATGTCTCATCAAAAGTATATTTTCGCTGTAACGTAATGACAAAAAAACAACTACTTTTTATAACATATTTGAGACCAAAATATTTAGATCTCACGTCCAGGAAGATGAAACAGCATCCACATTGCGTTTATGATAGGTTGAGGGATTGTTTTCTGATTGTTATGGGTTAGTTAAGAAGTCAGCAGTACACCGAATTTATGTTGTCGGTGACTATTTTCCGATTTACTGTATTTGTTGTAGTATATACAAGCAAGACCTCAAGGCACATCCTCATCTCATCTCAATAAAAATATAATTTTCCGTAAATAATATTTCCAATCGGCTGGTTCTGGGTGTGGTGGAAGGCGGAAGGTATCATCGGTGGAGTACATTTACTTGAATCTATGCTTGGCTTATACAGGATTTATTTATGGTCTAGAAAGTGGTACAACAAGATATTTTTCCACATATTCAGTCCATGTGTTCTAAATGCATGGCTTCTGTAACCTCGCAAGAGCGATGTATTTGTTCGACTTGAAATTTACAATTGCTGGTTCTATGTGTAAGCAGGTAAATTTTTTTCCAAAAATTGAGGGTATCCTTGTACCATGTCTGTTTCTGGACTGCCAACAAATATGAGTAATCCAAGAGTTCTAACTCCAACGGGGGTCGTGTTGGTACGTCTACAGGTCAAAATTATTCTCCATTGGGTTTCGTAGCGCAGAAAATTAAAATATATAAGCTGTGTTCTTTTGTGTACCTTGTTCTAGAATTACCATATACTGGAGAGAACAAACTGTTCTGTCGATTGAAGCGAACTATTTGTATTGTTCGCTTCATTTATAAATCTTCTATGAAAATGGATGAGGCGTTCTTTTGTGTATCTTTTGTTCTGACCTGTTCTGTGGACACAAACAAACACAGCTATAGAACACAAGTAATGGACATTTTTTTCCACAATTTTGTTTTATATAATAATAAGGAATAAAGGACTTTTCATGTTCATATTTTTGATTTTTTTTCACCTGGATCATAATTCATGCAATAGACTGCTAATTTTGTTCACATTACACCAACATTACAATAGTACCTAAAATAAGAAACACGAACTTTGTCTGATAGCAAAAAAAAAATACAAAATGGCAAAATGGCTTAGTTTGGCAGCGCAACACTTTGTGTTCTTTTTCCTTTTTTTTGAATAAACTTGATTGACCGAATTGTAGCTCATGCTGGTCAAAAAGAAGGGCACAGCAAATTATTTGAAAGAAGCTGCGGTACCCTAAGTTGAAATGTAATGTATTTTCGAGTATTGATGGCGACATCTTTTTCAGTAAGATGCTTGCAACTTAAGTGACCAACATTAACCTTTAGCCGATTAGCACAAAAACTAGCCAAAAATTCTTCAGAAGTATTGGGATGGAGCCGAGAAATTTGCAAATATTTTAAAGTTCCGACAACCTTAAACTCGTTGTCGTAGTAATCGAATTAAATTACACTTTTAGCTGGTTTTTCTTCCTTGTAACCGTGGACTATTTTTCAGCATTAGCAGCATTATTTTTAGGTAGGTAGGTATAATTAACCATTACACAAGGAGTTGATAAATTACTCTGCTCACTGGATGCCGATAACAAAGTCTAGCATTGCGGTCTTTCAGTTGCTATTCTCAAATTTAGTTTAGAGATAACGACTGTCAATAAAAAACTAGTTGAACTAATGTTGACCTAATGCTGTGTTACATCTGTCAATGCTTGATTTGGGACATAAATTTTATCACTGATCATGAATTGAGTTTTTAGATCTCTAATTTCATCACTTAGACTAGTGATCACTGGAACACAGCTCATTATAAGGCAAAATAGAACAATTCGGTCACTTCCACAACACACTTTTATTAAGATCAGACCAAACCTTCGAGAATACTTCACAAGCCATGAAACAGACTCCCACACTACCACATGACAGTCGTAACGGAGTCCTAACATCATAAAATATTTGCAGTGATTTTATGTAAAATTGACAAAAGTTTGATTTGAATAGCTCCTCCGCCCTAAACTACTATTCATACAGAAAAATTGTGTTCTGATAATCTTAAGCATGAGTTCTTATCTTTCGAACAGAAATAAAATTTTTATAATATATATATTCGGACTCTGGTAGCACATACACTATTGCAACTATTACTCAGCTGAGAGTTAGTGAGCGTATAATGGTAAGGTTACTGTTAAATCAAAACTTTTTTTTTTTTTGTATATGTTAAGTAAGGTAATGGTATAGTTAGCGTAGCCTTTGGGAAGATAAGGAACCAAGCTTTAAATTACTAGAAGACTATTTTGCTGTACGGATACTAGTTTAGGCTCTATGGCATATATAAAGCCAATGTTTGCCACTTTTTCATAAGTATCAATATAAAACATTTTAGAAAACGGACTCACACGAACACATACATATAGATTCCTGTTGCTTGGGAAGTATTCTCGAGGGTTTTGGATCAGAGCTTTTATGCATTCATCATCAAGCCTAAACCAACGCTTATGGAACAGAGCTTTACAAAATGTGCATACAATTTTAGTTTTTTTTTTTTAGAACAAACCGAATCACATTTTCGATAGATTGAAGACACAATCACGATTGAAATAATAATTTAAAAATTAACGCACTAATTGAAAAGTTAATAATAAAAGCACAGATATTAGCAAATACTACCGCGCTCAAAGAGTTGAGCTAACATATGTTTAAAAACGGCTTCCTTAATTTTTATTTTATTAGACTTATTAGTATTTAGCAAACTAAAATGATATTTTTCGTGAAAAGTTGTGTAAAAAAATCTGCTCCATAATATACCCACTCTTCTCTGACGGAAACTTAACATATCCGACCATAAATTTTTCAAATGCCCATCATATCGACCATCTAAAAGACATCTGAATAGAGGCGACAAACTTCCCCAGTTGTCAGAAGTAATAAAATGACAGTAATAAAATTTTTCTACAAAAGAATATATCAACGAAACTCTCTCCAAAATAGCTAAATAGAAATAAACGAGTCGACTCGACCCATAAATAAATAATGAAAGTTTTATGATGACTCGCTGCTAAAGTGTACTGACCCATAAAAACATTTACGTAAGTATACTCCAATTAAAATTTAAGTATGGCCCAGGACTGTATTAAACGAGACCCTAAAAATTTATTTTCCGTCAAATTTGCCATAATTGCTTTTTGGTGGTTATGGACAACTGCTCATTATGATTTTTTTTTTATTTCAATTATATTTTTTGTATGAAAATATTTCGGCAAATTTCCATGGTGAACAATTACAAAAAAAAAAAAACAATACATATGCTAAATCTTAGGATACAAGATCAAATAGAAAAATTCTCCATCTATTTCCAAGAATTTGTTTTTATATGTTTTTTTTTTGCTTTGTGCTATAGAACATAATTTGATTAGCTTTTGTAAACTTATCAGGAATCAAATTTGGGGACTAGATATTTATATGATATTGCAATGGCCGCCCTGATTGTTTTTATTCAATTTAAGCCTCGGGGAAAATTATGATTGGATAAAAAAAGAGTCTTCAATATCTTTAATCTTTTCCTTTAGGATGGATCAGTTATGGGTTATTCATCAGAATCCACTCTTCTGGATAATATTATAAGTTATTTAAATTTGTAGCTCGTTTTCAAGAAATGAAACATGACCTATAACCTATAACTTTACTTGCAAAATACCACTAATGATAGAAACATTTGAGGGATAGGTCGAGAAAATAAAGAGTTGTTTCGCATCTCTAACCTAATTGAAAATTATTTTAGCCGTTTAAAAATACGCGCATATTTTTGGAATAAAGATTTTCTATCCATTGTGATTAAATTTTATTCTAAAATTTCATATGTCATGTGTCCTATTTAAAGTCAATTAAACCATTAAAGCAGAAAAGTCCTTGTGGATTATATGGAGCAATACAACAGATATCCAATGAAAAAATGGTGGACAAATTTGTTTATTTATGGAATGTTTAATGAGTTTTCAGTTACATCTCAAGCTTAGGCCTACACTGAAAAATAAAATTTAGTATGTGTATTCCAATCCCTCGCATCAGCAATTCTTTTCCAGTCCACATATGTTCCGACCACAGTTCCTCTCCATTTATTAAAATCTATTTTTACTTTATATTATGCCTGCATAGGTGTGAGATCTAGTCTCAAACAATAAGGGAAAGGTGCCGGTTATTGAAAGGATAGCTCAGCGTTTTCAACTTCAAATATAAAATTTTATTAATAATTCATTTACTTAACCTAATATCACAAAAATTCAAAAAATAAGCTTAAAACTAGAAATTCAAATAACAATTCAGTATAGAAATTCAATATAAATTTATAAATTCAAAATTGTCCAAATGACGTAGTCCGTTTCTTTATTTCTGAAATTTTGTTCAAGAAAGAATTTTTTGGAATTCTCCGGTATATAGCAAAAGCTAAAAAATGTTCTAATTTGTTATTTCATCACACAACCCATTAATTTTTGGTGACAAGTTTCAGGTCCCAAAATCCCAAAAAATTCTTTCTTGCACAAAATTAAGTTTAACCCGGTAAAAAGTCCAAACGTAATCTGTTTATTTTTCCTCCTGGGCATGTATAGGAGTGTTTTTTCCTCATATAATTCACACCCAGAATTTATTTCTGAGTTTATATGAGAAGAGATCAGTTTGATCTATTTTCAAGCGTCTGCAGCAGGCAGAAAACCAAGCTGCACCGATGAGTGTAAGGCTTTCTGCTGACACGAAACGCTTCATTTTCTTCCTTTTCTTTTTTATTTATTTTTCAGCCCACTGCGTGGCGTATACAGGTTCGATTCGCTTCGAATGAATCTGTTTCTTTAAAATTTTTAAAAAAAATTTTAATAAATAAAAAAATTGTTTTTTCTATTTCTCAAACTTTTCATTTCTTTCTTCTTTTTTCATTTTTTCATTTGTTTTTCAAATCACACAATTTCGCTATTTGTGCCCTGTTGATGAGTCAAACCAAGACCTGAAACTTTTCACCAAAAATTATTGGGTTGTGTGATGAAATAACAAATTAGAACATTTTTTAGCTTTTGCTATATACCGGAGAATCCCAAAAAATTCTTTCTAGAACAAAATTAAGTTTAACCCGGTAAAAAGTCCAAACGTAATCTGTTTATTTCTGAAAAGAAAAAGAAGACCAAAAAACTACATACAAAGGACATACAATAGTAATACAATAGTAATGCTGCTACTGCATGTGGGCCATAGGGCAGTAAAGTGATGCACAGACGAACTCTCTGCGAATCTATTTCATGGTAGCGGCCCCGTCAGACAGGAAGGTTGAATAAGAAAAATGGGGTGTGGTAGCGTGCTGCAACGTGTGGTGCTCAACAGATGTAGCACAATAAAAGTTTGGCAGAATTATTCTCCTATTTACGTGTGGGAATGTGAATGATAAGATTAGACTCTGAATCAGATGAACTCTGAGCCAAGAATGGTGTCATCTGTTGCGACTCGTCGGCTTTATATATCCGTGGTCACCAGTTATGTTCATCTCGCCTCTTGGTGTTGCCCTACAAACGCTTATTATAATTGCTTGTAATTTGATTCAGACGAAGGCGAAGTCAGCTGACTGTATAAATATCATTTAATGACATGAAAAAAATGTCAATATATGGAGGTGTATAGGATTTGGTAAGTTCGCGATTTATTGATTAATTATTAATTGATAATTAGTTATTGTTTTAGATAATGCAAACCTGATCCTCAAAGGTTCCATTAGAAGTAACATTTGGAACCTTTTATGTTTGGATGGACCAATTCAGGACTTCCAGTAAAAAATGCTACATACAAGATGTAGCAAATTTCGGATAAATATTCTGTTGATTACTATTTTTTAAGCTTGATACTTTGTGGTGTCTTTTTTGTTTATTTTAGGAATTGATGGAATTGATGGAACAAGGCTAGAAGTACTTAAGAGAAAATGTCGTGACATTTAGGTGGACTGATGGAACCGTAGGATTCAGTTAGAGTTGTATTGAAGTTTATATATAGTATATACACTTGTGGCCAACTAATTAAGACACATCGAAATTTGGTACAATTTTTCATTTCATTCTGCCTTGATTCCAACATTTTACCAAATATTACATTGAAATATATTTGCAATAAAAGTACAGTTATTATACTTCATGGGTACGACCAAATTTAGTTTTTGACATTTCGCTGCATAGTGTGCTGAAACAAAAACTGTGCATATTAGTTTGAAAGAGCGGTCAACTAATTAAGACAGCGTGATTTAAGTTGTGCCAACTCAGTTAAGAGTGATTTAATTAAATTGAAATTTTTTTTTAAAACATTTGTTTAACATCTTCACTGGTATTATGTCTGCTTTTGATTTTATTTTTAAAATAATATAAAATTTTATAGTTTCAAAATGGGGAAAGGCCCTGAATGCAGTCCCGAGGAACGTTCTATAATAAAGAGACTGTATGAACAAAAGAAGACAGCTTCTGAGATTGCAAAGCTAATAAAACGCTCCCGTTGCTGTGTGTATAATGCAATAAAGTATTATGAAAAATTTTCAACGACAGAGAAAGTGGCAAGGAAACTTCGGCCACGCAAAACAACACCTTCTCAAGACCGAATCATCCACAGAACCAGCACAACTGACTCTTTCTTAACGGCAAAGCGAATAAAAAATATGCTTAAGGAAAGCCACAATATAGAAGTATCCGAAAGAACCATGAGAAGACGTCTTAGCGACTTTGGATTACGAGGTTGTGTTTCCAGGAAAGTTCCATTGCTTTCATCCAAGAATCGGCAAAAAAGGCTGAAGTTCGCAAGAGAACATTTAAGCAAGCATCTTCAATTCTGGAGAAATACACTTTGGACAGATGAGACAAAGGTAAATCTATTTGGATCTGATGGAAAACGGTATGTAAGGCGACCTCCTAATCGGGCCCTTGATCCAAGATATACCACAAAAACAGTGAAGCATGGTGGAGGTAGTATTATGGTGTGGGCGGCAATATCTGGACAAGGCGTTGGACCTGTAGTGAAATATAATGGATCGATATGTCTACGAAAATATATTGACCGAGACAATGATACCCTATGCTGATGAAAACATGCCCCTTACCTGGAAATTTATGCACGACAATGATCCTAAATATACTTCACGAGTGGTGAAGCAATGTCTCAGTGATAATTTTGTTAATGTTCTTGAGTGGCCACCGCAAAGTCCTGGCCTTAACCCCATAGAAAATCTGTGGCGGACACTGAAGGTAAAAGCAGGATCAAGAAATATTTCAAATTTGAGAGATCTATGGCAAACAACCAGGGAAGTTTGGAATATCATTCCGCTTGAGGAGGTTCGCAAGCTTATTGATAGTATGCCGCGAAGATTTGCCCAAATAATTAAAAATAATGGGTATACGATACCTTACTGAATATTTTGTGTTAGAATCTTTAAATTCTAAATTAAATAAGTTTGAATTTTTATAATAATTTAAAAAAAAAATGGAGCGTCTTAATTAGTTGTCCGAATTTTTTAAGAAGTACATTTTATGTTACATGCATTTTAAGGATTTAATAAAAATATAAAAAATAAATGCTTTTGTAAACTATCATATATAAAGCCCTAGTAGCATTAATGGAGGATTTTGTTCACTTTTTTTCTCATTAACAAAGATACGCCATGAAGAAAAGAAAATCTTCATTAAATTATATGGTGTCTTAATTAGTTGGCCGCTAGTGCTATATACATATAGTATCCCAGAAACATATGGATGAAAAATCTTCCGGGCGATATGTGGATGATATTGCCAAAATATCTTCCACACGAAATTAAAGCAAATACTGTGAAATGATTTCTGCCTTGTCTTGCGTAGACGAAAAGAAGATGAAATTACAAACAATTTTGTTTTCTGATTTTAAATGTGAAAGCAAGAAGACAATAGTTTCGCTTATTTGTCATCTCTATACTACACGAGTTTATCATTTTGAAGAACGCGTCATTAGACTCCATGACAGTAACTAATTTGTGAGTTCACTAGTTATTTTAATTCCACCAATTCATACTAAAAAAACAAAATTAATTAAATAAATTAAATTAATGATATGAAAATAATTCGCCAGGAAGGGTAGAAGATACGCATTCGTTTCTTCAAGATGTTTTGCCTTCGGGGTAACAGTTTCTCCCGTTGGAAGCTAAGAATGCAATACGAATATGATTATCATCCGCGAGATATTTTATCGTCCAGGTAATAAGAAAATGAATCTTCTGCGTTTGGCCATGTTTGCTGGGATATAGTACATAGTTTATACATGTAGGAAGTTTGTGGCTACTTTTTAGTGTAAATTAGATAAATCTTCTGTATCAATTTTACTTGTGTTTCTATAGCTGAAATTTGAAAATGTTTTGTCTTATATCTTGTAATTATCTAGTTCAATTTTTGTTCAAGTTGTTTATCAGCCATTGAATTAAAATCTCTGTTCATCATAAAGTTATCTCGTAAGTTCTTGAAGGACTAAACCTGAAATTCTATCAATTTGTTAATGAATGAACAAAGGCCTATCTACTATACACCTGTTTCGATATTAGATATTTTCGCATACTTTATTAATTTAAGTGCGTGCCCTATACCGGACTGTTCCCTCGATCACCCCATTAGTTAACTCTGTTGCCCTAAAAGAATACGTGATGCGTGATAAAAAGCATGCCAAAAGAATTGATGTGCTTTTTTAATTACACCATAAATATACACCACCTTATCTACCCCAATTTTTTCATTGTTATGCAAGTTATTCGCTGTTATCGATATCTTTTCTTGATTTACTGATTACTCAAGTTTCCTATTTCATACTAATACTGATATACGAAGCATATCGAATTCTTTCCTCAAACCGATGATATACTTAACTAATTATGTTTCGTAAAGTGTATGAAGGAAAACTAATCAGACAAGAGAAAAGAAAGTTTTCTTGTGGGCTAACTTTCATTTTGTTTGTTGTAATGATAATAAATAATAATTGATTTTTCGAAAATTGTTCTTCAGGTATAATAAAAATAAAAGAAAAGTTTGATACACAAATACTACGGCTGAAATAATACAAAGCAAAATCGTGCATTGTGTAGATTCTATTGATTCATGAGATCCCGAATCAAACTAAACGAAACATGTTGAGTCTTGAGATATACATATAAATTAGATGTAAAGTTGTTCCTCAAGTTCAATTTTGATTTGATAGATGAAACTTGAGTGTAAGTATATCAAAACATTTCATATTAAAGCCCGGTATGCTAGAGCCAAGGAATTTTTGTTCCAATATAAAAACTATGTAAAAGAAAGACCATGGAATGCTCAAGGAATTTTTTTCTTTGCCGATTCTTTGAAGCAGTCTACTAGAGAAAAGTAATTCGAACAGAAAAACTCTACTTCTCGATTGATAAAAAGACGTCTTTGGTGAAATAATTGAAAAATTGAAAGAAGGAAAGGCGATTTCACATGAGGTGAATCAATTTTAAACTAACAAATGAAGGAGTAAAAATTGTTTTACGAGTATCTTCATTTCTCATTGGAAATTATCCATTTCTTCACTTTAGATTTAATATTGTATATTAAAACAACGTGGAACAATAAAGCTGCATTGTTGTTGTTTTTTTTATATACAGGGTGATTCAGATCAAGATACCTTCCGGTATACCACGTGATTCCTTGAGGTAAGATGATCAAAAAATTGTTCCACATACCCCCCCCCCCCCCCCCCTTAGAAACATTCCTTTAGGAGTTGTGTCCAGTTCAAGATTTCGCCAATATTAGTGAGAATAAATGAGTATAAGTTTTGAACCACCCTATAGATTTTGGTTATTGTTGGCTTATTAAATAGCCAACAATGGTAGCTGTTGAAAAGGATATTACTTTGTATTTTTTAATTAAGCATCTTTAAAATATCCTCAAATATTTCCAAAACATTGATTTTTTTATACACAAATTTCATAAATACCGTTATTTATTTCAAAAAAGACGGTGTCCGGCGGCACACTTTCCCTTAATTTTTTCTCACTTATTTTTTACGGGGTTTATTTTTTCATCAATTAGAATCATTTCCAGGGGTAGGAGTGAATAATTTTCAGACTTCGAAAAAGATGGACCACTCTAATACTCAACCTGCATACTCTTCAAATCTTCTCTTATAGATTTTCTAAACGGATTTATAATAAATAAATCAAAATTTGTAAAAAAATGTTGTATATCATACTCAAAATTATTTTTTTTGGCCTCTTACATCTTTTTTAATAAGATCTGTATTGAAATAAATTTCAATTACGATTTATTTCGGTTTTTGTCGTTCGCTGAACACTGAATTTAATACCATTTTACATTGAAATATTCGATTTTTAACAAAAATCTAATTAGAGAAAATGGACTGGAGAATTGTAATCCTCTTAGATACTTTTAAATTGAACATCATAGACGTAATCGCCTTTTAATGAGAGAAATTTTCTCAAAATATTTGAATTTCCATAGAAATATTTTCAGCTTCATATACAAATTTCAAAATATCAAAGGACGTTATGTGAATCTGATTTTGTAGGATACATTTTCGAAACGTGTGCTTGTTCGACCGTTCATAAATTTTCTCCCATAAAGCACAATATGTCTTTTTTTTATATTTTGAATAACTTGTGTTGCTACTATATTAAAAATAAAAAGTTCTCTAGGTAAATGAAAAAAAAAAAAAATGTAGGTCGTACCACTGACAAGTATATAAATGGACTGCTCGTTTAACCAAAAATGCATGAAAGCAAGTGGCACCACTTTCATGTTCCTGTGAGAGCATACTTTCCAACCAAAACAGCCTTGTAAAAAACACTTCCTTTGCTTTATAACTAAAAATGAGCAATACAAATAGTCGAAAATATTTTGTGGTAAACTCTGTAAATCTCACTGACATGCATATATAAGTAAATTCCCAAATAATTTAAATACAGCGCCAGTCAGAGCATAATTTTTGAAATCAAAACTGGTGCCGCATGAAACAGGAGATCAGTCAGTCCATTTATATACATGTCAGTGACATATGTATATTCGCGTGCTGTTTAGTGACAATTTCACTCACTTGGTTTTTTTTAGTGACATATGTTAAATATGTTTAAGGAAAAGGAAAACGCAAGCGGAAAAAGATAAAAATGATGGTGACTTTTTAAATTGTTCATTAAAATATAAAATTCAATAGTTTTTTATAAATTCAATTTTTGTTTTTTATTTGTATTTTTAGTGTAAAAGTTATAACAAAAAAACAATTGAAGTCATCATAGATTTTATGCTGAAGCATCCTTTTATATCTAAAGGGCTAAAATACGCAGAATACATCGCGTTTATAATTTTTTTCAAAAATAACAAAAATACCATGAAGTCACAGTGTCTGGTTATGGCCTTTATGTACCAACCGTCTTTTCCTTATGTTCAGCTAGGTAGGAATACTATATCTTGCCTTTTGTCAATAAGGTACATAATCTAAGCATTATACTTAACATTCATATGAAATCCTGTGATCACCAGTATTTTATATGTTAGCATAAATCTAAAGTTGATAAGAACTCTCCTCTTGCAATATTTACAATAGTGGTCGCCTAGTTTCAGTCGCGTAGATGTGTGAGTCGGAGGAAGCTAGATATGGCATTGAGGGAAATTAAAATATATGTAGATCAAGTTCAATACACGTTCACTTAATGTCAAAATTATCTCACTCTACTGCGCCGACGACCCCCGAAATAACCGCTTTCCTTAGTACATATTTGCATCCGCTTGTTAATGAAGTTTCATTGAGATTTCTATTTCTATTGTTACCGTCTTTCTCCTATTTTCAGAAAATGCTAATTCTTGGCATACTTTTTTAATTCAGTATTCATAAAAAACAAGTGAATTACCATAATATGTAAGGCGAAGAAAATGGAAATAATTTCAACTGAAAATAATGAACGTATTATCATCTAAATTCGGACAACTTTCATCCATTTAAGCTTGCCCTTCCTCTGATTATATTCCACATCAATGTTCAAAATTCAAAGGATATTTACATAACCAACAGCCAGCCGTAATTTAAGGGGATCAGAAGATGTTCCAGGTTCTGGTCACATAAATTTAAATTGTTTGACCCTACTGAGCAGAAACGACTTATCAAGTACGGAATTGGTCAAAGAGATTTTCCATCTCAATTGTAGATTTTCAGGTCAAAGAGATTTTCCATCTCAACTTTCAGGTCTTATTTTTAAAGATTTTTAGAGCTATATAAATTATGAGTCATAATTTTTCTCTTGAATTAACAAAGTTATGAATATTTTTTTCTCAAGTGTAGGATTTGTTATATTTCCTTTATTAAAAGATGAAAAAAAAATGTATGGTCTGGAGTTGGCTGGTCCGTCCTGCACGATAGCGTGGGATAGTAATTATTGGCTTCATCTCTGTCCGATGTGGTTTTCTGCCGATAGATGGGGGTATTAAGAGTGCTGTACTGCTAGCGTTTCTATTAAGATTATCGCAGCATGGAGATATACAAAGCCATTATATGGCGGTTTATCTTTAATCACTGAGACAGCAGTAGACCAAAATAAGCAAAGCTCCGTAAGATGCCACTTTATCATCTTTAATACCTTGCTTGAACTTAAATATTCCACGCACAAGTCTTCTGTGGTTTTATGATGAATAACAGTGTTAGATAGTTTAAGGGCTGATAGAGCACTTAATTTAGATGTGTCTTTTATTATAGACGATGAAGTCATCGGGTATACTAAGTTTGTCATTCTGTTTGTACCACATAGAAATAATGACGATAGAGCAAAATGGATTGAACACCCAAGCATAATATTAAAAGTTATTTTTAATTTTCCATGTCCGTCTGTATGTCCGTCCGTCCGTTTATCCTCACGATAACTTGAGAACGAGTATACTTACTTAGAGAGCAGATGTCTTGCGCACGGCATTTTAAAAACAAAGGAAGTAAATTTAAGTTCGAAAATGGGACAAATTGGATGACTTCTTCGTAGGGTTGCCATATAAAACTTTTGTTTTTCACTATATGAATCTCGTCCATCCATCTCTCCGATTTGCTATGTGAGATAGCTCGTCGACATGATGTTTACCGCAATGTAGTGCGATGGATCGACCAAATGCTAAGACGTAGACACTTAACTGTGGAGGTAGGCGGCCGAACTTCTCTCAGTGTGCTGGTGGAGTGAGGCTGCGCGCAAGGTGGCATGTGCATGTTGGTTGACTCACTCATCACGGTGCTGAAAAATGTGGGATTCTCATGTGAAGCGTATGCGGATGACATTCCTCTGCTTATTTTCAGACACAGCATGGCTGCTGCTGCCTGTGCCTTCTTGCAACGAGGTCTCAATATTGTTGTGGACTGGTGCACCTGTCATGATATGACAGTGAACCCAACAAAGAGCAGCTTGGTGCTCTTCTCCAGAAGACGTAAGCTTGGGTACTTTGTTCTTCCGAAGTTTTTGGACACACTCTGCAACTCTCTCCTGATGTCAAGCACCTTGGAGTCTTCCTTGACTCAAAGCTAACATGGGTATTGCAGGTAGAGGAAAAAGTTAATGCGGCTATGAGGGTCTTCGCTCTATACAGGAGAACCTTTGGCTGCACATGGAGCATGAGTCCAAGAGTTGTGTATTGGGTGTACACCTCGATCGCCGACCCATGCTCACATATGCTTCCTGTATATGGTGGCCCAGGACGTTTGTGGGGACTGCGATTCGAAAGCTGGCGGGCCTGCAAAGGCTTGCCTGCTCGGGTATAACAGGCTCCATGCAATCAACGGTTGTTGCTCTTGAGATCCTACTTAATCTGCTACCCCTGGATTTAGTTATTCAGACAGATACCAAAAGGGCTTAGTGCAGGTTGCGCTCATAGGCATGTTGGGAGGACGGCTGGACTGGTTCTTCTCATTGCTCTCTGGCGTACGGGCTGGACTTGGAAAACCCTCTGGTCGGTATGCCACGGGATGCGATGGTACCTGAGCTTCGTTCGGGCGTCGCTTCTCTGTGAGCTTTCCTGTAAGGGAATCGTGGACTGAGGGAGGTGCGTTATCAAGCCTTCCCCAGGCTGCACTAAAAATTTTCATCGCCGGCTCTCTCACTAATGAGGGAGCTGGGGTAGGTGTCTACTTTCCTGAGCCTGATATTGGAATGGAGTACTCACTTGGAAGACACACCACTGTCTTCCAGGCTGAAGTCTTCGCTATATCAATGGCAGCGAAGTTAGCCCTTGACATGCAAATCAAGGGGAAGGACATTGCTCCCCTTTTGGGTAATCAGGCAGCCTTGATCACTCTGAGTGGACCTCGGATAACGTCTAAGTTACTGGGGGATTGCAGGTCGTCAGTGGATAAGTTTTGTATTCACAACAAGGTGTCCCTTCTGTGGGTTTCTTGTCACATGGGATCATGGGGAATAAATGGGCTGACTTTCTAGTAAGGGCTGGTTCTGATTCTTTGTTCCTCGGACCGGAGCCCACCGTAGGCGTTGCCACCTCGAGTATCGGAACTCTCATCAAAGCGAATGCTCATAAGAAGCCTCAGCAGACATGGGAGACCCTAAGTAGTTGTAGGTGTATAAAACTGTTTATAGATGGGCCCAATGGTAAAATCGCCTCTCTGCGTTTTTCATTAAAATCTAAGATAATATTTTATTAGTAAAATTATTAGTTTATCCTATTTCCCATGATTTTATTAATAATAATTGGAGCAAAAATATTGTTTTAAAGTGGAATAAATTGAGTTTTTCGGTTTACATTTTTCGGTTTTCGGTTTTGATGTCAATGGCAGAAAATAAAGCTCTAAATTCCAAGCTTCCAAAATTTTGACTATGTAGTAGTAGCGCGAGCTCCCCTAGTAGAAATTTGTCGCAGTTTTACCTTATGTTATTATGTAAACCAATACAAATTTGACTAAAAAGCATCAAGGTGTTTGCAATTCATGAAGGAACATATAGAAATTTAAGTCTCGATTAGCCGTCTGATGAGCATTCATTAAATCTCATCAAAGGGCTCATTGGATATCATGAAATTGCTCCCTATATACTAAACTAGCAAAAATAACTATTTATTCTTGTCATCACCGTATCACATGACATTTCTACTAGGGAAATTTAAATTGATTTTTTGTGACTTATGTATTTAAATTTTTAAATTACTTATTTTAAATTATTTTTTTTATTTGTTTTTCCGCGGAAAGACTGTCGTCCATATGCTGAACAAATAAATTGTTATGGCGAAATTCTTACGCCTCAACGTCTCTGCGATTGATTTGCAACCGGAGTTTGAATTCGGAAAAATATATACAATCAATCGTAAAATTAGATTCTTATTTATGAACTCATCATGACACTCATTTACATGCTCATTAATAAGCTCATCTTGACATTCCTTGCTGTGCTCATTAATAAGCTCATCGTGATATTCCTTGCTTTGGTCATTTATAAGCTCATCGTGACATTCCTTGTTATGCTCATTAATAAGATCATCGTGACACGTATTATGTACTCATCGAACTACTCTCCTAATATTGTAAAATGCACAAAAGAGAAGCAATGTATACATTTCTAAATAAGTGAAAGAGATGTAATATCTCATGAATAAGTAAATAAATGATTTTTTCCGGTTTTAATTCAAACGTAAATAAATTTCATCAGTACGTTAATCTGATTACTCATGAGGAGCTCATTGATGAGCTCATTCTGATTTGTCTGCCAGGGTCTTGTTCTAATCACATTCACAATGCCCACCAGTAATACTTATAAAGTATTATTCAACATTACATACATACATACAAAACCGAGAATTTGCTGGGACTACTGGATATTGTCGTCACCACGAGAAGCTTTTGAGAATTAAAATCAATAAATCACATTCACTTTTTATCAAATTGATTTTTATAAAATAGTCTGCTTACAGGCTTTGTCTTGTTTTTGGTCTACTGAATAAATTTACCTCAATCTTCATTCTCGTGATGTTGAGCAATAAATTTTATTCAAGTTACAGGGGTCTCAATTTTAATGTTATAAAAGTAATTATAACATGAAAAGTATTAATAAATTTTGATAAACAGCTCCGGTAGCATTTTGAAATATATCTGGACAACCTATGTACGAAAAATAATTAAAATTGGTATGTAGATGAAAAAGTGTATAGGGGTGGGTGAGAGAAAAATTACACGGTTCTTTTAGGTATTTGAAACTCTCGCAAATTTATTCAGCCTTCATTAATCATTTTTATATCAAATTATCCCTTTAATTTGTTTTCAGATAATGTCCAGAATATTCAAATTCGTCATAACACTTTCAAGGCCGTTTTTCCTAACTCGTTAAATTTTTTTCTTATTCTTGAACGAGTATAGGTGATTTATTATTTCCGAATAGATATATTTTACTGCTTATAAACATGCTGATGTGATGGCATCCCAAAAAAAAAAAAAAAATTTAATTGTGAATTATTGCTAATTTGTGTAAGCAGTCGTATCGACAGAAAATCAATACTCATCGGCTGTTTTTATAAATAGTAACCCAAAAGTTTCAGCACATGCCAGGCTACAAGTGGTTTCTTCATGCTACATCATCACCACCACCACCACCAGCACCACCCTCTCACAAATAACCTTGTTGAAAGTTGTCCTTGCTCCTTGAAGAAATGACGACTGCAAAAAAGTTTCTATCCCATAATGCGTTGGGTTTTAGTACGTCGAAAAGAACTTCCATGTATTAGCAATATTCAGTATGATAGCGTTCACATCAATATTGTAAATCCCACCGTGAAGTAAATGAAACCATCTTGTGGGTATGTAGAGGTGACTCTAATGGAATAGAAATGGCAAGGATTCAGTGACACAGTGAAAATAGTGGCTAAGTATAAAAGGTTTGGCATAAGAAAGTGCCATTTAGACTACATAACTATGGAGGTTGATTTCAGAATTATCTTCCATATCTGCCCATTTTCAGATAGCCAGACAGGAATCTAGTGTCATCTTATACGAAAACTAAGAGAATAAAAATGCGGACAGGATAAAGTAGTGTCCATAATTAATTTAATGTAATTCTGTCGTTAAATATTTATGCATTATTTTCTTCCCAATAAATGGGAATGATGACAAATACCTACACATATACTTCACACCTAAAAAAATCACTTTTCGGATGTAAATGGTGTTCGACGTTCGTTCATATGTTTCCATTTAATTATGCTCCTTCAGGTTCGCTTGTGATTATCTTGCTAAATCTAGATCGTTCGTGCTTACTCATTTTCGACCTAGTTAATGTGTTTTCGGTTATCTTTATTTATGTTGATTTTCAATGCTTCCCATAAATTTTTTCACGTACTAATAATTTTCCCTTTTGACCACGCAATTTTTTCTCTTTTTTTTTATATCTGCTGCCTTTGTTACGTTCTCGAAAGCTGTTGGTTTTAGTTTTATTTATGAGGTTGAATTATCATATAAAAGTATTGATGCTGTTCTAATCTAATTTCTGGACAAGATGTTTATGCAAAGGAAACCAGATTAGTAAAGATGGGAACGCTGTGGAGACACCTACAACTGCTAAGTAGGAGCCCAAACTTCATAAAACGCCTCAAATCACTCCCAAATGGTTTTGGACTCGACAAACGCCAAAGCAACCTACATAAGGGGAATACAATGCTATAATGACATGTGTACAAGGTTAAGGGCCACTATAACTGACGGCAGAAGTCACTCAACAGTAAGGGCTTTGCCCGCCAACAAGTGACTATACCGGAATCACTGACATATTGTCTTCATCTAATTCATTTGGTAATCCTGGTATTTCCTCAGGTCAGGTATCGTTTACGTATCAATTATGTATATCTTTCAGTCTGTTAGACGAGAAATCTCCTTCATGTAATTTCTACTTGGTTTATCCATATGCCGCCAGGCAAAAAAGGGGGAACAATCACCCAATTTCAAAGCGCAATGAATTATCTTGCCACCTTATAATTCACACATACTTTTTATAAAAAGTATTTATATGGGCAATTGGTGTGACCTCCAACATTGAACTTCTGCGATAGGCGATCAGAGATAACCATACCGATGAGACCTCTCTGATCGCTGGGTCGAAAAGTTCAATATTTCTTTTTGCACTTAAAATGCATTTTGTAAATTTATTGAAATTATTTTCAATAAATTTCAGTCTGTTAGACGAGAAATCTCCTTTATGTATATCTTTAATTAATAACGCAGCACATAGAACTTTTGTAACTACTCCTTAGGAGTTGTTAACAAGTACTTAGTTAAAATATAAAAAGAAAAGGAAAATCTGGCTTTAGAATATTAACCGTAAAATAATAATTAAGTAGTAGCTAAGTTAAATTTACTTAAATTTTATTAGAAGCCGAATTAATAATTACAAAGTAGATAAGTAAATCGAAGTGTAATCGCAAAACCACCTAGCCGCTTCTATTGCCCACCAGACATGAAACAGATCACGTGAACCTCCTTCCCTTAGTGAACAGTGCAGAAGAGAAAAGAAATAACCCACAGATAGTGAGAGGTGCCCATCAGACTCTTTCATCGTAGAGCCTCAGGGCAAGGAAACTCATAAAAAAAAAAAAAAATAGAAAACTTGGGTTAAATAGTAATAACTACATAATTACAAAAGTAATCGATAAAGCGAATAATTAATAACAATCATGAATCAGAAACTAAATAACTAATAATACACACAGACACGACTAAAAACCTCAATATATAATCAATAACGCTCACTTGTAATAAACACCACAGACTACACAAACTTCAGAAATTTTTATTAAATTTATATATATATATAAAACAACTAAGATAATAAGTTAAACATAAACATTGTAAAATATAAACAATTAAACATAATTAACGAAATGTGTACAAAGAACTTGCAATACGACCGCATGACAAAGTAAGCGGTAATTTATCAATATAACGACGGGTAGTGTGCACCCGAGTTAACTTAATGAACAAGTCGCGCCAAATTGGTAAAAGTGTCACATTTTTCGGACAAGTACGAAAGGCCAATAAAGGAAGCCTTTTTTTCCGGTTCATTGGCGGGGCGAAAAAGTTTAGGCAGAGAAACGGCGAGTCCAAGACTTAACATCCAGAAAAATCAAAATCCGGGATAGTAAAAAACTCAACGTGAAAGATTAAGATTTGTTTTAAATATAAATTCTTAAAAAATAAATTTTAACTTTAATTTAATATGCTAAATTTCGCTGTTTAAACCTAACCATAAGTCACATTTTAGCACAAAAGCCATAATCGTTGAATTACGTTTCTAAATTTTGCAATGTTGTAAATCTGCTTACGAATAATTTATTACCTCTTCTGCATCATCGCCATGAAGGATAAACGAAAAGGAATTAGGGAGCATGAGGAGATTGGCGAATGTGCCGGTGTATAACACTCTTAAACCTTCGCAGATTGTATGCCGGAGGAAAGACAGAAAATAGTAGACTGTTCCACATTCGCATAGTTCGCGATACAAAAGTATTATGGAATTTTACTGTACGGTCGAAAATAATTTTAAGGTAAAAGGTTTCATTAGAACATTGAGCATGCATATGTAGCGATCAAAGAGCGAAAGGCATCCAACAGTGCTACATCCGCAATGAGTGCGAAGGCTCTCTTCTGGACAATATCCAATGAAGCTAAGGCTGTGCCACCACCCCCGGCTCAGATATGTGAATTCTATTCCATTCTAGGTCTGATGTGTGACTTGTAGAGGAGCTCTAGATTCGATGGGTTGAAGTATTTCTTACAACTTTTCAGAAATTCAAGACATTTCGATGCTTCTTTGATAACGCAGATGATGTTGTCTGTCCAGCTTAACTTACGGGGAATATTAATGCCAAGATTGCATGCAGACGATCTATCGTAAATCAGCGCTCCATCGAGTGAAATGGGAGTGGAGAAATTATGATCTTGTTTTAAAGAGATGAGGCAGCTTTCGATTTAAGATGCATTGAATTCGACGTTATTCGATCGTTATTCAATGATCTAATCATGCATTCTCGTTTGACATATGTGCCACTCCCTCTAGAGTCCGCAATAGTATCAAAGAAATAAGTGAAATCAAGCGTACTGTCGTCAGCGAAACTATGGATGCGATTGAAAGTAAGAACAAGTAAAAAAGCTAGAATTAGTCTAAGATCAAGTCTTATGAAACCCTAGATGAATGCCCATATGAAATTTCGTAGGATCATCCATTTGTGCAATTTTGATTTTTGAAGTGGTTTTTCGCATATATTTCCAGAACGGTTCGTCTGACAGGAAAAATGATTATAACCAATTTAATAGGATTTCGTATTCTAAAGAAATTTTTAATAAAATAAAAATGTCTGGAACTGATCGTTTTCACAGTATACGTACAACTTCTAAATTTTTATATGGCAACACAAAGAAGGTGTTGCCCGATTTAGCCCATTTTTGAAATTCTATTTAATATTTTTATAGAAAGACTGTGTACAAAATTTTAGCTCTATGTATTAGCGAGCTCTCCGGCAGTGTCCAAATATGTCGTGAAAAACGAAATGTTTGTATGGCAACCCTACGAAGGAGTTACCCGATTTGTCCCAATTTTGAACGTAAATTTACTTTTTTTCTAAAAAGCCCGTGTAAGAAACTTCAGTTCTCTAAGTGCAGGCGTTCTTGAGTTGTCGACGGATGGACGGACGGACATGTAAAAATTGAAATACGTGGGTGTCCAATCCATTTTGCTTATTTCTATGCGTTACGAACGGAATGACAAATTTAGTGTACCACTTATCAAGGGTATAAAAAGCAGATTATTAATGAAAATTAAGAAGAGAGTCGGAGATATAAGGGAACCCTGGGGCACACCAACATTTATGGGATGAGGTTCAGATACGCCCCGTATTAGGCGAGTGGATAAGAAAATTGCAATTCACAACAGGAGAGGAGACGAGACTCCAAGTACCTTAATTTTGGCAAAAATGGCGGGATAACAAATACTACTAAAAGCCTTTGAAATAGCCAAAAGTCAACTAGTCAGCTAGATAACAACAATGCTATGCAATGGGGCTGGAACGAATATCTAGGTGGACTGATGCGCAAATTTATCCTAGATAGCTGCAGCTGTGAAAGTGGTTGTTATAAGCAAAGATGTGGCTGCCGAAAACAACGCTTAAAATGTACCAATTTATGCAGTAATTGTAATGAAAACTGCTCAAATAGAGAATATTTGAAGACGTAATTGATTTGGAAGAGATTATTTATGAAGAGTTAGCAAAATGTCTTTATATTGAAATCGAGGAGCTCAAAGACATCGATAATCTCGAACATCCTTCGGAATTTGAAAATTTTATTATTTAAGAAGAAGAACAATGCAAAAGATGTAAAATTCATTAGAATCTAATAATTTATTTTTATAAAAAAATATCAGTAAATTAATTGTTCTACTTAATAATTACATATTCAAATTATTTTATTGAAATATACCTAAAACAGATTACTCATCGTTATACTATTTATTTAGTGAATAGTAAAATATACGTTAATAAAATTAAATAAAAAGATTACGTTTGGACTTTTTACCGGGTTAAACTTAATTTTGTTCAAGAAAGAATATTTTGGGATTCTCCGGTATATAGCAAAAGCTAAAAAATGTTCTAATTTGTTATTTCATCACACAACCCATTAATTTTTGGTGACAAGTTTCAAGGCTTGGTTTGACTCATCAACAGGTCACAAATTGCGAAATTGGGTGATTTCAAAAACAAATGAAAAAAATGAAAAAAGAAGAAAGAAATGAAAAGTTTTTCGTGGAAGGTTTTTGCTTTTTTTTCACAAATTGTAAATATATCGGAAACGAGATGCCTCCCAGATCCAAAAAAAATTGTGCTTGTGCAATGCAAAAAATAAGTAAACAAAACTGAGGCCAAGCCACATGAAAAAGTAGAAAATAAACTTTTCTTCACATACAGAGGTGGACTCAGATTTTTTGGTTGGGACATTTCTCTTGAATATTCTTTCTCTTCATGAATCAAATCACTTATTACCTCAGATTGATCATACTGAAATATATCGGTGATTGTCAGCGAATAAAATCTGAGTCCACCTCTGTGTGTGAAGAAAAGTTTATTTTCTACTTTTTCATGCGGTTTGGCCTCAGTTTTGTTTGAAAGCTCGTTCTTTACTTATTTTATTTTCTGCCTTTTTCACGTTAACTAAATTGTTATTACGTGCTGCATGGAGATATTTTAAAACAATTTTATGACGGGTGAAAAGACACTGATTCACCAGTTTTCAAATAATTTATTCGAGTATTAAATCGTTGAAGTACTGCAACGGTTTTCTGAAATTCAAATTATATTTTAAACAGCGCTTTTTAGCTGTATTCCAACTTGATCCCATATAACATGAATTTTCCCTATTTTCCATGTTTTCCACAGACTTTTCCTATTACTATGAAATTTTTTTAAAAATTTACATGAATTTTCCTCGATTTTTCATGGAAGTTTTCATGATTGTTGAAGAGAAAATATTGATGTCAGTAGGACGGAAAAAATGATTCCGCATAGCTTATAAAACTTTTTTTTCGGAAAATTTTCCAGAAAAATTGGAAAATTCTGTATTTTTCCTGAAACAGATTTATCACTAATCATATCGATGAAAATTTTTCCGATGATTTTCCCGTTTCTCCGGGCTTTCCATGGAGTTTTCCACAAAAGCAACTTTATGCAACTCATTTCGCTCTCTTTGTCTTAGGTTGCAAAACGCTCAAACGCTTCCTTGGTCGGAAAAACTCCGGAAAAGCGTTTTACATGAATTTTCCTCGATTTTTTCTGCAAGTTTTCACCATTATCGGAGAATGATGCCAGTTGATAGGGAACTTGATCCTGCAAAATTTAGAAAAAAATGTTACCGGAAAATTTTCCGGAAAAGTCGGGAAATTCTGAAAAATTTTTTTGGAAGCATCAGAAAACTCTGCATTTTTCCTGAAACGGATTTATCACTAATCAAATTTTCAAATCATTTTTCCCTATTTTCCGGCTTTTCTAAGGAAATTTCCGGTTCAAATTTTGATAGATTCAATTGTCCCGCGACGTGAACCTGTGTGCCAAATTTCAGCTCACTGTGATGATGAAAAGTGGGTCTACGAGAGTGTCGAAAATAGTAAAAAAAAAATATACAGAGAGACAAATTCGTACACGAGTTAAAGGGGACGGGCTGGCCTCAAAAAAAGGTGTACTTTCGCAAAATTTCATGTTTTTGAATTATTTTTTCAAGAGTAAAAAAACTGAAAAATCGGTATTCCGCGATTTTCTTCGAAAATTTGAGGTTATGTTGAAAAATGCCTTATATGAAAGTTTTATATATTTTTATTATCTATAACCTTCGCGAAGAACATTTTCCTCTAGGAAGTCATCTTTCGCCGAAAATCATAAAAATAGAACACTTTCAACTCCTTAACACCCCTCCATTTCGGACTTTCACTTTATCTAGTGTTAATTTTTGTATTTTCTCTTAATTATAACCTTAACTAAATTTTCCATCTGGTCTTCGCCTGTTATTAATGCTTTCCGCTTAAGCCTTCACAATCCGTTTTGGCACCAGCCAATTACTTTGTTCTTAAAAGAATTTCATTGAACGAATTCACCGAGTCCTATGCCTACGATAAGAAATATTTATTGTATATGAATTTTTGACAAGCATGATGTGTGTGTATGTAAGGTTCTTCGTCGTTCAATCGTTATTGCTACTTTCCATGAGGCAGTTTCTTCCATCTAATTTCATTTAATACAAATTCTAAACACAAATTCTCATATAAATTTCCAAGAAATGAAGGACAAAATTTTTAATTATTGGTTAGAGTAATTTTACCAAAGCCCTCGATCTGTAAATACAATTTCCCTCTGTTCCGAAAATATACTCGTTGGATCTATAATTTTTTTTTCGCATTTCCTTTTTGTATGATGCTAATTTGAATCAGTCTATTTATAATTCTGGTATAGCATTTCCATTCGCTTACTTAAAGAAAATTATATAAATTCCTAGAATCTATGATTCAATATGAAGGTTTTCCGCAACACAATAGCTGTCCTGGATGCTATGAAGAAAAATCTTTTCTTTCATTTAAAAAATTGTTTTTATTAAAATGGAGGTACAGGGATGTGTCCTAAGTTGTTAACTGAGATCGGACAGGACTTTCTGCAGAGAATTTATATATCCTAACAGGATTTCCGAGTAACATACCACGGACACGTTTGTGCTGTGTGGCAGGTACCCCTATGATTTTAACCTTAAAAGAGCCCAATCTAACACTTTGGGTTGTCGGCCACCAATATTGAAGAAAGAATCCATAAGAAAATAATCCTTTCAACTCCCATTCCCCTTCTAATTTTTGCACGCTCATTTTATATTGAACTGAAAATTTTCTCGAACAAAATGTTCTGCAAGTAACAATTTTTTTTAAGACTACACTTTTAACTTTATTGACAGTAAAGTTACTCCAGACGTATGAATGTATAGCTTTCAATGACTATACTCGTTTTATTTATGGTCTAAGTCACGGCGACAATATTTCTTCTCTTATAAACTCTCTCCTTCACCAATCACTGGAATTCCATCTTATTCACGGGGCACTAATTTTGTTTTTTAAACAAACTTTTCCAGATTGCTCAACTCTTGAAATCATTCCACGTTTTTTTGTTTTTTGTTACATTTTTCAGAGTTTTCTCTTTGTTCAGATGAAACACAGTTCCTATTCGGTGCCTTCAAGATGTATTGACACTCATTTGTGGAAGATGGTATTCAGGGGAGTTTTCATATAAGTCACAGGTCTATGTTTAGCTTGAACTTTATTTAAACTTTTTTTTTTGTTTTTTTTAAAGAGCCTTTTATAAAAAAAGTGGACGAAGGAAAATTTAATTGGAAAACTTTTGAAGGATTTTAAATTACATTTCAATATATGAAAATTTTCGTACCTATGTATGTAATGAAATGTACAGTAAATTTATGTAATGGTGATAAATACAAACAAAAAATAGGTTTACATTATCGCCCTTATTTCATCTATAAAAAAAGGAGACTGTAAAAAAAATTAGGACAATTCGCTAAATTTAAGACTCGTTTTTTACTAAAAATGAATGTTCATTTCTCTGACGGAAAGGGAAAATCAGTTTAATTTCCCAAAATCGATGGAACATTCAATGGGTGTAGATATTTGGTACCAGAAACCCTATATAGTACGTAAAGTTCCCGAAATGTTACGCTTTCTTGGATAAAAGGAAGAGAACATTCAATAAATTAGGTATTATTTTACATATAATAGTACCTAGATTTTAGGGATAAAAACCTGTTTCACTTTTTCCAAGGTGGAGCTTTCCCTAATCTTATCAAAAAATACCTAAGCTTAGTGGCACAAGTTGATGCCACTCACTTTACTCTGTAGCCTCTATAAAATGTGGACATTAGACCTTTAAAAAAATTTTAGGATTTACCTACTTACCGCAAATTTTTATCCATTACTAAGCCAAGCTCAGGAGATATCCTAGAATGCAAAGCAAAGCAGGAAGGTATAACCATTTTAATAGAATTCTACATGCCGAAGACTTCTTCAGTGTATTAAAAATATCTGAAACTGATCGTTTTTTTTCAGTGTATACACAGATGCGTGAATAATTGTAATTTTGGTACGACAACCCTAAGAAAGAGTAGCGCGAGTTTGTCCGTGTTTTAAATTACAGTTAAAATTCATTAGCATCTTCTCAGCTAGTTTCGAAGTATATATGAAAATTTTTCTATCTTAAAAATATTAATTGTAATCAAGAAACCGTTTTGAAAATTTCAACCACATTAGAGTGTTTTTCAATGAAATAAATTCATAGCGAATATAGTCAATATGCAAGTGACTAAGCCGTACTGATGAGTATACGGTTCCTGCTGATACGAAACGCCTGCTTTTGCATAGAAATTTTTTTTTTTTTTTTTAAAGATTTTTTGTTTGTAAAAGACTTTTTCCATGCAACCTCAAATTCTCAAATAATTTTCAAATATAAAGTTAAAGCGAAGTCCTACGAAAAAGTTTCCCGATTTAGTCTATTTTCAAACTTAAAAGTTCAATTTTAATGAAAAATGTTAACATTGAAAATTTAAACTGCATAGGTCAACGAGATCTAGAGTTATATATCGTCCAGATGGATGGACAGATCGGTAGTTGGAATATTTGTTCAGAGCCTCCACTGCGCGATATAATGATAGATGCATGTGCTTTTTACTGTTTGTTTTCATTTCTAATAGGCGGATAAACATAAATATTTTGTAGTAATTTTGCCTAAGGATATGCAACTCATATGTAATAGATCTACCGAAAATTTGCCAGAATTCTATTTTTGCCTCGACATTATTTTAGACGCTTCGTTTGGGTGCATGTATTTTAGCTGGCAGCAGAAATTTAAATTGTCATTGTATTTTCAATTGTTATTATATAATTAACAATACTTTTCTAAATTGTTAATTCATTTCAAGGAAATTTAAGAAAATTAGCAGAGGAAACGGGAAAAATTAGTATGTGGCAGGATGAAGTTTACATTAACAGGGATATGGGACGGACAGTATTGGTCAGGGTGATGGTAAGAAATTTCTTCCGGGATATGAAAAATTATGATATCAGAAAGTTTAGTGCTCATCCAAGAGCGATATCTGAGACGGACCGAATTGCCATTTTGCCGATTGCGTCAAATTCTACGTTAACTCAAAAAATTGCACATAAGAGTGAGTGTTCAAGTACGTATGCGCTCTATTTAAAGGGTCTGAAAAAACTTCAAAACTATAAGAAGTTTTTACTAAAACGTAAACCTAGGCTGATAGCCAAGAATACATATAACGTCCAAATTAGATGGTGGTAGAAAAAGTCATACAAAATGCTGTAATCTCCGATGACAAAAAAAAAATTAATTTAAACGTATCTGCAAGTAATTTTGAAGTTTAATGATTGATTTGATTATTATATTTAAATTAACCAGCTAACTCATGTAGGCACAACGGAAATATACTCTGTTACCATCAAGATCCAATAACGCATATATATTTAGCTCAGAATAAAGGCTAGATTGTTACTTTTTACGTAGTAATTATTTTGGGTGCAAAGTGAGTCTATGAACTCACAAATGTGATATAAACAACAATTATAACCATATTCATTTAATATAATAATCTAAAATAAAGATCGACCAAAATAAAAAGAAGTTTTTATTAATATAAATCTGAATGCTGGTCGTGTACACACTAAAAATTACGAGATTATCCGAAAAATACTACACGACAATAATTATCCCTCACATATAATCACACGTATCATAAATAAAGTTAAATACAGGAAGCAAACATTGGCAGAAAACAACGAACAGGATATGCCTGAGAAGGAAAAAAATGAAACAATCATATACAAACGATTCACATACACCCTAATGTCACAGAGAATATTACAAACAAATTGAGGAACATTAACAGCAATCTACTGAAATAGCGGGCTAATTAAAATAACAGCTCTTATTGGAAAACCCTTTAATTTCTTGCTGGCAACTCTGACGCGACAACTATTCCTTGAATTCCCGTATCTTATATGGGACAATTTTTAGATACTAGTTGAAACTTTGAAATGGATAAAAATTCATTTCTAAATGTCTTAATTGGAATACTTCCGATTTTATAGAAGGGGGGGGGGGGGAGGCACAAATTCTTTTGCACATTTTCCAACTAAATATTGAGAAATTCAAAATTTTTGACAACCAATTACTTAAACATTAATAAGAAAAAGCTGTTTTTCCCTCCTCAACTTGAATCACTTAAATCGATAACTACAGACCAAATTTTGCAAAAAAAGACAAAAAACAAAAACAAAAAAACAATTGTGTAATTGAAGGTTATTGCATACCAACACATTTGAGATGTTGTTGTTCTAATCAATCTGTTTAAACAATAACTTTGCTCATTAGACGTGACAAAAAATGCGGTGTTATTTAGCGAGCACTGACGCATAAAATCTTGTAAATGGAGCTTGATTAATAAATAATTTCATTTTTGTTTATTCACAACTAACACGAAACACCTACACTTAAGTAGTACTATAATTTGCGATTAATTCAAAATTAATGAGATTCAATTTACAAAACTAAAATTGATTCATAACGATCGATGTTATTTACACATAAGGTATAATATTAAATAGGAGGGGGCATCTAGTAGACGACAGGTATAGAGTTTATAAAAAAATTATTTCTTTGAATTTTGTAAAAATACACAACTTTCGTTATAGTCCCTCCAATAGTCGTAAACCTACGCTTAGAATAAACAAAACAAAATTTCTTCTCGCATCAATTTTTGAAACTCTTCAATATTATTAATTCTTCACACAAGGTGCCACAATCTATTAGAAATTCTTTAAAAAAAGCTGAAAGAAATGCAAATCCTATATGCAGCCTATCTCAGCCTATCGATATCTGAAAGTCTTAAAAATATGTGAACTAAAAAAATTAAACATAACGAAGGTTTTTTAATTAATTGAAATGTATTATTTAAAGTAGGTAAGAATTTTAACAATATATTACGTACTGCTTAATTGTCATTATTGAATTGAAAATGTAATTACCGCGTTTAACCTTAACTGAGAGGTGAAAGGGATTAATATATTTTACAACTGCCTTTCGAGCTTTTTTTGTGAGACCTCCTTTATATAGGTAATCATTGAAAGGTTTATAGTCCGTGCAATGGTAGAATTTATATGAAGCCCGTTTAATCTTACTTGAGACATTGATATTGTTATTAAAATTCTTCACTCATTTAAAGCGCTATAGCTGCTTCCTGTGAAAGCTATGGACTCGTTATTTCTCTAAAAATTGGGTATCGAATACATACTCAAATAATTATTCGTTATTTGTACTCATATTCAGTTGATTCAAAGTTTTCATTTCATCGTAAATTCGGTATTCTATTAACGATGGAAAACAAATAACTACAATTCGTTCTACGGCGGTACCCAGTTAAAGTTTTCGCTAAAATTTCATGCCATTGAGTACTGCACCTATACGATTACCAAACAGGATTAATCACACATTTTACCCAGTTGTTCACGCAAGTAGGTACCGAATCTGTTGTTTTTTTCTTCATCACTAGTGTGACAGTGGCGGTGAGAAGTGAGCAAAACAATGCGGTGGTGGTGCCAGAGTTAACTTAATAAGTTAACCCTAGTATTGAGTTTGGGCAAAGTAAAATTTATGCTAATTGCGATGGAAATAGGAAATGCCAAAATTTTACTAGTCACTTAAGAGGAGTCAGTACTCAGCAAAAATTTTAATTTAGATACAAGCGAACCTGTAGGTAATAAAACTTACTATTCGTAGGTTTGTGTGCTGAAAGTATGAAAATTCATATAAAATTAGCCTAGACCTAGACCACAAGTCAAATTAGAGACATCTAGCGTAAAAGACAGAAACCCAACATGCGACAATTTAAGACGAAAATGGAAATTTGCAGTTCAAAGAAATTGAAAATTTTTAAAGAGAATTCACTCTCCTAAATTTTATTTTGCACATAATTGTTAAATATGCTATTTTGCTTTATATTTCTACAATTTTCAACGAAATATTGCAATTTCTCGTCGGTGAAATATCGAGAAAAAAAAAAACAAGTACCATTAGAGTTAAACAATTAAAAAAAGCGCCACTAAAAATGAAAAAAACTTGACGTTATTTTCTAGATTTAGGTTTTATCTTTCTAAAATAGAAATGAGAATACCTACTAACAGGAATTTGATTTGAAAAAAATCAATTTTTACCATATTTTACAAGTTTCCGAGCTAATATCTCCATTCCAATACATTTTTTTATTTTTCTCGACATTATTTACTAGACCTCTTCGTTACCTTCAATTGAACATATAAGTCATTGTTCTTGTACCAATAGTTTGTCAGAAATTCGCATTGAAAAATGTATGAAACTTGCAAAGCTTGGTACTGACTTCTCTTAATGCCTTTAGCCTATTATCGAATTCGAGTAAAATGTGATATTTCCATAGAAATTCTACAGCTGGTAAAATCACAAGCACAAATTTTACTGAAGATTTTACTAGTGCAATACGGAGTTCACCGATAAAAACTGAAGGTCTCCTTTTTATAAAATAAATGGCACTATAAATACTCCACTCATTTTACTAGGCGTTTTAATACACGAAAAATTAAATGACTAGTAAAATTTTGACAATTTCTATTTCTAGGAGTTAAAATTGTTTTATCAAAATGTAAAAATGAATTATCTTGTTTTCTCCAAATTAACAGTTACTAACGATTTTAGTATGAAATATTTGAAGAACTCGTTTAATTTTATTTTTGTTTTATGCATTAAAATGCTTAGAAAATGTGTGGAGAATCTATAGTGCCATCTATTTTTATTTTACATAGAGGGAACCTTCAGTTTTTACCTGAAAACTCTGTACTGCACTAGTAAAATCATCAGTAAAATCTTTGTTTGTGATTTTACTGGCGCTGAAATTTGTATGGAAATGTCATATTTTATTCGAACTCGATACTAGACCTTAGGAAACAGCCACACAAAACTGGAAAAATTCCTCGTTTAGAACAAAGAAAGAAATATATGCAGACGATTTTCGCATGAATGAAAGAACTTAACTATGCATTGCTCTAGTGCGACTGAGAAAACGAGTTAAAAACAAAACTTGAGAGAACAAATTATTACCCGAATGGTAAAATCTTCTTGAATAACTTCAATATATAACTTCCTTTCAAATTATTCATAATAATGAATTTTTCGTACAACAGGTTACCCTACCTCAATTTTTTAAGAAAAAGATAAATTTCGCTTTGGACAACGTGCTGAAAGGAGTACCTATATAATTTCTATAAATAAAAATTCTCAATTTTCCCAAAACTATCAGAGAATCCAGCATCAGTTACACGCACTTAATTTCTTTAGAGCAAAGTGAAATTGCTAGAAAATATTTGGAATAAGTTACAACTTCTCTTCCTTTTGAAAAAATATTTTCGACAGCAGAACTAGTTATAAGAGATAGAAGGAATCGATTTTTTCCTGAAAATGTTGAGAAATTAATCTTCTACCATGCTAAACAAAATATTTCTTAAAAATTATTAATTTACTTCTGAGAAATGTTATTTTTTTTCTGCTGAAATGTTTGTTTTTAATTTTTTAATTCTTGAACTCTAATTGGGTACTTTTATTTTCATATTATAAATAATAAATATAATAAGTACGAGTATGCTGCTTAAAGAGTATTTTACGTAAAGTACCGAATTAGAAAGTAACGGATATTTTTCGTAGAATAACGAATGAGTACCGGGTAACAAAAATAACGAAATAGCACATGCTTACTACGGACCCTAATTGCTACAAACAAATTTTTAAACAATTCCCTTATATCTGTTTCTAGTAATATGGTTTTTGCACTACAAAAGGTGGGGTAGTTGTGATTTTATATTAGTTCGGGGCCTCGTTGAAAATTCCAAGTTTTCACCCGTGGGGGTCAACTTAAAGTGGAGAATTCACAGCACAGTTTATAGTTTTAATACGAAAACAAATTATTAATCAAGTTCTTGTAAAAAAACAAGACAAAGAAAAAAAGTTAAGAAAATTAGAAAAATTTAGTTTAGACCACCATAAGTCCTGAGAGTAGAGGATCGGGAGGCTTACAGTCATTGGAAATACCACGATGTTTGGCATAGACGGTTGAGATACCACCCCCTCCCCCATACAATTTTTTGTTTTATTTGTTTGATTAGGTGACTCCTGTCGTATGGACCACCATAGAGAGACACCCTGTATAAGGGGTACTATACGTATAATTTTTTTTAGAAAAATGTTTACGTTTATACAAAAAATGTAGGGAATTTAGTTTTCTTCAAATTTACATCAGTCATTTTTGTCGTAGGATCAACCGTTGAGGAATTATTTTAAAGAAAACCAAATTTTTGTAACTTTAATTCAATGCTGAAAACTTGGATTTTTCATTGGGGCCCGGAACTAAATAGGTATGATGGCACCAGTAGTGGACCGATTAAGGTAACCTTACGCTTAAAAATTACTGCTAAAATACATATTAAGAAAAAATTTTCAAATTTATACTTGGATTTTAAAGAAGCACCCTATTATGTATTCAAAATAAAAAATAAGACGACATTTGATGCTTTAACTGTTTTTTATTTTAATTTGAACTCTAATATTCGTGGATGCACCAAAAAATTCCAGTAGTTGACCATGAATTGCACCAGTAATTGACCAGTTTTTCAAATTAAATATTTATTTAAAAATAAATTCTAATGAAGGTATAAATTAATATTTTGAATATAAAGACTATGAAAATTAAACATTCTGTGTAAATAAAAGTTATATTAAAATAATTAAATTCTTTTGAATTTTTAAAAACTAAACAAAACATTCTGCAATTTAAATATTTATTGCAGACATTTATTTATTTTTAGTCTGTATACATTATTCTTTGCATTTTTCTTTTAACACTTTTATTTAATTAGTTTTTTTTAACCCGTTCCTGGTTTTTTTTCGTTTCTCTGCGCGTTGGTTCTTTTGTGCTTCTTTATCTGTTTTTTAGTTTTCTTTGTTTTCCCAATAGTTGATCCATTCTTTGGAGGATACTGCATCAGGAAGTCGTATTTTATTACTTGTCCTTTTTTTTTGGGGGGGCGACTCAGTAGGTCACAAAAGTACATTCGCGAAAGCACGACTGATATGTCAGCCTGAAGCTCCTGCGGCTTGTTCAGTTGAAGAATTTAATGTCACACTCATAGTATTGGATTTTACCTGGGAAGGAAATAAAGTACCGATTTCATGGTAGTTGCACTATTCAATTTAACTTATGAAAACAAAACTAGCCAAAGTCCGTAAGAAATATTTCCGTCGAGTACATACGATGTGTGTATGCATATGGAGGTGCAGATTTATAAAATGTAAAATAATAAGATATTTTTACCCGACTTCAAAAAAGGAGGAGGTTCTCAATTCGACATGTTTCATTTTTTATATTTGTCCAGCGATTATTCCGAAACTACTCAGGCGCGGATCTAGCATAGAAATTAGGGGGGGTCATTTTACAAATTAAATCATCGAGCAAAACAAAAAAAAAACAAAAAAACAAAACATCCAACGCCGGTTTGAATGGCCACCGCAGTACTTGCTGCAGTATAGTTGAAACTCGGAAATCCGCATTAAGCGGTGCGGATGATGTGCCTTTTTTAGTATACTTTTTTTTTACAAAAACTAATTTTTTTAATAGAATAGGGTGCAAACTGCAGGAGTCATTCAAGCCCAACTTTTCTCAGTTTTACACACTGGCATATATAATATGGACTGCTCGATATGCTATTTCATGCGGGTACAATTTTTTGTGTTAAAAATAGTTCATACGTCGGTGCCAACATTGAAAAATCCATTGGCGGAAAGTTGAAAAGTGAAACCTCTCGAATTTCTATTAACCCAAGTAATTTATTTCGACAAACCCACTTATTTATTTATTGTTTACAGCCCTTTCTCAGTTCGCACGTTACATAGGAAAGTGACCAACTCAAAAAATGCAACTTTTCAGGAGAGCGAAAAAAACGAAAAGCTGTACATAGAATTAATTCTAGCTTAAAGCCTAGTATCGAGTTCGAGTAAAATGTGACATTCCCATACAAATTTTAGCGCTGGTAAAATCGCAAGCAAAAATTTTACTGATAATTTTACTAGTGCAGTACGGAGTTCACTCGTAAAAAGTGAATATTTCGCTATTTGAAGGTAGATGGAACTTTGCATGTCTCCACTTATATTACTGAAAATAAAATTATGACATTTCCTGTTTCTATGACAATTTTCAGGTTGTTTTTTGAACTCATTGAAGAATTTAATTTTAATTGAAAACTTTCAGACTTTTTCTTAATTTATTGAAGGATTTAAGTTCTTATAACAATTTTCAGATTAATTAAGTCAATTTTTAATTGTAAGTTGTAGAAACATTTATCTAAACTTTATAAACAATTTGAAGTTTTTCAGCGATAAAATTTTTAGACATCTGTCACTTTGTTTTCTCCAAATTAACATACGTCAAAATTTTACCAGCGATTTTAATGTGAAAAATTTGGAGACCACGTTAAATTTTGCTTTGCTCGAACTCGATACTAGGCTTTACGTAGTAATTGTTTGCTAAAAATAGTCTGAACTCTTAAATTTGTTAGTAAATATATTTCTGAAGATTTATATAAAAGAAATTTTAAGATTTTGTTACCGCAGTTGGCGAGGTTAGCTGTTAATCCCGCATCCTCTTAAGTTGTGTCGCTTTTCTTTGTTGCGAAATAAATATTTTTACAAGTTTTTTTAAGTGGCACAACTCAAAATACGATTTTTAAGAATTAAATTCCGTACTTTGAACTTTGTGGAAAAATGTCATAACTCATAATATAATTTGTAAGAAATAATTGCTGTTTTGTGGAAAAGTGACACAATTTAAAATAATACTCTTAAAATGTCGAAAACATATTTACGTTTGTTATAAAGATCGTCACAAGTCAAAAAGTGACACTGACACACTGTTCTATGAAGAATATCTCTGTTCTTAAGTAACAGAAAAGTGATACTATCGCCATCTAGCGGCAAAAACAATCAGATAGAAATATGCCAATTTCATGGTGTAATTAACTCAAAAACGACAAATTTTGAGTTAGGTCACATTTCTATGTGACGTGCGAATTAGTAGTTGGTGCTTAGATCGAAATGTACGCTATATAGAAATGAGCCCACTTTCTGCAGTGTATTTCTATGGACGTAGTCAGTCCATATTTTAAATGTCAGTGGTTTTACATAAGAACGCTGCAAATATTTTAGAATGTTAGGAGTGTGTGAAATTGCCATCAGTAATTGATTCAAATTCCTCAGTTAAAAACAAAAAGTATTTCCCATAGAACGACTTGGGACAAATAAAAGTTTTAAATTTCAACCCAAGTCGTTTCAATAGAAAAAAGCCCCACGACAAATCTTACCTTTAGTAAGATTTGTCGAAAATAAAAATACGATATGTATGTACATATATACCTACATACATAAATTTTTATTTTTTTAAGTTCGGAATAAAGTTTTTTTAAGTTGAATTATATAAATAAAAAAAGTATAAAATAAAAAAAAAATTATTTTTTCAAATAACTCAATTAATTAAATACTTTTTCTCAAATTTAGGGGGGGGGGGTCATGACCCCCACGACCCCCCCCCCCCTGGATCCGCCACTGAAACTACTCGACCGATTTCGATAATTCTATTTTTAAATGATAGATTGTAATACCCCGGTGGTTGTATTCCAGTTTTATTAACCGACTTAAAAAAAAAATCGACTTCGAAAAGGTAGATTAAAAAATCCCAGTAAGAATAATGAGTAAAATAGGAATAAATATTAAAAAGGAAATTACTAAAAAGTCAATGTAAAAATTCCAGGAACAAAAAAGTAAAAAATGTTTTTATGCTGAACAAAAGTACTTTACTCAAAGCCGTTGTTGCATCGGCTTTGAGTAAGGGTACGTGCACAACGAGGCGAGGCGTGGTTATATCAAGAGTATAGGAAATAAAATGATTGCATGCTGTACCATGAGAGTGTTTACAACAACGCTGTGGCAGAACTAGTGCTGGGCGATGTTCATTGATGCTTTTAAAACATCGATATTTGGGCTTTCGATGTTCGATATTTTTACATCGATGTCGACGCACTAAAACATCGATGTACATCGATGTTATCCTTTCCATGTTAGGGAATTACATATGTCTTTCCGCAAAGGAATGAAACCACGAAAGGAATAAATGCATACTGTAAAAAGCAAATCAAATTTCAAAAAATTTATGTAGATTTGAAAAAAGAAACACGTATTTCATTAAAATTTTTGTGGTAAAACGGAAAGAGACGTAGTGAAGTGATTGTTCATTTCATTTTCCAAGTATCATTACAATTGATCATCATTAGTTCTTAGAATGATTTGGGCTGGGGGAAGAAAACATTGTTCGGTGGAACCAATCAGAATTCATTCTTTTAAATGGGAGGAAACAGAGTGCCCTTAACGTAGATACATCAAACTGCTGCCACTGAGAGCGATACAGGCTTGTCTATTATTTTAGCTAAGATAATGTCTGCCTGCAAGCTCGTTTTCAGTCTCAACAAAGATCAATTTATGGGCTAATCACATCCGCCTAATAAATGAAAAAACAACAGAAGCATCGGAAGGTAGTTCGAAATGTAGGCAATCGGAAATACCCTTTTATTTAAGCGTTCCTTTGAAGCCGCTTCATATATATCCTTTGGAATGATGGCAGCGTCACCAACTTATATATCTTGGCTTATCACGTCTTGTAGCCAATATTTTGTCCATTGCGGCTGCTTCTGTGCCAACCGAACGTTTTTTCTCTAAGCTAAGCGAGACTATAACTCAAAAGAAAAACAGTTTGCAAGGAAAATGTCTTTGCCAGTTATTGTTTCTTCAGTCTATACAGATAAGAAGTTTTCGGACCTGTGATTTTTCATTTTTATTTAATTCATTTATGTGTTATTTTTAGAAAACTTTTCCTTTAGAATTCATAATGAATGAAGTACTTGTTTTGCTTTGTTTTCGTTATTTTTATTAAGTTATAAATAAAGACGACAGCAACAAAAATTCTAAACTGAAAAACATAGATTTTTCTATGATGTGTTTAAAATTGATATGATCGATATTATCGCCACATCGATGCTTGTTGGGCGATGTCAACATCGATGCTGAACATCGATATTTCATTCCGATGTCCCAGCACTAGGCAGCACTCGGTGTGGTGAGCACCTCAAGGTATCTAGCTCGAGAATGAAATTTTTCATTTTTTCGCGAGGTGCAAGATATATACCAGGCATGGCCAAATTGCGGCTCGCGAGACGCATGCGGCTCTTTGAATGAATGAATGCGGCTCTCGAAAAGAAATGAAAAAATAAATAATACATATTTAATAATTTATTCAAATTGTTATAAAATTGGAAGTGATACATATGTATAATGTTTAATATAATATGATTTAATAAAATCAATTATTATATTTGTGTATATTTTGTGCTTTGTTTCAAGTTACATCTGCAATTATAAGTTTCTATGTAATAATTATGAAATTCATTTTGATCATTTCAAGGTAATTATTCATTATTTCATTATTTCAATTGTTTTATTAAGTTTGAATTATTATTTTATTAGTAGAATAAATTACGCATTCTTAATTGAAAGGTTAAATATGTCGCCAGAATACAGAAAAAGGAGATATGAAGAAGAAAATCGTAACTTCAAGCAAGAATGGGAAGAAGCATTTGCATTCGTCGATAAAAGGGGAAAACCTTTGTATCTTATCTGCAATGAGTCACTTGCTCATTATAAAGCCAGTAATTTAAAACGGCATCATGAGAAAATACATAGTAAATTTTTGGCCGTTAAATACCTACATCCGAACAAACAAAATAAAATCTTTAAAGTCTGGATTAAATAGTCAGCAAACATTATTATCATCTTTTAGTAAAGAAGCTGATAATACTACAGAAGCTAGTTTTATGATCGCTTGGAACATCGCCCGTGCTAAACGACCTTACACTGAGGGAGAATTTATTAAAAAGAATATGGAGCAGGCAGTTAAAATTCTGGATCCATTAAATATAAAACTGCACAGACTACTTAGCAATTTTCCAGTATCACGTCATATAACCGAGCGACGTATTACGGAAATCATTAAAGATTGTAACAGCGACTAGAAGAAGATGTAAAAAATAGTGTAGCTTTCAGCTTAGCCGTTGATGAATCAACCGATATACAGGACAGTCCACAGTTAGCTGAATTTATCCGATATGTTTCCGCATCTTTAATTGTGAACGAAGAACTACTGGATTTGGTAGCACTTAAAAATACTACCAGTGGAATTGATATTAAGAGTGCATATTGTCAGATACAGGTATACCACTGAACAATTTGGTAAGTGTAGCAACAGACGGAGCACCTGCAATGTTAGGAAAAAATGTAGGCCTTATAGGTCTGTTAAAAAAAAGATCCAAGAATACCAGAATTTTTACCACTTCATTGCATTGTTCATCGTGAACATTTAGTTGGTAAATATTTTAAATACGAGAACGTAATGAATACTATGCTACAAATCGTTAACTATATTCGTACGAATTCAAAAACCCATCGCCAATTCAAGAACTTTCCTGAAGAAGAGGACGTGGAAGGTCATTCTCAAGATATAACATTTTACTGCCTTGTGCGATGGTTATCCACCTATAATGTTCTAAGCCGATTTGTTGATTTAATGGAACCTATCAGCAATTTTCTCAAAGAAAAAGAAAAAAACTGTCCTGAATTAAAGGATTATGAGTGGATTAATGACTGTATGTTCTTAAGTGATATAATGAAGCATCTGCAATCCCTCAACCTAGCATTACAAGGCAAAGATAAAGTTATTACTGATCTTTTTCAAACTGTTCTAAGTTTTATTAAAAAGATTCAGGTTTTTAAACGCGATTTAAATGCAAAAATGTTCAATCACTTTCCTCGTTTGAAGACAAGACTCTCTTAAATTGATGAAAAAAAACAGAGTGAATACGACAGAATTATTAAAAGAATTTCACTCCAATTTGATGATTTGAATAATTTAAAGATTTCTCTTAACTTTCTTGTAAATCCATTCGAGATTGACGTAGTTAACGATGGATTATCGATTCCTCACTATATTTTGAATGAAAGTGCCACAGGAGAAATGGAATTATTAGAACTTCATGATGATCACAGTCTTAAAATGCATCACAAATCAACACAATCTGCAAATGAGTTTTGGAATCACCATGAAAGTACCCTAATTCAAGGAAAGCTGCTAGCACATTACTGTCCATATTCGGCACAACATATTGTTGTGAGTCACTTTTTTCAACAATGAAGTTTATAAAATCAAAGCACCGTTCACAACTCACAAATGAGCATTTAACGGAATTAATTCGTACCGCGCTTACTAATTATGAACCCAATTTCAGAAAATGCTCGGCTAAGAGTGTTTTGTTTTTGCTTCCGGAACGTGACTCCTGGTTCATCCGGGGACATGCCAGAACCATGTTAAAAAGCTGTTAGCACCGAAGCGCCAGGTTCGTGTTTTTGTGCAAAGGAAGCAATAAACGTCAAAAGTACCAATCATGCTTTTTCCTAACCTCTTCTTCTTTCTTTGACATTTCAAAACAAGAACCGCGGGGTTAACCCAAGTAGCAAACAAAAACAGAAAGTGACAGCTTCGAGAGTCATGAGTGCCATGACTCTGGCAAATCGAACACCAAATGGACTTGAGGGTTAACACCGAAGCAAAAACAAAAACACCCAGTTACAAACACACCTGACTTCTACCAGTAAACAATAGCTTAATTTAAATATATGTATGTATATGTTTGAAGACGTATTCAAAAAAATAAAAATTCCATACCAACTGATGTTTTTGATAGTTTATTTTTACATTGGCTCCCGTCACGACAGATTATTGGAATTCGTCTCTTCTTGGAGTGAAGCTTGGCCACCCCTGATATATACATTGAATATTACACACATTTTCGCTGGGTAAATCGTCTATCCCAGAACACCCAATTATTAGAATCTCAAAGAGATCCATGTGAAGAGATTGACCAGAATTCGGAAAGAGAAGTCCTCTCGCATTCGTAAGGACAAATCCAATCGAAGTTGAAAAGAAATTTCTCACACCGAATTAGCAAAGATAACTCGAACCAACAACAAGAATGTGTGTGGCATTTGGATATAACCAATAAAGGATAATTTGGCTCTCATAATTTATATGCGATTTATGCCAATCAATCAAAAATCATACCGGAAACTTTACATTTTCTTCTTTTAATTGAGGTATTAACGTATTTGCTATGTACCCATAGAATACCCGCGACGTCATCCATCCATTTGATGATCGACCAATGCTCCAATTTATATTCGCTCGTATGGATAAATAATCAATGGCGGCATAATTTTTCCAGACGCGGTTAATGTTCCTAGGACTGTAATGTTTTCTTTTTCTTTATCCTTAACAGAATATAAATTATTAAAACTTTTGGGTCCTACAACCAAACCACTTGAAGAATTTGTTCGAAATCTGGACTCGTCCGCAATTAACATTCGATCGGGATCTTCTAAAATATCCAAGACTCCTTCTGAAAATAAGTAATTACGCAAGTCGGAATGCCATTTCCGTATTGCTGACTCTGTAACGTGACTTCTGGCAATATTGACAGTCTTAGCATATCGTTGGCTAATTTCTTTATGCCTCTTGAGGAAACATGTAAACCATTTTTTCTCTGGAGTATTATCCTTAAAAGGTGTGGGTTGTCCATCTTTAATTACTATATCTGTCACCGTTTGAAGGATATTTTCTTTGTCAGTAGGAATCCCTTTTTTGCCATACTTGTTATCCAGTCATACAACAAATCTTCTTCTTGGGATGTTAGTACTGTTGGGAGACCCATTTTACGATGGACCGAATGTCTCAATTTTATTTTATTTATTAAGGTTGAATGTGGAATGCCGTATTTCCTGGCAGTTGGTCTAATTGCACAACCATCATCAATTTCTCCTAACGCCATTGACAAGTCTTCCTCATTGTACTTGAAAAATATTTTCTTGGGGGGCATTTTGACTAAAATTAAATTTATATCATATGAAAACCATTCAATTTTATACCATGTAGGGAATTAACTAAATTGGTCAACTACTGGTGTTTGTTTAGAAAACACGTTCCTGTAGTTGACCACCTACCAGTGGCGTCACTAGGGAGGTGCGGACCGCACCGGGTGACACCTTCACAAGGGGTGACACCAAAATTAGGGCGGTGCATAAAAATTTTTCACATAGTTTCTCGCCAAGCAAAATCTGGCATTCAGGGGCCATAATGAAGATGAATCTTCATTGAATAAAGGAAATTTTCTTGAAATGGTTGAGATGCTTTCTAAATATGACCCAGTGCTGAAAGAGCACCTAATGAAATTAAAGCGAAGCACATGTAAAATCAAAGCATCAATATCTTATCTTGCACCAAAAACTCAGAATGAATTTATACATGTCCTAGCAAATCATGTGAAGGAGAAGCATTTCATGGATATAAAATCTGCCAGGTATTTCGGGATCATGTTCGATAGCACATCTGACACATCACACACTGACCAAATGTCCGAACTTATCAGATATATGAAAATTCACAAAATTGAAGTAACAGAAGTGTTTCTGGAATTTTTCCCTTTAAAAGGGAAAAAGCTGTTGACCTCAGTTCTGATATTATCAGAAATCTGGAAAATGATGGACTCGACATTATGAAGTGCCGCGCTCAAGGTTACGATAATGCTACGATTATGGCTGGAATCCATTGGGGTGTACAAGTCATTTTGAAAACAAAGAACAGGAAAGCTATTTTTAATGGATATGTGGACCATTCGCTTAACTTGTGCGGCCAACACTCTTGCTGAAAATGCTTCATGCGTCACTTTTTTGGAACTCTTGAGACAATGTTTTTCTTCTTTACCGCTTCCACTCACTGATGGGATTTTTTAATGAACCACACTGGAGTCTCAGTAAAAAGTTTATCAACAACACGCTGGAGTTCTCATCATGCTGAAGTAAAGGTAGTGAAAGAAAAAGTCGATGAATATGTGGTGGCAATTGAGGCATCACATAGAGATGAAAACTTTGACACAAGAGTTACAGCCCGGGGTCTCTTACCTGCTGTCTGCAATTTCACGTTTCTGTGCTACCTCTTCTTTTGGTGTGATGTATTTGAAGAAGTTAATCTTACACAGCTGTACCTTCAGACTAAGGGCTTAACTCTTGACAAGGTGGTGACAAAGCTAGAGGCACTAAGACTTTTTATGTATGAGCAGCGCAATCATCTTGAGGAGCAGGCAATTGAACAGGCGCTTTTAAAATCAGATCAATATGGAATTTCAGTAGAGAGCAGAGCCAGGTTCAAGAAGAGAATGACAGGTGAGAAGACGAGAGATGCTGGACTAACTCTGCAAGAAGAAAACAAGAGAGCGATGCTTGAGTGTATTGATCGTGTCCATTCTGAACTCCAGATCAGATCAAGACCCATCAAGGAAGTAGCAGCCGTATTTGAGGCTGTCAAGCCAAGAGTTTGATATCTGCCACTGAAGAAAAGTTACTGGCGTTCATTCCAAAATTGGCCACTTTCTATGATGAGTTATCAGAGGAAGAGCTTTTATTAAAAATACTATGGCTGAGAAGGTACCTGAAGGCAGCAAAGACTGATCTCGAAGAAGTCGAAGACTGGTCAGTATTTGACGTTTTGAAATTCATAGCTGAATGGGACTTCCTAGAATCTCTCCCATCAGTGAGCCTACAATTATTTCTTACGATCTGTGTGTCTGTGGCCTCATATAAGAGGAGTTTTTCAAAGCTAAAGGTTATAAAGAACTATGGCTTTCTGATCTTGCAATATTATCAATTGAAAGTGATTTGGCGAAAGGAGTTGATTTCGATGAAGTAATTAAAAAGTTTGCAGCTCTAAAGGCCAGAAAAGGAAAGTTTGCCTTTGTAAATATAGGATCTATGTTTATAAAAGTTACTAAGGATTCTGTATGTTTCCGTTCTTTTGCACTGGCGGACTCGGTGGAGGTCTATAGGGTGTCGTGAGGGGGTTAACATAATGAGTCACCGCACTGGGTGACACCAACCCTAGTGACGCCACTGCCACCTACTAATGTAGGCTCACTTTATGATTTTCTACCTATGTACGTACATGTGTCTACAGAAAGTGCAAATGATGAAGTAACCTAAAAACTCACCTAATATAATCAAGCTCACAATAAATCTTTAAAAGAAAGAACTAAAATCACTTCCTTATTACACGATAATCCATAAAAGAGTGAAATTTGACTCTCAGAAGAAAACATAATATTGCACCAAATTTCATCATAATTTCCACGTATAACGGTACTTACATAACGGACAGAAGTTTAAATAACATGTATGAAATTAGAAATATTTTGTATTTTCCGTAGAACAATAATATTGCCAGCTTTATTTAGAAATGGTCAATTACTGGTGCTTGGTTAACTACTGGCTCCATCATCCTACTATATAAAAATATAAAAATCGCTACTATAAAATGTGTGGTGTAGGGCAAATTCCTTATTTAGCCCCTACTGACTGGACTAGAAGTCAATTCTGAATAAAAGTTTGTTGTGTAAACCTTCCTCATAAAAAACACTTCGTCACATATTTTGTGTGAAATTTCCTTTGAATATTTCTGTTGTAATTTACAAATGCGTTGCTCACATGTGAACAAACATCTAAACCAAGACATAAAGCGGAACCCAATTTTATTAAATAATTAAATTACATCAAGTGAGTTTTCTCATAATACGTTGTAAAAAAGCAATCAAAGTTCTCTGTTTAGGTCACTTGACCAGTAATTTCATTTTAATGAAATGTGAATGAAATTGCCGAAATAGTTTATTAACACTGTTCGATGTTATGAAGAAATTCACTGCTTAGAATAAAAAGACTTTCTAATAAATTTCAGTAATTTTTACATAAGACTCAAGACGTTTACTTTCAAAGTAAGAATTATTTGCTCACCCCTAACCAGAGATAAGGTAATAAAAGATACAACTTTACCAAGCTACGTTCATACATGCGTTCAGTTTTTTATTTGCTCCTCATTAAAATCGTCAATACATACAAAAAATAAAAGTAAAACATTTCCTTAGAGAATGATTTACGGATACAAAAGCCTTGTTAATCCCAGTAGTATACCTAATCGAATCAATAATACAAAATATAAGGTATAAGGTTTTTTAGAGATACTATGAATTAGCCCTACTGCCCCTTCCCCCGTCCCCTACTATCTAACCCTGTCCACGACATGTGTTAAATCTTGCCCAGTATGCAAGTCTCTTCACGGATATAGCCTAATTGAGAGCATTCGACCGAAACGAGTATACAAAGCAGCTTTCGGTATTACAAAAGTCCCATTATAAGAAGGCAAAACTTACGTCTTGGAGGAGCTACTATGAGTTTAGGCTCAAAAAGGTTATATCGAAATATCCAAACGTTCTAACTTTCAAACCATGGGTCGGACTAAGACTAATGACGGAACTTTACGTATGTATCTCGATACTCCCACTTTAGACTCTATTAGGGACATTATAACAGTATCAAAGCTGGAATAAGCTAACATGAGCATATGTAAATCACCAGCCTTTTGATAGGATTGTATATCTATCAACTGTAGGAGATATATGTAACTGTAATCCAGAGAGTTCTAATATATAAAAGCTTCCTGTATACCACTCTAATGTCCTTCTTGCTTGGAAACAGATCAAAATGGTCTTAATTCTCAAGCTAGGTAGAAAGCGGATGTTTGTTGCTACTAGAAAATTCAGATCTCTTAGCCTTACAACAGTTTTATTGAAGATGCTTGAAATGTTGGAGAGGGTTGCTCTTGAGGTTTTGCTAAATGGAATTATGGGATTTATTATTAAGGGGCTAACGGGATTTTTGCAATAACTATAAATAGGTAAAAAATCCTGTTAAAAATAGTAAATTCACCCATGCATAGCATAATATGATAAATTTCTTAGCATGTGCTTCTACATAAAAGGTTGTGGAATTTTACTAGTTTTTAATCTGCATATTGGCACATATTATAGTATAATGTCCTACACATTGCTGCATATATTAATATACGAAATATTCACGTATCTCATAAATACCGCAAGATATGAAACACAAGTAAAAAGGCTAGAATTAGAGTTAAGCCAATTGTTATGATATCCTCTAGATTATTTTGTATGGTCACACGTCTATGCAAATTTGATTTCTGAAGTGGTTTTTCGCCATATATTTTTAAAACGGTTCGTAGCACATAAGAAATGGTTATAACCAATTTTTGTGGGATTTCCTATTTTTAAGAACTTTTCAGTAGTATAGTAAAGACGCATATGAATGATCGTTTTTACAGTTTATGTAAAATACCAAAAGTTTTGTATGGCAACACCAATAGAGGGTTGCCCTATTTAGTCCAGTTTTGAAATTTTAGTTTAGTGATGATGCAGTCGGCGAGTTAGAGAATACGTTATCACACGTTACTTCAACATAAATCTTCTTCACCGCAGAGCATTAACAAACTAATTTGCTCATCTTATTCAATTTCTGCATCTCAATATTGTCAATACTTTGCCTACTTTTTTTAATACATCAAACCCTTCGACTCTTGATCTTTTACTTGTTTCGGATAGGGATAAGGTCAATCTTCAAAATCAGCTCCTTCCATTCAGCACAATTGACCATGATATTCTATTCCTTACTTATGCTTTCAGGCTGGATGTGATACCGCGTTATAAACATGTCTCATACCGTGACTATGGGAGTATTGATGTAGAGTCCCTTTTTAGCGAATACCTTCTTTTGTCGTGCGATGACATCTTTCACTGCATTGAGATGGATAGTCAAATAGCTACTCTAGCCTCATTGTTCTCATACCTGTTCGAAAAATATGTCCTGCTAAAGACAAAAGCAGTACCTATTATTGGCTGTCCATGATTCTCTTACACAGTGCGATCCCTTATTGCAGAAAGGGAATATTTATATAAACGTTAGAGAACTCTAAGAACCGAACATGCCCGATTATTTGATAAGGTTGCTCGAAATCGTGCCAATGTTGATATAAGGAATGAAATACGTCGATACTATAAGACGAAGCTTAACACCAATCTGCGATCAAAGGTTCGTTGGCAAAACCTGAAATAGGCAGGAGTATGTGGCAAGGACCAAATTAGCTGCAGCTCTAACCCGGATGAATTAAATGCTTACTTCACCTCCATCAGCTGTAATACCTTTTATGCTCATAGCGAGGAATCATTATCCTTAGGACGAAACAACAGTACTTTACATCCAAATATATCTGATCCCTTTTCTTTCCGCGGGGTCTCTACAATCAGCTTATTCAATCGATATGTTCCATAAAATCAATCACCCCGTTTCTTTAAACTGTTATTACCAGTAATCAGCAACTATGTCCTACATGTCATTAATTCATCCATAACATCGTCGTGTCTCCCCAGCAGCTGGAAAATCGCCACGGTACATGCCATTCCAAAAAAGCATTCTCCAACACAACCGTCCAATTAGTCTGCTGTGCTTTTTATCAAAAGTATAAGAAAAGCTTATGTACGGTAAGATGCTTGAATACATCTGGAATAATAATCTTTTGTCATGTTGGCAGTCTGGTTTTCGCTCTTCATATAGCTGTGAGACTGCAGTCTTAAAAGTTTCCGCTGATATTAGATGTGCTATGGAACGGGAAGACCACACTGCCCTCGTTCTTGTCAATTTCTCCAAGGCATTTGATATTGTCGACCATATTATTCTGCTTCAGAAACTGTCGACCAGCTTTTACTTTAGTACGTCAGCCATCTCTATGATACGGAATTTCTTGTTGGGGAGCAACCAGCGTGTAAAAATAAATGATTCTCTTTTATCCTCTTTATCATTAACATGTGGAGTACCCCAAGGATCAATCCTCGGCCCACTGCTCTTCAGTGCCTATATAAATGATCTTCCAAGCGTACTGAAATATTTGAGGATTCATATGTACGTTGACGATGTGCAACTGTATATTAGCAGACCAACCGGTGTTCTTGAGGATTGCATGGCCCGACTAAACGACGACCTATCCCGAATAAGAGAACAGCTCCACTCACCTGCCTAGCTGGCGAAGCAATTGCCTGGACCTTGTGCTACTGTCTGGTAGCTCACAGGGACTAGACTGACGCACGAAGCCTTTATCGGGTATCTGTGAACAAAAATTCATCTATCAGAACCCTTGCGATACAAGCTGCCTCCCTGTGCCATCAACTCGATATAGGGTCGGGTTTGTTGAAAGCAATTGGCTGACCCTGATGCAACTGCCTGGTCGTTCGAAAGTATTGTACTAACTAGACAAGCCAATTATCAGAAGCACACAATACCAGCTGCCATACTGCGGTCATCAAGTCGATATAGGGTCGACTTGATCCACGCCCCTGCAGTTGGAGAAGTCTTGGTAGCCTAGCCACCCTGATCGCTAACTCAGGTTCCAGCTGCCATACCCTGAACTAACCTTTCAACTCATACTCGAGATACTAAATAGCTCGGGGTCTTACCATAACTCTTCAACCACCGAGTCAACTACATTGAACCTACAGCAAGAGTAGGATCAGTCATCTAAGCATACATAGCTGTGGCATAGCCTTACTGTCGCATTGGGATCGGCATATTCTATAATTCCCCAAAAATTTACTTTTTTTTTAAAGCCAGTGTGCAAAATATCAGCTCTCTAGGTGCACGTGTTCTTGAGTTATCGTGAGGACGGATGGACGAATGGACGGAGAGACGGACGGACAGACCGAGATACAAAAAATTAAAACAACTTTTAATGTTATGCGTCGGTGTCCAATCTATTTTGCTCTACCATCATTTTTTCTATGTGGTACAAACGGAATGACATACTTAGTATACTCTATGATTTTATCATCTAGGGGGGCAGAAAAATGCGGGGGAAATCATTGGCGATCGCATGTAACTTGAGCGACTTTCTTATGTGAAAAGTGGACTTTTCAATTTCTCGCGATTGTGCAGAATTAGTGCGTCGTGAAATGTGACTTCCTATGAGAAAAATTTTCATAATAGAGCACTTTGGCAACGAGAGAAAGAACTTCAAAAATATATGCCAAATGTAGTAAATGGGGTGTATATGACCCACCTGCATGAAAATGGGTATTTCGGTGGCAATAACGTCCCGAGAAAATTTTCTGAATCGAGAATAATTACACCACCGATAATGAGCTGAAGTGAACAGTGAACCCGTTTTCAGATCGGACATAATCCTACCGAGTTAGAGACGATCTAAAGTGCGAAAAATCTAGTACCTCAGTTCGAATAAAAAAAAAGGGAATACTCAAAAAGTGAGTATGTACTAGATTAATCTTTTAACCCCCCCCCCCCTTTTCCCCCGCAGATTTGAAATAAACATTGTTAATAAAATATGTTTGGAGTGTCATGGGGCATCGTTTAAGATATCTGTCGTGTCTGGATATTTCGGGCCTAAAATGGATTTCTCTTCTTCTGTTTCTTTGTTTTTAGACATGACGAGATGTGCTTAAAGATTTGAAGTAATTCTCTTATTAGAGGCAGAGAATACAGACAATTTTCATAGCAAAAATCTTTTATGCAATTTTAGTCATATTCGTACGATGCATTTGCTAAGTACATATTTTAATTTACCAAAACTGGAGAGATTGGAATTTCTTCTAAAGTTCTACCATTATGCGGCCTTTCCAAAGACGTCTTTACTGAGTGGTGAACGGTGACTGACTGAACAAGCCCCGTATGCTGCATTCCTCCTGGCAGCTGGGTTTTTCCTATATACAGAAATTCACCATATTTTTATTAGAGTTTCCCAAAGGAAAAAAATTTTTCCAATGCGTTAGGTGATTTTTTGCAATGTTTATTGGAAAAGTTCAATAGAACTTGGGGAAGGGAAATATTTTAATTAAATCGTATATAACCAGTTATAGCTTACTCAAGTATTTTATTCGAGTTCTTTCAACAATATATGGGTAAATTTTCTATAAATACAGTACAATATTTATAGAAAAATATACAACGAATATTTTTATCATTGTAAAAACTATTAAAACATCTATTTTTCTCGCGGACAGGAATCGAACCTACACTTGTTAGAATCGGTCAAAGTTGAATTTACAATTTATTTGTGCGCTTTCATCGCCCCAGTAATGGTTTCGTTCGGTTTAAGCAACTCATAATACACGACACCAAACTGATTCCACCAAATACACAGAATAAGTTTCTTTCCATGAATCTTCAGCTTGGCTGTCGACGTTAAAGCATGACCACGTGGTCCAATTGATTTCTCCTTCTTTGGATTGTCATAGTGAATCCGTTTATCTCACCAGTGACTATACGATACAAAAAACCCTCTTGTTTATGTCTGGCAAACAGAATTTTACATGTGCAAAATCGGTGTTCAACTTTTTCGACTTCAGTTAATATGGAACTCGATTACCTTGCTTTTGAATCATTCCCAACAATTTTGAACGATGTGGAATTGCTAATTGAATCACTCTTAATAAAAGTACAATTTCTTGTATTTGGCAGGAATCTTTCTCCAATAATGCTTCCAATTCCGCGGCTCCATATACTTTTGGCCTTCCGATACGTTCTTTGTCTTCGACGTCAAATTAATCGTCCTTAAACTTTTGAAACCACTTACGATAACTTTTCTCACTTAAAGCAGCCTCACCATAAGCTTCATTAGCTGCAGATTTCTTTAAATTAAAAAAGTGAATCAAAAATTCCCGCAATAATGCTTATTGGGCTCAAAACGCATTGTTTTCGCGCGAAAAAATTATGTAATGTAGATACAAAATTGCAAGATGTCCAGCCATACGATATGACGTTTTACATCTGAAAATGTAAAACCATAAGTTACGGGTGGGGCCATCTGTTGTTAAACGGTGGAAACTTATTTGCATTCCCAATATAAGCCCAGAAGACCTTCAGGTTTCCTTTTATAGAAGATTTAGTGAAATTAACAGAAAAATTTTTCAGAACTTTTGTTTTTAACGATTCTAAATCAAATCAAAAATACAAGAGGAAAAAACAACCGCCTCGCCTTGAATTTACAATTTATTTGTGTGCTTTCATCGTTACTGGTTAATACCAGCTGAAAGTAAAAACGTAGTAAGCTAGTTACAAATTATGAAATGAAAGAAGGAAAATCATCTGTCTCGTTAGCTCAGTGGTAAGAGTAGTCGCCCGGAAAGCGAAAGGTCCCGGTTTCAAATCCCGATGATGATTTTATTTAGAATCGTTAAAAATAAAAGTTCTAAAAAATTTTTCTATTCTTCATTCATATTAAAACATCAATCAAAAACTAAAGAGTACACAAGCTTTCTTCCCCCTTTATTCAGTTTTATCACCTTAAAATGTGGGCGCTTTCCTTTTAAAGCGGAAATATAACGCATTTTAAAATTATACCTAGTAAATTTCGTATGCAATTATATTTTTCAATCCCAGGTGATCTTTATGTATGAAAAATTTTCGATACTCAAACGTAGGTCGTATAGGTCGCTTATCGTAGCCAAACACTTCATATGCCCAAAATACAACAATGATAAAATGATGTGTTGAAGGTGGAGAAAACCCATTTGCACAACTGCGTTGCATGTAATATCTCCAAGCAACAACGCATACATTCGTAATGAAACAAAAACAGAAGCACTGAGATAGAAAGTTTGAACATAAAAGGAGCCAAAATTACACGGATAAAAAGGAAAAATAGTGATACTTTGCAATTTGGAACGGGGATAATCCACGATATTACGCACTTAACCTCCCTTTATCACCTGCCTACCTGAAATTGTGAAGAAACTTATCTCTGCAACTTATCTCCGCCTCAAAAAAAAATATATATATATAAGAGAAACTTTTGTCCTTACCTCAATTTAGTTTATTTTTGCAGATAAACTGTAGAATGGCGCTATAAATGGAAGATGATTTCAAGGAAATTCTTTTGTCTTAGGATATTTTAGTATCTTTGCTGCCGACAGGGATACAGATAAAATCATTTTGTTCCTAAGCTTGGTGAGTAGAGTAGATATCGTCTGATAGATTTCATTTTGAGAGTGGAATGTTTAGTAACTGTACATATCTCTACATATGGATGTATGTTACCTATATCCCCAATATTGACTCAGAAAATGAAGTTGTAAATTGAGTGGAAATTCTAGGTTTCGAAAAGTGATATTAAATTGGATTTATTTACCACATATTGCAAAATTAACTAGTTTTTGTATAACGGCCATATCGATTAAATTGTGTATAATAAATTTTTGTTTATAGTCTATGATGATCTTATATGTCCGGTTTTACAGTCAGTAGCTTAAGCCTACAGCGATGGCTTAAGCCAAGGCTTAACCCTTTGAGCGGTATCGCCATACATGTACGGCCAGCCTCTGGTGATCCAGATAGAGTATCGCCGTACATGTACGTTAAGCCATGGTCCAGCCCATTTTGGGCGGGTTTTTCTTTTTTTTTTACATAATTCTAACAATGATGTTTGTAGGTATACTATTTCATATTTTTTTGTTTTCCTCTACCACCCCCCCCCCCTTCCCCTGGGGGTAAGAAATTGCGTGATTTTACGATGAAACGTCATTTTCAAAAAATCATATCTCGCGAACGGAGTAACCGATTTTTCTGATTCAAATGCCAAATGAAGCTTAATGCTTTATATTTTTCATTTTTGTTAATAAAGTATTTTTGTCAAAAAAATAGTATTTACTATTGAGGACTTCTAGCACTTTTTTTTTACATTTTTATTTTGAAGTTAGAAGCCTTATCTATCTGTGTATAAAAAATTGCAATGAAGTTCGGCTTCATTTTTGAGAGAGAAATATATGGGTGAGCTGTACATTATTCCGAGAAAAATATTCATCTCTGGCTTTGTGCGGCTGTCGAACCCCTTCCTGGAATTATTACGATTCCGAAACTCGGAACACATTTAACACATTTTCTTTTATTCTAATGAAATGCACATGCATAAATCAGTTTTGCGATTGGAGGTAATCCTACAGAGTTAGTGCCGATCTAAGGTGCAAAAAATCTAGTACTTCAGTTAGAATATAAAAAAGGGAAGGACTAAAAAAGTGCGTATAGGGAAAAAGGGCAAAAATAAAGAATGATGTTGTTTTAAAAACAAATCAAAAATATACTGCACCTCCAGGGAGGGGGGTGTTAAAGTTTGTTCTGGTACGTTTTGGAAAATCTTGTACAAATTCAAGTATGTTTTTTTCTGAGAAGAAGTTTGAACACCCACACCCCTATGGTCCGAGGTCAAATGGCTGAGTTATTATTGAAAAACTAAATATTGCTCTAATTTCCCCCACTCCGCCCCCCCCCCTCCCACACAGTGACCCGATTAATACTATCTTTAGCCTAGGATCCAGGGACGTGTATGCTAAAAAAATTAACTCACTACTCAAAGGGTTAATAAATATTTCGGTTTCACAGTCAAGGCTTAAGTGATATGATTAAGTGATATGACTGGTTTAAGGCAAGCTTAACTTAAATGTAATTTAATTAAAAAATGTAATTAAATGTAAAATGAAGGGAAACTCTAGATAACTTTTGTGACAAACAGTACTGATCAAAAACAAAAAGTGAGCAGGCGCAGAGATTCGAAAATAGATCAGAGTGTTAAAATAAATGTTAATATTTATACAAACATTTTTTGAAAAAGATTTGTTAATAACTTTTGATGATATTCAGAATAGAAACGAATACATATTTCAGCAGGATAATGCACGCATCATGTTATATTGCCCCCCGACAGACTCAAGAATACAACAATTATCAACAACTGGCCTGCTCCTGACTTCTCTACAATATGCAAAGATTTATAAGAATCATCTTATAGAATTAATTAACAAAAACCATTAGACCAGTGTAATTCTTGTGGATCAACCGTAAAAATTAGTTCGAATTGTGAGGGAATGGATAACCAATCAAATAAAAATTTAATAAAATTTATTTAAACAAAAAAAAACTTTTAAAAAAATAATTTTTATCAATAAAATGCACTAAAAAATAAAAATTGTTTTTTTCTTTCTCAGTGAAATAGGTATACACAAGAAAAGTTTCATTGCAAAATAAGAAATGCTAGAACTCAGATTAAATCTTAAAGTTAAATGGAAGTATTAAGAATATTTTTAAATTAAATGTTTGAACATTAACATGAGATTCAGTTAGACAATTGTGATTATAGTTATGGATGCCCAACCTTTTATTAATACACTTGACAAGCTGTATATTTACACAATTCATTGCACAGAGTTCAAACATTTAAAGTCAAACTAGGCAATATAATTTAAAAATATTCTTAATACTTTACATTAAAATTTTAAGATTTAATCTGAGTTCTAGTATTACTTATTTTGCAAGAAAACCTTTCCTGTGTATATCACTGCGACAAAAAAAACTATTTTTTTTACTTGTTAGTGCATTTTATTTATAAAAGTTATTTATTTTATATTTTTTTAATATATTGTATTTTCTACTTTATATTCATAAGTATAAATAATTTTTAAAAAAAATTTAAATTGATCAATTTTAAAATGTACGCTCCATGTTTTCAATAGCACCATCACATGTGACGATATACCTTCAGAACGTCACTCTTGCACACAAAGTTATTTTGTCAATTATAACATTTTCAATAAAAATCCATATAATGGCACATAATCTATTTTACATATGCATTTTAACTTGCATCTCTTGCAAACATTGTGATTAAAAATTATCGCACTTTAATGTAAATTACATGAAAAAGCTGGAAATAAATTATTTCACATCACAAGCCATCTAACGTTTAACCATGGAAAATTTAAATATTCCCATGAAATATGTAAAGTATTATGCTATAACGTTTAAAAGAAAAATCAACCCCAGCGCCAACCTAACCCCCCCCCCCCCCATTGTGCACAACTTCAAAAATCACGCATTTAAACGATATCCGGGTGAAAAAGTCTGTTATAAAGTTTCTTACAAAAGAGAAAAAATATGCCATTTAATAGCACTTAGTAAGAGCTTTTGATATTACACACAGCCAAAATTGTATAACCCCAAAGGTGGTGTTACTACTCCACTCCAATACCCCCAAAAACGTAAAATTGTTTTACCCCATCGGAAAGCTTCCCATTCACTCATTCCAGATCAAACAACCCCATGTAAATCCATTCAAATTTACTACCCTGAAACTCTTCCCATAATTTCACACTTTCGTCACGAACGTCAATCTCACGCACAAAGTTATTTAGTTAGTGAGCGGATAAAGGTTATTTAAAAAAAAAACGAGTTTTATTGAGAAAAATTAAAAAAGGGTATTGCTAACTCTTATTAAGTGCAACTTTTTATTTTTTTTATTGGTTATTTTTTTTTTTTAATTACGCTAGAACGCTTGAAATTTCTAGGTAATTTTTGTCTTGTGTGAATAATCTAAAATAATGGTTATTTTTAGTCAATGCGCCCATTTCCCTGGCACAATTACGAAGAACAGCGATAAGCACAATATTTTTAATTGAAACCTTTCCATTGCATAACAAAATTTTGGATACTTGGTGCAGATAGAAAAGTTTATAAAACTAAGTTAATTGTTTAGTGAATTTAGCTACGAGAGTTATTTTACAAGTCCGAATGAAATGGTTAAACCTTTCTTACAATACAATACAATACAAAAATGCTTTATTGAAAGTCCCTAGCCAAGGCCACGTCCATAAACGGTGGGTAAATAGATCGACAGTAGTTACTTAATTATAAGCAGATATGTACATTAGCAAAATAACAAAAAAAAAAAGGTAATTAGCAATCACTTAAAGTGATTGAGCAGATACTTGAGATAACAGATCGAATAGCCAATGTGGCAACTAAAGGTATACATATAAAAAGAAATTATATAGAGTCTTAAGACCTATAAGAAAGAATGTTTAACTAACTTAAGAATTATAACAATAAACAGCAGTGGGTATCAACCCCACCAGTCCTAGCTAAACAATAAACTAAAGAAAAAAGTTATATAATTCACAGATTCAGAACTTCAATCGACCCAAATACTGCCCTTGAATCTGTCAATTATCAGAAAGGTAAAGCTACTATAATTAATTACATCGTTATCTATATTAAGTTATCCAGGGCTGCAGCCTAAGACTACCAGAAAAATAAAGACTAAAAATTTTAAGTACATACTACGGTTAACAAATTCAATGCGAGCAATAACTTGCTAGCTATTCATCTAGATTAAAAAATAACTAACAATAAGAGAGATTTATGCTGATAAAAGTTTAGACCTAAAACATATAACCTCGCACATCAGTACCATAAATGGAAAAATCAACACCAGATACCAAGAACTCAGATTAGCAGAATCAGCATCTCATTCACCCAGTACTAAACTAAGAATAATACCGCCATAAATAAAAATCCAGCTTAGCGTCCACATAGATAAATGAAGACGTTCGAAATATCACTGACTAACTATAAAACTAACCCAATACTTTAAAAATTAAATATTAAAGAGTCACACTACATCAAGGATGAAGACCATAACTAATATTGTATAATGACTGAATACTGCACAGCCTCAAAGAACCTTAAAATTACAACCACGAACTTCCAATAGAACATGAACGAAGGTTCTAAGCGAACACAATAGCAGTGTGCAATTAGGGCCTATTAAAGTACTCAATCATCCGATCCTGAAATGAGCCCATGGTAGCAGATTTTCTAATCTCCCTGGGAAGAGAATTCCACATGCTCGCACCTTGCGAGAAGACACTTCTACCACCAAACTGAGTCCGCATTCGACGAAGAATGATCCTTGATCTGTCCCTGGGACTCTATTAAAATTTTCCTGCAATATAAAGTGGCAGGCAACCGAGGCTGGCGCGAAAGATAAAACACACGGTTCTGAATTCAAGGAACTTGGAAAGTGAACAAGGGAGATAAAATACTTATGCTTTCAGTCCTTGTGAAATGCTTATGAAAAGTTTTCTTTTTTTTTCAAGTCATTAATAAAATCATTCTGAGACGAAAAATCATATGGTGATTTTTATTTCTCTTGATCAAAATAGTATGGCTTACAAATAAAGATCTCCAAGTGATTTTCTTCTTTTTCAGTTGACATATAATTTTTTTTTTTAATTTTTTAACGCTATAAAGTTATCAGTTAATAAAAAATAAAAATACACCACGATACAAAAACTACTACAAAATAGCTGGTACGGATGTCCAGATGTTAAAATTCTCGTTAATTATCATTAGACCTTATCGATAGATAACATCTGAACACCAGCACATATTATTTTACATAGCGCCCGTAACTAGTTCATGATTAGAATAATAAAAATTACTTGGTGATTTTTATTTGTCGACTAGAAAAATAATAATCACTTTATGATATTTATTCTTTATCAGGAAAAATAAAAATCACCAAATTACTTTTATCCGTGATGCATTCCTATGATTTTCGTAATTGAACAGAGCACCTTAATAGCTCAAAGATGGTGTATAAGAGATCTTAATGGGATAAATATTTCTGTGTGAATTTTACCACAAAAATTTGAAAAATAATCGTCATTTACGAAACCTATTCATAATTACTTTTGTGGAAATGGCACCCTCAATGTAAGATCACCCCAAGTCAAAAACTGTATTTGACGTTTAAACATTTCAAATCACTCTATAAATTAAAAAATTCCAGTATGATATAAAGATCATATAAAATATTACATAACACATAGTTTTGAGGAACCCAATAATCAGTTAGTTGATCACTAGTTGTGCTATTCCCAAAAGGAGTTCAACATAATAAAAAGATTTATAAATTGTTTTTTTTTTTTAACTTAAGTTCAGTACATACGAAAATAAATATGTATATGTAAATGATCAGAATAATGAAATTTCTGTTCATATTGAATCCTTTAGTTTTACCATTTTACAATTTTCATTCTCAGAATTTTACAAAATATATTGGGAGTACAAATACGTTTCCGCCATTTGACAATAGATGGCCCCAACAGTAAATTATGGTTGAAATATTCAGATGTAAAACGTCATTTTCTAAGAAGAATCCGCGATTTTGTATCAGCATCCCATAATTTTTTTTCACGTGAAAATGTCGAGTTATGAGCCTAATAACAGTCATTTGTGGGAACTTTTGATTTACTTCTTTAATTTGAAGAAATCTGCAGCTGAGACGCATCGATTGCTTATAACAGCATATGGTGAGGCAGCTTTAAGTGAAAGAAGTTGTCGTGAGTGGTTCCAAAAGTTTAATATTGGTGAGTTTGACGTCGAAGACAAAGATCGTAGCGGAAGGCCGAAAGTGTATGAACACGCACAATTGGAAATATTATTGGAGGAAGATTTATGTCAAATGGAAGACGAAATTGAACTTACATCGTTTCACATCGTTGGGAATGATTTAAAAGGAAGGGAATTGGGTTCCATATGACCTGAAGCCAAGGAACGTTGAACGCCGATTTTGAATATTTGAAATTCTGCTTGCCAGACATAAAAAAAACGGATTTTGCATCGTATAGTCACTGGTGATGAAAAATGAATCTCCTAAGATAAAACAAAGAAGAGGAAGTCAACATCGACAGCCAAGCCAAATATTTATGGAAAAAAACTTATCTTGTGTATTTGGTGGGATCAGTTTGGTGTTGCGTATTATTAATAGCTCAAACCGAACGAAACCATTACCGGGGCATAGTTCTATTGCCGCCTCAGATTATTACTTGTTCCAGTCTTTGGGACATGGCCTGTCTGACCAGCACTTCACATCATATGAAGATAACAAAAAATTGGATCGATTCGTGGATAGCCTCGAAAGATTCAGGCAGTATTCGTATGCTGCCAGAAATATGGGAAAATGTAATGGCCAGCGAGATTCATAAAGATCGGCTACAGTGATCAAATCTCTCGGGGAAAAAATATTTTTTTGACTTCAGACTATCTTGCTATCAATGTTCAAGGATTTTTTTAGCATTCCAATAGAATTTTTTAAAGCTAGTGTATGTTCAACGGTAAAATTATTCACTAAATTATTTACCATATTCAAATTGAAATCACAAAATTATAGACAAACCATCCAGTTCGCAGCCTCCAACCAGTAGTAGGACTGGCATGTATGGTTTGATAGTGGGAAGAGGGAAATACATTTTCTGTAATTTCGCTCTTTTCACTCGTACAAAATGTGGGCTGAGGGCACAGAGGCCGATTACTGGTTGAGGGGCGGCGAACTAGCTGTTTTACTATAGATTTGGATGTTTGTTACACCGAATGTATAATGAAAAGTGAGAGGGGAAAGTCATCGGCAAAATTTGTTGCAGAGTTCTATCTGTAAAACATCAGAAAACCATCATACAGAAATCTTTTTGATTTCTATGAGGTAGCAAAAAAAAAAAATCTGTCCCCGAATATGCCGCCCCAAAAATCTGCCGCTCTAGGCTCCAGCCTACTCAGTTTGCTGGTAAATCCACCACTGAGTTGTTGTCACAGAATTCACAAATTACGCTATTTCTAATTATTAGAATTTAAAGAAAAATTTCCACGAATATTAATTCATGCTATGACTGTTGATACGTCGGAACGTGCATGGGTCGATTTCGATATACATTGGGATTACTATGTAGCTGGTCGTTTTCGATCGCTTGGATTTAAGTGGGTTAAAAAATGTCATCCTATTTGATCAATATGGTCAAAACGTACCATATCATTATAATTTAGATCACAAATACCAAACAATATCATAAAACAAAAAACCCCAACTCATTAGTCATCTTACCTATAATTAGTGTCCTTAAAATATCAAAACTTATTCCGTCGATTATCTCGTAAGTCTGATTTTTCAATTGTGCGATTATTGCAACCAGTGAGCAAAATGTTCACTTAATATGCTAACAAAGTTCATTGAACGTCCTTTGTATATTTTTTGTTCTATTCTTGCTAGCAGACACCAAAGAACGTAATTCATGTATTTAAATTTTTTGTTAAATTATAATTTACGGAATATTTTAATAAATTAATAACTTGCTAAGAAAAACATGAATAAACTGCCCCCGAATATTTTACTTGTACTTTTATTTAATATTACTTTCCATTAAATATATTAATTCATAATTTCTATGTCATTTAAATTCCTATCAGTGTCAAAATCTTAAATCATATTTGTCTGACAGCAAGAATTTATTCGACCAAATAATATGTATGCATATCCATCATAAACAACTTGTAAACGAGCGTAGGTACATAGATTATCATTTTAATAACAACAATTTTCCATAATATTATTAATTAACTTACCTGTGGTAAACTTAGTAGAAATGACAGAACATATGCACCACCAAGTAATCGATAGCAACGTTTCGCCATATTTAATGATTTCATTGGATATTTAACTGCAATCCAACGATCGACACCGATCAATACGAGGACATATGTTGATAGATATAAACTGAACATCTGAAATAGTTTCACTGTTTTGCATGCAAAATCGTCCGCAATCCATTGAACTGTATAACTCCAGGCTGCTTCACCAGATATACAAAAACCGGTGACTAAAAGATCAGCGATCGATAAATGAAAGATCAATGAATAAATTGCACTCCAACTGTGTCGGGTGGCTCGTCTTAGCATTCGAGTTTTATAAATATTCCACATTGTTGCTGTATTTCCCAATAGAGAAACAATTCCCATACAGGATAATACGAAAACTCTTATAATAGCAGATTTCGATAATTGTGGAGCATGTTCTAATCTGGGTTCATCTTCGATATCATCAGACAGATTATATAAACTACTGAAATTTTGTGCATTTTCATATGCATCTGTCTCATTGATTACATTAATTATGGACATTTTTCACATTTAAATAATTCACATGTAAAATTTAATTTAATAGAGAACTTCCCGGCGGCGCGGTATATTTGAAGCTAACACAATCAAAGAGATATACCACTCTGCACATTAAACATTTATGAGATAGGTAAAAGTACCTTTAATTTTTTCTCTTTTTTTTTCTTTTTCAATTAAACCGATAACACTTGAATATTTGTTTTTACGGCACATTTGTTATTCCATCATAAACCATTTGCCCGGTTCTAAATTTAGCGCCACGTTATGGTCTGCGTTAGCTTCTTAATTAAAGTGTCGAACGGATGGAACACTACGATTCGCAATATTTTTATTTTCATCATGACACAAATAAGTATTCTGACAGGCGTTACGCACGTTTCATTTAGATACAATTCAATTTACTTGAGACACTACCGGTCAGTATTATGTAAAATTACATTCTAAAAAAAAAAAAAACACATCCAAAATAAATTTACCATGTGTGCTCAACCGCCACCACTTTCACGTTCACAATCAAACCTCTGCCTGCACTGCCCACAAGTATCTTATTACTAAATAACTCAAGTGCACTTTCTTACCCTGGTTGCAGTAGTTTCACCGAACTCTTAAAATTTACATTTGTTTTTTTTTTTTTTTTGTATGTTAAACGCCAATCAATTACAGGTATTCAAGTAAATTAAAGGTAGTCTGTCTACTCTTGATTAGTGCTTTAATTAATTATTACCACACGTACCTAATGTTCATGTAGACGGAATCCATGCAAAAAAAAACAAAACTGCCTCTAATTAGCATTAGAACCGTCCAGATAGCTTATAAACTTATAAACTACTTAACTCAAGCCACTAGCTGACTTGCAGTTAAGTTTCAAAGTCTAACGACGCAACACACAAGTTCAAGTTTAAATTGGAACGACTTCTGTATGTGGCCGCAGTGTCTCGATAATATCACGTACTAAATATTTCGAGGCATCCTATCGAGTGCCACGCACGATATCCTCTGTTCTGTTTGTCAAAAATTTGGTAGTTCAATGATATCAGCTTGTTGGGTACCTACCGAACCAATGGTACCCGATAACCAAAAAGCTTTCAATTATTAAAGTAATCCAGATCGTGAGACATTCACTTTCATTCACGTTTTTTTTTTTTTTTTATATAGGTATATATTCCATGGAGAAAATTTCCGCGCATGATCTTTTCCTACAGTTTTCATAGTAAACAGAGAGCTCCACAACTTTTACTCCAGCTGTATCTACATACAAAATCAGCAAATTTTTGGGGAGTTTTACTTTGAGATTTGTAGTCTCTTCGGTACAGTGTCGGTGGAAATTATTTTTTTTACTAAAATTAATTCTGTTTTTGTGAAATTTTGATAAATTCGAAAGGAAATGTATGTGCCAGAAAATTGAAGAGTGCTTGAACCTACGGAGAGACATATATTTTTCGTTTTTAGTTTGAATAGGTACGCACTTCGTGAAAGTCATTCATTGTGTAATTAACTCAGGTAACAGCTTTGTTATCTTGAAGTAAAATGACAAAAAATGGAGAAAATATTTTACACAATTTTATTTAGAATCCTGCTTCTAAGAAAAACCTACTTAGTTTCTTTTCCTTCCCTCATTAAGGCTAGGTCACTGTAAAGCAGGATTTACATTATGATGACATCCAATTTTTACAGAAATTGTGAGGGACTATAGGCTGAAATACAATGACTGCGACACGCATTTGTCGACGCCAAAATAATTTTCGAATACATGCTACGACATTAGGGCATAGCAAATGCTGCGACGCGAAAATGTCGTCGTCAAAAAGTAGAGCAAATTTCTAAAATTGTCGTTGCGCAGTGCGACATTTGAGTTTGACAGTTCGTGTACTTTTCCTTTAAAACTGGCATAACTGCATATAATCTTTAATGTAACTTATACTTGTTCTTAAAAAATGTAAAAAAAAAAATCCGTAGACATCACAAAACAGCAAAACTCAACTCAACTATCTTGAAATGACGACGAATAATGTCGCATTCATTGTATTACGTCTGCGACAAACGACGACGCCAATTGGCGTCGACAATTTCGTGTCGCATTCATTGTATTTCAGGCTATAGTTTATTGAAATTTAAAAGCTGCGGAAGCAACATCGTAATACCTCACACGTACAGCCCCTCTACTTTTTATGGCAAAACTCTCAAACTGTCTAATTGGAAATTGTCAAGTTTTTAATCGTTTTTTCGTAGATATTCAAAGACGGATCATGAAAAGAAGTATAATTTTACAATTTCTAAAATATTGCATGAAAGTACGCAGGAGTTCGAAGCAAAGGATGAGATTATATCGAAAAAAATTGTCGCAAAATATCAGGTGGTACTGTAATCATTTTGTACGATAATGAAATTTTTATTTAATAATTATTTCATATAGTAAACAAAAAGTTCAGTAACTAATTTGCTAATATGTAAACGTTAATCCGCTTCATCCACTCAAGTGCTGACATGAAAATAATCCCACTCCACTACCGAACTAACGCCGGTGAAGATAATTCCAGTCCGGTTCATCTTCACATGACGGATTATCTCAAAGGCGGAATAACTCTAGCAAATTATAAAGACCAAGCACCACTGCAGTCAATCTGTGAACACATTACTCTCTGCTTGTGGACAGAAAACTACCTCAGAAATAACTTCAATATTTAATAACTTTCAATTTCGCAATATTTATTTAGAAACTCAAAACTTACTTTTGTTTATTTCGACAAATAATTTTACTTGACAGATATGTATCTGCCATTAAATTATAGTAACAAAACAGCAATATGGCAGCTCCAGTAGTCGAAATTGACAAATTAGGGTTGCCAATAAATATGTTTTAGTTTGAGTAACTATAAAAACTCCCTATGCTTGAGGTCTTTTTATGGTTCCGGACACGCACACAGTGACAATTCGACGTCCGGAGGAAAAAATTCAGGACGCGTTTGCTTCTCTCGTCACTCATAAATAAATTTCCGTATACGATGCACTATCTACCTCACCATTTCTGTAAAACTTGCATGTCATCATACACCTAAGTCTTAGGTCCTAAGGCAAGAAAATAACGTTTTCTAATTTTTAAATTTGTACCCAATTTTTATTGAAAATGATTTAAAAATGAAAACTCAAAGATTTTTTTTTTTAATTTCTCTGGTTTACGGAGTGGGGCTGCCACAAATTTGAATCAAATTAAATAACTTTTTAACATAAGCTTTTTGAAGTTAACACTAAACCTACCGAAAGTTCTTGTATACCTATACCTACCGCGCCCGGTCAAATTGACCGGTGATTAATAAAAGTTATCGTTTTTATTATTCAACGCAGATAATGGTTGATTTATTACTGAATGTATATAAAATAAAGAATTTTCATGAAATTTCGTCCAAATTTATTTTAATATAATTTCAATTATAATCTTAAAAAACGAAAACTTCACTTTTCCCAGAGAAGTACTCAAACTTATTATCATGCATATCTAAAATTATTTACAAAAAAAAAAAAACATATAAAATCCAACTTTTATTTATACCGACATACATTATCTTATTCCTCTTCACTGCATTTTTTACAAATTATTGAAATGTACATTTGCCGCACACATATTTTTTGCACATCGAACAGATTTTCGTAGTTTTGTAATCTTTACAAAATTTTATTTGACAAGTTTTTCGTACGAACGAATCTGAACTTGTGGACGATGTTAGTGAAAGTTTTTCTTTGTGCGATTTTTGATGTGCAGCGCTGAGCTCTGAAGCCAATTGGAATAAAAATTCTTGTCTCGAAATGTTTTCACCTGTTGTTTCTTTATACAAAACCCAGGCATTTATTCCAGCTAGGTCCAAAATATTGAAAAATACCTGAAGGGGCCACCTACAACTTTTCGACTTCACACTGTATTTCCTTGCCATTTGGTCTGCCACATCTACACCAAATTTTGTATGATTATAAAATCTAATAGTTTCCGGTATGTACGTTTGTTACTTTCTTTGATTTCTATTGATTTATGTATGGAACTTAGGACAAGCACTTTTTTTGTTGGTTTACTTTTATACACTGTAGGAGTAATGTGATTTGATTTATACAATTTGCTTGAAAATCGAGTCATTTTATCTTTTCGTTCTTTGGCTAACATTGGCAATTCTCTTTTATTGTCCCAACAATTGTAGTCTTTTTTGCAAGCAGCTTTTTGATTAATGATACACTCTTGAAAAAATTATTTGTTGTTACGTTCCTTCCGCATCCGGTGAATGGTTCCATCAACTCTAGAACAACGAACTCCCCAAGTGGATTTGAAGATTCTCTTCTTTCATCCTTTCCTAAATAAGGAAACCCATTTATTATATACTTGCTATTGACGTCGCACGGAAAACCAGAACTTTATTCCAAATTTGTCTGGTTTGTTCGGCATATACTGGTTAAACCTACACCTAGTCTTCGACGGAAACAACTGCTCATCAACAGTAATGTATGCACCAGATTTATAACAGTTTTGTGAATTCTCAATAAATCGGTCCCATATTGTAGATATCATAGCAAATTTATTTGTTTGTAAACGCTGACTTCTTTCGCTCTTCTTATCAAATCGTATGAACCTCATAATATCAGTGAAGTCATTTGAGCAGAAATGACCTGTTTTAAAAAAAAAAAGCGGAGCCCCGATTTTTATTCCACAAATATGAGACATCGAAATTTTTTGCCTCATATGCGCCGCGGGCATATAGCACAGCAATAAAAGCATCTAGTTTTCTAGCATTTAGCTCCCACTTAGTGCCCAAAACCCTAAATGCTTCTTCTTTTGTACATTTTATAATATGATGCATTATACGGTGATCAATGATAAGAGAAAATGCCGTCTTTATTTGTCCTTTCATTATATGTCGTTTAGTATATCTTGTTGGACCTGACATTTCCCTAAAAATATTATGAACTGGTGTCCTGCCAGGCTTGGCACTTGCGTCCATTTCTTCCCAAACAGTTCCATCGACCGCAGTTTCGATGCGTTGGTCCTCCACATCTGTCTCACTTTCCGATGTCAATAAAAATCTCTTTCTTTTCTGCCCTGGATGCTTATTTATAATGTTCTCGTCTTTATTATGGCTGTCGGACTCTAATTCACTTGTTGTAAGTAGCTCTTTATCTGTTTCCATATATTTTTCGGTTCCAGAAATATCTTGTTCATGACACTCTGAACACTCTTCTTCTATGTACATTATTTTTTCTAAGTACTTTGTAATTTTGGAACGTTCTGACATTTTTAGCGCTAATATCCGCCACTGAATAAAAAACAATTATCCACCACAGAATATTACATTAGACAAACTAATAACTACAAAGACTGGGAAAGTAGAATAAAATTTTGCAACAACGCCTCGCCCGAATATCAATCGACAATGCCTCGACGATACTACAACTTGCTGACGTAACCAAAGGGTAAACCATCAATGTCTCGCTCCAATATAAAATCAACGATGCCTCTATCTGATGTAGAGTAGAGAAGCCCTCAATTTTTTCTTCGATTTTACTGGAAATTTTTTCTTTAGAATTTTTATGAATTATTGGAGGTCGAAAGCAATGCCGCACTCTAATGTAAAATCACCGATGCCTCGACCTGATGTAGAGAAGACCTCAGTTTTTTCTTACAAATTTACTGGAAATTTTTTCTTTAGAATCCGACTTTGAGATAGGCGTTAGTTTGTTCTGATATTATAAATTTAAAATAGTAAATAAAAAATTTTGTCCACCGGTCAAATTGACCGACCGCGGTAGGTAGGACACACAACAAATATTTCTTGGAAAAAAGAAAAGAAAACTAGAAGTAAATACTTAAAAACATATTGTATGTATATTTTAAGAAAACTCATATAGTTTGATAGCGATATTATAACGTTTAAATATGTGCAAATTGTACAAAAGTTTGAAAACGGTCAATTTGACCGGTACTGGTAGGTTTAGTGTTAATAAAAAGAAAATAACGTTTTCTGATTTTTTAGATTCTACTTATTTTTATGAAAATTTGATGCAATAGATTTTTTTTTTTAATGAGTAAAATGCAGGTAAAGCAATCTATTGCGTCAAATTGTCGTAGATATAAGTAGAATTTTAAAAATTGGAACACGTTATTTTCTGCATAATAATTTCAAAAAGCTTATATTTAAAATTTATTTAATTTAATTCAAATTTGAGGCAGCCCCGCTCCGTAAATCAGAGAAATTGAAAAAAAAAAATCATTAAATTTTCATTTTTAAATCATTTTCAATAAAAATTGGGGGACAAATTTAAAAATTAGAAAACGTTATTTTGGTGTCTTAGGTGTTTAAATAAATATTCCATCAATCAATTTGCGTTTTATTCAAAAGTCTTAACGCCCCGCCCCATCTTGCTAATTGTGCACCGAGCTGTCCTATTTATGACAGAGACCCGGCCTTAACATGCTTAAATTCAGAGAGTAATCTCATACGCGGACTTAGGACTTTACAAGATTTGTGGATGGAAGTATTTCTACCGTGCAAAAACAAATATATCGAGGCATCGTAAGGACTTCCAAGCATAGAAGATGAAAAAGTTAATTCAGGTGAACTGAATCATCCCACTGATCAAAACAAAACTAGTGTTAAGGTTTGTGGCACGATAAGAAACGTATTTATTCGTAAGGTGAGTGTTTGAAAACCTTTTGCTGTGATGAGTACCATCTGAACACTTTTAACCATAAAATGCTAACCCGTTTTAATATTCGCTTATTGTTAGCCCTGAGTAAATACTACTCATATACGAAAAAATTATAAGCAAAAGAATTGAAATATTTTAACGGAATACAATAACAGAAAAATGACAAAACAGGATTCCCGCAAAAATAATTTAAGATTTACATAAAAAAAATTATAATTAATATAATAATTAAATTATAATTAATAATTAGGATTACAATACAATACAATACCTTTATTTCTGGATATGTACACAAGATCAAGGATCTTATAACTAGTACAATATAAAAATGACGGCGTCTTAAATTGGCAATTAATATATAACTAATACAAGATAAGAAATATGTAATATTAAAAATAAGAGTTAGTCAATTTTTATTCAAAAGAGTGACTTACTATGATTAGTTAAACTACGTTAATCAAACCCAGCATAAAATAAGAAGAAGAAAAAAGATACTAAAATAAGACAAATAAAATTAAAAAACAAAAGATTAGATAAAAAGAAATAAAAACAAACTAATACGAGCTAAGCAACTACTTTGTGCAATTGATGAGAAGCGCCACTCTACAAGTTAGTATTGATAAGACTCCTAAAAACACCCACGGAGGTAGCGAGTTGAGCAGTGGTCGGTAAGGTGTTCCTCAAGCGGGGGATCTGAACGCAGAAAGAACTCTGAAGAACATCACGAGAGAAATGAGGGATCAATATCATACGATGCCGTTGAGATTGTAAAAATTTTAGGAAATCGAATAGGTAAGAAGGTTCATGTGACTGCAGAAGTTTAAAAAGAAAGATAAGTGCCTTCCGTTTAAGATATGAATCCAGTGATTGCTGAAGAAGAGAGTTTCTAAGAGATGAAACGTGATCAAACCGACGTAGACCAGAGATGAAACGAACGCAGTTATTGAAAGCAATATCCAGCCTTCTTGAGCAATCACTGTCCAGCTTCGGGAAAATCAGATTTCCATAAGTAAAGAGATGCAATAATAAGCTTTTTACGAGTTTCAAGCGTAGGTAGAATATACGCAGACAACCATAGCCTACAAAGGCCCGAATAAATTTTCTTCAAACAGTCGGAGATATGACAACAGCACTTCATGTGAGAATGGATTGAGATTCCCAGACTTTTCACGTTATTCATGTATAGTGCCGTTAAGCATCACTGGTGGTAAGTCCACAGACACAGGATCAGTATTATAGAAGGCTATACATTGCGACTTAGTCGGATTGAGCACGAGACCGTTACGCAATGACCACAGTGATATTCTGGCAAGGTCTAGATTAATACGTTCAATGCAATCCTCTTGGTAAGATATTGGCCGACTAATATACAGCTGAACATCATCCGCATATAAATGGATATTAGCATCCTTAACAACGTAACAGAGATCGTCAATATATAGCATGAAGAGAAGAGGACCCTATATGGAGCCCTGGGGAGCTCCACTTTTGACTGGTGAGATCCTGGAGAGCTGATTACCAATCTTCACCTGCTGGAGTCGATCATAAAAAAAACGATCTCAATAGTCTAGTGGAACAGTTCGAGAATGCAAAACAAGTAGTTAGTTTATTGAGAAGCTTTTCATAATTTACACTGTCGAAAGCCTTGGAAAGGTCCAACAACGTTAATATACACAGTTCATTATTATCCATAGCAATTCTTACATAAGTAGTCACTTTTAGAATTGCAGTTCCACAGCTGTGAAAAGGCCGGAAATCCGATTGCCACTTGGATATCAGCTTATGCACACTGATAAAATTCATTACTTGACTGTGCATAATTTTTTCCAAAGCTTTACACAGAAAGGGGAGTATGCTGATTGGCCGAAAGTCAGAGATATCCTTGGGTGATGCGCTTTTTGCAATAGGGAGTATTATCGCTGTCTTCCAAGCTCGAGGGAAGGTGGAGTATGTAAGACTCGAGTTAAAGATATTCTGAATATACTGACTGACATATGGAAGCAGTAGTTTGATAAAACACGGAAAGATATTGTCAGCACCAACACCTTCGGACTTTACAGAGCAAATCACCGACCAAACTTCATCTAGGGTTACTCCCCAAAAACTAAACGCCCCATCCAAGTTATTACGAGATGGTGGGTTATATTCGAGATTGTTGTAGCTAGGGGTAACGTGATGTGCATTATTTGTGGGAGTTGCGAAGAACCTGTTTAGAGCTTCCGGACTAAAATTACAATTAGATTTGTCTTTACCGCAGACGCTTGCCTTATTTAAGTTCTTCCAAAGAGTTTTGGATGGTAATTCAGGGTTGAGTTTGGAGCGATAATATCGCCGTTTGGAATTACGAACTGCAGGGGTAACAAGATTACGCACTGCAGAAAAGTTAGCCCTAGCATGGTCAGTCCTTAATCATATTTTGCACATTTTGTACATTTTTTTCTCATGAATGGATTTTATACCATAATTTCTGTGTTATAGTTGGTTCCCGGTTCATGAGGACTATTGAGAATGAAAGGATTGACCTGCTAGGAAGACTCTCCCTCTCTTAAACTAACAATCACGCTTCAAACAATGCACTTGCAAAGTGGGGATTCTGTGATCATATGTCGTGAAGAACAGTGCAGGCTCCAAGTAGAAAGTGAGTAAAATTTTACTTACGGGTAGCATTCCAGGGTTATGGTCCAGAAAGCCCCATATTACGACAACTAAAGTTAAATTGGCAAAAATGTGTTTTAGAATATTGTACGGAGGCGGGCTGATAATTTAAGTGCCTATAAGTGTCAGTAATATCTCGCGCTACATATCACTAATTGCGAATATCAACAGTAGTATAAATACCGAGTTTCATATAATTAGCAACAGTATGCTTTTAGTAATTGAAACGTAAACATCACTATATCTGAGTCATCCTAGCATTGTATGAAATTGGAGTGCAGAGCTCTCATCAAATTCCTTACAAAGAACAACAAAACGTCGACTGAAACTTTAGAAAAGATGTCCACAGTATATGGGGAGTCTGGGCCTTCATTTGCCACCATAAAACATTGAAGCCGAGAATTCAGGCATGACAGAGAGTCGGTGGAAGGTGATCCCAAGTCAGAGCGTCCAAATACTATTGTTACCGATGAAAATATTGGAAAAGTAAAAAAAAGTTAGCATGTGGTAATGAGTTTTTTACTCTTTCGAGACCCGTACAAAATACGAGTCTACAGGCAATTCTCAACCTATTGCATATAAGCAGAAAAAAAAGACTTGTTCTGGAAGATCGGCGAATTAAGTTGTGGCAGATAGCTGAAGGAAGCAGTTAGCATTAGCAAGGAAGAAATCGGCAACATTTTGCATAATCATTTGCACATGAAAAAGGTGTGCGCACAATAGATGCCTAAAATGCTCACGCCGCTGGACAAGCATCGTCGCATCAAAACTTTGTAGGAATTTTTGTACATTTGCGGCGATAATCCTGACGACGTTTTTTTCTCGCATTGTGACTGTTGATGAAACATTGATCTAGAATCTAAACTGGAGTCAATGCGGTGAATATAAAAGGGAGAAAAGCTGCCACGGATATTTTAAAGTGGAAAGATCGGCATTCAAGCTAATGGCGACTATCTTTTAAGATTGTGAAGGGGTTCTGTTCATCGACTACCTTCCTAAAAGTCTACAATGAATACAAACTATTATGCCTGTAGCGGCACTTGACAATGAATGCCAAGCTACCTCCACATATCTAACCTGAGCTAGCCCGAATCAGAGTCAGACTACGTCCAGGTAGATAGGAGCTGGTTACATCCAAGAACAGCACAATTTTCCGACTCGAGCTCATGGTATGGGGTGGGGTATTTTCTTGGAACTGGTATGCCAGCTCTGGTGTGTGCTGAAAACCACAGGGCAGGTTTAATCTTTCCTGGTGCTGGGGCTACTGACAGATTAACATTGAAATCCCTCTCCTTCCTAGTGAACCAACACAAAAAAACATACTAAATTAAATATTGAAAAGGAGGGTGAAAAGATGAAAAAGAAATAGGCAAAAAAAAAAAAAATAAAAAAAATAAAAAACTATCTCCGACGCCATTACTTTACGCCGCCCGAATTATCCACAGAGACTGCAACCAAGACGCGAGAAGTATTATGTACACATTATATGTTTATTCAATACTACGGTTACTCATAACATATCGGTATATTGTATGGAAAGCACTAATAACTAAAGGAGGATTTCCATAACTAAATTATTAGACTATGATTAAGAGAAAAACAAATGTTTTTCTTATTTTGACAAAAAAAAATTCAATGAAATATTCATGCCTCGGCGTGCAAAAATGTCTATATAGAGCTCGTGTAACTAAACGAACATAAAATCCAAAATCCAAAGGCCCAGGGCCAAACTTACTACTTATTTACTAACACAACTATTTCAGGATTTCGTGGGAGAGCGTTACTAGTATTTCTGAACACTTAATTATACCAAATTTAGTAAAACACAAAAGAAAGTTTTTAGATTATATCATGAAGACTATAGATCGTCACTAGTTTTTTTTTGTTTTCCTTTTCCAACACTTCACTTCGAAAGCCCTAACAAAACCTCAATGGACGACTATACGTAGACATATGAAATATGTATAGGTCCTCAATAGTTATATGTATGTATAAAAATAGTTATATATGTATATATACATTAAATGCATAAAATGCACACCCAGACTTTGCTAACAAAATTTCTGATAAGGCTTTTAATGAATTTAATTCTTTTTTTCCAAAATTGAACTTGAGTACTTACATCTTTTTCCTTCCGGGTGAAGCTTCAGCCGCAGGTATCTGTTGTAGCTAGACAAAGTAACCAAGAAAAATGTTATGCAAATAAAACAAAATAAACCGCGAAGGTTGGAAAAAGTTCACAAGAATCAATATGCTAAGCTCTACGGAAACAATTAAGATAACTATAACTAATCTAACTAACTAATAGATTTTAACGTGGCAAAACTAATGATTAAGTTAAACTGACTTGTTTTTGTTTAATTTTTTTTTCTGCTTGATCCACTAACGATACCTAGTTACTTCCATCCTTGCTATTATTGCAGTTACGTTGTTCCGTTAATTGGATGTAACGCGCTGCCTTGTCAGTCCTTCACGCACAGCACGTGCAATATTTAACAGCTATCTATTATGCTCCTCTCCTTATCGTTTTCTTTTCTTTCCAAATTCTCCTAAACCCCTTATGGAGCTCAAGAGCTTTGTGAAGCTCTGGCCGGAATCACGATAGGTCCCACATTGACGAGGAAAAAAAATTCCAATCACCTATGTCCATATGAAATTCATATTTTACAAATTAATTCTACAAATCTTTCGGAAATGCACAACCATCAACCTACCCTGTTGTATAGGGGTTCTCCTTTTAGAGGATGTAGATCACCACCGTATGCGTACAATTAAACTAATGAGACAACGCACTTGGAATCACTTAATTTCCTTTTTGAGGGAACACTCTCACTCACAGCATTGCAATTTTGCTTTTCTTTCAAAAAAATAGATATTATTATTATTACTATGCAGAACCTTTTTGTTTCCTTTTAAAGGACAAACTCTAAATTCAACCTTTTTTTTGTTCACTAGCGAGAATAATCGGCTGTTTGACTGCCCCTCGTAAATTCACAAGATCAAATGATCTGCATTACACCGAACTATCGGTTCTTCAAAAATTCCTAGCGGGTTTCATAAAAAAAAATAGTCACCATGATCACTCACCAGTGCAATCAGTTTCTGCAATCACGGCCGTTGCGATAGATAAGCGAAATACCACAGGGCATAGATGATGACGCCTGTAATTATTGGCCCATACATTGACAAATCGAATGGGCTCTTATCGTGGGATCATAGATGAAGTCGGGTTTGTGAAATTTTTACAGTCGCAGGCCTTGAGCAAGTTTGAATTTCCGTTCCAATTTGGAATTCAAGCGGGACTAAATTTTTTTCCTCTTTGTACCATTTATTGTTATCATGTTGGGTGATAACATCTGCGTCTTTTATTTTTTTTTTTTTTGTCGAAAGATCAGTGACCTAATTATTCTATGCCTTTGACCTTATAGATATATATGTACATAGGTACATAATGTTTTCTTATGCTGCTCGTTACACGCCGCATTGTTGACAAAAGTTCGTTGTCGAGAAAAGGAGAGGCAAACTGGTGAAAGAAGTTCTGGTTTTGCAGACAGGATTTGAAGAAATCAACCACCCACCATACAGTCCAGACCTAGCCTCCAGTGATTACTTCATGTTTTCCAATGTTAAAAAAGATCTCCGACGGCGAAGATTTTTGAGTGATGAAGAAAGAATATTTTTTCATTGGGTTAAAAGCGCTTTGATAGATGTAAGAAGTGCATTGAAGTAAAGGGAGTTTGCATAGAAATATGAATTTTTCATTCATCATACATTTCCTCACCAAATATTCATGTTCCATAATAGATGAAAGGTATATACTATTAACCCATATATGCCCACAATTATTTTTTAATCCAATGTTAATAATTTTTTAGTTATATGTTACTTATAAGTAGAAAAAAATATTTTGTTTTGGGTTTTTCAATTTTTGGCCCTAGAGTAGATTTTGGGGACCGGGTCATTAACGACCCATTGGTCATAAAAAATATCTACAATATTTTTTTTTTTAAATTATAAATAAAAATACATCATTTTTGAAAATGCATAAAAAAAATTATATTCAAGTAATAATAATAAAAAATTAATTCAAACAAAAAATAATAACAAAAAGTTAATTCGTTCATAACAAAAAGTAATAAAAAAAAGTATAAAAACTTATTTATGGAAGCTTTCAAAACATTTATCGTGTAGTGCAATCTCACATTTCTTACACGACTTGTTTGTTTTATTTTTGCAAACAGCACAGCGCCTTCGTTTTTGTCCAGTAAGAATAACATGATCAGCATTATGTGTACCTACTGAAATGGGCAAATTTATATTCCGAATTTGACTCGGTCCGGGCTTGGTCCGTGTTTGTCCATACGATAACAAAAGAGTCGTGGCTATATCTCTTCTAAATTTTAATTTATCGAAAGAACTGCCCATTGACCTTGCCAATTGATAAGCATTGTTGACTATCAGATCAAACCCCCAGAACATAATTGGCACATACCATTTTTTGCCTCTATTGCCAATTCTATAACTAGATATGTTTGAATCTGTTTGATCTACACCTCCCATAAATTCATTATATTTTGCCACAATATCTGGTTGCTCGATATCAATTTTTCGTTTTGCAGCAACAGAATAACGTTTTGCTGTGCCCATTGGTTCGGTACCATATTCATTTGATAGCAGGGTAACTACGCTGTTATCATTCCACCGAACAGCACATATATTATTTTTTTGATCGATGCAAGAATCAAACGCACCTCTGTTTTTCTTTTTCATTTCATTTTTTCCTAGTAAAGGACACTTTTCTGTTCGATTATCTCGAACTGTACCAGTCAACTTGCAATTTCGTTCAGTTATTTTATCTATGAGGCGAGGTGATGTAAAAAAATTGTCAGTAAAGAATTAATATTCTATGCCAGGGTATTTATTTTGAATTTTACCAACAAGATTCAGTACCACGTTTTCGCCTAGCCCCATTTCCTGTACACTTTTCTCCTTGCGGCCTTGGTATAAATCTGCATATATACAATAACCTAACCTTGTGGAGGTAACCCACGCTTTAAAGCCGAAACGTATTGGCTTTCCACGAATGAACTGTTTGCATCCATGTCTTCCAAAGTAAGGAATCATGGATTCATCAATACTAATCTCCCTTTCTGCGGGAGCAAAATCAAGAAAAGATTCATTGAGCATATCTATAAATGGTCGAATCTTTGCCATCTTATCACCTTCTACCAAGCAAGAATTATCGACAACATGTAAATAACGAAAAATATCTTCAAATCTATTTCGCCGCATAGAGTTGGCTACTAAAATATTATGACAGTCCTGATTTTCTTCCCAAAACATTCTTCGTCTAGGTAGAGGAACGTACCCACTAAGAATTAATATTGCAAGGAACACACGAATTTCTTGTGGGCTTACACAAAATGTGGGATTGTTATTGGTAGCAGCATATTTATTTGTGTAATCAACAATATGTTGAATAATCCTATCTGTCATAAAAATGGTAAAAAATTCAATAGGCTGGCTACTTGCAGCTAAGCTTAGAACGTGACGTGGTTTTGGATGTATCCATTCTTTAGTGGGAAAATGTATTTGCCCTCTGGTCCATTTTCTAAGTGGCAATTTTTTATTTTTGTTTGATACACTAACTTCAACCTCATTATACACCTCGTTTCTTCCTCTATTTATAACAATCTCGGCTATACTGGTCAATTGACGACTGGATAATCGATCAGGATTGTTGCAATATTCATCACCGGAATCGCAATCAGTAATATCTCCTGTCTCACTAGGTGGTTCAATATAAATGTCAATTTCACCAACAGCATCATTATCACCATATTTGTCCAATTCTTCTAAGATTTCGAAAGTACTCAAATCTTTTGAATGCGCCATAACGGTACACTAAAAAAATAAATAAAATTATTGTTCGTTATATAAAATACAAACTCTATATAAAATACAAAACTATATATAAAATACAAACTAAATATATACTCCGTTTTATATTGCACAGATAACCTATAATTGACTGATAACACATTACCCCATTGGGTCGAAATCGACCCAATGCGAAAATTTTGTTTCTAAAATGCAAACGCGTTTATAAATATGATACTTTTATTATTTTTCCATTTAATTCACTTCTTTTGTAACAAATTATAAAAAAAAAACAAAAAATATATATTTATAGAATAACGGTATACTTACATTTATTGAAATGTGTTTATAAATATTTTTTATCACTTCACTGCTGCAGACTTTATTCACTATTGAAAAAAAAATACGCACTGCACTATTCTAATTATTTTTCAGAACACTTATAACATTGTAGTAGGCTTTGAAATTTTAATTTGTGTAATTCTCAAAACCAGAAAATCTATTTGAAACGACTTGGGTCAGTAACGACCCAAGGGGCATATATGGGTTAAGGCAGACTTTAGTCGGGAGTGTCCTATTTTGGCCTAACAACGATTGTTCAAAAGTATGTTCTCCCAAAGTTTATTTTCTAAAACTAGTCATTTCTCAAAAGGATGATTGCCAAATAGAGATCTTCACCAAAATATATAAGTATACCAAATGGACATTTCCCAAAACATTGAATAATTTAATAATTAAATATCTCTTACGAAAAACTAGATGAGAATGGTAAATTACTCGCAAATTGGTTTAAGGAATGCTACATTTGTGGTAAAAACAGCAGACCTCCTCGTTTTCCTCCCAGTTTTAGGAGCTATTTTTATCTTAATGAAAATAATATTCCCAGAACGCAATAATATGTTGAGTCTTGACAACATAGAAGCCATATGTAAATCGGTGCAAATCACGTAGGCTTTTACAATATTTTAACGGAATTAAAAAAAGAAATTGATTTTCCTTAATGATGAAATTGAAAAGGTTCAATGCGGTGGAGCTACAGTTCTAAGAAAAAAAAGGAATTTTCTTTAAATATGTATGACCCAATCAAAAGAATCCTGAGCATAAAATTCGGCTATGAAGAATGTGATTTTTTTTATTTGCTATAGCGAAAAATTTAAGCTTAAAATAAGTGCGTACCTATTTTAGATATTCATGAATTTTATTTCTATAATTATTAAGAACATTTCTTATAGAGGTGTACAGTGTACTTTTAAAAATGCAATTATGATTTATATGAATTTGAAAAGCGGTTGAATTTTACATTTTAAAATTTCCGAATTCCATAACGAAATTTACAAATGGTAAATATTTTGCATGAAAGGAGGCACGCGCTTTTGTGAAATGAACTTTTTGTACATTTTTGTAATACGTCTTTAGGAAAAAGTTACCAAACTTCTTTAGGGAAAGTGTCATAGAATCCTGAAGTCAATCACCCGGAGCAATAAAGAAGAAGTACCTACAATTTATATGATTTATTACCGGGTAAACTTTTATATTTGTTCAAGATGGCTACTTTTTGGGATACTCCAGTAAAACAGAAAGAGTAAAAAAATATTCGTTATTTCATCATACAACTTTTGATATAAAGCGGAAAAGTTTTAAAGTCTTGGTTTGAAAAAAAATGAAAAATTGAGAAAAAAGGAATAAATTCCCCGTTTCGATTCGATTCAATCCGGCCCATTTCGCTCCACGGGATGCATGAGCACAATTGTTCGTTCGTTTTCGAAAGCTTGACTTTAAAATGTTTTGCAGTTTTTTCTTTTCGTTTTACATTCATCCAGGTCAACATTTTGTTGTCATAATATTCAATTTTTTTTTATTATCTCAACAAAAGCCTTTTCATCCATCTTTGTGTAGAAACAAATCCTTACAGATGATTTATCTCAGGTTACGTCATCCGTAAAAGTTGAAATTTGCTCAAATACTTCATTTCGATTCGATCCATTTCTTTCAGTTCATCTGAATTCGTTTCGGTGTTTGCTCTTTACTAATATATCAGCCCTTGGTTGGCTGTGAATATGCCCAATTAGTTTATATAAGAAAAATGAATAGTTAAGAGTTCAAGAGAGTGGTGGAAAGCAGCATAGCTCTGTATCCTGTTTCTGTAAAATATTTGTAACGTGCCCAAGTGCAAGAAAATCTTACGTTTACATTGTTTCGAATGAATTATTATTGTCCATGGGAAATACCGTCCGATCCCAGTTAACACCTTAGGACATTACTGGCAGTGACGAATGTTCGGGGTTGGGATGTCCCTGGTAGACCCCATGCCCTTCCTACAGAATTTTCTGGGGTTGTACTTAGGCACAGTTAACGCATTCAATAATGTAAAATTGCCGCACCTATGACGTCGTACGGATCTCCTAGTTTGTTGTTAGGATATACTGCGGAATATCTGAGAATATTGTTTGGGATTTTCTAGCATTGTAGAATTTTTGTTTTTGTATGGGTAGGCATTTTTACATTTTTGCAGAGAACCACGCAAACCACGAGAATCAGAAAATATACCGAAATAATTTCTGGAAGGAGGGAAAATGATTTTCCCATGTTTGTCCAAAGATAGTCCTGCACATCACGTACGTATTTATCTGTAAAATACTGAGAATATTCCCATAGAGATTAGTTGTGGGACATCCCAAGGAATAACTTATGGGCAATTTCTAATCTGTGTGACAAGAATGGGTTGTCCCTAGGTAATTTTGTGCTGTATGGGCAGCACCAATTTTTCATATTACATTTAAGGCTTAAACACAGTGCGAGGGTACACAACTTCGACTCAGTCGGCGTATGATAACTTCGGCGTAGTGAACTTTAGCTTAACACAGTGTGAGCATTTGAAACTTCGGCGTAGTGAACTTTCGTTTTAACACAGTGTAGTGCTTTATTCTTTTATTTTCTGACTTTTATGTGTTGTCAGTTTAAATCAATTCATATATTTTTTCTACATTTCTATAATCCCGGCATTTTAAGTTATAAATTAACTCCGCATCTCGCACCAAACTAATCAACTTTTCTTTCGACATTTTTACTTTATTTATTTATTAAATCAGTTCAACTTGTTGAAATTTCCCCAGTTTTTGAAGTTCCAGACATTCAAATCAGCTGAAAAACATGTTTTCAAATGTTAAAAGCCGCGCTGGAGTTGAAACTATTTCTATCCCAGCGTTTGCTCAGCGCAGTGGGCGCAGCCGACTGCACCATTTGAACATGCCCAACTTCTTCTCATGTATTCTACAGAAAAGCTCAAACGCCGGCTGCCCTCACGCTCGCACTGTGTTTCAGCCTTTAAGAAGTCCAAAAGGTTCGCTTTAAATTGACTCTATACCTAAAATGCATGATACAAAGATAACAAGGTATGGCCGATTCGAGAGGAATTTTTTGTGTTGCTACGTCATGAGATGCCTACTGTCATTTCCAACGAATTTGTTTTCAGTTTTACGTATTTTATTGACTGAAATACGTTTTGAATATATATTTAACAAAATATTAGTTTCTTCGTTTAAATCACTTCGGGAAAAGTAATTATGTGCTAGTGGGAAAGCAAAGAAATTTAAACATAGAAAAAATTTTTCACTGTGAAAGGACGATTGAAATTAAGACGAACAAATTTCTGACATTTGTCGCCAAAGGAGGAACTTAATCAATTGACAGGTTTTCCGGCCATACCTTGTTAATCTTTGTATCATGCCTAAAATGTAACCCTTTCTGCGTTTTTGACACTTTTGCCTTTTTCTTGAGCATATCCAGCAAAAGTGGCTTAAAAGGCGAATTACCAAAAAATAACTGTCAACTTTATGACATTTATTGAACTCCCCCCCCCCCACACTTTCAATTTTCTGCTTGTCTAAGCATAACGTAATGATCTATACATATATAGCCTTCGGATGCCAGACCACATACAGAAATGAAGATGAAATTATACGGGGTGTTTCATAATTGGTGCACCTAGCTCAAGGGTTTGATAGCTGATGTGGAGATAAGCAAAAAGTTGTAATGTGGGGAAGGGGCTGGTAGGACGCGTCGTTTCGGCGGTATGAGGGGTTTAAGGGGAATATAGCCAGTTTTGGCGTCTATCCAGCTGAAAACGCACGAGCTTTGTTCTCTCTTTGTTATTTCGAGAAGTATTTTATCAATTGAAGTGATTTGTTTTGTTTTGATCAGTAGATTCTAAGCTTTAATTTAATACCAGACTTGTTTTAATTTGATTAGTTTTTGAGGTCATAGTAAGGTCACAAAAATGTACAAAAATTTCACGTTCTTTTGCATTGAATGTTCCTTTTCTTCGTAGCTAGTGCTTGGATTTTCAAAGTTTTGGTTTCCAGCTGTTCCCAGAGTATTAAGGAACAATTTGAATTGATTACTTTATCGATTTTTAATTTTGTTGAATAGTAGCATAAAAAAAACCAAAGTAAAAAAAAAGTAGCCCTTTTTTTCCGTAAAATTGTTTTTTTTTTCTCGAAATCTGGTGAATATTTTTAAACGTTTGATCAGTTCAAAATATTCACAGATGTTGGCTGTATCACCTGAAAAAAAGAAAGTCGCGATATCTATTACGGTTTCCGAGAAAAGGTACATTTTATAAAAAAAAAAAACGTGACTTTTCAGGAGAGCAGTTTTTCTGACAAATTCGTGTTTACCGTCGATTTTGTATCGTTTCAAATCGATATGTTCGTTTCTTTCGTCATGCAGTTTTATTTCTACCTAACTCACAATGAATAATAATAACCTGGTAATATGAATAAAAAGACTGAAAGGTAATTATAACATTAAAATCAGCCTGAAGTGATCGTACCAAAATATCCGGAAATACCTCTACTTTAATAAAAAACAATAAAAAAAAAAAATTTTTTACCAAAACGGCTATACCTCCCTTAAGATTTTTAGTACTTCTTCCACTTTACACCCTGTAACTTTTGATATACACTCCATCAAGGTAGAATTCCTCTCAGATGATAGTAAACCGCCTCAGCTTTCCAATGAATGTCCAATCAGCCTTCCTGTTATCTTCCGTCGCAAGTTGTAGGACGTCAATTTTTTTCAAATTTTAACGATTTTCCCGGAAAAGTGCATAACAACTATACAGTTTTATTACAAGATTTAGAAACCCCGGAATGTTAGGTTTTATTTGACTAAGCACATGTACCTGCGTAAATGCAACCATTTTTGAAATATTTCCATTTCTATGATTCATAATTTCATGAATTTTGCTAATTTGCGTGGAATTGCATAAAATTAAGCGCACGATTTCTATTGTTATTAGCAAAATTAAATTATCTTTTGAGGACGAGCATTTTAAGATATTTTCACTAGATATGTCCAAAAAAACAAATGCCACAAACGCGAAAAGGGTCACTTTTGGGTACAGAGTGTAATAGGTCAATGTAAAGCTACGCTTTTGCGCTTCTTAAATTCAATATAAAAAATTGGTCTTGACGACGTATTTTTTTATGAAAAAATAAAAATGTAAGTTATACAACTCCCATACTATTTTTTTTATATTTCATATATAGCTAGTGAAAAAGGGTACTAAAGCAGTAAGATTATGCACATCATTCTGTTTCCTCCGCAAGAAAGATTCAGTATTCCCAGAACATATATAGTGCAACAAGTGTTTTGCAATCGCGCATGTGGTCAGTTCTCTCCCTCTGCGATTTGATAGCTTAATGTTTATAAATCTACAATCCTCTTAACTGATTCTAGGGGCCGACCTATGGATTCTTGCGCTAGACATTTAGTCATAGCGGAACCCTTTGTGTATCAGTTGCATCAGTTGCCCCCCTTCCAGGTATATCACTGTGACCAGGCACCCAGAAAGAAATAACTCTTTGGTTGGCACCCAGTTTTTAGGGCTCACAGCGACACCATTGCACTAGGCGTAATCTATTGGTGCTCGAGTACAGAGCTTTGATTGGAGCTTTTCTATCAATCGAAATCCTGATAACTCGATCACTACATTACAAGTTATTTCGAGCAATTTTGATGCTTTGCTAATAGCCACAACCTCCGCTTGGAACACACTACAGTACGCCGGTAGCCGGTAGGCTCCCAGTCCCGCATCCATTCTCGAACCATCTATAAATATACATATCGCATGTCACATAGAAAAGTGACACAACTCGAAAAGTGCAACTTTCCAGGAGAGCGCAAAATCGAAACTCAAAAATTTATTCTAGCTTAACGAAGTAATTGTTTGTTAAAAAATTATCAGAACTCTTAAATTTGTTAATAATTTTATTTCTAAAGATTTATATAAAAGAATTTTTAAATTTTTGTTACCGCAGTTAACCAGGTTATTTGTTAATCCCGGATGCTTTTAAGTTGTGCCGCTTTTCTTTATTACTAAATATGGGAAAATGTCATAATTCATAATAAAGTTTATAAAAATTAAATTTCGTCTTTAGATTTTTCTTGAAAACATACTTGTGTTTGTAGTGTTCAGAATTCATCACAATTCTGATATCATTAAAACCTGCAAATTTACATGTCGACACATGTATATACCGACCTAAAGAAACAAATATTTTAGGTCTAAATTGTACTAATTTCGCAGAGAGATGAGCCAGATAACTGTCCACGGGCAGTACATTGCATTCACGCATGATAATTTTTTCTGTAAATTATCATCAGAAGTTCAAATTATCAACGCTGCAGTGAAGTGAGCCAGCGAGAAAGAACTGTACATTGGTAGTACAATGGATTTGCACTTGGTAAGTTGAAAATAAAAATCTATTTAGAAAAAATTCAGTAGGCAACGAATATTTCTGACGGAATAGAATTTACAAACAAGTTTTTTTTTTTTTTTTTTTATTTTTTTTTTTTTTTTATTTTTTTTGTTCTTTTGTTGCATTTTAAACAATAGAAAACGAAGTGCAGCTGCTATGCCAATTTGCCATGCGCCTTTGAATGCCGTTCTTTGGTGCCATGAGTAACCCGTGGCTATATAAATCGGAATCTGACTTGACTCGTGCTCTTTTGCAGTTTGGCAGTGCAGTGATCAAGTTGGTATTCTAGTTCCTAGTGTTATTTCCAAGTGCTCTAAATTTTATTAACATTTCCCAGTGTTATTCCCAAGTGCTATAAATTTTACTAACAGTTTAAATACTTTATTTAATTGACAGTTCAAATAATTATTTTTATTCTGGGTATCGACTAGATTAAAGATTTTATTTTGAATAGCGATTAAATTAAAGATTCTTATTGCGGGTATCGACCGAATAAGAAATTTACTAACATAAATCACTTTATTACGGGTCTCGACCGAATAAAGATTCTTATTGCGGGTATCGACCGAATAAGAAATTTACTAACATAAATCACTTTATTACGGGTCTCGACCGAATAAAGATTCTTATTGCGGGTATCGACCGAATAAGAAATTTACTAACATAAATCACTTTATTACGGGTCTCGACCGAATAAAGATTCTTATTGCGGGTATCGACCGAATAAGAAATTTACTAACATAAATCACTTTATTACGGGTCTCGACCGAATAAAGATTCTTATTGCGGGTATCGACCGAATAAGAAATTTACTAACACAAATCACTTTATTACGGGTCTCGACCGAATAAAGATTCTTATTGCGGGTATCGACCGAATAAGAAATTTACTAACATAAATCACTTTATTACGGGTCTCGACCGAATAAAGATTCTTATTGCGGGTATCGACCGAATAAGAAATTTACTAACATAAACCACTTTATTACGGGTCTCGACCGAATAAAGATTCTTATTGCGGGTATCGACCGAATAAGAAATTTACTAATATAAACCACTTTATTACGGGTCTCGACCGAATAAAGATTCTTATTGCGGGTATCGACCGAATAAGAAATTTACTAATATAAACCACTTTATTACGGGTCTCGACCGAATAAAGATTCTTTCTGTGGGTATCGACTGCAGTCAGAATTACTAACCTCACTTTATTCTGTATATCCACTAGAATAAAGAATAGTCCAATTCCAAACCTCAATAAATTAGAAAACCAATTTGATCGAGTGCCTAATACTGAGCTGGTGAGTACATTGTCAGATACAATAAAATTGTCTAAACATAAATTTAATTTAATCTTACTTATTCTTTCACATTTATTCAATATTAAATTTAACTTTACAGATAAATTTAAATTATAATTGTGGTTTTGAAATAATATTACCAGGCATATATATTATGTATTAATTACAAATTATAGCATTTATTAAATTTAAAAAAAAAAATCTAGTTGGAGTGCGAGTTACAGTGTAGTAAGCTTGGTGAACGGAAAAATTAAGCTACGAAATCACTAACTTTGAACCAGGGTTATAACTTTCATCATATTTCTTCATTATTTGCGTGTTCGCTCTAACTACGGGCAGAACATTTTATGGTCCTTCGCAGCCAAATTTAAAGTCTAGTGGTATATATTCTCAGTCTTTCAATCATGGCTACACTGCAAAAACTTCTCGCTAATCAAACCACCTCAGCTCTAATCTTCGAAAAATCGTTCAATAACTACAACAAAACTGAGATAGAAAAACGAACGAAAGGACTTATTTCTGAGCGGTTAAACGCCCTAAGCGAAATTTGGTCCGACTATAAGAATACGCATTATACAATTCTCCAAGCTACTCAGCCTTTAGAGGCTAGCGAACTGCAAAAATACGAATATTTTGCAAACGATCAGTTCTCAAGCATGGAAAATAAATATTACACGTTTCGAGGTATTCTCAGAGATGCACTAGATGCATTCGAAACAAAAGTGGAATCAAAACCGAACACGGAGAATGAATCTTCGTTTTTGAGATTGCCTAGCATCACAATCCCAAGATTCTCAGGGTCATATGAGTCATGGAGGTCGTTTCGTGATCTATTCCAATCCCTGGTGCATACAAATTCTGCGTTATCTCCAGTACAAAAATTGCATTATTTAAAATCAAATATTTCTGGAGAAGCAGAACATTTGTTGCGTCAGCTTCCAATGACCAACGCGAGTTACCACAACGCATGGAAGATATTGCTTAATAGGTATGACAATAAGCGAGTATTAATAAATGCTCAATTAAAAATCCTGTTCAATCTACCTAAAGCAACACAAGAGTCAGCCAAGGCAATAAAAACTGTGCTAGACAAATCTTCCGAATGCATTTATGAACTCGAAGCATTAGAAGTTCCCACTAAACACTGGGATACAATCCTGATTTATATGCTAGTGCAATGTTTACCAGCAGAGACACATCGTTTATGGGAGCAAGAAGTGAATAGCGTAAACGAACTTCCCACCCTTGAATCTTTAAAGAAATTTCTAGGGAAAAGATTCCGAACTTTAGAAGCAATCGCAGACACAAAACCATATGTAATGAATAAACCAGCTCAGATTTCAAAAGTATCAACTCACTTTACGTCATCTGGTGACAGATGTACACTTTGTAAAGAGCAACATCGTTTATACAAATGCCCAAAATTTGTAAAATTGGATGTAGATGCTAAATTTAAAATCGTTACATCAAATAGCTTGTGTATAAACTGCCTTTCAAAAGGTCACAATTCAAAGTTTTGCTCAAGCAAATTTACATGCCAACGATGTGGAAGGAAGCATCATTCCTTACTTCATAGGAATAGCACAAATACACAGAGCTCACACAAGGCCACACCAAATTCACTGGAACGAGTTCAGCCTTGTAATTCACCTTCCACGTCTAATATTCACTCGCTTCATGCAAGTCAATCAGTAAGAACTACACAAGCCTTGCTTGCCACAGCATTGCTTAAAGTTCCGTCAAGAAAGGGTACCATGTTTACTCTGCGAGCGTTGATTGACTCAGGTTCCCAAGTCTCGTTCATAACACAAGCCGCCGCACGCAAGCTGCAGTTGGCTATTATGAACACATCCATACAAATCACTGGCTTAGGAAAGTCAGAAGCTATGTATGTCAAAAAACAAGTAACAATTGATATACATCCTTATTCAACCTCGAATAAGGTGAGCACGATTGATGCTCTTGTCGTGAACACTATCACAGACATATTACCTCCGTCCACCATTCCAAACAAGGAATGGACCCATGTACGTGATCTGCAACTCGCCGATCCATATTTTTTCAAATCAGGAAAAATCGACCTGCTATTAGGAGCGGACGTATACGGAGAAATCCTCTTAGAAGGATTACGAAAAGGTCCTACAGGAACACCAATCGCGCAAAATAGCACGCTCGGTTGGATTCTTTTCGGGAACCTAAACAGCACTTCCACAATCTCTAAAGCGTCTGCGTTAACAGCAAACGCGTATTACGAGGAAGAGTCTTCATTGGACAAACTTCTGCGACGGTTTTGGGAAGCCGAAGAATTTATCTCAGGAAGACAACTATCTAGAGCAGACCGTGATTGTGAAGAATTCTACAAGAAAACTCACCATCGAGACACAAACGGTCGCTATGAAGTCCGATTACCCTTCATCAATGAAAGTCCTAGCTTAGGAGACTCTCGTGGCATGGCCGTACGAAGATTTCATAGTTTAGAGCGTAAACTACAGCAAAATCCTGAGCTTAGTCAGGAATATAAAGCTTGTATTAATGAGTATCAATCATTAGGACACATGACAGCAGTTGACAAGGAAGTTAATAAAGATAAATGCTATTATCTTCCTCACCACGCCGTTATTAAAGACAGTACAACTACCAAAGTACGAGTTGTATTCGATGCTTCGGCTAAGTCCTCTAATGGGAAAAGTCTAAATGAACAGTTGCATACAGGCCCAGTACTGCAATCCGAACTCTTCTCAACGTTACTTAGATGGCGAAAGTACAAATTTGCTATGTCAGCCGACATAGAAAAAATGTACCGAATGATAAACGTTCAATCTCCAGATCAAAATTACCAAAGGATTGTTTGGAGAAACAACCCCAATGAAGTCATCAAAGATTTTAAGTTAACCACTGTTACATTCGGCACAACTCCAGCTCCATATTTAGCAATTAAAACCTTACATCAGGTAGCCACCGATGAATCTGCTAAATATCCTATAGCTGCCAGAATTATACCACGGGATTTTTATGTTGATGATTTGCTCACTGGTGCAGATTCCATCGTGGAAGCGTTGGAAATACAAAAGCAGCTTATTAACCTCTTATCGTCAGCAGGATTCAATTTAAGGAAGTGGGTCAGCAATTCATCGGATCTCTTATCAAGCATCCCAGAAGAACATAGGGAAGTGCAACTTCCTTTACGGTTCGCAAGTGATGAATCTGTAAAAACTTTGGGCATCCATTGGCACCCGGGAACTGATCACTTCACTTTGCAAAACAAACAGTTTGTAGATCGAATTTCTACAAAGCGTTCGGTTTTGTCAGAAATTGCTTCACTCTTTGATCCACTTGGTTGGATATCTCCAATCGTAGTTACAGCCAAAATTTTGATGCAAGCCTTATGGCTTTCTGGATGCTCATGGGATGATAAAATTCCTGCGCACATTGACCAGCACTGGCGACAATTTAAGGCAAAATTAAGTACGATCAGCACAATACACATACCACGGTGGATATGCACCACCAGTGACTTATCTACATGTCAAATACATGGATTTTCCGATGCGTCCAATCAAGCCTATTCGGCGGCCGTTTACATCCGTGCCATAGATCACGAAGGAAACGTCCATGTAAATTTACTGATAGCAAAATCCAAAATAGCACCTGTTAAACCTGTCACACTTCCTCGCCTCGAGTTATGTGGCGCTGTACTTTTAGCTAGGCTTATCAATCGTGTTAAAACAGACCTCGAATTTGACAAGGTTCCCATATTTGCTTGGACGGATTCATCTATAGTCCTAGCTTGGATTCGCAATCATCCGAACAAATACAAAACCTATGTAGCAAACAGGATTGCTGAAATTCAAAACCTAATTGATATTCCGTCATGGCATCATGTGCGGTCTGTTGACAACCCGGCCGATTGCAACTCCAGAGGCATTGAACCTACATCTTTAAGCTCCCACAAAATATGGTGGCACGGCCCTCAGTGGCTATTGAGCTCTGAGGAAAATTGGCCTCAGTCAAAACCCTTGGCAGACCATGTTATGGAATCTGAGCAAAAGCAAGTAAGCTGTTTAACTACAACTCATTCAGACATCAATGAGTTGTTTTGTAAATTCTCAACATTTGTCAAGCTGCAACGTGTCATTGCTTATTGCTTCAGATTTATTAACCACAGCAGGAAAATCTTTTCCAACACTCATCGTAATAGTTCATTGCTTCTAAAACCATCCGAAATGATTCAAGCGAAACATTTGTTAATCAAGTTAGCTCAAAGGACTGCATTCGAAAAGGAAATTAAGCAACTGAAGGCAGGCATTTCACTATCTACCAAAAGCAACATCTTGTCTCTAAACCCATTCTTAGACCCGGACGAGTTATTGCGTGTGGGTGGCCGACTTCAAAACGCCAACATCCCCTTTAATCAAAAACATCCTATAATATTGCCGAAAGAAAGCAACTTGACAATATTAATAATCAATCACTTTCACACGAAAACATTGCATGGAGGTTTGCAATTAGTTCTGTCAACTATAAGAAACGAATTCTGGATCCCACAAGGACGCAAAACCGTTAAAAATATTTTGCACAAATGTGTTACTTGCTTCAAACAATCAGCTTCAAATAGAAACCAAATCATGGGGAACCTACCTGCTTCAAGGGTAAATATATCAAGACCCTTTCAACAAACCGGGGTGGATTACGCTGGTCCCATCAATCTAAAAATGTCCAAACACAGAGGAAATCGTTTTTACAAGGGCTATATATGCATTTTTGTTTGCATGGCCACCAAGGCCATACACATAGAGCCGGTATCCGATCTAACCACAGCAGCCTTTATCGCAGCGTTTCGACGCTTTTCTAGTCGACGAGGACTTTGCACGGACATATATTCCGACTGCGGCACCAACTTCGTTGGAGCGGACAAAATCCTGCAAAAGGATCTCAAGAATGCCATGAAACAAGCCAATGAAGAAATGGCAGCAAAGGTAGCACAGGATGGAACCCGGTGGCATTTTAATCCACCTTCAGCACCACATTTTGGAGGACTATGGGAGGCAGGAGTGAAATCGATCAAATTCCATCTAAAGCGCATATTAGGAAATTCTTCACTGACGTTCGAAGAATTCGCAACCGTTTTAGCTCAAATCGAAGCCTGCTTGAACTCCAGGCCATTATGCCCTATTTCAGATAATCCAGATGATCTGGATATATTAACACCGGGGCATTTTTTAATCGGCAGTTCATTGATAACTCCACCAGAACCAATAATTGAGACAAATACTTCTTCAATAACAAGATGGAATCACATACAATTACTACAACAACAGTTCTGGAACAAATGGTCCAACGATTATCTAAATTCCTTGCAGAATCGACCAAAATGGAAAAACCCAATCTCCAATCCTAAAATTGGAGATCTAGTCGTTATCAAGGAACCTAATTTACCAGCCTGTCGTTGGGTATTAGGACGAATTATTGAACTTCATCCAGGCGTGGATAAGATGGTCAGAGTCGTAAGTATGAAAACGCAGAATGGAGTGCTGAAGAGACCTATCACAAAACTAGCCATCCTTCCTTTAAGCTAAATGACATTCAAAAATTTTAGCTTCTAAATTTTAGTTTTTTTTTGTTTTTGTATAAATAGAACATTCATTCTTAACCTGAAAGTAATTGCTTTAACTTATGTCAACTTCATACATTTATGAACTAACCTAAAGGTTAATCCGTATTCATTCCATTTGTAAATATAAAATTTTTTCCTTTATTTCTCTTCTCGAGAAGACATTTCAATGAAGTTCACATAATTTGGGATTCAAAATCGAGAGTGCATGCTTACAACTGCACACATCTAAAACGCAAAAACAAAATACAAAATATATAATTCCTCAGAAAATTATCAAAGGTGCATTCTTGATACAAAGTGGTCATAAGTACCGCTACACCAAATAATAAAACTTTATCTCCCTAGCAAAATTTCAAAATTTATACTCCCAATTCAACATTAAGACAATTGCATGTCCAATAAGTATACACGTACATCTACTTAACAAAAAAATTTTTAACCAAAATTCACATTTTTTACACAATTGAACACGTGCATTGTTGCAACAAAGTGGCATGATAGATAACAAATTTTCGCCTATAAAAAATTTGTTTTGCAAGATAAAAATACCCGTTAGTTCTCTTTAAATATTGAGCACTTCTCAAATCAAGCCACAGTTGAATTTCAATTTGAGAAATGCAAACATGGAATCGCCGAACAAAAATAATACGATGGAAGTTGAATTGCCTCCGACTCCAGGCAAAAGCATTGAGAAGGAAGTTAAGGAAATATGGAAGTTAGAAAAGCAGCTCAGCAAACTAAAGGTGAAACAAAGCAAAAGGACCACAAGATCGAAAAAATTCGCCAGCCGACTTCGCTATCCACCATTGGAAGAATTAACCACTATTGAAGTGATCGAATCACCACCACCGTCTCCAGAGCACCAACCACAAGCAGCAGAATCGTCTACTTCCGGAATTAAACTCGAAACTGCAGCTCCCACACAAGAAGTCCCACAGGAAACATCACTCCAACCACCAATAGTCTCAGGAATATCGACGTCAGGTCCAACACCAGACACTCCAGCTCCTAAGGTGAAGATATTGGAGGACGTAAACCTGTTACCTGCTGGAGCGGACAGCGATAATCTCAAGTTAACCATAACAAATCATGAAACGGGAGACACCGAAAGCTTTATCGTGTCTTTGGAGGCGCTTAAAAGGTCTAAAAAATATAAACAGCGCTTTAAGACCCAAAATGGAACGCGGTATAATGTACGGCTGTTCAAGGATGGCCAGATCAGAGTTTTCAAATAAACTATAATAACAAAATTTGTTGTTTTCTTCTCATTCCATTCAACACTTTCAGCTCATATTCTGCGTTGTTCCAACAAGGGCTCAGTAATTATTCTTTCTATTGAAATTGCTCTAGTTACCTTCTGCTGCATTCTTAGGTTTTGTGGATCGGCGGAGTTGTCAACAGATCGTATGGTGTATTCTATATTTGAAAGGTATTGCATCCTTTCAACGGGGGGCAGTATGTTCAGAATTCATCACAATTCTGATATCATTAAAACCTGCAAATTTACATGTCGACACATGTATATACCGACCTAAAGAAACAAATATTTTAGGTCTAAATTGTACTAATTTCGCAGAGAGATGAGCCAGATAACTGTCCACGGGCAGTACATTGCATTCACGCATGATAATTTTTTCTGTAAATTATCATCAGAAGTTCAAATTATCAACGCTGCAGTGAAGTGAGCCAGCGAGAAAGAACTGTACATTGGTAGTACAATGGATTTGCACTTGGTAAGTTGAAAATAAAAATCTATTTAGAAAAAATTCAGTAGGCAACGAATATTTCTGACGGAATAGAATTTACAAACAAGTTTTTTTTTTTTTTTTTTATTTTTTTTTTTTTTTATTTTTTTTGTTCTTTTGTTGCATTTTAAACAATAGAAAACGAAGTGCAGCTGCTATGCCAATTTGCCATGCGCCTTTGAATGCCGTTCTTTGGTGCCATGAGTAACCCGTGGCTATATAAATCGGAATCTGACTTGACTCGTGCTCTTTTGCAGTTTGGCAGTGCAGTGATCAAGTTGGTATTCTAGTTCCTAGTGTTATTTCCAAGTGCTCTAAATTTTATTAACATTTCCCAGTGTTATTCCCAAGTGCTATAAATTTTACTAACAGTTTAAATACTTTATTTAATTGACAGTTCAAATAATTATTTTTATTCTGGGTATCGACTAGATTAAAGATTTTATTTTGAATAGCGATTAAATTAAAGATTCTTATTGCGGGTATCGACCGAATAAGAAATTTACTAACATAAATCACTTTATTACGGGTCTCGACCGAATAAAGATTCTTATTGCGGGTATCGACCGAATAAGAAATTTACTAACATAAATCACTTTATTACGGGTCTCGACCGAATAAAGATTCTTATTGCGGGTATCGACCGAATAAGAAATTTACTAACATAAATCACTTTATTACGGGTCTCGACCGAATAAAGATTCTTATTGCGGGTATCGACCGAATAAGAAATTTACTAACATAAATCACTTTATTACGGGTCTCGACCGAATAAAGATTCTTATTGCGGGTATCGACCGAATAAGAAATTTACTAACACAAATCACTTTATTACGGGTCTCGACCGAATAAAGATTCTTATTGCGGGTATCGACCGAATAAGAAATTTACTAACATAAATCACTTTATTACGGGTCTCGACCGAATAAAGATTCTTATTGCGGGTATCGACCGAATAAGAAATTTACTAACATAAACCACTTTATTACGGGTCTCGACCGAATAAAGATTCTTATTGCGGGTATCGACCGAATAAGAAATTTACTAATATAAACCACTTTATTACGGGTCTCGACCGAATAAAGATTCTTATTGCGGGTATCGACCGAATAAGAAATTTACTAATATAAACCACTTTATTACGGGTCTCGACCGAATAAAGATTCTTTCTGTGGGTATCGACTGCAGTCAGAATTACTAACCTCACTTTATTCTGTATATCCACTAGAATAAAGAATAGTCCAATTCCAAACCTCAATAAATTAGAAAACCAATTTGATCGAGTGCCTAATACTGAGCTGGTGAGTACATTGTCAGATACAATAAAATTGTCTAAACATAAATTTAATTTAATCTTACTTATTCTTTCACATTTATTCAATATTAAATTTAACTTTACAGATAAATTTAAATTATAATTGTGGTTTTGAAATAATATTACCAGGCATATATATTATGTATTAATTACAAATTATAGCATTTATTAAATTTAAAAAAAAAAATCTAGTTGGAGTGCGAGTTACAGTGTAGTAAGCTTGGTGAACGGAAAAATTAAGCTACGAAATCACTAACTTTGAACCAGGGTTATAACTTTCATCATATTTCTTCATTATTTGCGTGTTCGCTCTAACTACGGGCAGAACATGTAGTGAAGATCATCACAACTCAAAAACTGTCGCTGTTGTATGAAGATCTCTATCGGCAAAAAACGATATAGAAATATTTCGATTTTATAAAATGATACAATTAAAGCTTGTGAATCTCTTCCCGGAATTTACTCAAAAAAACGAAATTTTTAGTTGGGTCATGTTTCTATGTGACTTGCGATTTAGCAGTCCTTTGACATGCTATTACCATCCCACTCTTCTCTACTAGGAATGCTAGTTGAGAATTCTTTCACAAAGTCTAATCTCAGGACAATGTAATCTGTAACTCCCCGTATACAGTCTCCAGGACAAATCTTTAGTATTCTGCTGTAACCAAGGTCTGCTGTTATCCAGCAGCCGGACTTCTTAATTATTCTGCATTTTTTACAGCTATTCATTTCCCATGAATATCGGGAAGGTATAGCTGGAGCATAATTTCCACTGCTGCCGTTGGTATTTTTCGAAAAGTACCTGTAATACCTAGACAACCAGCTCTCTGTATTTTAGGAAGACTTTTTAGGTGTGTCGCTTTCTGTAGATAATTCCATCACACCAAGATTCCATATGTAAAAATAGGTCTTACAATAGCGGTATAAATCTAGTGCACCATGTGGGGGTGTATAGCCCACGTCATTTGCAAAACGTTTTCTTTTAGGCATACAGTGCAATGGCCGCCGTTTGGAAGCGCTCATTCACATTTATCCTCCAATTTAATTTAGAGTCTAGTATAATAACTCACCTCGGTGTAAAGCAGACTAGTTTAGTGTTTGCGAAGTTATGCCCCATTCAGCAACTTATAGCCCAGTTTAGAAGTCTTTTTAATACACTCTGGGTTAGTTCACTGATCGTCCAAAAGAACTTTCCCGAAACCAGGATGACTAAATCATCAGCATATCCTACGGCTTTTATTCCGTCCCTTTGCAAAGTGATGACGATTTCATTGACCACCAATAACTACAGTCGAGTTGAAAGTATTTCTCCTTGTGGAGTATCTCTAAACACCCTCCTGTTAACTATGTTGCTGCCAAATTCTGCTTCTCTTAGGCGGTTTTTGAGCATTAAGTTAATCCATCTGCATATATAGAATTCGACCCCTAGACCAGTCAGGGTATCCTGAATAGTCTCTATTCAGACATTATTTTATTGAAACTAAACAAACCAAGCCTGAGAGCTCTAGTGTCAATTTTCACTGGGCACTCTTTTCTCACGAGTATCTTTCACAAGATAGAGCTGGTTGATGATCCTGTATTCAGAGGATGCGGCCTTCTCAGGAAAGAGATACGGATTTCTTGGATCACACCTCTTGGACGACCTCCATGAAGATGGCAAAAGGGTTGAGGGCCAATACTGAACTTTATAAGAGTATCCGGTTGTGACCAATGAGCAATTGCTCATATGTCTGGAAGGTGAACAATGGGTCTTGTTTTAGCATACGTTCCTGGATCTCACTTGGGGTCTCAATCTCTTTTCAATTCATCCATCCAACATTATTTAAGGCTACCACGATATCAAAAAATGCACATTTAGTGTATTATGATTAGGTAGGTGTGGAACTCAATTCGTCTCCGAACAGTTTTGAAAAATTCCTGAACTTAAACGGAGTTATACATGAGAAAGGAGCACCATATCATTCGGCAACAAATGGACAGGCGGAGAGATATGTCCTAAAGCAAAGGCTAAAAGTTTATCAGAAGCAAATCGCAATATGCACGCCGAATTGTGCAATATTTTGTTAACATACAGAAAGACATCTCACCCAGTTACAGGAAAATCTCCCTCTTCAACCAGCAGATTAGGTCCAGATTAGATTTGCTAATTCCTAAAGAAACCGACAAAAATAATAAAAATGTGGAACTGGTAGTTAGACAACTCTTTATTGGGGAAAAAGTGGCTGTTCGCAACTATTCGGACTAAAATATAAAATGGAAATTTGGGAAAATTGCGAGCAAGCAGGGGAAACTTCATTATCGCATTCAGTTGGACAATGGCTGCATTTGGAAAAGACACATAGATCAGATACGCAGTATTTACGAGAATGATTCAATTCAATTAACTAATGAGACGCAAAACGATCAAAGCATACTGTTGAGCTATCCAGGACTACATCATATGGTTGATCGCAAAAAGGAATATACGATCCCACAGACTCCCCATATTCCTAATCAAATTCCACAAACATCCCAATAGAACATGAGCCACAACGATCACCTAAAAAGCTTTCACCACTCACGAAACCACCCGAAGAGTCTCGTTCAACCACGGTAAGTTTACCGACCCTTACAAAAGATCATCGGGCACCATTAACACCTTCTGGAAGGCGTGACACAAGATTAAGACTCCAACCAATGCCAAGGCAATTTTATTGAAGTAAACTGAAGTAAATTTTCTTCCCATGCGTGGGGAAAAACTGTTGTAACTCACTGTGTAATAAATAGTAAACGATCCAATCCACAAACCTAAATTAGCATTACAAACTGCTATTGACACAGTATTAAATGAAGTATAATAAAGTAAAGACGTGTTCTGACTAGTACCCTTGATCCTGATACCTCCACCTCAGTTGGCGCCAGAGCTGGGATTAATGCAAATATATATATATTACAGGTGATTGCTGTAATTGCTGTAACTACATCAGTTGTGATCTAGAATTTACATTTGTCTTGCTCAGGCTGTCCATGGACATTTCTATCAACCTTTCAAAGAATATGTAAGACCACTTTGGTTTTACTATTCTTGATTTTTTCTTAATTTATAATCTTAGAAAATTTTGATTGGTTGCTCAATGGTTAAATCTGTGATATCAAAAAGGATTTACACTCAATCGTGTGTAACTCTCTATTTATTCAGTATAATAGGACTAAACTAAAAAGGCTCCACCGTAAAGCACAACACTCTGACACATTTATGCCGCACTCACAATGCAGTAGCGTAGAGTGGCAACTGGCATCCTTTTTTTGCCCTCAGTATTGCATGTGGCTATCTCTGTTTGGCTTAGAGTAGCGCAGAGTAGAGCTAGATGAAAATAGGTTCTATTCTAATTCCATGCAGGCATTTCCGAAAGCTTTCAAACTGGAATATCGAACTACTAGCATGTAGATGGCGTGGAAAAAGCTCCGTATTTTTTTTTTGTTTTATCATAACTAACATGTTTTAATGTTATTTTATGATTTAATATTTTTTATGTATGCTAATAAAAAACAAGAGGTATTTTTTGCAAACTTCATGATTTAAAACCCTAGTTTCGAAGCAAACTGATGGTGCAAAAGGGTCTACTTTTTCGAATTTATTATTTTGACAACGATCAGCATGTTGATTTGGCGTTGTTATGGTGATTTGTTACGTTTAATTCCAAAGTTTGAGTTTTAGTCTATGCGGCATTGTAAACGGCTTCGCTCTGGACTCAAAGCTCCTCACTCGTTTCCCCCATCTGCATTATGAATGCGGCATTAAGGCTCACATAAACTAATGACTGTTTTATACAGGTGCACTTTTGTATTATTCTCAATATCGAAGTCTATTTTCTAGTAATGTTGTGCTAACTAGTTTTGAGGACCACTCTATCTGAAAATTCTTTATAAATTACTTTTACATGAAGTCCAAAGTATTGCCACTATTTGTGATATATTATTAACATTAGAATCAATAGTTTTAGTGTCTCATTCTGCAAATTAAGTGCAGTTCTTTGTAATGTACGTATAAATTCATCGAAGACATGCATTATGCTTACAAATAAAATATAATTATTTTGTAATTAAAGAAAATTACCAGCCGCATGAAAGTAATTATAGATGAGTTTTGTTTTTACTGCAAGAAAAGCCTATGGTCGCTAACTAACTGTGTTATACCTGCTATCTATATACAAATTGTTGACTTTATAAAAAATTTCCGTAAATATAGTTACTTGGCATACACTGGGTGATAAATTACTTAATTACAATTAAACACTTCTGAAGTTTGCTTTCTTAAAAAATAATATTCATGCAAAAGTATCCACAAGTTTTTATTGACATTTGGAAATGCGCGGAGTAGTTTCCTCAAGGAAATGTAAAAGTTTTCGTGTGCCACATTATTCTGGTAATCCCCAGTGCATCGGTGTTAATTACTGGGTCACCACAATTCATATATCGATTATGTGATAATACTTACGTAAGCCTGGTTGACGATTGATTGATGGCTTTTTGTTATCAGATTAAATTGATCGTAAATAACTGTCATCGGTACAAAATCGATATGAAGTGCACATAAAATTTCCATTTAATTTAGCTTTGTTGATATTTCTTTTGTTGGTGGCTGATGACTCCTGATAGATTTTTTTTTGTTTGCTTTTCATAGGCTTAAAGATTGAAATTGTTTTAGTTTTTCGTTGTGAAAAAATTATGAGCAACAGCTAATATCAAATTATCTAATTAAATTTATATTTATGTGATTTATTACAAGGATTGTCTTTCGATTTTTTGTGGGACACATTTTTTTTTGTTGGTTTACAAAGATCACAAGGTTAATGGAATATTTTTGCGGTGCTATACTAACCACGGTGGTTCAATAAAATAGCGAACTTTCGCCTTTCGCCTTTTGCGTTTTCCCTTTAAAACACGAAAACAATCGAATTGTGTATGCTTTGGACCCCACCATCTCTGATTTGGATGAAACTTTGTGACTACGAATTCAGTTCAACCGTATTCCACCCCCTCCCCAAAGATGCTTCTTGCTCTAGCTTAGGGGGGTTAGAAATTTTATGACTACGAAGAAAAGTCATTTTCAAAAAATCATATCACGAGAAGAGGGCAAACGATTTTTCTGACTCAAATACCAAATGCAGCTTATTGCTTTAAATTTTTCATTAAAAAAAAAACAAGGGTAACATTGAACAAGACTTTTTTTTTGTTAATAATAGTACTTTTGTCAAAAAATAGTATAATTCACCATTGAAACTGGGAATCTGTAAAATTTTTCTTTCTTTTTATTTTGGAGCCACAGGCCTTATCTACATCTGTACCAAGAATTGTGCATGCTTATGTATTTAAAAATTCAAAGCCTAGCACCACCGCAATTTTTAGGCTGATTTACATTACTCGAACGTTGCTAGAAAACAGAGTAAAGAGTTACGCCTTATCTGAAAATGCTTTAGAACGATAAGGACAAAAGATAATCCAGCAAAATTTTACTGAGTTAAATGTCAAATTCCCCGACTAAGGGGAAAATTTTACTGCCATAATTAGCCATAAAAAGTTCTAGCCAGAAGTAAATTTTGCTATTATGGCCGCAAACTCATACATATAACTACAAGCGGGTACAAATATAATTGTTTACACGCACACAAATTAAAAATATTTGAAGAAAGTCACAGCACATCAGCTGGAATGTGTCAAAGTTTATTAAAAATTTTTAAACATTTTTTTAAAAAAAATTTAAAATTTTTTTTACAATTTTTTTAAAAAATTGTTAAAAATTTTTTTATAAAGTTATTATAAATTTTTTTTAAATTTGTCAACATTTTAAAGGGAATATTTTGTATTCTCTATTGTATTCTATATCTATATTGTTCTTGAAAATAGTGCCTTTTTTATCCGATTTTGAAGTTCAGTATAAACGTCCAACTAATTTATGCAATTGACAAATTGATGAAATGCCACAAGTGATACTTCGCTATAAAAGAGTGGGAAATGCTTTGACAGTCGATCACCTCTTCCTTTTTTTCTAACAGTGCAAAGTATTAAGACCCTCTCACTCACTTTCTCAGTAAAATCGCATGTTCGAGTAATGTAAATCAGCCATAAGGCTTACAGTTCCTAAATACAAATACAAAAAAAAAAAATAGTTTTACAGATCCCCAGTTTAAGTGGTGAATAATACTATTTTTATTGAAAAAAAAAGTACAATAATTAATAATAAAAAAAAAAACAATGTTTCGTCTGATGTTTCTGTTTTTTTTTTTTTTTTTTTTTTGAAAAATGTGAAGCAGTTAGGATTTGAACCAGAGAAAATTGCTCCGTTCTCGAGATATTATATTTTAAAAATGATCGAAAAATTACAAAATCTGTAACCCACCCTTAGTAGAGGGCGATATGGTAAGGGCAACAAAAAACTAATGACTAAAAATGATTATGAAAATGCGCAATAATAGATGACTTTTTGCAGTGACTTTGCGAAGATACATACAAATTGTCCACCAAATACTGGGAAACATCTTTTTGTTTTTCTTTAATTGGATTAATCTAGAAGAATTTACATGTTCATAGCGAATACTTCTGTGGATCTAAGGCGATTCGTAGGTATTGTAAATTGGATAATCGCCTTAGATAAAACAATAATATTAATAATAATGGTTTACATCAAGGGCCTCATTCCACAGCTCAATTCGACATAAAAGTTTGTCGATATCGACAATTATTACACAGCTTAATGTCGACTCTTCCCAATCGACAATTCACTCGAAGACATTTGGTCGATTGACTGTAATAAAAGTGGTTATGTTAAGCGCTTTAAAATTCTCAAAAAAATTGAATGCAATCTTTCATGTGTCCGTCTGTATCACAGAAATTTTTCTCGAAAACGACGTGACCTAAATAGAGTAACCGGTACTTTATTCGGACTGAAAATGAAAAGGGGAATGCCCACTTTTCATACAACTTTAGACCCGACACCTCCAGACATGAGAAATATCTTAAACGATGCATTATGATACTCTGAACATATTCCTATGAGAAAAATGTTCCCAACGGAGCACTAATGGCCATGGAAGAAAGAACTATAAAAATATATGCGAAAGCGAAATGTAGTAGCTGGGGTGTATGTGACCCAAGTGCATGAAAATGGGTTTTCTGGCGGCAAAAACATCCCAAGAAAGTTTAATCAGGAAAAATATATAACATCCGATAGTACTCGGCAAGACCTTTAATTCGATATGCAATATGCCGTATTGGAACTACCACCACCCCCCCCCCGCCGGTGGTTCCAACCAACCCCCTACTATAAAAGAATTTTTTTTCTATTACGAACTATAGCTGGTAATGAGCTGAGGCGAACAGTGAAACTGTAGTCTATTGCTACTACTATGTTGCCTTGTGATTGCTTAGTCCTTGTGAAGTTGCTTGTTCACTATTATGTTGCCAAAGGAAGAATTTAATCGGCCTGGAAGTTCTAGCTGCGGGAACAAGAGTGGATGTGGTTGCGTGACAGAACGTCTAGCCACAGTCCTATGACACCAGATACTTGGCTCAGTTTCTACGTTAGGTTTCCAACTTCTTGCGATCTTCTTTGAGAATTGCAGTACTGTGGAAGAAATAATGGTTCAATTCTATTTTAAGAATTATTTCTTCAAAGGAGTGATTAGGGTTTGAGAAGAAAAACATCTTTTAAGCAATTTTTATAATTGTTGAGTCAACTAGGTCTTAAAACGTTTGGACTTAAAAATGCCTGATTGATATTATTATTAATTAACACGTGGTTGTTATTATTATTAACTAACACGTTCTTTCCAAATTAAGTTCTATCTCGGATCACTACATTTAGACAATTCCTATTCTAGCTCCTATCAGAAAATTTAAAAACGAAACATTTATTAACCGGGTTGTGATTTACAAAAAACTACCTTACCCACAACTGGCAAAGTGCTCGCTCATTTGGCTCCACTAAACTTACAAATGTTTAAAGCATGGTGTTTGATTAAATCTATCTGACAAACGAAGGCGACGCCGTCACAAAACCAGTTTTCCGATCGGACATAAACCTACCGAGTTAGAGCCGATCTAAGGTGCGAAAATCTAGTACCTCAGTTCGAATAAAAAAGAGGGTAATATTAAAAATGTGAGTACTGGGATGGCCACAAAAAGCTATTTAAGCCTCCGAGTATAGGAGTGTGGGTACTCAAACTTCTCCTAAGGACCTAAGAAATTCGATTCTGTACTAGATTTTAGACAAATTTAGTAGATCTAACTTTGACCCCCCTCCGGCGGCGCCGTTCTATTCGTTGTGTCAACGTGGAAAAATTTTCCAAATACAGAGTGAATGCTGCAAACGATGCAACATTTACTACTTATTTTGGATAAAAAAATTCCAACGTCCATCCATTGGTTCTATGTACGTTATGGTGGCGTATTTCGTGATTTCGTTTTATAAGTGTATTATTTCGGGATTTTGTGCACCATTTGCACGTACACCGGCTTAAGGATTCCAACCTGACAGTAGTAGTACTGCTTTGTTTTATTTTCCGAACGTAGCTTACTAGAGTGGCTTCTGGGAGTAATGTAAAAATTGACAATAAAACCTCGTACTGCTTTGGTTTGGAATGCAGGGTTTGTTTTTTTCCGACTGTTCCCACTACAATCATTGCCATTGTACGTAAGGTTGTCACTACTGGAAGAAAGGTGAAAAAGTTGACTTGAGTGACAAAATCAGAATTGCACCTAATTTCCCACACCCAAACAGGCGATCTATATACATACATATGTCGTAGACACTTGATGTAACTCAGCATTTTACGAAAAGTCTAGGCACTTCATGAAATGTATGCAGATTGTGTAACAGTTTGCGCTTAATGATTTTTTACATGATGTGCCTAAGATTTTTAGCCACTTCATGAAATGCTACAAGCCTTTACGCCGATTGCGTAATACCAACCGACATAACTGAATGCTAGGAGCAGTAGATGAATGGTGAAGGTAGAGGTCGCGTTCAGACCTGTGAGCCATCCACACATGACACACACATAAACACACACGCCGGCATTAAGGAGAAAATTTCCAGTAAAATTTCTAAGAAAAAATTGAGGCCTTCCATACATCAGGTCGAAGCATCGTTTATTTTATATTGGAGGAAGACATTGCCGGCTTACAATTTGGTTACGTCATCAAGTCAAGGCATCATCGATTTTTTATTCAACCAAGGCGTTACTGATTTTTGTTTCATGTCCAGGCTTTGTATGTTATTTTTCCTATGAAATAGATCTAGAAGTGAACCCGTAGCCACTAACAAACCTCACCATCCATCTGCATTCTGACTTCATTGCATGGTTCTTGCGCCTACACCCCGCTGGATGTTAAAAGATGGGTGCGCATGTATATATATATGGAGTATGGAAATAGACTTGCAAACAGATGAGAAAAGAAATGGATGAATGAAAGGGAGAGCTTGCAAAGCTGAGAACTATTAGTGAACTCTTTTCTGCGACTTGGTGTAACATTCCTACTGATACCGACATTCTCAAACTCTTTTCTTCTCTACTGGTGTGGTAGGAAGAAAAGAGTCGGGAAATGATAGATTCGGTTTCGGTGGTTACACCAAGTTGCAGAAAAGAACTTACTATATGTGTTCAGTACCGTTGGTATTTTTCTAAATGGGAGTACTTGAATTCTACTGATAAAACTCGAACATAAATTTTCTAGTCCATCTTTAGCATAGGCATAGAATGGACTGTACGAGGGTTGCTAGACTGGCACAAATAGATTTGCGTATCAACTTTACAAAAATCTTGTTCGTTATAAAAAATTCTCGTACACTAGGTTTATCGCGAAATTAATGAGATATGGCGGCTAAGTTAAAACTGGGGATTATTTAGTAACATTTTATTTTATTTTTTTATTACCAAAATCATGGATATCTTAAAAAAAACGTTTTATTTGATAATTTTTTTAAAACAATTTTTGTATTAAAATTGAGATCAGGCTGGGATTATATGGGTCCGTGTTAATATTTTACGCGCAATTTTCATCATCAGGTCGCACTGCAGTAGCAGGTTTATTCTAATATATGATGCCGACGTTCTGCGACTTATCATAATGGCTACTACTTATTTTGACTGTGTTTTAATAGATTAAGCTGAACGGAGGGCTCCTATCACGGTCCTTGTTGAGAACTTGTTAATTTTCTTAATTTTCTTCTTGTTAGGTTGTTCTTGATAAAAATGCTCTCGGTATCGGCATTGGAATGTGCGAAAGTTAAAATGGAAAGCGTAAATTGAGGTAGAACTATATATTTGTAGTCTTCATCAGCAGTGCGGATTCGGGAAAGTTTGTGCCAAAATATGTTAATTTCCTTTTCTTTGCTCATGTGTGGAGAATGTGTTGTCCAAGGGAAGAAGTCCACACTCCGTCATCAAGTTGCTGCAGTCTCTTATACCCTAGACAGACTGTCTCCATAATGACTTAATTTTTAATTGAATGGAGTCAAATGTGCAGTGTGTCATACAAATGAAGTCCATCAAGGACCCATTTACAACATTTCGCTTCATTTTCAAAAAAACTAAATTTTACTCCAATTAGTTAAATTAGCTGAATTTACTGGAAAGTGGAAAGGTTTTGACAGCCGTAAGCCTGATCATGAAAAAATTTCGTTGTCGCTTTGTTCTCTTTTTGGTCTCTTTCATCAACAAAAATTGTCTTCTATTCTAAATGCTTTTCAACTACAGTGAATACTCGCAAATTTTCTTGATAGCATTCAATTAAATTATTGAACTCCATAATGCCATGATTTTTACTCACATTGAGGAACTGATCTTCCAAATGAAATAATATTCGTGGGAGCATGACAAAATCCAGAAGTATAAAATCCAGAAGTGACGAAATACAGAAGTGACAAGATCCAAAAGTGACAAAATTCAGAAACTGCAAAATACATAAATGTCAAAATCCCGAAATTGTAAAAATTGTTATAATTAAAAATTTGTTTATAATTTTAAAAATGGCATTAACTTCGCTTCGCAAACTCGTACTTACACTCGTCGTGGATGGGGGGGGGGGGGGTTTGATGTAAATTCTCTATTCTCAGACGAAGCCCGATTTTTGATTTTCCCCTCTAAAGCGGGTGAGGGGGAAAAACTTTTTTTAAAAAACTTGGTGGGAACATTACCCTTCAGCTCCTCTTTCATTTCCGCAAGTCCGTTTCCGCGGGGGGGGGCTTGCCTCGGCCGGGTAAGGGGTTGAAATTTCGAACTTTGACCGGCTATAGCGGGGGCTGCAGACATCGTATCGGGACGTTTAATAGCTCAAATGAAACTGTCGACGAGGGCTATCTATGGTTTAAATTTCATTTCTCCAGATTGTTGAGAGGGGAGGAACTGGAGGGGTCCGAAAATCGCATTTTTTCGCTCCATACAAACGGCTAAAAACGGGGGCCCCTTTTTTACCCCTTAAATTTATTCGGAAAAAAATTTCCTCTTACACAATCAAAGATATTTCAAGGCCGGGTGTAATAGGGTACTACGTGTTTTTTTTTAATTTGGGGGGGGGGGGGGCAATTTAATTAGTTTCCAAATTCTAAAATCGATAACTTTCTTATTTGACGTCGTAGGATAGTCATGTGTATAGATAAATTTCTTAGAAAAATCAGGGCTTTTTAAATCTACATTTGGTTTTTCAAATTGTACTAGAACAAAAATACATACTTGCCCCCCTCCCTTCGATTAGCATGCGGAATTTTTCGGAAAATCAAAAAAAAAATAGCTTCCGTCCTCCTCTATCGATCGACACTTTCATTTTTAATCTACTAAAATTTCCCTATTGTTGTACTAGATTCGAAAATCATATTTGCATAACTTCCGTAAATTAATGACTGAATTTCAAATTAAGTCCTTATGGTGACAGTCTGTCTCTTTAGACTCTGACGGCTTTGCCATAGAACACAGGCTACATAAAAACATGAGTAATTGAGTATCGATTCGGTATCTTGAGATCAGGCCTTGAGCCTAAGACTATCGCTCCCACAGAAAAATAATATTATAACAAATTATAGCCCAATATTTTTTCTTTCTAATACTGTTTAAAACCAATTACCTGTACGACAAATTTATGGAAATTATAGTGTTTGAACCAAGTCCGAGATATTTTTATAAGAAAAACTCCTGTAATAAGACAAGGCAAAAAGTGTGTAATGTGGGCCACTATGTTCTTTTCAAGTCTCTTTATACAATATACAAACCATTCTATATTCCGGGGGTTACGGTATAGCTTACTTCTCTTAAATTATCTTTTACTCGACTTTTCGGTGGTTGGAAAGTATTTGACGCCTAAATTCTCGTACTGTGACTAATCAGAATACATTTTACCTCGTACATCGTACCTGATTAGAAATTCGCGTACATATACGAGAATTATCATACGTGTAGCATCGCTAGCTGTGATATCTTTATGTTATAGTATTTTTGATAAAACTTTCAATTTTTAAGGGTTATTAACAGAGCACACTACAACCACAACAAGTAATAACATATTTACTGTTATGTCAGCATATATATTTAAATTTGGTCGATCGACGGATGGTATAAAGTTCTGATTGCGGGAGCCCGACTCGCTCTAGATCAGTTTTTATTCTTAACTCTTCAGATCCCATGTTGGCGCTAGTCATTTTGTTTTTAAATCTTTGATATATTTTGATAACTTATGTGTAGAATAATACCATTTTGTACGCAATAATTAAATTTTGGGTAGAGTGTCTTATTAAATAAGGTGTCACTTGTAGGTGACACTGAGCAGAAAGCGTCGTTCGCGATTTTTCATTTTTAAGTATAAATGTTATACAAAATGCGGTATTTATTATAAAAAATATTTATTTATTTATTATTCATTTAGCTTTTAACATATTCAGAGGCTTAAAAACAAAACAGAAAGATAAAACAAATAAAATACTCAGTTGAACAAAAGAAATTTAAAAATAAAACTTATAAGAAACATTCCGGAAATTATTTAATTATGGAAGTCATACCAACAATGAATGTGTAGTCCCACATTACACTTTTTGCACATTATCCTAGTTCGTTGATGGCATTTTGCGAATCTCCTTTGTGACCAAGGTGCACTAGCATGATTAGAACGTTCACCTGCAGTACAGATTCCTGGCAAGATTCTTTGTTCCATCGTAGCTCCACAACTATTATTTTTTGTAGGTGGTTGACCAAACGAAGCACAATAAGTCTGCGCTATTATAAGCCGAAACTCACAATAAGTATAATGCTCGTCATTACCAATTTCACGTTTTAACATCCAGGCATTGTGGCTTGCAGCATCTAACTCAAAAGCGAAGAGTGGAAACCACCATTTTTTTCCACGCTAAGCTACACGCATAGAGTCCACATTTTCATCGAAACGATCAACCCCTCCCATATATTTATTATACATTCTAATTAGTTGAGGGCAATCTATTTGAATTCGAGAGCGTTTTCCACTTACAAAGCCAATTCGGTCTACTTTTTCAACGGGTTGAACACTATGGCAATTTGAAGCCACTGTAACTATGTTGTTGTCGTTCCACTTAACTACTATGAAATTGGGAGTTGTCCTATAATAGAGAACACCTCTCTTCTGCTTTTTCATGGCTTTGCTGTCTTCCAGGGGGCATTTTTGAGTCCTGTTTTCCCGAATTGTCCCGATTCCTCCATGTCCTCGCTTTGATAATTCAGAAAGAAGAGGTAAATTCGTGAGAAAGTTGTCAAAATAAAAATTGTATGGTCAAATTGTTTAGGTAAGCGTGATTCCAATTTAAGTATAACAGCTGGACCCAATCCAAACGTATCTTGTTCCTGTAGGCGGCCAGAATTTGCACCTTGATACGGATCAAAGCAAATCAGGTAACCCAGTCTATTAGTTGCTGACCAAAGCTTGTAACCGAATCTGATAGGCTTACCGTGAATGTGCTGCTTTGAACTATGTCGACCGTAGTAAGGGACCATAGTTTCGTCTATTGATACGTGAGAATACGGTAGCATTTCGAAGTTCTTCAGGAAATTCTTTTCTAACATTGAGAAATAATTTCTGACCTTAGCAAATTTGTCATTAGTAGTTAGGTTAAGATTATCACAAAGATGTAAATATTGGTGAATTTCCTGAAACCGATTTCTTCGCATACTCTTGGCTATCATATCGTTATGGGTATCCGTTTTTATCTCCCAAAACATTCGAATATATTTAGGGGTTAGATATCCAGTTATAAGACGAATCGCCATATAAACTTTAAACTCCTCTGGTGTAACATTTAAAGTATGATTTCTCTGTAAAGCATACGAGTTTGACATGTTAATAATTAATTGCACAATTGTCAATTTCATCACAGAACATCATTTCAAAACATTGCATTGGTGTTAATTCGTATTCGCCTTTATTGTTCGAAATTTCGTCAGTGTTACCTCTCCTAGAAAAGTTACTAAACTTATTCAACGACTTGGACCACTTTATTTGTTGCTGTTGTCGAGGAACTCTTTTTTTTTCTTTGATGTTTCTAAAACACTAGCAGGCATTAATTCTAGTTCATCGTCGTTGGTATAGCGTTATTATTTCTAGAACTTATAACTTCTACTCCGGATCTAAGCATTCGCTCTGGAAGGTGATTTAGATTTGCTTCTTCACCTCCACTATCCTCATCTGTAAATTCGCCATCTTCGTCATCGCCTGCTTCAATTGCTTCCACTATTTCATGAAGTTTCAAACTGCAAGTGAAAAGTACAGCAAAATATGAAAATTACGAAAAAAAACTATACTGCCCAGTTTCACCTACGCGTTACATCTTACAGAAACTATTCTGATTTTCACAGTAAATTTATGAAAAACAAAATCAATTCCGTCCATTTCATACGCCCATATCTTTTGAAGAAATAATTTGCTAAAATGCACGGTTTTACTTACATTTCTTTTCTCTGATGAGGTATATAATTAGACGGAGTCGGAACATTACTCAAATTCCTCGAATCCATCACACTGCAAAACGTTTTCTGAGAATAATAGTTCAAAGTCAACGCGTAACTGAATACAGCTCGAACGGACAGGTCTGCCACTAATGCCTTCCACTGAAAAACTCAGAAATTACGCAACCGACGAAGACTATTTGTAGTGCGAAAGTGCTGTCACTTATAGGTGACACTGGGACATGACAAGTTAATGAAATTGACACATGAGTTTCACGCAGAACGTGGTAATCAACCTTATTATGGTTGTCACCTCACTTCAAGTGACATAAGAAATTCATAGGAACACTTAAACAAACGAAACAAAAATCGACAACAGCAGCACGAAAACAGAGAGAAATGTCCGGCTTTTGTCACTTTCTTTTTCTTATCGACAATTCTCACTTAATTCTTAGAATTTTGCCAATTAAAATCTGTCTATTCTTTGTTTTCTTTTGTTCCTATGAATTTCACACAGTCGTGTCACTTGACGTGAACTGACAGCCGTAATAAGAGTGAATATCAAACATGCAGCCGTCACAAATTTGAACATGATAACGATCACATACCGCAGTTCAAGTTGTCAAAATCCTATTAAATCTTACGAGCTGTGTTATACCGCTGAATGTCGGTACGTTTCTGGCTTAAATGTATAAGAAGGAAGAAAACTGATAGGTAAATGAATATAAAGGGTTTTCCAATAAGAGGTGTTATTTTGATATTCAAAGAAAAATGTCATTTTTTGAGATAAATGTTCGGATCTTTATTTCATTATAAAGAGGAAGGTATGCCGTTAATAATGGAAAATAACATCAGCCAAACGACCACCACTACCACGCCTACAGGACCATATCCTGTTCATGAAATTTTCCATAACCAAATCGCAAAGTGGCTGCCCTATGTCCTCGATAGCCTCACGAATTCCATCTTTGAGGTCTTGAATCGACGCTGGGCTGTTGGCGTAGACCTTCTCTTTTACGTGGCCCCAAAGGAGGAAGTCGCAAGGTGTTAAGTCACAAGATCTCGGTGGCCAATTGTGATCACCTCTTCGAGAGATAACACGGTCCGGAAACTTTTCTCGTAAAAGATCAATGGTTTCGTTGCTTGTATGGCACGTAGCGCCGTCTTGTTGAATGCAAACGTTGTCCAGATCAATACCATCCAATTCCGGCCATAAAAAATCATTAATCATCTGTCGATAGCGCAATCCATTCATCGTAACTGTTGCTCCAGCCTCATTTTCGAAAAAATAAGGTCCAATGACCCCGCGGGACCATAAACCGCACCAAACAGTCACACGTTGATAGAGAAGCTTTTCAACACTAACTCTTGGGTTTTCCGAGCCCCAGATACGACAATTTTGCTTGTTGACGAAGCCATCGAGGTGGAAATGGGCCTCATCACTCAAGATGAGTTTTCGATGGAATTCCGGATCATTTTCATGCATTTCAAGGAATCAGCAAAGACTCGACGTTGTTGATGATCGGCCGGCTTGAGTTCTTGTGTTAACTGAACTTTATAAGCCTTAAGACCCAAATCTTTATGCAAAATATGGTGTAATGACGTTTGTGGAATGCCTAATTCCAAAGAACGACGAGGAATGGACAAACCTGGGTTTTCTTCAACACTTTCGGCTACAGCAGCAATATTCTCGGCTGTTCTTGAGCGACGTGCACGGGTTTTATTCTTCACATCACTAACTTGTCCCGACAGCTCGAATTTTTCTACCAATTTCTGTATTGCGGTCCGACAAGGTGCTTCACGACGACCCAAAAATGTTCGAGTTTTACGAACCGCCTCTGCCACATTTTCACCATTTTTATAGTGAATTTTAATAATTTCAGTGCGTTGTTGTTGTATCGTTCCACTTTTTTTAATGGCGTAGTTTCTACTTGTCAAATGTCAAAAAATGACAACTCCAAAAGTGACATCTACCGAAATAGCGGGCTAGTTAAAATAATAATAAGAATATAAACCGTTAGCTCAAAAACCGAATGCATTATAGTGGTAGGTACTTGGCAGCCAGATTATCTACACTTATAAAAATTTACCAATCCAAAATTAAGATTAACCAATTTGAAAATTCAAAACCCACAATATAACGACGCTGGGATCCGAATAAATTCATTTGTTTTAGACCTTGTTTGGCCACCATACTGCACTAAAATTCTGAAGTAAAATTCTTAAGTAAATACCTAAGAAAAAATAAACCTTTATCTCCGATTAAATCAATTTCGGGCAGCTGTGTTGTCATTTTCATGTAGATAAATTGATTTGTAACTTTCGAAATGATGTCATCTGGATCGTAGAGACCTGAAGTATAGATCCAGTGGATGAATAGCAAGCGAAGTTCAAATATGGGTAAGATTGGCTCACAAAACTCCCCGATTACTAAAAATAAGTAAAAAATAAAATAAGGTATATATATATCTCCTACGATTACTTTTAGTATTTAGTACTTACTTTTAGTATTGGAGATCTTATAGTGGACCACTCTCATCCATATTTGTACTAAGTTTTCTACGACGGACCCAGATGACTTCAAATCAAAAGTTTTAAATTAATTAATTAGCAACGCATAACGAATTAGAAATTATTTCTCTTTCCTCCCAATGTACACCGTGCTTAGTCTTATATTTTTTGAAATTACACACACACACGTCTTGTTCTGGATTTATTGCTTTCTCAATGTATATGTATGTACATAAATATAAATAAAGTTTTTATCTTAAATGGTGATACAGATTCGTCTAAAGTTAAATGCGGTGTAAATGCAAAAAAAAAAATCCTAGAGATGAAAAATTATAACTCCTTTTTTTTCGATTCATACATTTCAAATTCTTTCAACTACGAATAGAACGTTAGGACGCTGGTTTGATTGCCGCGAACAAACAGGAATGGAGGAAGTCCTTGACTTAATGACTCAAGCCATGTCATATATAATGGAGCCGAAACGATATTTTTTCGTGGCATTGGTAATGTCATAACAACTAAATCAGATTTCATCGAATTTTCCAGGAGATATTCTCTTAATCGAAGGTAACGATTCGTTTTATCCTGAACAGCTAGAAGTTCACTGTCTGTGATGGTACCTGAAATATATTAAATTATTAATTATTATTACAAGTGTTGGTAGTAAGTATTAAAATTCATATAGAATAAATCTTTACCATTATCTGCGTCTTCTGTAGAATTTACAGAGTCTGTAACAACAAAATCTTTAATTAGCTCATCGAAAAATTGTATTGATGATTCCTGTGGTTTTTTGGTAATATCTGGCAGCAGTTGCAGATCTGAGTAATCAATACGAAACTTTGCAAGTAAACTGGCCATTGATCTTTGTTCAAACTCAAGCTCTGCTTTCTTATTAGCCAGAGCAAATACCCTGAAAAGAGGAAAACAAAATTCAATAAATCATTTTAGCACTTTCAGAACAACGCTTAATGAAACTTTGTCATTATTAAAAAAAAAAAAAAAAAAAATTAATAATCACTTAAAAACTCCACGACAAGTGAAATTTCTCCAAAGGGCCCCCCCCCCCCTCTAAGGCTTTTCGAAATATTTCCGGTTTTTCGATTATAAATTATCTCATGGAAGGAAAAGGAATTAATAACTTTCATTTTGGGAATATTAATTGCCTCCGGGTATGAAATTCCTCGGTTTGTTCAAATTATCTTCGGCTTTGCTTTGAAAATTGTTGTTCAATTTAAGTACGTGAAAGATATTTTCGGGTTAATCTGAAATTTATCAATAATCTTCAGCCCATAAATTTTCCCTGTGGTTACAATCAGTTCTGCACGTGTAAAATTTTACTAAACTTAGTCAAGTTCCGTATTGATCCAAGTGATTTAATCTTAACGATTTTTTACTTTACATTAATCTGATTATAAATTTTTTATTTGTTGTATACCAAAAGTATAGTCTAATCTGAATTTCCTAAAATATCTACATACGCCACTCTTTCCTCACAGACTAATATATGTAGATCCAACTCCAAATAAGATTTCAGAGGTATTAGTCTGTACCCAACAGTAAATTATTCCTGTGTGAAGAAGGGCTCAGTCCATATCAGCCCTTAGAAAAAGTATGAAGTCCAACACCTAAAACAAGCTAGGAGACTTCTTGAATTCGGAGAAGTATTGAAAAGGAGTTCCATGGGATGCACTAGCATCCCTATAACAATATGTGAGGTAAACAACTCCATGTTAGTATCTGTGTGTAGAGAGACCACACGGCACATTGCATATACACTGATAGCCAGACAGACATCAAGGCACTGGCTGCTGTCCTGGTACAATCACACTTGGTGCAGTTATGGAAGACCAGCCTTGAATAATTGTATACACGACAGGAGGTGACCGACCCTATGACCACAAGGATATCACAGGTAACGAAAAACGGCTTTGAAATGGATAGTTCCGCAACGGTAGCTTATGTGAAGATCCCAATCGGAGCCTTAAAAGAGGAGATGACCAGGTATGCTTCTCAAAGGGTTAGCTTCCGTTGGATCAGAAGGGAAACCTGCCGTATTGCGAAGCAATTGTGACCTGTATATGATAGGAAGGGGACAAAAGAATAGAGTAAATACCAGGATTATAGTAGGGGTCATTACTAGAAGGCTGGGTAAAGCGGTGAACAATTTCTGCGGGAGCTGCAAGGACACAGAAGAAATCGATTCCGCCCAACACGTACTTTGCGAATTCCATGCTATTGAGTAGATCCTTCTTTTCAAGTCTGGGCAAAGTAAAGAGTTCAGATGTATCCTGAGATTCCTAAATGAAAGCGGGATGGATCTTGGGCGGTTTTAAAGGTTATCACATGAGATCAAGGGTACCGTGAACAAATTCTTTCGGCAACTCAATGCCTGCTTTGCAGAATACCAATTTCGTCCGTCCCGAATTTATAATGTAGGTATGTAGATCAAACGGGCTTTACAAGCGTCGCAAGAAGCTAGACGACAATTTGGGGTCCTAATCTCGGCTGAGCGAGGACAAACGATTACGGTTGAAATATGTATGCTCGCAGCAGGCCATTTTATGTCCTCGCTACTGGTTCTACCCAGGATTCGAATGAAGGAAGAGCTTCTTGACGGAACTCTACCTGGAATAATAGCGGCATGTCATCCAAATGGTTGGATGCAAATGAAAATTGTTTTTTCAGTGTTAGGTAGCCCAAAATTACTAAAAAAAAATGCTAAATTCATGTTCCCACAATTTGGTTAGAAATTATCTTTCGTCCAGACAAGGCTTCAAATATTTTTAAATACGAAAGATAATTAAAATTATACAAAAGCAAACAAGTCTCTAGTTGACACCTCTAGTAAAGTTTGCCGATAATACGAAACCTAAGCTCGCGGTTAAGCTAGATTGTGGGAATATGTTGTGGAAAAAATGTAAAACGCTATTTTGGGGCACGGATGAAAAAAGAGAGTCGGAAGTAAGAAGCGGACTTGTGCGGTTGTGACCAAGTTTGAATAATTAAAAAGTACATGTAGATAAATACTTTTATTCTTGCCGTTGTTAGTTTTGTGTTCTCCTGTGCACATGGATATAAATATTGTTCCAAAATCTCTAGATTTCCCCGGCGATGAAGATATAGCCTGCTGAAGCCTCAAGCGTACGCTAGTACGCTGATGAAGAAAGCGAAGCAGTGCTTTGGAGCAGGGGACCAGCAAAATCTCAGAGATGGCGCGACGCCCCCTGATGCGACGAATTCCGGCCCCTACACAGCTGGCAGTACCCATCGACCCCAGAGAGCAGGCCCGAGGGACGAGTTGACAGTAGACAGAAGACGAGTGACCAGAAAAGTGAAATCCTCAAGTTTTTGAGATAGATTAAGATTTGTAGTTAGTCAGTAGATATAAAGTTTTCTTTTGTTTTTCATCACCTGTGTACAATCTATCGAAAACGATTTATAACAACCGGATTAAAGAACATAAAATTAGAAAAACGGCGTATCAAATCTTGTACCCTTAGAGACAAAGCAGGACAAAGAATTTACACAGGAAACGGGACCAGGTACCAAGAGGAATTTGTTAAGTACCGCTTGTCCAACAACGGACTGGATTCACAGATAAGTAGTGCTAGACATTTCTTTATTGATTAGTTTTCTCTTTTTTTTTTACAACATTTTATTTGTATTTTCCATTATTCTATTGAATTTTATCGCTATTATAAGATTTATCTGTTCTACCGTTGAATTCCAAGATTGATTTGGGTTTCTCTGCTCAACCAACGCTACTCCAACATTGAATTCTGAAATAGATACAGGTTGCCTCATTTAATCGTCGCATTTCAGCACCTGTTCACAGATACGAGAAAGATCTTTGCAAATGATACAACACCAACAAAAAAAAAAAACAATTAACAAAGCCTCGAAATCTACTAGGCTATCGTTGCACAGTCGAGTTCCACTTTCCCGGAAGACTGCGAGAAGCGTTCAGAAGGGACCCACACGGACGGCCCCAGTGCTTTGGACGGGCTATCACGAAGAGATCCCCGGAGCTCCACTTCTTGGGATACAATTCAGTGAAACCCGGCACTGACGGTAGATCGATTTCACGTCACGTTATATAGACACGATTCCACCCTTACGGACGTACATCGACCCAGTCTTGACAACCGAATTCGAGAGCTAGACGCCAATCACTTCGCGAAGCAATTGATTAAGCTCCCCACACTAATCATTCACTATCATCCCCGTGCTATAAATTCGGCGCTTATTTTATCCACGGTCGCGATTCTACTTTTACAACCACACAAAGGTAAACAAGGAATTCGAGTGCTGACAGTTGGCAACATCAGCTGATCGGTTCGTTCCCTCCTCCCTTCTTACCTACGTGCCCCGTACAACGAAACTTTTAGCGTGGGCTCGAACTGAATACACCGCGTCAAGCTTTGGAGTGCTCTTGGTTCAACTTCACCTCATGCCTGTGGTGAAAACTAGAAAGCGATCGAATACATGAGTGACAAGCAGGTGGAGCGCGTGGCATACTTTACTAATTCACAGAGGAGTCGTGTATAGGAAGATACGCTGCTAGAATTGCTCACTCGCTACAGCTCGGCCGGGGCAATTTTATCGCATGACACATTTTATAGTGTTGCGTCGGAAAATTGTGTTACAATATAATAAAAAATATACAGTGAAAGAGATCTAAAGCAGATCCAGTTTTATTGCTACTTGACGGACCCATACTAAAAATTCAGCTTCGATTGAATATGTACGGGAAAATGGCACGGTTATGCTATGCTTTCCGCTACACTGCACTCACCGGATGCAGCCCTCTATATGTAAGTTTTATGAGCCCTCTCAGTTTGTATTACAGTAAGGAAGTCAAAATGTCGTTAAGGAATTATCCTGGTAGAGTTGTTACACAATACTAAATTGGGGCTATATTTGGACTGGCATATGATAAAGCAGCGATGATGAAAACAGCGATTTTTGAATTTAGAAAGACAGGAATTTATGCAACAGAACGAAATATTTTCTTGCAGTCTGACTTTAGTGCTGCTGATACCACGGAGAGAAAAAACACCTGAGAGGTCTTTAGATGAAGAGTGATGGCTTCACAACCGCTTCCTGAAAATGATCATTTAGGCAGACCCAATTTACCTCAGGTAGGACCATTACGTCTGCAGTCGAATGTATTACTTTCTCCAAAGGACATAATGCCAATTTCAAAAGGAATAAAATCAGAAACGGAGCGAAAAGGAAGGAAACTGCAATCCTAACAAAAATGAGGAAGAAGAAACTACAAAGAAAAGGTGAAGTAAAAGACAAAGCAACTCAAAACCAAAGGACAGAAGAAAATGCCAAGGAAGGAAAATATGCGTCTAAGGATAAATGCACCAACTGTCAAATAAGTTTTTATAAGAAGGCCAAATTTAGGGCCAACCATCACTCGGGCTCAGTGTCTGAATTGCAGGAGATGGGCGCGCAAGAGTTGCACTAAATGGAATCAAGAAGACGATTTCGAGTGTGATGAGTACCTTACGAAACAATTAGGCAAATGTTCCAATAAATAATTTCTACACCACATTATACCCCATATGGGCTATCCAATTATGGCCCTCACCTAGGGGCATACCCGGACATTATGACTTCACAATTTTTGAACTTATTTAGTTTCATAAATATATTTTTGAAACACTAAAAATAGCCCATTCGTTGCTTATATTTCATTTTTCAAATAATATCAATAATTAGTCGTATTAGTATTACCCCACCCTCCCCTACATTTGAGTAGATCAGATATCTACGACCAGCAAATGATGTACAATATTTAAAGTTTAAAACCAATAATTAAAATGATTTTTTTTTAATTACAAATTCAAATACCTATTGTAAACTTTGATTATGGAAATTTTGAAATTAGACATTTTGAACGGGGCATTTTGACTTCTTACCCTACCCTAAGTATTCTCTAATGAAAACAATGAGTTTATCAACGCTTACCTTAATTTGCATGACTGCCATGTTCGTCTAGTACTTATAATATAAGGCAGCAAAAGAGTAAGGCCACCATCGTCATAAAGCCACCAAACATCAATAACAGCATGACTTCTCTTTCTAGTAAACTGTGATAAATCATTTAAAATTTCTTTGGGAAGTTCTGCACCTCCAGGACCTTTATAAAGAGATGCTGGATCATCTCGGTTTTTTTTTGATTTTCTTAGGGAATTTGACTGAAAATAAGTTAATGAGTTAAAAATAAATTTAAATTTAAAAATTTCTTGTTATTTTTAAAACTCACAGTTACATTATTCGATTTTAGATATAATGGATCTGGTAGACCTGAAACCTCTTGTGCCTTTATTTGGGAAGCTGCTGTGAATGATAAGTCGCTTGTACTGCTTGCTGCAAATAAAGCAAATATTAATTAGCAAAAGTTAAATTTAAAAAAAAAAAAAATAATAAATTAAAATTTCATAATTAAACAGTAAAATTTATGTACATGATGTTTTGTAGGTCGATTTCAATAGCACAGGTGGTGGTGATTAATTAGAGTAAGAATAAATTCTTCTAAATTAAATCACTGTGAGTGAGGGAGCCATCCGTCCTACCAAATTAACACCGACAACATTTGTAGTAGCAGAGATTTTTAATGTTATGAATATCTTAGAAAATATCAAATGAACCTTTCAAAAAGGGTCTTAAAACCCTTTTCGAACTACAGGACTGTAACATTTGGGCAACGTAACAAACCATTAAAGAGATAACACATCTATCCTGCCATAATTTTGTTACAAAATTTGCAGAGTAGACTGATCGTCTTAATAAATTACCTGGAATAACACCGTTTCAAATGAATAACAGCTCTGGATCTGTTATCATGGAGTGGGACAAACAGATAAATTCATATCGCGGTAATAGCTTTGCATAAGTGCAGAGAGTGTTAGTGAAATGTTCGAATTACGCAAACTGCTTGGAATGTCAATAGTTTTGATTTGCCACCCTATTGATCGTTTCACCGAATAATCTGAAACTGAAAGCAGACTAAGAAGTAGTCTTTCAGACGACGACGCTAATACAAGTGTGGTTATTGTAAAGGCTATTCGAGAGCTGATTCGTCGAAACCCTCTTCGGAGGCCCAAGATTATGTGCAGGTAGTTAGATATCTCAAAGAGATCTTTGTCAAGCTCGACGCTTATTCGAAATGATTTTTATATGAAAGACTTTTGTCGGTCAATTGGTCATCTTTCAATACCTCAGTAAAAAAAGAAACAAAAAAAAAATAAAGTCTCGAAGGATGTAGGTAAGTCACCTTTTTAGTGCCATGCAAATAACGGAAATGTCCATTGAAGAGGATTTCAACAAGCAAAAATAATAGAATTTTGTAATAGATATCATTAGTTTTTTTGCCACCTTGTTTAGAGCTTTTGATGCTTTTAGATCTTATTTTCAGGATAAATCGCTGGGGAGATAACCTTTGAATCGGGGATACGCTAGCCGTTACCGGTGGAAACGACCACTTTCACATTTCATCGATGGCCTGATTGACGAAGGTCTCTGCTGATAACCATATGGCGAACTCCGTTGCGATAGCTGAAATTCACGGAATATTACCAAAGATCGTATATATATATTAAAGATTGAGTACCCGATTTCTCCCAGAGTTGTTAACAGTGGCGTGGACATGTTTGGTGGCGATGATTTTGGTACAGTCGGATGGGGAATCCATCAAAGGGTTGTTAGACGGAGCCGGATTTTTAGGGAGGCTCCTACATTTTATGGTAGATGCAAAAAACTCTTTTTCACCAAATTTTGTACAGACATGCGCATTAAGGTTCTACATCGTTTGGTCAAGTCGGATTTTTGCGGATGAGCTCGCATTGGGAGGGGTAAGGGGGTGAAATTTTTTTTTAAATAATTTTTTTGTTAACAGGAATATTCTGCTTTTTAATAGCCTATATCAAGGTCCACAATCCCTGCTAACTTTTGTATAAACTACACATTTAGTAATGCCATACAACTGAAGTTAGTTCATACCACAAAGTACCAAATTTTCGGTCATACAAATGTAAAAATTCGGAATCCCTCTACCTCCTACAATTTATGTCGGATCAAAAAACGGACAGATACGGGTCGACTTATTTTTTTATGTGGGTGTAATAGGGTACTACGTTTTTTTAATTTTTTCAAGGGGGGGGGGGGCAGATATATCAACTTTTTTTCTTTATTGAATATCTCTGGGGAGTTTGGCGCTGTAATAACCAAAAATTATGAGGTATCATGCAGGAAAGCAGCGATACTTTTTTGGGCAGACTGGTACTTCTGGCTGAGACGTAGGAGAGTGTAGAACAAGTTACAAAAGTGTCGAGCATCAAATAATTAAATTTAAAAGAACAAAAAAAAAGGAAATAATTTATAAAGAAAAAAAAAATCTAAAAACAAAACAAAAGAGGGACTATTGGAGTAGTGGTCGGCAGAAGGAAAGTGGCAGATACAGCCAGGATATTAAGAGCACATGGAAGGTGGATTACAAATAAGTATTTTTTTTTATTATTGCGGTGCATATTTTCCCCCTTTTCTTGGTGCTTTTCAACATGTGGCGGGTTGGCAAACCAATAACAAAACAATCATTTATTTAAATGTTATTAATGAATTTTTGCCGTTGGATTTCCTTTTTTTTTTTTGCCCAAATAAAATTATATAATTAAATTTGATTCTTTGGAGCTTTTATTTCTTCTATTAATACAGGTATATATATATATCTAAATATCGGTTTCGTGGTTAAACCGCTTTGCAAAAGCAAAAAAAAAAAAAAAGAACAAAAACTACGTGGCGCCCTAACCTTCGATTCGCAGGTATCCTTATCGACCTACACCTTTTCCTGAGCAAGCCTTAACACCTTTGCATCTGTCCATAGGGGATATTGCAATTTATGTGATGGATAAAGAGGAATTTTTAAGAACTTTTATTTTTAACGATTCTAAATCAAATTTTATCCATCATTGACTGATTCTAACAAGTGTAGGTTCGATTCCCGTCCGGAAAAAAAAATAAAATAAATAATAAATACATCCAAAGAAGCAGAAAATCCTATTCTCCAAGAATTCAACGTATGGTCATCATCCTACTTTGGTGACGGTTTGGACATCTCTATTTCTGTGAGAAAGGATTTATTACAACTGAGGCGAAATTGTACCAAGATTATGTCCTAAAAGGCGTTGTAAACGTTTAACACTCTCTTCAATGGGAAGAGATGAGCATTCAACAGGGATCAACTCCAGCGCACAAAGTCAAAGTCAGGAATAGCTAAGCAAAATAATATTCATGATTTTATTGCAGTGAAAGAAAGGCATATCGGCAATCTACTGGATTACATTGTCATACCGGAGAATCCCAAAAAATTCTTTCTTGAACAAAATTGTCAGAATTGAAAAAAACATGGCCTGGAGGACTTCTCACAATACTTTCCATGGAAACCGTGCGTGCTGCAATAGTCCAATATCATTATTAATTACAATATTATAAAACAAATGAAATTATTTTGAATACCACAGGCTTATGTTTGTTAAATTTTTATATATTTCTATAATTTGTAATAGAACTTATTGAAGGATTAGGTAGGACTTATTGCATTAGAAATTATCTTGAATCATCACAAATCAATCCTTTCACTTCACAGCTACAGATGTCAAGTGCTACCGAGTAGACGTGATTAATATCCAATAACTTATCGAGTGGCTAATTGTAGTGAAGCTTACTTGGTATCCGAATAACCCCCATGTGTTTTTGTTTTTTTAATCGGTTTTTTTAATTTGTGGAGAGGTTTTTCGGATTTTTTTTTTTTTTTTGTATCTTATTCTCAATGAATTGTAATTTCAGGCATAAAATAATCAGCTTCATAACATTAATGGAAGCTGCAAAAGGTTTAACCTAAGATGGAGAATTTACAATTAACCCTCCGATTGGTGAAAAGGTCCGTACGGAACTTTTACAACTTTTTTGTGTTCATAATTTTGTGGTACCATGCGCAAGAAACGTTTCAGCTACATGTATTCCATAAAAATGGTATTCTGAATCTTTCAAATAAATTTCAGGCCTATTCGAGCACAGGTTCGAATTTTTTTTTGTTTTAAGCCATTTTCTACATAAACGCCGATACATGGGCACTGCGGACCTTGTATATAATATAGGCGATATACCATTTGATATTGTATTTGAGTCGGCTCCTAAGACTGCCATTTGATTATTAAACATTAATTTTTGAGTCCTTCTGAGTTTTGTTGTTTGATTTTCTCGAGTATACAGTTTTTTTTTTTTTTTGTACTTTATTCCGTTGCACAGGGTGGCCCAAAAGTCACCATGGGGTTTAAAAATTTAATAACTTTTTCGTTTATATATTTTTTTTATTTTTTTTTTTTTTTTTAGATTATATAAATAACATCTGGAGAATAAATAATGGAGAGATTCACAACTGAACAAAGAACCAGAATAATAGAATTTTATTACTTAAATCAGCGATCAATTATTTTAACGCAAAGAGCATATCGTCGCCATTTTAACGTCAGAATTTCGCCCTCTGAAGCCATGATTCGTTGCTTAGTTGATCGTCACCACCAACATGGCACCGTAAGTGATTTGCCTCGAACCGGTAGACCGCGTATAATTCACACTGCGGAAAATATTGAACGTGTAGAGCAAAGTGTTAACGAAACACCAGAAACATCTACCAGAAGGCGTTCTGCTCAGCTAGGGATGTCTCGTACGTCACTACGGCGCATTTTAAAAAAAGATTTACTGTTATTCCCATATAAGGTGCAATTGGTGCAAGAATTGAAACCCGCAGATCATCGGCAACGTCTAAATTTTGCAGTTAAATTTCAACAGTTGGCTAGAAATGAAATCAACTTTATTGAAAATCTGATTATGAGTGATGAAGCTCATTTTCATCTGAATGGCTTTGTTAATAAGCAGAACTGTAGGTTCTGGGGTTCTGAAAATCCAAGAGCCATTCATCAACGCCAATTGCACCCCATTAGGTGTACAGTATGGTGTGGCATTACATCTGAAAATATCATTGGGCCTTACTTCTTCGAAAATGAAGATGGAAGTGCTGTAACCGTAAATGGAGAGCGGTATCGGTTTATGATAGAAAATTTTTTACGTCCTGCTCTTGAAAACAGACCTGAGATGTGGTTTCAGCAGGATGGAGCCACTGCCCACACTGCCCGAGACACAATGGCACTTTTAAGGCAAATTTTTGGACAGCGAATAATTTCAAGAAATTCGGAAATTAATTGGCCAGCGCGTTCGCCAGATTTGTCAGCACCCGACTATTTTCTTTGGGGTTATTTGAAGGAGCGAGTATATGTGAACAAGCCCGAGACAATCCTTGAACTCAAGCCCAACATTGTTGCAGAAATTCGAGCGCTACAGCCACAAATGTTGAAGATGTTATGGAAAATGCTCTAAAAAGAGCCCATCATTGCGAAGCTAATAACGGCGTTCATTTAAGTGACATTATTTTCCATACTTAGCGTAAAAAAATTTCCATTTTGTATATTTTATAATCTAAAAAAAAAAAAAAAAAAAATATAAACGAAAAAGTTATTAAATTTTTAAACCCCATGGTGACTTTTGGCCCACCCTGTATAAGGTTATTTTGTTGGTTTATTATTTTTTCGGTGTATAATTTTGTGTTTCCAGATTTTTGCTACAGGACAATGGCAGACGATGATTGGGATGTTGTGAACTTATTACTAAATAATAAAACGCGTTACCGATATTTGTCTGCGAAGGAAAAACTTAAGGCCGATGGAAAATATCGGGCTTATATGGAAGCTAAAATGAGCGAAAACGATGACCCTTTTGACAATGGTGATGACGATACTGACCTTATATATCCGCCAGAATGTTGGAATGATATGTCGAAGGCGAAGCAATTGTGGAAATCGATGACGACCAATTCGATGAAGACAACGATGATCAAGTTGATATGATTCGTCAAGAAGCTTCTGCTGCTATTACTGCTTTTTCACAGGCTGACCCCGCTGCTGCTTACTTCATGTCCAAAAATGGCACGAAATGGTGCAAGGATCAACCACCGAGTAGTCGTATACGTGCTCATAACGTTATCGACTACAAACACAGCAAACCAGGGTCATCGAACAAGATCATTTATGATCCGCTGTCAATCTTTCGTTCTTTGATCACCGAAGACATTACACACATAATTATATGTGAAACGAATCGGAAGGCCAACCAGGTAGCAGCTACATAGAATTAAGGAACGAAGCAAAAGTAATGGAAAGCATTGACCTTGAAAGAGTTTGATGCATTTGTGGCGATTATTTTGTATGCTGGGCTGACCAAATTCAACACCGAGCCTATATGGGAACTATGGAACTTAATTCATGCTCCAATATTCAAAGCTGCCTTGTCGCATGATAGTTCTATTGTATAACAAAATTCATTCACTTTGATAACGCGAATTCACTGCCGCAGAGATTACTCGCCAGCAAAACTGCCGCCATCGAAGATATTTGGCTTATATTACAAGCAAATTTGGAAGCAGCATACACTCCGCATAGGTCGATGACCGTGGACGAGCAATTATTTCCCTATCGAGACCGCACACATTCCAAGCAATATATTCCATTTAAACCGGCCAAATATGGAATAAAAGTATGATGGTTTGGTTATGTGACTCGAAGTCTTTCTACCCGCTCAAGGGTATGATTTATGGTGGAAGGATGCCAGGTCAAGATCGCGAGAAAAATCAAGTTAAAAAAAGCGTGCTTGATTTTTTATTTTTTTATTCCTCAAATGGTAAGGCAATTTATATAACACGCAAAATCATACGGATATATATTGAACACATTCCCATACTTATAATCCAGGTCATCTCAGTAAGTTTCCTTAAAGGTCTCTAGGGACCTTGTACTCCATTTTACATCTCATGGGCTTGTCACCAATCGTTAAGCGAGTCAGACTTGAATTTTCAACTTTAAATTAAAAATGTTAAAAGCGGCAATTTCTTAGTTCCTGCGCTATACTCTAATGGCTGGATTACATTACAACGACGACGCCGGCGTTGTCGTTGTCGTCAAACGCCGAACAAAACGCCGGGCAAGTTACATTAACACTGGACGGCAGCGCCATACCTTAATTTCCTTCACATTTTACAGTTGAGTTATTTGCTTGTAATCTCTGCCTGTTTGCAATAACATTTTAAATAATAATAAAAAATATATTTTCTTTTCCTTCAAGTCCACATTTTTTAATATAATATCATTTATTTTCAGAAATTTAAATATCGTTTCATTTTGTCATGTTTTTTCATAATAGATTTAGATTTGGTATATTGGCAGCAATGTAGCGCCAGCGTTAAATTTAGAATTAGAGATGGGATGTAATGCATTTCATACATGCAGTACTGTCTCTAAATATTTTTGACATAAAACGACGGCCACGCCGACGTCGGCGTTGTTAATGTAATCCGGCCATATACTTTCATAATAATACAATTCAAAGACACATGCCACTGTACTCAATTAACGAAAAATACATATCAAGACTTTTTGGATTGTAAAAATAAAAACTATTTTGTTTATGTCATTCGTAGAGTATACGCCAGAATGACAATGAACTACTCGGTAAGTGGGTACGCAGAAATGCATTATTTTTATGGACCGATATCCCGATTATTACACAACACATTAATGACAGGCCGCATTCCTGGTACAGCTGGCGGTCGTGAGGGAGCCCCTAGAGATGATCTGGATTGTAGAGAAATAGAGGCTGGAAGAAGTTCGTGAGAATCCATCAACGAGAACTATGGCTCGTAATCTGAACATCCCAAGATCATATCTGCAAAAGATACTTCGCGTGGAAGGATACCACGCATATCATATTCAGCGAGTCCAGGCTTTACTGCCTACAGATTATGAATTGCAGGTTGTTTTTTTGCCAAAACATTTTGTGAAAACAGCAATAGGACCCCGAATTTATTAATAAAATTTTGTGGACTGATGAGTCACGATTTAAGTGAGTAGAATATTCAATATTCATAATACGCACACGTGAGAGGTGGAAAATCGACACAAGGCGAGAGCCTCAACTTTTCAACATCGTTTTAGTGTAAACATATGGTCTGGTATCCTCAATGACGAATTAATTGGACCGTTTGAACTGCTTAATGCAGAAACCTACAAATTTTTTTTGGAAAACGAACTATCATTGTTGCTGAAAGAAGTTAATCTGAAAGTTAAACGAACCGTTGTGTTTCAAAATGCGGCGCCCCATGTTACAAGGCAATGCAAGTGCGAAAATACTTCAATGATACGTTCCCTAATAGATGGTCTGGACAGAATGGACTAATTAGATGACCTCCACGTTGCGCTGACCACAACCCCATTCGATTTTCTGTTTGGGGTTTTTACAAAGAAAATACATACGCCCGACAAAAAGAACTGAAGGGAAAATTGAAGAAGCCGAATGTGCGGTAAAAGGCACCACAGAGGGGTAGGATGTGCATTTCAGTTGGGAGGCCGAAATTTTGAAAACCATTTGTAAATACTTTTACTTTTATCACAATCAACTGTGATTTATTAACTCAATTAATTTGTAATATTATGAAAACGGGTTTCACTGTTCATCTCAGGTCATCGCCAGCTACAATTCGTAGAAGAAATTTTTTTCTCTGGATACTTTCAGGGTGGTAACTGGGGTGTATGTGACCCAAGTGCATGAAAATGGGTTTTCCGTCGATAAAAACATCCCACGAAAGTTTTCTGAACCAAAAAATAGAGTACAGTACCCGATAGTACTCCGTGAGACCTTTAATTTGATATGCAACATGCCGTAGGAGGAGGTTATCGAAATAGGTTTAGGTGAAAATATTTGTGTGACTTTTTTTTTTAAATAGCCCTCAAAAATGTTGATACATTTTATTATTTTGAACTTTATGGAATTTAAAATTTTCTTTTGGCCCAATGGTATGTATAAGCTAAGATATCCAGTTTTTTTTGCGTTCAGCTAAATGGGAAAAAAAATCGACAAATGATCGCAATTATTCAAGTCACTATAACGAAAAATGTCTTCGAATTAGTAGTTTAGTGAAAAATCACGAAAACAAAACTAATAACATGAAAACTATGCAAAATCGCATAACATACATAGGGGTGCTTCGGATACACTTTGGTATGAGGCACCTAATTTTTACCATTGGACGTCACATTTCGGACAATCCTGTATATAACAGTTCTTTTTTTTTTCAAAACAACTTCACAGTTCTGTACTGGAATAGGATTTGTATCATGTTCTCATTGGTGGAAACATGACAAAATTCAGAAATGACAAAATCCAGAAGTGACAAAATCCAGAAGTGACAAAATCCAGATGTGACAAAATTCAGAAACGGTAAAATTCATAATTGCCAAAATCCCGAAATTGAAAAAATTGTTATAATTAAAAATTATTTTAAAACATTTTAAAAATGACAAACTTCGCTTCGCATTTCTCATATTTACACTGGTCGTTGTTGTTATATTAATCTGTGTTATTAATATAGTTGGGAGTTTTGTGATGACATATTCATCTGATGGAAACCTAACATACTATATTTGTGAACGAAATAGGGTAACCCAACAATACCTTCACATGGGTCACGATTTGTGAACGGCGGTATTATCCTGTTCTGAAATGTATGAATTGGTGTTTATATGGTATTACTAGGTCTGTGCCTAGGTCTCATAAATTAATGAGTGCGTAAATAAATGAATGTATGTGTTGAAGTAGTAGTGTGTGGTGAATAAATGTAAAAAATATATAAAATTTGTTTGTTTTTAACATAAACGAAAAAGTTCCGAGTTCATGAAGAATTCAAACTAAGAGGAAATCCAGAAAAAAATCCAGAAAAGATATTCGCAAGCTCGATATTTTTTCTGGATTTTTTCTGGATTTTGTCTCTTCTGGATTTTGTCACTTCTGGATTTTGTCCCCTCTGGATTTTGTCACTTTTGGATTTTGTCTCTTCTGGATTTTGTCACTTCTGAATTTTGTCACTTCTGAATTTTGTCACTTCTGAATTATGTCACTTCTAGATTTTGTCACGTGTGGAGTTTGCTCATCTGGATTTTGTCACTTAGAGGTTTTGTCACTTCTGGCTTTCGTCACTTCTGGCTTTCGTCACTTCTGGATTTTGTCACTACTGGATTTTGTCACTTCTGGATTTTGTCACTTCTGGAATTTGTCACTTCTGGATTTTGTCTCTTCTGGATTTTGTCACTTCTGGATTTTGTCACTTCTAGATTTTGTCACTTGTGGATTTTGCTCATCTGGATTTTGTTACCTCTGGATTTCATCTCTTCTGCATTTTGTCTATCTGAATTTCATACCCAACCGCAGTTTTCATTAGCAAGTCAGCATTTGTTAAATATAAATTCGAATAGTGAATATTGTACTCTACTTTTTGCAATATACTAAATAATATATAATTTATATATTAAAGATAACACAAATATCTGTTACGACTCCTTGCCTTTCCTTATACGTAGTTCAATGTTGTCGGGATTATTTGTGAAATTTTGGAGTTAAATGAATTAAAAGATTTTATTTGGGTAATTGGCACAAAGTTAGTTAGAAGAAATTTCTTTCTATATATCAATAAAGAGCATTTATTACGTTTGACAGCTCCATGTATATAATACGTGTGTCCACAAATACAAGAAATATGACAGAAATATGTTCGATGGACTTCAGTGCTCCTAGTTCTCCGCTGCCAGAAAAAGTGCAACACTGAAATGGTCCCATCGAAATCGACATAAATATTATCAGTTGCAGTTTTTCTTTCTATAAAAAGATCGAAATTCACAATAATGTCAAGGCCCGCAGCAAAAAAGAAAATTGCAATTCAAGAAATACAGAAATTCATTCTCAAGCGCACATTATCTCTAATATAAAATTCATGTATAGATAAATTTTCATTCCCACGAAAAATATTTTCTTCTTATCACATATTTTTAGAAAACCAAATATGTAACATGAATCCTTCATATGCATGGGCAAATTTTGCGAAGCTTAAATTTTGAAGAGTAAGCATAATTTTGTTAGAAAATATTTTTGTGGGAAAATATTTTGTGGGAAAAATATGAAATTTAAATTAAATTCTAGACAGGAAAAATTTGTATATAAATCATAGCTAATAAAATGTTAGTTAGAAAAGAAATAAACACCTTCATACGAAGTTCTACGTTTTTATTTGCTACTACGAGGTTATTACTATCCCCCCACAAGTGGTAAGGTTGTAATAGCAGGCAGACTAAAGTTGTTTGGAAAAAGCTCCAATCCACTCTAAATCAACATGTCTAATGTTTTTGTAAGGATTCTCAACATCAAATAATATTTACACTCTTAGCTGAGGTTGACAAGGGAAATTCCACTTGTGGAGAATTAAAATTCTCTTAAAATTATTTCCAAGAAAAACAAAAAAGTTAAAATTATAATGTGAAAACTCATAGTTCTGTATGGCAACACCAAGAAGGGGCATTTCAATTTAGTTCATTTTTGAAATTATATCAACTATTGCTACGACAGCATAATGTACCAAATATCAGCTCTCTACGTCACCGCATAGCAAATCTACGAGGGAGTTGCCCAATTTGTCTCACTTTTGAATTCATTTTTTTGTTTGTTTTTTTTTTTTAACCGCTTGCCTGCCCGTGGTCTTGGTTATCGTGCGTACTGACAGACAAACAAACGAACAATATTCAAAAATTAAAATAACCCAGCAAACATTGTGGCGATAAATTGCCGTGATACCATGGCAATATTTTGGCAATATTCCGAGTATTAAAGTCAATCAGATTCTGGAAAATATTACGATTGGTGTAAGCATCGCTTTCTTATTGCTACAACATTCCATTTTTATTGGCTAGATCGCTTGTACCAGATGTCATTAGAGCGAGGTGAATATAAACTATTATTAAGGAAATATTACCGTTATCGACAATATTTCAGTACTCTTCCTTTCGAAATTGGTACATTTTAAGTCTAAAATTTATTGCAAATGATTGAATGGCAAATCCAAGAATAAAAGAATATTTGTTGCCATAACGATCATAAATTGAATCATCTGGCAATAAGAAAGCGATTCGTAGGCCTGCTTTGAAATGGGTGTCCAATACATTCTGCTCTACCATCATTATTTCTGCGTTACAAATGAAATGACGAACTTAGTATATCCTATGATTTCATCTAGGATATAACAATGCTTATCTGGTAGGTAGATCTCCGTATGGGGATACTTTACGTTTTGGGATGTCATATAAACTGCCTAAATATAATCGTAAGTCTTCTATTGCTGTAAGATTTTTGTGTGCCCAAGAACAACAGATGAAAAGAATTCATTGTCATTTAAAGCTAAATTTGTTGGAGGGTTTCAAAACAAAGTCACGTTGATGCTAATGAAAGTCTTTAACTTCTAAAAATAGTAAACTACTTGGTGAAAACCTATAACTACGTATAAAAGCGTATGACTCCTAAAACGTGTCTTTATGAAAATAATTTTATTTATCTAAAAATAAAAAAATACTGCGAGGTATGTGAAGGTTTAGATTCTTTTTAATAGTTCTGATAGTTTTGCCGACCCACCAATTAATTGTTTGTATTTAAGGATTTTTGTTTTTTATAATTTGTTATTTAAGCCCCAGTGATTCCAATTGGAATCATATGGAAAATTCAAGTTTCATTTGGATTCGTATCAAAGGAAATAGGTTTCAAAATTTGATTCAAATTATTTAAAGCTACTAGTAGGCATCTAAAACGATGGCAATATATTATTTTAAACAAAATCTTTGACAGTTGGAAATTTGAAATTTTCTCATCCGCTAATTTTCACCAGAGCAAGCTGTTCGAAGTTAAAATAAAAGCCTGCATTCATACATTTGTGTAGAAAAAAATATATTTTCTGCTTGTTTGGAATTTACTTTATTGATATACATCACAAGGTAATTCGAAATTTTAATAAATTGTATAGAAAAAGCAGAATTTTTGCATGATTCTAATTGGAATCATTGGTAGCTAGAAGTTATAAAATGCATGACACTTACTAGGTATTTAATTTCTAGGGAAAAATATTTCTGATGTCGATTAAACTTAGAAATGAAAATATCATTGAAGTAATTCTGGAGGGCGATTTATCTGATTTATCAGATTTATCTGATGATGATGACCTTGCGCTAGATTACGAAAATTGTGCCCTTGTAGAGCAGCAACATCTTGAAAATGAAGCTGAATATCCCAATATTCCAGAAGAACCAGTTGATTGTCTGAATTGTGAAAGTGGAGAGGATAGTGATGAAGATAATATTTCACTGGCAACAATCCAAAGGGACTTAAGATCACAGATGCCTCCTAAGTGGCAAAAGAAGGATATGGAAGTCGTAAATGATAAATGTGAAATTGAATTTTCCTATCCACCATTAGTTGAAACACCTTTTCAATACTTTACTAGATTCATTGACGACAAAATTATTCAAAATTTAGTATTCCACTTATAGTCAGTACAACAGAGCGGTGTATCAGTCAATAACAGCTACGATGAAATATGTCGTTTTTTGGGAATACATTTACTGACGGGAATTATATCCATGCCGCAATATAGCATGTATTGGAGTGAATCTACAAGATACCCTCCCATAGCACATGCAATGGTTTGAAATCGCTTTTCAAAATTACGAACTTACTTGCATGTTTCTGATAACAGCGAGATGTTGACAAGAGATCACCCAAACTACGATAAATTATTTAAGTTTCGTCCTTTTATAACAGCGCTCAAAGACAATTTCAAAAAAATTGAGGCAGAAGAACACAACTTTATAGATGAAATGATGATCCCAATGAAATTGAAATCAAGTCTCCGCCAGTATATGAAGAATAAGCAGCCGCACAAATGGGGAGTAAAAGTTTTCGCTAGAGCTGGAGCCGGGAGAATTTTATATGATTTTGAAATTTATACTGGAAAATCGACTATTGTTTTCAGCACTCCTTTAGGATTAAGCGGGGACATAGTTTTACGACTCGTAGAACGTCTTCCGAAACTGAAAATTTTTAAAATAAACACGGATAACTGGTTTTCTTCGTTCAATTTGTACCGCACTCTGAAACAGCAAGGATTTCTTTCAATTGGAACCATACGCAAAAACCACCTGGCCGGGTGTGACTTAGCAAGCGATAAGGATCTAAAAACGCACGAAAGGGGTTCTTTTGATTTCAAAGTAGATGCTTATAGTAATCTTCTAATTTTAAAATGGTTTGATAACAAATTTGTCCATGTTATATCTTCTTATAAGACGTCATTACCGATTGAAAATGTGAAAAGATGGTCTGCAAAAGAAAAGAAATACGTGGAAGAAATACGTGGAGCTTACAATTCAAAAATGGGTGGAGTAGATTTGCAAGATATGCTGGTAACACTATATAGAACAAATATAAGAGGTAAAAGATATTACCTTCGAATTATTTTTCATTTTATCGACGTAGCTGTTGTTAACGCCTGGCTGCTTTACCGACGCCATTGCGAACAGCTGGAAGAAAAACATATGCCACTTGTAAAATTTAGAGCAGAAATAAGCCATGTACTCCTTTCAAAAGGCCAATGTGCAATAAATAAGCGAGGCCGTCCCAGTTATAGTCCATTGGCTATAAAGAGAAAGGTAGTTGTTCCTAGACCACCTAAAAATGCACGATACGATGGATTAAATCATTGGCCTGAACATATTGACCAAACATCCAGCTGCAGACACTGCGTTCATAGTTATACCCGAACTAGATGCGAAAAGTGTAAAATGCCGCTGTGTTTAAATAAAGAAAAAAATTGTTTCAGAGCATTCCATCTTAAATAATATTAAGGCTAAGGTTGTAAGTAATCTTATCAGAAAACAATTACTATTATAGACAATAATCATTTTTTTTACATATAATTACCCCTAACTACCAATGACTCCAATTGGAATCAGAAAAATATTTACGTAACGCTAAATTTTTTCAAAACAAATTTCATTAAAATTATTTATATATATTCTTTCATAAATAAAAATATTGTCTATTATTTATTTTTTGCATTCTTTCATAATTCGGGGCTGAAAGGGTTAAACGGTACATTAAAGTGAAGCTCTCTATGACCTTTTTCATTTAAAACCTTTATTACTTCGATATTTCTGGGGATGGTCAAGGCATTTAATCGGGTCTCTCCTATAGTGTTGCTTAGTTAAGGTACATATATCTGGATTGTCAGAAGTATTGAGAACCGTTTTTCTATCTCTCGTTACGTACGGACGTCTTTACCAATAATATTAACAAAAAATTAATGAAATCTGTAACACTTTTATTATTTATTTTATTAGATACAGATGAAAAGGTGGTCCCTTCTAAGAGTAAAGTTTGGGAGGAAGAAGCTAAGAAAGCGACATATTGCTTCAGGAAATGCTGCCGATTTTTCTTGAGATTATTCTTCAGATTCTTCTTATATTTTTTATAAAATGTTTTCCAATAAGGGCGGGTCGATATTCAAATGGAATAAAACAAGCTGTCTGTGAGGTATTAAAGAAATTCTTTATTTATTTGGAAGGCCCATATGTGCCATAATGAACGGAATGTGATATCGTTTATATGTCTGCCGTGGCTTCTCATGGTGGCATGGATTCGAGAGGTCCAATTTTCAATATGACTCTGCTGCATAGATTCGGCTGAATTTGAGCGGTGGACTGGGTTATGTTAATAATAAGGGCATCGGTCGATTGCGGCTTATTGATATAGACCTGTGACTTAAGAAAACCGCACAAGAAAAAGTCTATCGAAGTCAAATCGCATGATCTTGTTGTCAAATTCACATGATCTCAGCGAGAGATAACCATACCCTCAAATCGTTCATGCAGAAGGTCCATCGTGGCGTTCGCTGTATGGCACGTACCGCCGTCTTGTTGAAATCACACGTTGTCCACGGCCATATCGTTTAATTCGGCTTAAAAGGAAATTCATTATCATCGATATGTAGCGCTCGCCGTTGACAATGATGGCCTCCCGAATATCGTTTTCGAAAAAGTACGGACCAATGACACCGTCGGCCCAAAATCCGCACCAAACAGTAACTTTTTGTGGATGCATTGCCACCTGGTGAACCTAGTGTGGGTTGGCGTCGTCCCATATACGACAATTTTGCTTGTTAACATAGCCATTCATCTAAAAATGCGTCTCATCCCTAAAGATGATTTTTCGGCCAAAACTGGGATACTCTTCTAAACGTTTCGAAGCCCAGTCAGCGAACAAACGGCGTTGTCTATGGTAATTAAGTTTGAGGTTCTGGGTCAGTTAGGTCTTGTACGGGTGCAGAAGGACCAAGTCCTGGTGCAAAATTCGCTAAGCTGCTAAGTCTGCGAAAGGCCGAGCTCCTGTGCACGGCGAGGAAATGTCTGCCTCGGGTTCTCCTGCACATTCAAGTACAGTGGGGATATTCTCTGCTGATCTGGCGTTCTTTTGACGTACGGAGACTGATTGTTTATCGAATCGGTCGTCTCGAATTTGGTTCCAAACATTGGAGAGTTGACTTTGAAGGACCACCGTAAAATGGGAGCAACACACGCAACGTTTGCACTAACGAATACTCATTTTGATAATAAAGTTTTATCATTTGGGCGTGCTTCTCAATCAAACTTGACATCGTGATTTGGCATCAATGATTGAATAATAAATAAACAACAGATTTGACTGACGCCGGCAAAACAACATGGCTCCTACAGTCTGTCAACAACGACCCATCTCCCTATTGGAAAACCCCTTATAATGTCCACAAAAGACCTAAATCTTTAATTAAATAATTTTCCAATTGTTAATTTGTACGCTTTGACTACTTTTTAACATTGAAAGCATTAAATGACAAGATAATAACCATTACGGAATGTGACGTCTATTTAAGTCAAAAATGTCAATCTTCCGTTAGTAAACCTCGGTTTCGTTCAAATTCGTAAGGTTCTTTACATCCATTGTGTTTCAGTCTTTAGGTTAGGTTAGGTAAGAGGGGTGCCGCAAGACAACTAGCCTGCATCACTTAGACCTCTAGTGGATCCATTGTGCCCCTAAGCCACATGGGATAACCTTTTCAAACCACCCCAGATCAATCCTGTTTCCCTTAGGGATATCTTCAAGACGCTTTACCTAGATCCATTATGCTTCTCTCAAAAAACTCAGGATATACCTAAATTCTTTGTTTTGCGGCTCCCGTAGACTTGAAAAGAAGTAGCTACCCAATAGCCTATTTCTTTTATTCATTAGAGTGGGGCATTCGCAAAGCACGTGTTAGACGAATTCGATTTCCTCCGAGTCCTCACAACTCCTGCAGAAATCGTTCGCCGATATCCCCAGTCTTCTAGCATAGTCACCTATGGTCCAGTGAACCGTAAGGACCCCTACTAGATTTCTGGTGTTTGTTCTGCTGCCATTAAGCAAGCTCCCTTGTCATTTTCCTATCATATGAAGGCCACAATTGCCTCGCAATACGGCAGGTATCCTTATTGGTCCACCGGAAGCTTGCTTTTGATAGGCGCCCCCTAATGATTTCCTCTTTTATATCTCCGATTGAGATCCTCAGAAAAGCTACCGCTGCGAAGCTATCCAATTCAGAGCCTTTTTTGGCCAACTCAACAGCTTGAGATATGCTTATGATCAGGTACCCAGCATGGGGTCACCTTGTGCCTATAGCCAATACCTCAAGGATAGCCTTTTATTTTACCAGCACAGCATCCAGCACCTTGATGGCTGCCTGGTTATCAGTATATATGCATATGTGCCATGAGGGCGCTCTGCATATAGATACCAATATTACCGCCTGATAAATCGCTGCGAGTTCTGCTTGAAAAACACTGCATTTGTCAGGCAGTCTATATGACTCGTGCCACTATAGATCACTGGAGTACACTCCAGCCCCTGTGCCCGCATTTGTCTTGGAACCATCCGTAAAAGTAGAAAGATCGGATACTACGACCAACTCTTTCCAATCCTAGTCACTCCCGGTGGGCATCATTGCATTGATATCCTCACCAAAAGTCAGGATTGGTACTTGGTAGTCTGTTTCTTCCCTGCAATAACTACAGTCCATCTTCTGAAGTATATTAGATTGCCCAACACCCCTTTCCATCCACCAACCGCCCGCCCTCAGCCTGACAGCACTAATAACCTCTAAACCCCTGCAATAGAGGTCCAGCGGCAGTAAGTCAAACATGACCTCCAGTGCTGCCTCCAGTGCTGCCGTGGCTCTTTACACTCAGGCTGAGCCTTATTTCTCTAGATACATTCAAAACGCAGCTACATTGCGCTGCAGAGCGGTTTTCGGTTTTGTTTACTGAAAATGTTGCGCGTGCCTGGTCAAATTTAAAAGAAAAAAAACAAAGCAGTTATTGAAATATTAAATTCATCTGGTAAAGAGTGGTGCCATATTGAGTTTAACATATGTGAATACATATGTATGCGTAATATAGAAAGAGCAATTCAAATGTATTAAATAAATGTTCACTAATAAAAAATACATTTCTTTCTTGCGTTGGTTACAACAGAAAAATCACTCTAATGAAGGTAGCCAAAGTTCTTTCCTGTTATTTTAAAATAAGACAAAATACCTAGATCCATAATTTGTTCTTCTAAGTGCTCTTTCAAGAAACTCTAGAATTATACTCCATTATATATGATCCCCGACTGCACACTCAGACAGTCTTTAGAAATAGCATCATTGTTAATGCCTCACATTGTATCCGTTTGCCAAAAACTTTGAACAATAACAGCTCTCAATTCCCAAAACTTAATGAAGGTTTCATCAGGTACACAATCCTTAACCATTAAAATTGCACGAACATTTTATTCAAATATTCAAACAAAACTCGAAATTCAGCAGAGAGTTAAGTAATTACAATTTACAAATTTCCTGACATTTTGAACTTTCGGTATAGAATCTAACAAAAAGGATTCAGAACAAAAGGAAATTGAGGAACAATTTTTTTTTTCAAGAGGAAGGTAATATTCACTTAGAAGAGTTCTAAGAAAATGCTCGGGCATGAGAAATTAATTCGATTTGTATCGGTAGTGAATTGCTTGTTCTAGAATTTCTGTCGTTTTATTATTGAAAGTAAGAATCTCCTGAATAACTGTAAATATAGGCAGGAGAAGTATCACTTATGCAAAACAGTCTGGAGTGCCTACAAAACAGAAAGAGCAAATCTAGAGAAAATTAACTAAGTAATTGAAAAGACTCATGGAAAATTGGATTTTCCAATATCCACATCTCTTTTAACAATATTGTTCACTCATTCCCTTTAGCAAAATTATTTATTTTGTCGATTGAATGCAGAAAGTACTTTTTTCAAGTATCCATAAATACATGTACGTACATAGTATAAGAAAGGAGAGTGGGGAATCCTTGAGAGAGAAAAATTGAATTGAAGACTGTTCCGTTGGAATTACATTTCACTGTGGAAATGTTATAACAGTCGCGCTGTCAATAGCAAAATAAATGAAGTTGTTTTTTTTTGTTTTTTTTTTTTATTTTTTTAGAAAAAATATCAGACGTAGCTCAGAGTTAAATCTTGCTGGTAAAAATATTACACTAAAAGTATCCACAAAAATGATGCCAGGAGAAATATTCATCTTCTTTTAAATATTTTAAATATATATTTTCATTCTATAAAAATCAAGGCTTAGTTTTTTTTTCGCATGAAAATTATTTATAATTTTTAAGAGTTAACTTTTCTTATTTATGCTAATAAGGATATAAGTAGCTCGGGTTTAACTGAATGAAAAAAAAAACTATCATCAAAAAATAATGGAAATAACTAACAGCCGTGTGTCCAGTCATATTTAGATCTCAACGAGGATGATGCGCTTAATAATATCTGAGCTCGTGCAAAAAGCTCTTTCCAAATTCTGCACGTAGTGTTTCAACAAAGGCCTTCGCGCTTCAGTAGCTCCATAAGTTTTCACTAACGGCTAATTTTTGATAATGCGGAATTGATATTTTCGGATGAAATTAAGTTTTTATGGGTCACGCTCGATAACAAACTTACCTGGAATTCGGACCTGTCAAGAGTGACGGAAACAGCGGTAGGATCTCTCTATATGGATCGTCGATTTATGGCAGAACATGCAGTTTGAAACTAAGAATGTTGTATTGGATGTACACTCCGGTCTTAGACCACCCACGGTCACCTATGCAGTCTTCGCATGGTGACCAAAAACTAAGTAATCAAAATAACACCGAGGCTCTTCTTCAATATTGGGAACATCTGTTGCTATGAGTACCTGCCCTACAGCAGCCATGGCAGGCTTAATAAACCTTCCACCACTGCATTTTCAAAAGGAGAAACAGTTCGAACGAAGTGATCTGCTTGGTCATTTAAGTAAATATATCAAAACTACTTCGAGTAAATGCGGACAACATTTGATATAATCACACTCAAGGTGAATTTTGTAAGACTATTCGACGTAGTTTTGGGAGCCCGACAAACATGGCGTTCCAACAAGGATCGTTGGTGTGGTAAACAGACAGTTCAAAAATGAACAATGGGGTCGAAGTGGGTATTTACGGCCCCAGATGCAATATCTCAAAAGCCCTGAACTCTACCCATACCGTATTTTAAGCTAAGGTATTACACATAGAAGAATGCGCAAATACCTGCTCTAAAGGCCCTTAAAGTCCTTTACTATTAGATAAGGATAGTCTGGGAGTGTTTGAAAACCATTAAAAATTTATCGATTAGAAACCCAGTTATCCTCATATGGATATGCTCTCATGAATGAAGGCAAAGAATTTTCTGACCGAAGCGCGGAAACTCCTTATGCTGGGCCAGACCCATTTTGTGGCATTTCAATGTGTTGGCGCAGATCTACCCTAAATAACTGGGAGAACAAATAATAATTTGTTTATTGGGAAATGCTAACAAGGACTTCGTCAGGCACAAAAGTATATTAACACCTCTGGTGGAAAAACAAAAGAACTCCTACTCCTTTGGAGAACAGAACTTAAAATGATCACAAAGCCCTTATCAGGCCACTGTTCCTTGCGATATCACCGAAACAAGATGGGCTTGGCTGAGGTTTTATCCTACCACTTCTGTCGGGATGCTCATGAAACCACAGAGCACCTGCTTTGAAATTACGAAGCACATTAAAGCTTATATGCAAGATAAAATCGCATTTTGTCCCCTAATTAGATATGTAATTATTTTTGAGCCCGATAAATGGTTTTGGAGATAACTGCAAAAGAAGTGAATCAGTCCTTCTTAAGAAGAAAAAATTGCCGTTTTTTGGTACAAACATGGACATATTTTCAATTATGAAGAATTAGTAAGTCGTGGAAATTTACTTTCCATGAGAAAAATTTTCACAGCAGAGTACTAATGGATGTGAATAATGAACGGAAGAAATATATCCAAAATATAGGAATTGGGGTGTATATGACCCAAGTGCAAAAATCCGTCTTTCAGTGGTTGAAATTATCAAAAACCAACTACATCACTCCTCCCTCTTTAATATGATACCAAACATGACGTATTTTGGACAACGCCCAAGTAGGGGTGGTACGACCCCCCCCCCCCCCCCCGTCCCCAAAAGACCCTCCCCCAGAAATTGTTCATCTATATTTTTGTACTCTAGACCCTAAATCCATAGAAAAAAAACTCCAATGCTCTACGACCTCACACAGAGTTAGCCGTCTTTCAATATTTCGATACTTGTCACGTTTTCTTTAACCCCTCAAGTATGTTAGAGAATCTCGAATGGAGAGTTAAGGAGTTTTAGCTGGGGAAAACGAAAATTCTCATCTCCCAAACTCTCCGAATTGCAGAATCTGGCCCCAGGTAGAGATTACTAGACTTCGAGCATGCTTTTCCTCCATCAATCCAATCTCAATCCCAGAATGATTCTGGACTTTATTAATAGTCTAAACCTAGAGATGGAGTAAATTTAATGGAGTCGCAGTGAATGCGAGGCGAATTGCTGCACAAATCCCCGGCACAAATATAATCTAATCTACATCCTTCAATGAAGGTGATATAAACCTGAGAAGATAGTAAAACATCTAAGCTTATCAATAAATGTCCAATCACTTCTCCAATCTCCCTCCTTCCGTGGGCAGTTTATAGGAAATCAAAAAATTGAAAATATGTTCTAAGTTTTTTTTATAATTTAACAATTTTCCTACAAAAAAGGCTCAGAAACCTTAGAATAATAAAAATTGTTTTATCTTAAAAACGGTTGCATGCAAGTATTGTAAGAAGGTGCGTTAAAATTATGATTTTTAATTGTTGGTAGAGAGAGACGAAATGGCTTCAACAACAAGAGAATATAATATACACATCTAGAAGAAAAGAACTTTTCTCATAGTGGGGGTACGGGGTATGAATCTAGTTTTGAAAATAGTCTAGAGGAAAGTGAAAAAAGGTTAAATGTTGGAGAAAACAAAACGACGAAATCAGGAAAATAAATTTAGAACGAAAAAGAAAACGAAATGGATATCAAATTGCAAAAATTTCCAAATCTCTAGACTGTGGTAAGTGCAAGTTATAAATGCGAATGGTTCAATTTATACAGAATGTTGTCGGTGGTAAAACTACATACCGCTTTCAATAACTTAAAAAGAAAGAAACACTTGCTGAAGGAATTGTTTTTCTTACACAAGACATGGTCATGAATTAATCTGTGTAAGCCCGCGATGGGCTGAAAAAAACATAAGTCTTTGGTATCAGGTCTCCGTGTTAGAATATATAAGTTTTTTTTTTTTTAATTATTTTCCTTTTCTTGCTTTTTGTTGGCAGCGGAGAATCCCGAAAAGGCCTACTTGAACAAATATTAACTTTACCCGGTAAAAAAATTATAAAATTATTGTGGTGTAATATGGAGGAGAGTTTGTCTCACATAATTCATATATAAAATTTATTCTGAATTTATATAAGATTAGATCAGTTTGATAATTTTCAAGCATCTACGGCAAGCAGAAACCCAACCGTACTGAAGAGTATTGAGGTTTGTGTTGACACGAAACGTTTGCTTTTTTTCAGCCCCTTGTGGGCATATACAGATTTATTCACTTTCAATTAATCTGAATTTTTTTTCCCAATGCTCGAAATTTTTCTATTTTTTTTTCCATTCTTTTATTTTCATTTGTTTTTCGAGTCGCTCAATTTTATTGCTGGAAACCTTAGATTATATAGCAAAAATGAAAGGTTATGTTGTGTAAAATTCATGTAATCTCAGCTTGGGATCCATTGATAAGTCGAAATTATCTGAAGCTTTGTCGCCCCAAATAAATGATTGCATGATAAGAATAAATAAACTTTTGTTCTATTTCATTTTTCTTTTTTTTTTTCTATTTGTTGGTACCGGGGGAAAAAAGGGTATACTTGAATAAACACAAAATTTAAAGAAAAATATAAAGAAAGTATTCTCATTTTCTAATAACTGCAGCAGTTAAAATCGCAGTCATTTTACCAGGGACTGTAAATAACTGTTATTATTTTTTTGTAAACGAAAAAAACTCTAGGAAGTAGCGTAGTACAGCACTTAGACTAGCTGCCTATGCTGAAATTAAGAAAGTTACGGAAAGTTGCGATTTTAATATATAAATCCAATCCCAACTGTTATTGTAAGACATATTTTTTATATTTCAATTTTAACTGTTAAAAAAAATTAATTGTATTATTTTACAGCGATACTAAACTCTTTGCTAGAGTTTTACATATTTCGTATATTATAAGAATTAAAAATGAGTTTTATTTTTGTCCTCAAAAAATAAAACTTATTAATGGGACGTTTTCTATTTTTGTTGTCATATATTTGTTACAAGATAAAATTTGTCAATTTTTTTAAAAAAATTTGTATAACAACCGTACGCAGAAGTTGCCCGAATAGTCCTATTTTTGAAATTAAATTTACATTTTTTTTTTTTTAACCAAAAACCAAAGCTATGAATGGCAACACCAAGAAAGGGTTGCCGATTCCAATTTTGCTTTCACTAAGAACCTTATTCGGACAGGTTTACTTCTTGAGAAAGAAAATAAAATTCATTTTTTAACTATTTCATTAGAAGATAAAATATAAAATATCAATAACAAAGTGTTAAACGCAGACTTTTAAAATATTTCTTATAACTCTTTCGGTCCCTGCTTTTACGGCGCAATCCGACTAATATGTATGTTTCCACATCCCTAATTACCACACAAACACCGTGTAATATTTCATATTTCTTTTATAGCGAATTATCGGAACGGAATAGATAAGAGAATTGTTATGAATTTTATTATGTTACTCATTTCAACAAAAAGTAATTTACTTAAAGAATTGACTATAGATAGTTAATACTTCATAAATATTAATTATTTTAATTAAATTTTACTTATGTAAATAATATAATAAGTTGTATTTATATAATATTAAAGTGCTTTTCATGCTACTTACATTTTGTTACTTTCAGGTTGTTTTCTCTGCTTAAATTCTGCATATCGGCAGCTAAATGCATTTTAATTTTTAGACAAACATGCAAAGAAAGAAATTGAAATATTCATTCAATTTTAAATAGATATGTGCGAAAATGTAATGAAATGTGGAAATAATTATTATTGATGATGATAATTTTGCACATTAATGGAAAATAGAATGTGTTTGATGCTTGTCTGTATTGAATTTACAAAATTTTTAGGTATGTATGTATGTAATATAATATCGGTGTAAATTAAAATGATCATGATTCAGGCCACTCAGTAAGTATACTTACATAAAGTATGTATATAACATGAAAACTATAGAAATATCTAGTCAAGACATGCTTTTTTTATATTCAATAATAACTTGAATGTGTAAAAATTGTCTTGGCATGAAATTCTATTCATGTTTGTGTTATGTACATGTAGGCCCACATAAAGATAATAATTTTGTCGTGCATATAACTTCAATCGAAATAGCTTTAGCAAGAAAATTATCACAAATATGCGATTACATATTTATATAAAAAAAAAAAAAAAAAGTCGTCTAAAATATTTAATACAATCTTTATTAAAATATAAAATTTGTCTTTTGAAAAATACATATACTTTCGATTAGACATATTAATTGATTCATGATGAATACTTTTCTTTAGGATAATCATACACGCCTTTAAGAACCGAAGTAGTTTTTCAGTCCCAAGATCATTTAAAGTATTTTAATTACTGAAAACAATGAATTTTTAACTCATTGTGTGTGTCTGAACATGTTCATTCAAAACATTGTGTTTTTTTTTTTTTTAATAAATTTAGCAGTGTCCTCTTATATCGATCCGATTCACTGAAAATTATATATTGATTTGTTTAAAAAAAAACATGCCTGTGTGTAGCCATATCAAATACCACCTTCTGCCTGCGACTCCGTCCTCGTGGAATTTGTACTACATATTCTAAATTATACAAACTGCCACACGGCTAAATAGTAATTACCGTCAATTAATGTCAATTTCACACGACCTTACAATCTATGGCCACTGTTTAAGCCTAGTATGGAGTTCGGGTAAATTGGTAAAAATTAACGTGGTCTCCAAAAAAATTGCATTTGAATGCTGGTAAAAAGTTGACATAAGTTTTATGTGGACAAAACGAAGTGACAGCTGTTAAAATCACAATTAATCGGAAATAATTTTAAAAATGTTAAGTGATTCTTATTTATAAACGATATAAATCATCATATCGACAACGACATTGTTGCTGTGGCACATCTAACTGTGTATCATCGTCAAGGAAATCCACGCGAAAAACTAAATAAACTCGCTGTGTGAACAATCAAAGAAATGTCACAGTTTTACCAGGATTTTAATGCTCTGCACATTAAAATTATCAGAAAAATTAGTGGAGACATACAAAACGCCATCTACCGTACAATAGAAAAATGACACTTTTTACCAGTGAACTCCATACTGGACTAGTAAAAACCTCCGTAAATTTTCTGCTTGGGGTTTTACCGGTGGTAAAATGTCACTTTTTACTCGAACTCCGTACTAGGCTTTATGATCTAATTGATGGCATTTTCGAATCACGGCGTAAGTGGCAAATGATTTAAAAAAAAATGTTTAGTAAATTTTTGAAAGTATTTTTCACAAAAATAAACAATACATTTTCTCAGTGAAAGATGTAAACGAGCTCATTGAAAACTACAATTACGGTAATGCCTTCCCGTTAAACTAGCTAGAACAGACCACATAGAACTATCCTTGTGAGAAACAGTATTTTTCAGGTCTATTCGTGCTTTTTCAACGACTGGTGCTGGAATTTATTAATCCAAATTACCAATTTTTTTCTAAACATCGCCTATTGTGCTGGATTGCAGATATAAAATGGAAAATGATATATGTAGTTTACAGATACGTCAGTGAAAGACGAAGAATCACTTTATAACTTTTAGAATTCCTCAAGATAATTTACTTCGTCATCAGTTCATAGTAGTGAGTTCACAGAATTAAGTATATTATTCTTCATCAAACGTTGAACTTCGACAATCATAAATTATCTACAGACGTCTTAATTATAGATTTATTTTTGGTACGTTACAAGTTAATACCCAGCAAACATTTTCTCGGGTTTTCGTATTTGCGAGAAATTCTCGATGATAATTTTTCGGTTTTATGAATTTTTCGGGACATATGGCCTTCAGGTTCAAAGAACTTTCAGTATAATCCGAGAATTTTTCATTTCTACTAATCTCCTCGAAAAATTACGAAGTCTATTAAAATAATTATCAGTACTTACATGATTTCTCAGATTGTGCCTGACAATGCAAGCGTTCAAACACCATTCTTTTCAAATATTCATGCGAAAAAAAAGTGAAGTGAGTGCTGAGAAATTGAAATTTGCATTTGGTAAATATTTCTCATAGTTTGGTTATTTATTTTCAATTGGATATCGAGTAGTTTTCACAAAGCATACTTTACTCGTTTATCCAATTCGAAATCGAAGAGTTTTTACGAAGAAATCTCGAATAAATATAACCCTTATATAAAGCACCAATACACGCAAAATCTTCGAAATAGTCTCGTAAAGACGAATCGATATCGAGTCATTGTTTCAATTCGAATTAGCGCTCCTTTTTCTTCATTTTCAGCTCGAGATCAAATCACGAATGACTTGGAGATCGAAGTTAAACTTCGATTCCGATTCGATCTCCAATCGTAATATTTGCTAGGTAGGCACGTTATATACACATACATTTTTTTCACAAAACCTCTGATACATTCTATCACTCCTTTTCGGTTTGAATTTCAAATATCAGGAAAAATGATTTAAATAATTTGTTTAGTTGATTTATTTGTGCAACGTTTCGTATGTATGAATAGGTGATAGGTGCTTAATTTTGTCCCTTATCCCCTTAAGGACTGCATTGCGAAAATTTGAAAAATTGCTAAAATACGCGTTTAATTTTTTTTAGTAGATAATTTGTCCAACGTCTCTTAGTCCCGAGATTAAAAAGATTAAATTGATATAAACTTTCCATACAACCAACACTTTTCATTCCTTTACTAGTTGAATTTCGAAAAATCCCTTCTTAGCAAATCTATACGTTACAAAACAAATCTGTATTCCAAATTTCATGTTTCTAGCTTTAGCAGTTTCGGCTCGCGGAGGACGATGATGTTCAGTCAGGACAAACCTCTTTATCTACCGGGTGATTTTTTTAATATTGAATTATTGAATATCTCGAGAAAGAAGATTCCTACGAAAACAAATTTTTTGCGAGGAAAGTTCACTAGTGCTAGAATTAGTCCTCACCTCATCCCTGGTGGATGGTAAGCGGCGGGTAAATTTTAAATATTAAATTAGTAGCTCTGTCTTTTATGGCAGATTTAGATATCATGTCAAAACATATGAAAATCTTATGTGAAACATTTTTTCAAATCATGATAGATGGCGCAGCAATCGACGGAATTTAGTTTTTCGATTCTGCAATATTATTGCATTAAAAATACATTTTTTGTTTTAATCGCTCGAAATTTGGTCGTCAAATAATATTGGCATTTATTTTCCAGAAGTACATTTGACCGTTCAAATTTCAAGAATGCATGTGAACCAAAGTAAAATTATTTTTTGCATTTTTTTCGAAGGGATGGTAAATAAGACACGTGTGCACATTTGATCCACGATTAATTCGGAAACGGTAAGAGATAATGCAATACAACTTGACTTGGGCTTAGATTAAAGATAATAACATTAAAATTCTAAGAAATCGGTAGGTACTCTACTACTCCTCTGACATTGTTCAATATAAAATTTTGAGCATTTAAATTTAAAAAAATTGGATTTCTTAGCGATTTTTTTCTAAAAATAACGATTATTTCTTAGAAGGTATGGTTTCGTTTCTCCTCGAAATTACGTGATTTGGGGCCTAGTGAAAACGTAATATTACTTATTTCTCGACATATATCCATCAAGGATATAATTTTGGTTAGATCGCTCGAGTGTGAAACTCAATTCTTTTATAAGTTGCTGGTACTTTTCTTGTAAATAGTAAGAATATTTGAAAGTACACAGTTTTGGCGTTTTCTAAATTTCTAAAAACTAGGCTCATTTAGCAATATCTGAGCAAAGATTTATTTCTCGCCTAAAAACCAGATTAAGAAATATGACAATTATTCAATTTTGAGAAGAAGAAGACAATTTAAAGTACTATAACCGACGAACTATGGAGTATAATTTCATCGTTGGAAGAGACGAGATCGTTTAATTGATTGAATGTAACCAGTCTTGAGAATGTTAAAAGACAAGAAAGAATTGTCATAGCCGCCTACAGAAACAACAACGTTTCGTATCAGCAGAAACCGTATACTCATCAGTGCATTTGATTCCTGCCTGCCGTATATGAAAAAGTGAACAGCCAAGCTGACCTCATAGATGCAGTTAAAATAATTTGTAAGTTGTGTAACGAAGTTACATATATGTATTCCGGCTGGACACCAGTGAAAACGAATCATGTGGCAGCAATCAGGCAACAAAGTAAGCCAGCCGCCGAGAGAAGAGCACACTACTCATCAGCAGCACAGTAGTGTCCCGTGCTGGTGGCGTGATGGTAGAAGAAACCTTCTTCACCCGACACCAGCAGCCAGTGTGTCTGTTAATAGCCGGCTGCCAGTAGGGAGATCACCGAGCGTTCAATTAGAAACAAGTCGAAATTACAATCACCGTTCAAGCAAAATATCCGGAAGCGAGAAGACAGCTTCTAAGTAAGAAGAGTTTACCCCCACCAGTGGACTACCAGAAGACTGGCTATAAAAGTCAGTCGGCACCGATAAATTGGTTAGTTACCTCCCAGCAGCTCGACCAGACACATCTCCCGTCCAAGTCCTATCCGCAAGTCGTGGTGACTAGTTCAACGGCAAGCGCACGTTAATCGTGTTGGCCCGAGAATTAGTAAGCGCATGCATACCGTCCCGTACCGCCGTGTAGGCTAGTCTGCCCATGAGCGCACGTTAATCGTGTTGATCAGAAGAGTAGTAAGCGCATGCTCCATCTCGTATCCCCCGTGTTGGCTACTCCAAACGACAAGCACACGTTAATCGTGTTTGTCTAAGGAATGGTAAGCGCACGCTCCTACCCCGCACCTACGCCCGGTAGTTTAAGTTAATATAAGTAAGTGAGTGAGTGTAGGCTAAGTAGTATAGAGTAGCTAGAACTAAAGACTGCCCGAACCACAGAGCGATAACAGACCCCTGAGCCTCGCAACGCCGGGAAAACGGACCTGGAAAATCTCCTGACCACCTGTACACAACACCCGGCATTAAAAAAGTGTGAATTATGTAAAAGGTGAAATACTATGTATTTGCTTGAATACCTTGCAAGATTAACTGTATGCAGTATTAGCATTTCGTAGAAAGTTTTGCTATAAAATAAATTAATAGCGAATTTAGTCAATATGAAATTAACCGAGCTTGCTGCCAAAATCGCAGTACAAGAATTCTGTGGAAAAAACTCTTTTAAAAATGAAAAATCTTTAAAAGACAAATTTCTATGTTAAACAGGCGTTTCGTATCAGCAGAAACCGTATACTCATCAGTACGGCTTAATTCATTGGACGAGTTTTCAACATCTGGTCATTTTCGAGGCGTGCTTTATGTATAAGAGAATACAGAAAGAGATTTGAGAAGTAAAGAAAATCAACTAGATAACGTAGCAGTTAGTACAATATTTTCAATTTCAATCTAAAAGGATTACAGAGCTCTTCTCAGGCAACATAGAGAGATAGATCTTTTAAGTCACATTGAATGTGAAGTAAACCGCCTGCAAACACCTCTACAAATCAAATATAATCTAGTTAAAAATGCTGAGAATGAATTAGAAGATGCCTCAGTTCCTAGTTTCAGAGAAGCCAGTATTGGAAGTATTGATTATCTGCTTATAATTGAACAAGTCCTAAGGATCACATGTGCTTTACCATACAACGAAACTTCGCTTTTCCAAGGATATTTGCATATAAAATAGTACTAATAACGCAGATGATTTATGGGAGAATAATAAACAAAAGGTGTATTTACGCAAAAGTTCTGTTCAAGAAAACGCAAGTATAAGCGAACATTGAAGATGCTCGGACACAAAACAAAATCGATGAAGTAAAAAAAGGAAGTAGCATAAGGAGCTGAAAGGCCTAAAAACACATGAAGGCAAACCAGATTGCAATATACAGCAACATCATGTGAACTGAAGTTTACCGACTTCGGGGAACTACTCTTTCAGACCTGTGTGATATGATGTCCCTCGAGGAGAAATTAAAGAAAGTCGATAATGATATAAAATATAACCGCAGCTATTTTTTTTTTATATATTCGATTAAATCACTTTTGCATAAATTTGATATTCCCCTTTCTACGAAATCGTGCAAATGCAACAAAGGATATTCTTCCTGGCGGTTTTGGTCACTTTAAAAAAACAACCCAAAGCAGAGTAACTTCAGAATTTAAGCCTATGTGCTTTGCATCTTTTGTCCCCCAGCCTTTATAAATAAAACAAGAAAAAACCTCGGAATGACTTAAAGAGAGATTATGATAACTTTCAGTAAATTCGGTGCTGCTTAAAGGGCGTGAACAATTATTACTTTGTCAATAATTTGAAGCATAATTAATTCAAATTAAAACAAGCTAAAATAATTTTGAGCATTTCATGCATAAATCAATTAATATGTTTCGATTCATAGTAAAAAAAAAATGTTTCATATACAAAAGTCACATGCAATATAAAATTAAGTCAAAAATAATCTCTTACCTTGCGATACATTTCTGCTTAGCGAATCCAAACTGCCATGAACTTGTGCATTTTTATCAGCTGAAATTAGATCAGCTGAACTTTCATTGGGTTGAAGTGTCCTCGGAATTTCGAGTAAATTTTTTGCTTTTTCATTTTCTTCTCCCAAAAGCTGTGAATAATCTAATCCTTTATCTACTCTTAATATAGCTACAGCTAAATACATATCTAGAGCCTGCGTAAAAAAGAAAAAAAAAACAGATGAATAAATAAATTTATTTATTTATCCCAATTTAAATCATCCAAATCAACTTACTTTGTGCATAACATTAAAATACTGTACTAATTCTTTTCTATCACATGATTGCCAGTCAGATTTGTATCCCAATAAAATTATGTTTGGCCTAAGTTTTCCAATGCCCGATGCCTAAAAGAAAGAGTTAAATTTTATGAGTGAAGTAATAATAATAGTTAAATAGAGTTCATTGATTTATTGTATACCTGCATAAGTGCTCTTGCACCTGAATCAAAATCTTCACCATCAATTAGTGAGTAAAATCCTTTCACTCTGTGCTTTCTAAACCAACTGGCAGCCCGATCTTGTAAATAGTTCCGATATCTTTGAGAGCTTGATCCACGTAAAACATGTCCGCATACCAAAAGTGAGAGATTTTTTGTTAGCATATAAGCAAAGTCGACTAAAATCGGTCTTGTACTCGGATGCCCGGAAAGCACTAAAATCTAGAAAAACAAAATAATTAGTTGCAACTCACATTAATATTTTAAATTAGTACTGTTTATATTTAGTCACAGAGTTAGTAAGACTGATTTTAACCAAATTGAGACGTATACATAGTTATGCAGAAAGCAATCAATCCAAAATTTTGAGTTAATTTTGTTCAAGAAAGAATTTTTTGGGATATCTCCGGTATATATAGCAAAAGCTAGAAAAAGGTTCTAATTTGTTATTTCATCACACAACCCATTAATTTTTGGTGACAAGTTCAAGTCTTGGTTTGACTCATCAACAGGTCACAAATAGCGAAATTGTGTGATTTGAAAAACAAATGAAAAAAATGAAAAAAAGAAGAAAGAAATGAAAAATTTTGAGAAAAATAGAAAAAAACAATTTTTTTATTTATTAAAAAAATTTAAAAAATTTTAAAGAAACAGATTCATTCGAAGCGAATCGAACTTGTATACGCCACGCAGTGTGCTGAAAAATAAAGAAGAAAAGTAAGAAGTAGGAGCGTTTCGTGTCAGCAGAAAACCTTACACTCATCGGTGCAGCTTGGTTTTCTGCCTGCTGCAGACGCTTGAAAATAGATCAAACTGATCTCTTCTCATATAAAGTCAGAATAAATTCTGGGTGTGAATCATATGAGGAAAAAATACTCCTATACATGCCCAGGAGGAAAAATAAAAAGATTACGCTTGGACTTTTTACCGGGTTAAACTTGATTTTGTTCAAGAAAGAATTTTTTGGGATTCTCCGGTATATACATAGCAAACTTTTCATTTCTTTCTTCTTTTTTTCATTTTTTCATTTGTTTTTCAAATCACCCAATTTCGCTATTTGGGACCTGTTGATGAGTCAAACCAAGATTTGAAACTTGTCACTAAAAATTAATGGGTTGTGTGATGAAATAACAAATTAGAACTTTTTTTAGCTTTTGCTATATACCGGAGAGTCCCAAAAAATTCTTTCTTGAACAAAAAAAAACTTTAGATAAACTGGCGGGGAACATGACAAAATTCAGCAGAATTGGAAAAATCCGAAAATGAGAAAATTCAAAAGTGACAAAATCGAAAAGTGACAAAATGCAGAAGTGACAAAATTCAGAAACGACAAAATACATAATGTCAAAATAAAAATTATTTCAAATTCACATGAGTGAGACGGAATATCTGCTGGTTGGTACATTGGAATTTGGTGATGGTAGATTTACATCTGGTGGAAATTTGTGTTATTCAGGATGAAGTTCTGCTTCAACCCAACTGTGCCCAGTTTATATTGTATATGAAGAAAGGTGTGGCTTAAAAATCAATCGTTAGTTAGGGAGTCCTTGAGCCACACCTTTGTTCATATGCACAAAAGCTGAACACAATTGGATTGCACCAGAACTTAATACTGGATGACACAGGTTTCCATCAGAAGTAAATGTACCATCCCCAAATCCCAATGTACCAAACATCATGAAGAATTCAAACTAAGAGGAAATCCAGATTTCGGTTTCGGTTCTGGATTTTGTCTACTCCTGATTTTGTTACTTCTGTATTTTGTCTTTTTTTGGATATTGTCTCTTCTGGATTTGCCTTTATGTATTTCATCATTCTGAATTTTGTCTTTCTGGATTTCGTACCCCACTCAAACTGACGATTAACACATACCTATTTGGACCTGTTGATGAGTCAAACCAAGACTTGGAACTTGTCACCAAAAATTAATTGGTTGTGTGATGAAATAACAAATTAGAACATTTTTTAGCTTTTGCTATATACCGGAGATATCCCAAAAAATTCTTTCTTGAACAAAATTAAGTTTAACCCGGTAAAAAGTCCAAAAGAGTAATCTTTTTATTTATTTTTTTGAGTTAATATGCAAAACTGAGTCAGAAAAGATGAAAATAAAATCTGAAAAAATCGAACAAGCTCAAAAACATCACAAAGTGAAGCTAGTAGTGGAGGCTAGCCCACCTTTTTTTAAATTTTTTATATCTAAATCACCAAAATTACAATCATAGCATAAAGTTTAACATCATTTTTATCGAAATCTTAATTTTGTGGGTTAATTGCTTTCTGCATAACTACGCCCAATTATAGTTGAGACAATGATTTCTAAGGGGCATTGTCAAACAGATAAAGAGCAACCAGCAACAACACTAAAAACCCAGAAGAACTGATCAATCAGAGCCTGATTTTAACAAAAAAGGATAATTATGTTTTTTTTTTTTTTTTTTTTTTTTTGTTATAGTCTAATCAAGTCAAGTCTTTGACAACCTTGGTACAGTGAATTGAGCGAATCTGATCTGAATTTCAGGTCACCAAAGCAGGAAAAACCGGATGAGCTTGTAGAACAAGACTCTCAGCACAGATCCGATGTATTAATTGTGTCTTTTTAAACAGCAAAGAGATCCATACACAAAAATGCGTCTAAGAGTCAAGACTTGTATTAAAAAAAGCATCGCGGAGCAAATCTATACCAAGCATTTTATGGAAAATCCTTCAATGACGACCAAGAAATACATTTTGTTCGAATTCCCCGCAATGAATAGGCATCGAATGCAAATATTTAGTAGACCAGAGCTAGACTATGGTGAGCAAATGGGCCAACTACTAACTATCTCTAAAGCTTTAGCAAAATGACACGACATCATAAATGCTTGATTTTCTTGAAGCTTTTAGTCTTCTATATTGTTAGCAGTCTGCTTTTCGACCTGCATGAAATTATGAAGTAATACTGTTAAAAGTTGCTACCGACAAACAATGTGGTCTTAATAAGATTGATTTAATGAAAGTTTTTGGCAGCTCAGAAGCGTTCTATAACATTTAAATTCCCTTCTACAGTTTTTGAGTATATTACAAGCTACCAGATTGGTAGAAGTCAGCAGGGGTAAAGTCAGGGCTCTCGTGGGGAACCAACGGGAACACTTTTAGAACCACTTTTCTCTTCAGCCTATACATCAATGACCTATGATGCAATATAGTAAGAGATTTCAAAATTCATCTTTATGCTGATGACGCCCAAATACAAATTATTGGGCCGATTGGTCTGGGTGCTGGTGTTATGGAAGTATGTTGAGAGTGAATGGTTAGGACGTGAAGTCCGCGAAATCGACAAGGCGCGACTCATTGCCAACCTTTGATTTGCCTAACTTTGACTTACCAACTTCGAATCGACGATCCTTGTCTCCAGGAATGCCGAGTCCTCGACGTGATAGTCCAGCGCGCACAGCTCAAGACCACAACACCTCAGCTGCTACGGATGCGCTGATAGCAGGCTTGAGCATAAAGATGGAAGACCTAATAAACCGAGGTCTCCAGCAGGGTTTAAATGTTTTGCGGTCTGAGTTAGGAGACGATATCAGACAACAAGTAGCAGCAGCAATGCCGCCAGCAGACTACACACGACCTCCTTCGTCCAGAAGCAATCAGAGGCCGTCAAATGATTTCCCTAATAGGGGAATACCATCACCACCTTTTGGTCAACCTTTTGGTCAATCTTTTGGTCCACCTTTTGGCCAACCTATAAATCAGCCCAGACCGAATCTTATACCACCTCAACTACCTCAACCTCCACCACCTATGCGTGCTCCTGCTAATGTAGGATACCGACGATCAGGCAGTCCAATAAGGAGATGGAACCTGACCTATAATGGGAATAACTCGGAACTCTCAGTCGACGAGTTCATCTTCAGAGTCGAAGCGCTCACGCACTCCGCTCTTGAAGGGGATTTTGGGTTATTGGTCAGGAATATGTTAACGCTACTGACAGGACCAGCTAAGGACTGGTATTGGTCGGTACTACGTCAAAATCCATTTCCAACTTGGGACGTCATTAAGATGGGATTGTATACCGAATGGGGAACGCCGAAGGATGATTTGAAAACTAGATTTCAACTGATGTCAAGAAAACAAAAGCCTGGTGAACTGTTCGCAATGTATCACCACCATCTGCGGTTGCTGCGCGATCAGTTACAGAACGCTATGCCGGACCAAGAATTTCTGGAGATTGTCAAATCAAATCTCTTGCCGGAGATTCAAGAAAATATCTGTCTGCATCCTACTGATATGATAGGACAGCTGAGATCGCTGGTCACGCGTATCCAAGCTACATAGACACGTATTGCGACAGCTGGAAGCTGGAACCTTTACCGGAACCAACGAGTGCATGATGTTGATAATTTTCCGACATTAGACCCTGAACTGGCATTAGCGATAGGAAATGACAACAGCCTAGGTGATATATCCAGTATTTCGACCAAATACTCTCAACATACTTCCATAACACTGGATAACAGCAGAATACTGAAAATCTGTCCTGGGTACTGTATGTATACGGAGAGCTACGGATTGTATTGTTCCGAAACTAGACTTAGATAAGCATTCTCAACTAGCACTCCTTGTAGAGAGAACCCTCGACATTGAAGATGACAATTCCATTGAGAAGGAGTTTTATGAGGAACCTTTCAATGCATTTCAGAATTGAATTCGACGACTTCGATGATGTCAACCCCGATGAACCACTTCCACCAGATGATTGGGTTTCAGACAATACTGCACCTAGTGCGAGTGGCATACATTGACTTTAATTAGTAAGAATATACGAACTTTCATATATCTAGAAACACTAACACAATTTTCTATGAATTTAATGATTTGTCATTTGTTCATAATATAACGGTCAAGAAGCTCAGTTTTAAGAGCTCAGGACACTTTTTTTTCTCTATTCGATGTTGGATAACAGCTGAAGGAGTGGAGATATGAAAGAAAATGTTAATAATAAGTTTTTTTTTTGTAGACAATTTAATAAACTATATTTTTTATCTGAACTATTTTTTCGTATCAGTTATAGTTGCCGAGATATAGGTAAAAAACTGAAAAAATTTACCTTTTTTTCTTTCTAAGATGGCGGCGGCTCGAGCGCAACAAATTTTGATGGGACTTTTAGTGTGTACAATGGGAAGCCATATTACCTAATAAGTAACGTACGCCAAAATTCAGATTTTTATTAATGTTTAGTTTTTTTAATTTGACTAAACTAACAAGACTGCTTCAAAATACGTATACTAAAAAATAGAAAATAATTTTTGCCTTGCACTTACTGAAGACTGCAAAAAGCTCTTTAGACTTTCTTTTCATTTTGCACTTAATTTAATTTTAAAATTATATTAATTAAAATTTAATTAAATGCAAAATGAAGGGCAAAATTATTTTCTATTTTGTAGTGCGGACTTTGAAGCAGTCTTTTTTAAAAAGTTTTTTTTTATTTATTTTTTTTATCTGTTTCAAAAAACATTTCTAAAATTGACTACAAATAAATGTGAAAATCATTTCCCGCTTACGTCTGCCTACCACGAACTCAGCCAACTCTATACTAAATGATATCAGAAAGGGATGCAAAACACAATATGAAAATGCAAAAAAAAAGAAATACGAGCATCAAAAATTTCTATATAACTTCTTCACTTCTTCAATATTCACCATATTCACCACGATCACCGTCAATTCTTATACTATTGCCGGATTCTTGTGTATCCTTTTTTTACCAAACTACAACAAATTATAACAAATTGCAACCAACTCTATGCACTGAACTGCAATGGAACAGAGAAGAACATTAAGAATTTCGTGTTCTTACGGTGCGGTACGGTAGTGTGTTCTCGATCTCGATATTTTACTCTGTTTTGTGTTATTACAAGATTTTATAAAATTATGGTAATTAATAAAATTTTACTCCTTGAGGATACTACTTAAATTTCAATAAGAAAAGCGACTTTGGACAATTAAATTATTCACTTCATTCGAACTCCTTTTGATCGGCACGGCAAATGTCAATTTTGATTCGTTGGTGTTGTTGTTGTTTTCTAATTTGCAGAAAATTTTCTCTTTTTATCGAATTAATTCTGTTTTGTTTTTTTATTTGAAAATATTTGTTGTGAGAGATTTTTGTGACAAAATGGTAATTGTAACTCTAACGCAAGACTGTATGTAATTGGCGTGTACAAAAACAAAATATAACTTTTATTATTGTTTAATTTGTAATCGGAAACAAATTCGGGGTTGCGTGTAATTTACTTTTGATTTAACAAAAGAAAAGTGTGAGTGTGTGTGTATTTGTGACGATTGTCGGAACTTTTTCGTAAAAAAATTAAATAAAACTTTTACAGTTCTTCAAAATGTTAACGGAATTTTTAGAATATTTCCTTGCAATTTAGTTTCTCAATATGTAAAAATTATAAATATACCTACGTACATATGTATATATGTATGTATTAGATCACGTGTGACCAAATCTTTCAATTTTGCGTTTAAATCGAGCAAATTTTTTCTAGTTTTTTTGTGTATGGATGAATTACTGATTGTGTACATAAAAAGAGCACCATTTTGAAAAAGCGTTGCGTTTCATTTGACTTTTAATGAGGAGCAGAGTGGAAGGAGGAACACATCAATCAGTTGTAGTGTAAGTGAGTGGAAAAATGGAAGTGAAAAGTGAGAGTTTAAGAGAAATTAGTGAAAAAACTTGTTGAAGAATGTGCTTTTGTGTGTGAATGTGTTTGTGTATTCATAGTGTATGTGTGCTATGTTCAGATACTGTGAAAATTTGAAGAGAAATTTGAATTCGAAATCTTCAGTTGCTGCTGTGGTGAGTTTGGAAAATATTAAAATTAAATCAAATCAAAGTTAAAATTTATAGCAAACAATGGTACAAAAAATTATACGAAAACTTTTCATCTGTGATGTTCCTCATAAAAAAAAAAGTATGATTTTAGGCTGGTCTCAAAAGAGACTATTGTCTTGGACAAAATATTGAAATAAGCGAATTTTAATAGTAATATCAATAATTTTCGTAAATTTAGCTGTACCTATACAGTTGGTAAAGGGTAAAGCTTTGGCTATAAAATGTGTCATTAATATTTTAGTTTAATTGTTATTTTTTTTAAATTCTAATTGAATGCAAAAATGCCAAGAAAATTCAGTCAATAATTTCCATTGAATAAATAATTAATAAGGAAGCGGGGTATCGTGCGAATACAGTGTACGTGTTTAAGCATTTCAATGACAATGTGACCTTGGGTCGAGGGGGGGGGGGTATGACAAGAGGGCCTCGTTGCTATTTTGTGTCAGTTCAATATTCTGATATTTCATAATTTTGAAAAGAAGTTCTCGGATTTGAATTCGCGATATTGTGAAAAATAAAATAAACGTGATTTTTACGTAATAGTAGTGTGAAATAAGTGCGAAATATTCTTTTGTGAACGATAATTTGTGTAATAGAGACTCCGGAGTCTTAAATTATCCAAATTAGTTGCGCTGTGCTGTGCTGCAGGAACGAACGGAGTTATTGTCGTGGGAAAGCATTCTTCAAATAACTTTAATAGCTTTACTAATTAATTATAGTGTTTCTAGCAAAATAAAAGTCAAATATTTATAAAAATAAATAGCCATGACAAAAACTTTAACATTTTACAAATGCCAGTTTGTTTGTTTACAATTCAATTGTCGTTGGTGGCTAAATTATGCCAGTCATACAGAGGCAACGCCAAGAAATATTATCGGAAAATAAGGGGGAGCTAAAAATTTGTTTATTTTACATAGGAACTTGGATTATAAAAAATGTTCCCCTTCAGAATGTCAGAAAGTCATTACTGCTATGATGAAACGAATACAAACAGAGCATTACTAATATATTTCGCCGAGTGGCTTACGTTTTCACCCGATATGCCGTTTCCTTATTAGTTATTTATTCAATGATCATTTCACCAGCACAATTCTATCACGAAATTCTCAGACAGGTTTTAAGAAAAAATAACTATAAAAATTAGTAAACATATTTTAATAATAATTTTGAAAAATTAAGAAATAATTATAATCATCATTTTTGTCGTATATTTCAAGAATGTGAAAAATAAAAGTGAGTTTTATAGTTTTGAGAAGCCTGCATGACTTCAGTCTCGGCAAAACGGCGCGGCACTACGGAAGCTGATAATTATTACTTCCACTAACATTACAAAAAACCCTTCTTAATCCCCATGAACTTAATCCTGTCCATGTATAGCTGGCAAAGATTTCTCTATCTATAAGACATAAGAAGTAGGGTCGCTGGTTAATAGCAGAATACTGAAGATCTGTCCTGAAGACTCTACATATACGAGCAGCTACGAATTTCATTGTTCAAAGGCTAGACTAGACTTCAACTAGCATTCCTAGTAGCAATCGACACTGATATATGTGTCTTTACGGACAGTTTAACAATGGATATGGGAGTGAGAGCCGGGGTATACTCAGCATTCCCTCAATTACCTCCTTCTGGACTACTGTAGTGTGATCCAGGCGGAGGTCCAAGAAGTCCTGGGGTACAACCCCCCCCCCCTCCCCCAAAATCAAGTAAAAAATGTTTAATTAATTGAGTTATTTGAAAAAAATATATTTTTTATTTTATATTATTTTTATTTATATAATTCAACTTCAAAAAATTATACAAAATATTTTTATTCCAAAAAAAAAAAAATATTTCAATAAATATTATGGTATGCATGTGTGATGTACATATGTGTATAGGCTTTTATCAGAATTTGAATTTGGAACCCCCGAGAAACATTTCACAGGATACGAAACAGACTCCCTCACTACCATATCAGAGCTCTAATTTAGTCCTAACTCCTAACATTTTAAAATATTTGCAGAGTTCTTATGCAAGACCACTGACATGTATAATATGGACTGACTACGTTCATAGAAATACACTGCAGAAAATGGGCTTACTTCTATGTAACGTTCTCTTTTGGTCTAAGCGCCAAGTACGAACTGAGAGACAACTGTAAACAGGAAATAAATAAGCGGTTTCGTCGAAAAAAATGTTTTTAATTTAATTACTTGGGTTAATTAGTAATAAAAAGTGTTTTACCAAATGCAATATATTCATAGAAACTCAACAGAAATTCGAAAGATTTTATTAAAATCACTTTTCAAATCCCCGCCAATGGCTTTTATGTTGGCACCGATGTAAGAGCTATTTTTGACAAAAAACATTATACCCGCATGAAATAGCATATCGAGCAGTCCATATTATATATGCCTATGCCAGTGTGTAAAACTGAGAAAAGTTTGGTTTGAATGACTCCTGAAATTTACACCCTAAACTACTATTCTATTAAAAACTGACCTTTTGTAAAAAAGTATACTAAAAACCGGCCAAGTGTGAGTCGGATTCGCGCACGAAGGGTTACGTACCATCGTACAAAATTTAACACTATGTATTTTTTATTTATTTTTTCAAATGAGAGTAGGCGTCATGTGAGAGAATGATGCAGTCATTTGAAAAAAACAAAGGCCTACGTATGATAATAATAATGAATGAGAATAAAACGAGGAAAAAATCACGTTCCTTGTATGGGGGACCCCCTTAACTTTTAATTTAATTTTTAATTTTTCTTATTTGTTGTTATAGCGGCAATAGAAAAACACGGTCTGTGAAAATTTCAACTGTCTACTTATTAAGGTTCATGAGATACAACCTGGTGACGGACGGACGGACAGCACAGTCTTAGTAATAGGGTTCCAGTTATTACCCTTTGGGCACGGAACCCTAAAAATGACAAATCATCTACACCGCGTAATGAGGAAACCTTCCTAGTACCTCACTACAATACTGCAGTAGCTAAACTAAGCGACATACGATGGTGGACAAGTGGTGCCCCATTTGATGTTTTTTTATTGCTAACTTTAATTGCAAGATGACCCCCCTCCCTAATTTGAATGCTATATCCGCCCCTGGGAGGTTCTGGCTATTTGCAAAGCTGCTACTTATAACTTACTTTGGAGCACGAACGATGGATTTATCAAGATTTGTATTGACAACCACTAAGCTACAATAAAAGCTCTGGACTCGAGCTCCATTAGATCGCACCTAGTTCAATTTTGCCGCTGTAAGCTCGGGCAACTGGGTGCTAACCACAGAGTTATTCTCTGCTGGGTGCCGGTGTCTGGTTACAGTGACATATCTGGAAACGATACAGCTAATACCTTGGCCAGGAAGGATATCGCTATGAATACATATCTAGTGGAGGAATCCATAGGTCGGCCCCTAGAATTAGTGAAGAGGATTCTAGATGTAGATGGGGAGAACTGACCACATGTGCGATTTCAAGAGAGCTTGGGCTGATATCTGTACATAGTATGAAGATTGAATCTCTGCTAAGGGTGAGCCAGAATGATGCGCGTAATCTTACTGCAACTATCACGAGACACTGCCTCTTTTGTAGACATGCAGAGCGCATACAAGCTCTATACCATGACTTCCGCAGAATCTTGAGAACATTCAGCACCTGCACACTTACCGGCACAGCACGAACCGGCACAGACAGCCAAAATATTTTTATATGAAGCCAAATTAGCGAATTCACATCAACCGGTACCGGTACGTAATGGAAACTTCATTACCGGTCGCTATCGGTGACTAGAAACCAGACCGGCATTTTTCGGTTGCTGGTCTAGTTGCAAGGTTAAAAGGGGATCACTTTTCTATAGTTTTCTCTCGATATCTGCCTTAATTGAAAGTTTTATGTCGTTATATGTGCACAAAACATGCCAGTGCCATTCAATGCCGGTCTGTCCCAGTTCGTGCTGTTCCTGTAAGTGTACAACGACCTTAACTCTTGCGGCTGGTTTCAGCGCACCCCTAGATTTGCGGTATTTTTTTCAGTCAAGTTGGCTGGTCGTACATTGCTTTTACGATGGCCGCCACTCTCATCCAACCTAACCTAATCTTACCTAGGTTGATTGGTCTTATAGAGGAGATATGTAGATGTTTGTTGCATGAATGCATACTTAATTAGTATACATATTGTCAATGCACTCATCTCTTACTTAAACCAAGGTAGTCAAACTCTATGATATTAAATAGAAATCATATAGAAATATTATTTTACTGAGGTGCCGTTAAGTAATGTTCCTGTAATGTGTTGTAAAGCTTTCCAGAGATTTTGGGGTTATGATAAATACTCATACACAAGATCTGATTTTATTTATAATAATTGTTGGTAAAATTTATGACTCTATTTGTCAGTTGGAATTATATGCATCATTCTTACTGGCACCAGAATTTAGCTCATCAAAACTACGTTAATGTCGCATTATACATAGGGAAACATTTCGACTATATCAGTCCATATAACCAGAAAGTAGTCGGTTGTACATTGGAAATATACATAGAAAAAAGTTCTTTTATATTTAATCACAAAACGGTATACATATGTAGTATACACCAAAGAGCATAATAAGCTTTCGCGGGAAAATAAATCCTTTCTACTCTGATTTTAAAAAGTTTGTAAATATCTTACCTGGGGCCTGAAGTTTTTCACATGGTCTTCGACATTGTTTAGTTGTTGGACAGACATTAAAGCATTTTTGTACGTTTGTGCCTGTGTAGTTGATCCCCAATTTACTTCTGCAATATAATTTAGAAAAAAAGACAAGTGAAAAACGATTCAATTAAGTCACTGAATAAGATGTTTTGCAATTACCCGGTTTCCTATAAGATACAATTAAGTACAAAGCAAGAACTACTGCAAATGTAAGCAAGGCTGTCCACCATGAAATAAGAAACATTACAGCAACGCATAATATTGCTCCAAGAAGACTAAGCCACATATTGTAATACTGTAATTAAATCTGTAATGCGAATTTCTATTTAAAAAATTCAACTTCACTTTAATACCTTAAAAGTAGGCCTCCAACCAACAGGTTTGGCCAAACTGGCGTGGAATGTACTGAAATTTATTAACATGTACGCAGCCAAAAAGAAATTCGAAATGAGTGGTGCGATTGCGTTAAGTTTTCCAATCAAAATAAATCTAAAAAAAAGAAAAAAAAATATCATAAAATCAGATTTATGGATATCATGTAAAAACAAAATCGTGTCTTACTCACCCTATAGATATGAAAAATGTCAAAACATATCCCCTTACAGGTTCGTTATTTTTGCCATAACCTTTGGCAAACCATAAAAGTTTTGGGTAGAGTTCATCCTTACATAAAGCCTAAGTAAAACATTTTTCCTTTAATTACGGGGAATCCTTTTCAAATTGATGACAATAATTACCTGAAATACTTTAGGAGCTGAAACTAAACTGGCAAGAGCAGAAGAAAGAGTGGCTGCAAAACATCCAGCATAAATAATTGGTCCAAATCCTGAGACAAGTTCGATGACTTGAAATGAATTTTGTAATCCATATTCACACATTCCTGCAATGAAATTTCAAATGTGAACATAAATTTGAAGTTATGAAAAGCGGTAGGTCGCATGTTGCGTAGATTTAATTTTATGTTGGTATAGAGATTTTTGATTTTATTAGAATTTTTATTTTTACTTTTTGAATGTAAAATCATAGAAACTTTCGGTATAGCAAATCAAATGATTATTTTTTCCTCAAAATTTCTGATTTGGAACGTGATTTAGATTTTTTTAATTTATTTCGAGGTCTATTTAAATTCAATAATTTTTCCATAAATGTCGAGCAATAAACTTCCAAGGTTCAGTGACTTTGATCACTTTTTTCAAGGGATAAAAATTACAAAAAAGAAAGCGGAAATTAGTTCCTCTTCCGCAGAGATAGGTGAGAACGTTGGCAAAGCATTGAAGAAATGCAATTCCAAACGGATGTGTGGAACTGTTTGCCGATCTCACCAAGTTCTCAATGTACCAATGTCAATGTACAAATCTTCTTTTTAATAGGTAAACTTAGTTCCTTCTAAATGACGCTTAATGTTTACTACCAAAATGTCAGAAGGCTTAGAACCAAAACCGCTGAGTTTCACTTATCGTTATTATCCAATGATTATGATATTGTGTGCCTTACTGAAACTTTTTTTGCAAGCTTATGTCTCTAGTATTGAAATTTTTGATGTTCAATACATGGTGTATAGAAAGAACAGGAACTTATAGAAGTATCTGGTATGAGGGATGGTGGAGGTTGTCTTATCGCTGGAAATAAATCCCTTGGCTCTTTCTGTTTACATCACCAAGACATCTCAGATGAGGTTCTGTGGGTTGTCGTTAAACTACAAAACCTTACTTTATATGTGTGTTGTATTTACATACCCCCAAATAGCACTTTCCAATCTTATAATTCCATCTTTTCTAGAGTTAATGAGAGAATTCTACAGTTACCCAAAAGTTCCCGCGTTATATTCCTAGGGGATTTCAATCTCCTTTATATTTCCTGGTTCTTAGACGGTACTGAAAAATGTATGATGCCTTCAGGTGTTTTTAATCAGGCAGCCCATTTAATGATCAACAATATGTCTCTATGCCACCTAAACCAGTTTAATTGTGTAAAAAATTTTAATGACAGGATTCTTGACTTAGTATGGACTGATATCAATATGAATAACATTTGTATATCGTCTTCCCTTTCTACACTCTCACGGATAGTTCTTCATCATCCTCCATTAGACATTACCTTGAATATTTCTTTGCCTAAGCTTTCTCGTAATGAATTCTTAAAAAAAAGGAACTGGAATTATGTTAGCTTGAAGAATTACCTTAGCGGTATTAATTTTTCCACAGTTATTACTTCCGTCCCGTTACAGTGGTTTGAGAATTTTTATGAGATTGTTAACACAGGTATTTGTGAATACATATATGTATACCATTGACTAAAAAGAAAATTAGACATTTTCCGTCTCGGTACAGTCATCAGCTTATCAAAGTTCTTCAATTCGAAGAGAGATATCGTCGTATATATAAAGCCAACCAGCACCCGGAATACTAAAAAACTTTCTCATATCTTAGGAAGTTGTCTAAATTTTTAATTAGCCAATATTTTAAGAAATACGTACAGGCGCAACTGAACTTTCTCTTCGAGATAATCCTAAAGCTTTCTGGACCTTTAATAAACAATTCAGAAATTCGAATACTCCTCCCAAAGAAATTGCGTCTTCAACTCCCAGGCAAATTTGCGAATTTTTTTCTGAATACTTTTTGTCGATATATATTCGGGCGAAGAATCTAATCGTGATTTTACAGCCTTTCAGATCGACAACAATTTCGCTGATATTAGTTTGACATTAAAATATTGAATGAGCTTAATTGCAACAATAATCCAGGACCAGATGGCATACCTAACCTTTTTTACTATAAATGTTCTATTAGCCTTGCGAAACCGTTAAGTACTTTATTTAATTTATTAATAGTCAAAATGGTTTTTCCACCAACATTAAAACAGGTTTTCGTCACCCCAGTCCTTAAAGGAGGCGATCCTAGATTTGTAACTAACTATCGTCCAATATTCATTTCCAATGCGCTAGCTTTAATTTTCGAAAGAGTTATATATAATCAGCTTCTCCACCAAACTATGCCTTTCCTATCAAATTCGCAACATGTATTCCTCCCTGGACGCTCGACGGTTACAAATTTGGCCCTTTTTACTGATACCATTACTTCTGTTCTTGACGAAAATAAACAGGTAGATTCCATATACACTGACTTTGCCAAGGCTTTCGATAAGATTCGCCACAGTCAATGTCTTATAAAAATGTCAAAAATTGGTTTTGATATGGACGCTGTTCTTTTTTTTTCAATCATACTTAACAGAAAGGACGAGCATGGTTGTTTTAAACAGTTCTCGAACCAATTTTTAAAAAAAAACATCGGATGTTCCTCAGGATACTATTCTTGGCCCTTTTATCTTCCTGATCTACATCAATGATTTACCAGGTGAGATAACTTCGGACACTTTACTGAACGCCGACGACGCTAAAATTTTCAGAGTTATTTCGGACATTCATGATTGCGAGAGCCTCCAAGACGATATTGCAAGGCTCGAAAACTGGTGCAAAAATATTTATTTGGAGCACTCTAGAGTACGTATGCCAAATGTGGAACCCATTTTTTGAGGCCATTCTCTTTAACTCGTACATGAATTTGTCTGTATATTTCTTTTTTACTATTTTCGACACTCTCGTCATCACAGCGAGCTGAAATTTAGCACACAAGTTCATGTCGCGTGACAATTGAATCTATCAAAATTTGAATCGGAAATTTCTATGGAAAACCCGGAAAATCGGTAAAAAACATTTGAAAATTCGGTACAAATCTGATTAGTGATAAATCGGTTTCAGGAAAAATTCAGTTTTCCAAATTTTTTCGGAAAATTTTCCGGTAAAAAAGTTTTCTAAATTATGCAGGATCAAGTTCCCTATCAACTGGAATCATTACTTTCTCTCCGACAATGGTGAAAACTTGCAGAACAAATCGAGGAAAATTAATGTAAAACGCTTTTCCGGAGTTTTTCAGACCAAGGAAGCGTTTGAGCGTTTTCCAACCTAAGACAAAATTGTAGAGCGAAATGAGTTGCATAAAGTTGCTTTTGTGGAAAACTCCATGGAAAACCAGGAAAAGCGGGAAAATCATCGGAAAAATTTTCATCGATATAAATAAATCTGTTTCAGGAAAAATGCAGAATTTTCCAATTTTCCGACAAAAAAGTTTTATAAGCTATGCGGAATCATTTTTTTCCGTCCTACTGGCATCTATACTTTCTGTTCAACAATCATGAAAACTTGCATGAAAAATCGAGGAAAATTCATGTAAATTAAAAAAAAAAATTCATAGTAATAGGAAAAGTCTGTGGAAAACATGGAAAATCGGGAAAATTTATGATATATAGGATCAAGTTGGAATACAGCTAAAAAGCGCTGTTTAAAACATAATTTGAATTTCAGAAAATCGTTGCAGTACTTCAACGATTTGATATGCGAATAAATTTTTTGAAAAACTGGTAAATCAGTGTCTTTTCAGCCGTCATAAAATTGTTTTAAAATATGTCCATGCAGCACGTAATAACAATTTAGTTAACGTGAAAAAGGCAAAAACTAAAATAAGTAAAAAACGAGTTTTCAAACAAAACAGGCCAAGCTGCATGAAAAAGTAGAAAACAAACTTTTCTTCACACTCAGAGGTGGACACACATTTTATTCGCTGACAATCACCGATATATTTCAGTATGATCAATCAGAGGTAATAAGTGATTTGATTCAAGAAGAGAAGAATATTCATGAGTCCACCTCTATGTGTGAAGAAGTTTATTTTCTACTTTTTTATGCGGCTTGGCCTCAGTTTTGTTTGAAAACTCGTTTTTTACTTATTTTATTACTCTTGCTACAGTAATCAACTTGAATCTGTCCAGAGAAAATTCACAAGAATACTACTGTATAAACTGGAACATAGTGAATTAGAGTAAAATGCTAGATTAGTTAGATTTAGCATTCTATCCTTAGAACATCGTCGCGGTTATCTTGATACAGTTTTCTTACACAAAATTCTGAATGGGTTGTATACTGTCCTGATTTGCTTTCCAAAATTGGCATTAATATTCCTTCCAGATACACGCAAGATAATACGCTCCCTTCAGATTACCCTTCTCTAGAACTAACCTACGGGAAAAGTCTCCGCTATACCGAATTCAGAAGACTTACAATGTCAGATTCAGTAATATTGATATTTTCAGCTCGGGCCCTCTGACATTTAAAAAATTAATCCTAAACGAGATTGGACACTGATCATAAAGTTAATTATACAATTTTTGATTTATTAGCTTTTTTTATTTTTTTATTTTCTATTTATTGCTTGGTGTTTTCCTTTTTTTTCCTTGTTGCATTCCTTTTTGTTCTTTTGCTTTACTTTGCCCATTTTTCTTTTTTCTCAACATTTTTCTTTAATTTTTCACCATTTTTATCTTCACTATTTTTTGCTTTGCATCTTATTTTACTTTATATTTTACTTTTCTTATTTTTTATCTTTTAATCTTTGTTTGTTTTTGTACTTAGAATAATATCTCTGAACTTCTGAATTTTTGTCTTTATTTTTTTTTTATTTAGTTTCTAACTACTTTAGTATTTTAGGTTTCCTATAATATTTATAAATGTTCTAACTAGCACTCTAATTATATTTTCTTAGATTAATTTACTATTATTATTACTTATTATTTTAATTTAGAATTTGTTGTACTTATCTCTTTTTTTCCATTTTTTTTTTTTATTTATTTTTTTTTATTTTATTTATTTTTTTATTTTTTTCAATGTATAATTTTTATTTCTTTCTTCTTACTCATTGTTTTATTTGAACTTGTTTTTGCTTCTCTTCTTTTACTTTCGTATTTTTATTTTATCTAATTAACTCTTAAGTTAGTATCTTAATTGGACTAGTCCGTGTACTATTTTATTAACTAAATAAATATAAATAAATAAATAAAATAACAACTGGCCCCAGGTAATCAACTTGAAATGTTTGGCTAAATAGCGAATCCATTCTTATGATTCTCCAAACTGGCGTTTAAATGAAGAGCAGCGACCTTCAAAAAAAGAAAGTCTTGGGGGTTTATTCTTGAATAACGAAGACACATTCGGATACGTTGAGATGTCAAAACCATTCGAAATGATTATGCATGTAGTATTCTTGAAATCCATATTCATTATTTTCATACGCCGCAAACCATTCGTTATTTACCGAATTCGTAAAATCCATTCGTAATTCAAGTATAGGCCCCTTGGCTATATTTAGATGGACTGAGAAAAATGTATGTCGGAAATAACCTGTAAAAAATAGGACACAGAAGTGTGTTCAAGGATATCATCAACTTACTCCACAATGATCCACATTGGTTCTGGGAGAATACTTTCCTCTGCAGTAAGGTAAAATTCAGAGTGCACCGAGACATAAAAGAATAAATAGCAAACGCGGGAAATAATTTTCTGCTACAAGGCAAAATATGTTTCGAGATTTGTTGGAAAAATTCTTTCTACTATCAGTTAAAATTTGATTCGAGTTTTCTTGGAAAAACTAACGGTTCTTGTTTTGAAATATTATTTACACTAGTTTCTTATGTCACGTTATTTTCAATTATGTACTTCAATGTTAAATGCTTTTAAGGAAGCTTGTCATGTGTGAGTTTAGTGTGTACGATATATGCTTAAATATGAATTAATATTCAAGTAAACGGCTTCGAAAAAAAAAATTTTTATCTATTAAAGATAAATAGAAATCATTAAAAGCATAGAAAAAAAAAATGTAGACATAAGCAGCCTTGCTAAAAAATATACTGTCGGATTATCTACCATTTATGATATTCGCAAAAATAAAGATAGAATTTTAAAGTTTTTCTTAGAAAGTATTAGTACGAAAAAAATACAAAAGCAGAAAACATTACGAGTTGCGGCAAATCCCCAATTGGGTGCTGCGCTATTTGAGTGGTTCTGTCATAGGCGAACTGCCGATATTCGGAAATATTTTAATAGAAAAGGCTAAAGATTTTCATAAGAAAATGAACCTTCAAACAAGTTTAAAAACATACATGGAATAGACTAGTAGCATCAGATAATTAGAGTGATTTAAATTTTATTGCATGGAAGATATATATCTACAAATAGCTTATGTTATGTATGTGTTTAGGTAAAAAAAATGTCTTCGGATTACGATTATTTATTGATGAGCTCGACGAGCTAGTTATAAACTAAAACATCCGAGCAGATCTACAACGCAGGGGAGACAGGACTGTTTTGGAAAGCCTTACCTCGTAGCACTTTGGTCTGTAGCAATGAAGTTTCTGTTGATGGATCCAAAGTCTCCAAGGAGAGAGTAACAGTTGTCCTTGCTTGTTTAAAGGCCCTAAAAACGTTAAATCCTGTTTTATATATAGCGAATAAGCGTGCGTGGATTACACAATCAATCACTTTAGATTGGTTCAATAACCAGTTTGTGCCAAAAAAAAGGCAACATTTAAGAAATTTGGCCTTCTTGAAAACAGTAAAATTCTATTATCGCTTGATAATTGTCCTGCTCATCCAGATGTTTATAACTTCAAAAAGAAAAATGTGATTGTTAAATATTTACTGTACAATTGTACATAGCTAATTCGAACACTGGACCAGGATATTATAAGGAGTTTTAAATGTCACTACAGGAAAAAATTAATTCGAAGTTTTATAAATATGGGCGACAAAAGCATTGAACAATATCAAAAGGAACTTAACATTAAAGATTCCATTTGGTGTATCGATGTATCATGTCTGAGATAGAGTACAATCTACTGTCTTGAAAAATACCTGGTATTTGGCCTTCTGAAAATGAAGTTTGGGAACAAAATGACCAATTAGTCTTAGAAGAGCAAGATATGATAGAACAGATATGGACTTGGATTGATACGCCCGGGTTGAATGTAAAAATAAGCCAAGAAAGTCTCAACGAATGGCAAGAGTTCACGCTGCCCTTACAGACAACGAAATTATTATTATGTGTTTGATTGAACCGAATGACGACGAAGAAATTACGAGTGAAACTGATGACGTAGAAATTGGTGCAAACAGTATAGAATAACGGAAGCTATTGACACTTGTGGAAAATTAATCACATTTTCAGAAACCAAATTATGACTCTATCGAATTCTAGACAAATTAATAAATGAGAAACCAAAATTGCAAAAATAAACAACTTTGAATAAATACTTTGAGAAAAAAACATATTTTTTTAGTTTTCCTTGTTGTGCTTTTCTTTTCTTTCCAATTCCAATATTATTTTTTGATCTGTATACATAGGGTGGGTGTATAAAGTAATGGATATGGTAATTTTTTTTTAATTGCATACGTACCAAATAATATTATTTGCTTAAAATAATTAAAGATAATTGAAATGAAATTGAGGAGTTTTTAGTTTACCTCTTTAATCTAGACAAAGTAAAGTTCTATTAGAATATGGTGGATAATCGAAGGTATCTATTATCCGGAAATATCGTTTATCCGGAAAGTTCTCGAGCATTCCGGATAAAAGAGGTTTCACTATATATCAACTAATTCCTCGTGCAATTTCTCAATGAGGTTGATTTATATTCGTACACGGGGACTTCTTAAATATTGGAATTATCCATAAATTTAGGGAGACTCAGATTGTTACTCTAGATATTTTGAAATCATTTGACAAATTTTGATATACTGCGCCTGTTGAGAATGGAAACGTGATATTAATAGACATGTTAGACACCAATAACATATACACCTTTGCTTAAGGTGAAAGCAAATATTTGCTTCTGTGGATTAGGTCTGTCTGTTAACTCGAAAGTTTTTACTCGGTGTAAGAATTTTTACTAATTTTTACACACAAATCGTCTGTTAACTTTTGAGATCGTGAAAATCGAGTAAATTTATACTTTTTCCCTCTTGCACATAATTACACATTTTTACACAAGATCAAGAGAATGTGTAACTTCGGTATGCAATCAGCTGACTGTCAAAAGTATTAAATTTGATGTCAAGCCACTTGCTTATTATCGAATGTGAAAGTGATCATCTAAAGAGTTACGATTTTAATAAAAATATTAAAGAAATAGAAAACGTAGTTGTAAAATTTTTGATAAATGACAAGCTGAACAAATTTTACCCGCGAAGTGTCTGGTAATTTTTTGTTGAGGGGATAACATAAAAGTTTTTACTTGATTTTTACACAAAGCTACCAAACAGACCTTATGTGATGCTGCTGGAGGAGATGGATGATGGAATTTTTAAAAGATAGCGTAGTAGGTAATATGTGCGAGGGGAAGCTATAACAGTCAATATAAAACTAGGTAGGGTAGAGCAGAGCTATCTCGAGGTGGGATTCTAACCAGCAACTCCTCGGACGATACCAAAGCCACAAATTTAATTTAGACCGTACCATTTAGGACTAGTTTTACGTCAGTCGATTTACGTAGAACTAATATGAAGTGATCTCAACATGACGGATTACAAAAAGCTAGTCGATATCTGATGCGGTAGACCTTCAAAAATTGTTTGTGGAACTAAGAAAGAAAAAAATGCGAACTAGTAGAGTGTGAAACAAATTCCGTCATAGACTTTTGTATTGCAGAAAGTATTCCGTCTTTAATGGGTGATACACAATTTAGAAATACGGACATTTTTTAATTTTCTTCTATGCTCCATTTTCTTATGAGGTACAAACAAACTCAAAATTTTATTTATCATTTTTCTCGTGAAGTAGTTAGCAGATCTGACAAATTTGACAACTGTTAATGCCGGATTAGCTCTACGTAAATCGACTTACATAAAACTACTCCTAAATAGCGCTGATCTATGTGTACTCAATGCCTAGTCCTTATAAATTCACTGGAACTGAACACATTCATAAAAGACAAGAAAAAAGCTATAGCTGATAAAAAAAAAACCTAGATGGGATATAATCTCTCCTGCATTCTTTTTAGAATGTTGTTGACTAATATTACTGCTTGCGGATCAAGTCTTAATTTTACGCAGAAATCAACTTACTCGGTACACGTAGTTGAATCACGCTTCGCTATGGCGAATCTCGAACTAGATTTTTCTTTCATTTGTAATGAAAGCTTACAAGTAGGTGACCAAGTTGTCATGAAGGAGAGAGGCGTGCAAACTCTTCTGAAATTTAACGTGAAACGGGAAAATAGCGAACACGTACGAATTCTGAGATGTTTATCCTCAGTAACTGTTCTGACAGATGTCAGAAGAATTAGTATAATAATGAAAATTTTTGATCGCTGCGTACGTAAAATAGCTGACGCACCACTTCAGTGTTGTTGACATCACGGCGTTCGAGTATTCCATGTTTTGATTTTAAATCCGAATACTTTCTGTGTACTGAAGAAATTAAATAGCTCTCGATTTCTTGAAAAAAAAACACAAAAAAAAAAACAAAAGAAAAATGTCGGATCGAGATATAACCGACAGAAAAATTAGGAGTAAAGGATACGATTTTGAAAGCAACTATGGAACGCAGTGATGAATAGGGACGGCAGATAAAAGGAAGCGATGGAGTATATCTTCATATATCTTACAGAAAATCCAAAGAATGTCAATTTTTCCTTAATGTTCCAATGGACCGAATTGAATTTGAGTATCGCCCGGATATCAGGACCGTAAAATCTCGCCTTTGAAGGAAGCGTGGTGAGGTTATAGTCTTCATCGAGAAAAATAATCAGTCACCTGTTGTCTGCTGCCGCTACACGGGATACAAACTTCTCTCATTGGACGATTTTTGGAAAAATGTTTACGCTTCAGCCAATTTAATTTGTCACGGATAAGACTTACAAAAAAAAGTGTTTAAAAATGTAGGGAATTTATCATATTCCCTCACATAATAAGTTGCAAAAAAGATTTTTTTAAATACAATAAAAATTTTTTATTATCGTCAAATCAACTTGGAACAAGACATAAACGACCGAAAAAAATTTTATCTACCGCAGTTTCAGGCAATGTGTCCATCCTCAGGTTTTATTGGCAACTTAGTAGAGATGCCAATAAAAAGAGGATTCAGAAAACATAATTTTACATTAGAAGAAAATTCTTTGTCAAGGAAAATGATTCCAATAATTTAATGTGTTTAGCATTTCACAAACTGTGAATTTTTCAATTTTTCGGACGTCGAATGCTCAAAACCGAGAATTCAGCATATTGTAAAAACAATAATTTTTCGAGTTCTATAAAATTTTGGAATGTCAAAACTTCCGAAATCCAGGAATTGCTTTAAAAGTAAAATAAAATGTTTTCAATTTGCATTTTTCGAATTCGAAGTGTGCCTCATTTTAGAATGTATAATTTTATTGTAAAAACCAAGATAAATTTTGATAAATAATATGTGGAGAATTGTGACGAACTAGTCATCACTGCATTAAGGTCAACAGCGCACTTCATAAGGATGCTAGACGGTAATTATCTATATCACATTTTATCTCCGATTGACCCTACTTGATATTTGTAAATCAATTCAGGGATTTAAGAAAAATTTGGAGAAATATCGTTCATCATTATGCTCACGGGCTCCCTTATTAACTCACTATATTTGAGGAAGGAAAAGGTACCAAAGGCACCTCGTATCCATTTACCAGGATAGTAGAGCAAAATGGGTTGGACATGGAATGGAGAAATGATAATCTTAGGCAACTTTAATATAAATTGGAAAGAAAATAGTACATATAAACGACAAATTGAAAATATTATTCAAGATAATGGATGTAAACAAATGGTTGAAGAATATACTAGAATTACGAGAAATTCCAAAACGTTGATTGACTGGGTGGTTACAAATATGAAAAATATAGAGGCGAAACTAAAAAGTGATATAAATGTATAGATCAAATGTAAGAAAAAACAAACAGCAGAGCAGAATATAGAGATACTAAGGCAGGATAAGGAAATACTCAAGAAATATATTAATGATATTAAATTACAGAGTATTTTGGGAAAAGTGAACCTCGATGAAGTAACAAAGGAATTTGACGCCAGAATAAATAAGACCATTCGTATATAAGGAAAAAGTTTACTCCAAGAGCAGAGATGACTGATACACGGAAGAACTAATAAATATGAACAAATATAAAATTAAGCTATACATGAAAGCCAAATTATTAAACGATGAAAGTGCTTCGGAAAACTACAAAAGTGTCAGAAATATCTATAAAGCTAAAATTAAGCGAGCTAAAAGGAAATGTATAGAAGACAAGATCGACAAGGCGATAACACAAAAAGATATATGGAAAGCAATTACACAAACAGTTTTAAGAAAAGACAGGGATATAATTAAAGAAGTGAAGTTCAATGGCGGAAAAATCTCGGATACTCAACAGCTTGCGAAAAGCTTTAATAAATTCTTCATAGACAGTATAAAGAATATGCGCCAAACAATACCGTACAGAAAATATGAAAATAGCAATTCGTTTTTATGTTCAGTAAGGTAACGGAAAACGATTTGAAATCAACGTGTGAAGTAATTAACCAGAAACATGATTTCGGTGGAATGAATGCAAGAATAATTCGAGATAATTGGAATGTCATAGGAACAGTCCTTAAGTATATCGTTAATAAGTCATTTGAAGAGGGTAGGTTTCCTCAATCATGGAAAGAATCACTTATATTACCAGTACCTAAAGTAACAAATACAAAGAAGTGTGAGCAGTTTCGTTCAATAAGCATGTTAAAGGTCTTCGAGAAGATATTAAGGGGTAACGCTACTGTAACGGCTAAAAAAAAAAGGTTTTTTCACGACTTTTTTTCTCGCGAAATTAAAGGTGTTTGAAAAAAACCTTTTAAATGTATTATCGGGCATAGATTGAACTTTATTGATAAATTTTTTGACAGCAAAAAAAAACAAAATGGCGGCTCCACAACCATCTTCCCGGGACATGTTTAGCTTGCAGGGCTCCGCGACACGCAGCACCACTGGTGCACATTTCAATCTAGACCAAAACAAGAAAAAAATTAATCTATTGGCTTATAGCTAGAGAATGCCGTATGGATTTTTAAAAATATTAATTTTTGTAGATTTGGCGCGCGTTTGAAAAAAAAAGTTTGATTTTTGACGAAAAAAACGACAGGTTTTTTGTTAATAAAAAATCAACAAATAAAGTTATTGAAAATCCCGTACGGCATTCTCTAGATAATGTTAATGTTCACATCTGGTCAAGTCCAAAATATGAAAATTGTTCGAGTTATGCTGCGTGCCATTTTGAAAAACGCGTTTAAAGTTTTGAGAATAGTTTTTTATTGGAAAATATAAGAGTTTTCCGATAAACAAGTTAAAGTTGCACATGTCAAAAAGGCCAGTTGTGTTCAATTCGGGTTTTTCAGTCAGCTTTAGAACAAAAAGCTGGAGATAAAGCAGGCTGAAAAGCTCCAATTGTATTTCAGGCTTCAGGTAGTCATTTCGGAGCAAGTTTGACGCGCTTGGTGGCGACCTCCATTTTTAAAGGAAAAATTTTTTTTTCTGACACGGGACCTTTTTTTTTTCTTATTCTAGAGGGTTTAAACTATTTTTTAAGCTAATAAAAACAAAATCGATTTTTCAAAAACTTTACAGTTGCGTTACCCCTTAAAGAAAACTGTACAAATTCTGCTGGAAAAACATTTGGAAACGAATAACATAATAATGCCGGAACAGTCAGGGTTTCGAAAAAAGCATTCATGCGAGACGACAATTAATTTTATTATCAACTACTGGAAGGAATAGATAGATAGACTTAAAGAAAGCAATTGTAGCTGTTTTTCTAGACTTGAAAAGAGCCTTTGTAATGGTGGACAGAAATATTCTGATTGAGTAATTGGACAAGTATGAAATTAAAGGGTGTGAATTGATTTGGTTTGTGGATTATCTCAGAAAAAGAACACAGTGTACAAAGGTCAACGAAGCTCGCTCAACAACGATTGAAACTGCAATGGGGGTTCCACAGGGATCAGTCTTAGGAACACTATTATTCTTGCTATATATAAACGACTTAAACCAAGCTATAGTCCACTCAAAGCTCATGCTGTTTACTGATGATACACTGATATTTTGTACTATGGAAAACATAGATGATATCAAAAGAAAAATAGAAAAGGATCTGAAGAAATTTAAAGCATGGATGGATAGCAATCGGCTGAAATTAAATACTAGTAAATGAAAATGTGTGATATTAAACAGCAAAGTAAATGTGTCGATCGGAATTGAGAATGAGCGAATTGAAGTAGTTGATGACATCAAATATTTAGGTATAATGTTGGACGGACAATAAACTAAATTTCAATAAACACGTGGATTATGTATGTAAAAAGATTGGGAAAAAGATATCATATTTTAGACAGTTGAGAAAATCAGTTTCACTAGCGAGTGCAATAAAAATCTACAATGTCACTATAAAACCTCATTTCGAATACTGTTCGACGCTACTTTTTCTATGCACATGTACAGCGAAGGACAGACTACAGAAACATCAAAATTGGGCATTGAGAATAATTTTGCAATGTAGTAGATACACATCAATTAGGTGGATGCTCTCAGCTCTTAAGTGTATGAATGTGACACAGAGAATTGATCTTAATATGTTGAAATTTATATTTAGGATCAAGAACGGGGATCTGCCAGTGACGTAATACAACAAGCTCAGCTATTATTTATAATGGTTAGACGAAGCTAACCTGTCCGAATTCGTGTGCTTAACTTGATATTTGACGTTTAGAGCCAGTTGCTACTGTTTGTCATAATTAATAAATGTAATTAATTATAATATTATTATTTATGATTTAAAATTAAATTAAATTTTAAATAAAAATATGTTACAATTATCTCTAATTGGTACATATATATCTGCTTATTTTGCACAGAAGAATTGAAGGAAAACAGTAAAAAATGCACAATATTTACATTTTTCCGCGTCCCCCATAATGTCAAAATAAATGCAATCAAGCTCAAGACGAAGCTAACCTGTCCGAATTCGTTTGCTTAGCTTGCTTGATCTCGATAGCCAGCGAATAAATAAAACCTCAAAATATGTTGTCTATTTAAAATAGTTAACTCGAACCTTGACTCGATGATCAAGCTAACCAAATGTCTAAACTGTTATACAAAGTAGCAAAGCTCAGTGGCATAGACATGGATTCGGATAGAGCTTGACTCGATGTTACGTCAGTAGCTGTACTAACAAGATGAAGACGAAGACAAAGACTTGGATTCGGATCCGCCCTAAGGAATGCAGATCTAAATATAATTACTTAGCTGCAATAGATCAGATACACAAAATTCATTAATATATAAGCAGCTTCAATTGTATAATAATTTGGCAGTAGTGATAAAGGAAGAAAGAAATGTAAATGTATTTGTAAATCTTTGTATAGAATATATTCGAGCTATTTCATAGAAATTTGTTAAAAGGTAGTATAAATAATTGTATTGTTTTCGTGAAAAGTACGTTTAGTGCTAATAAATTATTATTGTTATTATTAAACGCGTTCACTTAGCGAGCTGAAATTTTGCACTTAATTAAAAAAATTGGCTGAATCGGACAACACCTTCTTGGTATTGCCATATGTGTACTGTGAAAATGGTCAGTCCTATACATTTCTGTTGTACTGAAAAGTTCTTCAAAATATGAAATCCTATAAAATTGGTTATAATCATTTTTACTCTCCGATTTTAGAAATATATGCGAAAAACTACTTTAAAAATCAAACTTGCACAGATGGCTGACCATTACATAAGGGCATTCATCTAGGGCAAGGGTCGGCAACCTTTATGGAGTTATGAGCCATTTTTGCCCAGCTGTGATAAATAATTTTTTTAAAGAGCCAAATATAAGTACATATATACATCGGTAATATGTATTACAAAAATTAATATAACCGTTATCTGCTGTGAAACATGTATTTATTGTGAAATCAAAACATTATATTTTGCATACCTACTAATGGCTGATCCACATTACTCGAACATTGCTAGAAAACAGAGTAAGTAGTTTCCCCTTATCTGAAAATACTTTAGAACGATAAAGACAAAAGATAATCTAGCTAAATTTTACTGAGTTAAATGTCAAATTGCCCAACTAAGGGGAAATTTTTACTGCCAGGCTTAGGCATAAAAAATTCTAGCCAGAAGTAAATTTTATGGCAGTAAATTTTGCTATTATGGCAGCAAACTCATACATATGTACATGCGGGTACGAATATAATTGTTTACACGCACACAAATGAAAAATATTTGAAGAAAGTCAGAGCACATCAGCTGGAATGTGTCAAAGTTTATTAAAAATTAAAAAAAAAAAAAATTCCAATTTTTTTTAAAAATTTTGTTTATAAAGTTATTATAAATTTTTTTAAAAAATTTTTAAATATCGAATGTGCCAAAATTTTAAAGGGAATATTTTGTATTCTCTATTTTATTCTGTATCTGTATTGTTCTTGAAAATAGGGCCTTTTTTTATCCGATTTTGAACTTCAGCATAAACGTTCAACTAATTTATGCAATTGACAAATTGATGAAATGCCACAAGTGACACTTCGCTATAAAAGAGTGGGAAATAATGCTTTGACAGTCGATCACTTCTTCCTTTTTTTCTAACAGTGCAAAGTAATAAGACCCTCTCACTCACTTTCTCAGTAAAATCGCATGTTCGAGTAATGTAAATCAGCCATAACAGAACATATAAGTCAACGTATTTAAGAAAATTGAAAAACTTTTTTTATAACTTAATTTCAGTAGGTTATACGTACATATAGCTTTGCTTAAAATACAAATTAAATGTAAAAAATAATATAAACGCAAATATTTAATATTAGTGAGATTTTTGGGATTTTGTGTACAGACACAAAGTTTTTCCAAATTTGATTAATATTCAGAAGTTTTTAATTTCATGCAACTTTCGAGGCTATCGTCATTAAGCGAAGTTCTTAATTTATTTTTAATAATCGTAATATTTGAAAATAATTGTTCACAGTAGTAAGTAGATCCGAAAATTGTCAAGATGGCAAATGTATTTTTTCATTTGATCATAAAAATGAGGAAAGACAGTTCCATGTTCAAATATTATGTCTTCCTCCTTCCTACATTTTGAAAGATCCGTCCACAGGTATGTGACAGCCAATTCTCATTTCTCTCTAGTGAAATTTTCTAGTTCTGAGTGCAAATTTGTGAACTTTTCTGTCCATATATCTTTGTTTTTCAAATCTATCAACTGTAACTCAAATTGAGCTCTATCAATAGTTGGGAATGGTGTAAAATTCAACTCGCACACTTTCCCCACTTTCCCCACTAGTGGCTTAGAGTAGGGTTTCTTGCATTTTTACAATGGCGCTGACAAAAAATTCACTGTTAATATTACAACCTGAATACGACGATATGATTAATAAGGTGGAACTGGGCTCTATTATTAAATCTGTTCGAGTCGAAGCAAAAAGAGCTTAAAAAATCGCATTTGAATACAAATTTTTTTTAGATGTTACCTAAGATTCTCACGAATTCGTTTTAGTCTCCTTTGATTTCAGTTAACTTTTTCGTACAAAATGTTAAAATAATTCGATTGGATTCTTTTATCGGATCATTTGAATCAGTTTGACCGAGAAAATTAATAGAAGTTAAAGGTAACTGAAATTAATTTGTTTCAAATTAAGGAATTTTATTAAGAAATTTCAACTTAAAAGGTGTTTTTTTCAGGTCTTTTCGATTCGAACAAATTGGAAGTGGTAGTATACAAATATTTCTCTGAAATTCCCCGCATTGCATGATGGGTTTTTTCTAGAAAATTTGTAAGGCTCACTACTATAAGGAGCTGATTTCCAAAGCTCACGAATGTTCTTCCAGTGTCCTGGTAACGCTTCTGTTTCTATTCACTTTGGTTTTGAGCGTGGAGAGTGAGGTTAGCTAAACTGGGTTTACAAGCATACGATCTGTCGCGCATTTTGATATATGAGCAGGATTATTATATATGTTTGGCAATTGCAATATTACAGTTCATTTTTCAATATTAACTATTAAAATACTCAAGAGCCACAAGTATGATACTACTGAGCCGCAGGTTGCCGACCCCTGATCTAGGGTCTTAGTTAGACCAATTCTAGGTTTTTTTACTTATGTTAAGTAAAATTTGGTAGTACCTTAAAACTCTGCCAACTTTTATTCTCCAAATTTAGTGAAAATCTATAAATTTTTGTAATTCCTATTTATATTAAGTATATTAAAACTACTCACCTGGAGCACAATCAAGAAACTCATATGATCCATTTACAATATCTGTAAGGTTTCCTGTGGCATCTCTAACTACAGTCCCACCGACCATAAGTACCATTACAAGGTAAGTAGCTGTTGTAACTACAATCGCAAGTATTGTTCCTTTTGGTATTGATGTTTGTGGATCCTGGAAAATACAAAATCTATAAGTATTGCGCACACCAATATCCTCATAATATGTACCTTTAAATCACCAGATATATTGGCACCAGCTAAAATTCCTGTTGCTGCTGGGAAAAATATCGCAAAGACAGAAAAGAAATCATGATAGAGGCCTTTCTCTTCTCTATCTTCTCTATAATCGGAGAAGAAATTGGTAGCAAATAGTGTGGCTATGAATTGTTTGATTAAAATCCACAAAAAACCATATATATATATAAACAGCAGGACATAAGACTACTCAAACTTACAATTATATCCAATGAATCCTTTTGCATATTCCAAATCGCTTTTCGGACCAATACAGGTGCCAATTACAAAATCAATGATGGCTATCACAAGTATGATCAAGAGTCCTATTTGTGCCTAAATGCGAATATTAAAGAAAAATATATATATCCATAGGATATGGACATTATTATAATCACTTTACCTTTGCTTCCCATTCCATACCGACTACAACAATCACCGTCAATATTACCATTGTAATGCTCCCAACAATTCGAACATCTTGTACATTGCCATCTATAATTTTCACTCCAAATGATTTTAAGAGGTCACGCATGGATTCACAAAATCCAACCACATACATTGCACATGCTACAGCATTCGCCAAGGAGAAAATAAGACCAATGGATCCCCCAAATTCAGGTCCTAAAGAACGTGATATCATGTAGTATGTTCCTCCTGTGAATTGAACAAAGTTTCTAATTAAAACATCTCTGAAATGCTCCTACTATGTATATAATAATTATATGTAGAAGGTAAAGGAACTTATGATTTAGTTACCTCCTTTTATCACACCATTTGTACTAATTGCAGACATTGAAAGAGCCGTGATCGTCGTCACGGCAGTTGTTGTTAAGATTAGGATGAAACCCTCCATTATACCAGCCTGCCCGACTACCCAACTTAGCCGCAGGAAAAGCATCACACCCCAAATATTTAGGAGACATCGTATCAAAACGCCTTTTATCCAGCCAAATTTGATTATTCCAGCATTGATAGCTGCCTCTGGATCCTGGTCACGACCTAAACTGTGTGAAAGCTAAAAAAAAAAGAGGATAAGATGTTAAAAATTAAATTATAAAAAGAGGGAGCATTTTGAATTGGGGTAATTGAGTATCTCTCTGCCTTTTATAATCATTGTTTTAGGAAATATTGGCACTCTTTTGAATTCGTTTTATTGTAAGCTGTGACTATATCGATAGCATTCACAATACTGGTAGTAATTTGTCCTAAAAGTGGGTGTGGGGGGGGGGGGGAACTGGGTCTGACAACATTAGCCATAACTTCCTACGTCTATTATTTCCCATAATTAATCAGTATATTAGATATCACAAATAGTTCCCTAACATTTTCTACATTTATTACTTCATGGAAAATAGCAAAGAAGGCTTTACCAGAACGATTTCTGATTTCAGTCCAATTAGTATTCTTCCCTTCTTAGCAAAGATCCTAACGAAAATAATGCACGTGCAAATTCAAGAATATAGGTACCTATCCTACAACAAGCTATTAATGCGCTACCAATCGGGCTTCCGTTCTCATTACAGTTTTGAAACTGCCTTACTGAAGGTTACTACAGACATTCGCAAGGCTAAGGCTGATGATAAAATTTCTATTGTGGTACTGTTAGACTTCACAGCAAAATATTCCATAAAATGGAGTCTCTTTACAATTGTTCACCATCTGCATGTTGTCATCTCGGAAGTTTTTTTAATGGATAGATAGCAACAAGTGACAGCTGCCAATAATATTTCTTGAAGCTTACCATTAGTATTGGGTGTGCTGCAGGGTTCTATTCTTGGACCACTGCTTTTCAGTATGTTGATTAATGATCTGGTGGATGCCGTTTGTGATGCAGTTCTTTATGCAGATGATGTGCAACTTTACCTGAACAGACCTATTGGGTTAATGGAAGACTCTGTACAATGAATTAATTATGAACTAGCGCATATCTCTCATTAGAATCCTGCGAAATCCCAAAGATTGGCATATCCTCATGCACCTTTCTTTTCTTTTATATCTCCAATATCCATTAATTTCAACAATTCAAAATGTTATACAAAATGCAATAAATTCACAATGTCAGCATGTATAGAATTTTCAATTTTAATCTTCAATCTTATGTAAAATGGTCAAAAGTTTGATTTGAATAGCTCCTCCGCCCTAAACTACTATTCGTACAGAAAAATGGTGTTCTGATAATCTTAAGCTTGCTTTCTTATCTTCCGAACCGTATTAAAATTTTTATACCTTTGCTAACAAAATTATTAGAAAAAAAAATTATCTTAACCAAATGACTACGTTTCCTCAAACAAAAACTCTCAGCTGAGTAATAATTGTATGTCGCTGCGCCATGCCATGGTCTCATGAAATCGAATTAGTCTGCCTACTGATTCGGACACTGACCGCACATACTCTATTGCAACTATTGCTCAGCTGAGAGTTATTGATCGTAAAATGGTAGGGATACTTTTAAATCAAAACTATTTTATTGTTTTTTTTTTTAAAGTAACGTATATAGTATGTGTAGCCTTTGGGAAGGTAAGGAACCAAGCTGTAAATTACTAGAACCGCTATTTTCCTGTATGGATAGTAGTTTAGGCTTCATAGCATATACAGGGTGTTTCCCACTAGGAGGGTAAATAGAGCAGGAGGTGATAGTACTCATCTAGATAAACAAAAAATTGTATACGTCCGGCGGGGGGGGGGGGGGGGGGTAGGCATATCAACCGTTTAGGAGTTACAGGGTGATTAAGACAAAAAGCTAATTTTCTACAAATAACCCTGTACATTGAAAAGTACCTTTTTTTTAAATTTAGACTCTTCTCTTTAAGTTGACCTATTACACATCCTATATGTTAACTGTAGCCGTTAAACAGTTATTATCTCATAACCTATTCAGGTTACACTGAAATTAGACGATATTTTTTAAAATACCGTGCTAAGGATCAAATTATCTTTGATAATAGGTTTGCAAATAGGTTTGAAAATAGGTTTAGAGCTAATAACTCTTAAAGGGCTTCAGATAACACATTGAGTGTAAGGTCACATTAAAGAGGAGAGTCTTCAGATTACAGTTTTAATAAAAAAAAACGTTATGTTAATGCCCTTTTTGCAAAAATTATGAAAGTTAAGAGGGGTTACCATTGAAATCTTAAAAAACACGAAAATTTAATACAAATTTGCTGCAAATCTGTGCGAACTATCGTGATAAAAATTGCATATAGTTAGAGAAAAAGCATAAACTTAGGTAAAGACGTGTCAAAAATAAAGATTTCAAGGTTTTATATGTATTTAATTAGCTTTAGAAAACTCTGGAATTCATGAAATTTGCAAAGTTTGGCACATCAAAACGAAATAATGGTACATCAATTAGATAAATTTGTACTTGAATATGGAAGATCTTGGGCTGGAAGAGATAGTGACGTAAAGAAAACCAGTAAAAAAGTTTTGGTTACTAATATATTTTCGATTGAAACCTGCTATTTTCAGAGACGAATAACTACCAAAATTATGATATTATTTCAAAGAAAGTTCAATTTGTAACAAAGATTGAACGTTTTTCTGTTCATTTTGAAAAACTCAAATTTTTTAGTGCAATAATAAAGGAAATAAAGTCAATAATGTTAACCCTGGTAACGACAAATATTTCTTGTTTTTATATATTTTGCATACAATTTGGCGTTTTTAATTCATTTTATCATCGTCAGATGGAGTAATGTGCTTTTGGAAAGCTTTCATTTATTTTGAAAGCTTATCGGGCTGTAGCTACATACATGCTTGGAGAGTCTGTGCCGCCATTTTCTGCATTAGGTATATATGTGTGTAGATTTCCAGGAATATTTTAATTTTTATCATTGGTAATTTGTTATTTTTGCTTTTGAGGCGAAACATTTTTTGTCAGTTCTATTCTTTATAGGTAACGAATTGTGAGTAACTATTATTTAATCATGAGAAGTATTAGTAAAATACGAGTAGGGTATGGAAGAAAAGAGCACGAGAATGGCAGATTCAATGGCAGTGTTAACATCGACTCGCAGAAAATAATTCACTATTTGCTATATTGCTAATCTTACACAAAGAAAATGTGTCATCCTTAGAATTTCCCAGTTACAGTAACTCCGACTAGGTCAATCTGGCTGAATTACGTTTCTTGAAACATGCAGAATAAAATTAGGAATTAGATAGAGATAAAATTGTACATATGTATATACTAAAATTGGATTAGAAAATCTACCAGACATAGCTCAACCTGAAAATTGTATTGTTGCTAAATTCAAATCTAACTGTCTAAAGTAGTTCTTTGGTTATATAGTTAATAAAATGGTAATTTGACAAAGTGTGAACATTGCAACTCAGAATTCTAGAATGTTTCATTTGATGACCGGCTTCAGTCAAATAAATTTGCACAAACAATACAAAGTGCCAGATAAATTACACGGAAAAGTGTCTGATCAGCAGCACAGAGCGCATACATTTCGATACATTTCGTTCGCCCCTTGCCTGCTCCTCACCAATTATTAAAATTCTCGCCATGCCTATGCAATTCTACCCTACTGTTGTGCAGATGCGCGACATGCTTTGGAGTACAATACAGACGAATATCACAGCACCATGCAGCTTTGCATTTTCAGATTGCATACTTTTATGCGTTTATGTTCACTAAGCTTTTGGGTAAAGAAATCGTGAGCTTTTTTTGGTGGTAACCCCCCTTAAATTAAAAAAAAAGGAACGAAAATCCGAAATTTTTAGTTTATACAACCACAAATCTTGAGGGGAGAAGGGTATGGGGCTGGTTGAGCAGGCGTTGGAAGTCCATGAAGTTCTACATACAATGAGCTCTTTACTGTGACCGTACGCTCTGTCGTTTTTAAGATACAGGGTGCTTTGTGAAAGACTAGGCTTTTTTCTTAATCACCCTGTAAATCCTAAACGGTTTATATCCCCCCCCCCCTGCCATTCAATTTTTGGTTCGTCTATGTGAGTACTATCACCTCCCGCTCTACAGACTTCCTAGTATGAAACATCCTTTATAGCGATAATATGGTGACTGTTAAGACTGTCTACAAATGATATAAGTGATTTAAGAGCGAAAATTAGTCGGTTGAAGACAACGGTTGAGATATCTTTCGACCTCAAAAATACTCGAAAACGTAACCAGATTCGTTCAAACAGGCGATTGGCTATTCGAGAGCTTAGGGATGAACTAAACATCTCAAATGGATCCATGCAAAGCCAGCAAAATGATACAATCGCTTACTCTTTCATCTCCACAACGCTCCGTGCCACACTTCAGTTTTGACATGCGAGTACTTTCCAAAAAAAACGAAAACAATCCTGTTTGCCCACATCCACCGTACTCTCCGGATTTAACACCATGCGACTTCTGCTTATTCCGAAAAATAAACACTGCACTAAAAGGAAAACGTTTTGACACCTTTTCAGCATTTACAGGGCCACGGCAGAGTAGCAGAAGGCTCAAGGCTCTATTCTCGGTCCTTTGCTCTTCAGCCTGTATATATAAAAGATCTGCCCAATGTTGTTGTTGTAGACTGTAAAATTCACTTGTACGCCGATGATGTGCAAGTGTATCTCAGTCGACCAGTAGGACTGATGGAGGATTGCTTTGATAGGCTAAATTCCGACTTGCGGAATATTGCACGCTGCTGGACTGATAACAATCTTTTATTACTTAATGCTGGAAAGTCACAGTGCATTGCCTTCTATCGCAGAGCAGTTGACGGGTCTGATCTTCCACCAGTATTTTTAAATAACACAGTTCTGCCATTTTCGAATCACATAAAAAATCTTGGCATCTTCCTCAATTCCAGAATGCAATGCTGTGATCATGTCAATAATATGACTGGTAGAATATATGGTGCGTTTCGTCGGCTGTGGTTGTCTTCGGGAGCTTTGTCAACGAACACAAGTTCGATGATAATCATATCTTTGATTTTTCCGTACTTTTCCTATGACAGTCTCCTTTTCCCTCACTTGTGCTCATTCTGTTCCACTAAGCTAAATGTAGCTTTCAACGACTGTACAATATTCGTATTTTGCTTAAGGAGATTCGATCATATTTCGCAGCATCGTCGTAATCATCTACTTGGTTGCTCCTTAAATCTATATCTTTTACGTAGGCTTCTGGTATCTCTTGATAAGATCTACTCTAAAGATCCAATCTATTTATTTAATAATTTAGCATTTTTAAACTCCTCAAGGCGTTTCGACTTGCTGATACCAAACTTTCAATATTCAGTAATGGAAAACTCTCACCTAGTAGTTCGTGCTATTCGAGCTTGGAATAATTTACCATCCGATATTCAGCGTACGAGCTCGACTCGTGGTTTTATTGAGCGAATAACGCGCTGCAGCACCGTCGTGGGGGGATAGACTTTTGGATATGTTTTAGGTGGAGTCAAGAGACTCTGTGTGTTCTAGTTATTAGTTGTTATTTATTGTAATCTTATGTTTTAAGTAATATTTTAGTATCTTATTTTATTTTACGTTGCTTGGTAGTATGTTAGTAGTAGTATTTTAATTTTTAAATTTATAATTTATTTCAATTTTGTTTTTTATATTTTGATTTCATTTCTCAAACTTTTTATTAATATTTACTTTTTTTTATTTATTCTTTTTGCCGCTTTGTTTTTGTACTAAATAAAAGACATTTGTTTTCTATTTTACACCATAAATAAACTTATTCAATTCCTTCCGAAAGAAGCTTTCCAGAAATGTTTCCAATCACGGATAAAGACTAAAGGAGAGTACATTGAAAGAGAGTAATTCAAATTTGATTAAAATTTATTATACTTTTTGCTTGTAATCAAACCATTCATCGCATTTTTTTATTACATCATCTCGTAGCTCATAATTGGCGTTGTGCGCACATTAAATGCACTTTTTACATGTATAAATTATTTTACTAAAATATAGACAAAAAGTTCATTTTTTCTAGTTTTGTTTTAGACAATTTGATTCAAAAACCTCCAATAATCATGTGACACAATTACCCTGCCATTTTTCAGTCAATTACATCGACATATTTTTTGTTCCATTCACAAACTTTTTTATTTGAATTTAAATTTTAAATTAGGCATTTAATCCCCTAAAATATAACCTAAAGCTGCTGCTCGTTTAAAATTTCCCTCAAAATTTCTTTATTTACTGGATACAATCAAAAACATTTACGCATATTCATTAAATGAATTACAATGTCAGAAAGAATGTGTCCAAGTTAAGTGATTTATGGTTTACTTTGGGGCAATTGTTAATTTAAGAGGAATATATAAGAGCATCTGTTCTGTGCAGATGTAAACAATAAAAATAAAAGTTAAGACGTATAAATTGAAAACTTTTTGATGGCAAACAAAAATATTTTTGATAAGCTTTTAATTATTTCATTAAAACTGATTGAAAATCTGTACACAGATCAGAATTGTTTAAATACTTTTGTTTTGATTGAATAGAAAATTGTAATTGTCAGAGGCTAAGTTAAGACAATATTACGTCTACTCTAAGAAAATGAGAAAATTAATGAAATACAAATTCGACCGTTCGCATAAGTTAGTTTATAACCCTGTGGAGTATTACTTACATACTTATGCGTCCTCCTATAAACAAAATGAAACAAATCTGAAACTTACTCTGAAAGTACTTCCACAACAGACCAAAGGAAAATAATTTCACAGGATTTATGTATTTGGGCAATTCTTCTACAGACAAAAACGGTATTTTATTTGCCTGCAAGTTAAACTTTATTGCAGACGTAGGTAGGATGGGGAAATTAATACTTACTTAGAATCGTGAGAGAAGTTTGGTGTAGACCAAAAAGAAATTTAATTGCCTGGATCAGATCAAAGCATCGAAAAATTACAAAAAAAAAAAAAATATTATTTTCATGCTTGTGGCTTTTTATTAATGGGAAAAGAAATCTTTGCCTGAGAAATGGTTGGGGCTTCATACCAATCTTCTTTGGCTTTATAAATTTTAAAGATACAAGTTCATGATTGTATATCAAATATAGAAATTTCTGTACCTAATTTTAGAGTTTCCAATGGTTTTCTAAATTAGGAAATAGGAAGTTTTCCATGCGGTATTATCGCTCTAATTATGAAATTAATATAAATATTTTTTTTTATAATATTGCCAAAGCTCAGAGAATACCTTGTCCATGGCAGGAAAGGAATTAGGGGTAGGGAATTAAGGATATATTCGAGATTGTCCAGATAAATGGGCGCCAACAGAATTAATTTCAGAACGTGCAACTAGAAGAGGATGCATTGAAAAATGGATTAAATAATCGCTTTGCGTTACTTTTAAACATAAAAAAAAAAGTTTCTTTTTTCTACGGACAGAAACTGATACTGGAGACGCATCGTGTGGAAGAGGACCGAAAAATTAGATTTTTCAGGTGATTATTCATTAGCCATTTGACTAGTCAAAATATTCACTAGCAGGAACATATGCGCATATGAGTATCTCACTATCTGCAATCATTTATCTTCCACACGATGCATTCCAGTCTTCACCCGGTGAATATTTATTCTGCGATATTCGCAAGTCGGGTGGGAAAAATGAATGTAGGGAAAAATTTGCATGATTATTTGAAGGAAATTTCTACATGAGTATTGTGGAACGAGCCTTAGAAATGTCCAAAAGAGAGAGCAAGAGTATTGAAGACATAACATTCAACAGAGACTAATTAGAGTAATGGTGTAATTGTACAGATTAATCCCTGCACAGAATACTTGTTCGTGAGATTTTTCGTAAGCTCCTCCCCCCCCCCCCCCCCCCCAACACACACACAAAGGAGCTGGTCAACTGATCACCAAGCTACCGCTGAGAAGGAACGAACTGGTCGTACTGCGGTTTATAGAACTAGAACTATTCTAGGTTAAAGGTCCCAATTTGTTACCGAAGCCCCTGGAATTAGAGTGTAAACCTTATTTGGAGTTTAGAGAGACAAGTGTTTCTTCAGTGACTTCCAATCGAGGTTTTATCTCCCCCTTCGCACAATCGACACAGTTCGCAGTCAGATTTGTCTAACTTGTTCAAAATATAACGAAAGGGCCATGTCCAGTGACTGACTAAGATCAGTTATTTTGTGCGTCTGGAGAGGGGACGGACGAAGAATTCCTTGGCCTGTCTCATACCGGGTGCATTGGGGTGCTGGGCTAATATTTTTAATAACATTTAACTGACGAATTTAAAATGCTTTTTATAAATGTTTTAATTTTTTTTTTTTAAATCATTAGGTGTCAATTCCCCTAACTATGGACCAGGTGCACAACAATAGATCACCGTAACCGTTTTGGCTTTATGCGAATTCAGTTGCACACACTTGAATGACAGGCTTGTGTTTGTTGCCACTTGTTTGCAAACATCCAGTGCCACGCTATACATTTCGTTAGTAGTGATTTCGATTCCACAGTGAGCTCTTGTTCTATTAGAACTTAATACACTATGTAGGCACACGACGAGCTAGGATGATCATTGATCCAATTACGTATATCGAATGATCATTGCTTGGTAAGGCAAGCACACGATATCTGACGATAATTCAACGAGGTAACAACTAAAGGAGATGCAAACGAGAAAATATCGCGTACCCAATTCTAACACATTGACACTGATATTGTTTGTACATAAGCGCCGTAAAATTTGTACACCTGGACACAATTGTACAACCTATGCGCAATTTTAATCGCTTTTATTTTCATATACTCAAAAGTCTTTACTGAATTTGCAAACGTGAACGTAAAAAAGTTAATAATTTTGAAGAAAAGTTCAGTGGTAAAAAGGTTGTGAGTAATATTTGCTTCGTGGCCCCTACGTTTATTTCACGGGTTTTCCTGCGTCAATGCACCAAGCCCAAAACCATCCAAACCTAAGTATGGATTTGACAGCGAACACCAAAAATGGCGGAGTGAAACATACACAAATGCAGGGCAATTTTGGGTACGCTCATGTACATGGATCGTACATATGATTGCATCTCCTTTAGTTATTACCTCGTTGCGATAATTCTAATTCACAGATGACAGTTCTCAATTTTGGAAATTAAAAACTGTGAATTGTGAAGTAATTTGTGAAAAATTGATTCGTACCTTGTATTATTTATATAATGTGAGAATTTTTTTTCAATAATTCGCTTTGGAAAATATTCAAAATTTACCTTGTAAAATGTATCAGCAAATTTCACAAATGACATTTGACAATTATTGCTGGTTAATCGGCTGATTTTTCCAATAACTTGTAGTTCCTCACCACTGAAAGCGCACTTATCGACAAAAGGCATGACAAGTAATGCATAATTTCAAACGAATGAGCTTGTGGAAGAGTAATTGGTGCAATGACGAAACGCATGATCATTGCACCAATGATGTAATAACACACGAGCAATGATCATCCGCCAATGATCATTGATATCTTCTGTGTGTCCAGGATATAAAGTGCTATTTTTGATAGAAAATTATTATCATTATAGCACAGACAAGAAATATACAGATATCGAAGGTAGTACTAAGAAAGTGATGTATGGAAGAGCTCATAGCAAACCTCGATAACTCACTGATCTTGGCTAAATAGGTATATGATGGGTACGAACCAAAAAATTTTTTCAATATAGGCAAAAATTCATTTCTTTTTTAGCATTGAAATCGACCATATTTCTTTAGAATTCGTGTGCATTATTGGTGGCTGCTGAAGACGATTCGAATAAGTTGTGAGTTGTGTCTGGGAAGTCTCGGCTTGTTAGCTAAACATCTTTATGAGCGTAGCTCTAGGTACATCAGCGCGGATTTTTGTCTCAGGCCATTAAAAAATGTTTTCAATGGAGGAAAAAATTGATTTATTTCTTATAATTGAAATCGACCGTATTTTTTCAGAATTCGTGTGGTTTATTGGTGGCTGTAGACAGTCCGAACAAATTCTGTCTACCGTCTTCGGAATGAGTGGATTTTGCTGGCTGGGAGGAGGGGGGGGGGCGTTAATATATTAATGTTTTCAATATCTTGCATTCTATTAAAACCCTCGGGAATACTTCACAAGCCATGAAACAGACTTCCTACCTACCACCAGTGATACCAGATAGGCAGATTTATCTTCATTTAGCAGATTTCCGATACAATAAAAGATTTGAAGATTTTCTCTATCAAAATGAAGAATTTTAAAGCTCTTGAAATAATAATCTTAGTTTTCAGAATTTAATATTACATATACAGGCTGGGCCAAAAGTCACCATGGGGTTTAAAAATTAAATTGGTAACATATGGTAGGATGAAAAAAAGGAGGAGTAAGGTGGGGTGGGGAAACATGCTTACCTATGAAGAACAGACAGTTGGCTATCATGTAAAAAAGGAATGAAGAGAAACGGTCAACAGAGTGTGGAGCAATGTACAAACGAAAAAGTTAGTTATTTTTAAACCCCATGGTGACTTTTGGCCCACCCTGTATTACTACTTTTCAATGAAATCTTTTATTATATCAAATCGAAAATCTGAAAATCGTTAAGCATTTCTGGATACCTACATCAATTAAAACACCAATTCGGTGGTAATTTCACATATCGTCACGCATTTCTGAACGCATCAATTAAAGACCAAATCTTTTTTAATTCTGTAATTTTTATTTCATGCCACTTGGATGTGAGTTCTTGAAAGTACGTTGCCATTGCTAATCATTGTCGCCAGGGACTAGTCTAGACTAGACTCGTCTAAAATAAAAAGGGGTGGCGGCAAAGTAGCATTTCTAAGCTAATTTTTAATATTCTTTCACTGCTTCCTTCATCTGCTAATGTAGAGCGAGTTTTTTCGCAAATTAATTTAAATAAAAGAAAGGTTAAGAATAGACTAGAGATTGAAACCTTAAAAGGAATGCTTTTATCCAAATATAGGTATAATAACAAAACATAACCGAAATTGTTTTAACTTAGAAGTATCAAGTTTAATGATAAAAACATTTACAAAACAGAATGAGAGAACTGATGGTGATTAATATTTTATACGGAAAATGTAAATACTTAAATTATACTATGTCTTTCATAATTTGACCTAGTTATAGATTAAAAGTTTTGTCCACTTGTTAATTATATTCTCTAAAAGGATTTGATCAATAAAACTTCTTTTTATTATTGTGTGGGCCTTCCTAGAAGAGATGTTTTTAGGGAAGGGCGGTATTTCTTCCCCAATTAAGTCACAGTTTTTGATATAAACAATAACTGTATCATAAATTCACAGCATGTAATGATTATTAAATTATTATATTATCACCTCAAATCGCAGGTAAACATCTGTACAGCCGTCCGATCAGAAATTTTAGAAATTTCGAAATTTTAAAATGGCCGGAGCTAATTTGCTTGCAGTGGTATTGGTATGCTGCCCGTACCTCCTACCCCCAAATACTTCTCACCCATTAAAACTGCCTATAATCTCCCGCGTGCGGACCCTGGCTATTTCCTTAAAATTATTCTAAGGCAGATTTCTTTTGGAAAAAGAAGATTTTTTTAGCGAAAAGTAAAGACTTTTAGCACTGTCTTCCTCGCAACACTGCCTACCACATGCGGTATTTCGTGTCTGTGTCTGTGATTATAGCAAGGTTAATAAAGGGGAATGTATAAGTGGTATAATATCACACACATGTTTTTCTTTTCTAATATCTTGAATATAGTTATAAATTTTATCCATATTAGTATCGCTTTTAGTTTTCGAGATATATTTTGAAATTTTCAAACATTTCAACATTTTTAATTCCCAAACCTGATCTATTATTGTGCGCTGCTTTGGTTTTATAAAATGGATTTCTCAAACAGTGTTGTTACATCATTATCTGTCAAACATGTTCACTTAAACGATGAACCATGGCGATGAAAAATTTGATTTTTTTTTTTTACATAATTATCATCCTTAAAGTGTTTAGAACACGTGGGTAAAAGGATATTTTCATATCTAAAGTATTTTAGAATTCAGAGCCTCTTATGAGTGCGGAACCGTCCGCCGACTAGAAAACAGGTAGCTGAGACGCTCGGAGCGCGCTTTTCTCTCTACCTGAGGTACCCTCGTAATTTCGGGAAGCCCCTAAACTTCATTTTCAGCATAATCACTATTTGCATGAAGAAAAACGGCCTCTGTATGGTGCTGGAATAGCTAGAGTAAGCTGTCAACGATTTTTTATAACGTTAAACTTTATATGAATTTTTCTGAGCGCAGGGCGCTCTACAGCTTCAACGGATGAACCGATTCACATGAATCTTTGCGCAATTGAAAGGAAATTCAATTTTTGGGGCCATCAAGAAGCGATTTTTCTCAAAAATTTATTTACAAATAGTTTTTTTCGTCCGTTGAAAAAAACAAAACAGAAACAGGAAAAACGGGTTTTTTTTTTTTTCAAACTGTTAGCATGTTTTTATTCAGAGGTTTATTTGAAAACGAAAATCGGTATGGCCCCCCAAATTTTAATAAAGTTGAATCACTTTCAACCCTATTTGTTTCGAATGAATTGGCAGAGCTGTGGAGTGCCTCGCGAAGACCAAAACACGCCGTGCACGGTTTTGTTTGATGGGTGCTGGAGCCACCATTTTGGTTTTTTTTTTTTTTATATAAATAAAATTAGGGTTTACTCTCCATTAATAGAAGAATAAAATACGTTCAAACCCATTTCCAAAAGTATTTATTTTATTTAAAAAAAAAACCATTTCAAAGTTCACGCATTTTTCATGCCTCTCGACGGTAACCTCCCCTTAACATACATATGTGAAAGATCTAGTCCAGTTATAACTGCCTTTCAATATATGAAATGTTTCTGGAGAAGATTATGAAAAATTTGAATGGTTCACACATATAACTGGTTGTAAGATTAGCTAACAGTCTAGCCAATGGATCTTGAAGAATTTACAAAAAAAGATTAATTAATTTAACGAAAATTTAAAACAGATTTACAAACTTTTTCTTTCAATTTTATAAAAATTAACAAATATAAATATTTTTCATCAACAAACTATTTTGGATAATTTGATAAAATTGTTTCTTTCTTTTGTCTAATGTGGCACTTAGCAATATCATCCAATGAGATTTTGTTAATTTTACAAATACAGAGTATGGAAAGATTTCAACAAAAGCATTTGATGACTTTTGAGTGATATTAACAAAATTTTCTGTTCTGTATAGGCTTCTGATAAAATTAGAGTCAAAGACTCGATAAAAATATCATCATCAAGAGATATTTTCAAAATTCCTGAACTTGATTTGGGTCAAAAATAAGAAATAAGTAAAACTTGAAATACAAATAAATTTTAAAACTAAATTTCTTACATACCTACAGTGTATGTATTAGTTAAAAAAAATAAAGGCGGTAGGTACCTAATAAAAATATCCTGTCAACCAATTTTGAAATTGGGTGTAAAAATTGTTAATGGTCCATAGTTGGGCAACTCAGAGCCAAACTTTGTCCAACACCTTTTGTTAAATAGATTACATAAAACACTTTGAGTATAGAAAATAGTACTTCGTTTCTTTAGTACAGATGCACAAGTCCCCAATACCGAAATTGAATGGCACTGTCTAAATGTTTTAAGAAATTATAACCAAATATTCCTGAAAAGTGGAGTGGTCCAAAGTGAGGGGAATCGACGACTCAACGAAAGTAGTATTTCGAGAATTTGATAATTTACATTTCTCAGCATCTAATGGATGAACCGATTTCAAAATGACTAATAGCCACCACAAAATATGTCAATTCATACTTAATGTTTATTTCGTATCGATTGATTTCAATTAACCACATAAGATAGACTTCAATCAACGAAAGATCAATCAAAATATCGAAAAAATAATATCAAGTCACTTGCCCTTTTTAATCTGCTCATTCCTTTCAATTATTTATCTCACTCTTCAGTTTATTCTCTGTTGTAAAAAAAAAAAAAACACACACAATTCAAATCACGAGGATTTAAAGATGTATGGGTAAGTACTTCATATATTCAACAAATAATGTACTAAGTGAATGAGTAACTTACTTCAAAGAGCTTGGTGACTCTCAAGATATTGTATTTAAAATGTTTTCAAAGTGAGTTATACATTCAGCTATAAGATCAAGTCAATTAAGGTCTTGCTTTTAAAAGTCCGATTCTATGGACTAATTGGACTAAAGGGTGAGAGCTTAAAAAAATTGCAATTTTTGCGATTTTTTTCAAGTGAACATTTAATACATATAAATTTTGTTTTGTTTTGCATACTAACAAACATACGTTAAACTATTAATTGCCAAAAACGGTACTCGAAAAGGGTCTCCCTCTGGCTCTCGCTGTCCAGCCTTGAGGCAAAACAACATAATAGGGGTATTCACGCAATGTTGTATCAAAGAATGTATCGTTGTAAAAAATGTAAAGGGTTTTCTAATAAGAGGTGTTATTTTAATTAGCCCGCTATTTCGGTAGATGTTACTTTTGGAGCTGTCATTTTTTGACATTTGACAAGTAGAAACTACGCCATTAATAAAAATGGAACGATACACGATTGAACAACGCATTGAAATTATTAAAATTCACTATAAAAATGGTGAAAATGTGGCAGAGACGGTTTGTAAAACTCGAACAATTGTGGGTCGTCGTGAAGCACCTTGTCGGACCGTAATACAGTAATTGGTAGAAAAATTCGAGCTGTCGGGACAAGTTAGTGATGTGAACAAGAACAGCCGAGAATATTGCTGCTGTAGCCGAAAGTGTTGAAGAAAAACCAGGTTTGTCCATTCCTCGTCGTTCTTTGGAATTAGGCATTCCACAAACGTCATTAAACCGTATTTTGCATAAAGATTTGGGTCTTAAGGCTTATAAAGTTCAGTTAACACAAGAACTCAAGCCGGCCGATCATCAACAACGTCGAGTCTTTGCTGATTGGATCCTTGAAATGCATGAAAATGATCCGGAATTTCATCGAAAACTCATGATGTATTTGATTACAACCCAGTAAAGTCATACAAGGCTTATGCATATAAAATGCAATACAAGGGTCTTGTATTTCTACATTCACAAATTGGCAGTGTAAACCGGGTTGTATAGTTGTACTTAGAAGCTGGGATTGAACGTCAAATGTCAGCGGGTGCAGCTGAGGAGGGGAGTGTCCTAGGAAAATTTCCAGTGTGCCAAATGAAAGATCCTTTTGAGGACTATCGACTGGTGCACTCGTATTTTTTCTAGGTGGTACTCGGTTGATTTAGCAGGGTGTTCAATTTACATCTACCCGCATCATGGTTTTCTCCCACAAAAAAAGGTATTGCAAATTTGTGAGCCCAAAACATCAGTAATGGCGCATCAAAGAGCATGAAACTTTCTGGAAAACTTATTGAAACATCACCGAAAAACAAATTGGTGCGATCGATTTTCTTTTTCCGCCCTAAATTACTTAATAATAGTATTTGAAGTTCAGAAATTAGCTTTAATTATTTTAAAAATTTGAACCTTTCTTACGGGATGAGGAGGGGACCATTCAAAAAATGAACTTGATATTCGTCTTTATTTCGACAAGGCGATTAAATTTATCGAAAAAAAAAGTTTCGAGTGTGGGTATTTGAGGGTGCGGGGTTGTTACCCCCACCTTCCTCAAACCGCAAATCTGACATGTGGGGCGTCTATTTAAAGCTCCCGCTCTATCGAATGGCGTTTTTAAATTTCAATCCGGTATACTCCATAGTATATTTTTTCCATCCTCTAAAACTTGATTACGTTTTAACTGAAAACCACTTTTTTACTTTTTCGGATGCCCCTAGAGAAAAAATTTTGCATCTAAATTAAAGGTCATAAAATTTTCTATCTATTAGAAGGGTTTTATTTTCAATTCGTGATATTTCCACGCTGAGCTTTTACTCCCGAAGTTCAGTGCTTTTTACCCACCTGGGTCCCATATACGCCATTACTACATATGAGTTAGTTTTCTAATTTTTTTTTCAATCATAGGCATAAGTGTTTGATTACGAAACTTTTTCATCTTTACAAAAAAATTCCTCCGAATCACTGTTATTCCGTAAAGGTTAATTGTAAATTTTTACATTTTGTCACTGCAAAAAGCGGCAAAGATTGCCGTAAAAGGAGGTTGTTCTACTATTATTAACATTTCTCCTAAACTATTAGCCTGAGCTGAAAACTAATTAGAAATAACCGTTCCCAACAAAACAGGCTTCATTTTATCCGCTGACATTATACTGAAATAGTGTATAATTAAGTAGTAATAGTAGAAATAACAACTTGGGAAACAACCCAAACGGTTAAAAAATTCTATGAAAAACCGGCATTTCCTTAATTTAAGCTGTTCTTTTCATAAATAGTTGAGAGATACTTCAGTTTTTATCTCAGCTATTTTTAACCGGATCTTCACAATTCTTTCTTTCTAGGATAACTATCAATTCTAGGAATTTTGAGGATTTTCTCAATTTTTCCGGGGCCGGGGAGAGCTCCTACGGTCCCATTTTATCACCCTGTTCCCATAATTACATTTCGAAGAGTAAGCTAAAGGCTAAAGAGTGTGTTCACTCTTTGTTGTAAATTCTTGTTGTATATTTACATCGGTTACGCTGATACATTGTAGAGTGAATACCCATAATATGATTTTTTATTTCAGTAATATGTAGTTTCAGTTAAGCGTGCTCGTTTTTAACAAAAAAAATTCCACTATAACGGCAGCCAACTGAAAAACGAAATTAATTTTTCTTTAAAAATTCAGACAGTTTTAAATTATATTTTAACTAAAAAGAAAAGGGTATGCTAAACTGTAACTAGTCTAACTGACGAATCTAAAAGGTAGCTCCTTTTGAATACATTGCGAGTTCATCCAATGTAAATCGATACTAAAAATTGCGTTTTTGGGAAATCGTGTTTAAATTTCTTTTCTTTTCTCGATAAATAATTATCGTTTGATTTTACGTTTATTCGTCGATTCCGTGTCTAGATCTTGACAAAGGCAACCTGGAGAATGATTAATAAAGGATCATACAACTACACGAACCTACCTACTTTTCTATCCAGTTATAATCATTAACATTTCTTTGAGAGGACTAAGAAAGGATTACAAATTTACTTTACAGACTGCTGCATACGCATGTACGGGTGGGTTCACGTAAGAAGAATCATTATCAAGATTTGCAACTTTCGTACATTTTTCAATGCGAATTTCTGCCAAACTATTTGTAGTATTTAAAAAAAATGTACTGGAATTGAGATATTTGCTCGGAAACTTGTAAAACTTGCTAAAAGTTGAAGTTTTTCAAATCAAATTCCTGTTAATAGTTATTCTAGATTGCCTAGATATTTTAGTAAGATAAAGCCTACAACTTGCAAATAACGTCGACTTTTTTTTCATGTTTAGTGCGCTTTTTTTTAATTATTTGATTCTAATAGGTTTTGTTTTTTCTCCCGATATTTCACCGACGAGAAATTGTAATATGTCGTTGAAAATTATTGAAATACAAAACAAAATAGGTTGTTTAACAATTATGTGCAAAAAAATCACTTTGGAGCGTTAATTATCGTTAAAAATTAATTCATTTTTCGTCTTAAATTGTCGCATGTTGGGTTTCTGTCTTTTACGCTAGATGTCTCTAATGTGGTCTGTGGTCAAGGTCTAGGCTAATTTTATATGCGTTTTCTCACTTTCACGACACAAACCTACGTATAGTAAGTTTTATTGCCTACAGGCTCGCTGGTATATAAATTGAAACTTTTGCTGAGTACTGACTCCTCTTAAGCCCGCATAACTTTTGTAATTCTTTGAATTTAAACTTAATATTTTATAAGCGCAATTTAAATTTAAAAAATTAAAAGTAAAATCTAGAAAAGAAAAAAATCATCCAAACATAATATGAAGTTCCAATAATTTCTTCTTTTTCACTACCATTAAAATTGCGTTCACTTCAGACATGAGAATACCTAAGCTTTTTATATTAAATATTTGAAATGATCCAAGCTTTTTTTCCTTGCCTAGTGGCGAGACATGTGGAAAATTTCGAAAAGCATTCGAAATCAATGTCGTCTGGTGGATGAAGAAAGCGAAAAAATTGTGGTTTTGATTACCAAAAATTAATGATTTCAGTACGTAATTAGGAATTGGTGTGGAATGTGCGATACCCGATAGAAAAATATTACGATGTTTACCTACTCGCTTTTGGTTTTAGATAGGAGAATATAAGATCCCAAACGCTGTGCTATAAAAACCCTTTCACCAAATCCTTCAAGTGTTCTTAATGAAGCGCAAAAAGTCTTAGTGAGGTATGTTTTTCAGCTCATACACAGATAGGAGGACAGACCAAAGCGTGTCCAGCCTGATCCAGGTAAAAGCCAGACAACCACACAGAAAGTGATCGTTTGTTTCAGGCTCTCTTTCCAAGCAGGGCTGTCAACAACTCCCATCCTTATTATATTAACGTGATGCGAGCTGTGGCCGGGGATGATGCAAACCAGACTTCTATATTGTTCCTGCTTCCTATGAATATCCGCTTTGATGAAACACCCAATACTCGAGGGGGCAACGCCTACCGCGGATTCCGGTGGAAACAACGGAGAATCAGAGTCAGCTCTAGTGAAAATTTCAGCCCTTTCATTCCCCATGATCCCCATCCATGTGACCAGGAATCCACTGAAGAGACGCCTTGTTGTCGATACACAACTCATCCATGGACGATCTTAAGTCCCCCAGTAACTTTGTTGTTTTCCGAGCGCCACTGAGTATCCGAAAAGTTAGTACTTTCCCTTGATCTCCATATCAAGGGCAATCTTCGCTGCCATTGTGATACTCCAACCCAATGTTAGATTCAAGAAAGTAAACACCCGCAAACGGCTCCCCATTAGTGTAAGAGCCGTCGATGAAAATTTATAGAGCGAACCGGGGAAGGCTCAATAAGACAACTCGCTTAGCCCACGAATCCCTTTAAGGAAAACTCATAGAAAAATTATACCTAAAACGAAGCTTTGGTACCATCGCATTCTATGGCATACGAGCCAAAGAGTTTTCCCAATGCATGCACCCTCTCTCCACCAGCATATTGAGAGAGGTTCGGTCGACCAACTCTACGGTTAAGTATCGTCGTCTTAGCATTTGGTCGATCCATCGCAAGACTATGTGGTCAACACCATGCTAACTAGCTACCTCACACAGTGACTCGGGGATAGCCCTGTCAAAAGCCCCTCAATGTCCAAAAAGACTCCCAAGGTAAACAATCCACGATGAAGTCACCGTTCAAATTCTATACGATTACTGTCGCTGATTTTAATACTTGTATTGTCTATTTCCTTATAGATTGCAAGCAAGTACGATCTATGGTTTATAAAAGAATAAACTGATCTTTGTCATTTACTTGGACATTCAATAATATTTCAAGCTCAAGACATTGATATGAAACTATGGATGCAAGTCATAACTTATTCCAACATGATTTTTCGAGAAGACTCTAATTTCAACACAAACAACATTCACAATCTAAAACTTCTCTAGCGGTTGGTAATAATATATCCGAATTCATTAACATACCAAAATCCTTTGCTTCCATACCACAAAGTTTCAATAGTTCTCATTAAAATATGTTCAGAGGCAGAAAAGCATAAACAAAGAGATTCTTCAATTTCCAGTTCTATTATTTCTTGACTAGTTTTAATGTAAAAAATGCTTGAAATTATAAAAATGTTATCGAACTAATTATTATGTCTAATCATTTTTTTCATTAATACTGAATTTTACTATAACTTATCCCTGTAAAGTATGCCAGTAAAATTGATGAATATTGCAACCACAAAGCTATTATGATCACCCTGTGTTGACATTCAATTTGATACTTCAATTGCCAACAAGCTATGACACATAGAAAATAATTTGTGTGTTTAATTTAGTGAAGGTTTTTGAATGACCTGAAGATTATCAATGCCTTAAATTCCAGAATTTTACTTTTTGATATACCCTCCATCATGTTAAAAATATACAATTTCGGGTTCTATAGTATAACACCCAATCGACGAATACTCCTAACCCCCGGCCAATCAAATGTTCTTGTCAACAGAGTTTTGGCATTCAAATTCAGAGGTTTCCTAAATATCCGCTGCATGAAACTTCTCGAAATGCCCAATGTTAAATTTTTGAACCATTTCATTTCTTTGCTAAAAAATTAAAAACACGTAATTTGGGAACAGTCTTAGCTAAAATTTTTCTATATACCCTTAATGAATTGTAATGATCGTTTCGCGCTGCTCCATCGTCTACTGTTCCATATCGACTAGCTACAATGTATGAAGGATCCCTGAAACGGCTTATTCCATCCATGAATATGAACTCAAACACGATATAAAGAACTCAAAGGTTCATTATGTGTATCAATTCTAATTAGGCACATATTTAGTAAGGTAATTTTTCACATGACGGACATTTTTATTTTTTAATTCGCTTCCATGTAGTTAGAATGGAATTAAATTCAATGCTGATTAATTAAGTGCTGCAGTATTCGGCTAACATTAAAAAAAATACCTCTCTGTGATGAAGTTCACAATGTAGGGTAGAGTATTTGAAAAAATAAATCTCTAAAGAACGGGTTTCCAAACTATGGGTCACGACCCCGAATGGGGTTGTAACGCGCTTTCTGACAGGTACTCGGGGTTCTCACGGGTACTCGATTCCAAGATTTTCGATTCCAAATTTACTCGGGTACCCGGGTACCCGATTGCCGGTTATGCGGGTATCCGGCCATTCTCGATTTCAAATATCCGGGTTTCCGGGTACAATTAGATATTAATATTTTAGCACTCCGGTACATTACTGAATTCGTGAATACAGTCAAATAATTCTGCTACCCGAATCGCGCTTTGCCTGATTTTGAATTTCTATAAAGGAGTGTGCATATGCACAATGAAACATTCCTGGATAAGTTTATGCATGTACAAAAATGTACAAGGATTTAGAAATATATCAATTTTCTCTACCCGCAGTCGCTAGGCAGGAAATAGTAATAAGAGGAAGATTTTCACAACTACCTGGAAATACTTTGAAGTCATGCATAACATATTATGTGTGTTAACGCTACAATCAAAGAAGATAGGAATCAACCTACCAAAATTGAAAATTTTTCTTGTTTTCCAGAAAGAAACAAATAATGCCTTTTGCATGAATGGGGGAGAAGAACTTTTTTGATCTACATAATAAACACTCCAAAGAGGAACTATCTACCAGACATAATATTTTTACAAACGTAGATTTAATTTCAGGGATCCAAAAACTCGGACACCAAATTAATTTTTCACAATACCCGATTCCAAAGAATCGATTCCTCACTACCCGATTCCAAAGAATCGATTCCTAACAACCCGATTCCAAGAATCGGGTACCCGGGTAGCTCGACTCTTACCTGTGAAACCAGTGTACCCGGATAAGAGCCCGGTACTCGAAAACCCGTGGTTTAAGGAACCTGTGGAGTTGCCAACTATAATGCAATATCAGACGTAAAAGAGCACATTTTGAATAAAATCAAGGTTTCACCATTGTTTTCTTTTCATGTTGTGCTCAGTTGCTTGTCTTTGTGAAATATATTCATTCAGATGTTATCAAAGAACAGTTTCCATTTTATGGTGGACTTTAAACAACTACAAAAAGTGCAGATATTAAAGATAAGATAAAACGTTTTTTGAGACTGGAGAATTAAAATCTTTAGAGTTAGTACGGATGGTGCACTATCTATTCTTGGGTCAAAATCGGGCTTTCAGAAATAGTAAAAGAACTAACTTCCCAAATAAAGGGAATCCACCAGTATGCCTTTGCCAGTAAGACTCTTTCAATTTCTCTGCAAGAGGTATTTGATTCGCTGATAAAAATAGTAAATTACATCAAAAATTTGGAGTTCTTAACACCTCCTGTCTATTTAAACAACCTTGCAAAGACATGGAGTCTGATCACGAGGTTTTTCTTTTCTACACTGCAGTACGCTGGAAATGTTGTGAGTCATGTCTTTGAGTTAAAAGATGAAATCAAGTCGTTCCAAAAAGTGCAAGGGAAACATGACCTTTTTGTATACTTTAACGACAAAGCTTAATTGAAAAGAGTAGCATATCTAGCAGATATATTAGAACAGCAAAATAGATTTAATCTGAAATTTCAGGAAAGGAAACGAATATTATCGCATTTTTATCCAACCTGCAAAAACGAAGAAAAATAAATCTTGGGAGCATTGCCATATTTGAGATACTCTGCACTGTGGTAGATGAATCTGAGGGTAAAATAAATAAAAATTTTAAGGAGGATATTACTGGGCATCTTGAATCCCTTGAAAACAAACTTCAGCGTTACTTCACTGAGCTGAAAGAAGAAGAGACTACATTGACACGAAATCCATTCTCTGATTCCCGATGAATTCTTGGATTTGTGGAATAATCGGTATGATTCCTTGGTACGTAATTCATTTAATAAAAAATTGCTCACACAATTCTGAGGTGGTATGTATCACTCATACCCAAATTATGAGTATGCTTGCCTTTCTACTTTTAGTTTCATTTGTGTCTACATATCTCTGAAAGAGTGGATTTTCAACTCTTCTTCGTTTGAAACAAAAAAAAAAATAAATAAAATAAATATTAACAAAAACTGACCTGCGAATTTTGACACTGAAATTTCAACCATCGCATTAAATTAATTATTAAACCTAATTTTTCGTTTTTGTTTTTAATTTATACCTTATTAAAAATGCTTTTATAAAAATGGCTCGCCACCCGAAAAAGTCTGGGAACCTACATATGCTCTAAAGTCTTATAGAATGGTATCCCATACGTCACGGTAAAACTTGTTGATCTTAAAAATCTCTCTAACCCTATTCATTTTGGACGGCACACGGTATATTTATAAGCGCTTAATATAAAAAAAAAACAAATAATAGACGGTCCGCGATATTTGTAGCTCTGAACAACCAAAAAACAAAAGCGACTTTTTACCAGTTGAACAGGCCGTCAAAATAGTTAAGACCGATACTGGACCCCCAAATGCCACTTTTGAAATATGCGCATGTATAACCCTCTGTAAGAGAAACTAACACTTTGATATTTTCAACATAAACAGAATTAATGGATTTTCAACTTGTGATAGTACCTGAAAGCCAACCGTTGTACAAAATTAACTCTACATAAAATTCCCGAAACATGCAAAAAAGTCACGCAACACAATTATTCTTTTAACCAACAAAGCTTGCGTAATCAATGTAATTAAATGATATTTAACTGCAGATAAATGACAAAACCTCGCAAAGTTTACTTTCATTCACAAATATAATAATTGGTAGGTAATCAATGAACGAAAGTAATCGGGTCAATGGGAGATCACACTTTTGTACTTTAATTACTGTCTGCTACTACTGAAGACAGCTTGATATTGTAAACAGAGTGTGCGATAAGCTACGTTACAATTTAATGTTAATTAATAGATAAATGATATAATCAGTTGCATTGATGAGTGCTAATACATCGAGTTAAATGCTGTAATTAACAGTAACACTATGTTAACCTTAACGGATGGTTTCACAAGGAGGTTAAATGGACCGATGAATCACACCCTACTCATGGATTCACTTCTAACTTAATTGATCTAAATGCTTTAAATGATGACAAAATTTTAATGAATTCCATTTTTTATTGGAAATAAATGAATTTCAAATGAAGTAATAAAATAAAAGAGTTGGTAATTAAAAGAGGTATGCAATTTTCTGGACTCATTAGCCGGAAAATTGTTTTTTACCTCTATAGAAAAAGACCGACACATTTTTGATTTTCATTCATTTTTATATATTTGCAGCCGATCAAGTCATGGTCTTTGAATTAATATAAAAACAATTTTTTTTTAGTACCAACATTGTTTATTGATTCTAGAAAGTGCTCCACGTCAACTACAAATCAATCAGGTAAAAAACAATTTTTGTATGTTGCTGGTAATAGTAGTTCATTGTCATAAATAAAGTAAAAAAAAAATATCCGATCCTAATTACAATGCTGCATTTATAGTTCATAGCACGTGTCACCAGATTGATTTCATTGCAATCTTGATAAAAGGATAAATGATAGGATAAAAAAGAATTTAGCCTTGAAACTTTAGTTTTTAAAGTAACAATGATAGCATTACGAAAAGAGTAGTTAGTGTAGATAAACGATCGATTTCTAAGCTGGAAAAAGGTTTTTATAATAATCTTAAGCGCGGCTTATAAATAAGTCGATCGGGTAGAAAAGGCGTAGATAAGTACCGTGTTATATGAAACAATGTTGTACGAGTTACCTGGATTATACGAATATGAGCCGTTCACAGCCCACAGCGATTAACTTACTTGTTATATTTTAAATAACTTTCTTTAAGGATCAGGCTTAAGTTACTACATAAAGAAGTAGTAACACTTTTTTTTTACATTTATTCTACTGACATATATATAATGGACTGCTGACGCTACAAAAATTGCTTACATTATTTGACATTATTATGGGATCACTTTTCTATAGTTGTCTCTTTTTGGTTTAACTCCTTTTTTTCGCTGAACTATAAATCATAAGTTCTATATAAAATCCACCATAGTCCAGTTTCAATTCAGTGGTTTTCCAAATGAATATATAGAATAGAAATAGATGGCAATACAATATTTGTAATCCTTTCTCTGTCCCCATACCTACTTTTAGGGACAGGCAGACGAAAATTGCGAAAATTTATTTCTTTAAAACTCCAGTTTTAAAAATATTTGGTGTTGTAGAAGATAAGCTTCCAAGAAAAGAAATAATTTCGAATGCATCTGTAATTTGCTGAACTTTTAATACGAATATTAAAACTAAAGCAAAACTTGAAATTAAGATAATTGTCACACCCTGCCAACAAAAGTTGACCCATATGAAATAGAAAATCAGGCAGTCCATGTTATATATGTCAGTGATTTATTCACTGTCAGTTCTTTCACGCGGAGCCATAGCAACTCGTTTTGGTACCTAAAGCAAACGTATAAATTTGCGCTCCTGATCCATAAAATTCTCAACATAACCTTATTTAACTTGAACTATTCTGACGTGGTCTATCAACTGACTGAACAAAGTTGAGCAACAATTGATCATGAGAACAATAGTAAATAATATTTATTGCACATAAAATTATTAGTTGATATTAATTTTTTGCGAGTAAAGTACATTTAAAAACATTGAGGGGAATCAGTTTGTTAGAAATATTTGTAAGATTTTATATATGGACTTTTCGAGCTTTTTTCGCTACAAACAAGTTTATATCCTCGAAATTCGAAATGCTTGTCATTTCTTTTTCTGCTGCCAAAACAGCCATATTCGACAATCTTTCTTGATCCATTGCAGATCAGATGTAATTTTTTATTAACTTCAATTTGCTGAAATTTCGTTTACATGAACCTATCGTCATGGGCAATGTCAGAAAAACTCGGAGCGTGATTTAAACATTAAAATATTATTCTTGGACATTTCAGGCGCGGATCTAGCGTTAAAATTAGGGGGAGGTCATGGTCATCTTACTGCAAAATAAAAATACAATTGTAAGGTGTTTAATTTACCAAAAAACGAGTATGTATTTCAACATTTATAAAGGGTCTTCCAATAAGAGGTGTTATTTTGATATTCAAAGAAAAATGCCATTTTTAGAGATAATGATCGGATCTTTATTTCATTATAAAGAGGAAGGTATGCCGTTAATAATGAAAAATAACATCAGCCAAATGACCACCACGACCACGCCTACAGGACCATATCATTTTCATGAAATTTTCCATAACCAAATCGCAAAGTGGCTGCCCTATGTCCTCGATAGCCTCACGAATTCCATCTTTGAGGTCTTGAATCAACGCTGGGCTGTTGGCGTAGACCTCCTCTTTCACGTGGCCCCAAAGGAAGAAGTCGCAAGGTGTTAAGTCACAAGATCTCGGTGGCCAATTGTGATCACCTCTTCGAGAGATAACACGGTCCGGAAACTTTTCCCGTAAAAGATCAATGGTTGCGTTGCTTGTATGGCACGTAGCGCCGTCTTGTTGAAAGTAAACGTTGTCCAGATCAATACCATCCAATTCCGGCCATAAAAAATCATTAATCATCTGTCGATAGCGCAATCCATTCACCGTAACTGTTGCTCCAACCTCATTTTCGAAAAAGTAAGGTCCAATGACCCCGCGGGACCATAAACCGCACCAAACAGTCACACGTTGAGGATAGAGAGGCTTTTCAACAATAACTCTTGGGTTTTCCGAGCCCCAGATGCGACAATTTTGCTTGTTGACGAAGCCATCGAGGTGGAAATGGGCCTCATCACTCAAGATGAGTTTTCGATGGAATTCCGGATCATTTTCATGCATTTCAAGGACCCAATCAGCAAAGACTCGACGTTGTTGATGATCGGCCGGTTTGAGTTCTTGTGTTAACTGAACTTTATAAGCCTTAAGACCCAAATCTTTATGCAAAATACGGTGTAATGACGTTTGTGGAATGCCTAATTCCAAACAACGACGAGGAATGGACAAACCTGGGTTTTCTTCATCACTTTCGGCTACAGCAGCAATATTCTCAGCTGTTCTTGAGCGACGTGCACGGGTTTTATTCTTCACATCACTAACTTGTCCCGTAAGCTCGAATTTTTCTACCAATTTCTGTATTTCGGTCCGACAAGGTGCTTCACGACGACCCAAAAATGTTCGAGTTTTACGAACCGTCTCTGCCACATTTTCACCATTTTTATAGTGAATTGCAATAATTTCAATGCGTTGCTGAATCGTGTATCGTTCCATTTTTATTAATGGCGTAGTTTCTACTTGTCAAATGTCAAAAAATGACAGCTCCAAAAGTGACATTTATCGAAAAAGCGGGCTAATTAAAATAACACCTCTTATTGAAAAACACAGATATGTATTTATATAACATTTAAATAATATGGTTACGTGCCATAGTGCAATAGAAAAGAAGACATCTATTGGAAATGGATACTTTGGTTGAAAGACTAATTAAGAACAGAAATAAACAACTTTCGAAAAAAGAAAGGCAACATTATGGGGAAAAATTTTAGCTTTCATCTGAACACTTCCCAAATTTTGCGAAATGCTCATGGGCCAACCAACACACTTCACTTCTAGGGAAGCAAGGCCTCGTGCAGAGACGTGTTATCACAATAGTTTTGCCACACTATATTCCTTATATGATTACCAGGTTAACTGTGCAAACGTTCAAACAAGTAACAATTTTTGATATAAATAATAAGTGTATCACAAATTCACAGCACATAATGAGAATTTTATTATATTATCACCTCAAATCGGATGTAAGCCAGGGCCAACTCTATATTATTTGATGGAATCTTTCGTGACCGATTTGTGAAACATTATTAAAAGAAATTAAAGAGTATTCTACTTGTTTTTACATTTATTTCACAAAAAAAATTTCTTTTCGTTATAAATTTACTGACAGCTGTTTCGATCTCTATCTAATCATCCTCAGAGGAGTAGCACTTGTTTACTCCTCTGAGGATGATCCGACAGGGATCCAAACAGCACTTGTTTACTTCTCTGAGGATGATCCGATAGGGATCGAAACATCTGTCAGTAAATTTATAACGAGAAGAAAAAATGTTTGTGAAATAAATGTAAAAACAAGTAGAATACTCTTTAAATTCTTTCAAAAACTCTAACTTAATTGAACACGCACACAATTAATTTTGGCAATCATATATGGAGCTACGTGTAACAAAATTATTGTGCTGGTATGTTTAAGCACAAGGGGAGGAAAATCCTTCCTTCCCTAAAAACTTCTCCCATTGACCGTAAAATAATAAGATTAAGATTACAAGTATATTTGTACTCGATTACTGTCACTAATATCGACAGATAAGTAATACAAATAACCTGATATCGACGGCTGCACTACTATAGGTCTGTTCGCATATTTTTTTCAAATAAAACATGAAAAACGTCAAATTATGTGATAGGTAAATTGCGAGTGATACTCGCAAAGTACGCGAAAGGCTCCGAGTAACGTGTAACGTCAGTTGAGTTATTGTGCTCCTATTTGAAATAAATATGCATGCCGGAGAAGTACTTTCTATAGTACAATAAACAAATTTAATTTACCACTATGAATACGTAAAATGTTTTTGTAGAACATTTTACTTCCACTGGAGGAGGAATACCAGGTTTATCTATTTCTTTTAAAGTAAACTAAAATTAAAAACTAGTGGGAGCTGTCAAATCTGACACTTTTGAAGTTTTTACTTGACGATTTTTCTCTAGTCAAATCAAGTTTTCGAGAACGGCTTCGAGTAAGAACTTACAAAACGATTTGAAGCTAGTACGCGAACAGACCTAAAGTTTATGAGTATACTGCACGCGCATTTTGCTACACTTTTGTGCCTAGACGTGTCAATGTCATCAATAGAAAGGAAATAGTTCCGGAAATTTTGAAATTGTGAAATTTCTGATCTGACGGCTTATTTAGGGCCAACCCACACGAGAAGTTTTTAGGGAAGGAAGAATTTTCCTCCTCTTGTGCTGAGATGTACCAGCACAATAATTTTGCTACGCGGAGCTCCGTATATGATTACCGAAATTAATTCAGTGCGCGGTTCAATTAAGTTACAGTTTTTGATATAAACCTAAAGAGAACGCCATATAGAAGTGAATTCACTTTCTGCAGTATCTTTCTATGGACATTAGTCATTATACATGTCAGTATGCAAATATTTTAGAATGTTAGGAGTTAGAACTAAGTTAGGGCTCTGATGTGGTAGTGAGGGAGTCTGTTTTGTCGCTTAGAAAGGTTTCTCGTGGGATCAAACAAAGTTGAAATTCAGAGAAAAACTTATACACATACATCACATGCACACAATAATATTCATTTAAATAAATTTTGGTTTTTTCAAGTTTTAGAATAACATTTTTTTTTTGAAGTTGAAAAATATAAATAAAAAAATACAAAATAATAAATATATTTTTCAAATAACTCAATTAATTAAATATTTTGTTCTTCAAATTTAGGGGGGTTATAACCCCTACGACCCCCCCCCCCCCTAGATCCGCCACTGGGACATTTAGATATGATTCTTGGATTCTAGTCGTGAATTGATTAAAGAAAATCCAAAAGCGGCTTTTCTCAGACTATAGGTATCCATTTTGTTAAGAAGATCGTCAGAAAGGAATCCAAAAAAATCTTCTGACACTTGTTCTAAAATTTCATTCCTCCTCGTCAGTTAGAATAATAGAACATCAATCGATTCAAAAATTTGTGTACGAAGCTTTTGTATTGTGGCAATATTAAGATCACTTATCTTTTTTTTTATTCAAAAAGTTCGAGTCGTTTCTTTTTTCTTACTTCTTTAACGTTTGCTGGTATAACCAATTTTGTATAGCACTGGCAAAAATTTCTTCCATGTTAGGATCACGAACCAACCTCAGCCTTGTCAAGCGGATAAATTCAAATCGAGAACAAAAAATTTATTTAACAGTTAAGAATAAAAAATAATTTTTGTCAAAAGAAAATTTTGTTAATATTATTATTTCCCGGAATAATTTTTTTTTAACAGGCGGCGCCCCTCCGTTTTAACGTCTGCCTCGCTTGCCTTACTCTTGTTATAGCTGTGTAAGTAAAATTGTTGGCCTCTCGGATACTGTTTCCACAGGGAAACCCTGTTTTGTTTTTATTTTAACTGTGAAAGGGCCAACCGCTGTTACACATATTCTGTGCGCGTACATATTTCCTCTATAAATTTCTTCTTTCTTTCTTCTTAAATATTTTCTGTGGAATACAACATTCAAAGAAAACATTGTCCGACTGTTCTTGTGCTCGGTTCAGTAGGAAATCAGCCTAATAATTTGGGTTGTTTGCCTTTTATATGTACAAATGTCATTTGGGACTGGTTTGTTATTATAAGCCCGGGCCGATTTGAAGACCCAGTCTGGCCCTGTGTACGAGTCATTTAGATTATCTTTTTATTTTTCTTCAAAACAAACAAATATTGAAATTAAAAATCTTTTGTTATTCATTTTCGTTAAATAAAAGAAGCAGTAACACTTTTTTTTTACATTTCTGTCGGAGCTATCCATAATTAGGTTCCAATGACATCCTTTTTAAATGTTGGTAGCCCTATTTCATAGCTTGAAGATTCGCTTGTTTCTTCTCTATTATTTTCATTGTTTAGAAAGGTATTTTCTTGTGCTTTCAGCAATTTATTATTATTGTTACTTTCTAAATCCTCTTTTATTGTAAATTATGGAGCAAAACTATCTGACTGCGCAGTCATTTTTTCCTACACTTCCATATATAACAAGACTGCTATTATTTCTCTGTAACTGGCCTACTTGAATGATGACTTCGGGGTTGTCGATTCCACCAACCAACTTCTACCCCACAAAGTTGGTTTTTACTAGTTTTCCGACTGCTCAACAGGATAGCTGATGCGACTAGTCGCTGCTTGATATCTAGTCTATCCACGAATAGCTTGTTCCCTGGCTCGACATCTTTGGCATTCTTCTTTCCCTTCTTCAGGTGATTCCACTCGTCGACGTTTTCTGCAGTCTCTTTGAAGGTGCCCTGATCTATTACAATTCCAGCATCGAAGGACACCACGTGAGGGCGGGCTCTGTGATGATTGCACTCTGTTACAAGTACATTCTTCCACTGAAATTTCTCTTACTCGTACTGCACTCCGTGAAGCTTGTCTGGCGGATTCATACGCTAATGCATAGGCTAGTGCTTCTGCTGTTGATTTCTTTCCTGCTAGCCTTAACGCTTGTTGTAAATTTTGATCTGCAATAGCGTTCACAAATGCCTCCGTCGCCACTTCATTAAGGAAATCCGCATTTACGCTGGAGTATGAAAGATGCGCTAATCTTTCCACATCAGCCTGCAATTGTTGTAGTGATTCGCCATGCTTTTGAATCCTGTTGCGCAACTGTAGGCGATATACTTGCTGCATGTGCTCATCTCCGTAACGTAATTCTATCGCCTGTACTAATGAAGTGTAATCACGTTGATTTTCAATCGGTACAGTTTGTAAGAGTTCTGAAGCAGGACCTCGAAGTGCTAACACCAGAGCTATAGCTCTGTCTTCATTATTCCATCCATTTACCTCTGAAGCTGCCTCAAATTGTCTCTTGAAGATATGCTATGAATTTTGTCCATCAAATATTGGAGGTTTCATTCTACCTGAGCCAGATATTTCAGCTGCTACGTTTAGAGGCTGACGATGCCTTATTCTTTCCAGATCTGCTTTAAAACTGTCAAGCTGTTCTGTTACATTTTGTTGTACTCCCGACACTTGTTGTCGAACTTCCAACACTTCCTGCTAGATTTCTTCAATTTTCACATTTTGTTCGTCTAATGAACCTTTCAGAAAGTTCTTCTGTTCCTCCAAACAAGTTTCTAGACAATTCTGTAGAGAATTCTTTTGTTCCTCAAAAGCATTCTTTTGTTCCTCATTGGAATTCTTCTGTTCATCAAAACGAGCTTCCATAGATTTCTTTTGTTCCTCGAGAGAATTCTTTTGTTCATCAAAACGGGCTTCCATTTTGCTCATTAAAGCACTCAAAAGCTGTTCCATTTTCATTGTAGGCTCTTCTTCAACTTCGGTTTCTTCCAAGTTCTCTTCGAAAACAAATGTTTCAGGATTCTTTCCTTCCTCTATCAAAGCTTGTCTGAGTCGCTCGACTAGAACTTTCTTTGCACCTGTCGTTTGTAAAGGTCGGTTCCCTAACTCCACTTTCAAATCCTGCGTTCGAAGCTCCTAGAATTTTCGTCCCATTACTTTAGTAATTCACTTTAAGTTGAATATAAATTATTTTCCAGATCTTTAATCACACTTTGAATTTTAAAGTCAATTGCCACCACTTTATTTCGCGAATTTATTTCACTTCTGACACCAGTTGTTGCGAGCGTGGTCTTCCGGTTCGTTATTTAAAACACAATATTAAATATTTAATATACAAGTTCTTTATTTCACTCTAATCATACAAAATTCACAAACTTTCAATTAATCAACTCAACTTTAATTATCGCTTAATACTGTACTTTCAATTATCGCAATCTAATTACAACACTTTCGCCGTTTATTACTTTCGCTTGTTAACACTGCAACGTCGAAGACAAGACAAGTGTTCTGGCTATGACAACTGTTATATTTATACCCTAGAAACTCTTCAGAATATTCTCGAGTGTTCTATTTTCCAGAAGCTTCTTGACTGTTCTATTCATTCTATTCATTCTATTCCTGAACCTTCCTGTAGATACCATAATCAATTCTCCGAACCTGAAGTCGTTTACTCTCCATTGCCAGTAGATATCACCAGTTGTCTCTTTCTATTGCACGTAACAATACCTTTTATTCTATATACCTTGACGATGTACTATATCCCTCACAATTTCTGTAAAAAATGCATGCCAACACAATGTGAATCCTCCTTTATACTATTAAACTCCCATAACAGCCAGCACATAAAAGTATGGTTCGACTGGGATAGGCTGAATAGTTTAAAGCAGCTTTTATATAATGAGATGTAAATGCAGGTGCGAAATCAGAGTTTGTCAATCCTTAGATACTCTGAGACCATCATCAATATCTTAATTTTTTGCAAGACTTTATTAAACTCAGTTCCCTTTTCATCAGATAAAAAAAAATTATGTACCCAAATTGAAATGCAGAAATCATTTAAACAAAATAAAGAGCTTCAATCGTAATTAAAAACGCGTCATTTAAATAAAAACTTTTCTAGACAATCAATTTGCAAACACTTTCACGTAGGAAACTTCCAACTGTGCCATAAATTGAAGCATTTCTAACTGCATTTCTTAAAACAAAAACAATTGCAATTGGCGCCGCTAGTCTTTATCAACTTCCGCAGTAATCGCAAATGAGTTTTTTAACCTCAAATGTCAGGTGTGCATCACGCTTCATAATAAATCAAATATGAGAATGGGTTGAAGTTTAATCACGACTTTGGAAAATTACCACAAAATGAAAATTTAATTGAGAACTGAATTAAAAAAAAAAAAAAAAAAAACTAAAGAAAACTCTCTTACCTTGTGTGTTAGGGTAGCGTTGTGCAATTCGTCCAAAGTGGGACGATATGCCGCTTGTATGGACATTATGTTTCGGTAATTGTCTAGGCGTGGAAGTGCTTCTCTGGTGAAATGCCTGTGAAATCATAAACATAAAGTTAATTCATATCTCATGGAAATTCCTTTCAAGTAAGCTTCTACCTAAAGCTTTTGCCATATTTCGTGTCGTATTCATTATCCAGCAAATTTTCCCTATCTTCATTTGAATCATTCGAATCGTCGGAGTCATCATTTCGTGAGTCAACTTGAAATCTTGTTGTCTGCAAATCTTTAAATCGTGATGGTTTGTCCTTATCTCTAAAGCTGCTTTTAATTGATTGTATCCTGTAGAAGAAAATTGAAAGTTAGAAAAATGTTGAGGTATCAGATGTTTTGTTATTCTTAGTTTTTATTGTTGCTAGCTTACTTGTAAACATACTTATAATTATGTGCTATAGCAGTCTTTAAAAATCTGATGTCAATTTTAATGGGATTCTATCAGTACCCATTCTGGTTGGACATAAATAAGCTAGCATAAATATCACCTGTGAAGTAGCAATTACTGAAGTTACATAAAAGGCTAACTAAGCTAGCTGCAAATCAGTACACTAATATCTCGTTAGTTAAGTAACTGCAAACAAAACCAAAAAATGTGCTGAATTGAGTATCGAAGTTATAAATTTGTATTTTGGTTTATTGCTTGAAAAACTTAGCATTGCTTGAATAATAATAGAACCTGCATTGGATAGGTTTACGAGCGTGATGCCAGGTACCAGCAAAAAATGTTTAGGTTGGTTAAAATTCCCAAAAAATACATTCACCCTTATTATTATTGTCATTTTAAGTGAGGGATGGCGTTACGACACAAAAATGGTATTATGATTGTTGTTATAGTGGCATTTGTCGAGAGCATGCGACTTTGAACGTATTACTGTTGTCGTATTAAATAGACAAATGTCGATGTAAGTGAAAACTAAGTGACAATTTCACTCACTTGGTTTTTGTAAGTGACAGATATTAGATATGTGTAAGCAAAAGGATAAAAAATATGTTGACATTTTAAGTTGTTCATTAAAACATAAAATTCAATAGTTTTTATTAATTAAATTAATTTTTTTTTTTTTTCATTTTTAGTGTAAAAATTACAACAAGAAAATAATTTGAATTCATGATAGATTTTATGGTGAAGCATCCTTTTATAGCTAAAGGGCTGAAACACGCAGAATACATTGCGTTTATAATTTTTTTTCTTTTAAACACTTTCAAAAATAACAACAATACCACGAAATAATACAAACCTCACTTCTGTCTACAAATATAACTCATAAATGTCACGTCACACCGTTCGAAAACGACAATACGAAAAGTGAAAAGAAGTGAGAGTGACTGTGGAGCATGTCACTTCAATGAGTCGACAACTATATTAAGGTGATTATAGAATGCAGTTTTGTTGCTGTGCACGAATCCAGAAATTTTAAGGGGTCACATGGGTTTCAAAGGCTAGAAAGAGCATATTTTCTTAATTTTTTTTTTTATATACAGGGTGATTCACATCAAGATACCTTCCGGTATACCACGTGATTCCTTGCGGTAAAATGATCAAAAAATTGTTCCACATACCCCCCCCGATCGTCATTGTTAACGGTTACAATTTCCTTTTACCGTGTATTATTACACTATAGTCGTGTAAAATTATTTGTAATCGAAAAAAACCTTCATTAAGTTACGATCAATCCTATTTTGAAGAAGTGTGCAAAATTTCAATAAGAGCGGTGCATTAGTTTTTAATAAATCATGTCCATCGAGTTCAAACATATTGTACCTACTATTAGATAAAAAAAAAAAAACATAAATAAAAAAATATGCTTTTTTTAATCTTCGAAACCTATATAACCCCTTAGTCACCTTTTTTCCCTGAATTTCTTAATGAATCATCTGGTTAATCAAGAATAAATACTGGTAAGGATTTACTGAACATATAATAACCTGGTAAAATCGAAAAGAAAAAAATCAATTGCCTGTTGGCAGACTTTATTTGGAGAAAATAGCGTGGTTTGCAAATTTTTAAGTGGGTCTGCCCAAATTTTAAATATTTATTTTGATGAAATCTGTGCGCTATAAACGTGTTTAAAACTCGCTAATAGCTTTGTTACGTGTGTCCCAAGAAACATGTTACCTCTTTTTCAGGTCTATTTGACGTAATTGCGACGAATTGTGGTTAAGTTGAGATTACCTAATATTTACGTCTGATTTGCGTAAGTCGAGATTGAGAGGATGTCATATCGACGAAAATATTATGGAAATTAAGGAATATTTCCCTATAGGGTAGAGGACACGATTTCTTGATTTGATAAATTTAATGTAAATTTCTCCTCGAATTTACGTAAATTTTCCTTTATATCGACCTATTTTCTACCTAGTTTAACTCATGTTAATGTGTGTGTCAATATAGAAGGGATTTCATTTTATAAGAATTGTGTGTGTGTATATTTTCCCTAGTAGATAATGTAAATATTATAAACAAGGCATATAACTGTAACTTGAATGTTTATGAGAAGAGTTGCTTTAATAAAATATATGGAAATTATGGGATAATTGAAAATTAATTCTCTCAGCTTTCTTCTAAGAGCTCAATTTAAAACGATAAGAATTTTATTGATAAATATCGAAATAATTTTTCACGTTATATTTAAAAAATAATAATTTTAAAGTTTTTTAAATTATTCTTTAGTTGGCCATTTAGAAGCTTGAAATTAATTTAAATATTCTTAAATCGTTCTGAAATTAAGAGAAATGTATTTATTTGGGTGTTTTTTGCAGTAGCTATGGACAAAATTTAATAATGGTATCATGAAATTTTTCTATTAATTCCTATAATATATGGCAGCTATGTTTTGATAAATAAATATGGCGCATATCACATTTCTCGACCTAAGTTTGAGTTAAAAATTTTCCTTATACAACGACTTTCCTGAATGGCATGGCAAGGCGAAATAATCAAAATTTTCGACTTTGAGGGCAGAAATCCCTGTTTAGGTAATTTTGTGTAAAAGGCAAAGATAATTTTTTTCTATCAAGAAATTTCGACTTAAAATTGTGCATTTCGTCCTAAATTATAGAATTTCGCCTTAAATAGGTGAAAGAGATTTGACAATTGATTGTCAAACAGAGAGACAGTAAGGATATTTCGATATTAATAATTCCTATATTATTTTATTTATATTTTAAAAATAGTAAACCATGGTATTAGTATCATCATTTGATAAAAAGCGGGTGAATGCAAACGCAATTGAATATGCGTATATTTCGCATGGTTGGGATGCAAATAATCAAGTCAATTGGCCCAAATCAAGTGTAGCATCTTTGAGAAAAGATGCAAATGGTAACCCAGAGCCTGACTGGTTCCGATATTAATATGTCGTAAAAAGGAGCAACATTTGTAATCTTGATGAGGCGATTCAATGGAGGAACAGTTTATTAATTCTAGTGATATTGAAGCGAAACATAAGTATAAATGAACTTTAATTTTTGATTGTATTATTACGTCATTTCAACAATGATTGATTTCGCTAAACGTGCCCATTTAATCCAATTTACCTTGAGGTTAACTTTTTTGGGAATTCGAACTTTGAGGGCGAACACAATCGAATAGGGAATTATTTATGGAGTATTTACGTTATCTTGCCTTGAATTTGGGAATAGATCCACCTACAAAGGGCATACATTTTCTTAAATTTGACCTTAAAGTTAAGTAAAATTTAGGTACAAAGTAAGGAAATTAGCTTCAGATTTTGGAAATTTTCCTTATTTATTTCCCCATTTTTTATCATTCCTATGAGGTAAATTAAAAACGAATTATTACGTTATTTTTCCATAATAATTAACTATAATGTCAAAATTACTTTAAAGGCCTAGTTTAAGGAATTATTAAGTAAAATTTCCTTCCTAATTTACCTTAAAAGAGAATGGCCTTTGAGGTTAAATTCTCCAGTCTAGCTTACGTAATAAATGATAGGAAATTCAACCTCCAATGTTACTTGGAATGGAATGATTACTTCTTTAAATAAGAGAAGATGGACTTCTTTGTTGTCTCAAGTGTACCAACTTTACTTAGGCTTATCAGTTAAACACCAAGAAAGCCGTGCATATTCCATATATTTTGTGGAACTTTTACCACATGCTTGTTTAATTGGAGGCACATAAAAGGACGGTTAATGTCTTTACAGTAGGTACCTAATTATGATATGTACACAATAAGGAGATCATAAGAATGATTACTACTTTTGTAAGACTAAAATTCGTAAAGTCACAACTATAGCAAAAGAAAGAATCTGGAAACGTGGAACCACCAGCAATACATAATATATCAAGGCCACATAATGGAAATCATCTCAAGTATCAATAAAATCGAAAACCAAGTAGAATATAAGCGCTAAAGCAATAACTTCACCTATGAATACCAACATCGAATTTAGACCGCCTACATCTAATACTTCACTCTATCGAATAAATCAAGTGGAATCAAACGACTTAATGATAGTTTTAAATTTGTAAAGGCGCAGTCGCAACTTCTAGTAAATAGCACGATTGAAACAATGGAATGTTTTGGAAAAGGAAACAAATGAATTTCGATTTATCGAAGTCGTAGTGAGAAAAGAAAGAATTTAACTCTAGGAAGCCATATCATAAAGTACGTCCCTTAAACAAACAAAAAATTATAATTGAAAATTAAATATTTCCATATTTTGAGAGATCGTTGACTTAGCGGGGCGGAAAAAAATTGTATTGCGACATTAAGGCAAATCGGCTAGATGACCCGTTCTTGATTTTTCACATCTACTAGTTAAGCGGTTACTGGAAGAGCTAGACAAGTTTTTTATTTACTGGAAACGCTATATACAAATTTTTTATATGCATAATACAACAATTTATATAACTAAGCTTATACAAGAGATTTTAAGTAAATAGTTAACTCTATTTACACTTTACACATATTACATAAAGTATGGAGTCAAGTCAATCCGTCTTAAAAAAAAAATCTTTTTACCGCGACGATAAAAACAAAAAGAACTATTTTATGTTTTCTGTCAAAGCTGTTAAAATATAAAAAAAAATCGAAGAATCAGAAAAGGAAATAGCCTAAGAGGAAAACTTAAGTAGCAACCCTCATAATAAAAGAATAGGTCACTTTTGAAATTGAAACGTGTCTTTAGAGGAACAAAGGCTCATTGTAAGCCACAGGCATATTGAAATTAAATATTTTCCAAAGCAAGAAAAATTCAAAATAAAATATTTTTGGTATTGAATTGGGGTTTTTTTTCTTTATAGAAGCATTCTAAGATCTAAGAACTTCGAGACTTGTGGAGGTGTAATATAAATAACAAAATCAAATGTCTCCAAACGTACACAATTTCAGCATACAAATGCGTTTACGTCGTCTTTTTGTTTTTTTTGCCCAACATGACCTTTTAATTCCAAGAGAAAAATTGACAAATTGCGATAAAATTTGGGAATGGGCACTCTTACATTTCAATGATATTTTGTGTGAGAATGAGAGAACAAAGCCGCCAGTACTTTTTTTTTAGCTGGGTACCTATGAATAAAAATGTTCACAAAAGTAGAGTTCGAGTGAACTACACAAATTCATATACAGGGTGTTTTCGTCTAGGAGGTCAATAGAGCCGGAGGTGAAAGTACTCACCTAGAAAAACAAAAAATGGGGGGGGGGCAGATCAAGCGTTACAGGGTGATTAAGAAGAAAAAAACTAGTTTTTCACAAAACACCCTGAATCTTAAAAAGTGTATGGGATACGGGCACCGGGCACAGTTAGAGCTCATTGTATGCAGAACTTCATGGCCTTTCCAACGACTGCTCAACTTTTTGTTTGAAAAAAAAATGTAAACTGTGGACTCTCGTCTTTAATTTGACATATTACATCCTGTGTGCTATCTGTAACTGCTAATAGCTCTTAACCCATTCTCAAAGCTATTCTGAAACCTAGTTTCCAATATAATGTGCTCCCTGGGTGACTGCAAACACGCCATTTTAAAAAAATATCGGCTAATTTCGGTATGACCTGAATACGTTAAGAGCTAATAAAGGTCAAAGGTCAAATTCAAGACGTGTCTACAGTTTATAAAATAAAAGTTATGTTAATGACCTTTTTGCAAAAAAAGAGATTAAAGTAAAAAAAAAATAAGAAAATTCGAAATTTTTAGTTTAGACCACAATAACTTTTGAAGTGAGAGGAGTGCTGATTGAGCAGTCGTCGGAAAGGCCAAGCAGTTATGCATACAATGAGCTCTTAACTGTGACCGCACACCCTGTACTGTTTAAAATACAGGGTGTTTTGTGAAAAAATAGCTTGTTTTTTTCTTAATCACCCTGTACTCCTAAACGGTTGATATCCCTCCCCCTACCATACAATTTTTTGTTTGACTAGGTGAGTACTCCTGCTCTATTGCATGTTAGTATTTACAAAAAATTCTAGAGGTGACTCACCTCTGGTGTTGCAATCGGTGCTACCCCAGATCGTATGATGAGAGAGAGCAAAGCCACTTAAAAAAATATTGTTGTTGGATGGAGACTTATGTACTTCTAGTAGCACTAAGAAAAGAATTTCATTGTTTATACATGAATGAATAAATGAATGAAAAAAAAAAAACATCTTCATATAAAACTTTCTCAAATAAAAACTGGAAAGGTTAAGGATTGAAGGTCAAACATTGAAAACTTTTGTTGTGCTGACTTATTTTTGAGAATATCTACCCACCTACTACAAAGAAATAAAACTAAAAAAAAATTAAAATGAGTATTAAGAAATATTCAAAGATGAGGGATACAAACGTTACCTTTAATAATACATTTCGAGGAAATTCCAATTTATGTTTTATTTTTGCATTTAGTTAATATTATTCTCTTTCGAATATGCCCTCTTTGAATTGATCTACAATACGTTAAAACAGAGATATGACCTTTTGAAATTCACTCAAACTCTGCTTTTTTGAAAATAATTTCTATATAAAGTATCTCCAGAAGTATGCCTTCACGTTTTGCTGTAGCTGTAGCTAAGAATAAACTTGGTCACTTTCTGTTATTGCAGCCCCCCCCCAACTATAGTAAATATCATCAAAATCAGAGAGGATCCATTCCCAACCTTTTATCGATTTTTCATGCAAAATATTACTTGGCTACTAATAAGGTTGAGTGTATTCTAGGAACTTGAAATTTTATTTTAATGAATTTCATTGGAATTATAAGTTAGTTGGTATTATCCGTATTTATACTAAATCCACGTTGCCATGGCGTGTAAAAACAAAATGTGGTACTTACAGTAATTTACGCTAATTTTGATTTATCTGCCAGGATAATACCAAATGTTATAAAACAAATAAAATCTAAAATTTATCTGCGAAAATGTGCTTGCATCAAAAATTACAGCTAATGGATTCCGTGTAGTAGACACCATCCCCCAAATGGCAGCTCCATTAAACTTCATTTAAAATAATCACGAGAAAATAACCGGAAATTTTGTTAAATCTCCTATTAGCCCATTATTTCCACATAAATTCCCTTTCCCTTTTTAATGCAAGCATTCAAGTATAAAATTGTAATCAATTGCCTTACCATAATCTCCCGGCCCATTGGGAAGTGATTACTTCTTTGTTGTTGAAATTTTCTCAGGACAAAACGTGGTGTCGTGCGGTGAACCCCTGGAATTGGGAGCACAAAAACAAACCGATAAAAAGCACACAATTTCGAAGTATTTTTCTGTGACGTACTACAACCACTGACAATAAATCAGATTTGTAGACGTCAGCGTATACTCTAATCCTGAAATACCCCCAGGAATATTTGCGAAACTGATCAGCAGAACATTTTAGGAATTTTTAATGGCCATCTTATTTTATCGTCGCTAATGTTATTATAATTATAAAAGCTTGCAATCTATAGCGATAGATTAAGGATTATCCCAATTAAAATTTCTTTAAAGTAGAAAAAAGTTGGAAATATTATGGGTTAATTGCTCTTAACCTAACTCAGTACTCTCGGGGACTTACAAGTTGATGATGTTGAGAATTTTCTAAAAATTGAGTTTTTTTTTTTGCACTTGCCCATGGAAATTGATTAATTTGATCTCTTGTAGAATTTCTAATGCCTACGAGGAAGGAGAACTGTAGGAGAAGCCCATACGTCAAAATAATATGATTATTCTAAAGTAAGTAGTAATGCAAGCGGCTCAATTTGTTTTTCATTTATGACAGCATTTCCGCCATTTTTAAACAATTCACTAATTATGTGATGATAGGATTTTTTGTGTAATATTGGTGTTAATATCAAATCAATTGCTACTGGGGAATTCTGTAAATGTGGGATAGGAAAAAATCTTTGCGAAAATTTTCCATTCAAAGGACACATGGTAGGGATTTAGCCGGTCGATGGTGAAAAAATGTGGGTATTTTTACGTTTTATTGGTGATCCAGGTTTACAATCAAAAATAGCAGAAAATACCAGAATACAGTAAATCACAACTTCTCGAACTATTGCTGAAGTTGCAGAAAGGTTAGCGAGCCGTTCGGGTGGGTGAATAGATACAATTTCTTTAAACTATGACAGAAATGAAAGTAGCCTCAACATGAATGGTAAAAAATATATAAAAATACATTTGCCTGTAACGCGAGTGAAATGTTCAAGGGTGTGGATATCTCCTGACTAGGCTCTGTTAACGACTCAAGGATATTGAGGGACAGTGAAATATATGAAATAATTTGGTAAAGAATGAGTCGAAATCACACAATGAGGGTTCCATATAAAAACATTATTAAAGAACAGTCAATCGACCGAATTCAAATATATTTAAATTTAAACGAAATTTGCATATGATAAATCGCCACTCCAGTACATACTTATTTGTTCTATAAACAAAAAGCTGAATTTTTCACTTTTTGACACCTTCTACGGGTTTCGATTACTCTCTTTCGAATGGTGGTATCGATAATGCTCTATCTCAAATAAATTCGGAGACATCGAGTGCTTGATTTGTTCTATCCACCAAAAATTGTTCACACTGCCCATTCTTATTTGTTCTTTGTACATTACGGTTTGTTTGTCTATCATATAAAGGGTTTTCCAATAAGAGGTGTTATTTTAATTAGCCCACTATTTCGGGTCACTTTTGGAGCTGTCATTTTTTGACATTTGACAAGTAGAAACTACGCCATTGATAAAAATGGAACGATACACGATTCAACAACGCATTGAAATTATTAAAATTCACTATAAAAATGGTGAAAATGTGGCAGAGACGGTTCGCAAAACTCGAACATTTTTGGGTCGTCGTGAAGCACCTTGTCGGACCGCAATACAGAAATTGGTAGAAAAATTCGAGCTGTCGGGACAAGTTAGTGATGTGAAGAATAAAACCCGTGCACGTCGCTCAAGAACAGCCGAAAATATTGCTGCTGTATCCGAAAGTGTTGAAGAAAATCCAGGTTTGTCCATTCCTCGTCGTTCTTTGGAATTAGGCATTCCACAAACGTCATTACACTGTATTTTGCATAAAGATTTGGGTCTTAAGGCTTATAAAGTTCAGTTAACACAAGAACTCAAGCCGGCCGATCATCAACAACGTCGAGTCTTTGCTGATTGGGTCCTTGAAATGCATGAAAATGATCCGGAATTCCACCGAAAACTCATCTTGAGTGATGAGGCCCATTTCCACCTCGATGGCTTCATCAACAAGCAAAATTGTCGCACCTCGGGCTCTGAAAACCCAAGAGTTATTGTTGAAAAGCCTCTCTATCCTCAACGTGTGACTGTTTGGTGCGGTTTATGGTCCCGCTGGGTCATTGGACCTTACTTTTTCGAAAATAAGGCTGGAGCAACAGTTACGGTGAATGGATTGCGCTATCGACAGATGATTAATGATTTTTTATGGCCGTAATTGGATGATATTGATCTGGACTACGTTTACTTTCAACAAGAACAAACCATTGATCTTTTACGGGAAAAGTTTCCGGACCGTGTTATCTCTCGAAGAGGTGATCACAATTGGCCACCGAGATCTTGTAACTTAACACTTTTCGACTTCTTCCTTTGCGGCCACGTGAAAGAGAAGGTCTACGCCAACAGCCCAGCGTCGATTCAAGACCTCAAAGATGGAATTCGTGAGGCTATCGAGTACATAGGGCAGCCACTTTGCGATTTGGTTATGGAAAATTTCATGAAAAGGATATGGTCCTGTAGGCGTGGTCGTGGTGGTCATTTGGCTGATGTTATTTTCCATTATTAACGGCATACCTTCCTCTTTATAATGGAATAAAGATCCGATCATTTATCTCAAAAATGGCATTTTTCTTTGAATATATAACACCTCTTATTGGAAAACCCTTTATATCCCATAGCTAAACATTTTGTGCTTAATTGTTCTATATCCAATTGATAACCTTAAGTTGACGCGATTTACATAAATAAAGGTAAATCAGGGAGAATAATCAAGTCCATGACGATCAGCTGAAGGGTGAGGATCATATCGAACAATGATTTACAATGAATGCAGCACACGAGAAGTGTGTTTTTTTCCTTAGTTAATTCTTATACATATAATATGCACATAAATTTAACTGAATACTTTTTCCAGTAAACGCGAGATTCCAGTACCGTTTCCTGCACCTCAAGTTAACGAACAATTAGAAAGGTGTTTATGATTTATACAGCTTTATACCAATTTCAAATAGTTTTATTTAAATCCCTTTTAGATTGCTACGCGATTTGAATTCACCGCTATTAACTTTCGACGACTCTGGGGCTGATCTAAATTATTCACCTGAACGTTCGATGCAAATACAGCAACGGATCGAAGATATTGAACCACAAAGCAATCGAGGGTTGGAGACCCAAAGTTGCTCTTATCCAGTAACAATCCAACAAATTGCTCTAAATAAATTCGTTGCAGAAATCTGCGCTACACCTGAATCTGATGGAAACAACTCGAGGAAAAGAGCCTGGAAACTAACGAATTGGAAAAAAATGTTGCGAAGGGATTAAGGGAATCTGGTAAGGAATACTCGGATGTGAAAAGTAATAAGCATAAAGCAAGATGTCTTAAGCCAGATGGCTGTGATTAAATTTGTGTTTTTTATTGCGGTGTTATATTCTCCGATAATGACCGAAAAGTGGTCCACAATGCGTTTTGAACATTAAATAACTGCGAAAAAAATCATTTTTATGCTAAATTTGTGAAGAGAATACCTACTCAACGAAAACCTACATTTCAAACTAAATCTAAGAAAATTTATTCATATCAGTATTCGCTGCACAATAAGGGACACGCATTTCGGATTTGTCAACGCTTTTTCTTAACAACTTTTGTCATAAGTCAGCAAGGAGTGTATTACTTTTTTTAAAAATAATTTAAATTCGGAGACGGGTACACCTGCGGCAAAAAGAAAGGAAAAACATGTGAAAAGAATCACTCCAGAGCAGCAGATTGCAAAAATAAAGCAACACATTTTAAAAGTTTCCATGTATGGATTCGCATTATTGCCGTGCCAAAACTTCTAAGCAGTATTTAGCGCCAGATTTAAATATTATAAAAATGCACAAACTGTACATTCAAGAATATTCAAATCACGTTAAACTCCATAAATACTCTGAAATATTTAGCACACACTTCAACTTGTCTTTCTTTAAGCCGAAAAAAGAGTTACATATGCGCAAAATTTAAGAAGATATCTTCCCCAACAAATACGGAACGTTTGGAGTTCATAAACATAAACAAAGCAATGCTGCTGCCAAACTTGAAAAAGAAAAGGATATCATGTTAAGATCAGTGGGACTAGATGTAAGAGCTATCATATATCATATGATTTACAAAATGTATTTGCTCTGCCTCACGACAACGTCTCAAACTTTTTCTATAAGCGCACATTTAGCGTGTACAATTTAACAGCACATTACAGTTTGAATAAATTAGAGTACTGCAGTATTTCGCATGACTTACAAAGTGGACGATCAGGAAACGACATTGCTAGTGCCTTGGTTCACATTTTGGAGAGAGTCTTGGAAGATATTCCAGAAATAACTAAAATTGTATTGTGGTCAGACTCTTGTGTCCCACATCTTTGGCACTACTGCAATTTTTGAATAATAATCCGCAAATCAAAAGTATAACACAAAAATATTCGGAAACTGTTCACTCCCAAATTTAACAATTGGATTCTGTTCATAGCGGGATTGAAAAGCACTTGGAAAATTTGGAAATTTATAATCCTGTTTCATTATTAATAACGTTGAAAAAAAAATGAATTATAAAAGTATAAGACTGAAGATTTGCAGATGGAACTTTTTTAATTACAGCGCTGCCAGTTTGAATTTTCAAATGGTTCCTTACCAAAAGGTGAAGCAAATCAAATATTGCAGCTCAGATTTGAAAACGTTATTTTATATATAAAAAAAAAAAAAAACGTAATGACCGGAGCTTTTTAGCGAGTAAAATTATTAAACCAAAAAAATTACAAAGAAAAGTAGAGGTTGCATCGTCAAGGAAAGACTTACCACACTGTAAAAAATGTACAGGGTGTTCCAGGAAAAGTATGCAATACTGAAACCCCTAAAAGATGAGGTGATTTGCAATCGAAAATGTCATATTAATTTTTTTCGAATTCGTGTTATTTTCGAAATTACAGCGGATTTTAGATTTTTTCGAAAATGAGGTCCTTGCAACGCTTTTTTGGCTGTAACTCAGCTCGTTTTGCTTACTGAACCGCTATTTTGGTCTTGTTTTATTCGTATTACTACTGGCTTTCATTAATTATAACTAGCTTTCAAAAAAGTTTCTAGATAAGTAAAAAATTAACGATAAAACTTCAAAAATGTTTTTCTCTTCGAAAAATTATCTTCCTTGAGGGTCGAAAATCTCCTAAAGTAACCATATTAGCAAACAATTCCGTGTCCACAGAAAACATCCCTGATTTGTTATCTTTCAGACAAATACAACATTTTTAGCCTAGCTCAGGTACTCCCCGAGATACAGGATAAGATGTCTTGCAACATATCTCGCCCATACTTGAACGAAATTATTTTGAAATTCAATTTTTTTTTTTATAATGGTTGGAAAACTAAGCACTGAAGCAAGAAAATCGAGTGAAATATACTTTATAATTTTAAAATATATTTTTAGAACTGTCGTTGCCAAATAAAATAATGTAAAGGAAAACACGTGATCAAAATAAAAAAATGTTATTATTTTAATGAAATTTACAAAGCAGTGTCTAGCTTATAAGTATGATCTAATTATAATTTAATTTAATAAATAATTAAGTAATAAAAACAAAATTTAGTGTCCTACTTACATTTACAACAGGCTGACTAGTGCGTCTTGAAATTTCACGGATACTTATATTCGGATCGCTTCTTACCAAATGTAATATAGTAACGTCTTCACCTCTGGGTCTAGTAGATCTCAGCTCGCGGAAAGACCCGCTCTCGCACAGTTGACGGTGAAGTCTAGAAAATAATCCGCGGTACGGGCCCGTCTTTTAGAATACCGCCTATTATACTCCTATACAGCTGCAGAATCATTTCCATTGCACATACCATATATAAAGAGCATTTCAGCCAACTCCTGGTATGTAAAATTTGCAGGCATAACTTCGCTTAATTTTACTGACTCTCTTACTTAATCAAATGCTGAAATCTAACTACGAAGAGAGCACTAGCAATTTTTCACAAGTTTCACAAATGAAGAAATTTTGCCTACTGTAGGAATTCATCATAAAAATTAAATGCAAATATATTTTTACATGTGGAAAATTCTTTACATGTGGAAAATTCTTTACATGTGGAAAATTCTTTACCTGTGGAAAAATCTTTACATGTGGAAAATTCTCTACCTGTGGAAAATTCCTTAACTATGCAAGATTATTTCTTCATCCGACGATATGTGTAAGATTATACAAATACCATTATGTTTTGAAACGCGATTGATCTATTTATGGTGTGATACCTGAACTTAAAAGGCGGTTTATTTTGACTTCATTATGATAAAGACAGATTAAAATTAATAGTACAAAATATGTTCTTAATAGTCCTAAACATATATTTTAAAATTATAAAGTATATTTCACTCGATTTTCTTGCTTCAGTGCTTAGTTTTCCAACCATTATAAAAAAAAAATTGAATTTCAAAATAATTTCGTTCAAGTATGGGCGAGGTATGTTGCAAGACATCTTATCCAGTATCTCGGGGAGTACCTGAGCTAGGCTAAAAATGTTGTATTTGTCTGAACGATAACAAATTATAGGGGATACGGAATAGTTTGCTAATATGGTTACTTTAGAAGATTTTCGACCCTCAAAGAAGATAATTTTTCGAAGAGAAAAACATTTTTTGAAGTTTTATCGTTAATTTTTTACTTATCTAGAAACTTTTTTGAAAGCTAGTTATAATTAATGAAAGCCAGTAGTAATACGAATAAAACAAGACCAAAATAGCGGTTCAGTAAGCAAAAAGAGCTGAGTTACAGCCAAAAAAGCGTTGCAAGGACCTCATTTTCGAAAAAAATCTAAAATCCGCTGTAATTTCGAAAATAACACGAATTCGAAAAAAATTAATATGACATTTTCGATTGCAAATCACCTCATCTTTTAGGGGTTTCAGTATTGCATACTTTTCCTGGAACACCCTGTACACAAATGTTGGCACAAAGCTTAGGTATTTTTGCCTAAAATGTACGGAATATTCTAATCCTTAAAATGTAAGGAATATTCCCAAAAATGTAGGCAATATTCACTACATTTTAGGGAATATTCCCTATATTTTAGGAAAAAATACCTAAGCTTTGTGGCAACAATTTTGTACATTTTTTACAGTGCAATAATTGAGGAATTCAGTATTTCACATGTAAAATTACTTAATTCTAAAATGTCCTTAACTGCAGAGAAAAAACGGGACATTATGTCAATGCTGTCGTATATGCCGGTAGTGGACCAAACATTTTACAAGACTTGAATTGATTTTTGTTTTTTAAATTTTTTGTTTGCAATAAATGAAAATGTTTGCTTTTGAATATAATTTATGTAAAACAACTGGAATCGATATAAAAAATATTTTATGTCCTGACTACCACAAACTTTCACTTTTTTACCACACTATAAGCCATTCACACTGGTGAAAACTTCAAAGTGATCAGGTATTAAATGGTCTATATCCACACATTTTGTTCTATATCCTAAATATTTTGCACATAGGAAATAATTGTACTAGCGTTCTATATTCAGTCGTAACGTTTTTGTTAATTTATTAACTTTTAAATATAAGACTCACTTATTTTTCTTAAAGATATTCAGAATTTCATTTACAAATAGACATTCTTTCTAGTGACATTCCTTAATAAAGTTTAAAGTAAAAAGAAGTCACTTTTCTCATAAGGTAAACTTTAAAAATCGGTTTCTACAAAATTACCTTTTTGGTCTATAGGACATATAAGTACTGAGGTGACGAAAGGAAATGTCAATCAGACGGTGCCAAAGCGAATTTTGAAGGATAAGAGAAAAAAACTTTATAAACAGCATTAGCGTAACTAAGTAGAGGCCAGGGTGAACCCGGCCCTCCTAGAATGCGAACTGGTTCTCCCCCCAGGAAATTATGAAAATTCCCAAAAAACATTTGTTACTTCGTACAATCTTAGGCCTAATTAAATTGAATCCGTTCGGATCGAAATAGCAAAGTTCTTTTCTTCAAGAAAACCTAATAAAATATTTTTAAAATTTTTAAAAACTATTCTGAGATTGCTCTGATTCCACAGAATTTTGACAAAGGCGTGATCCATAGGAGAAATCATGCAGAACTATTTGTGACACGTTTGTTCGGAAATTTTAATTAATGATATTTTGAAAATTTCCTAGAACTTTATTTAATTCTCCGGAAAAAAGCTTTTCGAAGCTTTTTTAGATCCTAATCGCAATGGATTGAGTAATAAGGCTTATTATCTTTATAAGGAATAAATATTTACTGTGCAGTTAAAAGTTTCTTCTTACGTTATATTATGGAATAAAACTCTAGAAGAAGAGAAAGCAACCGGAGATAGTAAAAGCCTTCGTGAGAGAGTTCACTGTAGGTAAAAGTAATTAAGAAGACTTTCGATCAGATACAAGGCCATCCGAACATATTTATAACTCATTTATAAAATTGTACCTGAAACATTGAGAGGCATTTGTAGGAAATTATAAAAATTTTTTGAATGTAGATATTTCCTCCTTAAAGGCTGAAACAAAAATAATAAATAATATTTTCCAAAACAAGAGCATTGTAGCAAATTTAGAAAGACTGAAAACAGAAATTAATGAAGACTTCTGCCCAAATTTATACTAGTTGCTGGAAGCAGCTCTGGACTTTTATGCCAGCTCGGCCTGCTGTGAACGGAGCTTTTCGTGCTTCAGAAGAGGTTTTCGAATATAGTATTCATAAATATTGAAAACGAGATAATTGAAAACAAACTAACAGCACAACAGGTGCTAAATAAGTTTGCAGAAAAAAAACCCGTAAACTAAAGCGTATACAGACTTTAACTATCTCTTTGTTAGTGCATAATAAAAACGTAAATAATTTATGTAAAATGTGTATCTAACTTCAGACCTGTAAAGTACTTAAGTACTAGTACCAGCACCAGGACTTGGACTTAATTTATTTTTTTTTAAGTACAAATCGCGATACTAATACTAAAAATTGAACAAGTACAAGTCCCGATACTGGTGCTTAACGCACTTACTACAAATATAGCTATAACGCAAAGTACTTCAGCTGTTGTAAATTATTTAAATATGCCTTCTAATAATAGAGGTTATCTGCACCTCGACAGTGTCTAAAAAAATCTTACTGCCTTCAGTAAAATAGAAAGACGATTAACGCAATCGTTGAGAAGGTTGACAATCAAGTACAACACCCCACTCTATTCCTCCTCACCTATTGATCGGCGATTTTCATTTGCACGTCTTGTAAATGCTACAAAATAATCATAATCTGATTGGCATTTGTTTTGCTGAAGGCAAACTCAAATACTGTATGAACAACTTCCGAAATTAGAAATTAAAACAGCAAAAGCTTATACGTTTCTGTTTCATTTTATAAGTCTTTGCAAAATATTTTATGATATTTCGTAAATGGGAGCCTCATCCAGTTATTTAGTTTGCTATAGATTTTTCAAAATTTCTGATTTGAGTTTTCGAAATCTCTTGAACTTTATAAGTACCAGTACCTGGACTTTTACTTGAAAATTTTTAAGTACCAGTACCGGAACTTCTACTTGTACTTAAAAAATTTGAAGTATGGGTCCTGGTACTTGGAATAAATACGGGCATTAAGCAGGGCGTCACTATCATAACAGTTTCGTGCATAGAACTTGAGGATTTTTATTTATTTTCCTTAATACGTGAGAGAACGAAAGCAGGAGATGTGGAGAACAAAAGTCTCTGTTAATAAACGACACGACTTTCTTTTATTTTTCTTTTAAAATCGTGAAAATTTTATTTTATTTTTCAAACAAAAGAAATTTAAATCGCGTCGGATGTTTGGTGTGGACTGAAAGGAATAGATGAGAATCGCTTGGGTTCATTGGGATTAAAGAAAACAATTCACTTTCACTCAGTTCGCCAATTCCATTATGTACTAATCTAATTTCACAATAATTTGAATGTCCGACTAAAACTATTTCGTAAATACTTGTCGCCGCTGGTCTCGATAAGCAATAAAAATCTCCCGATCGCCGAATGTTGACTTACTAGTTATCAAAAAATTTATGGAATTCTGATGACTTATACTAACCGATAAGCGATGTAAAATGCTTTTCTCACTCCGGGAGCTCAAAATAACATTCAACGAGAATTTATAATGAAGAATGGGAAACAATTGAAAACTGTTCGTTGTTCCTCTGACCTCTAACACCGAAACCTCGATAAAGGCTGCCATATCTCAAAAACTTTTCTTATAAAAATCACCCCGAATGTGCATACGTACCTGCATTTGCAGTAGATTACAAGTACTAGCTGATCTAGTCTTTTTTCCTTCTTGGGAGCGGAGTTAAGGTTTTAAGTAGCGTAGAAAAACTCTATATTAAAAAAATGTGACTAGATGTCTGCGACTTGTAAAATAAGAATTATTTCATGAAGTTTTCGGGTGCAGCGTTATTTTAACGGAAATTATTTTTTTAGAATTTAGATTATCTTTCTTGTGTGTTTGGTAACTTATAGACTCTCTGCACAATTTTATGTTTTTTTTTTTATTTATGCAATTTCATTGGCTCTAGGCATTATATCAACATCTTGTAAATGCTCAGAGCAATGCATAAAAAATGTCGGCCAAAAGCTGAGAATACTCATGAGGTAGTATACGTCGCAAACAGAAGGTTTGTTAAAACCTATGTACGAAAGTTGGGGGACCTGGCCCACCCCAGAAAAAATTCCTAGTTACGTCAATGATAAACAGACAAAGACCAGCTGGAAAAGGAAAAGGACAGTGTTGTTTAGGGATCGAAAGAGTTCTTTTTTATATTTTCGTCGAAACGTGACCTCCTAGCAGAAAATGTCCTTTACGAAAATTGTAAATAAAAAAAAAATCTAAAGATTTCACAGATTTCTATATATATAACCAAATTTTCCGAGAAAATACCGGAAAACCCATTTTGGTTTTCTATTCTTTTCTCTCGTAAAAACAATTCAATTTGAACGAACTTTTGTGAAAATGTACCTTTTTTGCATTAAATAAGCCTGACTTTTTTTTTGGAATTTAGGAAATAAGTAATTTACGGGTGGAGAAAGATTCCTTATGTCAAGAGACTATCCGATATATTAAAAAAAAAAAAAAAAACAGTTTAAAAAGAACAATATTATGCCCGCGTTTTCGAATAAAAGAAATTTAAAAAATTTATTAGTAAATAACAAACTTATTCCCAAAATTAACGATTTAGAAAAAAAGTGGAGTTTACCAGATCTCTTGTCAAGATTGTAATGCTACTTATATAGGAAAGACTAAACGAAAAATGAAAACAAGATTTAAAGAACATCTAAAATCAAAACAATCAAATGTAGGACAACATATTAGTGATAAGAATCACACAATAGATGAAAACAATATAAAATTGTTGCATAACTTGCCGGGAGGGAGTCTTCTTAATAAATATGAAATTAAAGAAATACGAGCAGCAAATAGTAAAGGAATTTTCTTGATCAATAGTTGGATTTCACAAACAAAAGCCCTCTATTAAAACCGTCTCTTATAATATAATCTCCCAGTTCATGGTATATATGTAATAGTGGTAGTGACTGTTTGGTAGTTTTTGTTTGTAATTTGGCAGTTGAGTTAGTCCTCTGAAAATGACCTAAGGGGTCGAAACGCGTTAAGATATTCTAAGAAAGTAATTGAATAAACAAGATCTTTTGTGAAATAAAACAAACGTTTTTTTATCAATTTAAAATGTTAATAAAACCCTTGAAAACAATTTTTGAGATGAAAGATTTCCACTAATTTTTTTTTTTTTTTTTTTTTTTTTTTTTTCAGAAAAATAGTATTATTCACTACAGAGGACTTATAGCATTTTCTTCAATTTTTATATTTGAAGCTTCGTTTTTTGAGATAGGATTTTTTAAAATCACCGTATACCCAAAATAGCTTGTATTGGAGCACTGCACTGAGGGGAATATATAGTTTTCTGTTTTTCTACTGAGGACCTCTAACACTGTTTTTGTATTTTTATATTACAGCTAGAAGCCTTATGTTTCCATGTACACATAATTGCGATAGCGTTCGGCTTCGTTTTCGAGATATGAATTTTTGAAGTCAGTGAATACTCAAAGTAACTTGCATGGGAGCAAACCACCCCCACCCAAAATCTCGACTAAAGATTTTCCCCTTTACAAAATTTCTTTTGCTACTTTCTTGTGATTTGTTTAGTATGCCCCCCCCCCTCTCTCCAAGTTCGTTGCGAGAATTAATTTTCGAAGGCCAGACGACAAAATTTCTGTCTGATAAATTCATTTGGAAATTCAATTTTTTTTTTATGGATGTACACTTATTAGGAAATTATCTATCCGAAATTTTAGGAAGATCGATGTCATTTATCTATTTAAAAATAATAAAAACTATAAAAATTGTACTTTCCGCCATCTACTGGATCTGTTTGAAAAGTCACGCACGTGGCACTTATAGAATTAGAAATCCACATATTTGCCTCTGTAATTGGCATTTTATCTGAATAAATTTGGCTCCTTCGTTCATATTCTGCGCCAATTCGGCAGCGACAACTCACACGAAAATTTTCAAATACATATGAGCATTTTCCAAGCCTATAAAAAATCCGCTATTTTTACTTTCTTCTGTAGCCCGACGTGTGGATACTTTTTGGAAAGGTCTCAGTGAGTACATGACAAAACATACTTTTTTCCTCCACACGTTTCGGTCCATTTGGCACCAAAAGCTGTTATTTGTGAATTATTGAATCCATATATTTGCTTTCGCGGTTTTCTTGAACCATTTCCAACATGTTAGTATAAGCATATTAAAAGATATAAAAAAAAGTGCAAGAGGTCCCCAGTAGAAAAAAAAATACATTCCTCTGAGTAGTAGTGCTCCATGTAGGTTACTTTGCGTATACGGCAACTTAAAAAATCATATCTCAAAAACGTGGAAAGAGGGCTTCTAGCTGCAATACAAAAATACAAAAAAAAAGTGCTAGAGATCCTCTCTAGGGAATAATACTATTTTCTTTTTTAAATATACTATTATTAACATTTTTTCGTTTAGTGCTGCTTTATTTTTTATCAAAAATATTAAGTTTTATTTGGCATTTAAATCAGAAAAATCAGTTCCTCCGCTCTCGAGATATGATTTTTTGAAAGCGACGTTTCATCGTAAAATCACGTAATTTCTAACTCCCCTTAGCTAGGGGAAACAAAACAAATAGGGGTGAGCTATTTTAGTATTCCCTACAAACTGTGAAAGTTTTATCCAAATCGGAGATGATGGGTGTCCAAACAAGCACGTTTTCGTGTGGAATGGCTGTTTACATTTACTAAATACTTTTATTTGTGGAGTTGCTTAAAGATCTAGAAAAATATCTTAAATGGAAATCTTTGATTTTCTTAAAAACAACATTTTAATTAATAACGGCCGAAACGCAGTGTGAACAGGAGCTCAGCCGACGTTTGACAGTTCCTGTAGAAGACATGAGAAGAAGTTGGGCAAGTTCTAATGGTAAAGTCGGCTGCGCCCACTGCACTAAGCAAACGCTGGGGTAGCTCTAGTTTCTACTGCATCGCAAAAATTTGACATGTGCTAACATGATTTTCGTTGTTTACAACTAGCAGCTGATTTGTTTTTTGTCAAATTCCGAAATGTCTTCCCAAGAAAAGTTGATTAGTTTGCTTCGAGATGCCGAGTTAATTTCTAACTTAAATTAGCGGGATTATAGAAATCTAGAAAAAAACCGATAAAAGTCAGGAAATAAAAATTGTCAACACTCACATTTTGTTAAACCATAGATGGCACAAGAACTAGATGTCGCATGCCATACTAGAGCAGAGTATACAAATTGTTAAATGGGTAGTGCATTCTGAAATGGACCATAAGATGTTTTAGAGCTTACCGAAAGCAAATTTTTTTATAATAGCAGTTTTGTATACGTTTGATCGACTCCAACACTTAAGAGGAGAGAAAATATGAATCACTCGACGTATACATCATTTCAAATGTTGTGGTCCATTCCGGAATGGACCACACAGCCATATATTTTTTGTATACTATTATGTACTTTTTACATTTCACACATTGTCGCATTTTTCACGACATAAAGTCTTTAAAATTAATTATTAATTTTCATATTTTACGTAAAACGCATTTCAAAGTGTAAAGACGCACTTAAAGATCATTGTGAAATAATCTAAAACTTCCATAGAAAAGCTGCATAAACAGTTTTAGATAAACATTTCTTGCGAATCAAAAATCAAAATCTAAATCTTTTAAAATTCATATGAATTAATAAATAAATAACTAATCATTCAAATGCTTAAGTGATTCATAATGATACCATTAAGCGAAAATCCAAATGCAATAAACAATAAATATCAAATTTCAATTTAGCGTGAATATAAACATTTTTTCCATTGCTACAATAATATTTGAAATTAATATTGGAAGCTTAAAAGCTTTCATGTAAACATAAACGCTTGACTTAAAAGCATTAAAGTCTTGGATTAAAAAGCATAAACATGAACACTTGGAAATCTTAAATTCAAGTTCATAAACATAAATATTCTCGCCGTGCCATTTGTTTACGCGCATAGCTTTGTTCACGCGCTTATTCATCGGTAATTGTAAACAAAGGACATGGTCCCTTAAATGAATCATGGTACGAGAAAATGAACGTATAATGTTACATATAATGTGAAAACATTTTCAAGGTTTTAATTGGGGATTGGTCAATTATTGACCAATTGAATAATATTTTATATCTCATGACGAGATAATTCCCCAATCAAATACGGGTTTCGATTTCATAATTGGGAACCCGCTAATTAATGTATCCCTCCAGATATGCTCTTTTTGATAGAGCCCCTACCCTTGCAGCATTCTAGATACTTTTAAGTACGTGTTAAGTTTGTATAAAAATAGGAACTTTGCACGGGGACAATCAATCTAGTTGTGAGTCCCATTTTTAATCTTTAATTGATAAAAAATTATAAGGGCATTTAGTTTGCACCTTTGCTATTGAGCTAGTTAGAGTTTTATTCTTAATAAAACGCGTTGGAGTCCAAAGTGCATTTTGCTTGCACATATTGTGAAAATTTTGAAAATTCAAATATTGTGAAAACATTGAACATTGTGAAAATTCGAATTTTGTAAAACCTTTACATATTGTAAAACTCACTTTAATTATTGTGTAACTTTTTAAACTTGTGGAAAATATTCTTTTGTATAATAAAATAGGAAATAAAGTTGAAATCGTACACCTACGAATATTTTTAATTTAACTAGAAATATCAAAAAGTGGTTAACAAAAACTGGTGTCAGAAGTGACTCAATTATTATTGTTATACGAAAAAGTTATAACAATACTTTTTTGGTACTTCATGCGACATCTAGTTCTTTTGCCATCTATGGTTAAACTAAATTTCACTTCGTCGAAGTTATTAAACATCGGCTGAGTTAAAGTCGTGCAAGCTCGCACGGTTTTAAACCTTAAGCGTCATAGCAATGGTAAATGAAATTTCAAAAATGGACTAAATCGGGTTACCACTTTTTGGTGTTGCTATAGAAGGTTTCGGCATAGAATACAAGTTAAAGTTGAATCAGGGATTTTTTTTAATCATAAAGGCCAGACCAAGGAATATCTGTAGCGTATTTCCAGATATATAGTACGAATTTCGGCATATAACTGATTGGAAATAGCAAATTTATTTATAAATAAACTTTTTAACTTAAGTAAGTAATACAACATAAAAAATATTTGCGGGGATGAACTTTATCTGATCTTGTAGAAAATCAATAAAATAATTGAATTTAAATGGAAAAATTGCAAAATGTTGCTTAGGTTAAGGCGGCAACTACAATATAAAATTTTTCTGACCTTGATAGCTCAGCTTTCGTGGCGCGGACTATATAAAAAAAAAAAAAGGTATGATTTTGCGCCGAATGGATTGCACCGGAATCAAAGATCATTTAATCCCAATGCAATTACCTCCGTAATCCTGAGCGCATATCCGTCACGCTGCTCCTTGGACACCGTCTATACTAAAGAGTCCGCCATCTAACGTTTTTTTTTTCAACTAGTGCTTATTTCGTGAATGGTAACACTTAGCTCATGTCTGATTTGACAGATAATTAGTTTAATTCTTCCGCTGAACGAATATGGTTGTGTATACGCTTGAACAACGCTGGGAAATATTGCGACATTACGACTTACAGAAGATGCCGATTTTGCCAAAAAAATCATCTTTTCGGATGAAGCTCATTTTGATCTTGGCGGGTATGTAAACAAGCAAAATTGTCGCATTTGGGGCACAGAAAACCCGCACGCATACATTGAAAAACCGATACACCCAAAACGAGTCACTGTTTGGTGCGGATTTTGGTCCAGAGGCATAATTGGGCCATTTTTCTTCGGAAATGAGCAAGGAGTGGCCGTTACAGTCAATGGCCATGTTGAACGAATTTTTGTTCAGGAAAATTGAAGAGGAGGATATTGGCAACATTTGGTTTCAACAGGACGGCGCTACGTGCCACACAGCCGAAGCCACACACTTTTTTTTTATAGCATTTTCAAAAAAAAAAAAGTTATTTGGCGGACCCTATAGTTTCTCTATACCTGATTGCGGCGTAAATGCGCCGGCGCAATTTCGTAGCCGCATTGGAAACAGTAGCTTAAAATTAAAACAAGCGAATACTTTACTATCTCCAGGCAATATGTTAATCAATAAACTACGGATTCCAAAAAAAATGTTTCCAGAAATATACCATTCCCGCCCGAAAACCGCGTTTTATAATTAAAATTAACAATTAAAATTTACAAATCGTGAAAGTCAAATGAACAGCTGTTCTCAAAAATGTTCGCTCCCCGTGTCTATATCTACTTGAGCATAAATCAATTACCTCAGGTACCTATGTATGTACAAAAAAAAAAAAACCGCTCACAGAATATTTCAATCGTTTTACCCCAAGAGCTATTTTTACATCAAATTAAAGTAAGAAATTTATCTAAATTTAGATAAATCGCTGAGATAAATTTATGTTTGTTTATCTTTAGCCAGCATGCTTTTTAGCACCTCCTCGTGGCAATAATAGTTTGTGTATACATTTTAACAATTTATTTTTTATTTATTTTTTATTATTTCATTTCAACAAAAAAACTTACCGTGAACGATGATTATTCAGAATTTGAGATGCATCTTCATTAAAGGTGTCATCATCATTAAGATCACCATCGTTATTTGGTAACCTTCGGTAGATCTCCGGTTGGACATCTTTTTTGTCATCATTTTTATGATTGACAGGATTTACTTGAAAACGATTGGGCCGATCAATTGATCCCATTTCAAACGTTGAATAATCAGACATTTTATCACTTTTCCAACTTGATGGTAATGCATTCACACATTAAAACACTGATTTGAACAGAACACCTGAAAATTAATTGTAAATCCATATTAGCTTGAGTTATATTTCATTGATTTCAAATAGAGTCGTAATGTTGACATCGAAATTTTGACATTTTTGATTGTTTTGACTTTTGATATTTTTTCATCGTCTACTTTTATCAGAAAAACAAAAAAAAACCGCAGTTTATTCTAAAAATAGCCGATGAGTATAAAACCCATTTTCTTCACTTCAAACAGTCTCTCGGTTATCGTCAATCGTTACAGCCGCCGCCGCCGTCGTAATCACCGCGATAGAACCCCATACCTCGATTGACATTGCAACAAGAAATTAAAAACATTATCTTTATCGATTTTATCGAACCACATGCTTCCTTATACATATATAGGTAGATAGACAGATATTTATGTGCATATTTAGTAAAGTAAACACCTGATTAGGTGGCACAGCAGTATTCATTTTCCGGAACACTCACATCTTGTTTGGTGTATGGAAATGGAAAGAAACCTGACCGAGGTTTCTTATATATTCGTTTTTATATGCAACTAGCTTGTGGGGGCTCCTCATTGCTCACGGCTACAATACTGTCATATTCGCCTTGATTTCCGCGGGGTGCATTCGTCTAGTCGCAGTCTAAGTAATCGTTAGCCATACTATATGCATATCTTAGTCTTACTTCATCTTACAAGAAATTTATTGGCCCAGAAGCAACTTCCTTCGCTGGCATTATAGCGCTATTAATCTAAATGAAAATGCATTGCCGACATCCCAAGAATTGTTCAAAAGTGGAGACAATTTATTACTGGCCGTGATCTTGTGTACGCTCTGCTCCCTCCAATCCAACAATGTTTGCTTAAAAGCTTGCTTTCATTGTATACAAGAGCTGCGATTAGAAGAATCGTTGGCGTAGTGTAGTCTGATTTTAATAACTTTATGCTGCCTCATTTTCGGTGGGGAATTAATTTAAATTCATAAGAATTAAGTAAATATCTTTTGTAAACATTACACACATAATTGTAAATTAAGTTTGGCGAATAAGTTTGGGAATTAATTACTAACTGCGTCCATACCACTTTTTGTTGAATATAAGATACGCACAGATTTTAGAAGCTACTGTACGTTTGAATCAGAGTTCCAACTCCAAGTATCATGCGCAATTAGAAATTTATGTGATCACGGATCTATAAAAGTATCGTCGTGCTCACGTGTAAATATAAATTCACGTGTACACGTATAGAGGAAGGTGGAGAGTGGTGGAACATTCTAAAATGTGGATGCCAAATCTAATTTTTGCAAGATCGTCTCATTTTTGCAAGATCATTTCATTCAGTCACAGTCAGTCGTCGTATATATGTTGAACCGGCAAGTTCAGAAAAGACTTAAGCTGACATATTTATGCATTCATAGCAAAATTCTTCATGCAAAAAATTGAATTTTTTCAATTAACTATGTGAATGATCTCGTCAAAAGGGAGGCCATTGTGCTTTATACCCACAAGAAAATTTTTGACAAAAATATGGTATCAATCCTTGCATCGTACAACGGCTGTACACTGATATGAATTCTTTGCATACTGGAGCACTCTAGAGATATCAACTCACCTGAAGTCTAACAGAAATACAGAAAGTTTCATGTTTAGGTATTAAAGGAGTTTTTCGAACAATACCAACGACAGCACTGTAGATCATTCTCATTTCTCCGGCTGTAATTAGTGTTTTTACAAAAGGGGATTTCTACTCGTTATCACCGATTTCGTTCAAATTCACAGTATATATTGGGCTTGACTAGAAATGAAAGTGACTCAAGTAAGAACTCCAGATGGCCAACCTAAATCGAAATAATGCATTATGTAAGTGAACCCGGGGTTAAAAGTAAAAAGTTCAGAAAATTTTGATAATTACCATCGCGCGAGTATATTCGCAACAATTAAGTCACTTTCTTTTCGTTACATTTATCTATAATCTGTTATTTTTCATATACCCAGGTCATTACCCCAATTAGTTTAGGAGCATTTTCCAAAATAAAATTACGAATTTTTGCTAAATTACTTTCAACTTACATTAATGAGCTGCATATACTGTAAAGCTACCACCCTTTATCTCTTGGCCGGATTCCTAATAATTTTCAAAATTCTTTTTGTCCAGTTAATTGCGAGTTTTCATGCTTTTTTGAAACTATTAAGAGTTTCGTACGGCAGCGGGTTACAGAGTGGCAACCCGTGGTGTGTTACGTATGCATTATTATAATAAAAAAATAAAAACATGAATTATTTTTCCAGGGGTGTGAGTATTTACTTTATATTCTACCATCTGTTAAGAATATTCGTACACAATCTCATTATAATCGGGTGATGAATTCAATGTTAAAAGATCATTCATATACACCAATGGGTAAAAGTTTCTCATTTCCCGAATTCGGGTGTTCTGAGGGAGATGGGGTAAATATTATCTGATTTGCAAAATTCTTTTGCTAGTTTTTTTGTGATTTTTTATTTATTTATTTATTTTAATTGTGATTAACAAAGTACTTATAGACTAAGCCTATGCTAATGTAACAATTAATGTTTGTGGGCCCACGGCTGCAAGGCCATCTGGGCAGTTGTGATTTTTTTTCTGATTTTTTGAAAATATTTTCCCTCCCCTTCTGATTAAGTTGCGAAATTTAATTTTCGACGACCAAAAAATTCTGTCTGAAAAATTCATTTCGATTAATCCAATTTTTTGTTTTTCTTTTATGCGCTTTTACTAAAAAATTATCTGTACAAAATTTCAGGAAGATCTTAATATCATTTACCTATCTAAAAAATTGAATCTATAAAAATTTTGTATATACCCATTTATCGCCATCTACCGTTGATCTTTGACGACGCACGGAAATGCCATTTACAGATTCGAAAATCTATATACCTCCTCTGTAGTTGGCATTTAACCCGAATGAATTTGGCACTTTCGTTCAAATTCTGTAGCAATTTAACCGCGACAACTCCCGCGAAAATTTGAAATTGAAATTTCCAAGGGGTAAACCCGGGCTCACCTACATTATGCATTATTTCGGTTTCGTTTGGTCATCTCGAGCGCCCACTTGAGACACTTTCATTTCTAGTCAAGCCTTACTTATACTGTGAATTTGGATGAAATAGGTGATAACGAGTAGGGACCCTCTCCTTGTTAGACTAAGATAGTCGTCAGGTCAGGCTGCTGGATAACAGCAGATCTTGGATACAGCGTAATACTAAAAATATGTCTTGGATTACACTACTGTCTCAAGGCTTGACTTTGAGACAGGTTTGTTAAATAACATTCCTAGTAGAGACGAGTGGGGTGATAATCGCGTGGCAAATAACTCTGATATCGAGGGTGATTCTCATAAAGAAATGTTCCAAGATGTGCAAATCAATTTGTCCAAACAAATTTCTTTACAGTGTTATGATCAGTTTTAAATCAAAAGTTGCAAAAACTTTTGTGGAGTCAGTAGAATACTCAATTGGAAAAAAATGTCTGCGATTAATTTTTTTTTTAATTTTAATTTAATTTTAAGGAAATTTTTAAGAACTAAGGATAAAAAGTATATTTTTAACGAAAATTTTCAAAAATTTTAATTTTTAAAGTTTATACTGCCACATTTGCCAACGGATCGAGACATGTGAGGTAATGTTAAAAAGATCATAATAATACATACTTCTTATCAAAACCTTACTTGTCATCCTGCTGTGTTTCGAACAGAAGTTATTACGTTTTATATGAGCTCATCTTTCTGTACACGCGAAAATATTTCAGCCATTAAAAAAGTGGTGAAGGAGGGGTTTTACAAAAACTTTACTAATCGTGAACGCTGATCATAATACTGTAAGGAATCGATTTGCACATGTTGGAAAACTTCAGTATATACATATATCTTAGCAGATGGCTCGAAAGTGAATGTGGAAGAATCGTACCGCTTGCCAGACTAGTGTAGTGTCTTCCAAGGGGGAGCTCCACCTATAAATAATGCAATAACTTGTTTCTAACAGCCTTACTACATACCTAGTGATCAAGATATCAGGATTTGCATTGACAGCCAAGCGAGTTCGAACACCATTGCATTGCGCCTATAGTCCAGAGTTGGCGCAATTATCTCTGTACACTTAGAAGCAGAGGAATCCATAGGGAGGCCCCTAGAACGAGTGTAGAACACACTAAATTTACATGCCTACTAGCTGACACATCGTAAGTAATCGAACGAACCCCATGCGCGATTACAAGAAGCTGTAATCCAAGATATGTCCACGGAAAACAGAAACTTTGCTAAGAAGACACCGGAATGACGTTGGGAGCCTTATTCCAGTTATCATAAGATACTGTCTCTTTGACAAAATTGCAGAATGCATTGAAGCTCCTCAAAATGACATCTGCAGAAACTGTATGGATGAAGAGGAAGTTGACAGTATTCAAAATCTGCTGTGTTAATGTCCCAACCTTACAGAACGGAGAAGGAACACGCTTAGTAGTTACTTTTTCCGCAAATTGGGGTAAAAGGTAGACCAAGAGTTGGGAAACCTAGTAAAGTTTATTAACTCGGTGGATCTTATCAGCCCCCCCCCCCCCCGCCCCTTCCATCAGATGGCTTCACAGTAGTAGTTATTTCGGTAGCTACAAGCTAACCAAACATAACCCAACCTTCAAAAGGAAAAAATTTGCACAAATTGTTGCCACAAAGCTTAGGTACTTTTCGATAAGATTATGGAATTTTCCCTAGAATGTAAGGAAGATGGTATTCCCTAAAATTTAAGGACTATTCCCTATATTTTAATGAAAATGTAGGGAATATTCCCAATATTTTAGGGAATTTACACTAAAATGTAGGTTTTTTCCCCCTACATTTTAGGAAATAGTCCTAATATTTTTTACAGTGTAAGTAATATATATTTTAAATATACATCGTTTCAACTGTAGCTCAAACTATTTATTTTATTAACTATCAGTCTAAGCATAATTTTCAGAAATTTCTTGAGACAGTATAGTTTCGCTTTTATGAAGACAAGACCTGCATTAATTTGCAGATTTAACTATATTATCCAGAATTGCTAGTATAAATTATAAAAAAATATTCTGTCATCTTAAGGTAAAGATACACGGTGAGAGACTTTTGGTCTGCAGTCTCCGGTTTACAGAGACTAAAATCTTGGAATGTTTATACGGTAAGAGTTTTCAAATTTAATGTATAAACTTCAGAGACGTGTCTCTGCAGACCAAAAAATTAGGTCTCTGCAGACCATATTAAAAAAGTCTATAGAGACACGTCTCTGAAATGTATACACGAAATTTGAAGTTTAGTCTCTAGAGATCCCCAAAGATCTTTGTTTATTATCAAGCAAGAGATTATTAGAAAGAATTATCTCAAAAGTTATTAATATTTTCATGTTGCAATGTAAAGTAAAAATAAAAAGGCTTAAAAAATATAAAAAATTTGTGTGATTTTTTTAGTTTTTTTTTTTTTCTTTTCAAAAATAACCAGAACTATGTTTCTGTCTTAAATTCATTTCTTTGTAACTATTTGTCAAGTTCACTCCACTTTATTCCTTTTCCTTTCCTGGTAGGCCTACCTCATAACTGACCAGAACACATAAATATATTCTCCGGAGAACTGAAGACGACAAATGAATCATACTTCGGAGACCGGAGACAGAACCTGGAAATCTTTTTGTTTTAAAATACACGACGGGAGACCAGAGATACACAGATCTCTGGGTCTCCAGAGAGCAAAAAATTGATGTCTGGAGGCCAAAGTCTCTCGCCATGTTGCTTCACCTTCAGAATTTAACCCCCAATTAACCCCACATTAAGATTTGCAGTGACTACTCTAGAATTTTTTCACACCAACAAAATGTAATTAAAACCTTTACCAATATTTATTTAAGCAAATAGAAAAGTTTTTATGATCATAACCATCTTTGTGCTATTTTGTACCCTAGATGATATAATGCCATTTGTAGCGGATATGTATATTGCTGGTAGAGCAAAATTAATTGTACACCTCATATTAGAAATTTTTTTGATTTTTGCGTGTCCGTCTGTCTGTTCATCCATTTGTCTGTCCTGTCTATCCGTCTATCCATCCGTCATCCGTTAAACGGAAGATTGATTTAACTGAGATATAGAAATTTTTCTTCATTCAAAACATGTACCTATATAGTGATTTTTGTCAGAAATTCATTTTTCAGACTACTTCCGGTTTGACCGAAAGTTGGATTTAGAACAGTTTCCGGTAGTAATCCTATTTTACAAAAACTAAAATAAAAATGAAAACTTTAATAGAAACTTTTTCACAACTAAAACGCGAATGAAAGGATTGAGGGACAATTTTACATGAAAACAAACTCCTGAAAAAAACTGTAATCCTTCCATTTTCTCACAGAACGTAGTAATTATTTTCTGAAGAGAATAAAAACAGTAATTAGTTTGACTAAAGCTATTAATTAGACATATGAATACGTTCATGATTTTAGAAGTTTTAAAACAGATAGTTTTATTTAAACGAGGTATGATCCCTCCCAAAGCGGAGAAAATTTGTTCTTTTCATCGGTAAACTTGCATCAAAACCCTATCGTTAAAATGCTTCGGGCAGCTGTTTTGTCGTTGTATGTAATTTTTTTAGTTTTTTACTCCAGAACTCAAACACATAGAGCGTATATACATAAATATATCCAGTACTAGAATCCGATGTAGTGCTGTACCTACATGTAAATGGCATAAAGCGTTTAACTATCCCAAGATCTAGCTCTTATTTACGCAATACTACAGATATTCGGTAAACATCCGGTGGATCCTTTTGTTATACAGGGTGTCCCGTCTCGCGATGGTAAAAACTTTTAAGGGTCAAAAGTATAGCCTATTTACGATCGAAAATGCGATTTTCGATTTTTTCGAAATTTTGAACCTTATGATAACTATCGGACTATAACTCAGTCCAAACTGTTCACTGGACCAATATTTTTCTTTTGTTTTATTCGTATCATTACTGGCTCTCATGCGGTGTAACTTAGTTTTAGAAACGTTCCACAAAATGGAAAAATTGACGATTTGTTGGCGAAACATTTTCTTCCCCAAAAATTCATCTGATTTCAAAATCATAAATCTCGAAAAGTAGCCATAGCAACAGATGATCCGGTTCTCATAAAAATCATTTCTCATTTATTATCTTTTATAAAAGTCTAAGACGATTAGTCTACCGTAAGTGTTGCCAGAGTTACAATAAAAAATTGCCTGCAACATATCTCTCATAACTTGAGCAAAATTAATTCGAATTGTAATAAACAAAATTTATTTCTGAGACTGTTGAAAATTTATTTTCCATCATAAGCCCTAAGCGGTATTTCCAAACCAATATTGATCTGTCCTGCGAGTTGCTGAATTAACAGCTCATAAAAATGGTATTGCCTGAAAGGGATGTTATGGAAAAAGGAAATGGGAAAGATAATGCAAGTCCTGCACTATGTGCAATAAAATATTTGGTTCCATAACGTGATGAAATGTGGGGAAAGGTATAAATAGCCTATTTCAGGAAGGTCAATAAAATTTATATCACTCAAAGGCGAAAGATTTACTTACTACTCAAAGACGGTGAATTTAAGATTTTCAAATAGGGAGTTAGCGGAAATGCAATTCGTGTATGGACTTTATAACGGTAATGCTTATCAATCTGTAGCAGAATAAATATGTAGTAGTGCTTACTCTTGTAACTTGTCTTGTCTTATTCATTAGGTTCATCGAGAACTTCGGAAAGAACGCTTGCATCCGTATCATTACCAACGTGTGCCAGCACCACGTCTGAGGGACTTTGAGTTTCGAATAGTATTTTCTCGGTGGGGTTTAAAGTACAGGGCTTCAATAGCCAGAATTTTACGGACAGACGTGGCCACATTTACAAGGAATGGAGCGGTAAATTTTCACAATGTTCATTACTGGTCATCATCTAAACCACATGCAACAAGAATGACCCATTTTCAAAAAATATTAAGCGGCATAATAGGAAATCTATTGATTAGACCTTTTGAGCTTCCAGCAAGATTATCCTCGGAAAATTAGTTATTATTTTTTGTGGAAAATCTACCAGATCTTCTAGATGAAGTATACTCATCTCAGTGAGAAGAAGAATTTTGTTTCAACATGACAGCGCTTCCTCTCATTCAGGCAGACAAGTAAAATACTACTTGAAACTAGCTTTTTTCTATCGGTGGATAGGTCGCGGTGGTCTTATTCCTTGGCCTGCCAGATCACAGGATCTATCGCCTTTGGATTTTTATTTTTCGGGACGCATTAAGACATTAGTATACGAAAATGAAATAACTTCACGCGAAATGCTCTGCTCACTGCAGAAATTGTTAGAAGAGAACTGAGGATAACAAAAATTAAAATATTCTTAATACGGATGGCACAAATTTGTATATCAATAAAAATGGAGAAAATTTTGAACAGTTTTTAAAATAAATTTGAAGATAAAATTTAATTTGTTTTGGTTCTTTGGACTATCCCAGCAAACAATTTGGCGAGGTTTTGCCAAAAGTAAGGAATGAGTAATAGTTGCGAAACAGGGACAGCAATATGGCAATAAAATGGGCATATGATTCCCTCTCTTTCAACTATTGCCTATTTCTCGCTTTTAGCAAGCCTCATGGAAAATCACTTCCATAAATGGAAAGAATGAAAAAAAACATAACTTTTATGCAAGTTTTTGTTTCTGTTTGTTTATTTTACAGCTATGAAAGTGCAGTCCAAAAACACAATCGTAATTAAAAGAAGAAAAATTATAATAACCTATTGTGGAAATATATAAAAAAGATTGACCTTACGTTTATGTATTACAAAATGTCAATCCAGGGACATTAAAAATAAGTTGAAATTGGCAAATTAAAAGTAATTTACTCAAACCTCGCAGTTGGCAAGTATATAAAATATATGTACTTGCTTTTGGTAAGTAAAAGGCGAATTACTTATAAATTACATTTTTTAGCTTGCTTTCTTATGTCCATTTAGTCCGCCGCCTAAATTAGAAACGAGCATTTGGCAATATCGACTTCGAGGGTTATGCTTGCCCATGGCAAGTTACTTTCGAATTATTTTCGATTCATTTTGTTTGCTGGGATGGGTGAATTTTTGCTTTCAATGTATTTCCTGGATTTCTTAAATTCAAAAGGAATTCTCTTTTTTTATCTTCATATTTCACCTTCACTAGAGGTGGCAGTAAATGTACTCATAGCAAGATCAACATTGGTTTGGTTTGGTTTGCCAAATAATCAAAAAAAGTGTATAAATTGTATATCTGCAAACAATAGGCTAAAACTGGAATTGGATAAGAGATAAGCAATGTATAGTATATAAACGAAAATTGGCAGTAAAAAAGCAACAGACCGAATCTTAACTATATATAAAACTAGTATATTTTAATATACATGCACTAATTAATAATATAAATGAATTAGAACAAATTGTGATGAATGCGGAATATGATTTTGTGCTTCTTTCGGAGACGCATCTATTGGAAGGTTATTGTGTTTTTATATGTGATAGTATCTAGTCATACTGGTGAAATAGTTATTTATATTAAGAATGATTGAAAATAGAAGGTTCTTAGTAGTGTTGCAATAAATAAAGATTTTTGGTGCTTAATTGCAAGATTAATAAATGGGAAAACGGAGATTATAGTGTCAGTAACACTATAGGTCACCATCATCGAGTAAAAGGCAGTTTTGTGAACTATTCATATCATGGATGGATGAATGAATTGAAATAAATTGAAATAACAGTAGACAAAAAATTTGTGTGTGATTTTAATATAGATTGGTATGAATAAAACATCATAACGTACAGAGAAAAACTGAAACAGGTATTTAATGACAATTATTGTAAATTAATTATAGATTTCCCGACTCGAATCATTCGCAAACACTTATTGATTATGTAATCACAAATAATAAAACTATTAAAGCGTCAGTTAATAACAATTTAAAAATGTCAGATCATTAAACTATTAAAATTATAGTGCCTGTGTGTAGTGAGGTAATAAAAATATAAAAAGTTGTATATAATAGTATATAATACAACTCGCTTTAGCAAAGCCCTTGATCAAAATAATGTTAATGGATTTAATAAACTGGTTCATGTAAGCAGTCAAATTCATGGGAACAAAAATCAATATGGAAAACCATAAAATTTTTAGTACTGAAAGACACCAGAGAGGAAGTTAAAATAGTCTAATTTGCGAATGGTCATTACGAGGATAGTGCAATTGTGGCTAATAAGTTAAATGATTATTTTATAGATAGTTTAAATGTGAATTTTAAGAACTTTTATTTTTAACGATTCTAAATCAAATTAATAAATACAAGAAGAAAAATCAACCTGCGAAAAATTATGGAAAAGGTGGCTAAAATGCAACTGGCAGATTATGTGGAGAAAAATAAAATCTTTGTAGGAGTATCAGTCGGGCTTTCGGGATAAGCATTCATGCAAGACCACTTTGACATGGATTTTTAACTGAGTGGAAGCTAACAATAGATCAAGGGAAATTCGTAATTGCAGTATTTTTTGATATGAGAAGAGCTTTCGAGACGATTGATCGAGCAATTTTGCTTCAAAAGCTAGAACAATATGTTATCAGGGGTACAGAGCTCCTGTGGTTTACATCGTTATTGACTGGTAGAGCGCAAGCAACCAAAAATTAGTGGTATATATTCGAACAGTAGAGATGTAATGGTTGGTGTTCCCCAAGGGTCAATTCTAGCAACATTGTTGTTTATGTTACATTTTAATGATGTGGGAGAAGTTTTAAAGTATACAGAGCTTAGACTATTTGCTTATGATGCGCTAATATTTATAACTGGAATAAATGTTTCAGAATATGATTATGTATAAAAGTTTGCAAATGTATAATGAATTACCAATGGAAATAAGAAATGAGAATGAACTGAGAAAATTAAAAAAAAAAAAAATTAATATATAAAAATAGATGTTCCTATTGTAAAGAAGTTTAGGTAAGATTATAAGCTATGGTTATAAAGCATGTATTTATTGCTGTTAAATAAAGCAATACTACTACTACATATAAAAATAAAATTCCAACAGTCTCAGAAATAAATTTTGTTTATTGCAATTTAACAATCGTGAGAGTTTTTGCCTCAGTTAAAATGTTTCTTCCATCCTTAAAAGATTTTTTGCCGGCAACACTTAAGGTAGACTAATCTTGTTAGACTTTTATAAAAGATAATAAATGAGAAATGATTTTTATGAGAACCGGATCATCTGTTGCCATGGCTACTTTTCGAGATTTATGACTTTGGAATCAGATGAATTTTTTACGAAAAAATGTTTCGGCAACAAATCGTCAATTTTTCCATTTTGTGTGAACGTTTTTAAAACTAAGTTACACCGCATTAGAGCCTGTAACGGTACGAATAAAACAATATTCGTCCAAGGAACAATATTCGTCCAGGGAACAGTCAAAAAAATCGAAAATCGCATATAATCTCGAAAATTGTGAAATTTTTTACCATCTCCATGGGACACCCGTATAAGCCCAACCATTGCTTAAATTGTTACATAGGCCGCCAAAGGCTAGCAGCATCGGCATCGGCATTGACATTGAAGATTGTAGCTGTCCAAATCATAAAGTAAACATGGCAATTATGTTAACGTCAATGAAGGTTTCGGAATCAGCATCAGTGCCAATGTGGATATCTTGTTCAATTGATATATAATATCTGGCATCCAAACTGACGGCTTGATGATTTTTCGCATCTTAGATCGGCCAAAACTCGGTAGGGTTACGTCCGATCGGAGAACGGTTGTCACTGTTCGACTCAACTAATTGCAGGATACTATTCATAGAAGCATTGTTTTTTATACTGGAAGGTACTTTTAAGGTATGGTAGGAGCCCCCGGCAAGGGGTGTGGTTCCAATACGGCATATTGCATATCAAATTAAAGGTTTCGCCGAGAACTATCCATTAATATTCTTTTTCTCGAATCCGAAAATTTTATAGCGACCCTTTCCCGCCGAAAATGCATTTTCTTGTACTTGGGTCACATACACCCCAGTTCATAAATTTTCCACGTTTTTTTTCCGTTTTTCCTAATCATAATACTCTGTTATGAACATTTCTCTCATGGGAAGTCATTTTTTTCTTCACCAAAATCGATATTTCTCTCTAAGTATTACTTGGATTTCCATAATCCTTTTAGTAAAACTAAAATGAATATTGGTCCTAAGATAGATTCCTCAGATACACCATAATTCGTTAATATTTATAAAACATAGTATGAGCATAAGTTACATCATACAACTATTTGCATTCGACTACAGAGATAACATGCTATAAAAGCTTACATGAGTCGAGTTTATTGATCGTGTAGTAGTGATGTGGAAATGGAGTCATACCATTATTCAAATCGGAGGCCTTACTTGAAACGTATGATGCATGCCTCTATATTGGGCACTGTATAGGAAATATGAACAGGTATGTAATAAGCAAAAAGCAAAGATTTTCGTGTGATTCCCCGTAAGTTCCCAAGAAACGAACGAGGATGCACACCTCTTCATTGAGCACTTTATAGGACATTTCTACAGCCATATATACATATGTATAAAGATATATTAAAAAGAATCATAACCATTCACTATGAAATTTACTCCTTGCGATCGAAAACACGACTGCTTGCACTTGATTTTACAAACGAAACAAAAATGAGAGCTTGAAGGGTTGCACCATTCAAAGAATATTCTTCCGAAATCAATCTGGACTGGATCAGAAATTGTTCGGCTTTTTCACAATTTTGTACTAAGTTGTACTGCTTCCACAAGCCTTCATGTGGAAGGCCTCACGAAGTTTCCCGCTGTGTTGATAAAGGTCAATACTCTAGGACTGTTGTGCAACTATAAGTTAAATGATTTTCTAATAGAAATAATTTTAACATATTTACAGAAGGAGACTTCGTAGGCAACAATATTGCAAAGCCTTAACCGAGGAAAGTTCAATATAGCGACAAAAAATGTTGATCAGCTCTACAGCAGAAAGTAGGTCAGCGATAAAGTAGAACTTGATCTCTAATTTGGGTTCAAGGTGATCATCTGGCAACCGTGGACAAAAGCTGAGTTCCACTCGAAGACAGGTGTAGTGGTGAGACTACAAATGTTCCACCTTTCTGTACCTCAACGAAGAGTGCTGTTCTTGTACTGGGCTGGCACTGAATGAAACTTTGCTCTTCAATGAATGTCCCGAGCGGAACGTAGGTGTTAGGCACAAATATAATCGTGGGCATCGTGATTAGTTTTTTTTATTTTTGTTTATAGTTTATGTTCACGCAGTAACAATGATAAAACAATCTCGCGGGTAATTATTTGGTAACCCAGTCCGCATGATATAGAGTCTGCGCTCCAGGACCAGGGTCCAGCGCAAGTTTATCTGAATATGTGATGTTATGCTGTATTTTCTGGGGATACCTGAGCTTTGTGCGATAAAACTTGGTGACGCCGATGGTAAAAAAACCAAAACAAATGGCAATTGGATAGCCTTCCTTGTTTTTTTTTTTCAACCAATCTCCACAATTATTGGGGTTGCTGCAAGTAATTGCCAAAAATTATAATTTAGTCGTCGATGTAAAATGGCCGCCACTTATGGTGAGTAAACAAATTTTACTATTTATAGAGATATTAGTGCGAGCTTCGAAGGTCGCCAAGCTTGAGTGCACGAAAGCTTTGGGACACCCAGTTTGGTGTTATTGTATTTATTTATTTAAATTTATTTTTTGTGTTGCCTAAATAATAAATAACATAAGAATTTCAAAATTTGTTAAAAAAATAATTCATTTATTTGTTTGGCGTTCTATTATTGTTTATTGTTACTTGTGTTGCTGTGATTATATGCTGAATGTTATATACATATATCTAAATTTATGTGTAACGAACAGAGCTGATTTAAAGGCCAATAAAGTTATTCCGACGAAAATAATCCAAATTTAACATTTTTAAAGCCAGCGTCCAGGATGGCTTGATATTCGCAGTGAGATCCCGGAATATAGATCTCTATGTCCTTTGTACTGTCGAGAGCAATGAATAATCAAACTATTCACCGCAACCTTGTGTAATTTAATCATTGAACTTCTATGGTGGGCGATCAGAGATAACCATACTGATGAGATCTCTCTGAACGCTGGGTCGAAAAGTTTAATCATTTTTTTGCACTTAAATGCATTTTGTAAATTTATTGAAATTATTTTCAATAAATTTCAGTCTGTTAGAGGAGATATTTTCTTCGTATAATTTCAATTTGAGCCCAGAGATGGCGCTATTTTCTCACAAAAATAATAATAATAATAAAGGTACTTAATAACCCCTTTGTAGGCAGTTAAGACATAAGTTCCTTTTCCTTATTTCTGCTCTGCGTTGACTTATGCTGAGTGATATAAACCTTTGGCAAGCGTAAATCAAATGATTGCCATTGCAAAGATAGCAAGATAGTTTCCGCAGTTGACTTGATGACTGATGATGCTTCCCTTGGTTTTTTATGAAATGATTGCTCAGGAAATACTGCAGTATGTAAGGCAGATGTTGTTGATCTCAGTTTTGAGTTGAGAGTTGCAGATTTAATGACTGAAACCTTGCGATGTAATTCTTGAGTATGAGTCTCCACTGCTGCTAATGATCGGCACCGTGTTTCTTGAAATTCTATGAGTGTGTCAAATTTCGGAACTTCGGGTTGACTTAATGCGAGCTCCCATTGCTTATGTGTTTCTGAATCTAGCTTATGCACTACTAGATGAACGAGCCAATCATCCTATTGATTTGTAGGACGACCTAAAGCCTTCAAAGCTTTTGCATGTTCTTGTGTGTTGTCAATTAAAGCCTTTATCGAAGTTGCACATCCTGAACTTGCAGCAAGAAAGCTAGAAATCTTTGATAGATGTGCTTTTACAATCACTCGCTCAATGTTATACCTCTTCCTTAGGAGATCCCATGCCTCTTTGTAGTTATCGTCCGTGATTTGGAAGGACTTGATGAGTTGAAGGGCTTCTCCTTGAAGACTTCCCTTAAGATAGTGCATCTTTTGGCTACCAGAAAGCATGGTTTTTTCAACAAGAGAAGAAAAAAGATTATGAAATGATATCCATTCCGTTGGATTTCCATTGAACTTAGGTATGGAAATTCTCTCCAGTTTACCACTGGAATCTGCTCGTGTCCTATATTTCTAAATTTTTGCCTATGGATAACAGCAAACGATTAAAGTTGCAAAGAGAAGTTATATACCATGTTTCTGCTTGAATTCTTTCTGTTTCCTGTAGTGCTTTAGTGTTTTTATCTGTTCCACACGAATCGTCTACTGCTGCCTGTGCCTCAAGATATCTTGACCAGTGGTCCTCGAGAACTTTAATGTAAGTCCGAACACAGGCTTCATCTGCGGAATCGTCCGATTTCTTGCTAAAATCAAGACATCGCTTGATTGCGTTGCGAGCAGTATCACGAGCTTGAATTGGGTTTTTGCCCATAATGACGTCAACGTTCTGTTTTCAAAATTTTATTAACAGAATTTATTGTTTTTCGTATCTTTTAGAAAGATGCCAGTTCACTTATCCATAAATTTTTATTAATATTTCAATATTTTCAAAATTTTATTAACAGAATTTATTGTTTTTCGTATCTTTTAGAAAGATGCCAGTTCACTTATCCATAAATTTTTATTAATATTCGGTTTTGAAGGACCATAAATGTTGCTAAGAACATAAAAAGTTGAAAATCAAAACAATTCAACTTAAAACAAAAGACAATTTTATTTTTTGACTGTAAATTACAAGCGTTTATTTTTTAGTAATATAATTGTTCGACAGCGAACTCATGGCTAACTAACTTTAATTTCATGGCTACTACTCTCTGGCAAATAATTGACAGTAGCGGCGTTAACACCCTTTATATTCTTCAATAAAACAAACTTCGTTGCACACTACTGTCTATTCTATTCACTTGTCAAACTTTCTACAGGTTATGACAGATCCTTTTTATATGGCCATTCTATCGTAGATGCCGGAAAACCGATTATCCAATGGGCTCTGTCGTTATGGCTCAATTTTACTTACTCCGAATTTAGTCTATTCTACAAGACTTGCAATCCTTTTTTTGCAATTTCTCTTTTTTTTTCTCTTAACTTAACAAATTTTTTATAATAAATAAATAACAACTTACAAGATTAATTAGAAAATTAGCAAATTTTACAATAATTAGCATTTCAATTTTAAATTAAAGTTTGTTGTTAATTTGGTCTGTATTAAAATTTCAGAAGTATTATGGTGATAGCCGGGACAGCTTCCAACCGAGTTTTGTTTCGCTACTACTGATGGTGGATACATCTCATGAATTGGAAATCTCCGGACAGGACCTTAACTGCGCAAAATGTAAGTTTCCCGCATTAGTAGTATGATGCTGTAGTTTCATAGATTTTAAAACTAACGCTCTCTTTTTCGCTTTTTATCGACTTCATAACAATATGTAGTATTAAAGATATCATTAATCAATCAATTTGATTAAAATACCATCAAGGCCTACCGAATCGCTTTCAATAGAAAACATAGCTTACATAATGTCATTCAACTAAATCCACAGGCGAAAAAGACATCACGATGAAAAACACCCGTCAAACAGTTCTTCCAGAACTGAGTATGTACCTATATAGCAGAAGTAGTAGAATTTATCATTAATTGATATTATTAACTTTGATTAATGAAAAAGAGGATGACTATAAGGATTAAGGAAACCAATAGATAACATTATATTGTTGGTTGTCCTTGGTTCATCCTCCTCGTCTATATCTAGCAGAAAACTGTGATATCACTAACTCTTATAATATACAATACGAAAACTATTTATCATTGCGAGAGACTTTTACGAAATTCAACCGGAAATGATTATCAATTTAAAATAATTACTGTGCCCCAAGGTTCTTAGACGAATTATCACAAATGCATAATCATAAAAAAAAAAAAACATATCAATCGTTAATTTCTAAGTAAAAAGGTTGAAATCAGCTAAAAGTCAATAAAACGAAAAACTTAATGACTATTTCCGCAGAAAGTCTTAAGATGAAAATTGAAATTCCGATGAATATTAACAATAGACATCACATCACAGTCTATCTGAGAAAACGGCTGCGTCATCTGTGTATTTTGTTTGTGTTTTTATTTAACTCGATTTCGGTCCATCTGTTCTGCATATCCCTCAGATCTTATGTGCTATAAATAACGTCAATTTTTTTTCCCACAATAGTAGGTAGTAGGTACTACAAAAAATATGTAAATTAGCTACTACACACGTGCTTGGCCGACTGTTCACGATGCACGACCATAATTGTGTGCTGGTTACGTAACGTTGACAAATTCTCGACTTTGACTCTTTTTCATATCTACGGAGTCAGTGAACTCAAGCCATGCTATTTGTAAAACGAATGTTTATTTAAGTACTTACAAGTACACTACACACCCTGCATTTGGCACTTCTTTATTGAGCTAAATATAAATTCCTATATAATTTAGAAATTCTATTGAAACATGTACATGTGCCTAAAGTGAATACCTTTGGCATCTTTGCATTTTTTATGTTGTCGGGTACCAACCCACCATATCATAAGTAAATATGTCAGTAAATTTCCTACATTAGGAATGTCGCCATTTCGGCACACTTTTCATTTGTTGGTCCAAAGTTGGGGACTACTACATAGTCGTAGCAGTATCAATATGTATGCAAGTTCCTAGCAAGTATTTTAAAGGACTTAATAAACGTCCAATAACATGCATTAGATCTGTAGATTTGGTATTCAATTATCTGCGGGACGCGACAATAGAATAGGCATAATTAATATTTTCTACCTACATAGTACCTAAAACCTGATTAATTAAGGCATTTCCGAATCTTAGCCTTGGCTTCGGCCTTACTTTATATTGACTTCACACCTAGCTCAGCGCTGCACCAGCAATAGCTACAGCTTAGTTATTCTTTGAAGATTTTTTTTTTGGTTTTATGTATAGCACAAAGATTAGCAGGTATTGCCGTCTCAAAGGTATAAGCATCATTTGGCGGTGAACATTTTTTTAGAGTGATCTTGTTTTAATTTTTTTTTTTTTTTTGTATTCTATGAATTGATTGATTTTGTTTTTTTTTTCCAAGAAATGGGCACGAAATACCCCAAGCACGGAGGCCAAGGCGGCCTATTCTGCTAACTTGCTAAAAAAAAACTGAAAAGACTTCTTATTGAAACCTTGCTGTCCTCTTAATGAAGCGCGCCAGGTCCAGGGAAGGTATGCTTTTAAACTCATCGGGATGGAGATAAGAAGGTAAACTCAAAAGTATCCAGTCTGAACGGGGTAAAGGCCAGTAAAGCGCGCAAAATGAGTTCGGTTGTCTCAAGAGCTCTCTTTATTGGCAGGACACAGAGCTGTTATGCACTTACATCTTTTATAGATTAGAATAAAATGGACTGTACTGATACTTATTAGTTCTGCATTGTTTTCTTCCGAGCTTCAAGAAAAAGTCAGTGAGCTTCCTCTTTGTCCCATTAAGAAACAGCTGTGGCATCTAATGTCCGATCATGGCCCAAAAAAGAGGGAACTAAAAGTGGATTTCATTAGTAAATCCATCCTTTCAATCCACATGATTCCCGTATTCTCAAGCATTCACTGTAGAGATACTGTGTTACGGATACATACTAGCTTATCCAAAGACATGACGTCCTGCCTTGTAATGCCCCAGTAATTTAGATTTTATCGGAGGGCCACTCAGAGCCATTAATACCGGAGACAGACTTACAATTTCAATATTACAATTTACGCTAAACTGCAAGTTTGTCTCTATATACTGAGAAACAGCTCGGTATACGCTCGGTGTACACTCAGTATGTAGTACATTGGAACTCTATATTGAAATTGCGAAAAATTGTACACGGTATACGAGTTTATTTCAATATAACCCTAGTTATAAACCATAATCATTTAATACACGAACCTTTTAGAACAGAATTTTATATTGAAATGTTGGCTGCAACTTTTTCTGACATTTAATATTTGACACTTGTCAAATTGAAGTGTCTATTCCGTTTTTATTGACAAATAATTTCACAATATTTGTTCGCATTTGGTACGTGCGCGAAGCCTTCTTAAGTCAAATAACAAATTAAATGACAAATGAAGTGATAAATCAAATATGATTTCTCTAATTAATTTCTCAGTATCGTAAACCGTAAGTGTGTCTCTCAAATTTTCTATTACAATTGATATAATTGCAACATCAATATATCAATATTGAAATTACAAGTCTGTTTCCCGGTATAAGGCTGTCTGGCTGCCTGAAATCATAGCAATGGCCTTTCCCTTGATTTCCATATTAATGGCAATGGACCTCAACCAGGAAGACAGTAGTGAACCTTCAAAATGTATCGTTCGAGAAAATAAACACCAGCTCAGCACCGTCATTTGTGGGGAGCCCTATGTGGTGATCCATTTACCTTACACCAAAGATTATAAATCTGATTGGAGGAACACATCATTATTAATTATGTCAAGATATATTGAACTATAGAAAAAGCTATACTATGCGCTAGACTAGGCTGAAAGTACCGCTATTACATCTGAGAGCAGGAGAACCTTCTGTACTTGACAAGCAAGCTAGGCTATGTCATATGCCGCTTTATTGGCTATGCTTCTTTATGGGTTGATCAGGTTATAGGCTGAAGAGCCGACTTATTGAGAATGAACACCCTGGACGTGTGAAACAATTCTGATTTTATTCAGTTAATGTCAGTCTTTTTATATAAATTAATTACATTACTTAAAGGGAAAATCATTCCATAAACATGAATCATTATTTCAAAAGAAATTGCTAAGTGAGCAATTTCACTGCTTTCTTACTCATAGAATGACCTTTCAGAATATTGATCGCATTCGTTTATTTTGATTTGCTAGCTTTCTTCGCTTATTAAATTTGTATAAATTGGTGACTCTGATTTTCTTTTGATTGATTTCAATTTATTGGTATGTAGATGTGGTGTTAAAATTGTTTTTTTTTTTTACAATTGTGTTTATGCATGTTTACATGTCGCACTTGTTATATGATATAATGATATTTGTGCATATTATATGTGTGTACACGTTTTATCTGTTATGAGTATGAGCTATAGTTATAACTTCTTAATGCTTACGCATATGAATATGTTTACATGATGCTTTAAGATATGCATTTAAGTTGTGCGTGTTACACGTTGATAAAAAAGAAGATTAGATATAGTATTCCGCTCAGTTTACAACTCCCTATCAGGAATTCTCATGCAGAGAATCAGCAGGTCAAATCGAAGTTCCGATACTATCGCATGCAGGCTATAGAGTTCTCCCATTCCAACCCCCACAACAATATGAAATGGGAATAACTATTCCAGCCATCCTACCAAAATCACCATTAGGACAATCTAGACATGCCCTTTTGGCATGGTACAGAGAATACAAGGTATTCTCATTACGAACTACGTTCCACCATTAGTGGACGAAATGAGAAAACAATACTCTTTCTCCTCTCTCTATCTTTTCAATAGAAATTTATATACATTAGTGGTCGAGAATGTTCGTCACAGCTAATGTGTCAAAATTTAATAATAATTAAGGTCGATGCACACTTACCGGAAAACAGCACGAACCGGCACTGACAAGCATCGTTCGGCATTTTTCGTGCACATATAACGACATAAAACGGAAAGGAAACTTTCGATTAAGGCAGGTATCAAGAGAAAACTATAGAAAAGTGATCCCATGTTAACTCCAAACTTATACCAGCAACCAACAAATACCAGTCTGGTTTTTAGCGACCGATAGCGACCGCCAAAGAACTTTCCGTTACGTGCCGGTAACTGCCGGAACCGGTTAATGTGAAATAGCTACCTTGGTTTCATATAAAAATTGTTTGCCTGTCTGTGCCGTTTCGTGCTGTGCCGGTAAGTGTGCATCAGCCTTAACTTGTATTCTCTGTTCCGTTCCCTTTTGCCATCTACTGGAATTACAAGGTGTAGAGGTGGTAAGTTAAGCAATTCTTCAAGGGCGACTGTTGCCGTGGATCACCTGGAGTATGTAAAGACCGAAACACAATGGCGGCATCGCATCGGAATTAAAGGTCATATATTATTTGATTTAGCCATCAGCATCGAACCGATGCCGTCATTATGATTGTATGTAACCAGCTACATTGCCGTACTTGCGGTTTGATTTTACCAGGTATTGGCTCAATTCCGATGCCCGATGCTGCCATTATGTCTCGGCCTTAATGTGTAGGCAGGCAAGCCTTTGCAGGCACACCAGTTTTCAGTTCGCAGTCCCCACTTGCATCCTCGGCCACCACATACAAGAGACATACTTGAGTATGGTTCTTACTATTGAAGTGCACATCTATCCAGGGCACAATACTCCATATCATGCCCCATGTACAGCCAAAGGCTCTCCTGCACTGAACCGCATTTAACTGTTACTTTACATGCATCTCCTACGTTAGCTTCAAGTCTAGGAAGGCACCGAAGTGCTTAATTTGGGGAGGGGACAACTGCAGAGCATATCCAGAAACCTTTGGAAGAGCACAGTTGATTGATTGATTAATTTATCATTCTGCTTGTAACGCATAAAAATTATGCTGCTAGAGCAAAATGGAGTGAACAGCCTCGCATAATATGAAAATAATTATTATTTTTGCATGTAACTCGAGAACGCGTTCACTAAAGAGCTGAATCTTTGCGCACGGGCTTTTTTAAAAAATTATTGATTTAACTCGTTTTTGGGGTTGCCATATAAAAATTTCGTTTTTGATTATACATACATGTATTTGGACACTGCCTGAGAACGCGTCGACGCAGAGAGCTGAAATTTTGCACACGGCGTTTTCAGAAAAATTGTAAATACATGTCCAAAAATGGATAACCAAACGGGCAACGCTTTCTTGGTTTTATACGGCAACACCAAAAAGAGGATGCCCGTTTGATTTCATTTTTGAATTTTTTTTTACTATTTTTGTGAGAACGCTCTATGCAAAATTTCAGCCCTATACGTCGACGCGTTCTTGTCAATGTTCAAAATATATAGTTTTGTATGGCAGCACCAAGAAAGAAGTGCCCGATTTATTCTATTTTTGAACGTGTATATAATATTGCTTTGAAAACACCACGTACCACAATTAAGGCACTTACTTTCCAAGCATCCTTCCATTTGCAAATAATTTTGGGCATCATTAACGTCACGCAGCACCGGTTGCCAGTAATCCAAAAAACATAGGAACAAAAATAATTCCATCACGACTAACGAAGTTCCTGCGTCCGTTCGTGTGTTTAAACTTTTGTTTATTTCTGTTAGCTTCTCTAGCGTTGTCTAAATTTCGTTGTAATGATTTCATATCATGCTTACTGCATTACCTCTTGCGTTCCAAAGTGAGTCCAGTATCCTCTTCAAACTCATGCTTGTAGCAACAATCAGAGCCCTCTATCGGAGTGCTGAAGAAAATCACTGAATTAACCTGCATTGATGCACACCTGTCTATCTTGTAGCAGTATTATCGTAAGCTTGCAGGGCCCGGATTCTGTAACTAGGAGAGCTTGGGAGTTTGGGAGATGAGAATTTTCATTTTCCTCGATTAAAACTCAACTCTCGATTCAGGATTCTCTAAAATACTTCCGCAGTTAGGGAAAACGTGAAAAGTGTCGCAATATTGAAGGATGGCTAACTCTGTGTGGGGGGGCTCGTAGAACATTCGGATTTAGGGTCTAGAGTATAAAAATATAGATGAAGAGATTTTGTGGCGAGATTTTTGGGGATGGGGGGGGGGGGGGGGGTGGTATCGAATTAAAGAAGGAGAAGCGTGTAATCGAGTGGTATAGTTTTTTTTTTGATCATTTTAACTTCATAACTGACTTTTTACTGCCGAAAGACGGATTTGACGGAAAGTGAATTTCTACGACTTACCAGTTCTTCATACAGAGAGTAGAAAATATGTCCATTTTTGTACCAAAAAACGGCCATTTTTTCACCTTAAGAAGGATTGATTCACTTCTTTTGCAGTTATCTCCAAAACTATTTACCAGATTCCAAAACTAATTACATATCTAATTAGAGGACAAAATGCGATTTCATCTTGCACACAAGCTTTAATGTTTATATTTAAAATTTTTATAGCATCTCTTCTGTACTGTAAGAAGACCAAATTGACCATTTTCGCGTCATTTAAAATATTTTGCAGGTACCTTGAGACACCCAAATCCATATTTCTCTGTAAGTATTGCAAGAATTTCCCATAATTTGTTTTTGTAAATATAGCCAAGATATGCGGTGAGTCCATAATTTAATTTGAAAATCCTTGGTGCCTAGGTACCATCACAAAACACAACAAAAACAGACAATACTATCAGTTAAGAAATATTCCTTTTCCACAACTAAAACAGCCGAGAGTTTTGTCGAGTGGAACAGAGAGTTTCGAAATTCTCAATACAAATTCCCCCAGTTACAGAATTCCGAGTGGAAAGTTAAGTGTCAAATGAGCTCTCATCTCCACAACTCGGTGCTTGTGAATCCGGCCCTAATACTGAGGCCAGGCACAAATTCTTTTCCCAGCTCTTGAGGAATAAGCGGCAGCGTTTTAATTGTTGCAACAAGGTGTGGAATTTTACGATCAAAGTTGGTAAGCATGCAACATCTATTATATTGAAAACAAAAAATGTTAACATCCATCTATCGGTTCTACGTTTGGTGGTGTATTTTCTTAGCAACTGGTTCATTGTGTCCACTCCTGACTTCATTATAGAAGCGTGTTATTTCTGGCTTTTTTGCAGCATTATCACGAATATCCGATTAGTAATGTATACTTGACAGCAATATTACAGCTAAAAACCTATCAGTTCCTTCATGTTTATAGCTAATATGGAATACGGCGGTGTACACATTTTAGACGGATACGTTTCATCGCAGGCAATAACTGCAAAATATATTTCGCTAAGAGTTTATGGATATTACATTAGATCACAGTAAAGGTCATAAGTGATAAGTTTGAACATCACATTTTCTTGTCCATGCAGTAATTTACGTGCAAGTTTTGTCAGGGAGTGATAGAAGGTAAAAACTTTGATGATAACATAAGGATAATATTGAATGAATTTTCTTTTGAAAAAATTTAGCAATTTTTTATTTTTTACTGTATTATGTGAACAACTATTAAAAAAAAGTTCTAGACTTTTTGCATGATTTAACATGATTCCATCTCTGCAACCTGAAATAGTGTATATGGCTGGAAGACCGCCAATATATACAATATTTCTATATAAATAATCAGGCATCTCGATATTCTTTTGAACTCAAAAATCATTGCATAATAAGTCAAGCACTGTTTATATTCATCCACTAAAGGACCTCTAACAAGTATACCGCATAGGTGTATCCCATTTACATGTTTGTATAAACTGTATTGCTTTATTTTGCAAAAGTTGAAGTCTACGTCTCATTCCTGCAATACCAGCGAAGAACAGTACCTACATAATTAAAATGTAGTAGTACGAGAGAATTATACAACATTATTGAAGTGTCTAGGCGCACATAGCCTTATTCTTCTCAAGAAGCCAATTTTCATTGTAATTTTTCAATATAGTCTGTAATGTGAAATTTCAATTTATTGTCCTCTATTACGCGAAGGTCTTTAAATTTTTCTACACAATCAATTCTTTTTTACCAATTTTCTTGATCAATAACATTAAAACATTGCCTTAGTTTTTTTTATTTTTTGTTTACATTTAATTTCAGCGTATTTATTTTAAGCTTGTTATCAATGATTTACAGATATTCCCTTATGTTTCGAATACATTTGTCTGCTTGTTCATAACAAATTTCATCTGCAAATAACTCCAATTCACTGGGTTTAATTACTGATTTGATATCATGTTTGTAAATTCGTCGACTTACAGGGAGCTAAAATTTTGTAAAGTGCTTTTCAGAAATTATAAATCTTACTTCGAAAATGCAGCAATATTGGGCAACTCCTTTTTCACCATGTATTTGATAGATGATCAGAGAAGGTTGATTGATGACCTTTTTTGATCGTTGTGTCGAAAAGAATAACTTGATTGCATTCTTGCATTTGATCAATTCATCGAAATTAATTATCAATTAATTTTAGTCTAAGAGACGATTATTTCAGTATTTTTTAGTAGTATTTTAGTTCAATCTTTATATTTATTTATTTCGCTAAAATGCTAGCTACAATGATCTTTGATTACAGTACCCAAATAAAAGCTAAAGCACAGAACAATTTCTAAAAAATTTTCTTAATATTGGAACCTATCAATATCGAATGAAAATTTAAATTAAAAGTACAGCACATTCTAGACATAGACTCAAAGTGTCCATAGTTGGAGTGATGGAAGCACAAATAAATAAAATCATTATATCTCAAGTGTCGAGATCGTAAATTGAAATTAATTTTCTCAAGCATCAAAGGTATGTCGATGTCAAGTTGAAATGCAAAACTTATATCAGATATTTTCTACGAGTTTCAAGAGAAGGAAGGTGTATTGAATTTAATCTTTCACTATAAGGAGGAAGATGAAGTCTATCCCTCCATTCGAGACCTCTTAGAGTAAAAAGTACGAATCTGCTTTGCACGCTCTAAATACGATCGGAATGATTTTTGTAAGAGGGAGACCAGACAGGACTGGCATATTCCAAAATGTGTCTAACAAGAGTGGTGAAAAAGTTTTAGTAATGTAGATAACATCAAGTTCCTTTGCTCAGAGCTTTATAAAACTTAACATATCGTTCATCCTGTTAACAATGTGATCTATGTATATGAAAGTTGAGGGTAAGTTTTGAGTCAAACAATACCCCCAAGTCACTTATTTTATCAATTTTCGAAAGTAACAACCCATTAATAACATAGACATCATTCGAGGGGGCACATTTACAAGAAAAAATGGTTACCTACATATATCAATGTGTAAAAAGATAGTACTCTTTTATACAACATTCAACAAGTCTATCCAGGTCGTCCTGCTATTTGAGACAATCGCAATGCGATTCGATAGATTTATATAGTCTTAGATCATCTGCGTATATTAGCAAATCAGATTTGGTAAACACATAGGAAACATCATTTATGAATAATATGAAGAGGACGGGCCCTAAGTGACTATCCTGTGGAATACCGGAGTAAGCTGTTATTTCTTTAGATAGAACAGAAAGGATATGAATCCTAAGGGCCTGTCCGGATCCAAGTCTTCGTCTTCGTCTTGTTATTACAGCTAGTGACGTAACACAACAATCTCAGCTATTATAACAGTTAGACGAAGATGAAGCTAACCTGTCCGAATTCGTTCGTTTACTTAGCTTGATTTCACAGACAGCAAGCAAACATAACCTCACAATACGTTGTCTATTTAAATAAGTCAACTCGAACCTTGACTCTGTGATCAAGCTAACCAGATGTCAAAACTGTTATACAAAGCAGCAAACTCGGTGGCATAGTCATGGATTCGGATAGAGCTTGACTCGAAGTTACGTCACTAGCTGTAATAACAAGACGAAGACGAAGACTTGAATTCGGATAGGCCCTGAGTTTGCGATTCTTAAGATAGGATAATAACCAATTGAATAGCCAATTTGGAAAACCTCAGAATCTCAGTTTAAATAACAAAACAGAGTAGATGTAAATTCGAGCAAATTTGTTGTTGTTGACCTTGCCTTCATAAAATCATGCTGATAAGGATTAAAAGCTCCGGGGATACAAGACAATTTAATAATAATTAATAATAAAAAAAATTGGGATAACAAACGACTCTTTCCATAACTTAGGAGATTTACCCATCCGCATTGATAGATTAAACAAAAATGTTAACGGGTAAGAAAGTGTACCACTGCAGTACTTTAAGGCAACAGTGAGTAACCCATCAGGCCCAGAAAAATAACCAGGATTTAGTTTGGACATGAGAAAAATAGGCAAAATCAAGCAACTCTTCCCTTACCAAAATTCATATTTTCCACGAAAGATAATAAATTGAAACTCGCTTTTCAGTTCAGGTGTAATTTTAACAAAAATCTGTCAAGAGCTAATAAGGTTCACGTAAATGGTGCTCCGTACCAGAGCTTTATCAACGTACAATCGATCAACTGAATTTAAGTAGTATATTTATAACTAACCTGAATTTTAATATAATAACTAAGAAATGCATGAATTGTGCCGTTCTGGAACATTCGTAAATACGTTATCGATTATTAAATACTGCCGTACTGTTAAAATTTAATAATAACCAAACAGGCGGACTCAAGAGTAATATTATAAGAGTTTCTCTTATTAGTAAGTATTGTCTTAAGAAGGGTATCTACAAAGGAGCACGGGTAGTGGTCGCTCCCCTTGGATCACATTATCAAAATATGGGGCCTTCAAAACAAGGTGATATAAATTTTATCCATAAATATATCTATCGAATCCTTTACTTTCGTATGAAGCAGTTTATTTCTAATACGTAAGTGCCTATAAACCTAAAAACCACATCTATATTACGTCAAAATCGAAACAGTATTTGCCCCGGAAACCCAGCTTTGCAAAACCCTCAAGAAATACTTCCCAAGCCATGAAACAAAATTCCATATGTGTGCGTGCCGTCCGATTCTCTAAAATTTTCTATATTGATATACGTATGGAAATGTGACAAGACATTGATTTTAAATACAGGAAAATACTCATCCAGTAATTTTTAACTTAGCTCCTTACATTTCCAAAGGCTATACTTATTATATATTGGGACCAAGCTAAATCCAAGCTTCCTGCGACAAAGCTATGGAATATTATTCGGAGCTTCGATATTCATGAGAAGAATCCATTAGTTGCGAATTTCAATCCTGATAACCTAAACAACAACTTTGCTTCTAGCTCTATGGCTACAACTACACTTGTTTACAACTTTCAGGAATACTTCTCTCATGAGGGTTTCTCGTTTCATTTTGTGGACGGCCCCAAGGTTCTTTCGACTTTGTATTCCATTAAGTCTAACTCTATTCGAGCTGATGCTTTGCCACCCAAGTTCGTAAAGTTACTAGCGAACTAGCTCTCGTGTCCCTTAACGCTTGTGTCTTCCACTTTGCAATTTTCCTCTCAATGGAAGCAAGCAATAGTTGCTCCCATTTCGAAGAAATCTCGTCCCTCCCTACCTAGTAATTTCCGCCCGATTAGTGTACTCAATTTCCTTCCTAAAACACTCGAAGAAATTTAGGTACACACAAATCATTGAGTATGTGGATGCAGAGAATATATTTTCAGGCTGGCAATCAGGTCTCTGATCCTTCTCGATTTCAGTAAGGCCTTTGATTCGGTGAATCACGTCAAATTGATCTACAAACTTGGCACAAAATATGGCTTCTCCTCATTGGCCGTTGGGTTAATTTCCGCTTTCCTTTCGAATCATGGGCAAGCTGTAAGAGTGCAAAATTCTATCTCCGCTCCATTTCCCTTTTCACTGGTGTTCCTCAAGGTTCGCTTTAAGGCCATATTTTTTCTCCCCCTATGCAAATGACCTCGCTTCTGTTGTTAATAACGCTTCTGTGCACCTGTATGTCGATGAGGCTCAGTTGTACCTTAGCAGACCCATAGGCCTGATCGGGGACTGTCAAATCAATCATGACCTGCAGCATGTATACGAATGAGCAATGGATAATAAGCTTGTCATTAACCAAAACAAGTCTTACTGTCTGCCGATATATAGAAGCATTTTCCCAATATCTGATTTGCCATCAGATCGGTTGAATAATTCCACCCTTGAATATGTTTTAGGCATTCAACTTAATTCGAAATTTAGTTGTTGCGACTACATCAGCGCTTTGATGTGGAAAATTTATGGCAGTCTTCGTCAACTATCTATTTCCTTCAGTTGTCTGTCTGTAGATTTTCGCAGAAAATTGTTGTATCCCATTTTAACTATAGGAGCCTTATTTTTAGCATACTAAACGCAATTTGTTAAAGAAGACCTACTGTATCCTTTAACAACGTCATTCGTTATATTTATAAACTTCCTCGAAGTGCTCGTGTATTTACTCTTGCTACGTTCCTTTTCGGAAGCTCTTCTTCTTCATAGGCTAATTTAAACTAAATCCCCTGCATATCTCTCCTAAAGTACAGTTCTTGCACTCAAATAGAGGTCTTCAATTTCTTGTCCCGATATGTACATACATCTAGGTACGGGTGAGCGCTCTAACTTCGTCCAAGCTGCCCGAAAATGGAACTGTCTTCCAAATTTAAATCAGCTACGGGTTCCGGCCTGACCTTTGCTAAACTATTCAAAGATTACCTCAATTAGTTATTAGATTGTGGTATTTACCCTTAGATCTTTAAATTCTTGTTGCAACGTTTTAAATAATTTTTTATTTTTATTTATTTTTTTTTTCTCTTCTCTTTTCTTTTTAATTTGTTGTATTTTTTTTTCTTTGGGCTCTTTATCTTTAAGTTCTCTCTTGTTTTGATCTTTGCATCCCTTTTTTTATTTAATCATTTATTTATTTAGTATTATATTTATTTTTTATTATTATCTTATTTTACTTTAATTTTTAATATTACTTATGTATTTTTCACCTAATTGTACGTCATTAGATTTTGTAATCTTCTATACGGCGCCTAATAAATGTATTTTGTGTATACTTAGCAAAATAATAAAATGGTTTTAGTTCAGAAAAAGAGATAAATGTCATCGGACCAATTTTACTAGACAGAGTCAACTCTTCGTTATTAACTGTTTAATTTCCGGAGGTTTTGTAGGAATCCCTTATCGTACTTATACCAAAAGTGAAATATTTGAATTTATGCGATAACTTTAAACCGCCAAATATGCTTTCTTAAAAATATTTGGAAAAGGTTATTGATTAAATATAAGGAACAACATAGCAATATTTTTGAATATCAGTCAGGCCTTAGAAAGCAACATTCTTGTGAAACAGTTCGTAGCCGAGTAATAATGGAATGGAGCTAAGCTATTCATAAATTCAAATTAATTATCAGTATTTCCTTAAACATGAAGAGGGCTTTTAAGACGGTGGATATAAATATTCTCATGGATAAATTAGATAAGAGTGGAGTGAGTGGAAAGAAAGCGAATTGGTCTCGGTAATTTCTAACGAACAAATCACAGAGGACTAAAGTAAAAGAATTTATGTCAGGAACAATAAACCGTGCCTTAAGAGTACCCCAAGGTTCTATCATGGAAGCATTGCTGTTTCTTATTTATATTTATAATGCGGTAATATTCTGGACCACTATATATAAAGACTCTTTGTAAATAACGCATCATCTGTATAATTACAGATGACAATGTGAATTTTAAAGTGAGAGTAATTTGACTAGAATCAGCTTTGCAACTGGGTAAAAACGAATAAGTTAAAGCTTAATAGTGCAGAAATAAAAATGATTGTTACTAACAATTTTAATGAAAAACTTAACATCTATTGTTGGTATCGCTATTCAACAATTTAGAATTTATAGACAATACACTAAATTTCAAAGATCATTTCAATTAGATCTGTAGAAAACTTTCATAAAACAATATACTACTTCAGTAGAGTGATAGGTAATCTTTGGACTTAGATTTAGATTTAACGAGACTTTAGAAATTAGAAAATAAAGCATTATGGCTTATTCTATGTTTTGGCGAAAGGACATCAGTAAAATTAAATTTTAACATGCTATGCTGATGTAAAACAACGAATTGTGTTTAATGTAATTAATTAATATTTTTAAACTAAAGAATAACTTGTTTCCCAGATATTTGTGCAGAAACGTAAATCTGGTTAATGATATGCAACCGTATCAAATACGAAATAATATGGATTTCAGACTTTTTATACAACTTTCAAAACTCAGAATTTGATTATGTACAGAGGCATTCACCAGAAATTGCGGGTAGATCAAAAGGCTACTTTTTTATTACGAAATAACAATTTTATGTTTTGATTATTTTTTTTTTAATAATTATGTTAATTAAAGTAAAATTTATTATAATACAGTGACAACTTTTTTTATTATGTTCGTTCCCCCAAATTTTTCAAACTAGGTACGCCACTGGTTGTCTTAGAAATTCATATAAAATTTCTTTTCAGTGACGAAAAAATTAGCAGTTTTCCAGTTATCTATGACTACTAATCCCGATAATCTCGAAATTTTAGCTTTAGAAATCTAGAATATCAGGGAGAACGGTGTTCGCATATTCTGAGTTATATCTTTGTAACCACTCCACAAAAAAAAAACATAAAAATATAAAATATATTTTTGGAATCCTTGAAATAGCCCTTTTAAACGATGTCCTATACCATACAAAAAAAATTTTTTTGGGAGGACTCGGCTCACCTTCATAGAAAATTTAATAATCCTTCACTGTCAAAATATGTGCGCGTCACAAAGATCTAACATTCTGTCAAATTTCAAATTCCTACGTCATGACGTAGGATCTTATAAGAATTCCGTTTTCTTTTTGATTTGAGGTACGGAATCCTAAAAATATATGTGGAATTGGACTACCGCCATGTTGCTATAATACAAAAATTAAGATAATACTTAGAAAATGGTCAAACAGTAAAATTCAGTGATCCGGTGAATTTATCTAACTAACAAACAAAAAGTTCCATGCGCTCTACTATAATATTCTCTCTTAAGATATGTCAGTTCTAGTTCTACTACTTACTCGACCTTATTCAAGCGCGTAATGTTTCAAGGATAGACTCACGCGAAATTTCTAGGAAGTGAGTTGAAATGAATCGTTAACTTACAGGCTAGCAAAGGTTAATATACTGAAATCAATACTTTGTCAATGAAATTTCTAAATCTAAAAATTGTTAATAAAGCAATCGAAGAAAAATTAATTGCAAGACAATTTATTTGAAATCTAAAGCGTTTCGGTTTAATTTTAATGCGCAAAAATACTATTACCTGTCAGTCAACAGTCAGAGCACTAATAAACACGTAATCAGTGTATAAAAAACTGTTGTGTCGCTTCTACTTCCACTGCACTTCAAGTAATAAAATTTTATGCTGAAGGTGGGTGATTATTTTAATGACCTCGTTACCGCACTTACTCATGAGCTTTTTGTTTACTAGATGAGTAATGAGCAATGATTCTGTAAAGAATTTACAACAGTGACAGTGTGAATTGTGCTTTACAAATCTCGTGATTGTTTACCTGTTGGAAAATCTATTGGGTCCATAGACCCCTATTAGACCGGATGTTTTATATCTATTTATTTATTTTGTTTACGCATATAAAGATGATAGATGCTTTATAGTGCAATTATTAACGAAAGAAATATGACTCTGTCCTTAATAGCGTTCGAAAGATGAGTTAAATAATTTTTTTGAGATTTACTTGACAAAAAGTTCATCGGGCAGTAAAAAGGTTCAAATTATTAGCAATTTCACAGATTTCTACATATCGATTGATTACATCGAGAAATCCAACGACAGTAGATGTGAAAAAACTTTTTTTTTTCCCCAATTTACTGAATTTTGAAACATGGTTCTGAAATAAGGATCTGAGGAAAGCGGTTAAGTTTGCAAGGTTTTATGTTTGGTTGAATATGATGCCTATGATCATGACATAGCCTAAAAAATCTCAGACATTAGTTTATTATTTTAAAAATAAAATGATCCTTTCGAATCAGTACAGTGAACCTCTTTAGGATATAAAATATCACGTGGATTTATCGATTAAGCAAACTGCGAAAAGAAAATTAAACGTCAATAAAAAATTTTTGTTTTTTAATAAAACTTGACCAAATTTCTTATACAGTTTTAAGGTTAAACACAAATATTACTTTTCAACAAAACTTCGACAAAAAAAATATTTTCACAAAATACCATATATTTATAGGGTTTTTGCACTACAAAAGGTGGGGTAGTTGTGATTTTTATACATGCTACTTAGCTCCGGGCCCCGATGAAAAATCCAAGTTTCCACCCTATCAAGGGGTCTTGGAGTAATGGTAAAAAAATGATTTTTTTTTTTTTCAAAATAATTCCCCAAGGGTTGGTTGATCCTATGACAAAAATGGCTTATATAAATTTGAAGAAGACTAAATTCCATACATTTTTTTTGTACAAACACGTTTTTTTGTAAGTCAGATGTGCAGTAAGGAGTTACAGGGGCGGAAACGTGAACATTCTTCCAAAAAAAATGTATACGTATAGTAACCCTTATACAGGGTGTTTCATTCATGGTGGTCCATAGGACAGGAGGTCATATTAGTCACCTAGTCAAACAAAAAATTGTATGGCAAGGGGAGTGGGCTGATGGTGGCGCATATCAACCGTTTCGGTGTTACAGGGTGATTAAGAAAATTCGACAGTCTTTCACAAGATAGCCTGTATTTTAAAAAGTACAAGGTTTCTTTAAGACTTTCTTGGAAAACTCCGGTTAAACAAAACAAAACAAAAAAAGAATAAAAAACACGATGTCTCCTTTTATGTTTTTTGTTTTTTTGTCTTTATTTTAGATGTGAAAGGGCAACGTTTCGGACCTAGGTTTGGTCCATCATCAGGCCCTATGAAACAATAAACAATAAACAATAAAAATATAAGAATGAAGGGTTTTTTTTTTTATTAACAGGTCTTTAAAATTTTTAAAAAATGTGAGAGGAATTAAAAAATTTTTGTACTCTAGAAGTATAAATAATCTTAAACAACATGGTAAAAGTTTAACGTTAAAATGAAAAGCTAGATTCTTAAAGATTAAAACGATGGAATTTGTTTTTTTTTTTTTTTTTTTTTTAGAAGAAGAAGAAATTTATGTGTAAGGAAATTATTTTAAAGATTTTAATAGTATAAGTGGTGGAGACAAAAGATCACAGTATCAACGTGCAGATCACTTACATGAACCAAAAATCAAACAACAAAAAACACTGTAGACACCAAGTACGTTAAAAATAATAAATGAATAAACGGATAAAATCACAAATTACTAGTCAAAAATTAATGGTCAAAAGAAATTAACAATTATAAAAGTTATAAAAAACGAATGAATCAGCAAACAATGAAATCACAGAACATATCACTAAGAGTAATCTTGTAAATCTAGACAATGCTCCAATTATATACAAATACCGAGCGGAGGTTCACCGGCTGATCGATCTTGCTTATCAGCAAAAATATATATGGAGAGTGCATTCAACCCAACTGTGATTGCTCGACGATAATGTGTCATATATATGTATATATATATGTGTGTACTATTTCATTATGAGCAGCAATGATGCTCAGAAGAATTTTTACGTAATATCATGTAGTATGATGGACCAAACCTAGGTCCGAAACGTTGCCCTTTCACATCTAAATTAAAGACAAAAAAACAAAAACAAAAAAAAACATAAAAGGAGACATCGTGTTTTAATTCTTTTTTTGTTTTGTTTTGTTTAACCGGAGTTTTCCAAGAAAGTCTTAAAGAAACCTTTTGAAATAACACACCCGGAAAGAAACGACCAATTGCTAAAAAGTACAAGGTGTAACGTTACTTACAGAGCTCATTGTATGCCTTTCCAACTATTGCTCAACCAAGAATGATCACGTTTCCGCCGTAACTCCTTACCATACATCTGACTTGCAAAAAAAAGTGTTTATACAAAAATTTAGGGAATGTAGTCTTTTTCAAATTTGTATCAGCCATTTTTGTCGTAGGATCAGCCATTGATGAATTATTTAAAAGAACCATATTTTTTGTACCCTTAGTACAAGATGGCGGGCCGCGCAGACCTCCTCCTAGGATGAAAACTTGGATTATTCATTGGGTCCCGGAACTAAATAACATATATAAAAATCACAATTACCCCACCTTTCGTAGGGCAAAGGCCTTAGTTAGTCCCTATTAACTGGACTAATTATACAATTTCAAAAATGGCCTACTCCAAAAACTACTTCGAAGATGTAAACACAGTATTAATCGAAACAATTTAAGGAAACAATTTAGATTATGGAGTAGTTCCAGAAGAATCGGAGGAGCGGATTAAAATAATTAAAGCGAGGGATATAAGCCCTTACTAACCAACTTATATGATCAACAAAGCATTATCGTTGAAACTTTGTGCTAATCGTACGAGATCATTACTAGAAAATGTGTCTTTCTTGAATCTATTCTACATAAAACTTTTCATGGAAACTGATCGAATTGGAAGAAATTTTCCCGGACTTCTAGAGACTATTCAATAATAAACGGCCTGAACGTTCTTGTAAATTAACTACAACACATACAAAGATTTAGTGGGTGCAGTTTCCTTGGTGGGAAACAGCCGCCACACTCAGATCTTGTTATAATCACACTTGTAGATATTATTGAAGTGTTTTCAATGTTCGTATTTAGATGTAACGATTTCAATTGCGGAAGTAGCTACAGTGTTAGTCAATAACTGCAGCAGAGATAAGTTCAAGATGGGTTTTTGACGTGAGGCCTTTGAAGATATCGTTTGACAATGTCTTGCTGAGACGAAACCTGGATCGATATTATTATGGATAGTGGTCTTGATATGATCTAGCACTGAGAACTGCTACAGTTGTGCGGAGAGACAGTTTAGTAATCTCGTTTCTGTGGAGTGCTTAACAGGAGAAGCAATATGACCTCGTCATAATGCAGCTGCGTGAAGAACACAGCCTGTTACTGTGTAACGTATCTACGAGAAAGCTAGAATATTAAGCGCAATTCTGTCGAAAAATGCCTCAAGGCACCGGTCCAGGAAGAGCCCTGCGAAATTCCAGCAATTCTCGATTCTGCTAAGTAAAGACCCGAAAACGTAAGGTCAAGGATTTTGCTTGTCCAGAATTTAATTTTCATGTACACCTATGTAAAAATAAATAAAAATAGAACTAACCATGAAATAAACCTTTATTGATAAGTAAAAATAATTGTTGAAATAATAAAAACAGAACCAATAATGAAATAAAACTTTATTAATAAATAATAATAACTGTTCAAAACAATAAAAGACACCGTCCCTGTGGTCGTTCCTTAAACCCCGTATAAATAATCTTTTCGAGTTCAATGGATGACACCGAACAGCTGATTTCCCTCTCTTCCGTCTGACACGAGCAACAGCGAGTGACAAAAGTTGACGTCCGCAGCGAGTAAGAGAAAGATCTATAAGAATCCGAGCAAAGTTTTTATTAAAAAAGTAATCAGCAAAAACCCTGCGAAAACAACAAGGCTATCATCCAAAATCTAATTGGATGCAAGATTCAGCAGCGTTCACCAGCCAGCTAAATACTTGGTTTGCGCAAGACGGGGCCACATTTGGTAGATTTGTGACAAATCGGATTGAAGCATTCTGCAAATTGCATCAATGTGCATCGCTTAAATTTTACAGTGCCAATTGGAGAATTACGATAATTTCATTAATAAGATACTACATAAAGATTGAACTGGCAAAATTACAACAGTCATCGCAGGAAGGAAATTTGAAGGATTGTTAACTTCTTATGGAAAAATCGAAATATTCATATCAAGGCCGACCACGGCATCACGAAAACGTATAGCACGCAAGAAAACAAATCGAATCCGGTAACACGTAAGATAATTATCGCTAATTGTAGTTCCTTTAACTAAACTGAATTAAATTGAAAATTAAAATTAGTATTAACCCACATTTAACAAAGAGAAAAATTATCACTAACTGTAGTTGCTAAAACAACATTAATTTGAATTGGAAATTATAATTAGTACTAACCCATATTTAGCTAAATCATTTTATAGCAGGGCGGCCGCAGATAGGGCACTAGCGTAATTGGAAATGGTTGTACCAATGTAAAGCAAGATCCGAGAACCTCACACAAATATATAATTCAAATCGTAAATAGTTGTCGACTACTCCGTAAAATTCAAATTTCAGCCTAGATGTCCATTTGACATACACCATTTACGCCTTAATTATTTTCTTAGATATAATTAAATGTAAGCCGAATCAACCCCTAGACCAGGTTCAGCTTACAACTGTGTACTGAATATTTGTAGGTGGTACTCTGGTGTATCAACAGCTTGAATAAATGCTAAACCGTAAATGGCGCTAAGACGTCTTTGAGTAGCTATAAGAAAGGTAATTTGACAATATAGACATATGACGTATGTATGAAAATCTAGTTAAGATACCAAACTATAGTCGCTTCGCTAGGCTGTCCCAATGACAACCGGAGCGGTGACCAAATGCTGAGCTCCTATGTGTCGTGGGTGCGCCTATGCAGATGACAACAATATTCATCCACTGTTCATAATGATTATAATATCTAGTACGTACAAAACAATTCTGCATAGAGACGGGGCCACATTTATACTATTGGAGACCCTAGGCGCAAAATATAAATAAGTCTATTTTAGTTAATAAAATAATATATCGGTGCATAAGGGAGACCGGGGACAAAAGTAACAGTGCGGAGAAGGTAGCATGCCCCTTTTTAACGCGTACGAGCATATTGAGAAGTTTTTCTCTACAGTTCAGATTCGTACGCCGGTGCTTTCTTATATCAGTTAGTTTCAGCCGAACATTCATATCAGTTACACGGTGCAGAGCTGAATTTGTATATTTGTGCCACTTATGTAATTTTTTTCTAATTTTGTATTTTTCTAGGAATGCATAGTTAATAGGTACCTACTGGGGTGATTATTTTGACATTTCCTGTATGGCTTTTAGGTAATGACATATTTATTTTAAAATCCATTACCGGGGACAAAAGTAATACGGCACCTCGGGGTGTTAAGTAAAAAAATAAAACTAGTAATTTTCAAAAACTGGGTATTTATTTATAATATATAGTTGAAAATGAGTCATTATAACAATAAAAAATATATAAAACTGATATTATATTGAATTGTTTTCGTTGCTTTAACTTTGAATTATTGTTTGTTAGTTATACAATAATAATGGCCATTTAATTTATTTTTGTAAATATGGCAAGAATATTTATTCTTGCTTTTTGTTTTTATTTATACTAAAAGTTAATTCTTGTTGTTATTAAAATTATTTTTCACTAAATTTAATTAAAACAAACAGTGATAATTTTCTCTCCACTACATGTTACTTTCGTCCTATGCCACCGGAATTAAAGTAACAATCGACATGTCTCTGAAGAAACCTTATAGCTCTATAACAGCTTCATTTAGGAAACTGAAAATTAGGTGCATTTTTAGCGGATTGAGTCAACTTTGTATTTAATTGCATCTTTATTAGGTATGTTACTTTTCTCCCCGGACTCCCCTATGCATTTTTTTGTGTTTTTTTTTTTTTAACAACTTTTTCGACTTTTTCATAATAATAGGCATTTTAGTAACATAAAAATAAAAAAAAGTATAAAAACAAATCAATTCAATTTTAAATAAAAATAAAATAATATCTAAACATTTTTCTTATGGCTTTTGTTTTAGCAAATATGTTTATAATGTCATCATAATTAATCGAGTCCATTAAATCTAATTAATAGCACTTGCATAAGAAATAAGCATCGCCAAAAATATTTTTAAAATTATTTCTACGTTCGGAAAAATATACCTTAACCCCATCATCGTTTATAAATTAATTAAAAAATTTTCTTCCTTAATCATTATTAAAAATTGTTTAGCTTTATCAATAAATTTTTCTGAGTCAATAACAGCCTACCATAAGTTTGTTAAATTTTCTTAAAAAATTTCAAACATATCGAATAGCTTGTTGCTCTTTCATTTATTTCCAAAATTAACTTATCGCGGGTGTCTCGTATAAGAATTGTGAGCCAACATCGCGCGTATTTTGTGTACCTTTTTGCGTGATTTGCATATATTTCACTATAGTAATAAAGGAAAAAATATAGGCCCAATAATGGGGCAACAAATGTGGATTACATACGGTCATGCGGTTGAGAATGTGATAAAATCTTGGAAATAGAAATAGAAAAATATAAATAAATAAGAAATAGCGATAATTTAAGACAAGTAAACAATTCTATTTCAAATTCTCACTATTCTACTGTCGTTTAAAGTATGTAGATAGAGGGAGCGAGAAAGATGATACGCCAATATATGCTCAGATATATGGATTTTATGCAATCCATTCAATCCTGTTGGTTTTATATTCAAAGGAAAAAATCTTAGAATATATAACAAACAGGACTGCTTATAAGCTAAATGAAGTGAAGCCGGCCGATCGAGATATTATTAGCGGTTTTCAGCCTCACTTCTGTACACGAACTTGTTACGATACCCGCATTTGTGTTTATTATAATATTCTAAGAAAAGAACAAGATAAGATGCAGGGTTTTTATGAAAAAACTAGCTTTCTTAATCACCCTGTAAATCCGAAACGATTGATATGGCCACCCCCTGCCATAGGTACAATTTTTTATTTAGCTAGGTGAGTAGATACTCTCACCTCCTGCTCTATTAGATGAAATACTTACTGTCAACGTGTTCGTCGTGATTTCACTTAACGTTTAATTGTGACACTACATTGTCTTATATTAGAAGAGAACTTTTGATAATGAAATCTTTGCTTTAAGGTTCACAGAAGTCTTTGATAATAACAATTCTTCAAAACTTTTGCCTAATCTGAAGTCGTATTTTAAACAAATGGGTGAAAATAGACGATATATTTTTCGAAATAAAGATATTGGACAGGGGAGCCACTGCAAGATTAATTATAGAATCGTTAAAATTTTATATGTATATACTCCAATATGCAATACTAATTCCGCATTCAGAATGCAGAGTGGAGCAGATTGGAGCAGATTGAGCTTTGCCTCCAGAGCGAAGCTGTTCACAATACAGCGCAGAGTGAAATTCGAACTTTGAAATTAAACGAAACAAATCGCCATAGCAACGCCAAATCAACATGCGTTGTCAAAATAATATATTCGAAAAAGGAGACACCTTTTGCACCATCAGATTGCTTCGAAACTAGATAAAAATTAACATAGTTTTTTTGGTTTTTAAATAATGAAGTTTGTAAAAAATACTTCTTGTTTTTTATTAGCATTCATAAAATATATTAAATCAGAAAATATCATTAAAACATGTTAGTTATGATAAAAAGAAGTATGGAGCTTTTTCCACGCCATCTACATTTCAATAGTTCAAAATTCCAGTTTGTAAGCTTTCGGAAATGCCAGCATGAAATTAGAATATAACTTGTTTTCATGCAGCTCCACTCTACGCTAATCGGAGTAAAACAGAGACAACCATATGCACTACTGAATGCGAAAAAAAGGATGCCAGTTGCCACTTTACGCTACTCTACTCCACTCTACATTGTGAATGCGGCATAAACCTCATCAGTATGCGGATGATTTACAGACTTATTTGAGTAGTAATATTAATAGCCACTGAATTTTTTTTCTAGAATACATTTTTTTATTATATATTATGGGTAAATGGCTGCATAAAACTACTCAAATTCCTTCTGTTTATATTTAAATTTTTATTTCAACATTAAAAAAACTTTTATGCTGGTAAAAAAAAAAACAATTAAGAAAGTATAATAGGTATAACTTTCAGAAAAGAACTACTTATTCAGCGTTATTACATTGCATGCACATATTAGGAAAATTCGTGCACTGCTCATGTAGCCAACGCAAACACTTAATACAACGTATCCAATCTTCTGTTCGATTCGTCGCAAAATAAGTTTCCAGACAACCAACACATTCATTCTCATCAAAATGATTTTCTTTGTCATCGCTTTCCAGAACTACGGCAATTTCCGACTCCGAACTCAAACTGACTTTCCTTGCTTTCTTGCATGATTTTTTTTTGTATCTTTTCCTTTTGGGCTTGCTTCTTGGCTAACATTTTGTTTTTTTTTTTTAAGGGTCCTTTCTTGCAATTCGTTAATGTTCTCGGATGATGTTAAAAATTGTTTGAACTCCTTTTAATTTTTTCATGGAGTTTAGAAATCGGAGAAATCTGTTGTAGGAGATTTCCTGGATTGGCATCTGCCTTAGAAGTACTTGGGTATGTTGACACTTCCCCACAACCAACATTATTTATGAATTTTGCAGATTCTAATATCAGTGATGAAGGGATATTTGATTTTTGAACTACCATAGCACTCGTAGAAGGGCCTGATTATTTGGTGTTGAAGTTTCTGAGCTTTCCACAATTGCATTCGAAGCTAAAAACGCATGATCGGGAAATGCATCAGGGTTAAACAGGAAAATTCCAGTTGCTTTAAATCCTGATACAGCATTAGATACCGTGCATGATTTCCCCCAACTTTGCGTGAGCATTTGACCGAATTGAAGTCGGGTTGCTTTTCTTCCAGCGTTAGCATGAACCCACTGTTGACAAGCACTATAGAACACTGCTCTATCGAGTGGTTGGAGGTAGTGAGTCATGTGGCTAGGAAGACACAGCAAGACAACATCATTATCCCGAGCCATTTCAAGTAATTCCACAGAGTTAGAGTGCGATGCATGCCCATCAAAGATCAATAGCACCTTACCTGCAGGCTTTCTAGGAATAAAATGATCTCTCGACTTTTGAGACATAAAAATAATGGATCCGGGTGGCGTACCATCTTGATAGTCTTCCTTTTTATATTTCCCCTTGAAAATGCAAGCTGGTGGGAGAAATGTGCCTTCTGCATTGCAACAACTGATGAACGATATTGTTTCTCCTTTTCCTGAGCACATAGTCATGGATACATATTTTTGGAACCTTTTTCAACAACTACAACCCCCGTTTTACTGTTCAGTTGTAGGCCAGTCTAATCGGTGTTATAAATACAGCCTGATTTGTTCACCAAATTAAAGACTAAAGAGGATGTCCATGAGCCCCTACCTGATATTGCTTTACGTTTATAGTGGGTCGGCATTTTTACTAAAAGAAAAAACTACATAATTGAAAGTTGCTCATTTTTACCGCAAATATCTTGGCCATCTCTCCCAATTATATGAGAGAGATGGTCACCAGAGTATAAGCAATCAAAAGGATAGCAAAGCGATGAAATTGAGGCTATTTATGAATTTCCATCTATTTTTAACTTACGTAATGTAAAACACCAAATTAAACATAATTTACAGAAAAACTGCAGTGGAAATTATTGAACACCACGAATTTGTGACAACGTACAATTTCTATTTTGACAAGAAAACTCACTTCTTTAAACAAAGTAAGTGTGTCTTTCCTTACTGCTCTAAAATTCGGCTGCTACTGACACAATGTGCAAGCAAATGTAATCGTGCACGTACAGGTCACAGATTTATTGGCGTTGGCAATCTCACCCGGACTTACCCTATTTACTCCGGCATTATATAGTTCCAGAAAATTTAAAGTTATGGAGTCATAATTAGAGCCGACTCTCAACAATGGAATTTAAGATTTCATGTTCAACTATTGCTCCTAAGGTGCCCGGCAATATACCTAGGGCAGTTTTATAATTTTCTATGGTCTTTGCAATTGAAAGCCTACTAATAATTTACTATAACAACAATTTAGAGAATTACACAGTAGACGACGTTTTGATGCCGAATATTTTAAATACCCATCCGAAGTGGAAGCTTCTTTGTCAGCATATACATATATTACCATTAATTTCAAAACTACATAGATATCTTCTTCGTCAGAAACCATTTGTTGAACAAGTTTTTTAACAAATATGTATTTTTTCATTGGAACGATCCATTATATTATGCAAGTAAACTATATCACTAGCAATCGAGAAGATCAACTAAACCTTCCTAATGCAGAGAGATGCACCTGGCCGATTATGTATAGATTTGACTTATGAGACAATGCATCCAATCCACAGTAGTAATAATATACGTATTAAAATAAGATACAAACTTTCTATAATGACGTTTAGTAAAGATGAAAATTTTTTGTAGAATGTGTGTACGTCACTAGTGATGTGTGCAACTTTTTTTAATATCAAGTAATATAACTATTGCAAATTGAGTACTTTGAATAAATTAATAAAATAACCTTAATATACGTAGAATCTCACTAATCCGGTACTTCAAGAGACCGATACGTCCAATAATCCGGCACCATCCGCCCGCGCTGCCCTCCCCCTTCCGGATTACCCGAACGATAAAATCTTCTTAAATATCACCAAAATCCTTTTAAACTATTCATAATATTGTACATCAGGTCACACTATCTCAATTTTTTAAGAAAAAGATAAATTTTGCTTTGGCCAAGGTGCTGAAAGGAGATGTAAAATTTCTTTAAAATAAAATTCTCATTTCTCCCAAAAATATCAGAGAATCTAGTATGAGTCACACCCACTTAATCTCTTCGGAACAAAACGAAAGTAAATAAAGGCACGTGCTGTTTAAATATCATACGATTGCAGCAACAAACATTAGATACAACTCTCTCAATACATATTAAATAAAAACGTGTTTTCACAAAAGCGCGGGAACATTTTATGAGAGGAAAATCTGAAAACTCCACCCCTTCTCATTTATTTACGAAAATGAATCATTTGCGAATGCGATTCTGTTTCGTTGCATATAATCTCTTCTGTGTCCTACATTCTCATTAGTTAATCTTCGCCGTCGTCGTCAAGCAGTCTAACCTCAAAACTTATCACGTGCATGTGCGTACATATTTACCTGAAGTTTTCAAGTGAGAATAGTGTAGGTAAAAATGTCAAGTGAACGGAAACACAAGACTATAGCTTTGAAAGATAAAATGGACATTTTAAAGAAGTTAGATAGTGGAGAAAACATGTGCAAATTGGCAAAAGAATATGGAGTTGGGCGTGCTACTATACACGATCTTAAAAAAAAAACAGAAGATAGTGGACCACGTGAAGACAATGGAATCTGGACCAGAAAAGCGTAAAACATTAAGAGTTGGTGATTGTCGAAAGATGATAGTCGCTCTCTACATGTGGTTCATGCAAGAGCTTCTAAACACATTCCTGTATCTGGACAAATTCTGAAAGCAAAATCTGTGGTTTTTATAAAAAAATTACCAAAAAGGATGATTTTCATGCCAGTCATGGGTGGCTGGATAAATTTGAAAAGCGATTTGGTATCCGTCTATTAACCTTATCTGGTGAAAAATTGTCAAGCGACGAATCTGCAGTGCAGCCATTTATCAAGCATTTTAAAGACAAATTAGAGGATCTGGGTCTTCTTCCTGATCAAATCTATAATGCAGACGAGAGTGGTCTGTCCTGGAGACTGTTGCCCAATAAAACATTCGTATCCTGTAAAGAAGCGAGCGCACCAGGTCGTAAAGATAGAAAGATAGAATCACATTTATGACGTGTTCAAATGCTACTAGAACACACAAATTGGATTTATTAGTGATTGGTAAAGCTAAAAATCCCAGAGCTTTAAGAACATTTGTCTGCCAGTCTGCTACAAGAACCAATTTAAAAGTTGGGTCACGAGAGAGGTATTCAGTGAATGGTTCCATAAAGACTTTATCTCAGAAGTGAAAAAGTTTATGAAAAGATCCAACTTGCCCATAAAAGCTTTACTCCAGGCTACCCAAATGAACAAGAATTTAGATCAAGTGATGGGAATATCCAAACCATCTTTCTACCATCAAACTGCACACCTTTATTGCAGCCGATGGATCAAAATGTTATCCAGAAAGTAAAGTCCCTGTATAAAAATAAATTGCTCATCCATATTATTTCTTGGGATGGTGACATAAGGCAGAGTCTCAAAGAATTGAACTTGAAGGATGTTGTATTCTCTCTCGCTCGCGCATGGAGCTCTGTTTCACCTGACTTAATCCAATCATCATGGAAAAAGAAATGGTCTACAATGAATGCTGTATCACAAAAAATAGAAGAATGGGATCCTGAAGATAATCTACCTATTTCCGATTGGTTGCAAAATTTATCAGAAAGAGGATTCGAGACAAGTGAAGAAGATTGAAATTCTTGCTTTGAGGGGGACTGAAGAAACAGTGCAAATTATGACAGATGAAGAAATATGTGAAGCAGTGCAAGAAGAAGAAAGCCTTGTAGAAATATTGGAGCCACCAACTACTAAAACTGTAAAAGTAAAACCAGATATAGCATTTAATTGTTTCAATACCTGCATAACATGAGCTGAAGAAAACAGTGTATCTACTAAAGATATTATAATTCTTCGAAATATGCGAGAAAGGTTTTTAAACAAGGACTACAAGTTGCACAAAGACAGACCTCCATTAAGGATTATTTTAGAACTATGTAATTAATTAATTGTGAGATTTGTTACAGTTATAAAAAAAAGTGTAGAACATTAACACAAATATATTGTATTCCCTTTATGAACTGCTTTATTTTATTTACTATTTTCTATACAATCCAGTAATCCGAACATTCCAATAATCCGACACCCTCTGGTTTTTAATAGTGCCGGATTAGTAAGATTCTACTGTACTTATAAAATGTATAAGCATGATGTATGTAGTATATCAACGTTTTATGGATGAAAAAAATTACGTTTTTGAAAACCTTTGTTATTATAATATATGCACATGACTTAATATTAAATCTGAAAAGGTAGAAATGCGAAAGGATTTCTGTCATAACCCGTTCAACAGTTCGAGTCAGGTTGAATGAAATTGAACATTTATGCGAAGAGAAATGGTAAACACTTAAAACAATCTGCTATGGTAGCAAGTGAAAATATGTGTACATAGTAGTACTATATGTGAAGCTTACCATCTGACAACCATTCAAACCCTTTTATCCCTAATGTTTCAAATATTTTCAAGACATTTTATATGGAGCTTACAGAGGTCAGTACACTCGAGTTGAAAATATCAAGAGCTTTTAGGTAATTGCGCTTTACTTTGAAATTTTCTTGTCGTTGTTAAATTATTTCACCGTAAAGGGTTTTATTCAGAGAATTGATTAAATGTAGTTGGTTTGCTTTTGCAATTGAAGCTATTTCAACAATCGTTGCCTCAATTGCTAATTTGTTTATTCAGACAGATTAACTACTATATTTATTTATTTATTAAACAATTTAAAAGATAGCAAAAAGCTTTAACTGCTTTAAAGTTAATCTAAAAATAGTAGGCTACAAAAACAAAATAAAAGAAGAGAAAATTACAAAAGGGTTAATGAATTAAAACTAAAAGACTATAAAATAAGAGCATACAACACTAAAGCCATAAGAATAAACTAATAGAATAAGAGATAAAAATTAAGAATTACAAAGAAAATTACAAGTAAATAAAAGTGTAAAATAAAATAAGGAGTAAAAATTCGGATAGTAAAATATTTATAAAATTATAAGAATATTAGTAACTAGAAGCAAAAGAAAAAACACAAAAATATACCTTAAACATGTTAATAAGCAAAACTACCCAAAATAAAACTTAAGGCCCTAGGCCACACTAGGATTTTCCAAAAATCGTTTTTTTTTTAAGGTAGCTTAGTATCTATAAAATTACTAGGGGAAACCCGTCGGTGTTGCCCGGTGATAATATAGATACCTAGATTGGAGTAGGGGGGTGGAGTGGTTAGAGATGCATAATATCTAAGCTATTATCTGACTCGATCACGCGATTCCTTACTCTGGAGTTTCACTCTGTGTATGTATGTGTGTGTGTGTGTATGAGTGTGCATGCAAATATATTCATATGTGTGGGAGAGTGTAGCTCTCCACCTCGACGCCTTCTCAGGCAGCTATGAAGTATATAGTGAAAAACAAAAGGTTTGGATGTTAACACCAAGAAGAAAGAGGTAACCCGATTTAGTCCATTTTTGAAATTTTATTTACCAATTGGTATGAAAACGCCACGTACCCATTTTTGGACTTAATTAAAATTTTTTTCAGCTTTCTACGTCGACGTATGAAGCACTATTGAAATATATAGTGAAAACCGAAAGTTTTGCATGGCTACACCAAAAATAAGTCGCCCGATTTAATCCATTTTTGAACCTGTATTTGAAATTTTCATGAAAACGCCGTGCAGAAAATTTGAGCTCTCCACGTCGACGCGTTCTCAGACAGTTTCCAAATATATAGTGAAAAACTAAAGTTTTGTATGGCAACACCAAAAGGAGGTCGCCCGATTTGGTCCATTTTTGAGCTTATCTTTGCAATTTTGATGAAAACGCCATGTAAAAAATTTCACATTTCCACGTCGACGCGTTCTAAGGCAGTTTTTTAAATCTTGATAACAGCGCCATCTATTGTGTCCAAAACTATCCTATCTTTCAAGCTGGAACCAACCAAACACATCCGTAGCGAGCTACTATAATGAGCGCAGCGGTAGGCTGTGCATTTAAAAAGGACGTTATTCGACTAATTGTTATTTTTGTCGACGTTCTTGGACAAATATGATTTCTTTTTCCTCAGTAGTGATTGATTTCGTCGTACAATGAGTGATAAAGTAATGTACAATTGTAAAAAGGATCGAAATCAACTCCCGGCAAGAAACAGAGAAACTCCCGAAGAAGACCATTGAATCGTCATGAACTGGAGGCACCAGATGACTTGAATGTAAGTAGATCCGAAAAAAAATTAAACTTTAATTAAAGCACTAACGATACAAGCACATAACTTCACATCACAACTTCACATCACTTAACTTCACATCAGAAGTTTTTAGGGTTGAGTATGTCCTTCGGATTCTTCCCACCAGTCACATCTCACCACCGTAATGTTGGGTCGTCCTGTGTGTTCTTGTCATCATTGTTGATGATGTTTAGGTCCCATAAGATGTATATGCCATCAAAAAACTCTGACTATATTGATAGTGACTATCAATATACATATAATAAATGTTGGCTCCTTCAAGATGATGCACCCGTCAATTCGTGTTGGTTCGGAGGGCATGCCTACTTGTATATCGTGGTACGCATTATTGGCATGCCCATATGATAGATATGACTTGATAAGGGTGGAGTCGGGAGGGTAAAAAAAAATTATAATTTCTACCATTTCTTGCTGTAGACAAAGTGGGTGGATGAAGATCTACATGACTGCCTTGAATAGTGATTACCTTAATTTAGCGTTTAGCTTGACATACAGTGACGCACAACTGCACATATTTACCAACATTTACAACCACATATCACAACCTAACGCCACTTCCTAATCAATCGTCCTATTCAATTGTCCTAACGCCGCCTAATAAAGTTTACAATTCGCTTCTTGCCTAAATATATTCCCAATTTTCTTTAAATTTGCCAAATTTTTGCCTTAAATTTGCCAAAATTTTGCCTTAAATTTACCTATTAATGTTCACAATTTGACACTTACCTAAAAATTTTATCTTAAATTTGCCTCAAATTTGCCTCAAATTTGCCTATTAAAGTTCACAATTCGATACTTGCCTAAAGATATTCGCAATTTTCCTATAGATATTCGCATTCTTCCTAAAGATATTTACAATTCTCCAAAAGATGTCCACAATGTCTCCAATGATGCTCCATTTTCGCCTAAATTTTGCCTAATCTTATCTTTAAATTTGGCTAAATTTTGCCTCAAATTTGCCTAATAAAGTTCACAATTCGCTACTTGCCTAAATATATTCCCAATTTTCTTAATATTTGCCAAATTTTTGCCTTAAATTTGCCAAAATTTTGCCTTAAATTTGCCGATTAAAATTCACAATTTGACACTTACCTAAAAATGTTATCTTAAATTTGCCTCAAATTTGCCTCAAATTTGCCTATTAAAGTTCACAATTCGATACTTGCCTAAAGATATTCGCAATTTTCCTAAAGATATTTACAATTCTCCAAAAGATATCCACAATGTCTCCAATGATGCTCCATTTTCGCCTAAATTCTGCCTAAATCTTATCTTTAAATTTGCCTAAATTTTGCCTTAAATTTGCCTATTAAAGTTCACAATTCGACACTTACCTAAATTTAGCTTTAAATTTGCCTTAAATTTGCCTACATAGAAGGACTTGAATGATTGACAAGCAGCGCCGACAGAATAAACCCATTGCACCTAAGGACCTAGAAGTGATATAATTAATGTGAGCAACAAAATGAAGCTTGCGATCGAATATTACTCCCAAATCTTTTCAGGGTAAATGCCTGGGGATAGACATATTATGAATTATGTAATCAAAACAAATAGTATTGTGTTTACGATAAAAATATGTACAATTGCATTTGCGAACATTAATTTCAATGCAATTATATTATTTTTCATTTATAATAAATCCTTTTGTAGGGAGACCTTGTCAGTAACATTTTTGATAACTCTAAGCATCTTCTAGTATCGTCTGCAAAAATGTTAAGCAGTTGAATGAAATTTCGGGTGGTAGGTTATTTATGTAAATTAAAAATCTCAGGGGCACAAGTATTGTGCTCTGACAGACGCCTGAAATTTGTTTGAAAGGAGAAGATTAGTGACCATTGAAGACAACGATATTATCCCTATCTTGCAATTAAAATGAAAAGACCGATATTGTGTTCGGGTTGAAGACTATCTGCGCCACTTTCAAATGGCATAGCTTATGATTTATTTTGTCAAAGGCTTTGCTATATTCATACATAAAAAATTCTTTGATTCGAAATTCGATAGTTCAAAAATCATGGAAAATAAAAAAATATATATAAAAAAAAAGAATAAGTCAAATACATAGTTTTGTATAAAATGCCTTAAAAATATTTTTTTCAGCTATTATTAAATTTTAAAACTTAAGTATAGTATAGACTAAAAATGAAATCATGGAGCTATCCAAAAAAAATGTTTTTATTTTATACTTTTTAAAGCATTTTATATAAAATTATTTAACTAAAAATAGTTTTTTTTTTCTGTTTGCGTAAGTTCACGTGACCTGGTACAAAAGTAAAACAAAGAAAATGTTCAATCAAAAATAAAAACGAATCGTGGAAATTTGGTTACCAATAAATAGTTTCGACAATTTTCTTGAAACTTGGCCCAAATACACAGTTCGGATGGAATTAAATCATTTTTGATTGATTTCAATCAAGCCGTTCTTCTAATTAAAAATGGACTCCTTAATAAAAACTTGACTTGTCCTGTTTGGGCTCCTTTTTACGCGGTGAATATTACTCGGATTGAGGTAAATCAACGATGATTCTTTAGGTTTCTTCTAGCGATCATATTGTTCTGCCTCTATAGTCGCAAAGGCTTAATCTACTTTCTTTAGACAATCTAGATAAATAAACTTAACTGTTCCAGAGTCGTTTTCGCTTTGGATATTTTACAGGACGTTATTAACTCCTCTGAACTTTTGGCGGCTCTTAGCATTTCAACTCATCCTCGTATTATAGCTTTTTCCAACTTCTTCATCACAGCACTAATTACGATATGCATGAGCCGAAATCTGCGATGTCTCGCCTTTATAATGTCGCATTGATTTTAATTTGACTAAAGCCCAAATCAACAGTCAGCTAAGAAAGTTTTCATGGTTTTCTGACAGTAATATTTATTTTATACTTTATTATATTTATGTACATTTTTTATAAGTTCTTATTGTTATTTCTAAGAATTATTTTAAGGCTTTGGCAAACATGAAGTGAATAAAACTTGACTATAAAATTTTTCAACACATTTTCACTTGATTTGATCTGTACATATTGAAACTTCTTTTGTATACCAAGTTTCAATAAACTCGATTTGGTAGAGGGCATTGTTAGATGCTAAAAGACCGATGGATACTTGGCGTTTATTTTTATGCAAATTTCAAAAAACAAAATTTTGTCACATCAAGTTCTTAAGATGTCAAAAAATTATCACACATGGGTTGCCACCCTATATACGCATCAGGTAATCCTCGAATTTGCACGGGGGTATCTGTTTTAATTCTATCAGTGTTACATTAGCAAGCCACACACTGAGAAGATAACCTTTAGAAATTACATGAGGCTTTGCTTGCAGAATTCCGGCAGGGGTTCAGGTGACCCTATCCCAAAGCACGGAGGCCAAAGCACCCCATTGTGCTGTCCTGCTGGAAGGCCATTCACTAAAACCTGTCCTGTCCTCTTAATGAAGCGCATCAGGTCTTGGAGAGGCAGGTTTTTGAGCTCATCCACAGATAGAAGGGCAGACCCTAGAGTATCCAGCCTGCACCGGGCGAAGGCCGGACACGCACATAAATACGTTCGGCTGTATCGGGCTCTCTCTCCAGGTTGGATAGACACTCAGGGCTGTCAACAACTCCCATCCTTGATAGATGAGTGTGAAGTGAGCTGTAGCTGGTAATGATGCCAACCACAGTTCTACATTGTTTCCTTTCGAGTCCCATGAGAAAATCGGAGATATTTCCATTGAGCCCATCAAGAAACAGATTTGTACACCTGCAAGTATTTAGGTTCGCCCATCTCTGCTGATGCATTCTACGAACATCCGCTTTAATGAGAGACCCGATACTCGAGGTGGCAATGCCTGCGGTGGGTTCCGGTCCGAGGAACGGAGAAATAGAGGCAGCCCTAGCTAAAAGGTCCGCCCTTTCATTCCCCATGATCCCCACGTGACCAGGAGCCCACAGAACGGACACCTTGTTGTGGATACACGGCTTAACCACAGAAGCTCTGTAGTCCCCCCAGTAACTTAGATGTTATCCGAGGGCCACTCAGAGCCATCAAGGCTGCCTGACTATCCGAGAGGATAGTAATGTCCTTCTCCTAAATTTGCGTGTTAAGAGCTAACTTCGCTGTCATCGATATGGCGAAGACTTCAGCCTGGAAGACAGTGGTGTGTCTACCAAGTAAGTACTCCATTCCAATATCAGGCTCAGGAAAATAGACACCCGCCCCCGCCCCCTCATTAGTGAGAGAGCCGTCGTTGAAAATTTTTAGAGTGGCCCGGGGAAGGCTCGATAAGGCACTTCCCTCATTCCTCGATTTCCTTACAGGAAAGCTCTGGCATACTGGCCAGAGGGATTTCCAAGTCCATCCCGAACGCCGGAGAGCAATGAGAAGAGCCAGTCCAACCGTCCCCCCAACATCCCCATGAGCGCAACCTGCACACAGCAGGGGTGGCAGATTGAGTAGGACCTCCAGAGCAGTAGTAGCCCTAGATCGCATGGAGCCCGTAATACCAAGCAGGCCTGCCAGCTTACGGATCGCAGTCCCCAAAGCGTCCTCGGCCACCATACACAGGAGGCATGGTTGCGGATCTTACTACCTAAAGTTTTTCGCCCACACACTACACCATCCTTCTCGCAGGATTGCGGGCATGTTTTTGAGCTTTCAAATGACGTGAAAAAAGGAATAAGAATTGTTCTTGCTTTTAGACCAGAAGTGTAGCTATGTGTAAAATTATGAACGTTTCAAATGCCGTTCCGAATTCTTTTAAATGAAAGTTTATCAAAACGCATATCTTAAGAAATTTATATGAAATGTTCAATGACATACCTAGTGGCTCGAAATTTATCAGACTAGAAACTATCGATTAAAAACATCCGAGACGGAAAAATTTTGATAGTGCATATCACACTGGTATAAGGCTTCATCTATGAATTATTGTTCATGAGGGAAGACAGGCGTATTGGGATCTAAGAGCTGGCAGAATGGTTTAATATTTCTTATATGTCGAAGAGCTCAAGTCATTTTAAGCAAAGATTTAGGAATTAATATAAAAATCTACCGTGGCCACATAAAATAGATTGAAACCGTTTACAAAAAATTCCAAAGCAAAATTCAAAATAAATTAAATCGGGAAATTGTTGCTATCAAAGCAAGCGGATATCCGATATCGTATGTGGGAAATGTGTCAGAGACGCGATGTTAGGAACAGTTGAAAGAAAAAATTCTATTATAATATAGATGTTGAAATAATTAATATATTTTTTTTTACTTTTACAAGTAAGAAATGAGAACACTGTGCTAACTGAACCCGATCTCCCCTACATTGCTTCTTCATCGATATCATCTGTACAACCCTCTCATGCTTTCCTTTTTTGTATTGCCTGATACAAGATCGTGTTATTCTTTGAACCTATATAATGAAATTACTTTTATCTCTCTTGAACGTAATTCTAAAAAATACACTAATATTCGAGTGATTTAACTATAAAAAAATACCGGGAGTATTCTAACAACTCAATTAACATTTTCCTAAAAAAATTACAGTCTGTACAATTTTTACAGCTGTAGATTACCAGAAATATATAAAATTTTATTATCATCATTCTCCACACATTACGAACTTATCAAATTTAATGTCATGCGCCTTATCAATGCACACTCAAAAGTGTTGTATAATTTTAAAAACCGATTGAAAGTGACAAATCGAAATTATCTGCGACAAGAATTTCAAGTGATTTTCAAAAATCACCTTCGCCTATTTTCGTTTGATTAAAATTTATCAGCTACCGTAGCCGAATGAAGTACTTACCTACCTACATACCGCTAATTATAGAATTTTTTTTATAGAAGATTCGGATAATGAGCTTTTGACTTATTCATGATGCATCATGGAAGGTTGACATCATCATTCACGTGTTGATAAGCGCTTTCTCTAATTACTTATACTAGAAACGTTGGCCGGCGGCGTTAGATTATTTTTAATAAATATGCAAAACTGTTGTAGTCAAGGCTGGAAGTGTGATGTAATTCATAAACTATTATCTCTATTCTCTTGCCTATTCCTTCATTTCTAGCAAATACGAGTTTTAAATATAAATCTTAAGTAGGTACCGATATCAGATAGAAAATTCTTGAATTTCAAGGCGTTGAAGATTAATTTAATGGACAATCGATGTTAAAGGATAAATTTCCATGAGAAAATCTTTGTACATCATATACAAGGCCGTTCAGTATTAATTATTAAACATGCGACTTGGGTTATTTTATTCAATTTTTTAAATTTATGGGTATACTTTAATTAATCCATAGTTAATAGTAATTAAACACTCTTAGCAGATCAAATAAATAAAAATACAGCAAAAATGGAAAAAACCTTGTCCCCAACAGGATGAAAGAGGCTCCGTGAAAATTTAATACGAATAAAAAAAGTTGAGAATATGTCAAATGCGTCATAAAATTTTGTTCAAAAAATACACGCAGTATAGATCGTGTGTGTGGGTAATTAAAAAAAAACACCCTGTATCTTAATAAGTACTGGGCGTACGGTCACAGTTAAGAGCTCATTGTATGTAGAACTTCATGGCCTTTCCAAAGACTGCTAAACTATCTCCACACTCCGCTCCATATGTGCTATCTGCAGCTGTTAAAGAGTTATTAGCTCAAATTAAAGAGGAGAATCTACAGTTAATAGTTTTTATAAAAAAGAAGTTATGGTAATGACCGTTTTGCAAAAAAAAAAAAAAATAAAGGTCAAATTAAAAAAAAATGTAAAAAAAAAACCGAAGTATTTTGTTTAGACCCAAGTAACTCCTGAGAGGAGCGGGGTATTGGGCTGGTTGAGAAGTCCTTTGAAAGGCCATAAAGTTCTGCAATGAGCTCTTATCTGTGACTGTGCGCCCAGTACTTTTTCAGATACAGGATGTTTTGTAAAAAAACTAGCTTTTTTCTCTCTCAAACTGCCACTAACAATTTTAATATGTTTTTGAAATTATTTGCACCATTTGTTGTGAAAACGACATAGTTAAAGTAAAATTATTGAAAATTCGCAACGATCGCTTCAGATCTATTTGAACAGTACCTATAGACGTGCATTTAAACTTAATTCGAAGAAAATTTGTTACATGTCAAATATTTTAAATGTCGTGTGAACTACGAACGTCTTCAAATTGTCTGAATTTCCGCAAGTAAGTCTGGTTAAAATGACATTTGCCATTTGCGTGAATTTGGAGTCAATCAAGTCATGTCTGTCTCGCGCTTTACATCAGTACCAACTAACATTGGAGGTTGAATTTGCTATAATCGAGGAATGCTCGACCTATATTTTAGTTGAAATTGCGTAAACTCAAAAGCCACTCTCCTTTGAGATAAATTAAGAAGAAAATATTAAATATTAATAATTCCTACCCTTTCGTTACGGAATAGACCAATGCAGAAACTCTTTGTGGGACCGGAGCAAAAGTAAACGTATGTAAAGCATCGTATCGCTGTGGACGGCCAATTTTTCGTGCATTTCTATATACATAACTATCTGTGGAGGAGGAGTAGAGCAATGCAGTTTTTTTAGTTGTATTTGTGTTATTCGGGAAAAAAGAGATAGGTGAAAAGAAAGGGGGGGGGAGTAAACCACCCCCATAGAGGTTATCCAGAATGGGGCATGTGGGGTATCAAATTAAAGGTTGAGAAGAGTATAATCGAGTGGCGGAGTTATTTTTTTGATCTTGTAAACTGCATACAGACGTTTTTACACCGTTAAAAAATGCTTTTTTGGCACTTGGGTCATGTACACCCCCTTCCTTTATTTTGCCTGTTCTTTCTTTCGTATGCATTAGGTTGGACGAAATATTAACTGTTTCATAAAATTTTATATAGAATTTTATGGCTGTTGTGATCGGTTTTTTTTTTTTTTTTTGTTAAAGTGGCAAATTACCCGGACGTAACGGTTCTTCACAAACAAGAGATTAAAATAAAGCCAGTTTTTCACTCAAAAAACGGCCATTTTCAACTTTAAAAAGGACTGGTACATTTCTTTTCGAGTTATCTCCGAAATTAATTATCAACTATAAAAACTAATTAGATATGTAATTAGGGGACAAAATGCAGATTTCATTCTACAGACATGCTTTAACGTTTATATTTGAAAAAATTATAGAGTCTCTTCTGTTGTGGAAGACGACCGAATTCAGCTTTTTTCGGATCACCTCAAATTATCTTGACACAACAAAATCGATATTGCTACATAAGTGTTCGATGGATTTCAATATATCTTTTACCCTTAATATAACTAAGATATCCGGAGTAAATTTAAAGGATTAGCCCAGGGGACAGGGAGGGGTAGAGATAAAAACGACAAAGTAAGTTTTCGAATTTTTTGAAAAATAAATTTTTTGAAATCAAATTTTTAGTACCGCAATTAACAAGGAAAGCTAAATTATGGAGTAAGTTACAACCCTTATTTGCTTTAAAAATAACTCTAAACGCTAATTCTAAACAGATTTTTATGCGAAATTTTTTAGAAAAATCTCCGATCTTGGTAGAATTAAAATATAAAAGAGTTGTTTAGGACATCTTTTATTAATATTCTTTTAAAAAATTATGCTCTCCCAACGTTTCGACTCTCAGTTTTTGAGTCCTCTTCATGGGGCTGTAGAACAGTATAAACATATGTAGACCACTTTTTGAAAATATAAACAAAATTACCTTAAGGTTATAATAAACTCAATAAACTACAATCCGATTATAATTACCGAATCTAGTTCCGTAACCTACTATGTTTTATCGATCATTACATTACATTCAACGCCATCTTTCTTCTATATTTCTCAGCATTTAAGTCACTTTCTTTCTCTTAGAGCTATCTATAATCTGTCAACTTTCCTTTTAAAAAGAACTATCATTATTCGAAGTCATTTAGGAACAATTAACAACATTAGATTGCATGGTTCACTTAAATTTTTCGCCCCAAATTTTCAACCTGAAAATTGATTTTGGAAACTTCGTTCTACGAAATAACAGTTATTTCTATTTTCAATTTTTTCCTATAAGTGAGATCATAAGAAGATTGACTATATCAATTTTCGGCATTCCCATATTTCGTTTTCTTATTAAAAAAAAAATTGAAATGTAAAAAAATTTACATTCCCATTGGACGCCACCTGGTGACGTACCATACAACATATCTGTTTTATCGTACACAATTTGTTTGAGCCAATTCCGTTGCTTTCTTCAAATTCTATAAGCGTTTAACTTCAACAAGTCTCTGAGCTCATAATATATGTATGTGAGCATAGGCCACAATGACCATATTTCTGTGGGCGTTCATTAGGCCTTCAAAGTAAATATTATTAGTAAAAAAAATAACGTAATAATTCCTTTTTAATTTTTTTCATAGGAATGAAGAAAATTTTGAAATAAATAAGTAAAATTTCCTAAATCTGAAGCAAATTTTCTTCCTTTTTTTCCAAAATTTTACTCAACTTCGAAGTCAAATTCAAGGAAATGTATGGACCTTGACGTTGATACTATTCCCAAATATTCCCTGAATGATTGCATATTCGATTATGTTTGTCCTTAAAGTCGGAATTTTAAAGAAAGTTATCCTCGAGCCAAACTGGACTAAATGAGCACGTTTAGGGAATTCCCTCATAATTGAAATTACGTATTTCTGCCTTCAAAGTCAACGGAAACAAGAAGTTTCAGTAATGTTTTTACCATATCCTAATATGCAGCCTTATTATGAAATAATTAAATAAATTGAAAAGCTAAACCTTATTGACATACTTCTGATTATTTTTGAAAAATTAAAACATGACCAATCAATTTTTAGTTTAGATAAAGTTGACTTATATTCAAATGCAATAGAAATCACACCGTTTATAAATAACTGTGGATTACAAAAATAAATTGAAAATGTAGATTATAATGTTTTCTAATTCAATTCTGTCAATTGTCGAATCTCTTTTGCCTATTTAGGGAAAAGTTTCAAAAGTTAATACTAAGTCGAAATATCTTTATAGGAAAAAATCATTTTTGCCCTCAAAATCCAAAATTACGGTTATTTCACTTTGCCGAACGAAAGTCGTCGTAATAGTAAAAATTTTACGAAATGCTAACTTTTAGGTCAATAAATCATATTATTTTTAACAAAGGAAAAATAAGAATATAAAGAAAATGCACATGAAAATTTCATAATGCTTTAATTTCATTTTTCCCATAGACTTTGCAAAAATCACCCAAATAAATGCCTATTTCCTAATTTCAGAACGATTAAAGCTTATTTAACTTAATTTCAAGATTCTAAATGGCAAACCAAAGAATAATTTAAAAAAGTTTAAAAACAGATTTCTTTTTTTTTAAATACAATAAGTGCTATCCATAGATAAACACTAAAGTCGAGTTTAGTAAAACTAAGTTTTTTTATTTAAAATCAACGTGAAGATAATTCTTATTCAAAGATGAATCTGAAATGTGTTTTAACTAAAGTTTACTTTAAAACACACATATGGTAATAAATTAATGAAATAAAAATCTCCCATTGGGAAATAAAAAATGTTTCTTCTTTCCAATTTTGTTTTTAATGTAAAAGAACTCCATATTCTGGAATTATATATAGAACTTCGCCTACGAATGAATGTTATTTCACCTGCATATTTATAGAATATTAATGTAATGTCTTCCAGCAAGTCCTGTTCCCAAATTTTTTAATGACTTGTTATCTGGATATGTGTACAATCGACTGCTTCAATAACATTTGGGAAGAAGTCCACGAAATAAAAATTATTTTTGACTTATACTATTTTAAGAATTTATAAAAGTAGTGCCTCTGTTTATCTTACAAATTTGATTATTCTACTAACTATAGCTTGAGATATCCCATGAAGATATGCTATTAAAAGACACATAGTCAAGACACAAGTCAATTTGTATATCTAATTCTAAATTCCTACCTGAGTTCCCTTCATGAGTGTTCGTTTAAAAAAACAAAACATGTAAGGTAACAACCACCATCAAACAATCATCAACAGGTAATCCTCTGTTATTCATTTTCTTCGGTAGATTTTTTTACGAAGTTTATTATATAACGGACAGATTCCTTATTAAACTGTACCATGAAAAAAATTTTGTGTCACCCCCTCCGTTTCAAAAGGGCCTTGTCGATAATTATATATTTTTTGACGTCGGAAATTGTTTTCATCATTAATAAAAGCTAAATTTTCTTCGATTCTTTCATCAATATCGATATCCATCATTTCGTCAATTTTGTAACACTCCCATTATTTTATTTAATAAAAATTTATTAAAAATGAAGAAATTGATAGAACCACAACTAACTATACTTGAAGATGGCAAAAGTCTGTTTTAAAATTCAAGTGAACTTTTCACTGCTAGAGTCACCTGTAAGTGCTTTATGATTAACATAAAATCAACTTTAAGATAAAGTCGACTTAACGTTGATTTTAAATTGTCTATGAATAGCGCCCAATACTTTCAAAGCGCGTTGTTATTTTTCGAAAAATTATTTCTATATTTATCAATAAATTTTTTTTCTTTTCAAAATTGTGCACTTAGTAGAAGCTGATAGAATTAGTTTTGAACAAGTTCATAATTTCTATATATTTTATTAAACCAATACTTTTAATTGTCATTCAAATTAGAGATGTACCTTGTTCATATTATTTACATTACATGCCCTCTTGGGAAATATTCCTCAATTTCCCTAATATTTACGTCTTCTCATTCTTCACTTACCTACATAAATGCGACGTAAATTTTAGATAATCTCAACTTAACCACAATTAGTCGCTGCCTTAATTTACGTCAAACTAGACATAAATTTGACCTGAAAAATGGGGGAACGTTACTTGGGGTATTCATGTAGTAATTATGGACCTTATCATCTTAGTACTGCACAGTAGGGTGGCCCAAAATAACAAAATTTTTAAAATATCTAAATCCTCATTCAGAATTTGTGAGCTAATGTAATTTTAAACTTCTATGGAAAATTTCAGTGAAATTCATTAATGCTTAGAGGTCGCTCAAATCGAAAATAGTGTTTTTTTGGATTTTTTGGAGTTTCAGGAAAACTCTTTCAACATTTTCTGTTTTACCTTTTTAATTTGATAATATTTTTTCTTGATTCATCTTTTAAATTAAAGGGAACTTAGTTATGCACTTATTGCAGTGGAAGTCGTTTTAAAAGATGAAATTCTTCTATTTTTTTATAAATTTTTCAAAACGAAAGTTCGAACCCGGAATTCCAATTTTTTGATTTGGCGTCAGTTTTTTTGTAAGGAAAATATAATGTAATCTAGAATCGATTATCTTCCAAGCAACTACAACTTAAAGGGGTCATGTAGTGTATGAACTGTTCTCAAAATGGGATTTTCGAAGGTGAAGCATTTTTCAAATAACGAAGAATATGTGCCGGTCCATAAAATTATAGACTTTTTTACTGTAACAAAATGATTTATACAAAACAAAAAACAAAAGAACAAGTCACAATTGGTCTTCGGACCAATAATATTATACCCTAGATGAACACAAAAGTTAAACAAAGTAAAAACCTTAAGTTCTGTATGGCAACACCAAGAAGGGGTTGCCCTATTTAGTTCATTTTTGAAATTTTATTTACTATTTTGATAAAAATACTGTCTACAAAATTTCAGCCCTCTATGTTGACGTGTTCTCAGGCAGTATCCAAATATATAGTAAAAACCCAAAGCTTTGTATGGCAAAACCTAGAAAGGGTTGCCCAATTTAATCCATTTTTGATCTTATATTTGCGATTCTTGTAAAAATTCCGTGTATTTTGGCAATGTCTAAATATATAGTGAAAACCCAAGTTTTGTATGGCAACACCAAGAAGGGGTTTGCCCGATTTAGTACATTTTTGAAATTTTATTTACTATTATTATAAGAACACTATGTACCAAATTTCTTTCCTCTACAGGGGTGGGGGGGGGGGGGTGGCAATATCAACCATTTAGGAGTTACAGGATAATTAAGAAAAAAAGCTAGTTTTTCTCAAAATACCCTATGTTTTAAAAAGTACTAGGCGTACGGTCACAGTTAAGAGCTCATTGTATGTAGAACTTCATGACCTTTCCAACGACTGCTAAACCATCCCCACACCCCGCTCCCTATGTGCTATCTGAAGCTGTTAAAGAATCATTAGCTCAAATTAAAGAGGAGAGTGTACGGTTTATAGTTTTTATAAAAAAAAGTTACGTTAATGACCGTTTTGCAAAAAACAAAAATAGAGGTCAAATTAAAAAAAAAATGTAAAAAAAATCCGAAATATTTTGTTTAGACCCCCGTAACTCCTGAGAGGAGCGGGGTATAGAGCTGGTTGAGCAGTCGTTGAAAAGGCAATAAAGTTCTGCAATGAGCTCTTAACTGCGACCGTGCGCCCAGTACTTTTTCAGATACAGGATGTTTTGTAAAAAAAACTAGCTTTTTTTCTCTCTCAAACTGCCACTAACAATTTTAATATGTTTTTGAAATCATTTGCACCATTTGTTGTGAAAACGACATAGTTAAAGTAAAATTATTGAAAATTCTCAACGATCGCTTCAGATCCAAATTTCTTTCCTCTACATTAACGAGTTCTCGGTCAGTGCCTAACTATTACGTTGAACACGAAATTTTTATATGGCAACCCTACTAACGAGTTGCCCGATTTGTCCCATTTTTGAAACTGAATTCGTATTACTTGTAAAAAGCCCGTGTACAAAATGACAGCACTTTCAGTGAACGCGCTCGAGTTATCGTGCGGACGGACGGACTAAGAGACATATAGGCCGACAGACAAACAAACGGACATGCAAAAATCAAAATAACTTTTAATATTATGTGTGGGAGTCCAATCCAATAATTGGAAAAGAGGATGTCATTAGTACAAAGTCGTTACATTTATGGATCGGCTCATCTTTGTAATTTCCATAAATGCTTCACCTTCGAAAATCTCATTTTGAGAAGAGTTCATACACTACATGACCCCCTTCAGTCTAAACATTAATGAATTTCACTGAAATTTTGCATAGAAGATTAAAATTACATTAGCTCACAAATTCTGAATGAGCATTTAGACATTTTAACACTTTTTCAAATCCATACATTTTTGGGCCACCCTACTGCACAGTTCAATTGTGCTTATTTCCCTGCTTCAAAAGATTTTTACACTAGCATGTTACTTGTTCAGATAACTTATAATTAATCAATTAACATAAACTACCAAAAAGTTCTTCAAATGATTGAATCTTTTCGAAAGGTGAGCGAAAGAATTCAAATACTTGCAATCAGCCACAAATTCGTTTGAGTACACGTTTACTATATTCAAATATATTTCAATTGAGCGCTACCCTACTACACTACACTAACGACATATTAATTGCGAACTACCTAAATTACTAATTCAACTACCTCAATACTTTACACAGCAAATAATTTTGGAACATTAGTTAAAACTAACTTTTCCTTGTACGCGTTTAAATTCTTGCAAATTCTTTTTAAAAATGTATAAAAAACAAAGGACATTTAAGTTTGGAAACTTCCGAACTCGATGTTAGGTTTTGACGAAGAAATTTTCATATACAGGGTGCTTTATATCAAAAGATGCAATTTTTTTAACGCCATTCCTCTCAATGGCGTCTTCTGGTTGTGCTATCTTCAAAATTTACATAAAAACAGATTTATATCAAAGACGGTTGCAAGTAAGTATATTGGTATCTGTGTATATAGATTTTCAGAACTAATTGAGAGTGAACACTCTGAATATTCCAATTCTTAAAAAAAAATACAATTGCGGGGAGTGCAGAAATTTTTGCGGGCACTGGAGAAGAAGAAGACGATGAAACAAAGAGCTGACTGTTTCGAAATTATTGGCACACGAGGTCGAAGAAGACAACGAAGATGAAAACTTGGATGAGGAGGAAAGACGTTTCCAAGAAAATATTGAGCCCGTTTAGACCGGAGCTATTTAAGACTAGTTTTACGTAAGTCGATTAACGTAGGACTAATCAGACTGTCGTTTAGTTCGCTCGTATTAAAGCTTTGATAGTTGTTAAAATAAAAATTCTCTCTATTAATGAAGATGTTGTAAGACACTTCCTTATGTGAGGTTTATGTCTACATTTAATATTAATTTTTTTAGGTCAATACCACATCAGATACCAGATTAAAGTAGGACTAGTTTTTCGTAAGACGACATGTTTAGACCATTGCATATTAGTTCTACATAATTCGACTTACGTAAAACTAGTCCCAAATGACACGGTCTAAATAGGACCACGTGGATTAGGCCTCTGGGGATGCCATATGCAAAAAAAAAAAAACGCGCCTCTCACTATACCTCATGATGGTGTCGAAATGAGTAAAAAACGGCATTAATCGGATTTATTAACTCGTGAACTATTCATCTGATTGAAAAATATTTTCTTGAAAAGTTACAGAAAATGTCATGCTCTATTATTTTCGTAGTAGCTATTTTTTACCTAGGTGGGGGCATGATTCTGATATTTTGTCTTTTGACTTTTAGTCATATATTTTGATATTTGATCACAAATTTGTCGTACTTTTATATTCACAATATTTATTCTGATTTAGCCTTTTCATCAACCACAAAATAAACTAAAATGATTTCGCAATGAATAAACGTCAGAATATACTCCTAAAAGTACGACAAATTAGTCATCTGCTTCCGAGGTTTTGACAAAAATTATAACTTAGGGTAGATAATATTATACGCCAGCAGTACAAGTGCCTAAATATGAAAAATACTTTTGAATTTGTAATGTGAAGTGTTATTTTCAGTTCATTCTACGTAATGCAAAGCTTGCTGAGCTGAAAAATAACAACAACAAAAAATTGTGGGAAAATTCATTTCATTTTGTCGTATAATCTGACATTAAAGTACAACAAAAAAACAGAATCACCTCCCTGTGGAGAGAAGATATTCTCGAAAACCTGATTTTCGGTATCATTTTTCGAATATGGCGGCGCGAGCGGCAGTCGCTCATGTTCGCAAACTCGGAATATTAATGAGGACACTGAACTGTAAAAATCTACCAAATTAGAACTTTCCTTCACCTTTTGTAAGTCCGAGCCTACGCATTGCATAAAGTTTCGTTTGGCTTTTGATTAAAAAGAATCGGGACAACAAAACATATTGGTGAGCTATTTTGGTATTCCATAAAAACTGTGAAAGATTCATTCAAATCGGTCGGGTTCCAAGGTAATCGGTTTTGTGTTTAATGTGGCTGTAAATATATTGCACGACTTTCCGAAAACACCTTGTTTCAAAGAGTTGAATATTTTCAATTTGAAGCGCGATGAGCTTGACGGCTTTATCAAAACGTTATGTTAGGTTAGGTTAGGTAAGACGGTTGCCGCTTGACGAAAACTAGCCTGCATTACTTAGACATCTAGTGGGTCCATTGAACCCCCCGTATACTATGTTTCCTTAGCTTTGTAATTTCATCCAAACTTCCCACTGCTCTGTTGAAATAAATGGTACCCCCGTTGAAAAGCCACCACTTGTCACCGTTTTAGCCCCTTTTAGTAGTTATTGGTCTCATCCATTAGGAATAATTATTTTCTTAGAAATTGACTCATCAAAGAGTACCGAATTTCTAAAAACGGCCCGTATATATAAATAGAAAACTCCGATAAAAACTCGCCATAATTATACTGACACAACATGATTTATGCAATACACAACAAGCTTTTAAAGTTTTCCAAACAAGTTCCGTTTCCAATTACATAGTACAACATGAATTTCGATTTCAGCGAAAATTGAGAGACGGAAAAATTTATAAACTAAAAGTACCTGGTTAAGGCTAACATTTCATTTTTCGACTCAATTTCTCATTTATTTATAATTTCAAAAGTGCCTGGCTCATGTTGATACATTTTAGCAATTTTAATGACCCTCTTATGGTGATGTCATGAATCACGTTCAAAGCCTTCATAATTGAAGTGCGCTTGTTTGATTGCATGTCGCGTTATATTTCACTTGATAAATTTTGTACTAATAAGACGTGCAGACGACTATAATCGTCGAGTACGTCGCCTCGATTATGCCTTTTTCTCCGAAATCAATCTCTTCTGCAAAATTGAGGTAATTAGACGATTTAAAAACATAACGACGCTTCACAAATACCATATCCATCATGCGTCCGGCCTGTCTTTAGAAATAATATTTATTTAGCTACTAAGTAATTGCAAAGGTGCTCTCATATGGATCGGGTAGTCTACATGCTACTTAATATGATTATTGTTGGTAAGATATGTTTGCAAAATAATCGCAATCTCGCAGGCGAATTAATTGTGGTTGATTGTGCAAAAAAAAACTCAAACTGAATTGAGGTTTGATATATTTTTGTGATTTCATGAAGTTGATTATCGGACAATTTTTGTTTACAGAATTTTACATTTTCTCATGTTTTACGATGTATCGGTCGAGTTATTTTCGAATATTTTTTTATGGTCGAACATATTTGATGTAGTTTCTAACTTATGTCACGTTTTACAGTAAATAATTTAAGTATTAATGAGAAAACATTTTGTAAGGCAGAAGATATTCCCGTACTTTGCGGAAAAAATTGTGTTTGAAGTTGGTGTTTTTAAACCCATGCGCATTAAGCGCTGACACTTTTCTACAGTGCTATAGACAAAATTATTCAATAAGAGGGTGGTAGATATTATCGGTGGATTATTTCTCTTCTACAGCAGACCGAAATTCATTGAAACTAATTTCAATAAATTTCTAAAATGTATTGAAAATGCAGAGAAATCTAACTTTTCGACCCAGCGATCAGAGAGGTCTCATCAGTATGGTTATCTCTGATCGCCTACCACAGAAGTTCGATGATAGGGTCACGCAATAGATATTATCGTTTTTTCGTATTATATAACACATGAGTCTTACTAACATGTGTTTCTCTTATACCCACCAAACTCCCAAACTAAACGAAACTCTCTTTATTTTTGTGTTGGTGGCGTACTTATACAGCCATGCCTAATTGTTTGATTTAATGTTTTTATTGCTATAAGAATTTCCGACTTAAATTATGATTTACCAAATTCTCCGCGAAATTATCAAAGTGCGTAGAAACAAAAATGAATCCAAAACTATGTATTTGCTTCAAGTTTATGAATCTTTTCTCAAGAAACTACTAATTCAGATGTAACTCCTACCAAGATATTTCAGCTTTAGCTGTGTTGATGGTAACCAAGTTGTTAACGCCATTAATACAGTCATGTCTGACGCATTGAAACCTGATCAAATAGCGCCTCGTTTTATAAAAATTATTTTGCCCTGTCACATTTATCCCATCCTCCACATTTTCAATGCAAGTTTGACATCCTCGCAATTTTCTAAAATGTGGAAAAGCGCGATTGTGCTACCCCTTACTAAAGCTGCATTTCCTAATGGCCCAAGAGATTTTCGACCAATCAGTATTTTGTGTTTTTTGTCCAATGCTTGAACAGATCTTACTTTATTTGGAATCAAATCAAATACTCCCCCGTGGCAGTCAGGATTCAGATCTGAGCACAGCTGCGATGGTGCTTTATTGAAAGTAACGTCCCTCATTCGTAGAACTCTCAATAAGAGTCACCTAATAGTCCTGACACTCCTAGATATTTCAAAAGCCTTCGACAGAGTCAATCATTCCAAGTTCCTTACCGTCTTATTAGACAAGTTCAGATTTTCTTCAAATTCAGCGACACTTATCGGAAGCTTTCTAATCGGATGATCTCAACAAGTCAAGCCCGTGGTTTACTTTCGCAAACCTTGCCTCTCACGTGTGGGATACCTCAGAGTTCAAGCATCGGGCCCTTATTGTTCAGTATTTACATATATGACCTGCCCAACGTAATAGAAGATTCTAAAATACACTTGTATGTGGATGATGTCCAAATGTATTTGGATAGGGCGATTGTTCTGATAGAGAATTATGTCGAGAGAATTAACACAGACTTGAAGAGAATCCTTAAGTGGTCTAAGAGGCACGATGGCTGGGTGTCGCATTCAATGACAGCATCCATTTTATTCGTGAAATGTGGAAATACGATCATAATTCCCTCTTCCGTAATTCTCTATTGGGTATGTTTTTTGATGATTATCCACATTAATAATTTTGCTTATTCTTCATAAGGTCATCTAGATTAGACGTACCAGCTATTATTTTCCAACCTCAACATCGAATTTTTCGAAGATATCTACTTCGTCGAACTAACGATTAAATATCGTCCTTTATATGGTGTACAGTTCAGATTAAAAATGGTGTAGTATTTTCTACTTCGATCTGTAATTAATATGGTGAACTCAAGGTAGAGGGTGTGAATCAGTAAAGAAGAAAAAAATATGAAATGCAGCAAATTGACAACTTAAGCATATATCCAAAGCACTCGTAAAGTTAGGGGAAATTTCGAAAAATCGAATTAAATGAAATGTGGAATTGATCTTCCGATGAGCAATGTTCAAAAGTCAAGTCGTACGAAATTGTTAGTCTCGCATAAAAGAAACCAAGATCTACGAGTTGCATGAACATCTTTAGTGTCAATATTGAATTTGTAATAAAGCATACCGGGTGGAACCCATTGCATACAAGCTAATTTTTAAATTATTTACAATTTATGAAAAATATTCTTTGAATTCCAATCGATTTTCCTGAAAACCTACTTTACGCAAGGAAAATATTATGTCATTAGTTATTATAAACAAAAGTTGTAATGAAAGTTTGAAAACAAATCTCAAGAAAACATTCACTAGGAATAGTTACTTCTTCCGTAGATTGGTAGAAATAGCAGACAAAAAGATAGAAACACTAGTCAAGTTCATTAACTCTGTGGTGGCAGGTTCTAGTCTCCTCGTACTCCCAACAATTTTCGGGTAGATTTCAACGTGGTATGGTATCATAACAGATATGATGAAATTTAAATATGGATGACTGGAAACTATTTTGGTAGCAGCCAGTCTGACTTAATCTAACAATCTTCGAATGACTTTAGATTTAAATGATTTAAATTTCTAAAAAGGTGTCAAAATTATTTTAGTCCGTCGAACGTGGAGCTCGTGTACAATACTGATATCAGCCCTAGAATGGTAAACATTTCCCATACTTGGGTGGACTTGGTATGACATATTGCGTTATTACCACTCTAGACGAAAGCGCCGTGCCTAGGGGTGAAGCACAGGGGCAGCTGCTCCAGACGCGGTGTCGTGAAATCGGCCTGCGGACTCACGTAATTTTTTTTTTTTTTTTTTTTTTTTTTTTTTAATAAAATAAAAAAAGTTTAATCTACAAATTTGAATTAAATAAAAATCGCCCAAGTACGATTCGGACCCGCGCACAAAGGGTTCCGTACTATCATACAAAATTTAACAATATGTACTTTTTATTTATTTTTTCAAATGAGAATAAGCGTCTACTTATGATAATAATAATGAATGAGAATAAACGAGGAAATAACCCCGAAAAATTATGTTTCTTGTATGGGCGCCCCCTTTAATTTTTAATTTAATTTCAATTTTATTATTTGTTGTTATAGAGGCAATAGAAATACACAGTCTATGAAAATGTCAACTGTCAACCTATTACGGTTCATGAGATACAGCCCGGTGATAGACAGACAGACGGATGGAGATCGGTGGTTTAATAATACGGTTCCCGTACCGTACCGTACCGTAAGGGTACGGATACATCGACAAAAAAATTCGTCGAAAATATTTCACCCAATGACAATTCGTCGAAAAATTTAATCGACACAACCCAACAAAACCCAACGTAACGTATTTATGACATCTATACGACGATCGTGCTCTATAAGACTTATTATAAAGGGTTTTCCAATAAGAGTTGTTATTTTGATACTCAAAGAAAAATGCCATTTTTTGAGATATATGATCGGATCTTCATTTCACGACCACGCCTACAGGACCATATCCTTTTCATGAAATTTTCCATAACCAAATCGCAAAGTGGCTGCCCTATGTCCTCGATAGCCTCACGAATTCCATCTTTGACGTCTTGAATCGACGCTGGGCTGTTGGCGTAGACTTTCTCTTTCACGTGGCCCCAAAGGAAGAAGTCGCAAGGTGTTAAGTCACAAGACCTCGGTGGCCAATTGTGGTCACCTCTTCGAGAGATAACAAGGTCCGGGAACTTTTCCCGTAAAAGATCAATGGTTTCGTTGCTTGTATGGCACGTAGCGCCGTCTTGTTGAAAGTAAACGTTGTCCAGATCAATACCATCCAATTCCGACCATAAAAAATCATTAATCATCTGTCAATAGCGCAATCCATTCACCGTAACTGTTGCTCCAGCCTCATTTTCGAAAAAGTAAGGTCCAATGACCCCGCGGGACCTTAAACCGCACCAAACAGTCACACGTTGAGGATAGAGAAGCTTTTCAACAATAACTCTTGGGTTTTCCGAGCCCCAGATGCGACAATTTTGCTTGTTGACGAAGCCATCGAGATGGAAATGGGCCTCATCACTCAAGATGAGTTTTCGATTGAATTCCGGATCATTTTCATGCATTTCAAGGACCCAATCAGCAAAGACTCGACATTGTTGATGAGCGGCCGGCTTGAGTTCTTGTTCTTGTTAACTGAACTTTATAAGCCTTAAGACCCAAATCTTTATGCAAAATACGGTGTAATGACGTTTGTGGAATGCCTAATTCCAAAGATCGACGAGGAATGGACAAACCTCGGCTTTCTTCAACACTTTCGGCTACAGCAGCAATATTTTCGGCTGTTCTTGAGCGACGTGCACGGGTTTTATTCTTCACATCACTAACTTGTCCCGACAGCTCGAATTTTTTTACCAATTTCTGTATTGCGGTCCGACAAGGTGCTTCACGACGACCCAAAAATGTTCGAGTTTTACGAACCGTCTCTGCCACATTTTCACCATTTTTATAGTGAATTTTAATAATTTCAATGCGTTGTTGAATCGTGTATCGTTCCATTTTTATTAATGGCGCAGTTTCTACTTGTCAAATGTCAAAAAATGACAGCTCCAAAAGTGACATCTACCGAAATTGCGGGCTAATTAAAATAACACCTCTTATTTTAAAACCCTTTACGATTATAAGTAGGTATGTATTTCTTCATTTATGTATATATGTATGCAAAAGCTATCGATATATTTGATATTATCGACAGTTTTATGCCTAAACTATCAATACTATCACGAGGTCAGAGTATCGATGTTTAAGCAACACTATGTACGGTCTGCTCTGGTAATAAGGACGCTCTCGTTTAGAGATCAGTAACTCAGATCTGCACCGACTCAAATATCCGGATCTCTAAATTGAGTCCGGTCCCTACTTTTGACACCAGATGAATCTCAAAAAAGACCCAAAGAATTTCGCCTCAATATTTCATACGAATGCGATGCTGCAGTCTCCCATCACTGACTCTGACTCTCAAAGCTGTCAGTGATACGTGTTGGAAAAGTAGGGTTGATGCCATCAAACCCGTGCGCTACCAGCTTGGAGATATCTATGATGCACTTGTGGAAATTTCGCTCGATGAAAAAGGAGATAATCTATCGAAACAAGAGGCTCGGGGCTTAGCCCAATCCATCGTAAATTTTAAATTCATTTGTGGCTTGATCATTTGGTTCGATATTTTAAAGAAAGTTAATGTCGCTTCAAAACTGATGTGACATTCTAGACAGAACCATTGATTTTCTGAAGGAGTATAGAACTGAAGAAATTTTTTCTAGAATACTTAACGAAGTAAAAGACTTAGCATCTGAGGTGGAGGTAGAGCCAGTATTTCCCAGTAACAACACGGTCCGCGTTCGTCGTAAGAAACGTAATTTCGAATAGAAAGGTCGAAATGGCCAAGTAACAGATCCGAAAGAACAATTTAGAACAGAATTCTTTTACCACGACGTCGTTGATACAGTAGTAGTATAAATGGAAGAGAGATTTCAACAATTACACGCGCATAGCAATGACTTCAAATTTGTGTATGATATTCATGGTCTCAAGTCTTCACCGAAAGAAGGAATAGTCAAGAGCTGCATAGAATATTTACAGATGGGGAAAACATGGATATTGATGGCATTGATCTGTGTGACGAAATTATGAATCTGGATGCGATCTTGCCTGCTGATCAATCCCCAATTGAAGTTTTGAATTTTATCGTAAAAAATTATATTCTGTCGATTACATCCAACGTTGACATTGCCTTGCGGATATTGTTAAGTTTACCCGTTTCAGTGGCATTAAGAGTTTCTCGAAAATGTAAATGATTAAAAATTATCTGCGATCGACACGGGGGGCAAGAACGCTTGGTAGGATTGGCCACCATATCTACTGTGAAAGCGAATTATGTGATCGCATCGACTATCATGAACTTATTGGAGACTTTGCAAAAGTAAAAGCACGAAAAATAAATTTTGAGTGAAGACTATTTTCGGTCAAATAAAAATGAAAGTGGTTTGAAGTCAATAAATATGGTGTAACTGGCGAACCACCGGGTCCACTATCAATTACTTGTTAATTGTTTTTAATGCTTTATTATAATATTTAGTCGGTAAAGTCTGTATTAAAATAAGTATTGGAAAACGTGGGTTCGCATTCGTTTCAGACCGTGCAGCCGATAGTTGCTAAAGCCGCTGTAAAGAAATAAAATATAAAAATAATATAAAAAGTAGGTACTTTGAAACATTTTGGTTGATAACAGAAGGGAGATTAGTTAGGTAGGCGATTAAATTAAAATATTGTAAAAAAAAAACAAAAATGTGATTAGTCTTAGAAAGTTTTTCATGAGAGACAGATGAAAAACAACAAAAAATAATAAGTTCACAGACAGAGATTATCAAAAATTATATGGAGATAATGCTATTGTATTAAAAAGAAAAAAAGAAAGAAGATTCTACTCAAGGTTGCAAGATTCCTTGGCAACGTTTCTTTCAACAAATCAATGTTTATTTATTCTGATTTATAAACAATAGATAAACTTTCATTCACAGAAATTCCAGACTGCCGAGCATTCCTCTCAAAAGAACAGCTCCACTCGCCAGCCTAGCTGGCGAAGCAATTGCCTGAACCTTGTACTACTCCCAGGTAGCTCACAGAGACTAGCCTGAAGCCTTTAATTGGTATCTGTGAACAGAAAACCATCTATCAGAACTCATGCAATACCAGCTGCACCATCAGCTGGATATAGGGTCGGCTTGAGAATTGACTGGTCCTGGTGAAACCCCCTTGTCGCTCGCAAGTACTGGCCTAACTCGACAAGCCAATTATCAACAGCACCCAATACTAGCTGCCTTAACTACGATCATCAGATCGACATAGCGTCGACTTGATCCATGCCTCTGCAGTTGGAGTAGTCTTGGTCGCCTAGCCAGTCTGGTCGCTAACTCAGGTTCCGGCTGTCGTACGGACAGCCTGAACTATCTTTCCTCGCCAGCAGCAATTACGCTAGACGCTTTTCTTGAAGCACAATAAATAGAAGAACATCCAAGCTAAAGCTTTCTTATACCTTGCTCCGCTTCTAGAAGACATCTCTTACTGTAGCAACCTGATCATCTGGTGTCTGACGTTATCACTGAAGACACTCTGTGGTAGTAAATCCTTCGACTTCCATCGAGTCGACATAGCTCCGATTTGGTCTACGTAACTCCATTGGTGGGGTACGAGCCAACCATTCCAGGTGTCTACAGCAGATCAGTTCTCTGTCGAAGACATTGGTAGGGTACGAGCCAACCATTCCAGGTGCCTACAGCAGATCAGTTCTCTGACGAAGATATTAGCTGTGCGGCTTCAGCCCGAGTTACTACTGACCAGAAGACGCTATCTCATAGTCTCTATGCCGCTTAAGGGGTCCGGTATAATTAAGAAAAATAATACATCCCCTAAAGGTTTTCTCAGCTTACCCCAGGTGAGCCAAAGGCTAGTCACTGCGCGTCTGACATGTCTGCGACACACGAAGCGAAATCATCTCCAACAGAAATTTACACAGAAACCAATTGTGTTCCCCGTACACAGGTGATTCTTCAGTCGTCTAATTACTGAACGTCTGAAAATTATATTGAAGTGAATATGTTTTTGAAGATGAAAATGATAAGGTGAAGAAGGTATAGACAAACCTAACCTATCTTTAAGAATACTTCTAAGCTACTGTAATTTATTTTGCGGTAACATTCTGCCGATGTGCGTTTCGTATTTAATTTCCATGTCGAAAATTCTGCTAGTGTGCAGAACGCATAGGTTACATTTTGGGTTCAGAGTGTCATCGAATTTTTTGGGCTTCTTCAATTTGATATGAAAAACTGATTTTCTTTATGGATTATTTATAAAAATAAATATGTGGTAGTTAAACGAATAGAAGTAAGTTAAAATTTCGAAATTGTGTTTATTTTTAAGTCGTAGTTTCGAAACGGAGGGTGTAAAGCTCCGAAGTTATATCGTAATACATAAAAGTAAACATCTTTTAACCATCCTACCTCCTAAACAACTCATTTTACCATCACCCAACCCTATCCAATCAAGTTTTTCTTCATCTCAATATTTCTTATCACCTCTTGCAATAGGAAAGAATTGATCAAGTATAAATTGGTTATAATCCTCATTTCATAAGTGCATAGGTGTTAAAAATCAAATCGCATCGCTTCGGCTCGGATTCGAGCCTGAGCAATGGTAGAACATTTCTAATTCTTTAAAAAATATTAATGCTGATAAAAAGACTCGTTGGCTATATATGTATATACATAACATATATATAATATACAAATATTGACTTTGTTTAGTTTTGGATGTCATTGTCACCACAGCATCCTTTTACATAAATAGGTATAACAGTTTCGAGAGCAATAAAGTTTTCTATTAACTTTTATATCCAAAGAAACTGCAACTCATAAAAATTTATGTTCAGAAATTTGCATATTGATTAAATCGTTAATGAACATTTGATGGATTTTACTGCAAATTACGTAAACTTTTGGAGTAGGTGTTAATAAAATAAAAATCTTGAAACCTCAAACTAATTTGTTTATTACCTTATGAAATTAGGTTTTATTTGATAAAATGTAATGCAAATAAAATATTGAAGGCTTGATGTTTGTTTTTTTCTCATTGTTTTGCATAAATTAGAAAAACTTCATTGAAAGCTGTAAATACAAAAAAAAAAAACGAGTCAAAAGAGAGTGAGAGAAATTGAATGGTATTCCACGTATATTTATTGCTAATTAGAGTTGCTTACTTGCATAATTTATTGATGTTAAAAATGCAATTGAGAAAAATACGGCTGAAAGCTCACTTTAAAAAATTCATTCAACTTTTTTACTTTTGAGCAACAGTAGGTTAAAAAATAGCTTTGGGTTATTTAATATTTTACATATTATTGAATATACTTTAATGATTCCTTGACAGCTTGACCAATTTGTATAGATCTGTTGATAAGTTAATAAGTGTGTAGAATGGTGTACCAGGGGACAAAATAGAGTGTGAATTTCTTTTACGTGACTCTGACAGAATTTCTATTCTGAAATTTACCATTGATAGGTAATTTTGAGCCGCAATGGTCACCTCCTATGTGAATTTTAACGGGTATTGAGGATTGATGTTCCGAAATACTGTTTAGGACATATTAGCTGTTCAATACTTTACAGTGTAGTCCAGTTGAATTGAATTTAAAAAATTCGGTCAAGAGGGAGTTAGGCTCTCGCAATCACGGTTTCTAACTAGAAATTTATCAATGAACAAAAGTTGGTTTAATTAGTAGGAGTTGTGTTATAAAGCCCTAAACACATTTATAACGGCCGACTGCAAACGACCAGAAAAGTTCACTATCAACGATTTAATAGCAGAGTGTTTTATGTGAATACTCAAAATTATGACGGCTGACGACCAGCAGCTAATGAACTCGCCGTCGGAATTGATCAAATTCTAATTTGGTCGTCGGCCGCTGTAATACTACCAACAAAATCAAGCGAATGAAATTTTTTTCGCATTTATTTTTGCCATTTTGAGGTTATAGAACACTGCACCAATTAAAAAAACAAAGCCAAAACATAAAACTTGAGATAAAATTGTGCGAAAGCACAAAATAATTTGCAATTTACAAGACAAGCAGTGGATAAAAAAGACTTGATTTTGGTTATTGCGAGGCTCGTATATACAAATGCTTAAGTTGTTATAATTTGTATTAAAAAATTTACTTAATTTCTGTATTTTCAGTTGAAGAAAAAGATAGAACAGTCTCTACGATATTTAATAAAAAGTATCGACGGCAAGATTACATGCTATTTAGGAGCCGCAGAATCTTTTTCTTCACAATTTCCGCTCGTTGCCGTTCGTTGCAATTGTGTTTGAAATTTTTCGACTGCCTCTTTTGACAGCTGATTTCCGTCGGTCATCGACCATCGGTCGTCTAAAGGTAACATAAAAAAAATGTCAGCAAATATGAGACTAGAGTGTTTTGCTATGAAATAAATTCATAGCGAATTTAGTCAATATGAAATTGACCGAGTTTGTTGCCAAATCCGCAGCTCGATAATTGAGTGAAAAAAATACTTTTATAATCGAAAAATCTTTTAAAAAAAAAAATTTCTATGTAAAAGCAGGCGTCGTAATATGAGGCCAGCTTGGCTGTGCACTTTGACGTATACGGCAGGCAGGAACCAAACCGTACTGATGAGTAATACAATCCCTGCTATTACGAAACGCCTGCCTTTCCATAGAAATTTCTTTTCTTTTTTAAGATTTTTCCATTGTAAAAGTATTTTTTCCACTCAAATATCAGACTGACGAAAAGCCGGCAGTTATCTATGACTAAAGACCTACTAATTCTAATAATATCAAATTTCAGCTTTAGAAATCTTCAGAGGGAGCGGTGTATTTTCGCACATTTTAAGTTATCCTCCCGGTTCTTAAGAAGAGACTCTTAAAGGGGACACCTTCAGATATGAGAATTCACTTAAACGATGCATTATGATACCCTGAACATTTTTTTATTAACAATGTTTATTTCTATCTAGCGGTGGAAAGCTGGGGAAGGTGGTGAAAGTTTGACCTAGTGCATTTTGGAAAATCTAGTACAGAACCGAATTCCTTAGGTCCTGACAAGAAGTTTGAGTAGCCACACTTCTATACTCACAGGTTTAAATAGCTTTTTATAGCCATCTCAATACTCACTTTTTAGTATTTCCTTCTTTTTTATTCGAACTGAGGTAGCAGATCGGCTCTAAATCGGTAGGGTTATGTCCGCTCGGAAAACGGGTTTCACTATTTTCCTCAGCTCATTACACCAGCTACAATTCGTAGAAGAAAATTTTTTTGTATTCTTTTAGGGTAGGGGTTCGGAACCCCCGGTGGGGGTGGTTCCAATACCGCATGTTGCATATCGAATTAAAGGTCTCGCCGAGTAATATTGGGTGATGTATATTTTTCCTGATTCAGAAAACTTTCTCGGGACATTTTTGCAGCCGGAAAATCCATTTTATTGCACTTGGGTCACATACACCCCATCCATATATTTTTGCAGCTCTTTCTTCGTGCTCTGTTGCGAACATTTTTCTCATTTTCCACAACTTATCAATTCCGCATAATCCCGAGACGTAGAAAAATTCACATTTTCACCCAAGAAAGTCACGCAAGCTATATATGTACATCCGATCGCCAGTGCTTTCCCCCGCTAAATAGAAATAAACATTGTTAATAAAAAATGTTCTAAGTATCTTAATGCATCGTTTAAGACATATCTCATGTCAGGAAGTGTCGAACCTAAGATTGTATGAAAACTGGACATTCCCCCGTTAGCTAATAAGAGATTTTAGCAGAATTAGTATTCTACATAAATTTTTTTGGAGAAACTTTAATTTTAAGAGGTTAAGAGGCTTTGGAGAATCAGAACAGGCTCTTTTCAGTCAATCCAGCTGTTAAAATAATTCACTTTGCAAGAAAGAAGAAGAAATTTTTGGCGAGGCGATGATGGTAATAGGGCCAACCGATACGTAACTAGCCCGAAGCCTGTGCATTTTGCTACACTTCTGCCCAGACATGTCATCACAATAATTTTGCTATGCTGTAGTTCTTTATATGATTGTCGAGGTTAATTGTGTGCGTCCCTAATCAAGTTACAATTATTGATTATTATATGATAAATTCACAGTACATAGTGATAATTGAATTATTATTTTATCACCTAAATCACAGGTAAACAGGATTTTCGTATATAAACTTGTAGTAAAAAAAAATTGATTGTTGCGAAAACTTTACCATTGTCGAGTTTTTTAGATTATCATAAGGCGATGTCATTTCAATCACTTTAATGGGCAAAAATTTTGGCATTCTGAAATTCTTTATGAATACAGTCTCAGAAGTAGCAAACGTATCCAAGTCGTTCCTCATATTCCTCAGAACTATCCTCTATGCACGGCTCATATTATATAATTATTTTATATTTCACAAGCTTGTACATTATTTATGCAATATATACGTATTATATAAATATGCACTTACTTTACAAGCATTTTTATCCAAAATTTCGGTATTAGGGTACGTTCACAACGAGGCGATGCGAGGCGAGGCTAGGCGAGGCGATGCTAGGCGAGGCGAGGATATATCACGAGTTGAAGAACTAAAATGATTGTGTCAGCGCGCGATATGGCGAGACACTTCGAGGTATCTCTCTCGAGAATGAAATTTTTCATTTTTCCCGAGATGCAGCGCATTTATCTTGATAACTGTCATATTCGTATAGGTTTTTTCTTTGATATAATCAAAGGATTCTTAACTCTTTATACTGGAAGAATATATGAGGATCAATATCTAAATCTTCATATACATATGTGAATAACGAATTCCCCAAATTCTAATCGCTTGTAATATATCGGGTCACAAGCAAAACTGCGGAAAGTACACTTATATGAAAAGCGGCATATAATAGTTGCACTACTTGACAAACACAAAATTTCTTCTTTAGAATCTAATGACATTATTTATATGCTCTCACTTCGCGATTTACCAAGAAACTGAACGCCTTATTGTGAATACTACACCTCGAAGTGTATCTTCATCTCGCCTCGCTTAAGTGCCTAGCCTAGCCTAGCCTCGCCTCGCCCGGCCTCGGCTCGGTGTGTACGTATCCTTAGAAACAAAACATTTTCTGCGACTATCACGATAAGAGATTTAAGCGTACCTAGGTGTGGAGCTCTTATATGAAGGGGTTAGAGTCAATTAGCAACTACAAAAAATTGATTTGTTTTCTACTCCAGATATTTCGAAAGTACAATATAGTATCTTGAAAGTATTCTCTGTAAATTTCATAAAGATTCGACCGTAAAGTATGGATATATACAATTTGAAGGGAGGCTGTCTGAAACAGGTATAAAAGCGGCAAACGACGTTCGACCTACCTAGAGTGAATCTATTGTTAAATAATGAGATATACACGTGTTTTGCTAGATTTAAAGTCGTGAAAAATATTTGTACGTTGATTTTGAAACAGCAGCTGCTTTGAGAAAGCAGTCGTTGACACTATGTAAGTTCAGAAAATCACTTTTTATCTGCATGTAAAATCCACTTTTTCTAAAAACAACGTTTTTAAGGCTGTGTTCAAGATATCTTGAAAAATTTTGATCACTTAGTTAAGATATAATAATCTCACGGGTGGATGAAGGATTATGTTTTTTTTTATAACCCGCTCATTTTCGTTTCAGCAAAAAAATAATAATAATTTTCGCTATTTTGTAAAAAATCAAAATTACCCTAAACCCTTCGTCCAACCGGAAGCTAGTGCTGTTAACTAATGATTCCATAAAAAATTTTGATTACAGATGATCTAATCTTGAGCCTTTTTTTACATCTCGCAAATCGCTATTAATTCTCCTAGAAATCAATATTTTGTCTTGAAAAAATTACTGGAATTTCTTCAAACATTGAAAAAATACTGGTATGAAAATAAATAAACCAGCCGTCAAAACAAGATTTATAAAAAATACGATTTTTGTTGCCTCCTAATTGACTGAAACCCCTTATGAAATATTTGACAGCTAGTTTTGTTTGCTAAATCTCTTTAAAAAAAAAAATCTCCACAAAAGTTAAGAGATCAGCTGAAATCTGACATCTCTTAACTCTTTACGCAGAATTTCAATTTTTTCTAACGGGCTTTGACAGCTTAATTAAGAGTATAAGAGCTCTTATCTCTTACGTAGAATCAGAGGTATATCTTTAGAATCAAGTCAACAAAAATTTTCAAAGTAGCCCTTTCAAACAATACCTAACACGATACATAAAAAAAAACAAAAAGATTTTTTTGAGGGAGGCCAACTCACTCCCATAACAAATTATAAAAAAATATTTCATATCCTTTTGACTGTCGACATTTATGTGCGCGTTATACAAAGATCAAAGGTTCTGCCAAATTTCAAATTTCTATACGTCACCCCAGTTTCGAGAACATCGTTTATGACGGACAGACGGACGGGCGCAAAAACGGTCTTATAAGGGTAAAGCTTTTTTTTCCTTTTGAGATACGGAACTCTAAAAACAACTATTAATAGAAGTTTAATTTTACCAGCATTGCTTTAAAAAAAAGGAAAAAAATATTCTTACTAGTGTTGAAAAATAATCTAACAATGCTGCTTGCTGTTCATGGGGTAACACCCATAAAAATATGAAAAGTTGAGTTTCCTTAAAAACAGTATTTGTTCATGTTAAATTAGCTAAATTCAAACTATTAAATTTTTCTTTACAGATTTCCCTACAAAAAAGGCAAAATTTAAAGCCAGACATTGAAAAAATGACAGATTTATGTTTTTTTTGTGACAAGCATAACATATTCAACAATTCCCTCAGCTCTAAGCAGATACCTATGAAATCTGGCCTCCATACCTCCATAGTCACTTATAAGCAAGTCAATTTTGTATCCTTTTTTCCCCAAAGCTATTTGATTTGTCTCGTCGTCGAATTTATAATATCAGATATCCTCCCATTGGGATATGTACCTACCCGATAAATCCTAATCTCTACTGACTTTTAAAATCTTCTCAAGTTTTTTTGAATGAAGGCTTCAAATCGGAATTTGTTAAGCAAATGTCACAAACAATTTTAAAGTTGAATGAGAAATTCTAACGACTAAAAAAAAAAAAAAGGGAATAAAATTCATCCGCTGTTTTTTTTTCGCATAAAGTTTACATAAATTTCCAGTTCGAATTTCATTTCAGAGTCTTTGATTTGCGATTCCTGTTGGGATGTGTCCGTTCATGAAAAACTTGACTCTATGTAGGAATTTATGTTGACTCTTTTGCCCTTACAATGTTTCAGGTACTCTTCAAATTGTGTTTTTTATATACCTCGATCCATAGAAATATATTTGTATAGGTTTCTTGAAGCTCAAGGTGGAGTAATTATTTCATTTTGCAACTCCAGAGGGTGCATACAAATTACATAGAACGTTCCAAATTATCATGTAGAAAGCCTTCAACGTTTTTAAGTCAGTTTACAAAAAAAGTTCGCTCAGGTATTTTGGGCTCAAATATTTTTTAGTTAAAATCGGAAATGATTCTACCTCTTCACAGGTCTTTTGATAGTAAACTTAAGTGTCGTAAAGTGTTTTTCTTTCAAATGAAATGTTTCTGATACTAGTTAATTACATCGAATAAGTTTGCTTGTGATACATGAATGGGATTGGATTATCTCGCATGGAGGCCAACGTCGTCGTCGTCGTCGCCGCAGCCGGTTCTTTCAAAGAACCTTTTTTTTTCTTCTTTTTTTGTCCCCATTGTATATAGAGGCGAGAAGCTCAATCACTACTGCTGCAAACTTATCCTAAATATACACACGTAGGGTGGTAAAAACTGTCTTGGAATTAGATAAAAATAGATCACAGGCCACTTTGAATTCATTTATGGAGCGAATAATGTTTCTGTGAGGTTTATATATATTGTATTGTAATGTACGTACATACATATGTATGTACATACGTACATGTAGTCATCAGACTGGTTACTGCTTTAGAAAAAGACTACGAGTGAAAAATAAATGGACAAAGGCAATTACTATTTGCTTAATTGGAGTGCAAGTAACAGATGGCCAATTAAGATAAGTATTGTTCGGTTGGAGGGTAAGAGAAGATTACACAAGCAAAGCACGCCAATTTACGAATCGAAGAAATATAATCTCAATAAATAAAACGTCTTTTTTCCTTCTTCACTTCTCTTGGGAAGCATAGGACTTTTACATAATCTCTCCGCCTAGATTGTATCCGAGATTCTGCCTTGGACAGCGACTCTTAGTCGTTTCTTATGTGCGGAACTAATATTTTTTTTGCACGTCCACCACTTTTTTTTTTTGTTACTTTTGGGCAGGCTTATAAGTCACTTACTATGTGAAAATTAATCGCAATTTTACCCGCTGAAATCAATTGCTATTGGAAAATTGATCGCAACTTTACCCGCTGAAATAGATAGAACTACTATACTTACTCTGCTGGATTTCTCTAAGACTTTTGACACTGTTAATCACAAGCGTCTATACTTTGCAAGTTAAGGAATTTTTATAATATTGATTCAACCGCTTTTTGAGTCTTATTGAAAGCTTTTTGGAAAACCGTAAACAGAGGTTAATATTTAAATCCAAGTTGTCTGACTTCCTTGACCTACGTTCGGGAGTTCCTCAAGGCTCTATATTGGGACCGCTCTTGTTTACACTTTTTATAGACGATCTTTTCTGATTTACTCGTCAACATTTTAATATATGCAGATGATGTACAAATACATCTGAGTTGCCCTTGTGGGTTAACTGAGAACTGCATCCGACAGATGAATCCTGACTTGAGTGCTATTTTTAATTGGGCTCTGAAAAATAATTTAAAGTTAAATCCTGACAAGTCTCCGGCTATAGTACTATTCAGAAAGTCTATTAATACTAGTACATTTTCTCCATTATATATTGTTTCGACGCCTATACCATTTCTAGATAAAGTAAAAACTTTGGGTATTATTGTAAATAAAAACTTAACATGGATTGATCATATCAACAGTATAGTCTCAAGGGTATATGGAAGTCTTCACAAACTATGTTGCAGCGCATCGTATACACTACTTAGCACTCGGATTACTCTAGCTAAATCACTGTTACTACCAATCATCACGCAGGGAGATAATATGTGGCAACCTTGACTCTGTGTCGCGCAATAAACTTAATGTCCGCTTTAATTCTATAGTACGGTATGCATAGTATATAAACTTCGCCGGTTTGATCATGTATCCCAGTTCGTCAATCAGTTCCTCGGGTGTTCATTTTCATAGTATATGAAAATTCGCTTGAATATATTTTTCTCAATTTGATTTTGAATGGCAAGCCTGCCTTCTTGAAAGCTAAACTTGTTTTTCTACGGTCTGCGTGCACGAATAATCTTCTAGTGGCTAGAGATATTCTTGTTTGCAATCCAAGCGTTTATTTTTTGTTCATGCCATCATCCTGTGGAATTCACTTCCTACTGCCATAATGCGTGCGGGATCATTGATGATGTTCAGGGTATTGCTGAAAGCACATTACACAGGCCACTGACCAATACTATATTAGATTAGTTTAATTTTTTTCTCATAGTCTACCTAATTTTAACTAAGTTTACTCATTTTGAATTTGAATAGATTATTATTTTCGTCTTCATATACAATTCATTGTTCGGCGTTCATTTTATCTTTATCTTTATTATCTTTATTATCTATAATTACTAAGCTTTCCAATACATTCTTCCTACCATATATAATCAAAATCACTGTTTTCTCAACTTCACAGATATGTACATAAATAAAGAAATTTCTTATTTGTACAAATTATAACCAATAAATGAAATTGAATTGAATTGAATGGAAATCACTGGCTATTGGAAAATTGATCGCAACTTTGAAATCTATGAAAATATAAACCCTATTCATGTCCCTTCAAAAGGAAAGGTAGAGTCAGATATAAATAAATGGCTGCATAACTCGATTTCAGTAAATAAAACTCTATGAATGAAAGAATTTGGTTAATAAATGACCGAAATATGAAGGAATGACGGAAATCGTACTATAACTTTTCGAATGAAATCGATCCATAACAAGTAGCGACCGTATAAAAAAATAATTGCTAAAAGTGATTCATAAATAGCTGAGATATGCAAGTTTACCTCGCTTCAGAAATCAATGAAAAACGGGAAAATTGTATTTTTCTCGCTAGTAATGTAATTATACCGCTTTGCATAAATAATACCGAAAAGTGACTCGGTTAATGATGACATGGAAGGTAATCACTGACAACATAGAGGAAAAACAATTTTTTTTTTTTATTTTTAACTGAAGATTTCATACGAGATTCGTGGGAATCGTTAATATTGTTGAAAGATTACAAATACTTTCTTCAAATTTTATTCAAGAAAGAATTTTTTGGGATTCTCCGGTATATAGCAAAAGCTAAAGAATGATCTATTTTGTTATTTCATCACACAACGCATTAATTTTTGGTGAAAAGTTTCAAGTCTTGGTTTGATTCATCAACAGGTCACAAATAGCGAAATTGTGTGATTTGAAAAACAAATGAAAAAATGAAAAAAGAAGAAAGAAGAAGAAAGAAATGAAAAGTTTGATTAAAATAGAAAAAAACAATTTTTTTTATTTATTATATTATTATATTGTTTTCCTCATATAATTCACACCCAGAATTTATTCTGAGTTTACATGAGAAGAGATCAGTTTGATCTATTTTCAAACGTTTGCAGCAGGCAGAAAACCAAGCTGCACCGATGAGTGTAAGGTTTTCTGCTGACACGAAACGCGTCTTCTTCTTCTTCTTCCTTTTTCTTTTTTTAGCCCACTGCGTGGCGTATACAGATTCGATTCGCTTCAAATGAATCTGTTTCTTTAAAATTTTTTTAAAATTTGTTTAATAAATAAAAAAAAAATTGTTTTTTTTTTCTCTATTTTTCTCAAACTTTTCATTTCTTTCTTCTCTTTTTCATTTTTTTCATTTATTTTTCAAATCACCGAATTTCGCTATATGGGACCTGTTGATGAGTCAAACCAAGACTTGAAACTTGTCACCAAAAATTAATGTGTTGTGTGATGAAATAACAAATAAGAACATTTTTTAGCTTTTGCTATATACCGGAGAATCCCAAAAAATTCTTTCTTGAATAAAATTAAGTTTAACCCGGTAAAAAGTCCAAAAGAGTAATCTTTTTATTTATTTCTTCAAATTGCACCGTACTTTCCCTTCTCGTACTCTCACTTTTGATACGTAAGAACAAATTTTCAATATTCGCCAACTACATGATAATAAGAGAAAAAAAAATTAAAACCATTCATAAATAACCGAAATATTTTAGTGCTACCGACTGGTAAAACTTACAATTTTTCATGCTTTTTTTTAGTAAAAATTACCGATTTCTAACCAATTGGGTCGTTGACAAAATTTTGTTTCGTCTTTTCTTAACCGTTTACTTTTTTAATCGCTATGACAAGCAGGAAAATGAAACCGGTCTTGCTGTTAGCCTGCATGTTTAATTAGTTTTTTCTAATCCGACAAATAACTTAGAAGATAACCTAATTATAGTATAATAACACCAATATGACCCAAATATAGCAGTGAGGTGTATATGACCCAAATAAAGAAAAACTATGAAATTTCAGAACATAAGATCAGCAAAGAGGTATGTCGGATTAAAAAAAAATTTACCAGTATAGATGGATTTTTTCCATCTTTCATTTAATAACAAATATTCCGTATTGAGATAGACCATTATGTCAAGGATGTAGTAAAGTGAAAAAGTAGTTTTTTACATAAAATTTAGTGAAGCTTAGTTTAGTGGTTAAAAAAAAAAATTGATTTACAGTTTTAGTTATGTAATCTCATTTTATACAAGTAATTAATTTTTTTTTATACAATATCTCCTAAACTTCTCTCCTCCTCCGCCAGATGCCAGCATGATACTCCATACTGAGTTAAAGTTTAAAATCTCCTTATTCACCATCCTGCTATAACAACTCTGATTACGATTAGACATAATTCTATTACAACCACAAGGGTATTAGTTTTCGATAGTGATAGCTTATTTCATTCGTTTGTGTAGTTTAAGTGAAAAAATTAGTCAACTAGCGCAATAAAAAGTTTTGCACATGTGAAAAAATCTAAATTAGATGTCAAATCAACACCTTAAACCTATTAAATTTATTTATATTGATCAATACACCAATTACAGTATTCAACGAGATTTTTCATTTAGCATACTACAATTGTTAATAATGCACCCTCCCTCCTCACCTCTACATTACATATCCTGCATGATCCACTCGGAGGATTATAATCTTATCAACAATAGATAAAATATCTAGAGGCGGAATTTCCCCCTTTCCTAACTAACCTTTAGAAAAAAAGTGTTTTTTGTTTTTGTTTTTGGGTATTTTATAAAGCAAGATCTTGCCAACGGATACTTTAAACAATTTCCTCTAGGGCCTGTAGGCCATCAAATAAATAATGGAGAATTATCAAAAAGAAAGGGTAAAAAGCTTAACATTAAAAATTTCATAATTTCAAGTATTTTTAAAAACTAGAAAATTATATGGCCCATAATAGCCCAAATTTTATTACCATGCAATTTCAATTACTCCAGTTATAAAGAAAATTCGAAAAAAGGCAGGCTTCGGTTTCCCTTTAACTACCCACCCAGAAAGTATTTGAAATAATGGTAAAAAAACTGAATTCCTCACAAATGGGCACAAATCACCTCCATTTTTTCCCAATCGGGTCAAAATTTCCATGTCACTTTTCAATCGGTCGAAATTAAATACTAATTTATTTTTTTTTTCTTTCATTGCTTTAAAAAGGTCACTTCTCCCATTTATTTATTCTAAGTAAGCCAAAAAAATTATCAAGCAATTATAAATTAGAGAATAGAAGAATTTTAACAACTTTTATTTTTAAAATTAAATTAATTAAAACCCTGGAGGAGGCGGCTATTTTTTCCTCTTGTACATATTTATGATTTGATTTAGAATTTAAAAATAAAAGTTCCCAAAATTCTTTTACTCTCCATCTATGACCGATTCTAAAAATTGTGAGTTCGATTCGCGCATAGGAAAAATAAATAAAACTTATAAATTCAAATATTTTTAACCTACAGAAATTAATTAAAATGCCTCGAGAATTTAAAATTCTTATAGTAAGTAATTTGAATATCCTTCAACCTAACCTATACGCCTTGAAGGTGTCTCTTTGGCATGAGGAAAGGATCACTAGGTAATTTTTTTACTAGAATTGTTTTCTCACACGCTTAGGTACCCTTCAAATAGGTAATATTGCCCCTGTTGAATAGACGTATCTAATGCCTGTACTAATTGCAATAATGCGTTGATCTCCAATGCATACAGATTTGTGGCGACTTGAAGGCACTTTTGAATGAACCTGTACTTTATCTATTTTGGCCGCTGTACTGACTTGAGTCGAACGATATTTTCAAAATTATATGTTATGGTATTTATTAATATTATTTCAAAATTTGTAGATAAAATGGCTACAATTAATGCGAATAAGGCGAGCGAGGAGCAAAAAGAGTTTTGGGTTAATTATATGGAAATTATAAATTGCAGAAATTTATAAAAATATGTTAATATAACATTTTGATCATTTTATACAAATTTTATTTTGTCCAAAAATTGTATACACACAGATGTATTGGAAACCGATACAATTCCACAAATCGATCCTCACTTATAGTTTCGAAAGGATTTTGGGAATCTCTTAATTTTCTTCGTATTACAATCAAATGCTGTCTAGAATATTTAAAAAATTTTAAATATAATAAATTTTTGAATTTATTTTTACCTTTCTCTAAGCCATAGTCGCCTTAATACTAACGAATTCATGTCACCCATTTCTTATAAATGAACTTTCCTTTTTCAAAAAGACTATTATCTCACTGATAGTTTTCAAACAACATTTCGTAAAGAAAAATTATCATTCAGAAGTGCACACAGCTACTTACGGAATCGCTTGAAATTCAAAAGTGTACACTTGCGCTCTCGGTGAGTTTTTCAATTCGTATAGGTACAAATTGTTCACAGTTGCTGAATCCAGCCCCCAGACCCGTAGGAGATAACTTCTTGCTCCAAGCTTTTCCGTTTCTGGAGCACCAATCAATCAAGTGGATCTCAGACCTTATTCAAGGGGGACAGCATTAATAACTCACAGATTTTCGTGCACCTTCTAGTTCTTTTTTACATAAATCATTACAATCATTAAAAGATCGGTATAAGCTTTTGTAATAATACACCGTGGATTGTGGGCTTGGGTAATCCATTTACGGATTTTGCAATGTAATACTATAAAAATGCGCCATTCGGTAAAAATCTATGTAACCGCAAAAGAATCGCGGTTATCAACATCATATAGGTAGATGGCCTAAAATAAAACGAATATTCGGTATTTTGGTTTGGATATGGGGAAGCAAAAGTACACCACAAAAGGTACAGGTCAAGAGCGAGTTGGGCTTGCACAATCAGGGTTCCTTACTAGAACTTTATCAACGAACAATCGATCAACTGCATTTAGGTACTATATTTAAATCTGACCAAAATTTTCCTATGATAACAGAAAAATGAATGAGTTGTGACATTAGTAAATTTTTTATTGATTATTGTGCAATAAAGTGTCAAGCGCTGTGGTTGTATTGATGGTAAGGAGTAAGCAAAACTCAATGTGACTTTAAAAATTCGTTCACATTTAAAAATATTTATAAAAATTGCTAACTCTATATTTCAAATATTTTAGATACTACTGTATTATCAAATTTCAATAATTTTAAAACACGACATACGCAGACGTGAAAAGACCTATGCACATTAAATGACTACACTTCTTTCGAAAAACGAAAATTTTTCCAACTTAAATTTGAGGGGGAAGGAGTGATTTTAGTAAGGGGATCTAAATAAAACTCTTGTATTTTGTCTGCCAAAAGTAGTGGGAGTGTAATCAGGACACTCCATGGAATTCATTGGCATACTCCACCCTTATTTACCGAACACACTATATATAATCTTACAGCCCAACATACCTCATCAATTTTCGTCCAAAGTTTTCTGAAATACATACCTACAATTAAACTAAAATAACTCCATCCAAACTTTCATGCAGTTCAATTTTTTCCTTTTTTACAGCTTCTTCAAAACTTATTAAGGATTCAAATAAAAAATTAATAAAAACAAGCAAAAAAGCTAGAATTGGTCTAAGACCAACTCTTAGGATACCCTAGATGAATGCCCGTATTAAATTTCGTATGGTCACCGATCTATTCAAGTATTGATTTTGAAGTTGTTTTTCGCATATATTTCTAGAACGGTTTGTCGCACAGACAAAATAATTATAACCAATTTTATAGGATTTCGTATTCTGCAGAAGTTTTTAGTACCATAAAAATGTCTTGGACTGATCGTTTTCAAAGTATACGTAAAAAACCTAAATTTTTATATGGCAACACCAAGAAAGAGTTGCCCGATTTAGTCCATTTTTGACATTTTATTTGCTAGTACAACGAAAATACCATGTACCAAATTTCAGCTCTCTACGTCGACGCGTTCTCAGGCAGTGTCCAAATATATAGTGGAAAGCGAAATTTTTATATGGCAACCCCACGAAGGAGTTGCCCGATTTGGCTCATTTTCGAACTTAATTTTACTTTTTTGTTTTTCAAAGTCTGTGTACAAAATTTCAGCTCTCTAAGTGTACGCGTTCTCAAGTTATCGTGCGCACAGACGGACGGACGGACGGACGGACATGCAAAAATCGAAATAACTTTTAATATTATGAATGGGTGTCCAATCCATTTTGCTCTACCATCATTATTTTGAGGTGTTACAAACGGAATGACAAACTTAGTATACCCCTATGATTTCATCTAGGGTATAAAAATCGAAGCTACGCATTTTGAGATATTCAAGAATAACGGTCATATACATTATTGAAAAGGAATTTTCAGAAAAAGGACCACGATTAACTTTTCTCAAGGACTTCAAAGCTTCCTTAATCCTAGAGTCAGGCGCGTATACAGGAGGACGGTCACGATGATCATGACCCCCCCCCCCTTCCTCCCAGAAGCACTACACCTAACCTTCGTGGTGAATTGAATGCGGCGCTGGACTATAGAGTGACTTGTAAAAGTTTAACAGGACGATCTTCGTATGGTACGGACACAATGTGTAGTTGACGCCGGCAATTAATATGCGGCGACAGCTAGCCCTGGGTTGGACGTTTGTTTGGCTTCTTTTGAGTAGTAATAGTGAATTTAGAATTTTCTTGTGTTTTATATAGTGTCGAAAAGTCATCTATCCTACCCACTGACATATAATAAGAATGGACTGAGCGATCCTATCTAATTCCTATAGTCAAAAATGGCACAAATTTTTGCTAAAACCTATTTGTCTCTTTCAAGCTCAAAATATACACTGAACTGTAACCAATTTTGGAAACAGTACGGCTGTATTAATTGGAATACATCGGAATTGACTTAAAAATTGAGACAAATATATTGCTTATATACGTCTATCTCTTACAAGCTCAAGCATATTTGACATCAAATCTGCAGATGAACACATTTTTCAGTAATATTAAAAATGAATTTTTGTGTTAATTAAAACGAGTTTAACTTCCTAAACAATTTTCATTTAATGCAACACTATTTGACAACATCTTTAGTTTTTCCAATCGACAAATAATAACTAATTATAAATCGGTGTGCAATTGTACGAACTAAAGTGTTTTCACAGCCTGCTCAATATTTCTGCCATTTTTGAAGCAGGAACGCTCAGTCCATTCTTATTATAAGTCAGTGATCCTACCTATCACTGAATGGGAAGTAATTTTGGAATGCTACATATTTATTTTAGTGTTCGATTGTTTAGAAAACGGCAAGCAATGCTTGGCAGCCCGGTTATTAAGATGCTTTTATATTTCTGTTGCACCGATTACTCCTATAGATGAAAAGCACACGATTTCGAGATTTGAAAGTGTTATTGTTTCTAAGAATTGGAGATCATAAATTTTTTTTTAACCTATCTAGTTTTCCGACATAAGATCGATGACAGGCCAACTTGGTGAGAAGCTCGCAACAGAACCATACAAACTGACAAATTTTAATTTAGGGTTCTTCCAGTAGAACTCCTAGTTCTATGCAATCATCAACGTTAGCCACCCATTGATTTTTCATAGCGACACTGATTCAAACCTGAGTTGTTCAAAATTTTTACCTTCGTAGGGAAGTATTAAATTTTTCATAGAAATATACTTGCAAATTTTTCTTAAGAATTTTTATGAATAATTATTCACCGCCAACAACGGTCCAAACAAATTGGTGGATTGATTCTGGATGTTCACTCTTTCGAACAAAGACACAAGCATTCAGTTTTCTTAGAAGATTTGGCATTTTTTCTTTAGATTTTTTATGCACTACCTGTAGCCGACTATGGTTACATAGACTTATATTGATTCAGGTGACTTGGCAACCATACATTTTGTTCTTAGAAATTTACTTGAAAATTTTTCTTTCGAATTTCTATACACTATTGGCAGTGTTGGGCAAAATGCAATCTGATTGATAATTAATGATTACGATTACAATCTGTAATCTGTAATCATGATTACAGATTGATAATATTAATCAGAAAAGTAATCATTAATGGCGATTAATGATTGATCAATCGTAACCGTAATCATGGTTACATGATTACATATTTTGATTACAAATTTGCAAAAGGTTTAAAATTATAGTTAAAAGAAAACAAACATTGTTGTATTTCTATCCCGAAGTCGGTAGTGAATAACTCGCATTGCCTTATTCTACAACAGCTGCATTCTGCCCTTGAATTCATTCAAACTAGCATATAACAATGTGGAGCAATATGAAAAGTCTAGTAAAATCAAAGCGTTAAAAGGCATTATTGTTTTTTCCATTCTCAACGAAATGTAATCTTTTTCGCTATCTTTTTTTCACATATAATCAAGATCCTCGAATTTAAGCTGATGATCATATATGTGTGAGTCTCTATCAATAGAAGCACTTACATTCTTTACATAATTCAACAGTGCCTTGGAATTTTCTACAATAAAAATTCTTACGATCACAGATTGTTTGTTTTCTTAGAACTAAATTTTAAAATCTCTTGAAAAGTTTCATTTGTAATCAAAAAACAATGTAGTCATGATTACGGTTACATTTTCCTAAGATTACTCGATGTAATCATGATTAATGATTGATGGGTAATCATAATTGATGTAATCATGATTGATTTAATCATGATTATTAATCTGATTACAAATGTAATTGATTACGCCCAACACTGCCTATTGGTGGCTGAAAACCATCAGTTGGATTGATTCCAGTGCTGCTGAAATTGATTCTACGATTTTTCTTCAGAATTTTTACAGCAAAACTATAAAAATAAAATCCATTCGCATTGCTCTCCGTTGTTTTGCTTGTACTTTCATATTAATTCAAATAGTGTTGTTTAATTTGTTTTAATTTGTAGGAAAAGGAAAAACTTGCTATATTAGTTAGCGAAAGAGGTAGAAATAGTAGTGAAAGTGTAAAACGGAACATTGATGAGACCATTGACAACTTTTTTCAGAAGAAAGCAAGACCAGTTAAGTTCACAACAGAAGAAATAGTCAGTAACTAACATATCATGCACTCCTACTCCCGTTCCTTTAAATGTGACTCAAGGTGTAAGCTCACTCTCAGTCAATTACTTCACCCGTGACAGAATCGCTTGCGACAACATCTATTTCTACAATCTCTGCATGAGAAGGAGTATCTGGTCATTGATGTGAATAGTATTATCGATAGGTTTTCCAAATCAAACCGAAAACTGGATTTTGTGGTATAACGTAAATATTAATAAAAAAAAATTCAAAAGCGACTTCTTCCGACTTTCTTCTCCCCCTCGAACATTTTAGTTGTGACACCCTCCCTCCCCCTAGGCTGCAGGTCTGAATACGTGCCTGCCTAGAATACTAAACATGTGCAAAAAATCGCAATACTAAACATACACACGTCAATTTGACTCCCTTTAATTTGAAACACATTTATAGTACCTAATTAATAAAAATAAAAATATTCTTCCTATTATTAATGACAAGTAATAATTCATGCAAAATACTAAATCATATAAAAATTTGGTATTCCTAGTTGCACTTGGAGCAAGTTTTAATAATATGTTCCCGACATATTCTCTTATAGCACTTCGAACATACGCTTGCAGTCTTTCACGTGATTTTCGAACAGTAGAATGAACAATATGTCATCTCTGATGCAGTTTTTGTGATGGTTCCGAAACCTGTGAAAATAATCCAATAGTTTTCCCAATCATGGTTTCAAAGGGGCGACTGAAGCGAACGTTTTTTAGGCACTGTAATAAATATGGATTTCCCAACTCTTAAGACAGAATTTTCATAAATTCCTTACGCGATAATGGCTTTCGGCCAAGTTTAGTTACATTATGGACATATATGATATACGAATTCACAAATGCTATATTAAGTATTCCATAAAACATACACATAAATGCCAACGTTTTGTTTTTCTGCTGCAGGATACATCATTGCACATCTGATCTAAAGTTTCCACTCCGTCTTTAGTCGCATTGTACCTCATTATTATCTCGGATTTACTAGTGTTTACATATTTACTGGGATTTTTGCATGAATTGTCGATAAAAGAAGCACTACTTTTAGTAGGTTTATAATAAACTATGGTTGTTTTTTCATTAAGAGGAGTCAGTACTCAGCAAAAGTTTCAATTTAGATACCAGAGTGCCAGTAGGCAATAACATTTACTTTACGTAGGTTTGTGTCCTGAAAGTGAGAAAATTCATATAAAATTAGCCGAGACCTAGACCACAGACCATATTAGAGACATCTAGCGTAAAAGACAGAAGCCCAACATGCGTCAAGACGAAAAATGAATATTTGCAGTTCAAATAAATTGAAAGTTTTTAACCAGAATTAACTCTTCTAATTTTTTTTTTGTACATGTTCTCAAAGGAAATGGAGTCCAGGAACTAGAAAATTACTGTTGAAAACTTAAAAGGGACCTACCAGAAGCCAAAAACTCACGAAAATCATAATTATTGTACATTAAGTGTTCCCAAGATTGCGAGATTATATGGTGAGTCCAACAGCTGTTTATAAATTGTTACCGATATGAACCATTTATCCATTCTTATTTTCTTGTTGAAGTCTTGCATTTATTGTTTTGTGAAGAAGTCGGCCAGATAAAGTCCGCCAGTTTTTATCATTCCGCCGACCTCGAGGAGCCAGAAGCTGTTCACCATATGAGCCTGACGTATAGCTCTTTCTGCAATTTTTGGACGAAATCTTCCCATATATCCTTTATTGCAAATTTTTCTTCATTTTTTTTTCTGTCCATTCTCGAATTTTTATTGTTGAACCACAAAAAGTTCAAGCAGAATAGGAACAAATCTGCGCTCATTGTTGATTTATACCTTCTTCTACAGGCGACAAGCATGTCAGAAGCTGGAAGATGATTATCTTTCAAAACAGCATTTAGGGCAAGGATACCATAGATAGCTTGAATTTCTTCACTGTTAGTGTTGGACATAGTCTTTGTTTCCTTTTTGTAGCTCATGTTTTGCCATTCTATTTCTTTATTCGTATGAGAAATTATGTAAAACAGAACAAGTTTTTTAATAAAATGTCAAGTATAAAGCAATAAGCAAACGAATACGGGCAGGTTAGCTTCATCTTCGTCTAACTCTTATAATAACTGTGCTTGTTGTGCAACATTACTGACTGTTATACCTAACAAGACAAATGCGAAGAAGTGGATTCGAACAGGTCCTTAGTTGGGCGTTCATTAATGCTCTTACTCAAGCACATCGTGCAACATATTTTTATGCAAAATTATTTTTAGAAATAACTTTTTTAAAATAAATGAATGGAAAAGTAAATGAAAACTTTCAAGCTAACTTTATTATTTTGTTTTTTACTTCTGGGAGCTATACATGCACCACTTAGAGTTAATGTTAGGATAACCCTATTCCCCTGGATATTTCTTCGTCCTCGGCAATCCTTTTTTAATTTCCCCCAAATTTTTCCACTACAATAATTTTAGGAACATATTTCCATAAAAATTAATAAAAACCAAAAACAAATCCACATGAAAAGGGTTGCAGCAGTAACGATATGGCAAGTTTGCAAAAAAAAAAAAAAAACAAAAAACATATGCACCCAATTTTTGCTTAGCAACATATGTTACACCACACACTCTCTCTCTATGTATGCACATATATAGGGCAAATCCAGAAAACTTGATGTTTCTATAAAAAGGGTGTAAATGCAAGGAACCAGTCTTCGTCCTTGATCAAAACTGTAGCTGTGATTATGAATAACAGGTTTTCCAGGCCTATGCGCGCATATACTAAAATAAAGAAGAAATTGCATGTCTTATAATCGAGGCTTGAAGAAAATTAATTGAAACCGATTAATCAGAACAAATACAAATAAAAAGCAGAGAGGCACGAGCAGAAAGAACAACAGCTATAGAGCCACATATTTTATGTACATTAGACACGACTTGAACTTGTGCAGGAAAATTAGCTTAACGAACACAATATTAGAGACAAGAAGAAGAAGTTTGTCTGTTAGATAAGCGCGCTGCTGTTCATCATTATGACTTACTTCCATCATCGCGCAAAAAGCTGATGAATTGCCTACTTGAAAATCTACCTTAAAGAAAAAATACTTAGCCTATGTATGTAGATGGTAGGGGTATACTAGCCAAAATGTGCTGATGATAATACTCGCAGCATTTGTGTGATGATATTAATCTTTCGTGTCAAAATTTCGATGTCAAATATTTAAATAGGTGTTAAAAGTGTTGTTGTTTGATAAAACACTCACTTTCTTCGATTTTCCAGTTTTCCAGTAAAATTTCAAAAAAAAAATGCAACAACAAAAAAAAAACCAATTTCGCTGATAACAACAGAGCAACTACACTGCACTATTATTAATAATAATTCACTTCACATTAATAAATCACTGAAATAAAACATTAGAGAAGAATTTTAATTGAAAACTTTATTTAAAACAAAAAACACTCAACACTGAGCACAACGCTGTCGTCGCTGCTTGCCGCGAGATAACGAACTTAGCCAGCGGTTCAAACCAACTGAAGTTCTCTGTCGCGATCACCCATTTCTTATGTTCGATTGCCAAAGGAAACCAAAATAAACAGCAAACAGTCTACGTCGTCGTCGTCGCCGAATGTATAACAAAAAACCACGTATAGCGATAGCGTGGCGTAACGTAATGCAATGCATGCAATGGCTGGCGGGTTACGGGGTAGGCAAACGAAGAAAAATAATCATAAAACGCCGCCGATCTACACCGGGTGATCTGTGCTCAGAGTTGGAGCATATGGGTAAAGTACTTGCATGCATGCGCATGCGTGCAGTACACATATGAATGAGCGCAAGCTTTTACGCCCCAGTGCATTATTGCATTGTGTTTAGCGTACGCGATCGCGTCGCCGCACATTTCTGGTTGTTTAACTTTTTTGAGAACGCAGAGAGTAAAAAATGCGATCGTTATCGTTGTAGAGTGTGGCGTTGACATTGTGTTATTGTTGTAGTAACAAACAAAAGAGAAAAATTAAGAGAATCGTGTAAGAATCATGTCGGCGCATATCGACGACGGTACGAAAAGTCTCAGGTACAGGGAGAGCTGATATATGTACAAGGAGCCATGTTTGTTACTGAGCTTATGGAGAGCATACATATAGACGCGGCCCTCCCTAATGGAAAAAAATGTGTAGAAAGTGGATAGCAACCAGGTTAAGCGCCAACTCTTCATGACCAAGTCACGCATAAGTTGAAAGCCTTCATGTACAAACTCCTTGCAACTCCTGCTTATAGCAATAAATGAAGGGGGTGCCGGTTCAATAAATAAAACAAATGAATCAAACAATCAACAAAAAAATGGTCGACACTTAATGCGTCACGACAATAACAGTTTTAGGAAAATACGTATTTCAATACCATCAGAGTTTGTTGCATTTGATCTAATAGATTTACTTAATATGTATTTTGTTGGGACGAAATAAATTGTCAGAAAAGATTACTATGTTTCCATGCGGAGTTCACTCCGGATTGAATCCGAATTAGTGCTCATGGAAACGAGAATTGAGTTGAATTTCGTACAATCCATATTAACTCCACGAAACCAGTCGGGTTGAGTTAGATTTTGTGTACACAGTAAAATATTTTCAACTAGATCCGTATTAAGTGGATCTCCTAGATATTCTAGTGAAAAATCTAGTTGGAACCATTTAAGCAGAAGTCAAGTTGACTTTTTTATTGGATTTCTAGTGAATATGTAACAGATTTCTGGACATGAAAACTATATATCCAGTCTTATTTTATGAACTGGGTTTCAAGTAAATTTAAATGGTTTTTCCCTTTTGTCAACTAGATTAACTATTAAATTTCAAAATGTTTTTCTAGTTAATTTAAGAAGATTTCTAGTTTAACCAGCCGACCGAATCAGTTAGATATATCGCCTAAGTTGACAGTCAATTTAAGTCGAATTCAGTTTAATTAAAGAGGAATCTAGTTTTCACAATCAGAACAGATTTCTAGTGAAATTAAAAATTTTCATTTAATTTCACTAGAAATCTGCTGCGGTTGCGAAAACTACATTCCTGTTTATCCTCGCCAATTTTCGTTTCCAACATCCTGCACCCTGTATAATATCCTTGTAAACATGTTCTTATCAGGAAATGATTTTTATTATTTAAGGGGATAATTTAAATATACACTTATTTATTGATTTTAATATGTAGTGTTATGTAAAAGTGGACTAAAAAATTAAAAAAAAAAAAACAATAGTTCCATTTAAAAACAAATTATAGGTATATCCTTAAACACATTCATTTCAATCAATCAACGGCAAGACTTTTGCGAAATAGGGACACTACCCCTAATGGGTTTACTTTTTTGCTTTTATACATAAAAGCGTCAAAAAAATTAAAAAGTTTCGTCAAATGTGTACTGTACTTAAAATTGAATACATAGTGAGCCTTATACAATATATCGAAGGCATGGCGTATATCTTGTTCTGTCTCTATAAAAACATCCTCTAAAGCAACATAAAATACTCCCGTTTCCAAAGGTCGCTCAGATCTACAGATGATTATGGGTTGAGCCTCACTTTTTTTTTTTTATAATGGTATTGATGTCATCTTCAAGCTGAAAATACGAAGAGTACAAAACAGTGGTCAATTAGTTGTTGAATTCCAAAATTATTTTCAAACTTACATTGATCCACTGTATTAGTGGAATTAAAAATGTTTTGAAGTTTTTTTCTTCCCAATCCTCCATATATGTGGAAATTTGGCAATATGACCGTTTTATTTGGCGGTTGGGTAGTTTTTTTAAGACAGTTGCGAGCATCCTTAAATTATCTATGAAAGTTTTTGAAAAAAAAAAAGATAAAATATTTTATTAGAATTAATATATAATATATACAGGGTGTTATGAGTTAATAATAATAAAATAATATATGTCGTAGACACTCGATGCAACTTAGCACTTCATGAAGAGTCTAGACACTTCATGAAATGTAGGCAGATAGTGAAACAGTTTGGGCTTAGCCACTTTTAGATTAAGTGTCTGAAATTTTTAGTCACTTCATGAAGTGGTTACAAGCCTTTGCGCCGATAGTGTAATGCCAGCCGATATAACCGAGTACTATAGGAGATGAAATCTTACCATCCTTTAAAAATTCTCGATAAGTACCACTTTGAAGGATTTTTACTTGATACATATCAAGTTCATCAATGCATCCTTCATGCTGTCCCATATTTTGGAAATCTAGGTTAATCTGTATACGAATATAATAAGTAAAGATGTAAATAGTAAATGTTGTATAATTTCTTACAATAGCGCCATTAAAATCAATGATCCTTGGGAACAGGTCAAAGATGTATTTCACCGATTTTCCGGAGAATATCAAAGCTCGCCTGGCTGCATAATTATCTTCCATTAATTTAATTATTATTTGGTAGTTTTTCTCCACAGGCAAAATAGTTTTAAGTTCAGCTATCTAAGTAAAATTAATACAACATATATATAGTAAAGTCTTATAAGTCTTATGTCATAGAACCCAACTACAAATCAGTTCACTTTAATAGATTTTCATTTGAGTGAACTAGATATGCAGTTCAACAATGAGTATAATCTGGTTGCGTTCATAGGTTTTTAATTAACTGAAAAGTTCTTCGAAATGTAAAAACCTATGAACTTGTTTATAAAAATTTTTATCCTCTGACGAAAAATTACTTAAATTATCTAATGAGCACATTTTTAAAACAGGCGAAACGCGAACATAAAAGCAACTTCTAAGCATATTCGCATATTAAAGCGAACAATTTTAATTTAATTTAGTGTCTAAACATGCAGAATAACGCATTTAACAGAGTTAAGATCTAACCAAAATTCCGACTTCGACGTCCGACTTTGACGGCAGTCGAAATCGCAGTTCTGATTGGGCCTTTACACTTTACTTACCTGACAATCTCACTATAAGTTATAAAAAGTATTTAAAAAATACTTGAACCACTTTAACACTTCTGTCGACTTTCACTTCACAATACTAAATGAACACAACTTAGTCCGCGTGTATAATAAAGAATGAGGACTCTATTGAATTTTTCTTTAATTTTCAATAGAATTCGATAGATTTGACTGGATAATCAGTACGAACAAGACAGCCCAAGTACAAATCAGTTCACTTTAATAGATTTTCATTTAAGTGAACTAGATATGCAGTCCAGGAATGTATTATAACTGAACCTTCAAATAATTAACTGGAAACACATTTGAAAAAAACTGAATTTCTCGAATTCTGAAAAAACTAGAAATAAAATTTATTTATGTCCGGAATCCTAGTTGAATTTTAATTTTAAATAGAAATCCAGTTGGATATTATAACTAGACATGCACGCAGTTAAATTCAACTAGAAAATTTTTTACTGTGTAAGTACTAGCATAGATGGCACAAGAACTAGATGTCGCATGACATACTAGAGCAGAGTATACAGATTGTGAAATGGGTAGTGTATTCTGGAATGTAGCATAACATGTTTACGAGCGCGCCCGTAAGCAAATTTTTTTATATTAGCAGTTTTGTATACATTTGATCGAGTTCCTCAACACTTCAGATACGAAAAAATATCAATCACTCGACGTAGGTATACATCATTTCAAATGTTGTGGTCCATTCCGGAATGGACAATCCAGCCATAGAAATTTTGTATACTTTTTTGATACTGCATGTGATATCTAGTTTTTGTGCCATCTATGGTACTAGTTAGAGTAATGCGGATGGATGTCTTATCCAATATAAATCTAGCTACTTTGTATGAAATATATTATATGTCAACTCAACTCAAGCCGTTCATGGAAACAGCATCGAGTTAACTCAGCCAGTAAAACTTAACGATAACTCAATCCTAACTCAACTCTTGCTCATGGAAACATAGTATGTAGGTACAATGACCAAGGGGCCTATTCTTGAATAACGAAGGCACATTCCGTATTCGTTATACATACTGTCAAAACCATTCGGAATCAACACATGTGGTATTCTTACGTACGTAAAGTTAACAACGCAACTTCGTCTGATATGGTTTGGAACTATCTCATAATTTTGTCGTTAATTTGTCGTGAAAAACCTAAATTTGTCGTGTACTTTTTTCTAAAGGAAACTGGATGTGGTTCTAAGTTGACGTCAAGTTAGCACCGCAACTCACTGGAACTCGGCCAAAATTTATCGGATTGGAAAATTATACATCTCGAAATTTGTCGTTAATTTGTCGTGAAAACCCTCAATTTGTCGTGTCCTTTTTTCTATAGGAAACTGGATGTGGTGCTATCTTGTCGTCAACTTAGGACCACATCGCGTTTTCTTCAGAAAAGAAGGACACAACAAATTCCAAGATGTATAATTTTCCAATCCGATAAGTTTTAGCCGAGCTCCAGTGAGTTGCGGTGCTAACTTGATGTCAACTTGGTACCACATCCAGTTTCCTTTAGGTAATAGGGTACGACAAATTTATTGATTCCATAACAAATTAACGATAAATTAACGACAAATTTCAAAATGTATAATTTTCCAATCCGATAAGTTTTGGCCGAGTTCCAGTGAGTTACGGTGCTAACTTAACGTCAACTTAGCACCACATCCAGTTTCCTTTAGAAAAAAGAACACGACAGATTTATGGTTTTCACGACAAATTAACGACGAATTATGAGATAGTTCCAAACTATATCAGACGAAGTTGCGGTGCTAACTTTACGTACGTGGTATTCTTGAAATCCGCATTCGTTATATACCGAACGCAAACCTTTGGATTATGCCAAACGAAGAGTGAATCATTTGCTATTTTACTGCTGAATGTATCACCAGCTAGTGATTGCAAAATTAGTTACTCGATTACCCGATTAATCGATTAATCGGCCGATTTCAGGAAACCAATTAATCGATTTTAGCGTCCTAAAAACCGATTTTTTATTAATGAAAATTTTTTCGTTTCTTTAAATATTCTTTTTTTAAAAAAATGATGAAAAATTGCACATTCATGTAATTTCAAAATTTCACGGAAAAATTTTACTTCAAAATAGGTACATTGCAAATATATTTTTAGATACAATATTTTCATGTGTGCCGCTGTTGGGCTCCAATAATGCATAAAATATCTAAAAAAAAAAAAAATTGACAGTAAATTTCTAAGAAAAAATTGACAATAAATTTCTAAGAACAAATTGCGGGATGCTGACAGTACCACTGACTTATAACAATGGACTGAGCGTATTGTCATTTTCCTATAGGAAAGCATGGCACAAGTTTTACAGTTCTCTCTTTCGCCCTATGGCAGAGTTGGAGCTACCAACAGAAACTATTGCATTCTGGAACATTTGCTTATGCCATTTGATGTTTTTATGTTGGCTACAGATGCAATCACCTCAGAAGGAATAAGGTAAAGATAGTGTTTACCATGCTCCGTCTCTCTTGCCCATAAGCAGGATTCAGTTAAGAATAACTTTTGAAGCGATTAAAATATGACTTGGACACAAGAAAATATTTTTTTTTTAATTTAATTCGATTTACGGGTGTAAAATTTCATCTGATTGGTTGAGTTTTACACATTTTTATGTAGTAAACGTTTTAAAGGGTGCTCTAACGGTGATATACAAAAGCACAATATTTTTTGTGCCATATGAAATAGTAAATCGCTCAGTCCATTGTTATAAGTCAGTGGGCTGAACTACAATAGACGTATTCGTAAGTACATTTACTTACGTAAAGCGAACGTTCCCTTTAAACAGGCGTATGCAAATTAACTTTAACTCGTGTGAGGGGAACTTTCGTTAAGTTTAAAAATCAAATTACAGTCAGTAAGCTGCAGTAATAATTGTTCATTCCGTACGAACGCGATGTGTCAAACAATTAAATCATTTCTAAATGATCAAAAGTGCAATGGAATAAAAATGTCACCGTGAATCAAAGAAAAATCTTCAATTAAATCAACTTCCATTTGTTAATTTTTCCACTTTTACAACTTTTTAACATTGAAAACATTAAATTCTAAGATAATAACTCTTACGGAATGTGATATATATTTAGACTAAAAATATCAATTTTTCGTAAGTAAACCTCAGTCTAGCTCAATTTCGTAAAGTTATTTACATCTACTGTAGTTCAGCCTTTTCACGTAAAAAATTCGTTAAACTTTTCAAAACGCGTTAACTTTTTTTGACGCAAACGATACATCTGTGGTTCACAATGATTGTCAAAATTCGAGTAGTTTCCCCTCTTTTATAATTCTATACCGAATGTAACCTTTTCTTAATATTTTCTTATCGACATGAGTTAACAATTTGTTATAGGTTTCTGGTGGAAATATTTACATTTTCTGAAAGTTATTCTTAACGCATTCCTTACCTTTTCTTAGACATCGAAGCAACGGTTTTTTAATATTTTCTTATCGAGATTCTTAATGTATTCCCTCCCATTCCTTGACGTCGACATTTATCGTTTCCTTAACAAATAGTTTCATAAACATTGAAATAATAGGCAAGATACAACCAACTTGTTGTCTCATAATATAAATTTTTTATTGTAATTAATGATCGGATTTTCGGTAGTTAAGGTACCATAATCAGAGGAATATCTTACAAACTCAGTTTTTATGATATTCCTCTAATGATCAGACGTGTCCATTAATTATAATAAAAAATTATATTATGAAATAATAAGTTGGTTGCAATGTGTATAAGGCGTTTCGTATCAACAGGAACCAATACTCTTCAGTACGGCCAGTTCCTGCCTGCCGCATATGCCAGAAGAAAATGCTAAGCAGATCTAATATATAGTCTCTTTCAATAAGTTGGTTGTATCTTGCCTATTATCTCAATGTGGATATAATACTTTGAAATCAATTCCTCCTACAAGTGCGGAACCAGAGAGGGTGTTTTCAGTATTTGAAAATTTGCACCAAATAGAGATCACGATTAAGTGATAAACCTATTGATAACTTCTGCTTTCTAAGTGCTCATTTAAATTACATTTAAAAAACATGTTTCCAGGATTTTTACAAATAACTTTTCATTTTTGTAATTGTTAATGAATTATATACATTTTTTTATTTTTAAATAAATATTATATTTTCTATAATTATAAACATGAAAAAAATTGAACTATTTTGACAAGAAATACTTTCAAAAAACAATTTCGTTTTAAAACAGATTAAAAACCGATTAATCGGTTTTAGTAAAACTAAAACCGAAAAAATCGGTATTTACTTTTACAATAATTTTTGCAATCACTATCACCAGCCATATGAAATTTGTATATACTCTGCTTTGGTATTGCATGCGACATTTAGTTCTTGTGCCTTCTATGCATGTATTCAGAACAGTAGTACTGGCATCACCAGTAGTGATGAAATACTTTTGTGTGTGCCTTGGTGGTTTAAGCACGAGGATGTCCTTAATAGATTCCTGCGAACTGGGTTTTGCATTAATTATAAAATAAGTATAAAACCAGCATCGCTCGTTCAACGATTATGAACATTTGGGAAACATAAAATAATTAACTTTATTAAACGGTTGTTATATTTGCAACTTTACACTACAAACTACACCAGTTCTTTCAGACGCCCTGTACTGTGCCAATCTTCTTAGCAAAATACATAGGAGTATAGCTTTCATAATTTGTTGCATTCCTTTCCCATATTTCACAATTTTTCAAATCTTCCGCTTAAGAAACAAGAAGAATAACAGATATCGCTTTATTATTGTAAGATTTAATTCATAATTAAAAAAACAAAACCGTCTTTTTTGCAGGCCATTGGTAATTTTGTCAAGCAAAAATAAGTCGCTAATTCTAACAGATGCTGGCATTGATTCGTCTGCATGTTTTTATGTCCATGAATCTCTAACGAAAAGTAATTACATGATTTGCGTGATTCTCTTCGCTGGAAGCAACAAAAAAACGATATCTGCGGTATTCACAATTGGTGGGCGTGTATTTGTGCGAACCAATGCAGTTAATTATGGTAAACATCCGATTTACAGGCATGGTGCATGAACTTGACCTCTATGGAATAATCAGGGATTGCCCAAGTATTTAAGCTGTTTGCAAGTTTAATTTGTTTTCATTAAGACGTCGTTTTTGCTATTCCAATCAATTTTGTAGTTTGTAGTTATGTTCTTATACGCTTAAAACATCTTTTGGAGAAGCATTATGCATTATAAAATAGTTTCTAGTATTATTATTGATCTCGTTTGCTCCAATGCTCACTACTAATGAATATATTCTTTTTTTCTTATTTATTTTATTTAGTTTAATTTGTTATTTTAATAATTTAATATTCTTATGCTATACAGAGTGTCCCCTAAGTGGTATGAAACCCGGAAGCTACGGATAGGTTTTTTTTTTTTTTATTCAGAGACAGGTAGACAAGAAACCCCATCCCAAGTACGGAGACCATAGCGGCCCACTATGCTATCCTCCTAGAAGTCTATTCACCAAAACCTTCCTGTTCTCTTAATGAAGCGCATCAGGTCTTGGTGAGGAAGGGTTTTCAGCTCATCCACAGATAGAAGAGCAGACCCTTGAGTATCCAGTCTGCACCGGGCGAAGGCCGGACACGCACACAAAAAGTGTTCGGTTGTCTCAGGCTCTCCCTCCAGGCAGGACAGACACTCAGGGTTGTCAACAACTCCCATCCTTGTTAGATGAGCGTGAAGTGAACTGGGGCCAGTGATGATGTCAACCATTCAGAGATATTCCCATTGTGCCCATCAAGAAAAAGTTGTGTGCACCTGCAGGTACTCAGGTTCGCCCATCTCTGCTGATGCTTCCTATCAACATCCGCTTTGACGAATGATCCGATATTCGAGTTAGAAACGCCTACAGCGGGTTCGGGTCCGAGGAACGAAGAATTAGAGCCAGTCCTAGCTAAAAGGTCAGTCCTTTCATTCCCCATGATCCCTATGTGACCAGGAACGCACAGAAGGGATAGGTCATACTTAGATGAGTAAAAAATCTTATGGGTAGTGGGGTTTTCCAGATAACGGGACTTTAAGATTTTTGGGTATATTTTCATATATCACCCTGTAACGTCTCCACATTACACCCTATGATGATTATGATAATGATTTGAACTTTGGTAGATAGACAATAGTTGGATCTTTCCAACGGTCTATAAATTTTTTGCCTCCCACCCTCCGTTTTGAAATTAAGGAATTTTGGTTCGTTTTTTTTTATCAAAAAACACGTCATCAAGACTAATTTTTTATATTGAATTTAAGAAGCCCAAAGGTTTCGTTTTAAAATGACCTATTTACTCTGTACCCAAAAAATCACCCTTTCTGCGTTTTTTACACTTTTTTAAAAGATAATTCAGCGAAAAAGTTCAATAAGTGCCAGAAAGTAGGCAATTATCTTTTGTGAACGAGCTTTTTCAGCCATTCTCACTGGATATGTTCGAGAAAAAGTGCAAGAAACGCAGAAAGGGTAATTTTTTGGGTGCCAATAATATAGGTCATTTTAAAGCTAAGCTTTTGGGGTTTCTTAAATCCAATATCAAAAATTAGTGTTGTGACGTATTTTTTGATAAAAATAGTTGTTAAATAAAAACAATTCCGAAATTTTAACTTTGTTCGGCCATAATTTCAAAATGGATGGGAGGAGGGGAAAAATTGATAGACGATTGGAAAGGTCCAACGATATTCTATCTACCAAAATTTAAATCATCATCATAGCGTGCAAAGTGGAGAGGTTTACTCGTCGTATGACATGGATAGGTCCGTGTTTCCCACCACTTACGGGACACCGTGTATAGATGTAAATGCAGCAAATCATGATACCTAGAGGAGTTGCTTTGACTAATGGCCTGAATATACAGCGTTTTCTGATTGGAGAATTTTGTAAAAGCAGTATTAGTACAGGATTGAGTATTTATCTCTTTAATACACAAAGTCTACTACTCAAATTGAACGAATTTCATTAAATATTCAATAGATTGCCTATTGATAAAATTGGTGCTGGAGAGACGTGGTTAAGTTCGGATACTGGTGAAGATTTACTTACCTTATTCAGTTATGAAATCTGTCGAGTAGATCCTAATCGTCATGGAGGCTGTTTGATATTTTTGTTCGTAGTTTTTTTTTAATTCTCGGCTTATTGTCTCTGCTGATGTTGTAGTAGTGTTTTTGTTGAATTTTTTGGTTGGGACTGAAAAGTTTCTGGTTGGTATTGTGTATAAACCACCTACAAATTTATACTTAAATGTAGCTCTCTTCAGTAATATTTATCACTAAAAGTAATTCATATTCTCATTATAATAATAAATATGTATATAGAAAAGTCTACACTCCGTAATGCTGCCAAATCCAGAATGCTTTTTTTTTAATGAAAGAACTATTAAAAAAACTTAAGAAAATCCTAATTCGAAAATCCTAATTCGAATCCCAGCATGCTTTTCTTTTAATGGAAAATATATTTAAGCAAGTAAAAAAGCAAGACTTAGTCTAGGTCTAAGAGAGGAGAGGGTCTCTCCTCGTCATCATCAATTTCGTCCAAATTCACATTATATGTTGGACTTGACTAGAAATGAAAGTGACGCAAGTGAGAATTCCAGATGGTCAAACGAAACCGGAATAATGCATAATGTAGATAAACCCGGGGCTAAAATTAACGCTTTTCGGAAAACTTTGATAATTACCATCTTGCCAGAAGTCATTACCCCAATTAGTTTAAGAGCATTTTCCAAAATAAGATTGCGAGGTTTGCTAAATTACTCTCAACTTACATTAATTAGCTGCATATACTGTAAACCTACCACCCTTTATCTCTTGGACGGATTCCAAAAGATTTTCAAAATTCTTTTTTGCTTAATACATTACGCAATGGTACTATTTCAGCTATTCGCAAAGCTAAAAAGCATTTTTATGAATCTAAACTTAATTCTAAACTTCCTTCAAAAATCCTTTGGAAAAACTTGCGGATGACTGGCATTAGTTCATCTCGTAAAAATATTTATGCTATTGATCCCAATTCAGCTACCAATGAATTTCTTCTGTCTTGTGTAGATGATGCTGTTGACGCGTCATTATTTCAATCTCATGAAGCTGAGAACTATTCTTCTTCAGCTCCATTTTTTAATTTTTCTCAGGTCACAAATGAAGACATTTTTGCTGTAATTAATAGCATCAAATCCTGTGCGATTGGGGCTCATAACCTCAGCCCTCGATTCATTAAGATGTGCTGGCCCTATATTCTTGCTTCCTGCACTCACACATATTTGTAACTCGTGCTTTACTACTAGCAGCTTTCCTCTGTCATGGAAGGCCGCTAAAGTAATTCCAGTACCTAAAAACACCAGCTCGCATTGTATTGAGTTTCGGCCTATAAGTATATTACCATTTCTATCTAAGGTAATTGGGAAAATTATGCACTTACAAATCTCTCATTATTTTTTTTTTTTGAATGCTTTTATGCACAAGTATCAATCTGAGCAATGATATCGCGCGTGCGGTCGATAAAGATGAACTAACGGTACTAGTTCTTTTAGATTACTCCAAGGCCTTCGATACCGTTAATTATAAACTTCTTCACATGAAACTTATAAGGAATTTTAACTTCTCTTCTCATTCTGCAAAGTTAATTTATGACTACTTGAGCAACAGGTCACAAGCAGTTTTTTCAAATGGTTCTCAATCATCTTGTTTACCAGTGGTATCTGGTGTACCTCAGGGATCCATTCTTGACCCCCTGTTATTTTCCATGTTTATAAATGATATATTTTCTCACGTCAAGTATTCTAATCTGCACTTATATGCTGATGATGTTCAATTGTATAGATCTGTGTACTTGGCCTGATTGAGGATTGTATCTCTAGGGTAAATGAGGATTTGGAGGCTATATATTTACTTGTGGTCCTGTAATAATAAAATAACGCTTAATCCCTCAAAATCTAAGTGTTTGCTGATACATAGGCGTGTACTAAATATGGATGGTTTTCCGTCAGTTTCCGTTAACAAAACTGCTATTCCTATTGTTGATTCAACTAAAATTCTTGGGGTGATCTTTAATAAAACATTTACATGGGATCTACATATCAATTCTGTTGTGAGTAGAGTTTATGCAGGACTTCGTTCTCTATGGGTGTCTAGCGATTTCACTCCCATGCCTACGCGAGTATTTTTTGTGTGTAAATTATTAATACTTATTATGACTTATGGATGTGAAATATTTGGAAAGCTTCATTACAATAATAGAAGAAAAGTTGAGATTGCCTTTAATTCTATCATCCGATACGTTCATAGTCTCAGGAGATTTGATCATGTTTCTCAATTTAAGAATTCAATTTCGGGGTGCCATATTTCTGTTTGTCTTGATTACTGCTCAGTAATTTATTTCATCAAAACTATTAAGTTTAAATGTCCTCGGTATCTTTACGACCTCTTGGTATTCTCTAGGTTCAACAGAACACATCATTTGTTACTACCGCGGAATAATTTCCTTATCACCCAACTCTTGTTTTTTTGCCATGCTATTAGAATATGGAATGACTTACCACAATCGATAAAAGACATGGTCCAGTCCAACACTTTAACTACAATTAGAAGTAGTGTTTTTAATTTTTTTAATCTTATTAGTTAGCATTGATTTTTTTTTTACGTTATATTGTAATTTTTTATATTTTTAGTTTAATTATTCTTTAATTGTTTGAGCTTTTTTCTCTCTTCCATTGGTAGGTATATACTACTTAGTCATACTGTTTTTATTTTGGATTTTCTTGTACAAATAAAAAAGATTAATTGTACAATAGTTATGTAAATAATAAATTTTAATTTTAATTTGAATTATTTCTTGAAACTATTACGAGATTGATTTGTACGGCAGCGGGTTAGAGAGTAGTAACCCACCACCATATATTAATATTAAACAAAGAAACAAATTATTTTTTCGGGGTAATGGGTATTTATTTTATATTCTACCATCTATGTAGAATATTCGTACAAAATCTCATCAAAATCGGATGACAAATTCATTGTCAAAAGGTCCTTCATATATGTATACCATTGGGAAAAAGTTTCTCATTTTCTGAAATCGGGTGATGGAGGTAGGGTAAATATCCGAAATTTAAAATTCCTTTTGCTAGGTTTTTTAGCGATTTTTTGTAATGTTTTTAGCATTTTTTACCTCCCTTTCTGATCAACCTGCGAAATTTAATTTTCGACGCCCAAAATTCTGTCTGAAAAATTGATTTAGAAATGTTTTTCTACAACTTATCGATTAATCCATTTTTTTTTTATGGATGCACTTTTATTAACCCTTTAAACGGCATCGCCACATGTACGTCCTGCCATGGTATAACCCATTTTGGGTGGTTTTACAGTTTTTTTTTTACGACGAACAAAAAATTGTAAGGCAGTGGGGTCCACATCAACCGTTTGGGAGATACAGGGCGATTAAGACATTATGCTAGTCTTTCACAAAACACACTGTATCTTAAAAAGTACAGAGTGTACGGTCACCATCTAAAGCTTGTTGTATACATTACTTTGTCAACAACTGCTCAACCACCCCTGTATTCCTCTTTTCTCTGGAATTATCGTTGTCTAAACTAAAGATTTCGTATTTTTTTGCTTTTTTTTACTTCGGCCTCTATTTTTTTTTTTTTGCAAAATGGTCGTTAACATGTTTTTTTTACTGTAAACTGTGGACTCTCATCTTTAATTCGACCTATTATAACCTACGTGATATCTTTTGCTGTTAAAGAGTTTATTAACTCATAACTGAACAATAACAGACATTATGAAACGATAATTGTAAAGGTAAATGTTTTTATTAGAACGATTATCATTATGAAGCATTATAATTATTGAGAATTATTGAGAGTGGTCATTACTCATGACCGAAATATATCAGATGTACTACTGTACCCAAAAAATAAGGTGACATTTGAATTTAAACTGCGCGCGTCAAAGGAGTTGGCGAATTGGTTTCTTTTTTAGGTTGGTAGGACTGTCTTTGACATCCCTGCCAAATCACACATCAAAATATTCATTAGTGTTTGAGATACGCTTCGTTTTGTGAGCTGCTAAAAGTGAATTTTTCGTTTTTTCCGATGTCGAAATTTGTTGAGCAAAGAATTTGCATTAAATTTTGTTTGCGGAATCAATTTTCTGCTGCGGATTCGTTGAGGATGGTGCAGAAAGTCTTTGGTGATGAGGCTATGTCGAAAAAAAATGTTTACAAGTGGTATAGTGAGTTCCAAGCAGGCCGTGAACGTGTCGAAGACGACGAGCGCCCTGGGCGACCATCAACCTCAACCGACGAAGCTCACGTCCAAAAAATTAAAGATTTGGTGTTTGAAAACCGTCGATTAATGATTAGAGACCTTGCTGATGATATTGGCATATCGAAAGGCTCAGTCAATACCATTTTGAAGGATGCTTTGGGCCTCAAACGCGTCAAATCTCGACTGGTACCGAAATCATTGAATTTTTTGGAAAAAAGGCGTCGCGTTGAAGTGTGTGAAACAATGCTTTCTGACTACATTGACAAGACGAAATGCATGATCACTGGAAACGAGACTTGGATCTATGCATACGACCCCGAAACGACCGATCAATCGAGCGAGCGAATATCGTGCCAAGGGTGTGCCGAGACCAAAAAAACCGCGCCAAAGTCGCTCAAAAATCAAGGTGATGTTGACTGTTTTTTTTCGATTATGATGTTGTGCATTCTGAGTTCCTTCCCCCGGGTCATATAATCTGAACGCTATGCGTCGTTTGCGTAACGCTATCCGCCAAAAGAGGCCGGAATTGTGGAAAGACAACTCTTGGTTTTTGCACCACGATAATGCGCCGTCTCATACTGCACTCGTTCTTCGTGAGCATTTCGCCAAAAACTCGATTCATATCGTTCCACAACCACCGTATTCACCTGATTTGGCGTCGTGCGACTTCTGGCTGTTCAGCAAGCTCAAAAGACCGCTCCGAGGACACCGTTTTGAGACGATAGAGCAGATTCAAGCCGCCGCGAGGAAGGAGCTGAAGGCCATCCCTGAAATCGACTTTTTCAACTGTTTCGAAGATTGGAAAATCTGTTGGCATAAGTGCATTGCATCGGGATGGGATTACTTTGAAGACGATGAAATTGATTTGGAAGAATAAATAAAGAATTTTCAATATAAATTCAATGTCACCTTATTTTTGGACACAGGTAAATATAACACAATGAGTGCTTAAGCTACACGACCCGATTTATATAATCCTAAGACACCAATACATGAGAAAAAATAAAAAAATAAAGTCTCTAAACAGTTTTTGTTGCCTTTCTTGCCTTAATCATACAAAAAAAGGTTATGGAACAAAAAATGTAAGACGTTCCCCCCACAAAATTCCCCGTAATGATTTTAGACTAACAAAATGCTCCTCTGCAATCAATAAAAACACCTAGCTTGATGCAATTTTACACTTTAATGAAATATCAAAAAAATTGAGCTAGTATTTTTTAGAAGGCCATACCATCCATATTCATTTGAATACAATGAGTTATGAAAATAACAATCAGCTCGAGTGTCTCTGCCGCCTTCTAAAAAATCGATATCGCTTTAGTTATTTACGTTGTAAAACATATTGTCAATAGTATAGATATGTATGAACGGACAACAACAACAACGGATAATTACAGTTTATTTCGTGTTTTATCGTCGCACTAATTGTTGAGTACTATTTAAGTGGCTGCCAATAATTAGTCATAAGTTTTTGTCTATGACCGAAATATTTTCTCAATTAACACCTAAATTAGACGGAAAATTGATTGAACATTCGTAAAACCTTTAAGATAATAATTTCGTGACAATTTGAGTACGTATCTAATTATTGAAATTTAAATGAAATTTTCCATTCATTGGTCAAGTCAACACAATCACTCACTACTAATTTTAGACATGTTAACAACTTACCGAAGAAAAGGGAGTGATAAATGAAAGCGAAGTAAAATCCTGAGAACAGAAATAAACTAGTCCCATTCCATTTATGTATGTCATGTCAACATAATTCAATAAATTAAATTCAAGGGTTCTTTTCATTTTATAAAGCATTCAATTTCTACTCAAATTGAGCGAATTTTCTCTTTTATTTTCTTTCATTAAATTTCTCACTTCAGTGATTTTACCACATTTTGCTCAAATCATGCGTTGATTGACAACATATTTCATTCCCGAAATAGACGAATTTTATAGGTTGTACATTCACATTTGGAGCTGTTTAGAATTGTCCTTTTTTCACTGCCCCCACCCCCCTCTTTGCTTTTTGAACCGAAAACTACATTCGCAATTTTTTATCGAATGAAAATTTGAATAGGCTTTGAAGTCCATTCAGTTTTGACAAGGCGATAGACTTTTCCATGCTTTGAATAAGATTCTTTTCAGATTTTTGATAAAAAATTTTCCTCCTATATTTTAATTATTTCCCAAATATAAGGTTGTTGAAAAATATGTATATAATATGTGTATAAAGGGTTTTCCAATAAGAGGTGTTATTTTAATTAGCCCGCTATTTCGGTAGATGGCACTTTTGGGGCTGTTATTTTTTGACATTTGACAAGTAGAAACGACGCCATTAATAAAAATGGAACGATACACGATTCAACAACGCATTGAAATTATTAAAATTCACTATAAAATGGTGAAAATGTGGCAGAGACGGTTCGTAAAACTCGAACGTTTTTGGGTCGTCGTGAAGCACCTTGTCGGACCGCAATACAGAAATTGGTAGAAAAATTCGAGCTGTCGGGACAAGTTAGTGATGTGAAGAATAAAACCCATGCACGTCGCTCAAGAACAGCCGAGAATATTGCTGGTGTAGCCGAAAGTGTTGAAGAAAACCCAGGTTTGTCAATTCCTCGTCGTTCTTTGGAATTAGGGATTCCACAAACGTCATTACAACCCGCATTTTGCTTAAAGATTTGGGTCTTAAGGCTTACAAAGTTCAGTTAACACAAGAACTCAAGCCGGACGATCATCAACAACGTCGAGTCTTTGCTGATTGGGTCCTTGAAATGCATGAAAATGATCCGGAATTCCATCGAAAACTCATCTTGAGTGATGAGGCCCATTTCCACCTCGATGGCTTCGTCAACAAGCAAAATTGTCGCATCTTGGGCTCGGAAAACCCAAGAGTTATTGTTGAAAAGCCTCTCTATCCTCAACGTGTGACTGTTTGGTGCGGTTTATGGTCCCGCGGGGTCATTGGACCTTACTTTTTTGAAAATGAGGCTGGGGCAACAGTTACGGTGAATGGATTGCGCTATCGACAGATGATTAATGATTTTTTATGGCCGGAATTGGATGGTATTGATCTGGACAACGTTATTTTCAACAAGACGGCGCTACGTGCCATACAAGCAACGAAACCATTGATCTTTTACGGGAAAAGTTTCCGGACCGTGTTATCTCTCGAAGAGGTGATCACAATTGGCCACCGAGATCTTCTGACTTAACACCTTGCGACTTCTTCCTTTGGGGCCACGTGAAAGAGAAGGTCTACGCCAACAGCCCATCGTCGATTCAAGACCTCAAAGATGGAATTCGTGAGGCTATCGAGGACATAGGGCAGCCACTTTGCGATATGGTTATGGAAAATTTCATGAAAAGGATATGGTCCTGTAGGCGTGGTCGTGGTAATTATTTGGCTGATGTTATTTTCTATTATTAACGGCATACCTTCCTCTTTATAATGAAATAAAGATCCGATCATTTGTCTCAAAAAATGGCATTTTTCTTTGAATATCAAAATAACACCTCTTATTGGAAGACCCGTTAGTAGACGTAACGTAATAATTCAAATATTTAATTAAAGTGTCATGGAGTAAAATATCCAATACTTATCATAACAAAATACTAAAAGGGTTACTAAAATGCAGACATGTTATTTACCACGCAAAAGAATGAAATAAATTATATTATTATCGAATATTTAGACCTTCGTGGTTGTAACAGGCTATATGTCATTACAATAGCGGCTGTTATTCCTGGACGGTGAATAAGGGAAACTCATCCTCACACCTCATGAATTCGTACCTCGAACACGGCGTGAGGAGATATTACATTAAGAAACTGAATTCAGATTCGTATAAAGTGTGATTACATAATAAAAACTTTTAAAAAAATGTTGATTCTACAAACATCCCAATATAATAAGTGGGTTGTTTGTTGAAAGCCAATCAGCTGTGAATACTCGCTTTTCAATCGGCATAGCACTTTAGGGGCTTTCGGCAAGCACTGTCTCAGTGAGACAACTGAGACAAAACTTTGAGCAACCGTCTCAGTTGTCTCAGTACAAACCAGAGTACTGCATGGGTACCTGTGGCCCTGCACAGGTACCTGTGAATCTGATCTGTTACTACAAGTTCAGGTATATTGTTGTACCTGCACTTGCAGCCACAGGTAAGTAACGTATTGTTACCTGTACTGCAGCTGCAGGTACAAGTACTCAAGTTATGAACAAGTACAGTTAATATGGCGTTGCTTACCTGTGGCTGCAAGTGCAGGTACAACAATATACCTGAACTTGTAGGATCAGATCAGATTCACAGGTACCTGCGTACGGTCACAATAATCTGCTTCAAACAAACATGTAATGAAAGACAATGTTGTGCATTTCAAGAAATGGGTATGTTTCTGGGGTAGCAAGTCTGCGGGGATTGGCTTATTACGCAGTTTCGGCCCTCTCATCTTTAATGGAAGAGTATTAATCTGTATTAATCAGTATACAGTACAACAAATAAATTCATACAAAAAAGTTTTTTCCGAATTGTACTTGAGGATAAACGCTGACACCAGCACGACAATAAGGAGTATCCAAAGTTAGGTACCCTCTTTTTCCTTTATTTTTTAATATTTAGATATTCTGTACGTAGCTGGTTGCCGACTAATATTTTTATGGTGTTTCAAATCTTTAAGAAATGAGTTTTTTTGGAAGGTTTGTTTCCATCAGTCCGTAGGAGAAATATTTCTATTTCGCAAACGGAATGATTTTTTTTTTTTGAGTAGTTCTTTATCTCTTTGTCCAAGAATTCAGATGTGTGTTATAGCCTAGTATAAATCTGGTATAAATCCCGATATACATGTAGATTAACCATCCTAGTAGTAAGCGTTGAAACTATATTGTTTTTTTTTTCGTATTAAAGTCGCTTAAATTTTATAATGAATATACAACATATGAATTGAAATTTAGTAGCGAGTTCTATTTAGTAGGTTTCGTTGTTTAACCTCCCTAGGAAAAAAACTACGTGGCCCCTATACGAATCTTAATTTTCATGGAACCTGCACCCTTCCCTGAGCAGCCTTAGTTACGTTCACCGGGAACGTAGCGAGCTATGCGGGTAAGATTTAATGTGCGTTGACGTAAAAGGCGGTGCTAATTCCAATTGTTTTATTCTATGGTCCTATATTAAATTTCGTGGCTAAAGGAAAGTAATGATTTATTGGTCATTAAGATTTCTAGTTACTTTTGGACTGAGACTTTAGTTGCAAATATTTATAAGCGTGTTAAGAGTATTTTCAATTTGAATAACGTTGGTCTTTTTTCGACCTTTTCTGGAGATAACTCCACTAAATGTCCTTATTCCGAATGTGGAATCGTTTTTGTCTGTGGGATCACAATATATCTGTTATCGGGAGACAATGGTAGCATTGGAGTACATCGCTCAATAATTCACTAAAAAGTAGTTAAAATCCACACACAAATCTATAAATGCCTACTCTTTCTCCACCTTTTATTTAGTACCAAGTCACAAGTACAGATACTTGTTTATCTGTATTACCTGCTCTACCAATTATCTGTGCATGCAGATATACCTGTTCATCTATACTTGCAGTTTCAGGTTAAGTTATTATACTTGAACTGTGCAGATACAGATATTGCAGTTCAATCAAAGGCACTATACCTGCAGGTCAAGTACTACTTGTAAAACAAGTATCTGTGCAGTAGTCTAGTACAAAACAATCAGCTGACCAATTTTGACATTTAAATAATTCTGACCACAGAAAATGGATAGTAATAAATTGCCGAAAGTGTTTGTAGTTTATTCAAATAGCTCACTAAACTTTAATTAGTAATTAAAATCACAAAATAACGAAACTGAGTCAACTGAGACAAGAAAATTCAGTTTCACTTGTCTCAGTTGCTCAGTGGTTGCGTTCAAATTTTGTAGCTCAATATGGAACTAAGGCAGTTCACCGAAAGTGCAGTCACAGTGAGCCAACTGAGAATATCTCACTTGTCTCACTGAGAATATGCTTGCCGAAAGCACCTTTTATTTGCACCCTCAAGAGCTTCAGAAAACTTTATCTGAAAACCTATTGATGCTAATATATACCAAAATAAGTTATCTTCTGTAAACTCTTTTTGTCGGATCGAAAAACGAAAACGAAAAACGCCGACATAATACTAAAAAAGTATAATTTCAAAAAAATTTAAATTCTTTTAGACCCATGATTCTCGGGAATTTCGGTCTTATTAAAAGTGAAGTAGGAGGTGTTACGGTGCACTTTATAGCACTGCCATAATAATAATTCTTTTAAGAATTCCATTAAGGGGCACCACTAGTGTGACACTTTCAAATAATCGATTTTTTTCGCATTTTTCGATAGTCTTTTCGAAGAAGAGGAAGAATTGCATGGACCTGGAAAGCAGAAAAGCTCTAGGTATGATATCTATCGATTTATAACAATGAAATCAATATTTTTATCTTTGAACGCGTTTTTCTCAAAACGACATTATTCAAATTTGCTTCAGTTCTAACTCGAGAATACCTTCCAGTTTTACGATTGGATAAAAAATGTGAATTTGCCATACTAAAAACCATCGGATTTTTAAGCGTACATGGAACTTTTTTTTTCAAAACTCTGCCATATTGTTGGATTTCAAGTTGTTTCACAATCCTGTGCCATAGTACAGGCAATATCTTCTAGTTTAACGTACTTATTTTATTTTTTGATTTCAGACACTCTGCAGGCCGCAATCACTGCAGCAGTGGGAGATTTTTTTTGTTTTTTGGTTTTTTTTTTTTTACTTTTGAGACGGCGCATAACTCGCTGAAAATTGAATATTTTCATACAAAAAATTACTGTCTGTCTAAACATAATTTATACACAAATATATATATTGAAATTTCAAAACAGTCGATGCAATGTTGTTCAATAAATTCCCGAAAATCACTTTTTTATTTGTTTGTAGTCACACTAATGGTGACCCTGAAAGAAATATTATTGGAGGCGGATCTTTATAGCACATTAAAACTAGAATACTTGAGGGAAAGCATTTCCATTTTCACACAAATAAGCTCATATTTACGTGTTCTACGACGATTTCCGCAAATTCCGTAAACATCCTGCATTCTGTGAACCCCTAGTGGCAATAAATTTATAAAATTAAATCAATCTTTTTACATTCCCATTTTTAATAATGACTTATTTTTCATACACAATCCAACCCAGTTCATATGTTCGCTGGTTCGTTTAGCTAATATGGCTTAAAATATTGCTCAATTTTCGCTAAAACTATACTTTCCATGCCACGCTAGAGAAATTTTTTACGCCAAACTGGAGTAATGGACCACAATATTTCGGTTCACGATTTTTATTTTCTTCAAACTGCGGATTATATGACGGGTCACAACTAACCCTTTTTGATTGAGCTTATTAATTTCCAATACAGTTATTTGACATTAATATTTCCAGTAAGTAAAGCTGAATAGATCACATTTTCGCTGTTGTCATAAAAGCATTTGGTTTACTGAAAAGGTGTAATATATCAGACCTAGAATGAAATACAATTTCAATATCTGGTCCGGGACTGTGCGACTAGCTTCATTTGATTCTGTCCAAAAGAGAGCCTTCAAGCCCATTAGCGATGTGCCAAAAACTTGTCATATCGACTCGATCACAACGTCGGATAACTTTCACTTATTTATCGCTACATGTATATTCAATGGCAACACTTGCGCTCAACTTATCATCATTCCAAAAATTAGGAGTACCGGACAAGAATGACGTTTTTTTTTTGTTGCCCGGTTTCAGGGATACGTTGCGTTTTGACTACTGATCGATTGCAAAAATTGCGAACAATCTTGGATACTCATGTTCGAGTGTTCAAGAAAATTGTTTTTAAAAAAAAGGGAAGGTGTGGAGAGAGTACAGATGGCTACTGCACGAACTATACGGGAGCAGCATCTATACCTTTTCAACTTCAAATTGAGACTAAAAAATAAATAATTTATTTCAGTTAATTTAAAGTAGATTTATTAAAAATATCTTAATTAATTAAAAATTGATAATTCCGTAATATTTTCTAGCCATAGTAGACGCAACTCGGTTAGAAAATATAATTCGCGAAAATATAACGAAAATGATTACAGTTCCGAATTACTGTATTAATTAAAAAGTCATATCATTCATATTTATCGCGTCCGGTATAAATTTTTGAATATGAGCGACATGTCGGTTACAATTAGGAACGGTAATCATCGTCGTTATATTTGCGCGAATTATATTTTCTAGCCGTAGTATGGAACTCGGTCTGCGTCAAATTTGATCTGCCTTCACCAGTAGGATTTGCGGCAGTTGAATAGTCAAATCGCTTTTGACTCCAGATTTTAGGTTTAACCAAGAATTTAACATTGGGCTATATGGTGCGAGTCTTAGTAGGTGATTATTAAGAAATTCATCTTGTTGGAATACTTCTTCAATGGCAGCATGACAAGGAGCATTATCAATTACCATTACGATTAATGTTCGGTACATATTTTCAGCATTTCGAAGACAACTACGCATAAATTCTTTTGCTTCTGGTTTCTTAAATGCTCCTCATCTAATTTCATGATGAATTAAGCCCATATTTCCAATACACCCAATTACATGTATATTAGATCCTCGAACTGCCCGCTGCAATGTGAGTGCAACGAGTTCCTTTTTTGGAACGACCTTTTGTTCTCGATAAGTTAAAATTAGTTTCGTCCATGTAAAGTATCGGTGCATTGTTAGATTGATGTTCTAAAAGTTCTTGAACATTATCACATCGTTTTCTTTTATTACTTTCAATGTTTGCCCTTTCAGGCTCTCTTCGAATGCCTTTCAACGTATATAGTAATCCATCTAAATGTTTTCTCAGACATTCCGCAGAAACAACAATTTGATAATTATTTTGAAATTTATCTCTCAGTGGTTTTAAAGCTATTCTAGGATTATCTTCAATACGTCTTTCTATAAACAGTCGATGTTCATTAGTAATTTTTATTTTTCGCTTCCCACCACGTTGTTGTTCAGGTATTTGTTGGTTTTTCACCCATCGATAGCCAGTTGATTTCTTCACGCCTAAAGTTTTTGTAAGTACCATCCAATCTTCGTTATTATTATATAAAGCACAGATTTGTTTCCTGATATTATCTGCTTGAACTTTCTTGATGTAAGACATTTTTAAGAATGAATTAATTAGGGATAAATTAATTAATAAAAGACACTTTCTTTTATTTTTCAAAAGCCTACTCAAATTTAAAATTGTTATATTTGTTGGAGTAAATTATTTATTTAGTCTCAATTTGAAATTGTTTAGTCTCAATTTGAAGTTGAAAAGGTATAGTCGATCGAATAGACGCAAGCGAGTATCTTTTAAAAATGGAATCGGAAACACCCTTTTTGCAAGCCCTGATAACTAGAGAAGAAAAATCAGATTCTGTACTATTCGAGTCAAGGGCGCAAAAACACTGGTTATCGAAAAATCAGGTAGCTGTACCTACCACAAAATCCGGTTTCAAAACAATGAAAAACGTCCTTTTATCTGTTTTATGGGACTGTTAAGGTATTGTCAACTTTAAAATGCTGAAACTTAGACAAACAATGAATGCACAGTTTTATTGTGATCAATTGTGCATCGAAGACAAGTGTTCCTACAGATCCACAATACCCGCCCGCATACGGCCAAAAATAGCCCACGACAAATTAGATGACCCCGGATGATAAAGAATTCGTCACCCTCCATATAGTCCAGATATTGCACCATCTAATTACTATCGTTTTTGATCTGTACAGCATTTTTAAAAAAAAAAAAAAAAAAAAAATAAATTTCGAACAAATGACGACGTGAAAAAAAGGTCTCATTGAATATTGGGAATCAAAACCCGGTGAATTTTATAAGCGGGGTATTAAAACTTTGCCAGATCGATGGAGAAAGATTATATCAAACCATTGAAATTATATTTTAGCTTAACTCATTCAGAATTTGTTAGCTAATGTAATTCTAATCTTCTATGCAAAAATTTCAGTAAAATTCATTAATTTTAGAGGTCGCTCAAATCGAAAATAGTGTTTTTTTGACTGTTTTGGATTTTCAGGGAAACTGTTTCAACATTTTCTGTCATAACTTTTTAATTTGACAATATTTTTTCTTGATTCTTTATTTTTAAATTTAAGGTAACTTATTGCAGTAAAAGTCGTTGGTTTAGAAAATTAAATTCTTTTATTTTTTATAAATTTTTCAAAACGAAAATTTGGACCCGAAATTCAGATTTTTTGATTTGTGTCAATTTTTTTGTAAGCAAAAGTGGCACGCGCGGACATATAGTGTCCAAATATGTAGTAAAAATATTTGGACACTATTTGAGAACGCGTCAACGGCTTAGATCATATAACAAACAGGATAGGCTACGCTGTGTAGAATTCGTGTACGTGTGATAAACATTTTCTTTTTGTAGACACGGGGGGGGGGGGATGACAAGAGGGCTGGGTTATTTATTTGGTGTGAGTTCGATACTTCTGACATTTCTGAAGTTCTTTGAATTTATCGAAAATAGTCGGATGTTTTCGTAGTGATTTTTCCTTTAAGAAGTGATACAAAGTGATTTAGTTATACTTACTAATAGTGAGAAAGAGTAGTGAAGTATTTGTGTAAAAGATTTTATATTATCGAAACTCCGGGAGTCTTGAATTATGGTGAAAAAGTGTGCTGTGCTGTGTTGCAGAAATAACCGGAGTTATTGTCGTAGGAAATCATTTTTCAGACAAGTTTAATTTTGTCAACAATAAATTAAAGTGTTTTAAATAAAATATATGTGAAATACTTATAAAAATAAACAGCCGTGGAAAAAATTTAACATTTTCCAATGCCGGTTTGTTTACAATAGAATTGTCATTGTTAGTTGACGGAAGGTTTAGGGTTATTTATATCATGTCAGCCATACAAAGGCAGCAAATAAATGGGGCACTTAGAAATTTTTTAAAAACTTAAAAAGCTATAAACATATTATAAAATTATAAACATAAAAATTAATTTAAAAATTTTGCGATATAATGGGACCTCTTCTATTGAATTTATTCAATACTTAATAAAGTGTCAACCACTAAATTATGTGCCCGCTTTGAAAATATCTTAGTTTACGACTTCCATGACATAAACAAACACATCGATGCGATTCTACTACATCAAGAAAAATGTTTAAGTTTTTCTTCCTCATAGCCTATCCTGTTTTTTATATGATCTAAGGTCAACGTCGAGAACTGAAATTTTGTACTTAGTGTTTTCATAAAAATAGTAAATAAAATGTCAAAAATACACTAATTTGGGCAACCCGTTGTTGGTGTTACCATATAAAACTTTAAAGATTTTTACGTATGCTGTGAAAACGATAAGTCTTATGCGATTTTAATGCAATGAAAAGTTCAAGAAACGCCTTCAACATTCAAACTTGTACAGAGAGGTACCATACGAAATTAGATACGGGCAGTCATCTAGGGTATGATAAGAATTGGTCCTAGATCAATACTAGCTTTTTTACTTGTTTTGGTACAATTTACATAGCACAATGTGAAATAAAGTACATCCTTAAAGCTGACAGAACCAAAATGGAAGAAGGGGTTATGAGGTAGCGGTAAATTATAGGTTCATTTAATGCTCAACAACAAAATTTACGGCTCCCATAGTTTTCCCAGAAATCACGGTTGTGCCAGCTTTAGAAAAAGTTAACAGAACCAAAGAAAAAAACGTATAAAACTTACTACTACAATGAAAAGAGTATATAGAAATTTAAGGCTAATTGAAGGCTACATAAATAACGACAACATATAAATAATTTTAGTTAAAGATACCACGGAATTCCATCAAAGGACATGAAAATTGGAGCTGATGTTTTATAAACAAATACAGTTGAAACTCGATTATCCGGTATGCCCGGTTTCGAGACTTTCCCGGAAGATCGAAAAGCCCGGTTAATAGAACGACCTCGTATCATAAAGAAAAAACGTGTTTAATAATAAACTCAAGTTTTTTTTTTTACAAATACATAACATAAATAAAATGTCTATTGAAGTTGTAAAGAAAACATTGAACATTTTGGTGTTACAATAAACAAAACAATTTCAAATAATAAGTATGTAACTTAAATAAATAATTCGGTCTAAATTCGCCTAGAACTTTATCAGCGAACACTCGATCAATACAAATATTTAAACCTAATCCAGGTTTGCTTGTGGTAACTGAAAAATGAATGAATTGTTCCACACTGTCCTGTATTCCCCCTTTAGTTATTTAGTTATTTTTTATGTCTTAAGCATTACTGTATTGTCAAATTTCAATAATATTCAAACATACGGAGGCAAGAGGGATCCTATAAGAATTTATTTATTTAAATCTACGGAATAAATCCTACAGATTACATGAAATCTACACAAACATAAGTATGTATGTTCTATTGAATCCAGAATCAAAAGTTATTTTAATTACTAAACTATATTACAAATTTACAGTTTAAGCGGAAATTTTTTTAGATAATATTCTTAAATACCTCTCTAGATAAATGAAAATCATATACTGAATCAACCAAGTTGAAATTAGCAATAGCATGTTCACGATATCCAAAGTTGTATCTATGAAAGCATACAACCAATCTAGGACGAATATTTCCTTGAGACATAAAGAAGAAATTTAAAAATAACAATTCTGGACATGAAATCCTACAAGTAAGTACATCATGGACCAACATTATTGAATTCATGACTCTTCTAGACTGTAAGAAATGCAATCCCAATAAAAGACAACGTTATTTATAGTCCAACGTTAGGGTTCTTAGATACAGCAAAACATGTAAATTTTCTTTGAATCCACTCAACACGTCTTATATGAGTTATTTGTGTAGGCATCCATAAAACGGATTTTAAATACGTATACTAGTGAAAAGCTTTAGATATCGATATGCTTTTTAAAAGATATCTTCCTATCGTACATTACACCAAGATCAGTTATATTTGTAAGTCTTTCAAGAATAACATTTCTAACACAATAACAAAAGGATATAGGATGTACCAAATGGTAAAAGACATTGCTTTGCATTTTGAGGCATTTAGTTCGAATAAATTTGTCATTGTCAAATCCTATTGAAAGTCTATACAATTACTAAAGGTCTTTATAATTTTAAATCATCTGGAAAAAGAAGGCATTAGATGAGAAACAGGATATAATATCATTGATGAAAGAATAGAATAGGACACAAATGGCTTCCCTGCGGTATGTCAGACCGCACGTGAATGACATGAGACAGTTACCAATTATCACGAACTGTACACGGCTAACTAAGTATGACCCAAAACATCAAACAAGAAAGTGATCTAAGTTTATTAATCAAAAGTGTATGATTAATCTTATCAAAGGTTTTCGTGGAATCCGTATGGATCACACCTGACTGAATAGCATTGATCACTTTATTTAAAAAAAAGTTAACCCAAAAGACGTTTTTTCTAGCAACTACGAGACTGACGAAAAAAGCTGCAGTGTTCCTGTTATCTATGACTCAGTAACTTTAGAAATCTAGAACATAGGATCAGGGGGGGGGGGCATTTCTCGCACATTGAGCTATATCTTTATCAACCAATTCGCCAAAATTTAAGATTTTTTTTTAATCCTTGAATTGTGTTTTGAGGGGCACAACCGACCCTCATTAAAAATAACAAAAAATATTTCATAACCTCTGACAATCGATATATGTGCGCGTCACAAAGACCTAACATTCTGTAAAATTTTCTAATTCCTATGTCACGCGTCGTTTTTGAGTAAAACGCTTATGACAGACGACAGACGGATAAGTCTTCCTTTTTTCTTTTTGTTTTGAACGTGACCCTAAAAATAACAGATTTAAGTATGTGAGCCCAATTATATGTACAGGGTGTTCAGAAATCATGTACTCCAACATACATATAACAATAAATTCTTTGGAGTGTCTCCTGATCAAAGTATGTTCGGGCCCCCTCCTCAAACGTTCATTCCTTGTTTTAAATACACCATCTAAAATCACTGTTAATCCTGTCAAGGACATTGAAATACAGTTGGCATTCCAACGGTACATTAATTTTTCACATCTGTTAATAAGTGTTAGAATTATGAATATTATCACGACCATAAATTGCTAAAAATGTGCCTTCTGCACATGAGGACGATTAATTCGAACTAAGCATACCAACTCTTCTCATTCTCATTTCTCGATATTACCGGATTTTTCATCCCGCATAATAGAGTCTTTTCCGAATAAAGGAGAGAAATCCAAATATCATCGGAAATATAATTCATCCCAGATTAATCGAATCACGGATAATCGAGTTTCGACTGTACCATCACTGCACTAAATAGCCGTAAAAACAAAATTTCCATGTACAATTCACATTGGTTTAGAGGCATTTAATTAGAATTCAATGAGCCTTAAATGCTGTCGGTTCAATTTAAGCTCTTTGTTAATGCTAGATGTCGATTTGGTCCGGTTCTGCTACTGAGCCTAGTGCTAAAATGGAATTCCTCTTCACAAAGTATTAAGACAGCAGCCAACATAAAACAGCTATATTCAATGACACACAGATTAGTCAACATCACAAAGTCTACTATCCACCAAAAAGCGACACAAGATGAGAAAATAATTATAAAATAACAATAGCAGCAAACCAAGTGTGTTAATGACGAGTACAAGCCACTAGCTCCTAGCAGAATGCAAAATTTTAAAAATAGTATGCGAAACGAATCACAAATAAACCTTACTAGAATCTTTTATAGATTAAATTTAAGTTAGAAATTCTCTGAATAGAGCTTGTTTCTTTTCACTTGACACTGTAACGTCACTCTTCTAATAAAAAAGTTTGATTTAATTACAATTAATAACACCAAATGATGCAGGCATGTTGACCGCAAAGACGGTCGTTTGTAGTTTTTGTATTTAGTGGAAAGTGGTAATAAGTTTTTACTCTTTCGAGACTCGTACAAAATACGAGTCTACAGGCAATTCTCAACCTACTGCATATGAGTAGAGAAAATTAAAAAACAAGTAACGAGGTACTGTCAGTTTCTGGCCTAAAGCCGAAGACCAAAAATTCCATAAAGAAATTTTTGGGAGTATAGGTACTGTGTGTAAAGTGTTTCGATCAGCAGTAACAGGGCGATCTCATCAGGACAGCAATGAACCCTTAAACGGCTTGCTCTCTACACTACCGCTATATCCACCAGCAACTTATTGGCATCTGAGTTCACTGTAGTGTAGACAGCAGGCAGTTTCAATGTTCATTGCTGTCCTGATGAGATCGCCCTGTTAATGCTGATCGAAACACTTTACACACAGTACCTATACTCCCAAAAATTTCTTTATGGAATTTTTGGTCTTCGGCTTTAGGCCAGAAACTCTAAAATGTGTTTTGTAACTTTTTCGTTACAATGAATACTTTGCTACACAAAATTACTGTAAATTTGCGAAAATTACCATGTGAGCTCTGAGAAAGAGCGACTATATATGTACATACGAAATAGTAGTGGTTTGAGTATAATGCCTTGTGTAGTACCGGACCTTATAAACACTCACTCTGTAAAATCTAACTATGCTCACCTCCAGTGAACATATTTCTGTATGAATAACGAAATATGATTAATTTCATTGCATTATTTATAATAATAGAGTGCGGTTAATTTTTTATATTAAATTATATCTTAGACTAAAGCTTAAAACACTTACCCAAGAAGTCCATCATTCAGTCGGAGATAAATACATCGAAGCCAATTATAGTTGACATGATTCCAATATAGATATAAATTTATCTAATACTTGTATATCTTATTACTTAAAACACATATATGTATTCGCAAACATTCATATTTTTCATCCATTCACTTTTATTCACGTGCACCACACTCTTGCGTTCAGCTAATTTCAAAGTTCTTGAGTTGAGAGCTTGGATCAACCATGACATGATCATCATTTAATATCCGTTCCTCCGCACTATACAGTTATACATTATAGTTTTCTATAGTTAGATCACAAAGAATGATGCGCCGCTGTTTTAATTAAATAAAAGTCACTTTATGTGTCATTAAGATCGCCTACAATTAACGCAACACGACTACCACTAATTTGATGTCGTTATGCGTAAAGCACCCAAGGGTCACCGTAGTAATAATTGCTCAAATAAAGTCCAGGGAAATAAATAAACAAAGTCGATTTGAGCTTAATTAGCTCAAACAGTTTTAATTGAATGTAAGTCGCATGATATATCGCTAATTTGAGAAGGCGGGATTTCTTACGATAAATGGGAAGGAGTTGGGTAAAATATTTGTGATATTTTTTTTTTTTTTTAAAGAGAATAATTTTATTTTAAATCAATCCTTAAAGTTAAATAATTATATTCTTACTTCTCGACATTCTAGTCACGTTTTAAGTTCTTTGCAGCTATTGACATGATGATGTATCGCAATCTTGTGGGGAATTGTATTTTCTCTCAGTAGATTTGAATTCAAAGATCGTGCGTAACTTTTAATGAGGGAAATATCTGTCTCCACGGGATATAGATAAGCATCCAAAGAGCCAAGTAACTGAAAAAATAATATAAAATTATATATCAAAAGGATAAAAGCTTTTTTTTCTTTTCTTGTTAATGTAAATAATTTAAAGGGCAAAGGGTTATTTTACAACAAGGACTGTAGGCGCGCCGTGTATTACATATGTGTATAGTACTTGTACAATCTACTCCTTAATGTTTTTTCTCAATGACTTTTTATGCACGTACAATTGTATGTCGTCTGTATAGAGCTAAAAAACAAGGAAAATAAAGATACGTAAAAAAGTTATACGTTTTTATGTTATTCCGATCTCATCGAGATCCTATATGTAGCTTGGAATAGAATATAAGCACATTGGCAGGAACCAGAAATAATGCCGCCAGGCGTAGCAAGCGTGACCAGAAAAATTATTTTATGTTTATCGAAGAATTGTTTATGACATCAATGGCGTTTTCGTTTTTGCTTCGGGGTTAACTCCTGCCCTTTGAAGAAGCAAGCATGTGTTCGAGTTTGCGGTGCTAGTCCTGGAGTCACGCCACTTTTGACCCTTGGTGCTAGCTCTGCTAGCCCCAGCTCAGATGAGGAGCAGCTGTAGCCCTACTAACATCATGTAATTATTGTAAATATATGAATGTCTGAAACGTCATTTTGCTATTGTGTGTCGCATTTGTTTTGACAAAATCGATACAGATCTGAAATATGTTTTTAATTTAATTTATATTTTTTTGTAAATGGAAACAGCAATTTGCAACCAATTATATATAGAAGTGCCAGCAATTGATCCCAATGGAGACTTGCTTTTTACAAGGTGAAACAACTGACATGTATATAAATGGACTGACTGATCTCCTGTTTCATGTGGCACCAGTTTTTATTTAAAAAAGTATCCTCTGACTGGCGCTGTTTTGGTTGGAAATACCACTGAATCGTTACAGTTAGTGGGAAATTATGCTCTCACGGAAAGAGACAGGAACATGAAATTTGTTTTCATGCATTTTTGGTTCAACGAGCAATCCATATATATACATGTCAGTGGGTGAAACATATGAATTGAGTGATATGGAGTGATAATACGGAAACTTAATTGGAGATTTCTGAAATTCACAGTCATTACATTACCGCCATCTTCAAAAAGGTTATTATTTTCCTCAAAATATTCTATTTCCAAACGGTAATGCTCTAATAAATTGAAAACTGCAAAAATTGCCAGTTTTTTATTTCTCGTTATTGTTGTTGACATTTTGAATGATAGATTATAACACCAATAAACTCGAATATGGAGCTTAGCACTTGAAGCAAATGACACTTCGATGCAGGGCTACGGTAACCCCAGTTGTCCCCAGTGCTATGCTTCGGTATCAAAAACGAAAACACGGCAAATATCGATAATTTATAGCACCACCAGCTACGGTGCATTCGGATGGTTTTTTTTTTACTTTTAGGCAACTAATCTAACGAGACATCTATACATCAAGAACCGCCTCAACCGTATGCGACACTGCATCAAAAAGGTCTGCGACTCCACACTATGTAGTTTCTGTTAATCTATTGGAAGAAAGAACAACATACGGTAACCTTATACATCATTCAGTCACCCAATTGTCACCTTTAGTGATGGAATACACTGGTGGAATACACTGGTGGAATACACTGGTGACTGGAATATGTTAGTTAGTTAGAGAGGCAGGTAAAGAGGTACTAAGGCACAGCTGCCTAGAAGAGGAGATATTAAACTCACCCATCCCTATCCTTAAAATAACTTGTTCGCTTTTGGAATTTTCAACGAATTAAGTAAAATAGTTGTCTTTACCGAACAAACACCACTCCAGCAAGAAATAGACAAATTGAACCAGCAATCAGCCAGTAGCAGAACCGGCGACCAGACCAGTTCCAACAAAGAATATATCTATTTCCAAACCTGAAATGAACAAGCGGATGGCAACAAGCCTTACTGCTGCAAAACGACCGATAGCCACCTCAATTAAAAGAGGAAGCCAACAATAGGTAGTTCAACAAGTTGTCTTGCCTTCCAGCAACTCAATCGAAAACACCATTCCTTCCATCTAATCGTATCGGTCTTATTTGAACATCCGCTCATCATGTTATTCGTGTCAGTCTGATAAACAGTAAGCGCTCGCTTTTATCCCTAATCATCAATACTCTAATCCGCCGATAAGCGTAGGTTAATCGTGTTGATCAACAGCTGCATTCCAGCTGTCCCCCTCTATAGACGAAGTAAGTAAGATTGAAAACTGTGATAAAAGAACCGATATAAACCAAGGATCTTTAATTTTAATAAGCGTACAACAGTTAACACTGACTTACGAAGTTTTGGAAACAATCCTGGAAAATATACTGAGTAACCTCCACCACACCCAACGGTACAAACTATTAGTGGATTGAAGTAAGATTTCTCTGATCCTTGACGATTTCGCTATATTACTGGGACCAAAATTCGACATCACTTCTTATAAGAGAAATGTTCCTGGATAAAGAAAAGTAATGTCTATACAAAAAATTGGACATAAGGTTTCGGTGTGGCAGCAAATTTGTCAATGTGGGTCTTACAGGGCCTTTCTTTTGTGAAAATAGCAGCAAACTGTATGTCAAATTAATGCATTCAGAACGATTGAGAACCTCAAAATAGAGGAAGGGTTCTTCAGAAAAGATCTGAAAATAAAACAAAAAACGAGGGAAAAAGGGAACAGCAATCATAGGATTAAGTGCAGGTAGTCCCAAAGGACATTTTGATATATTTTATAGTTACTTGTACTTAACTGAATAGCGTCTATGATCCTGGACAATTTGAAATAAAATTTGAAATTAATTAAGTTTGATAAAAGTACGACATGTACTTAGTGACATTACGTCTTGTGACCCTGGACATGTTGATATATCTATGAAGTCTTGAACGCGAGTTTTCTTTTTGTCTGAAATAACTTTCAATGAACGAAGATGGAATTGCATTTCCATATTCCTTATATACACTAGTGCCTTGCCCGTACCGAAAATTACCCAATTGTGATATTAGCATAACGAAAATTTAAATTACACAAGAGTACACAGGAACATTTCGTTTGTAAAATCAGAGTTAATTTTACATTTTCAAATTCTATTACGAGTCTAACAACAAGGGATGGTCGTTATAAACTTGTTTTCTTTTGATTTTCCTTCCAAGTTTTTGTCTTAATTTCAGTAACCAGTTGTTGATGCTCCAGAAAGCCTTTCAGGGACAATACCGTCATCATGTAAAATTGTAAGTACGCGGCTACTTAACCCCTTGTAGTCATTTCTTCGGGTTGACTCCGCGATTTGGAGGTTTAAGTCTTAAGTGCCATCTTTTTGTAAAGTATCTACTTTTTGTAAAGCTTAAACTAGTGCCAGGAATCCAACTCTGTCAACAGCTACAGGGGGTGAATACAAGAAAATAAAATAATATAATAATAATAAAGTGTATAGTCCATTTATAACGTAATGTGGAAATGGTTTTTAAATTGTCCTCTCGCTCTCCCGGAGCCCTTTTTCTTTCATCATGATGGTATTTTAGATCCGCTACTCCGCAGTTTCCTGCGGTGTTATAGGGGCATCGTAAACATGTTCCGGCGATACCAAAGGTAGCCGGGGAACACACACAAGGCTCAACACCATCAAACACGTCCAAAATAAGTGATTTATAAATTCCCTTCAGGACTTGTGTGTATCTAGTTCTTCCTTACTTTTTGCTTTTCTTCCTAGGCACGAGGTTTTTTTTTCTGTGGTTTGTGGTGACGCAGTTTAACTTATTCTTCTACCCACCCCACAGTGTGCCTGCCTACACCAACGGTCACCAGGGAGTGAGCTATCAGCTTCGGTTGATAGATGGGATTTCACGTCCTCCACTTTTCACACAGTAGTACCATAACACGATCTACTTCATTGCAAAAAAAAACCATGACAAACCAGAAACAGAATGGCAAATGTTTCATTTCGCGCTTTTGTGAAAACACGTTTTTGCTGAAAAATGGAGAGAATCGGCCAATGTTTTTTATAGCATGGCCAATGTTTGTTAGTGTAAGTTCTATGCTAATTGAGCAGCACGCGCTTCTGTTTACATTCGTTTTGCTGATAAGAGATTAAGTGGAAGAAATTCTTGCTGGATTCTCTGATATTTTCGGGAAAAATGAGAATTTCATTTGAGAGGAATTTTACATCTCCTTTCAGCATCTGAGCCAAAGCGAAATTTATCTTTTTCTTAAAAATGGGAGGTAGTGTGACCTGATGTACAATATTATGAATAGGTTGAAAGGATTTTGAGGGATTTAATAAGATTTTGTCGTTCGGGTAATCCTACGTTCTCTCGATTTTTGTTTTTAACTCGTTGTCTCAGTTGCACTACAATAGTGTATAGCCAAGTTCTTTTCCCCCATTCATGCAAAAGACAAAAGTATATGAAATTACTTGTTTTATTCTAAAAAACACCAGAAATATGCCCATTTTGCTTTACAGCTTCTTAACTTGTCATTAGGTTAACTTTGCCAGTTTCTGGCTATTAAAAATAGATAATTAACACGAGATAGATAGGTTGTGCGAGAGATAGAGAGAGACCGATATATGTATTTATATAGCAATGTCAAGACAAAGTGATGTAAGTAGGCGAGATCAACCCGGCGTTTAAAAAACATTCGTTGCGACAGTTTCGTTGTGAATCATTTTATATATTTTTACGACGACAACTTGCTCTTTACACCGGACATCGATTCTACTTTATTGTGACTGACCTAGGACTTATATATAGTATTTGCAATTGGACATTTTAAAATAATATGGGAGATAATTGTTATTGTGTTAACTAAGAGCGTTCATTGGGACGGAGACAGCAGTACGTGCTGTGTTTAGACTTCTTAAAGACTTCCGAGAATTTGTTGAGCACGTACTGGGACCACAACAATTGTTTTAATTGATGTAGATAAAACGTAATGGCTGTCTTTTTAATTTAAAAATAAATGTTTTTTATCTAATATTATGTGATTTTTTTTTTACTCAATGTTGGGGCACAGGTCCCCTCCTGTATCTCAAAAGGGTATTAGTTGACCATACTCCACCACGGAGGCGGATTGGTGCCAATGAACAGTCACAAATCACACAATGACGATTGCCTCCCATCTTATTTTGAAATGTTCAATAACAAAGATAATAATTGTCCACTATACAAATCCGAGCTCAATCACAATGAAGTAGAATCGTTGTCCGATGTAAAGAGCAAGTTATTGACGTTAAAATCTATAAAATAATTCTCGGGTACACAAGTGCATAAATTCTCTCTCTCTCTCTCTCTCTCTCTCTCTCTTTCTTTCTCTACCTATCTATCATGCGCTAACTATTTAAATATTTTTAAGCCCGATTACTTAACATTTGCGCCATTGCCATTTTGTGCACACATAGGCCGACTTGGTGATTATTTTGTGAGAAGTGATCTACTATTTCACCCTACCATACCATGTATGAATAATTTTAATCGACCCTGGGATTGTTGCCCACACATTTTTGAGTATTTTCCCTTACTGAGACAAATTAAGAAAACAATAAAAATTTTGGGCTTAACAAAAATTTACGATGATATTTCTGGACTTTAATAAATAAAAACAAAATTGATCTTTTCTTCCTTTGTTTTATATTATAGGCAATTGTGAACCGTAGAGAGAGAGAGCTTTCATTTTTCGAGAAATATTTTATGTATTTCTTATTATATTTCTTTTATATTAAGGCTCAGTTATGCGAGGCTAATGATGTAACGCAGCGCAGATATGTACAACTGGAAAGTTTATTTTTCAGAGACGACATTTTGGTCAGATAGACCTTAGAAAAACTTACTTTGAGCAGAGTTGTGACGGAGTAGCAAAGCTTTTTCAAAATTAATGCGAAAGAATAACTCTTCCAAGATTGATGCTTAAATAGAGGAAGCTTTTTACCACTTATATTCACACAATTTCTGGAGAAAAGGGCAAACTCGGCTTCAGTAAATTTTTCATAGAATTACTTCTACGTATAAAGATAGGTACTGCATGCAATCCTTGCCAAATAATTTTTCTAATCACAGTTATCAAGTACAGAGTATTTTTGTTCTCGTCATTTTGAGAAATCCATGAATGACCGCTAAACAAGCTTTCTTTCTTTAGGGAATTTCCATATATATCATCAATATTGGTAGTTCCTATCTATTCCAGCCAAAACAGTGCAGGTAAAATATAACTTCAATATAGAGACTAAATATTGCGGAACACGTTTTTTTTTTTTTCTTCCATAAAGCACGGACGAAAGTTATTACCAGAATAGACAAGAATTCTAATCTAAATTATTGGATTCACACAATGACATATATATATTATACAAACAATAAAAAACACATCGAGAAAAAAAATCTTACCTGATTTTCTTTACAGTTCAAGAACCTTAAGACGGCCGCATGTTCTGACCAAACCATCTTTCTCCACTTAGAATCATATTTTTGTGCTAAAGGAACCATTACCAATGAACTAAATAACTCATCTCCATAACTTGCAGCCTGGAAGTGATCCAAAAAGAGGATGTACAAATTTTCGAATTTACTCTTTCCTATAAACAAAAAAAAAAAAGCAACACGCGCCAAATAAAAAAAAAAAATTATTATGCAAATGTTCAACAAGATGACGTTACCCTCAAAAGTTCCATCAAATCGAAATTGATAATCTCTGTAACGGTTGAAAAATTCCGAAATGTGTTCGCTTAACAAAGCTTTCACATCTGTCTCCAAGAATTGCGAATCAGGTCCCATGAATGCTATCATCAAATACATAAGCTTCTCGGTGGGGGATGTGACTTCCAAGCCATTGCGTTCCAACATCGCGGTAAATGATAGTGTGATGCGTATTACTTCATGCTCAGGGAAATCTAAAATAAGCAATTTAATTGTTAGGGTATTCAGGTGAATAATAAGTTAACTTTACCAGAGTCTTTAACTATTACGCTTGCCGTTTCTGATATTTGTTGTAGGTGTTTACTCAGTAAACTCTTGAGCAGAACGTAAGGCCAGTCAATTGGAAGAATTGGTGACTTGAAGCATGGCAAAGATAGTGAAACTTCCGTTGCCGACTGAAAATATACATAAATCATTACCGTTTTCATAATGTTTAGTTATAATAATCATACTTACTATAACAATTCTGTGTGAATAGACAAACGTTTCTAAGTAAATTTGACTCCAGTCTGATAAAACTGACTGAATACTATCTAAATTGTCTGCATTGAAAATCACTGTTTCGAACAAGGTTTCAATTTCAACGATGTGCTCTGAAGTCATGCATTTAAGAATATTGTAGGTAGTTTGTAATAACATCTCCTTCGGCAAAAGTGATTTTAGTTTTTCAAAACAAAGCAACTTAAAAATTAATCGAATTTCACTTTTGACAAAGAAATTCGTTCCCATTTTTGGATGAATACGACGTGAAAGTTCTTCAAGAAATCCAAGCAACAACATCAGCACTTCTGATTGTATCAAATTATTTACGAGTGTACTATCGTCGTACAAAAGAATCTTTTGTAGTACTTTAAAGAGGCTATTAAGAAAAAATACTGGATATGTTTGCGGAATTATTAGCTGCGGACTGCCTGCTTCAACAAGAATTGTTCCCAGATTTGGAAGTGGGGGATGAATGCTTCTACGGTCACTTGCTGTTTTCAAAAGTATTGATGATTGACTAACAAAAAAAAATGAGTAGAAAATTTTATAGTAACAACAAAACACATTTTATCATATAGAGACTGACTCACTTTAAATTACGTTGAAAATTAAGAAATGCTTCACTCCCGATAAATTGTCGCAGATATTTTTCAATGAAATCCTTAAATAAATTGTCCTTGTTACTGAGATACAAAGCGACGCAATTTAGAGTTGATGACAACAAAATTGATTGTGAAAACTGAAAGGAAAAAAAATGTTGGTTGGAAATTATGAAAAAATTTTCCCAGGTCTAACAGAATAAAATCGACAATGAGTTCTTAACTACTTAGAAGCACACTAACTAGAATAGGCAATCTTACTCTTATCCTTACTGTATGTGAAATAGCTCTTAACTGCACTGTTAATGTCAGTTAGAAGAAATTATGCGTAGAATATTAGATGATATTTCTTATTTACAATGGAGATTTATTAGAGATTTGCTATTTCTACAGAAAGGTTTGCAGACAATTCTAATGCCAAAAATGTATTAGGTTACCGAGAAGAGTGAAAAAATGTCTAAATGATGAATTACATACTTTTTAGATGGTATGACGTCTAGTCTTGTAAGTGAACTCCTTTGATAAAATATATATTATCAAAAGTAATGTTCCTAACCTCAAACCATCTAGGATATACAGATGGTGGTCCATCATCAAAGATTGCTAAATGGTTGGTTGAAGAATTCAATAGTTTAAAGCAGCCAGAAAATGTATACATTGAAAATTCATTGGAAGTTCTTGAAAAGATGAGATACTAGTACCTTTAGATGTTGAGTCCTTATACCCCAGTATACCAATCACAGAAGTCTTAATTTTTAAAAAGGAATGGTTGCTAATACGAGACTTACAACAAGAAAAGATCGATTGCTACATTCAAACCCTAACTTCATGTATGTAATATTTGTGACATCAGACGAAATGTGATGATTTTGGACCACACGTATAAATTACTTGACAAATTAAGTATTTAACAGAAAATTTTGGTGCACCTACGATCCTAAAATTTAAGATCTGCGTCACTCCTCTTTTTTTTTCCAGATAAAAATCATGCCCTGGAAGCTGGTTGAAGTTTGCTTTCACCTAAGTTTCATCACCCATAATGCAGCAGTCGAATTTCATTATGAAATTTTCATACAAAATCCGACTCCTGGCTCTTTTCTAGTTTTCTGTTCGGTCTTTTCTGAACATGGAAACTTCGTAGGACTTCTCTTCTTTTGATTTAATGGACCGTAGCAGATGAGGTTCCAACCTTATCAGCCATATCTGTCATCGACTTGTTTGGATTTCGTTTAAAGTTGCCTACCACTTTTTTGGCCAATTTTTGTTCTGCCGATTGCAACTACTGATCGTCTCTTCAATCTGCGTTCTTCGCTGACGATGGTATAGATGCCGAAATGCATTCGGATTCGAGTTTTTTGCCAAATGGTATGCGTCAAACTAAAAAAGCAGAACCCTTATAAGATCACTCTAACGTCCGTCCGTCTATCTGTCAAAAACGTTTTTCTCAAGAAATTTTAAATTTGGCAGATTGGATCTTTATTACGCACACATATTTCGACAGTCCAAGATCATCGTGTGGGGATCGTTTGAAAGAGCTACTTTCAGGATTCTAAAAAATTTGTTCACAATTTTTGGTTAAGTGATTATAATAATATAGCTCAAAATGTGCGAAAAAAACACCCCCCCCCCGCCACCGGATCTTCTAGGTTTCTAAATTTCTAAATCCTGGGAGCCCAGTCGCCCCCACTATTAACATTAAGGGGTAACGCCACCGTAACGACTAAAAATAAAGGTTTTTTCACGAATTTTTTTCTCACGAAATTAAAGGTGTTTGAAAAAGACCTTTTAAGGGTATTATCGGGCATACATTGAACTTTATTGATAAATTTTTTGACAGCGAAAAAAAAAACAAAATGGTGGCTCCACAGCCATCTTCCCGAGACATGTTTTGCTTGCAGTGCTCCGCGGCACGCAGCACCACTGGTGCTCATTTGAATCTAGACCAAAACAAAAAAAACCATTAATCTAGTGGCTTATAGCTAGAGAATGAGATACAGATTTTTAAAAATGTTAATTTTTGTACATTTGGCGCGCGTTTGAAAAAAAAAAGTTTGATTTTTGACGAAAAAAACGGCAGATTTTTTGTTAATAAAAAACCAACAAATAAAGTTATTGAAAATCCCGTACGTCATTCTCTAGATAATGTTAATGTTCACATCTGGTCAAAATTTCAAGTCGAAAATATGAAAATTGTTCGAGTTATGCTGCGTGCCATTTTGAAAAACTGTGTTTCGAGAAAAACGCGTTTAAAGTTTTGAGAATAGTTTTTTATTGGAAAAAAAAAAAAAAAATGAAGGTAAAAAATAAAAGTTTTCCGATAAACAATTTGAAGTTGCAATTGTCAATAAGGTCAGTTGTGTTCAATTCGGTTTTTTCAGTCAGTTTTAGAAGAAAGCTGGCGATAAAACTGACTGAAAAGCTCCAATTGTGTTTCATGCTTCAGGTAGTCGTTTCGGAGCAAGTTTGACGCGCTTGGTGGCGACCTCCATTTTCAAAGAAAAAACAATTTTTTTGGCACGGGACCTTTTTTTCTTCTTATTCTAAAGGGTTTAAACTATTTTTTAGGCCAATAAAAACAAAAAATTACAATGACGTTACCCCTTAACAAGACAACTCCTACTAATACTAATAAAAAAGAGCTCTTATAGGATCACTCTTGCGTCCGCCAGTTCGAATATTATTGAAATTTGACAATACAGTAGTGTTTGAAACATATGAAATATAGAGCTAACTAAAGGAGCAACACAATAATCGATAACGTTGTGTTGCGAGCGCGGGTTTTTTTTTGGTTATTCAAAACACAATAGTTCAGATATAATTCAAAAGTTCTTTTATTTTCACTCTACTGTTTACTTTTATAAAATTCACAAACAATCAATCAACTCTACTTTAATTATCGCTAGTGTACTTCAAATTATCGCAATCCAATTAGAACACTTTCGCCTGGTTTATAAACCAAGGTGTATCTCTGTACCGTGTTTATAGACTTTCACTTGTAAACACGGCACTGTCTAAGTCAAGACTTGCTCCTGGTGGTGACAAGTGCTGTATTTATACTCTGCAAATTCTCCATAACCTTCTCGAAGTTTTCACTCCAAAAACATAGATTCTCCGAACATAAAATTGTTTACTGTCCGCATCTTATTACTCACTTTACGCGAAGTTTCCATTTCCAGTAGATGTCACTTGTCTCTTTTTGTTGCACGTAACATTAGGTCTGTTCGCGTACTTTTTCAAGTAAAAACATGATAAACGTCAAAATGTATGATAAAGAGAGACATTGAGAGTGAAACTCACAAAGTACGCGAACGGCTTCGAGTAAAAACTTGCAAATATTTGGGATTTGTAATAACGACGTGAAATTTTCCTAGCACATAGTACAATAAACAATTTAATTTACAACTTTGAATACGTTGAAATGTTCTTGGAGAACATTCTACTTCTACTGGAGGAGGAGTAACAGGTTTTTGCATTTTGTTAAAACTAAAAACTTAAAAAATAATTGAAAACTTTAAAAATAACTGAAAACCGGCGACGATCTGTCAAAACTGACACTTTCGAAGTTTTTACTCGACGATTTTTCTCGAGCTAAATCAAGTAATAAATTGCACGGAGGGGAAAAGTGACGTAAACAATTTCTCTCTCAATTTTCGAATACGCGAACGCCTTCGAGTAAAAACTTGCAAAAACTTTTACAAGTTTGTACTTTCAAGCTAGTACGCGAACAGACCTATTATTTACATTTTTCCATCCCAATATGGTACAATTCATAATTTTTCAATTAGCACAGGCAAATCTGGATTAGATTTAAATATACTTAAATTCCATTGATCAACTGTTCATTGATAAAGCTCTGGTAGTACAGAAAAATCTGCAATTCAATGTAACAATGTTTTGTGCGCGATTAATATTTAAACTTCTACAGCGTCGCAAAAGTCGACAAATACCCGTAAATCTGTAAATAATTTGAAAAAGCCTTTTTCACACCACTGGAATCAAGATATTTTACAGAACGACCAAAATTGGTTCAGAGCCCTCCAAACTGATCAACATGGAGATCAATGTTATTTATAAAGAACTAGACAAGATATTTGTTCAGAATACTTTTATTTTTGGACGTTACTTTTCGCATATACTATAGTGCGTTGTACCCTGGCCCAGAGGTGAGTTTTTATCAAGTATAGGCCTGATGTGGATCATATAAATGAACGAACGTTCTGAGCAAAGGAAGTATTTCTTGTATCGCCGAAGGAATATAAGGCACTTCATTGCGTTTTTCGCAATACAAAAGTAAGAAACCAACACAACTAAAATTACTCAAAAGGTCAATGTTCGTTTGATAATCTAATTACGCAGTCCCGTTTGACTCTTACAGCATTAGCAGCAAAGTAAAACGAATAAGCGAAATCAAGGGTGCTATCGTCTGCAAAACCATTGATATGATGAAAAGTAAAACATAGAAGGTCGTTAATGAATATAACGAATAGGAACGAAAAAAGAACATAGCCGGCACGCAGGCATTCAGTTATATTATGTGGATCAGAGATAGTGTGACATCAAAGACACAAATTTTTGGGATTAGTTGACAATTTCTTAATCAAAGAAAATAGAAGAGGGCCTAGAAAAATGACTTTGAAGGTGACTGCACACAGCATTCCAGACTATGTGTCGGACGCTCTCGAAATATCTAACGCAAGGATCCCCAAGATTATGGAGATAAGGTTGAATTTAAAAAAAAAAAATATCCGCGCACTACGTATAGCCCCTTCGTTGAAAATATTTTGGTGATAAATGATCGCAGGAATTCTTCCAGTTTGAGAATTTTTTCTTACAAGAGGGTAAAAGCGAATAAAATGGAAAGAAATTAACAGCTAAAACCGAAGATGAACCTCTTTAGAAGGGTCTTCTTCTATAAAATATTTGCTGTTATTTATGTTGTAAGTATGTATCCGCACTGCACTGGTTAAAAATAGTAAATTAGCAAGAACCACGTAAAACATTGTACAGCTAATATCCTACTCTCTGCAGAACAAATCATTTTGCCATAAAAGAGTACCAAATAGGATTATAAATGTTCGCTTTGACCAGTTGATAGAAAACAAAGGAAAATATTTTGTATTGTTTTCAAGGCTACATTTCTTTTCTGGCAAAAGTGATCTGCAGAAATATTTAAAAGGCGCAAAGCACGTATCCAGCATTAAACCACCAAGTCAGTTAAATTTGATGAAATGAAATAATCCTTGCAGGACACAAGATTGCTATAAGCATCAAATTACAGTTCCAAATTCAATTATTAGCACAGAAAAATTGTACAGGTTGGATTTTATAATAAGCATGTAGAAAAATATTGATTTAGTAAGTAAAAAATTAATTAAAGTGATACATATCAGGTAACTACCCTAGGGGAGTAACATGAAATTGTAGACAAACCTGATCATGTCGTCGAAGATTACATCCAACTTACGCGACCAAACCAGGTTCAATATGGGAACATACAGATTTATGGAATCAGCGATTTCAATTGATTCGTACGTAGTTTAGTTGAGCGTAGGTAGGTACCAGGGTCTGGCCGTACTATGATACAGAGAGGCGGTCGCTTCAGGCGGGATCGCAAGGGGGCAACTTAAGCAACAAAATCAGGGTTTGACAGAACTTATTCTGGAATATTTGGAAAAGTTAGAGACCTAACCACAATGTTCATATGCTAGCATATGCAAAGACACGAGCAATTACTTTTCATAATAACAACCCACAATAGGAATAACAAGATGTTCGCCAAGTTTTAATTACGTTCGTCAACTTCTGTCTGTACGCTCATGATCGTACTTTGCATAAGCAAATTTGACAGTTTGTGTAAATACTATACAAATGTTAGTGATGCATAAGGAAGCATTCGTGATATTTTCAAGGCTTGCATATGCAAGCTTATTCACATTGTGGTTAGGCCTTAGGTTTTAAGTTAAAGTGGGTTAGAGGACAAGTTAATATGAAAGGAGAAAGAAAGGATGCACAAAATAGAATACTTTAAAAATATACAACAGCGTTTTATGGCGCATGTCATTCTTTAAATTTAGTTGTGAATGCTGCAACGTCTTCTTCTACATAAACAACAACTTCTTTTTTTCTTTTGTACAAGAACTTTACACTTTTTTCTGATTATAAAAAGCGTTGGGAAGTACTAAAAACATATGTTTCACAATAAACTCTGCGAAACTATTAAGTGCTACACTAGGTAGCCAAGCAGAGTACATGCGTTAAAATCTTTACGATTTCAACTTTCAAACTATGCTATGATGCATTATTCCAAATAATAGAAGTCGTCAAAAGAGATGCAATTTCTAATAAAAATAGATTTTATTTTACATATTTAGAAGTAGCTTTATTTTATATAAATTATTAAAGAAATTGTTTTCTTTCACTAACTATCGTTTACGACTGAGGCCAAGCTTTCTTCTCCATGTGAAAGGGGCACTATAAGTGTAAAGAAAACGTGGTATGAGCACACACAAGCTAATTAATAACTATACTACACAGGCATTCACCAGTCATCCCTTTACTATCGACTACAGCTAGAGCTATGGATGTGGGACAACACAACCATGGTGTTCGCCCACACTACCGTAATCCTTCGAAAGCATAGTTTCAGCTCCCTCAAAGTACCTTTTCGCCGCGACCAACACAGACAGAATGATGACCAGTTATGACTCATACCAACAACACAGTCATGGTGTTCACTGACACCACCATGACCCTCTAAAATCATGGCTCTAACCAGCTATTACCAGCTGTGATCTACTAACAAAACAAACACTGGTAATATTTAATACGGCTCGAACCCACTATGTCACTTTCATACAAAAACTAAATAGTAGAACTACTTACAAGCTAAGATAAAGAATTAATCATTAAACTATACAAAACTTATTCAAGCCACTCATAGTATCGCTTCCATTTGAACTACAATTTCTTCTAGCACTAAAACTAAACTGATCGCCAAATCGTCGCATTTTCTTAATTACTATATGATCAATATGTAAAATAAAACATGTGAGAGTGTAGCCGAAGCTTTTCTCCTAACCAATAATATTTAACATCTGTAACTATAAATTTGTCAGAGTGTCTAAGGATGATATCAGAACTCATACAAAAACTGAAAGGTTATAGACTCTTGATATGATCAAATGAAAATTGCTGTTAATGAAATTTGAGACAGCTTTGAATGCAGTATAAAACTTCCTGTCAAAACTGACTGTCAAAGCTGTCGATAAACCCTTAAAAAATGAGAATAAATTGAAAATAAACTTTTCAATTATATTCTGGACATTATCTTTAATTCTCTGAATAAACGATTAACGCTTATGGAAACGCATAGAAAAAATTTTCAGTGACATTTTAAGACACAATTAAATATAGATGACCAAACAGTAGTCCCCAGCCAATACTTTCAGTCGAAAATGAATCAGATATAAATGCAAATAATCTTCAAGAAAAATTACGTGATGCATCCCCAATGCTACTATAATATCTTTGGATGTTCTAAACAAAGATCGTAGCGGTTATAAGTTTTATTATAAAACTCATTATTCAAGGAGCGTTAGATATGAGTTTAACTTCAAAAGTCCAAATGAAACGGTTAAACTTTACTCATATTTCAGTTCCTGTAAAATGCTTATAAAAAGTTTTTAATTTTGAAGTCATCATTAATCGTTATGAAAGGATTGATATTTTTCTCATCGCAAATAAAAATCACATCGTGATTTTTCTTTTTCTTGATCAAGAATAAAAATCATGAAGTGATTTTAATTTTACTGGTTTACAAATAAAAATCGCCAAGTGATTTTCTTCTTTTCCAGTAGATATAATCTTTTTTTGTTTTTGAATTCTTAAGTGTAAGCTGTAATAATTTACTGCTAATATATATATATAATAATTTGTGTAAATTTTCATAATTATGTTAAATTTTTGATGATTTATCGTTAAACCTGAGCATCTGAACACCATCACCTATTGTTTTGCACAGTGCTGTAACTGGTTCGTGATTAGAAAATCGACCAGAAAAATCACCGAGTGATTTTTATTCGTTATCAATAAAAATAAAAATCAGCAAATGATTTTTATTAGTGATGAGAAAAATATTAATCATCTCATAACGATTATTGATTCCTTAAAAAAATAAAAATCTTTCACAAATATTTAACAGGGACTGAAGCCCCTATGAGTAAATTGGGGTAACCTTTGTAATCGCCCTAGCTTCATTCTGCTTTTATTAGAAATCTCAGGAGACATATGAACCCTTTACTTTGCTGCTCTCCCTGACTTGAAATGAAGTAGCTACCATTAGATAGGCTATTAAGTAATTGGTTTACTATGATTTTATATTAATCACAGATTTATTGGTTTTATTAGCAATAAGTGATCTTTTCAACGACACTTTGAATGATTGTTATTTACGAACCCTTGTTTAAATTATTTATGGTAAAATAACTTAATTACTTTGTATCTGAATATTGTTGTAGCTCTGAGAATTTTGAAATTGAAATTGAAAAAAAAATTATTTAGCCTACTACAATAAAGCTACGTGGCCCACGGCAGCGAGGCCATCTGGGCGCCAATCTGAGAATTTTATAACACTCCCTGTCTCTAGGCTAAAGTTAAGAAAACACGTTTCAACAAATTAAATAAGCCAAACAAAACTTAGAAATCTATCATTAATTTCCATTGAACCTACATTGGCTGCTATTGTGTTTTATCTAGGATCACAAGTAAAACAGTTGATCTTAAAATGATTTTATCTCTAACAAGTCTAAAGCAGAAATGAAGTGTACGAGAGAGTAGCTTATCAGTTATCTTTGGTGGTCTATCCCTGTACACATGTATCTATGAAAACTATATAATTTATTTATAGGCTGATAGGAACATACATACATATTCATAACAGCTGCCACTCTAGACTACACATCTCTAATTAACGAATTTGCTAAAGTTAAAATTAGAAGAGTAAAACCGTAGTATGTAGATGTTTGTAGTTGATATTATTATTAAAATATAAAATATAAATTCAAAATGAAAACAATATTCGAACATTTTGTAGAGTTCTTTTTTTAAATCACAATCGAAGGTTATTTTAAAGAAAAAACATTTAAGGAACGATATTTCGAAGACTTGTACCATACTGAGAAAATCTACTGCACGGCCCTGGTAGATGTTCTTTCTTAACCAAAGTCTTCGCAGTGTGCCATAAATTTTATCCAACATATCAGACATGATTACAGCAGGTCATACGAGAATTAACAATGGCGACAATATTACAGATTTCAGTAGCATAAGGTTAAGTGGTTGCTAAAGATTACATATTTATGGGTTTAATAAAAGGCCGTTAGGTAGTAATCACTTCTGGATTCTTCATAGCTCTTAATGTATTCGGGAAACTGCATCATCCAGTGATCTACTAATACAGACATGTACTGTACATTGTAGGCGTAAAAATGGACTGAACAATTGTGATTATTCTGGTCCACGAAAATCAAAGAAACTTAGCACTTCTGCGGTCCACTCTAAAACTAGATTGTGCACCCACAAGCAGCTTAATTTCTGTAAGTGCTTTTAAATTTGCCAGGTAATCGAAATTTCCAGAGCTTTACTAAAAAATGAAGGAATGCTTATTTGACGTACAAAAAATAAGTCCTCGAACGCTCGTATCTTGGAATGGCAATGGGTAAAACGGTGGTGGTTGTACCTATCTAGCCGAGTGGGATTTCAGAAAAAGTGATGCAAAAATTTAATATATGTGAGAGGTCCTAGAAATGACCTTAAGGAAACAAGGAACTCTGTCAGTACGTTCCGTATTCGATGTTATTGTGAAAATAATTTTAAGAACATCAGTAGAGTCAACGTACTTGGCTTGAGTAGACGAAGATTCATATTTTTAGTATTACTAGATTACGAATCCTTTTATATCGAGCGAGAGATTTAAATTTAAATTTTAATTTGAACAGCAATGAATTTGAAAGTTTCGTGGGATGGTTGGAATTTTTTCGTTGTTTGGAATGGATAACGGTAACAGAAATCTTTTTATTAGGCTGTTAAAGATAGAGACCAACCCGTTTATTAAAGTAACCCTAGGGTAGGTGCTGGCATCACTTGGCGGCTTCATTGAGGTGATAATTTGCAATTAGTTTTAGTTAAAAATCAAAGTAAAGGTTACTTTGGATTGTGGAAAATTTTAATAAATTTAGTTCCTAAAAATTACTAAGAATTGCTAGAATTAAAGTCTTTCAGTCCGTCAAATCTAGAGCTCCTTTACAAGTCCTATATCAGACCTAGAATGGAATACAATTCTCTCAGCTGGGTCAGAGCTGGTCGTACAGCCTTACCATCGATATAAGCGTGGATATTGTCCAAAAAAGAAACTCATTGGCGATAACTTGTCATATGGACTCACTCAAGCATGCTATGGTCAATTTTTCAATGAAATATCTAGTCTGATCTCTTGCAATAGTCGCGCACATCCTTTCACCCTTCAAAATACTTTCGGCCCTACAGTAAAATTCCGTGATGCTTTCATACCCTCTCAACTGTGCGAATGCGTAACAGTCTACCATCTTCTGTTTTTCCTCTGGATTACAATCTGTGAAGGTTCAAGAGCGACATACGTCATCACCTACGCTACTTTCCTCAAAAAATTCAATAGATGGGGACATATTTTAGTACATTCTTCTCATTCAATCAGTGTAAATCAGTCCTGAATGTGAAGAAGTCATAAGCCAGCATCCCATGATAATATATTGGAAGTAAAAATAAATTGCATTATGCTGTAGGATTTAAATAAAGAAGACTAAAAGCTCACGGCTGAGTCATAGCACAGGTCACAATCATGCTGCTGTGTGCTGCTATGTTTATTGCGCTATCATCGGCTGAACTGATTTTTTTTTTAATTAATGCACCTTTAGAAATTTAAGAAGCAACGCTACAAATTATTCTAAGAAATTTTTTCTGCATGAGTGATAGTTTAGTTAATAGAAGCATTTACATTTTAATTTCAATAAGAAACAATACATGTCTGTATTTGTTTCGTGGCTTGGAAATTATATATATATCTGGATATAAAGGCCTGAATTCTGAATTTCAGCGGTACCAATTTCAAAATGGCTGTTTCTGCGTACGGACGTTAATCCCACTAAGAACATTTAAAAAAAAGAGCAAAAGTTCCATAAGAGCCATCCGCTAATTCTCAAAATCATAAAAAGGTAACCTGGTTGAGAAGGGGGAACTTTCACTGAACTGTGCTTGTATATCTATGAGAGAAAGTAGAAAAAAATATTTTCTGACATATTTCCTATTACCTACTGTGTTCTACATTAATTTAAGAGTAGACTCGGACTCAGTGCAACTATGTCATTCCTTCCTTTATTCATAATACATTCGCTGTAAATATAGCCTATAATAATTATGAATTTCTAGGAAAGTTTATAAAAAAAAAACAAAGTGGACGTGAATTCTTTGAAAAGTTTGGCTTGGTATGTTTCTTTCGCTATGTCCCTATTTTTGTTGGTCTTGTCTACTTATTTGTTAATCAAGTTTTGCCTACATATTTTTTATAGTCACTTTTGATACTCGTTCAGTGTATATGAGTAGACAACATCTATAATATATATATATGGGATACAAGTTCGGCAGACAAAAGTTTACTTCATTCTTAAAACGTAATATATTTCCGTAAAGTGTTGTGAGCAAGCTCATAGAAAATTTAAAAATTTAGAGTACAGCAAACTAACAGCATACTTCGCCTTAAATTTCCGATTTGCCAAATTCACAAAAAGTGTTACTATTTATTTTGAGTTTTGAAAAAGTTTCTTGAAATAAACTATCACTTAAATACTAAAGAGCTATTTTCAAATCCATTAACCAAAGCGAGAAAGCTTCCATGAATATTTAATTAATTTTTGTATTCGCTTATATCTCACCTCTTGAATCCCATGTCGCATTGCATCATGAAACCACTTACAGCAACATATGGATAAAGCTTCACCTAGTATTGACTTAGCATCAGTAGATGGTCCACTGGATATTGCACCAAGTAGTGCGGACGCATGTTGTCTTATCAGGAAGGGTCCACCTTGCTCATAAATGATATTTCGATAATGCCACTCTAACATGTAACGAAAAGCTGGTAGCATTTCCCTGAAAATAGAAGCAAAATACAATTTATTGATGCACATTAAGTTAAATTAGGGTCAGTAATTGATAGGTAAAGCGATAATAATTTTTTTAATTAACAGCAAAGCGTGCATTTATTCCGTTGAAGGAAGTATGCAGTTTATTTTCTCCGATTTACATAAGAAGCCCATAGCGGAACTTTCAATTGAATTTTAAAAAATGTTTAATTCATATTTTGTGTGCATATTTCTTATTTTCTTATGCCAATGCATAATTTAATTTACTCTCTGTTCAGTTCTGTAGCGATGGAGCTTTAAAAGACAGTGCGTTTTAATTTTCATCTAACAGTGGTTCATATTCTATATTCTTTATAGAAAGTATTGGAATTATCTATTACACCTCCTCTTACACAAAAATACTGAGATACTTACTTCATTAAACTAATCTCACTAAATTAGAGCAGCGAGCCGATCGCTGACGATTTGCATAAGAATATGTCACTGATGTAAAATTAATTTTTTTTTATTTCGTCACCTGTAGGAAATCGTGGAAACAATCAGATTACTACTTAGTGCGTCGTCATGTGGGAACTGACCGAATGGAGTATGTATATTCCATATAAGATTTCGAACGGATTGTGAGAATCCATATTGAGCTAAATTTTAGACTTGCGCCTTTCGCTAAAACATAATCCACAGTCACTTTTGCGCTAAAGTTAGTATTTGGGATTGCATACCCTAGAATGGAAGGGAGCCGATCTAGTAGGTTTTCCACGTATCCATTAGGTTGTTAAAACATGCTAAGAAGGCTAGCCTCGAAACGGACTGACGGATATATTACAACTATAGAAAAAACAAATACAAAGTTCTTTCGAGGAAAACAAAAAAAAGGACATCCGTGAGGAACTTGGCGATTTTCATGAGCCTGTTCGATTAATTATGCCACTATGAATTGATCTGTACTACTAACTAGTAAATCCGCGTTACAAGTTTGTACCGGTACTAATTAGTCTACTCCTTATAAAGTTACTAGTGTCAACAAGGAGAAATGAACAATTTCAACATTTTAAGTTGATTGTACCTTACCGCCCCTTGCAGACAGAAAAATTAGCTCAAATTTCAAAAGTCCGTGGAGTATTGCTAAAGTTGTTCTCTGTTTTAGGGTTTCATACATGGAACCAAGGGACATTTCAAACTTCCTCATGTCGCTATAAAAGTTTCTTATATTAATCATTTCATATTAAGATTTCGCTACTAATCACCACGTTTAGAATAACAGTTCTCCATATATTCATGCAGCAAGGATGTAAGATTGCTAACGATTGTATAGCCGTCATGAAATAACAACGAATCTAACAAGGCTCAACCTAGAAGATCTTCCCGCAAGATTGGACAAAAGGTATCATTATAAAAATCAGGGGTTTTAATCCCAACAAATCACAACAACTAGAGAGGAAGATTCTTGCGGTTCACTATGGGAGCCTAATTTACATAATCTGAGAAATTATATCGAACAATTCGATAACAAAATACTGCGTTTAGAAGCGGGTTAGATTAGGGTTAGATTAGCCAGGTGAGCATCTTGCGAATCATACTGTAATATCTGAGTTGATTATGAAATATCATCGACCTAGTAGATAAGGCTGTGATAAATCGACACAATGCTCACCACCAAAGACCATATCGTTGATAATAGCTCTTTGCCCCAACTAGACCGTAAAATACCGAGTTTGTCAAGGGTTTGTATTACTACTGCTCATCTGAAGCACTGCTAGCGTTTCCGCATTTGGCTTCTAATGTATTAGTTCACTGGATAGTATGGCCCGAACGTATTTAAGCAAGTCTTACAACTGGTAGCTATCCGAAGTTATTACAGTTGCTGACGCTCTTAAGTTTGAAACCCATAGGCAGCATCTTCTTCGGACCTTTGTTTTCGCATCGGTATCATAATCAAAATCATACGTAACCCAATAATGGCAATCAAGCCATTTGAGAATTTATAGTAGCGTGGAAAATAATAAAATACCACTTTAATACTTTTTTTTTAAAGAAAGGAAATTTAAAATCAACAACAGAAATAACAAAGATATAAAATTACAAAATTGGAATTGGAATGATAATTTTTATTTCATTTTCATAATCTGTCTTATTTTTCCTAATTAAATTGTGTAGCCCGCAAAAATTCCACTAATCTTTGTTAAACAATTCAGGTTTTCACTATTTCGTATCGACAATGTCGCTTTGAATATCAAATGCCAATTCTTCGCTTCTGAATGCGATTCCGTCATTAGGTTAAAAAGCATTACATGGTTGCTATCATTGACTTTCGTTCAACTTAATCCGCCGCCACTAGATCTAGTAAGTCAAGCAGAAGCGAAGTATACTGTAAGCAAGATGCCCTTATGTGAATACTTAGAACCGGCTGGCCTGAAATAGATCCAGGTACGGTTCGCTGGGATATAGCCTAAAAGGAAAAACTTTTTCTTCTTTTATCGCTGATTTCTTTAGAATTCTGACCTGAAATATGTGAACTAATTGGCAATCTGTTCGGACTTGACTTCATCGTCACCTCTGAGGAATTTCACGGATAATGCTAATAAAGAAGATGCTGCTGTTGTATACTTTTTTAAGTGTGGTATTGAAATGACCCGCACCAGTTTTGCTGGCTGAAATCATGGCAACTAAACTCTTGGTGCGGCTACAAATCTCTTGGTGTGAGGATCATGGTTGATAATTGTCAGAAAATTTGTAGTAGTTACTAAGCATATATTTTTCAGTAATTCTTATGAAACAGCTGATTGACGATAAAGTGCTAACTTGAAATAATTTTCATTTTTAAGTCGTAGTCGTATTAATTTACGTTTATATAAAAGTTTAAAGATGTTTCAAGCTTACCTATACAGAGAAAAGTCAGATTTTATGAGCATCAAAACACGTATAATGCGCAGAGATTCAATTTGCACTTTGATGAGTTTTGCCTTAAAAAAAATGAAATTATTAAAAAAGAAGAATTTAAAAAGAAAAGTATCTTTAGTACCTTCATATCCTCGCGTGTAAAAAGATAACTTCTTAAGTGATCCAGTAAATTCATTGATAAAAGTTTCAGGCACAACGAGAGCTGTTGGGACATTATAATTCTGAATAGTTTTAAGACTAGGTGCTGAGGAAAACCGTAGTGGTCACTTCCATCTTTATTACCTGCATAAACAGTAAAATATGATAGTTAACAGAAAATTTATTTGATTTAGACATTTATAAGTTTAAATTGAAGGTATCAAGTTTTACGGACTCTGAAAGCTCTTTTGTGCTAATTCGCAGGATTTGGAGATCCGCTTAAACTGCAGAGGTCGCCTGCTCCTGCTCCATATAAAAAATCATAGGTTTTATACTAAATGTGTGCCTGTCCGTCTGTCTAGCCCTGTGTGTCCACCCCATAGATTCGTTCATTCTTTTTATAGTTATGCCAAGACTAGGGCAATCCACTTTTGCATATAAACTTCTTATAATTTTCGTTATGTTACCATACAGTTAATAGTGAGCAAAAAGGCTTGTCACTTTTCGAAAGATTATTATTATGACAACGGTCGTATGGTCTTTAGAACATCTAAGAGTTCTTCTATGAATAAACCTCAGTTAATGTTTTACAGTCATGCTTAAGTCAGTGTCTTGAGAAACTTGAGGTCTGACTAAGGGATACCTATTTGATAGATGTTTCCATAATAAACACGATTGTCCTTCATTTGAAGTAGTTGTTCAGTATGTGGACTTCTTGTTATTTTCAATTGACTTCATTCACGTATGGGTCTAAACGTCTCAAAGCCTTTATATTCTCTATCCTTTTTCTTAAAATTTAGCTCATTTCATTTACGATACCATTATTCCTGCTAAGGTAACGTATTGCTTATTTTGATTCCTTTTCGTATCCAGCCAGTAGAGCAACACTAAGAACGAAACCTTAGCATTGTCATCAGAACTAAGTTGTGATTTTGTAAAAGTTTAATCTAAACAACATCACTACGCTGGTGCACTAGTTGCTGATGCATCAGCGCTGATCAGTCAATACAATGTCAACTAGGCTTTAAATTTTTATTTTAGAGATATTTGATGGGTCTTGGAAAGTCGATATAGAGAGTTTTTTTATAGCTCTTACTATCTCGCAAGTCAAGCTAAGCTCTGCTTTTGGAGGAGATCTGCAGATCAAGCATTATTTCCAGTACTTTTTGTAGTTAATAAATACTAATGAAGCTTAAGGGACCAAAATATGAGTATTCCATGGTATTTTTTTGATTTTGAAGCATTGCCTAATAATATTTGACATGCTTGGAATACTCAACTGATGAACGTTTTAGCTTCTATGCTTAGCTTCTTCCTAAAATATCAACTTTCCAGATACTGAACTAATAGTTGATAGCTGCTCTTTACGCCAACTTGTTTTGACAGGGCCAATTTCAATTCGAGAATTCATCAAATATGTATACCTACTTTCACCGCCACTATTTCTTATAGTTATTAAGGACGTCTCTACTAATTCACTGACAGAGCAAGACAGGATCGATGCAGGAAATGGAATATATAAAATATAAATTGGATTGAACACTTGCTAAAAAAACTAATAGTGCAAACTATTTCCTTGACTAGAGGACTACAAGGAACACATCGTAAAAAGGCTACTAAATGCATTTGGAGAAGAACTATTTTAATAATAATTTAGATTAAGGATTACTCTTGAACGGATTGCTGTGCCTCTTCTAGCAACTCGATGCTCGGATCTTGGCAAAGATCGATAATGCTATGGAATCATAAATATATTATTTATACCTTGCCAAAACACTCCGGCCAAACTTTTTGAGGTACCTCGATTCCACAACTCAGTCGCCCTAAGAACTTAAATCTACCCTCAGGAGTCTGTATTTTAAAATTTTCTTTATGTCTTTTAATTTCTGGTGTGGTCTTGACGATTCCGCACGAGTGGGTATCATAAGAAATATTTGGTCAGTAGTGATCGAACTTAAACCTTGATACTCTGATTTGTATTTCTGTGTCTTTTTTGGTGGGCCTCCAGCAGCTTGTCTAATTCTCTGCTTAAGTTTACATTTCATTCATGGATCTTCATCCCCGTTCTTTGACCAGATACTTTCGGTATTACTTATGATAACACAATTTTCTTTATCTCTCTGAAATGTGTCTTTAATGTCCATGGTCGTGTACTCATTCCAAAATCTTTAAATTTGATTTAGAAGTGAGTCCACGACCATGAATATTAGACACATTTCAGAGAGGTAAAGAAATTTGTAAGAGTACCTCCACAAACGAAAATCTAAACTGTGTAAAAACCAAAATGTTACAAATTTACAGAGCTCTAATGGATTACTGTGTTGTACCGAATTATGAACACTATGACTCGAGAAACGTGAATAAAGGAGAATTTCTTCGCGATTGTGAGGCATTAGCACATATTTTATACGATCAGATAACTTTGTAAATATTTCCTGTAGATACATTGACCTTCCTTAAAAGAGCGAGACTGATAGAGCAGCGCACAATAAACCAAATGGCTACTGCATATACGCAATAAGAAAGAGAAATTTAATTATCAAAATGAGATAATATGAAGAAGCTCTCCTAGTAATTTAAGGAACAGCCGGTCAGCGAAAATGTTTAGCGTTTGCTCCCGCTAAAAGGACCGGAGAGAAACCTTGACACACAAATTTATGTCGAAACGCTGACGTTTGACACTAACTTCCTAACTAGACATTAATTACTCAAAAAATATTTCAAAAATATGCATGTAGAATATGTATTGCGATTAGGACACTCTAGCCTGTCAAAGAGCAAAATATCTACTCAAGAGATTCTTATACCAAAAGATATCAAATACCCAAAATATTGCAAATTTTCTCTAAACACTGACTTTAAAACTAATGGAAAACAATTACACTAAGGATATCGTCGAAGATATTTTTCGGTCACACTGAAAAGCACTACGCATTACGACCCATGAATTCAGATTATATCTAAAACATATATGGTTACCGTCAACGCACTTTTGGACAACAGCTGTGAAAGCAAACATTTACCATTCTCTTACCAATTTTATGCAACCCGGGAAGAAAATCTGTGAATAAAATTTTCATAAGCTCTTCATTTGCTATGATTTTCATAGCGCTATCCTTATTTGTCCGAGCTATTCTTATCAAAATTTTTAGGCAAGATGTTACTGTACTATTTTCAGGACGAACTATTCCCAAAACATAGCTAAAAAGAAGAGTTAATAAAAGCCCAAAAACGTACTCAAAATGAAAAACAAAAACCTTATCCTTTGGATTATATTAGTCCGAAGCAAGCATTCAATTAAATCTGTTTCTGCCAATTGAAAATCATTCATAGACGTCTTCACATCCTCTTCGTTTTCCTGAACTGTAGCGGCAAATGGTGACGAATCTAGTTTTAAATTTCTAAGGTTTTGCTCAATATTATCTTCACTGTCAGTTGCAATATTATCAAAATTCTCCAATTCCATGATAGGCTGAAGGTAACCTTCAGAAGTCTCGGCAATTAAATCAAGAATTGTCTAACAAAATTATTGAAAGTTATTTCGTAGCAATGAGCAAAAACAACAAACAATTTACTTCATCCGTATCATTGTAGAACAAAGTGGACAGAGCTTTGGATACCACTTCCAAAATAGCTGGCGTGTTTTCGTCAAATCCAAATCTCAGTAAGAAGAATATTTTTGAAATGGGCAATTCAAGCACATTATCGTAAAATCCTTGGTTGTAAATATTTAGAATTCCTGCAAGAGATCCAAAAGCAGATACCCGCTGCTGCATAACGTTGGATCTAGAATATTTGAAATAGAAAATCCACACTATTATGAAATCAGTTGACAATGAAATTACCTTGCTAGTCGAAAGAGTTCTTGTAGAGTATATCCAGGCCTGTGAGGTTCATCTCCATGTAAATACAATTCGCGGTCATCTTTCTGTACATTTTCTTCTGTGTAGGGTAAAAGAACACCATTCCAGTCAAAACGAGCCTCAAATTTTTCACCAGGTTTTAATTTAGCCAGTTTCAATGGGACATCTTTCATCCATTCTAATTTCTCTTTTTCTATCACATCGAAATGTACCCATTTCTCAGATGCACTTCTGTTTACTAGATCTGATGTTTCTTGAGTTTCGTCAATTAGAGATTCATCTATTGCAATTGGAATAGATTCATTTTCTGGGCATGTTTCCAGTTTTGTTCGAAAACTGTAAGATTCGGGCTTTTGATTTCTTTTCTCAGTCAGAAATTGAACTAATTTCGGGTCTGAAATGAAAATTTTCGAGAATATTAACAAATCCATTAAAAAAAAAATGATTTTTGTTCATCTTAGGTTAAAGCTCAGTTATAATTAGATGAAATTTGTGAGTAAATTTTTACAATATTATATCTAGAGAGACAATTTATAGCAAAATAAACAGTATGGGAACGAAATTAATTGGTATCATCACCCCCATTTCCAAAATCACATCACCGACATGCCCCAACGACTGGCGTCCCATCTCTATTCTTCCTTCAATGACTTACTGTTTCAGGTTCAATCCTGCTTCAGGCATAAACACTCCACGACCTCCTCCCTTGTGAATGTAACGACCGACATCTGCAGACTATGTGACGAGGGCAACAATGCTATAAACTTACTTTTCGACTTCTGTAGGGCTTTCGACTCGGTTCCCTATCAACTAATACATGTTGCCAAGCTCCAGACTACATTTGATTTTGGCCCCACAGCAAGCTTGCTCATCTCTAATTATAAGGCTGACTTTATTCGTAGTCAGTGATGACCGTCGGTCATCCCCAGGCCTATTTTCTCTCGCAATGCAGTTCAAGGAGATAGCCCTGCTTCATCTCATGCACCCTTAATGTTCTCCTACTCTGGTCCTACATTACTTCATAGCCTCTAAATTTTATAGTTTTTAATTTTTATTGTTAGTATTGGGCCTAACGCAATTACTTCTATTTGGCTTATATTGCCTTTATGCGCCTACTCCTCATAATCTAGTACATAGTTTCTATTGTTATCCCGATGTTTAGTTTTTATATTTTTATACTCTTTTACTTCTAAACCAGAAACGTTTCTGCCTCCACATGCAACGCTCCCTTTAAGCTCTCTATTGTTTGACTTTCTGCTGCAATGAGTCTGTTCATTGCTCCTTTGTTAGTTTACTAAGCAGTTGTGCATTTCATCGATAATTCCAACTATCTTTAACTCACTCCATGTACCTAAGGTTGTAACGTCGCATAAGCTCTTTAATAAACGCTTTTTAAATTTGTATTGCAGACTACTATTCGACAATATGGCGAGCCATAGATAAAGGAATCAAAAATGAAATGATTTTCTCCCGAAAACAAATTCGTAGACCTCAATCAGATAATAATCCCAGAAAAAGCTCCATTCATTTATACTTTCTTATGCAAATTGATTGGTGTACGAGTCTTTGACAAGATCTAAGATGATTGTCTAGTGAGTTACATAAGAATCCAATTTCAACCAGCATCGAATGGCTTCAGTGTGAATCCACTATTGTGATACTATCAAGATTCCCATTTAGAAGAGACCACTTGAATATATTGTTCATTTTCAGGCGTACCTTTGCATATTGGAAGACCATCAGAATAACCGCGAAACTGCACCACCCTCAGATTATTGACAATAGATTTGACTCTAGTAGATCCCCCAGTATTTTTGCTTATTAATTGATTGCAATGTGCTGATACGTCCTCAATTTTTAGCTTGCTACTTTTAATTGACATATTAATTAAGACTAAATTTCAATACATTCATGTTAGAATAGATGGATATATTAAATTCAATCTTTGCTTGTTGAAAACGTCTCGAATGCTATTGCCGATGTACATTTGAGGAGGTCTTTTAGAAAAATTCTACCACCTACTTACCCAAAGACTGCAGTAATGTTAAACGTTCTTCCATGATCTCTTCTTTGGTCATTCCTGAAAGTAATTTCAAATTTTCCTCATGAATTGATTTCCTCTTTTGATCTGATTTCGCAAAAGCACTATCCCCGAAAGTCTCCTTTAGAACTTTTACAGAAATATCATTTTCCGTTGAACAACTTTGTTGTTGACGTTTTCTCTCAGCAGCCAAGGCGAATAAACTTTTGCCATCTGTGTTTGCCTTAAATGAAAATTATTTTTTTACTTTGTATTATTTTTTGTTTAAGAATTATCAGGTAATTTGTTTACCTTTGTATTAACTCGTTCAACCTTTGGAAATCCTAATTCTGTTTCGGTAATAAAATCTATTGGCAATTCTACGTTACTAGAAGACTGACTTTGCTTCGATTTTTCAATAATATCTCCGAGAATAATGTTTGACACTACTACATTGTTTGATCCTTCCGTTGTGGACCCTTTTTTGATGCGGGTTTTAGCAAAAAGAGACTGTTTCTTTCCTGAAATATAGAAGAATTATGAAAATCACCTTAAGATTCTGCACTCTACTCTTACCTGTATCCATTTTAATAACTTTAGCTGAGGGCTGAAAACTTGCATTTTTTACCTTTTCTGCTAAAAATTCTCGTTGCATTTTTAAAATATCATTTTCGTTATCAGTTATTTTCGGTCTGTTATTCATGTTTTTACAAAAATTAATACAAAAAGTAGCAATAATCAGAGAAATGCGAACAATTTCAATTTAAATGTCAACCTGTTCTGCTGTCTTTTTTGACTTTTCTCGATATATGTTAATTTGCATTTAAGAAAAGTCACATTGAGATGGCGGCACTGTAGAGTTATTGAATATGAGTCTTCGCTAAAAATCAGTTGCGTCGAGTATATTAGGGGCTGAACAAATTTAAGATTGTGAGATGTGTGAAAATATAGAACTTGTATTTTTCATGTTTTTAGAAAGACTATATTCCGATCGAATGCAGTTTAACGAATATACTTAAATAATAAATAAATAATAGTTGATCCTCATCAAGAGCTGGTTCAATGTCTGTGATCTGGAACCTGCAGTTATAATCTGATAATTATTTTTAAATATACAGGGTGATTCGTAAAATAGTTCCTTATAGTGTTGTGATCAACGATGAGCACTTTTTCCGTAAAACTCTCCTTCATCCCTTTCTTAACGGATAAAGATATTTGATTATGTTTTCATTGATCACCCTGTAACTTCTGTATGCTACATCCTATGCTGATTAGAGCTTTAGTAGGACTTTAGTAGGACCTTTCCAATGATCTATAAATTTGTTCCCTCTTCCTATCCGTTGTTTTTTTTTTTTTTTTATTTAACAACTATTTTTAACAAAAACCATGTTTCAATACCAACTTTTCATATTGGATTTAAGAAACCCAAAGGCTTAGCTCTAAAACGAGCCATCACACTCTGTACCCAAAATGTAACCCTTTCTGCGTTATTTGCAGTTTTTCTTAAGCCTCGTTTCCACTAATACAAATTTTCTTACCCGAAAAGTTTTGAAACAAGTTGGCAACATTTTATATAACTGGAAACGCTATATGAAAATTCAGACACATGTTGGCAACTTGGTCGATGTCTGCTGAAAAAACTCGCAGAATTTGTTGGGTGAGTTTTTCATTTCAGTGGAAACGCTCATTTGTTGTGTTGGCTAAACTAGTGGAAGACAATTGAGTAGAGTTGGCGAGAATTTATTTAAATGGAAACACTTGTCAGTTTAAGCTAACATGTCGGCTCCCAAGAAGTACACAACATGTTACCGAACAAGTTGGCAGAATTTGTATTAGTGGCAACGAGGCTTTAAGCATATTCAGCAAAAATGGCTGAAAAAGTTCAATAAGTGCCAAAAAGTAGGCAATTATCTTTTGGAAATGTCCGGGAGTGAAGAAAGTTATCGGACATTTGCGCTCATATTTTGCTATGGTGACGTATCTTGGAACATTTTTGATTTTTTCTAAGAAATTTTGCCTGCTTGTTCAAATCGAGAAGAAATATGATGCAAGCATAAGTAGCAAAACTCTTTAAATGAGTTCTGAGAGTACAAAAATTAAACATTTTTCTTCTGTAATTTATTTAATGTTTTGTTTTTTAACCTTTGTCCAGTATATGTTTCTACAACAAAACAAATTTAGATCCAGTGTCCGCAAAGCAAGCTCTAAGAGATTCCTGGGCAATCAGCGTGTCTTTATGTGGCAGAAATGCTACTTGATGGAAGAGATCTATTGCTTCCGTAAATACATTTATGGCTTCCTCTGTTTTTTGGTCCTGCAATTAATAAGATTAAATTAAAGACCCATTGGATCGTATATTTTTACTGGATGTAATTCCTACCTGCATAGCAATTGCCGCTAGTCTATACATTTCTTCAACTTTAATAATTGTCGCAACGCTTTCTTTAAGTGAAATATTCTTTCGACATTTTGTGCAACGAACATCCTTGCCAATGTCTTTCGGAAATGTAAGCTTATTTTCACAGTTCGACGTTGTACATTTAAGTCGTACATTTTGATTTAATTTCTGCAATGTCGGCCAGTTTTCATGACATGCCTCACATGTACATTTGAACCAATAACGAGACTTTAATGATTGCTGACGTTCTTTAAGGCCCATCTTAGTGAAAACAGGACCATAATTTTCTGAGATGACTTCACCTGATTTAACCGGCCGGGTACAGGCAAGTACTAATGATTTACCAACAAAATACCGAGCAACTCCAGGACAGCAGTCATGATTAAAGTAAGATCCAGTTTTATATACAGCAGCTCCAATATATACAGGTTTTCCACCGTCGAATTTATGTTCTTTGGTTATGACAGTTTCATAGATTTCATGAGCGTTGAATTGTAATAATTGCAGTAATCCAAGGAGTACTTCACCGATTTGCAATTCTTTTCCGGTTGGATCAACAGCTTCAGTTTTTCGCTTTCCAAAGTAATCTGCCTTTTGTAGACATCTCAGTAAGAATCCAGCCATCAGGGTTCGTTGTAAAAAATCTTCAGGATGCCGGAGATTTGAATGGGTACAAAGTTTAGCGATAAGATCCTGAGAATTTGATATAGCCTCATCCACGTTTTTTGCCTGAGTTATTATCCTTAGTGCTACATGACAAAGAATTGACATGCCTGAGCCTGTAAAATAAGCATTTAAAGTTTAGAAGAATTTAGACTGTGTACTATATGTGCCAATTTGACTAATTTTGTTCTTGGTTTTGAATTTTCTCATCAAGCAAATGTGGGAATATTAGTGAGATCTAGAAGGACTTGGTAGAACTAGTTAGATTTAGATATCTGGAAACTAAAGGTATGTTGGCAATGAAAAGGCAAACGAACTTGCTAAGCAGGTCTCTAAAATGTCTAGAGCTGATACGGCTCTAAAGTCGCTATGTTTCATAGCGATCCGTTCACTGGAAATGCTTTCAAAATACGGAAGAAGAGATGTCAGAATGTATTAGGTGATTTGATTTTTATTGGAAACTTTCAATTAAGAAAGCACCTCAGCAAACTCATGGACCCCTCCTGGAAACTATGCATGCAGAGAAATGAATCTGCTATATACCAGGCGTGGATGACGGGCATTAACTAAGAGTAGAGTTGCCACCTTCAAAAAACCAAGACTAGCTCAGTGAACTGAACGGCAGTCTTTTGTTTTCAATCACACCCAATCATCATGGTTTTTGATATTCTTTAGATGTATATAAATTGAATACGGAGATGGTAGTTAATTATAGATAATTATACACAGTAACCGTTAGGATACAGTTAAGAATCTTTGATTTGGTGTTATGGTCTAAGACACTGAAAGTTCACACCTCCAGAGGTTTCCCCCAAGGGTGAGTACTATCTCCACTGCTGTTTTCCACGGTAGTGGACGATCTTTTAGTTCAACTAAACAACTAAGGTATTTAATCGGAAGGTTATGCTGATGACCGTGCTATCATTATCACAGGCAAATGTCAGCGCTTGCTTTCTAGAAAGCCACAAGAAGACCTAAGTTTTGTTCAGGATTGTTGTGTTGTACAAAAGTTATCAGTCAACCCCAGCAAAATAACAATTATACCCTTTACCAGAAAAATGATAATGACGAATATAACTAGCCCTACCCTCTTTGGACAAAGATGCTAAATATCATTATATTGGGATAACTTTTGATGATAAGCAAAACTGGAACAATCATACCGGCAAGACAGTCCAAAAAGGTACACTAATGCTTGGAAAACTGGTTGGCTAAACATGGGGACTCAAGCTAACATAATGATTTGGTTATACAAAGCAGTAGTTAGACCCATGATCGCTTATGCTGCAGCAGTATGATGGAACAAATGTACACAAAAGACAACCATCATGAAGCCAAACCAGCTCCAAAGGATGGTCTGTTTAAAAGTATAACTAGTGCCTTGCATACAACATCTACCAAATCTCTAGAGGTACTATGGAACCTTCCAGCACTCAGCAACGTTGTTGAAAAAATGGCTGGATTGAAGGAGTACAGAGCCCGGGCAGATGGATATAGTAAATAAGACTCCAAAGGTCTATGCACTATAACAGAACGAATAGAAGCAAATCCAATACTGGACATCATATCAGACAGAATGGTCGCTAAACACAATCTCTGTTTACCTCTCAAAATAAAGTACTAAATAATACCAAAGTAACATAAATGTATAATTTTAGACCTCACTGTAGTTGAAATTAATTAGTCATAATTTTATATCCGACTGTAATCTTCTCATTCCTATCTCTACTCCAATATAATGTAGAAATTATCCAAATGTTCTAGCAACTGCCGTCAGAAAAAGTATAAATGCATGCACACCATTCATTCGAGAGCTCATGGCAGAAACACATCCAGGCCTCGAGGCTTCCTCGAGGTGTTGTCAAAATTTCCAACACGGCTTTTTAAATGGTGCAACACAAAACCCATGCCAGCAGCTAGCCTCAAGGCCTAGCCGCAAAGCTCGCTTTGCTCAATGTTCGAAATTTTTCTCTCTCAGGCCTACTTCTGTCAACAGATGTACTAACAAAATTAAAATGACAGCACCGAGCCACAGTATATTGTACAGAGCCCGGTGGTATCATTTTGTTTTCATTTCTCTGAGGCAAGCCTTGAGGCGAGCTGTGAGAAAGCCTGAGAGAGGCCAGGCCTGAGGCTTGCTTGGATGTGTTTCTGCCTTCAGTTGGTGGCTGGCTGCCGACAAGATAGGAGCTCCCGTGATGTATTTCTGGGGACTTCTTTCTTGTTGGGCACTGTCTCATTGGCTGTGGCCTGCTCCAGTCCTTTAACCTATTCCCTCCTCCGTACACCATCGTGATGTATTTCTGTAGGTGTATTCCGTTCCGTACACTCTCGTGATGTATTTCTGTGAATGTTTCCTTTCCTGTCACTCTCGTGATGTATTTCTGTGAGTGACTTGTTTCCTTCCGCACACTCTCGTGATGTATATCTGTGAGTGTTTCTATTCCCGTCGCTAACCTATTTCTTCGACACACCTTCGTGATGTATTTTTGTGGGTGTTTCTTTCCCGTAAGGTAGAACCGTAGAAAGTATAGTACCGGTCAAAAAATGGTTTTGTCTTGCATGTATTTATTATTACCATTGAAATAAAATAGAAGGACAGATACAGATAAATTTGTGAACAAGAATACTGTTCCTATAAATGTATATATATATTTATGAATATGATTAGAGTAAGTAACATAGAGTGAAGTTTTATATTAGGGTAAATGTTAAGCCAGAATATGCAATTGATTATTTGTTTATGTAAATGGGCCTTGTTATTTATTGACCCTGGCGTAACTCACGAGCACCCGGAACCCCCTAACAAGGGCTCGCAAGGACATCCCGTTACAAGGAAATGGATATAAATGTGGAAAATGAAGCCCAAATCTGATACACCGACAGTTCTAAAACCGAGAAAGTAGTAGGAGCAGGAATATGTGGTGTAAAGGCAAGAGCTTATATATATCAAAGTATAGAAGAATACATATAGTACGCCGCGATATTCCAGGCAGAAGTTTATGCCATCACTAGATATGCATACGAAAATCTCAGCCAATCCTACACCAACAGAACAATTTATATCTATGCAGATAGCCAAGCGACATTGAAAACCATCTCATCACCTGAGGTCAAAACGAAGTTGATGTGGGAATGTACTCACGCATTAAAAAACCTTGGCACAAAGAACCACCTAACACTTCAATGGGTTATATGACAGTCAGAAATTGATGGGAATGAAAACGCGGACGCACTGACCAGAAAAGGAACCCTTCATAGGACTGGAACCATTTTGCGGTATCTCTTACAACTCCGTGAAATGCACCATTCAAAATTGTATCCATAACCAAATGAATCAAAGTTAGAATTCAAAAATAGGCTCCAGACAAGCCAAAAGATTCATTAAAGGATCTTCACCAAAGAAGAGCCTGGATCTTTTGAGGCTATCTAGGAATCAACTCAGAATCATTACAGGAGTCCTAACCGAATACTGCAAACTAAGAAAACATGTGCATCGGATAGTAAATATCGGAGCACTTCCTATGCGTACGCGAGGCCCTTTCACATTATAGATTCCGGGCTTTTGACTCATAGTTCTTAAAGCCAGCCGACTTCGTTGAAACTGTATTGAAAAAAATACTGCTCTTCTTAGGAAGTGTGGGATTATTGGATGAACTGTAAAGAAAGCAATGCACAATAAATCAATGAGAGGATGCAGAGCAAAGGCCACTCGCCCCGCTTAATTCCTTAATCTTAATCTTATGGTCTACCAACAATTGACGCACACAGTCAAACTGGATAAAGGCTAAAGATTTTACATTCGTTGGAGTAGAGATCTACTACATTTTCGTATATTTACCTAGAAACAAATCTTGAAATTCGCATTCAAATTTGTGATAAGTAGAAACTGCTTCTGTCATACAATCTTCTGAGCAGAATGCAAGTCCTGAGCAATTTGGGCAGCCAACAGGAGCAACACACCTAAAATATTAAGAAACATAATCAATGTACATACATTCATACATACATATATAGTTAAAAATACAGCGACAAATCTCATTACTTTCCAAAACAATGGTGACAGTGACTTGCGTAACAGCTTGGCAACAAGCAGGAAGCATATGGTTTTTCTACTAATACAATATCTCCCGTTTTTATATTGTCCTTTGCCGTAATATATTTTCCTTTTTCAGTCGATTCAGTTAGATTGACTAAAACTGATGCAGATTTTAGGTTAGAATTTTCGCCTCCAGTCAGTTCAGGGACTAAAAAAAAATAAAAAAAAAAATAAACACTGATGAATTTTTAAAATTATTTTTTATTCACTTTTTTGTTACCTGTCAACTTAACTTGTGAAACGTTCTGGCTTAGATTATTTATTTCGTCTTGAATTTTGGTAATTTGACTTTTATCACCATTATATAATTTTTCTCCTATGGCAAGTGAAATTTTTGATTTTGCAATTTCCCCTAACACTAGAAATGGAGACTTTATAGTGGAGAGATATTTTAAATATTTCAGTCTTACTTGCATAAGCTTTTGCTGTTCTAACATAATTTTCTGAATTATGTTTTAAATCTAAGCCATTCATACTTGCTAGCTTAAGGTCTGCGAGTGCTTCTTTTCCCATTTTTAGTTCTACGAGTACTGCTGATCTTGCCCAATATGATAATGCTAACGTTAAACCATGATCTATAAGCATATCAATACCTGGAAGGAGAGACATTTTTTAGGATTAAATTTATATTCAGCTTGTAAAAGAGTTGTACTAATTCTTGGATACCCTCTAGATGACTGTTTTGAAAATGTACTTGTTAGATCGTTTTCGTTTTTTGCATTAATATATAGAACGGTTCGTCGGAGGGTAAAGACAAAATTTCTAGAATCTAAGATCTCCAAATACTCATCAGGATATTAAAAATGTTTTCCAAGTTTATGTAAAAAATCAGAATATTTGAAGAATTGGCAGATTTAGTGCATTTTTAAATTAGATTTCAAATTGTATTATATCGCGTTTAGTGTTTACTGTTACTTACTGCATCTACAATTTGAGATCTTTATAGTAGCGCATTCTCAACAGTATCCAAATATATATGCAAAATTGGATTTTTTGTTTGGAAATCATTACGTTATAGTCCGAGAGCTAGCAACGTCTCGAAAAAAAAAGAACTTTAGTTCGGCTGATTCTTTGTTATTACCCCTATTTCAACATCTCAATAGTCATGCGACCAATCTGGCTCGTGGGAGGGGTTGCGTTTACCAGCGCGCATTCCGTTCCACAGGTAAAAAAAAACAGTTTTCAAAATGATTTTAGATCGATTTTTTTTTTTTTTTTTCATAAACATCGAATAACATAAATTCACTATTCCCAGACAATTTCCTCGTTACTAGCACCGTGTCAGACTTTTTTTCGTTAAAAAAAATTTTTAAAAATGATTTTATTACGCCTGTAATTTTTATACGAGCTAGTGTAATTATTGAACCACATGAAATTAATTTATCAGACGATAATTCGGTTGCTAATTGGGAAAAGTCTTGAAAATGAATTAAGCAGCATTTCATCGTTAAGTTAATTCATTTGACTAATTTTCCTGTTAATTTTGTCGTTCTAAATACTAATTTGGATTTCTATGAAAGAAAAGGTGGAGTATAAAATAAATATTTTTAAATATTGACTTTTAGCAAAATTATTGTAAAATTCCTTTATCCTAGTCACTTTAAAAGGATGAATAAATATATATTTTCGCCGCACGTGTCGCTATGTGTTAATTTTAAATGAAAAGTTTGGCTGTGTTAAATATTTCGCTTTGTAAGTGCGGTATTCTTGTGGTTTAAGTGAACAAAATTTGAGATGTGCGAGGGAGGAAAGATTATAGGAACTGTTGCAAGAATTGGAGAAAGATGTTTTTCAATTAGTCAAATGAATTAACTTAGCAATGAAAATGAGGCATTAAGTATACACAAAATTAATAAATAAGTGGCATTGAATTTAAATTTACAGTCTCTCTTCTCTCATATATGCCTCTTCAAGAATAGTTTGTAACATAGATTGCATTACGAATAAAAAGTATAATTATATAAAAAATAAAGAAATTTGCTGGTAAACTTTAAAATAAAATATATAAAATAAAACACTTAGAAAAAGAGAACAGATGTAAATAAATTAAGAAAAATAGATATTTTAAAAATAACAAAACAAAGAATAAACTAAAATAAAAATTCTTTTGTTTTTCAAAAATAAGTTTTATTATTTTTATGATTAAAAAACAATAAATTATTTTTTCTTGTTGTATTTGAGAAAATGGATTCTAATCGATCCTGACTACAATATTAATGAATTGCCATCAACGCAACCAACCGACTGATATTCTGGATTAATGATGGCTAGTAATAAAAAAAATGCATTTTTTAGTGATAAGGATTCTGAAAAAATTATATTTTTTGCTGAGGAAAAATTGAATAAGTGTAAAGACCTTTTAAATACACATGTTAATTTCAAATTGAAGTATAATAATGTTAGGTTACCGGAAAGTGTTAACGCTAGTGATGGATATCACGGACAATGTTACAACAGCTTTACAGATTTAATGAAAAAATATTGTAAATTATCTGAAAATGAATCTTCAACAGTAGCAGATCACCACAGTGTAGCCCGTTCTACTTTCTATCTATCAAACTCCCCAGTGCATTCTCATGAGAGCACATCAGATGATGCTGCTCAAATTGTAGATGATAACAATCCAATTATCGATTGCCATTCAAATATACCAGTGCAACAATCAACTACCTACTGAGCCTTCTAAACAGCTTTCTGACAATAAAGAAAAGAATACCAATGAATCTAGTGTGGACAATGAAAGTGTATGTTTTTTTTTTTTTGCAAACAAAATCGCAAACAATATTATGTTAAATCCCAAGAATTAGGTACATTCATCAAATAACGTAAAACTCTCAGAAAAAAATGATCAAGTGGTTCACAAAACTAAAAGAGGATGAATTACTACAACAAATTTGCACATTAAAATTCATAGGTGGATCCGTGTTCCATAATAATATACTATATGTAAATTAGCGTATAATTACAATATGGAAATTGCAGACATTCGCATGATCCATAAATATATTTTTGTTAATATCATCTCATTAATTGAGGAAGAAGTCTGTTTGCGACACCTACAATAATGATTTAGAAAATGAATGAAACTCCACTCTTTACCGAATTTGACTTTAATCTGAAATTATTATCTTGAACAGAAATTATTGACACGTTTCCAAAAAAAAAAAAAAAAAATCAAAATTCTAACAAAGCACAAGAAAAAAATTATTATGGATGAACATTGCAATTTATAGTAGATTATGATCTTGAGGAAAATGCTCTTATCGATAAAGTCACATTCATTTTACGGAATACTGTCCTTATGATCGGAAGCTCAAAATTGCCTAAAGACCTAATTACTGGTGAATTCAATAGCGGTGCTGCACAAGAGTAGATTTTTTCTTCCAGTGTTTTATTAAGAATATCCCCAAATTTGAGCCAGTAGCTTAATTTTGCCCATGCTCAAATCGTTTTGGTTCCTAATGAGCAACCGAATTATCGTCTGGCAAATTAATTTCATGTGGTTCGATAACTAGCTCGTATAAAAATTACAGCCGATAAAATCATTTGTTTTTTTAACAAAAACAAAAAAAAAACATCTAGCACGGTGCTAGCAACGAGGAAATTGTCTGGAAATACTGAATTTATATTATTCGATTTTTATGAAAACAGATGAAAAAAAAATTCGAACTAAAATCAGTTTGAATACTGTCGCTTGTTTACGTTATATGACAAAATCCAATTTTCGGTTTGATTTGGAAAAATTATCGATAATATTATCCACATCAATTTCGAGCTCAAGGTGGACTCATAACTAGATACGCCTCCTTGTGCAGAGATTGTAGAAATAGATGCTAACCCAAGTGAATCTGTCACGGGTGAAGTAATTGACTGAGAGTGAACTTACACCTTTAGTCACTTTTAAAGGAACGGGAGTAGTAGGATATGTTACTGACTATTTCTTCTGATGTGAACATAACTGATCTTGCTTTCTTCTGAAAAAAGTTGTCAATGGTCTCATCAGTCTTCCGTTTTACACTTTCACTACTATTTTTACCTCTATTATTTTTACCTGTATTATTTTTACCTCTATTATTAGTTAGCGACTAATATAGCAAGTTTGTCCTTCTCCTACAAATTAAAAGTAAACGTGACGTGAAGTTAAATTAAACAACACTACTTGAATTAATACGAAAGTACAAGCAAAACAACGGAGAGGAAAGCGAATGGATTTTATTTTTATAGTTTTACCGTAAAAATTCTGAAGAAAAATCGTAGAATCAATTTTAGCGGCACTGGAATCAATCCAAATGATGGTTTTCAGCCACCAATAGTGTATAGAAATTCGAAAGAAAAATTTTCAAGTAAATTTCTAAGAACAAAGTGTATGATTGCCAACGCTACCTGAATAACTCTTTGCAACCATGGTTGGTAGTGCATGAAAAATTTAAAGAAAAAATGTCAAATATTTTTAAGAAAACTGAATGCTTGTGTCCTTGTTCGAAAGAGTGAACCTCCAGAATCAATCCACCAATTCGTTTGGACCGTTGTCGGTGATTAGTTATTCATAAAAATTCTTAAGAACAATTTGAAAGTAAATTTCTAAGAAAATTTTAATGCTTCCCTACGAACGTAAAATTTTTGGACAACTCAGTTCTACTAGAAGAATCCTAAATCAAAACTCGTTAAGTCAGTTTGTATGCTTCTATTCTATTGCGAGCTCTTCACCAAGTTGTCCTGTCATTGATTTTATGTCCAAAAATCAGATAGGTAAAAAAAATTTATGGTCGCTGACTAATTTCTTGGAAACAATAACATTTTCAAATCTCGAAATTGTGTGCTTTTTGATCTACACTGTAAAAAAATGTCTACAATTGTTACCACAAAGCTTAGGCATTTTTCCAAAAATATAGGGAATATTCCCTACATTTTAGGGAAAAATACCTAATCTTTCTGGCGATAATTGTGCACATTTTTTACAGTGCATAGGAGTAATATGTGCAACAAAACTATAAAAGGCATCATAATAACCAGCATTGCGTGACTTTTTCTAAACAATCAAACACTAAAATGAATATGTAGTATTCCAAAATTGCTTACCATCCTGTGATAGCTATAATAGATGACTTTTTGATACAATAGCTGTGTTCTTTTCTGTACCTTGTTCAAGAGCTACCATATACTGGAGACAACAAATCGTTCTGTCGATTGAAGCGAACTATTTGTACCGTTCGCTTCATTTAAGTCTTTCTATGAAAATGTATGAGGTGTTCTTTTGTGTATCTTTTGTTCCACTCTGTTCTGCGGACACAAAATAACACAGCTTATATAAAACACAAGAAAATTCTAAAAAAATTGTACACGTTTCAAAGACGAAGAGCTTCTAGCGAATGACTATTATACCCCTACTCCAGACTCCACTATTACTACTAAAAAGAATACAAACAACCGCCCAAACCAGCACTAGCTATCGCCGCAGATTGGAAAAGTACGTTACAGCACTAGCATTAATCGCCGGCGTCAGCTACACATTGTGTACGTACCATACCAAGATCGTCCTGTTAAACTTTTACAAATCAGTCTACAGTCTAGCGCCACATTCAATTTACGCGAAGGTAATGTGTTGCTTTGGAGGGGTCATGACCCCTGTGACCCTCCCCCTGTATTCGCGCCTGCCTCCTTGTTTCAACCAATTCGAAACGTGGATGTATAATTTTTATAGAAAAGTTATATATACCTAATTTCAGCCCTCTACTACGACATCGAGTTTAACAACCTAGATCCCATCCTTGGTATGATGATGAAATTAGCAGGACACGTAACCAACGAAGAAAACATGGTTGAGATATAATTTATCTAAAAATATGACTGACTACAATGAATTCGCCAGTCTGCGGCGAAAATTCTTATTTACATCAAGTTCAAGTTGAGTTGAAGATTGAACCTAGAAGGTTTTGAACTTTGAACTTTTTATCAACATGCGGTGGAACACTGATTGACATCCATCTCAAATGAAATATGAATGTCACACTAATTCCGATCCCAACATTATCTGCAACCTTTTTGCAGAACTCTTTAGTACTAGCTTTACCCATCAAAGTGAAGTAATTGATAAATCCTATTTTAGTTTTATTCTTTCGTTCTCAGGAGTGGTGCTTGCCCTTAGTGATCTTACGATATGCGAAGATGTTTTGTTTGAGTATATTGCCAAACTCGATTCCAAGTTCAATGCTGGTCCTGATGGAGTCTCTTCAGTCTTTTGAATATATTGCGGACATACTTTTGTAAATCCCTTGACACATGTGCAGATCGGTATATTCTTATTACCATGGAAGTTATCCTATATTATTTCTATACATAAAAAGGGCAGAAAAGATGAAATATCTAGTTACAGGAATATTGTCCAGCTTTCTGTCATTCCTAAGCTATTTGAAGCGAATGTATATGATGCTGTAGATATACTTTCACTGCAAACATATATTAATTATAAGACAACACGGATTTGTGACAAAGCGATCAACTTCTATTAATCTGGTTGAATTTATCTCAGTTTGTGTCAACTCTATGAAAAATGGGAACCAAATTGATTGCATCTTCACCGACTTTAGTAAGGTCTTTGATAAAATTTCACACAAGCCTTTGCTCTTCAAGCTTAGTGTGCTCGGATTTCCCACTTTTTTACATTAAATAGCTAGATGGAGAATAGAAAAATGTTAAGAACTTTTATTTTTAACGATTCTAAATCAAATCATAAATACAAGAGGAAAAAAACAACCGCCTCGTCCGGGATTTTAAGCCGGGACCTTCCTCTTTCTTCTTGTATTTCTTAATTTGTAACTAGCCCAGTAAGCCACGTTGCTTTCAACTGGCGTTAATCAGTAACAATGAAAGCGCGCAAATAAATTGTAACTTCAATTTTTATTTATTTTTTCCCGAACGGGAATCGAACTCACACTTGTTAATAGGCTAGTTACAAATTAAGAAATACAAGAGAAAAAATCATTTGTCTCGTTAGCTCAGTGGTAAAACCAGTAGCCCGGCAAGCGGAAGGTGTCGGTTTCAAACCACGGACGAGGCGGTTGTTTTTTCCTCTTGTATTTATGATTTCATTTAGAATCGTTAAAAATAAAAGTTCTTAAAATTAATACTAACAAGTGTGGGTTCGATTCCCGTCTGGGAAAAAATTAATAAATTGCTAGATTCATATTTATCAAATAGGATCCAGCAAGTTCTGTTTAGGCCGGCTGCCTCTTGTGAAATACCTGTACCTTCAGGTGTTCCTCTAGGTGTAGCCATCTTGGTCCGCTGCTTTTCATCTTGTATATTAACAATTTGCCAAACGTTATTAATCTATTTGATATTCTAATATATGCTGAAGATGTAAACATTTTTAGGATGGTCGATAGTATTGGTTGTTGCGCCATTGATATTTTCTTTATTTGGTGCAGTAAATATTTTATATACCTAAATATTGACAGACATTAGCTTTATCAATAAAAATTCCCCACTTCTGACTACATACAATATTAAGGCTGGGTGCACAATTCGCAAGGTGGGGCGGGGCGTTAAAATTTTTGAATAAATCGCAAATTAATTAATGGAATATTTATTTAAATACCTAAGGCAACAAAATAACGTTTTCTAATTTTTAAATTTGTCTCCCAATTTTTATTGAAAATGATTTGAAAATGACAATTCAATGATTTTTGTGTGTGTGTGTTCATTTGTGTCCGCAAAAAAGAGTAGAAGAGAAGATACACAAAAGAACGCCTCATACATTTTCATAGAGGATGTATAAATGAAGCGAACAGTACAAATAGTTCGCTTCAATCGGCAGAACAATTTGTTCTCCCCAGTATATGGAAGTTCTAGAACAAGGTACACAAAAGAACACAGTTTATATAGAAGAGATTTATTCGTTTCGCATTTATGGGATAATCCCCTTACGCTTCCTCCAAATGAGCAGAAATTAAATCTTCTTAAGCTATCTACGCTGAGTAGAAGAAGTGAGGTAACTATGGCAGTCTTCTTGTTTCAAATAATTACGGCTGTCGTAGGCTCTTATCTAAAATTAACTGAGCTCTTATCTAAAATTAACTTAAATATTCGCCCAGGAACTTTGAGGAATGACTCGCATACCCTGCTGCATGTACCTCATCATCGCACCAACTACTATTATAATGAGCCTATTTGCTCTATGTTGAGAACCTTCAATGACCGTTCAGACCTCATTGATTTTGACTTTACTCCGACAAAGTTGAAAACTCTGCTTTACGAATAAAAGCAATTTCTTGCATTTTGTTTACATTTTATTTATTGTTTCGTTTCTTTTTGAGGTCATTCCCTTTAACTCGTACACGAATTTGTCTGTATATTTCTCGGGAAAAATCATTTGAAAATTTGGTACAAATTTGATTAGTAATAAATCGGTTTCAGGAAAAATGCAGAGTTTTCCGATTTTTCCGAAAAAAATTTCCGGAATTTTCCGACTTTTCCGAAAAAATTTCCGGTAAAATAGTTTTCTAAATTATGCAGGATCAAGTTCCCTATTAACTGGCATCATTACTTTCTCTCCGACAATGGTGAAAACTTGCAGAAAAAATCGAGGAAAATTCATATAAAACGTTTTTCTGGAGTTTTTCTGACCAAGAAAGCGTTTGAGCGTTTTGCAATCTAAGACAAAGTAGCATAAAGTTGCTTTTGTGGAAAACTCCATGGAAAACCCGGAAAAGCGGGAAAATCATCGGAAAAATTTTCATCGATATGATTAGTGATAAATCTGTTTCAGGAAAAATGCAGAATTTTCCAATTTTTCTGGAAAATTTTCCGAAAATTTCCGGAATTTTCCGACTTTTCCAGAAAATTTTCCGACTAAAAAGTTTTATAAGCTATGCGGAATCATTTTTTTTCCGTCCTACTGGCATCAATACTTTCTCTTCAACAATCATGAAAACTTGCATGAAAAATCAAGGAAAATTCATGCAAATTTTTAAAAAAAATTCATTGTAATAGGAAAAGTCTGTGGAAAACATGGAAAGCAGCACGTAATAACAATTTAGTTAACATGAAAAAGACAGAAAATAAAATAAGTAAAAAACGAGTTTTCAAACAAAACTGAGGCCAAGCCGGATGAAAAAGTAGAAAATAAACTTTTCTTCACACACAGAGGTGGACTCAGATTTTTTGATTGGGGCATTTCTCTTGAATATTCTTTCTCTTCATGAATCAAATCACTTATTTCCTCTGATATATATCGGTGATTGTCAGCGAATAAAATGTGAGTCCATCTCTGTGTGTGAAGAATAGTTTATTTTCTACTTTTTCATCCGGCTTGACCTCAGTTTTGTTTGAAAACTCGTTTTTAAGTTATTTTATTAGTATTTTGTTCTAATTGAAATTTTTAAATTTTTCGTTTTTAGGTGTTAGTTTTATAATTTATTATTCTAGTTTTATTTTATATTCATTTTTTTGCTTATTGTTTTTAAATAACTTTTATCATCTCACTACACTAACTCCTGACTAAATAACTTTGTGCCCGAGCGACTGAGCGCTTGAGAGTGACGTTCGTGACGAAATAATTTTAGGGTAGTAAACGTAAAGGGATTTATATGGAGTTTTATAATTTAGAATGAGTGAATGGAAGCCTTTCGATGGGGTAAAACTTACTTACGTTCTCTGATATTTTCGGGAAAAAATGTGAAATTTATTTGACAGCAATTTTACATCTTTTTTCAGCACCTTGACCAAAAGTGAAATTTATCTTTTTCTTAATAAAATGAGGTATTGTTACCCGATGTACATTATTATGAATAGTTTGATAGGATTTTGAGGGATTCAATAAGATTTTGTCGTTCGGGTAATCCTACGTTGGTTGTCTCGATTTTTATTTTTAGCTCGTTGTCTCAATCGCACTGCAATAGTGCATAGCCAAGCTGTTTTCCCTCAGTCATGTAAATGACGAAAATATTTGACATTATTTGTTTCTTTCTAGAAAACAAGGAAAAATTTCAATTTTGTTCGGCTGTGTCCCATCTTCTTATTAGGTTATTTTCGCCTGTGGGAAAATCAGGAGGGTGATTCTGATCTTTTGTCGTACTATTTAGTCGTGAATTTTGACATATTTTGTCGTACTTTTTCTTTTAACACAGTTCATTTTGTGTCTTCAGTATTATCTACCACAAAATGAACTATAATGAATTTTCGGTGAACAAACGTCAAAAATCACGCCTAAAAGTACGACAAATTAGTCAACTGCTTCCGAAGTTGCGACAAAATTTTTTAGTGTTGTAAATGGATATTCTACACCTAACTAGAGCAGGGCGGATTTGATAACTTGGCCGCCCTAGGCCTATGGAAGATTGCCGCCCCCCTACTCCCTGTAAAACACGAAAAATTGAATGATCTATATCCAGTGAAGGGACCCCAGGCTAGAATTAGCGGAGTAGGCTGCCTCATAAATCGGAGTAGATTTGAAAAAAATGGAGTAGAATTAAAAATAACACTTTCCAACGAATTATTTTATTTAAAAAAACGAAAAAGTATAAAAATGTAATGAAATACCCACAACTACAAGAAAAAATCGCCGCCCCCTAAATCTGCCGCCCTAGGCCCGGGCCTACTCGGCCTATAGGGAAATCCGCCCCTGGCAATACAAGTACTTAAATTCGAAATAATATTTTGAATTTGCATTGTGAAGTGTCATTTTCAGTTCATTTTACGTAATGCAAGACTTGTTGAACTGAATAAAAGCACGAAAAAATCAGTAAAAAAGTTCATTCAATTAGGCGTATATTTTGACATTCAAGTACGACAAAAGATCAGAATCACCCTCCAGGCCAGTATCCCATAATTGGGATGCTCTACTACGGTACGAATAATTCGCATCAATTCCAATTAGGTTTAATCCTGAAATGACTGATTCAGTATTCAGTAAAACTCGAGCTTTTGTATCGGACAAACATCCACTGACGGCTTTTGGAGATATTATTGATATCAAATTAATTGTATGGTTTCGGCAGAGATTTGTAATACGCTATATTGATATAGAACGAGATTACCAATCACACTTACTTTTTAATTGAGTGCAGACCGGTTTCAGCACATCGGCTATCATCAGTACACTAAAATTGTATTGGTCCCAAACTAATCTCATACAGTGGCTTGCAGAGTGGTGAGTAATAGGGCTCTGTTTGGTCGTTAAAGCAGGGATGGTCTTTGTCTTGTAGTGCTAGAGATTAAATCTATTGGAATCATTAGAGATATGAACTCAATTAAAAAGTAAGTGTGATTGATAATCTCGTTCTATATCAATTATTGATATCTCCGGAAACTGTCGAATACAAACAAATACTCTACAACTACACAGCCTGGCTGCTTCTGCGCAGAAGAGATTTCGTCAAATTGGGATCAGTGACCCGCACTGAGTCTTGTGAAAATTTAGGAACTGTTTTATTTTTATTTTTGAAATGCGGCAATAATCTGGTCTAAGCAAAAAATTTCTTTTCTGAACTTGTTAAATTGATTATTGCAGAAAAGGGCTGCAATATTTAGAGCAACTAAATTTCTGCTTATAGCAAATGTTGTTTCGCAAATATTATTACAAGTAAGAATTGTAGTTCTAAAGTTTGAAATATTCAAATTGGGCAGCTCCTTTGTAGGATTATCATCATTGGCGTAACTAGCACATTTTTCTGGGGTGGGCCAGGTCCCCCAACTTTCGTATATAGGTTTTAACAAACATTTTGTTTGCGAACTATACCAGCTCATGAGCTTTTGACCGACATTTTTTATGCATTACTCTGAGCACTTGCAAGATGTTGATATAATACCTAGAGCCAATGAAATTGCATAGATTAAAAAAACTATAAAGTTTCTAAAGTTGCAGAGAGTATAGAGAGTCTATAAGTTACAGAGCCCACAAGAAACATAATCTAAATTCTAGAACATAATTTCTACTAAAATAGCTCTGCACACAAAAAATAGAATAGTTCTCATTAAAAAAAAAAAAGTTAAAGAATTCTTCATAAAATAATTCTCATTTTACAAGTCGCAGACTTCGCGTCACTATTTTAGTAATATGTAGTTTTCCTACGTAAAATCTTAACTCCGCTACCAATAAAGCAAAAAAAAAAACTAGATCAGCACTTTTATCCTACTTCAAATGCAGGTACGTGTGCACATTCGGAGCTATTTTAATAAAAAAAGCTTTTGAGATATTTCAGTCTTTGTTGAGGTTGCAATGCTAAGGTCAGAAGAACAACGAACAGTTTTTCAATTTTTTATCATTTTTTATTATAATTGTCATTGAATGCTATTGAGTACCCGAAGAGAGAATACCATGGTACTTCGCTTATTAGTTAGTATACGTCATCAGCATTCAATCAATTTTTGGATAACTAGTCACTCAACATTCGGCAATCGGGCAATATTTATTTCTTATTGAGACCAACGGCATCGAGTATTTATGAAATGGGGTTAGTCGGACATTTAAATAATTGTGAAAATAGATTACTACATAATGTAATTGACGAATTGAGTGAAAGTGCATTCTTTTCTTTAATCCCAATGAACCCAAGCGAAACTCATCTATTCACCACAGTTCACTCCAAACATCCAACGCAATTTAAATTTTTCTTAAATTATAGGAACTTGTGTTTATTTGAAAAATAAAATAAATTTTGCACTTTTGTTTTCCACATCCCCTCCTTTGTTTCCATAACGTATTAAGGAAAATAAATCAGAATCCTAAAGTTCCATACATGAAACTGATATGATAGTGATGCCTTACCTAATGCCCGTATTTATCCCAAGTACCATACTTCAAATGTTTTAAGTACAAGTACAAGTTCCGGTACTGGTAATTAAAAATTTTCAAGTAAAAGTCCATGTACTGGTACTTATAAGGTTCGAGAGCTTTTGAAACATCAAATCAGAAATTTTGAAAAATTTATAGCCAGTTAAATTGGATGAGGTTTCAATTTACGAAATATCATAAAATATCGTATAAGCTTTTGCTGTTTTAATTTCTACATAATTTTGGAAGTATTTCATAGTATTTGAGATTACAAGTGAAAATCAACGCTCCACATGTACGGAAGAAGAGAGCGGTTTGTGGCACTTCATTGTCAACTTTCTCAACAAAAGATATCGATTCAGCATGTCAATTTCTGTCCTACACTTACTGATATATTGCGCTAATTTTCTTTCTATTTTACTGAAGGCGGTAAGATTTCTAGAGGCATTGTCGAGATGCAGATAACCTCTGTTATTAGAAGTCGTATTTAAATAATTTACAAGAGCTGAAGTACTTCGCGTTATGAGGGTATTTGTAGTAAGTGACGTACTTGAGAATTTTTTGAGTACCAGTACCGGGACTTGTACTTAAAAAAAATTTAAGTCCAGGTCCTGGTACTAATACTTAAAGGTCTGAAATTAGGTACACATTTTAGATCAATTACTCACGTTTTTATTAAGCACTAAATAAAGAGATAGTTAAAGTCTGTATATAGAAGAGATAAAATTCAAAATTTGAGTGCAGTAATTTTACGTACATAATACAATTTGAGAAGTAGTGTATAAAATTTACTAAATTGGGTGAACCCTTCGGAGCCTTGTTATACAAGAATTCCTGATTTTTCAAAAAAAAAAAAGACAACCACCTAACGAACACATTTTCAAACAGAACTCACTTTTAGTAATTTTATGAGCTCATCTTCAAAACGGATGTGTACCTATATTCGTTTATCTTAGATTTAATCTAATTATAATATTTATTTTAGCTTTTTACTTTCAAAATAACACAGATTCTCCTTCTCATATTCATTTAACAATAGAACAAACCTTGAGGTGGCGCTCGCACTACAGCTTGATTTAGTAAAGTTAATGCCTTAGTGTAATCTTCAACTAGCAAGGCCCTTTCTCCTTGAAATCTTCTTTGTGCCGAAAATGCGGCATCCTTTTGTTTATACACTGGTTTGACATTCTCTAAAATCCCAAGAACTGGATCACATATTTTCGGGTCATTAAATAATGACAAGATTCGTTCTCTGTCTGTTTTTAGTTTTCCAAAACTATTTTTCAACCATGCATCCCCGCACGTAGCACGTACTTCTTGAAAAAATTCACCAAAAAACCCTTTTTTATCAGATTGAACTGTTCTAGCACTACAAACTTGAGTATAAATCGGATCAGAGTCGTCCATAATAGTATTGTAATCGACTGAAACTGTTGCCGGGAAAGAACTAAATTATAAGAAAATTCCAATTAATTTGTTTTGATTCAGATTTGATAGAACTACTGCTTCGTTATCGCATCTAAAAATACGAGAGCTAAAAATAATTCGACGCATCGTGTCGCATCGTAATGTTTGGAAACTGTATAACAATTTCAGGGAAATTTTTCTAAGTTTTCGCGCATGTCTGCATGCTTGCAGCAGACATCTAGTGTAATGGATGGGATTTATTTTCAGATTTATCGATTGCATGACTTTCTTTAGGTTAATAGTTCAGACCGGCGCGGGCCGATTACTTAATGCTCATCAAGATTTTGATTTTGATTTGTTAATTTTAATTCTATTAAGTACTCCGGCTTATAATGATGTGTCACAGGAAAAGAAGGGAATAAATAATTTACTTTCAAATTAATGTTTTTATTGTACAAAAAACAGACAATAAACTTAGTAAAAAGAAGAAAACAAACAAAAATTCAGTCTTACTAATATTTATATTTACTTAAAACGTTTTTTAATCGTAAAAAGAACAATTAGAAAAAATATAGTACTTACCTATAACGTAAATAATGAAAATTATGGACGGTAATGGGGTTCCACAATTTTATTTAGCTGCCGTGTGCACGGAATCGAAATTATCGGATGCTAGATTCACATTTGTGCGGATTAAAGGAAGGTAACTAAAGATAGGTAGTGCGCATATAAGGAACAATTGTGTAATTGAATGTACATACATACCATATACAGTCCCGATTTTAGCAATACTGACACCTAAGGGGAGATTCTCTCTCTGCTCCCAAATTCACATAAATGTGAAAAAAAGAAAGAAAGAAAAAAATACTAAGTCCCATAACACACGCTGATACACACTCGAGACTAGACATGACGTAAAACCGGTTTTTGTATCGAATGTGTATCAGCCCATCCCATGGTACACGTAGTTTTACACATTGATACACGCTCTTGATGCTGCAAAGAAAATTAATGATTTCCATATGTTCTATACGCACACAAACCGAATACACCCAATCATATGTAATAAAATACTATCGCGTCTAACCGTCTGCTCTAAATTGAGGTATACATGAAAATGTTCTAAAATAGTGCTAAGAAAACCAGTTTTTACGGTGTATCGCGTGTGTATATCGTGTGTCACCGGACTTATGGATGATACACGAGTGTTTTATTAGATATGCATGAGTGTACCCGGTTTGTGTGCGTATAGAACATATGGAAATGATGAATTTTCTTTGCTGCATCAAGAACGTGTATCAACCGTGTATAAACTACGTGTACCGGGGGTTGATACACATTCGATACAAAAACCGGTTTTACGTCGTGTCTAGTCTCGAGTGTGTATCATCGTGTGTCACGGGACTATGGAAAAATGTAATCACAACTTTTTATACCCCAGATGAAATCTATAGGGTATACTAAGTTTGTCATTCCGTTTGTAACACCTCGAAATAATGATGGCAGAGCAAAAAGGATTGGACACCCACGCATAATATTAAAAGTTATTTTGATTTTTGCATGTCCGTCCGTCTGTCCGTCCTTCCGACTGTCCGTCCGTCCGTGCGCACGATAACTCGAGAACGCGTGTACTTAGAGAGCTGAAATTTTGTACACACACTTTAAAAAAAAAAAAAGTAAAATTAACTTCGAAAATGAGACAAATCGGGAAACTCCTTCGTGGGGTTGCCATACAAAAATTTAATTTTCCACTATATATTTGGACACTGCCTGAGAACGCGTAGAGAGCTGAAATTTGGTATATGGTGTTTTGATTACACTAGCAAATAAAATTTTATAAAATTGACTTAATCGGGCAACTTCTTCTTGGTGTTGCCATATAAAAATTTAGGTTTTTTACGTATACTGTGAAAACAATCAGTCCAAGATATTTTTATTGTACTAAAAACTTCTTCAGAATAAGACATTCCATAAAATTGGTTATAACTATTTTTTCTGTCCGACAAACCGTTCTAGAAATATATGCGAAAAACCACTTCAAAAATTAAACTTACACAGACAATACGAAATTTCATACGGGCATTCATCTAGGGTATCATAAGAATTGGTCTTAGACAAATTCTAGCTTTTTTTACTTGTTTTAATAAAACTTTACTTCCTATAAGCACAGGCAAGAAATATATAGATATCGACGGTAGTGCCAAGAAAGTATGTATAGAAGAGCTCATAGCAAACCTCAATAACTCACTGATCTCGGCTAAATAAAGGGTTTTCCAATAAGAGGTGTTATTTTGATATTCATTTTTGAGATAAATGATCGGATCTTTATTTTATTATAAAGAGGAAGGTATGCCGTTAATAATGGAAAATAACATCAGCCAAATGACCACCATGAAATTTTCCATAACCAAATCGCAAAGTGGCTGCCCTATGTCCTCGATAGCCTCACGAATTCCATCTTTGAGGTCTTGAATCGACGCTGGGCTGTTGGCGTAGACCTTCTCTTTCACGTGGCCCCAAAGGAATAAGTCGCAAGGTGTTAAGTCACAAGATCTCGGTGGCCAATTGTGATCACCTCTTCGAGAGATAACACGGTCCGGAAACTTTTCCCGTAAAAGATCAATGGTTTCGTTGCTTGTATGGCACGTAGCGCCGTCTTGTTGAAAGTAAACTTGTCCAGATCAATACCATCCAATTCCGGCCATAAAAAATTATTAATCATCTGTCGATAGCGCAATCTATTCACCGTAACTGTTGCTCCAGCCTCATTTTCGAAAAAGTAAGGTCCAATGACCCCGCGGGACCATAAACCGCACCAAACAGTCACACGTTGAGGATAGAGAGGCCTTTCAACAATAACTCTTGGGTTTTCAGAGCCCCAGGTGCGACAATTTTGCTTGTTGATGAAGCCATCGAGGTGGAAATGGGCCTCATCAGTCAAGATGAGTTTTCGGTGGAATTCCGGATCATTTTCATGCATTTCAAGGACCCAATCAGCAAAGACTCGACGTTGTTGATGATCGGCCGGCTTGAGTTCTTGTGTTAACTGAACTTTATAAGCCTTAAGACCCAAATCTTTATGCAAAATACGGTGTAATGACGTTTGTGGAATGCCTAGTTCCAAACAACGACGAGGAATGGACAAACCTGGGTTTTCTTCAACACTTTCGGCTACAGCAGCAATATTCTCGGCTGTTCTTGAGCGAAGTGCACGGGTTTTATTCTTCACATCACTAACTTGTCCCGACAGCTCGAATTTTTCTACCAATTTCTGTATTGCGGTCCGACAAGCTGATTCACGACGACCCAAAAATGTTTGAGTTTTACGAACCATCTCTGCCACATTTTCGCCATGTTAATAGTGAATTTTAATAATTTCAATGCGCTGTTGAATCGTGTATCGTTCCATTTTTACTAATGGCGTAGTTTCTACTTGTCAAATGTCAAAAAATGATAGCTCCAAAAGTGACATCTACCGAAATAACGGGCTAATTAAAATAACACCTCTTATTGGAAAACCCTTTATTCTCGAGGGTTTTGGTATTTCACATCATTACTTAATACACATAAGCCGCACACTTTATACCTAAGCCTTGGTACAGGTAACGTAGCCCCAGGCAATCCTTTAAGTAATACTAATTTAGCAAGAAAAGAATAACTTTAACAGTGCAATTATCTGTTGTATTTTATTGTTTAGACATTTAATCACTTTCAATCAAAACAATTTAAACATTTTGAATAAATTACCTTTCCGGTTATCGCCAAATTTAACGAATAAATTTTCTTTTGTCGAATGCAGCTATTCGGTGGACATCCGCATTAATCAGTGGGGTAAGTGAATAAAACCAATTATTTCTTTTCTTTAAACAGATGATACACATAATGATAAAACGTGTGTTGATTTATATAGTATATTTATTTTTCTTGTTTTTTTTTTATTACAGAAGTCTTAAATTACATTGTCAAAATTTCTAGTATCTGTTAGTTCTCTTCTTTCAGTATCGCTAAGTTTCGTAATTTTAAATCACTCATTTTGGAACGAAGATAATTTTTAATTAATTTAAATTTAGAAAAGCTCCGTTAACAGCTAGCGACAGTGATGGCTATTGTTAAAAAAATTCTTAATAATATTACTATCTTGGGAACAGAGTTTTCCAACACGGAGAGAAAAAAGTTGTTGATTCAACGAAAATCATTGTAAATTTATCAAAAAAGGGTTTTGATTTTCAGCCAAAAATTAATTTGTTAAAATCACAATAAATAATAATTGTTGGATTAACAAAAATATTTTCTCCTTCACAATTTCAAATATTGTTACATCAAAAATTATCGATTGTCGAAACAACAATTTTATTGATAAAATAAAAATACTTTTATTAATTCTGCAATAATGTATCCATTGGCGTAGACAGCGTTTTGTTGTGGGGTGGGCAGTAGGGGGCAGACTGACACAATATTGAAGAAGAATATTCTTCAAGAAAGTATTGTTTTTCAAAAATGTGTATAACTTTCTAAAACGTTAATCTGTTAAAACCAAGTTTCCTTACATGAAGCAAACTATTTCATTGATTACCGTTGTTTTTTTCAACCAATGTACATATGTTTAAATTAAACAACAATAAGAATATTTCCTAAAAACAAGAATAAAATAAGAATAATTTACTAACATTTTTCTAAAAACAAGTTATTTCAAATTCATGGTTCTAATAAATTGTGTATGTATCCCAATAATAACCGTGAAATTAGAAAATTTGATTTTTGAAGTAGTTTTTCGCATATATTTCTAAAACGGTTCGTTGGACAGTAAAAATTATTGTAACCAATTTCATAGGATTTCATAGTCAGAAGAACTTTTCAGTACAATAAAAACATCTCGGACTGATCGTCTTCACAGTACCTGTACATAAAAATCCTAAATTTTTATATGGCAACATCAAGAAGGGGTTGCGGGATTTATCCTATTTTTGAAATTATACTCATCATTTTTATGAAAATGCCGTGTACAAAATTTCAGCTCTCGACTCGTTCTCAAGCGGTATCTAAATATATACTGGAAAACCACAGTTTTGTATGGCAAGGCAATTCAACGAAGGAGTTGCCTGATTTATTCCATTTTCGAACTTAAATTTCCTTTTTTCTCGAAAAGCTCGTGTGCAAAATTTCAGCTTTCTAAGTAAATCCGTTTTGGAGCTATCATGAGGACGGACAGACATGCAAAAATTAAAATAACTTTTAATATTATGCTTGGGTGTCCAATCTATTTAGCTAAACCTTCATTATTTCTATGTGTTACAAACGGAATGGCAAACTCAGTTTACCCAATAGATTTCATTTAGGCTATAATATTCAGTAAACAGTCCAGAATAAAGCGATGCGAAGTACACTGTTGTGGTGTGCAAGATATTCGTCTGTTAGGTGGTTGTTAGATACGCTTAAGTGGATGAAGATACAGCAACGAATTGATTTAAATGTACTTTTATTCATTTTTAAAATAAAGAAGAAATATTACTAGAGATACATATTTACATATCCATTTTCTTTATATAAATGACGTACAAAAAAAACTTTAAACAGATTTAAATTATTCTTGCAGAATCTATCGCTGTTCAAACATATTCAACAATTCTTCAATAAGTTAATAGTGCTAACTTCAAAGTTCAATTTCTTAAATTCATACAAAATTCGCAAATAATTAATATTCCCAGTGAGATAGATGACATTTCAGCAGATCTGTATTAAATCATTAAACGCCATATCTATCGAAATATTTATTCGATTCGATTAATGAAACATATCCATTGCCAGTTACCACCCCATTAAAACTAGTGGGGCATCTTTCTAGGTTACAGATCTGCTGAATCAGCTCTTTATCTTCAGATTTGCAAGGAATGGTATTATTTTCTTGATATTCGCCATTCTAGGGCTATTATTCTCCCAATTGAAAATACATGCACGTAGCTCTTTGTCGGTTCAATTTATTTTCCATTTCTAAATTTTGAAGCATAACTGCATTAAAATCTTATTCACTGAAATCTTCTTGCACTTCAGCAGAGCTTGCTACTCGTCCTCCAACTCCAATAGGGTAAACAGGGCCTCCAATTTTTGCTAACAGCATACCTAAAAAGAATAATTATAATATCTAAAACTCTCATAAGATATATAAGTTTAAGTAGGGTAAAATCACCAATTGTCCGACAATGTTAAAATGTTCTATAGATAAAGGAGCTACGCTAATCTTAAAATGTGTGCATACAGTGGATTGACTTCTTTCTTCATGTGGGATTAAATGGCTTATAAAGATATTCCGTTACATTAAAAATACACTTTTGTATAATTCTACGTTATTTTTCTACATACAAATTTGCGGAAAAATTTAAAGGTTTTGCAAATTATAGTTACTGTACTATAGAAATAGAATGATTTATATTCAGAAAAAAAAGGATCGCATAAAATTCATATATATCCATCCATTAATGAACTTAATACCATTTTATGGGCCAACCGATGATACAAAGATTAACAAGTTATGGCCGAATTAGCTGTCAATTGGTTGCTTGCCTGCTTTGGCAACAATTGTCACAAATTTGTTCGTCTCAATTTCAATCTAAAAATTTCTTTGCTTTCTCACTAGCACATAATTAATTACTTTTCCCGAAGTGAATTAAACGAAGAAACTAATGGTTAGATAAATATTATAATATATTCAAAACGTATTTCAGTCAATAAAATACAAAAAACTCAAAAAAAATTCACTGGAAATGACATTGTCACCTCATGACGTAGCAACATAAAAAATTCCTTTCGAATCGGCCATAGCTTGTTATCTCTGTGTAATGGGCCAACCAACACATATTAATCACAATCATTCTGCTACACTTGTGCCCAAAGGCATGTCATCAGAAAAATTTTGATCAACTTACAGTTATTGATATAAATAATAATTGTATCACAAATTCGTAGCATATAATGAGAATTGAATTATTATATTATCATATCGGTTAAGTCTGCAATCGAGTTCTGGCAAAATAAAATTTTACACCGTCTCCAAATACATATTTCACATTAAAATTTCTGGTAAAATTTTGTCATATCTAAGAGCCAGATTTTGCGTAATGAGTTTCTGGTTGTGTTGGTAGTCCATTTTTACATGTATTTACCCGCCATCCCTATTCTAAGCAAATTGTCAATTTGCAAAAAGTAAACAAAGGTTTTGTACGGAGCATCTGTCGTAAAAAATGTTCTTTTTCTACTTTATTTTGAAATAATTCACATAATTAATTTATATAAATCTCTGCTTCTATTAACAAAAAAGATAATTTAGATAGTGCAGTTGCCTCAAACAGGATTTTCCTAGTTTATAATCCAATTTAAATTTGCAAGCACTGACCGAACAATTCATTTCTGTTTTTTTAATTGATATGAAGATTTTAACAGACACTACTGGCACTATAAAACTTTGTACTAAATAAAGTTCAAAGATAAATAATTTTGAAAAGAATTGATTCGGTACTTGTGTTAAATTTTGCAAAAGAATTTTAAATTGACTAAATCTGCTCACAAAGCAAAAGCATATTTGAAAACTTGTCACTCAGCTTTGACCAATGTTCTTTCCTTCATCTCACTTACTCTTATGTATAATCTCCTGCTCTTGACAAATTACGCTCATGTATACACGAATTTTACACGATTCAACCATTCCTGTTTGCTCTATATTCTAAGATCTGGTTTATCACCATTCCTTTTTGCTGTATATTCTAAGGAGTGAGCTATTACTGCACGGCTGTAGCCGGCCCATTAAGGCCTTTTAATTTCCAGTTTTTATGATGTCGCCTTCTGGTTTGACGAATAAAGACAAAAAATGTGATATCGCAGATTTACATGCAACCAAAAAGAGCGGCAAATTGATTAATTTTCATAAATAAATGATAATGACAAGTGGCGGAATTTTCAGATTTACTCTTATGTAATACCGCGCTTTTGTGAAAGCACTTTTTTCTGAGATATTGAAAGAGGTTCCAAAGTTGTTGCTGTATAATCCTATGTTATTTGAACAGAACGTGCTTCTGTTTACACGCTTTGCTCTAAAGAGGGTGGGTGTAATCAGTATTGGGAGATCGTGGGAATTGCATATTCTGGCAATTTCTGCCATTAAGATATTGAAAAGTAGTAAATTAATATGTAGTAGCACTGCTTACTTTGCGCCTAGTTGCTAATGTACTTTTATAGATATCTCTCCTATATCAATAAGAATTAATTAGTTTTCGAAAGTTACGTGAACTGAACTATTCTCCTTTTGGTGTATTTCTTATGCTTTTGGTACCTAGGATAAAAATGGTCGGAATTCGCATAATATAATAATTTGTGGGAAAAGTCGCCATTAATTCCCATTTTCGAGAGAATTTTGCCCGCAACAATCTCCCAACGCTACTGTAACTCGTTCTCTGATGGACTTGGGAAAAATGAGAATTTTATTTGACTGATACACAGGACTAGCAAAAAGGCCTAAGTAATAACACGTAGTTGTTTTCAACTCGAGACGACTTTATTGACTGACTTTTTCACAAAATTATTAAATCGAGAGCGATCGACATAGCGGCACATATATATGTATGAATATACACAGAACGCACAATAGAGCTTGTACTGATTTACACACAAACCAGATTCTTATGATCAGAATCTGCACTGATAACAAGAACAGATGTTCTTGTTTATTTTATCTCTTTTGTTCATTTAAAAAAGCAACGAAGGCTTTTAATTATCAATACATCGCCTATAACTTAAAATCTCCTCTCAGCACATTGGCGAAAACGACATTTGTCTTTTTCTTAAAAAATTGAGGTAGAGTAGATATACGGAAAATTGAATAAAATCAAATATGCTTGTATGTATATCTTACTACATGAAAGAAGAATGAATGAAAGAAAAAATTGCAAATATTAGTAATAATTGCTTCGTATTTCTGTGTGGGGGGGGGCACAGCCTACACGGGCTTCTCTGGGGGGGGGGGGGGCATTGCCCACCCGTGCCCCTACCTCGCTACGCGCATGAATGTATCTGATAAAAGTGAATATTAAATTGTTCAAATTACAAATAACATGTTAAATAAACGTTTAACGATGGTAAAACTGAACATTTTGCAGTATAAAATAAAAATAAAAATTTAAATTTTACTGTCTGCATTCATGTCAACAAAAATGTTTGCGGGCATTTTGGATACTGGATTTGGGGTAGCGAAAAAAATTTAAAAGTAAAAATAGATGGAATAGAAGAACCCCAAATTTACTATTTTTAGTATTAAAAAGAGAAATTAAGCAATATAAAAGAATGTACATACCTACTACAAAGATATTAATTTGGTATACAAAAAGTTGGCTTCATAGTCATTGCAAAGTAGTTCAGTTTTAAGTTTCCAACAATATATACCATACTTTAAAACTATTACACCATATATATATAGTATATACGTCATAGACACTTGGCTTAATTTAATTTGAATAAAATACCAAACATTATAGCACTCACATAGATAACAAAGGTTAAAGACATTACATACTTTGAAAAATAAATCAACAGAGCTCAATACAGAATGTTGTATGTAAAGAATTTCATCTACGCTTACAAAATATTTCTTTGGACGCTCTTCCTTCATCAAAATTACAACCTAAGGTTGAAATGAAGAATTCTTATGTTTATACTCACTACTAAACTTAATAATATCTTCACGAATTCTACGTTCATCTTCTGCAAATAGAAACATTCCATTTACCGATTTCCAAAGCTGGGGTCCATTTGGGCCTTTTATTTTGTACCTTGATGCAGATGGTAATAGCTGATGCAAAACCTTTTAGATTTAAAGAATTTGTAAACTAAAACGTAATCATGGGCATTGTTGGAAATAATGAAAAAGAAACTAACATACCATCTTCGGTTACATTAACAGGAATATTGTTTTTTTTTTCTTCTTTAAAAACAGCGTTCTCAATCATTTTTGGCTTGTAGATATCCCAATTTGTGAGTAGGTTGCAGGAGTCCTTTTCGAAAAAATTTTTGATGTCGACATCAATCTAAAAGAAAAAATTTGTTAGACACAATCTAATTTTGTAAAATTTTGCTACCTCCCAGTTGGTTGAAGTCACATCTAGAACTGAAACTGAGTGAACATAGCTATAGTAATAAAATAATGTCATAACACTTACACTTATGTCTTTTGCATGAATGGGAGAAAAGTTAAAATTAAATTTTCAAATATGCAATTTTACTTTTCTCGCATTTTGAGTAGATTCAACAATTTTATTGATTTATTTTACCGAAAAGTAATAGTTTTAACAATTTAAGTTGGTAAATGGGTTTCAAGGTCAGAATTTGGAGATAATTTACGTTTAATAATTTGAAATTGTCAAATCTACCAAAATTTTTCTCTCTGTGAACCTATATAAATAAATAAATATTAAAAGTTCAAGAGGTCCTTCTCAGTTTTTTCAAACTTTGGCTTGCTCTTGTACATCAGGTAGAGACATAAAATTCTGAATCCTTTTCCTTTCAATATGAAACGGTTCCTCGTCAATGTCAACAAATCTATTTATTTAATATTCAAAATTTTCATTCAAAAGATTAGATGGTATTAGGCACGAATACAAGTAGTTGCAGAAACCGTACTTTTATTTCCTAGATAACTCTATCCAATGATAAAAACATTTCTCTTTCTAACTCGACGCTCAGTGGATATCTCCAACTCTTCAGATATTTTTTTGGCTGTTGTTACTGCTTTTGAAACTAGGGTGTCCCTTTGTCCAATGAAATACATTTGTAACAAATTCAGTTTTAAAATACATTGTTAGATATTTAATCCCTTGCAGATATTTTTGCGCGTCATTAATTTCGAAAAGGACGCATTCCCATTAATGGATGTATGTAGCACAGAAAAGAAAAATAATGCATTGAGTTGAGTAATATTGCAGCGTTTGATCTCGTTTTAATATTTTCTTCCTCAGATGTAAATTTTTCCAAAGCACTTAAAATGATTAAGAAATCTTTTTTTACAACAGTCACCGCATATCCTCTTGGATTCCAACGAGTTTCTACACTGCGCTTAACCAGGGGCGGATCCAGCTAGGTGGCGCCCTCCCCCCCTGAAGATCGCTGAAAAAAATTGCAGTAGATCTTCTGAATTTTTCCTAACAAAATGATTCACATCCTACTGCACGTTTTGTAAAAAACGTAGCAATTTCTGGAAGCGTTCAATATGATATATTTAGGCCATGGTTGTTAAAGCCTATAGAGAAAACAGGAAGCGGGTATACCTGTACATGAGCGTTGCTTTGTTCGGGGTGTTTGAAGCAAGACAGAGCCTATTCATGTTAACGAGTTGTAAGGTTAGTTTTAATTGAAAACAGCTGCCAAAGCACAGTATATATCATACAGTAGCCCAGCTCTGTCAAAACTGTCAAGTGAGTAGGATGCTTCTATAAAGAGACTATACTTTCTCTTTCAACAGTTTTAACTAACACACTAGTCAATTTTTAATACATGGATTCCTATGTAAATCTAAAGTGGAAGAAAGAGAACTGATGGCATTCTTAAACTTTTACTAGAGGGAAAGAGGCAAAATGACACCACTTTACCGTCAAACAGCTGTTTAGTAATGGAACAATACATTTGTCGCCGATTGCGGATATGTGTACATACATAAAACTAATACTTCCGTCAACGGTCGTGCAGCTAGCTACTGTTCGCCCATTTATGTCCGTATCATACTTAATAGTTCCCTCTAGTGGGAGAAATTTTAAGGTTATGTTTTTTTAATTGAAATTCTAAAATTCACTTTTCAGTAGTTAGTTCTAAGCTATTCTACTGTATGATATATACTGTGGCCAAAGGGTCTTTGATATGCCTTCCATGTAAAGACGGTTTCTTAGAACAATATCGACGTGGCGATGGCGTGACAAAACAAACATTTAAAGAAACAATTATAACTCGTAATTGGAGGAATTCAGCGAAACAATACACAACGACGAAGAAGTCATTGTGTATTGTTGTAGTGAGTGTAGTAAGAGAGATTAATTTTTAAATATTATTTTTTTTTATTATTTCGTAAAATGTCATAGTTTTTAGCTCAAACGTTAAATAAAAACAAAATAAATCTGCAGATTGGGAAAGTCTCAATGAGTATCCTAGAGAATTTGATTGGTCGGTCTGTTTTTCTTTAAGGGATGTTGATGAATGCACATTTGAATTTAGTACAATTCTAAGTCTTGGGCATGCGTGAATATATTCGGTATTTGCACAGAATATTTTAACAACAGCAAAATCGCTTTTGGTTTAACGATAAGTACAACGAAGCAATTAAATCGAAAGAGTCTGCTCTTCGCACCTATCAATTGCATCCATGTCCAGAACTGAAACACTATCCAAAAGGAAAAATATCTTTTGGACCGGAATGTTAGAATCTTGCACAGACCTAAAGGTAGCAAAACCATCAGGAGCAATTTCAGCAGTTCCTATATTCCTTCACTACTTTACAATGAAGTGATTGTTGACTCCCTGAATAAAACTAATATTTAGACTGTTAAATTCATTTCAAATAATCCTTTTTCACCCACTTTACATCTCCCTTGTGGATATGTACAAGAGCCAATATATATCCGTACGAGAGATATGGTCAAGGTCCTTAAGGAAATCACCGTCACTATACCTGCAGGTACTGATAGTTTGTTGTCCAAAAGAAAGACTGATAGCCCGAGAATCCATCCTTTGGCTTCAAGTCACCGTTATATAAAAGCTGTGCCTCATTCTTGGCTAAAGCTCTGCGAAAACTATTCTACTTGTCTTATTCGACTGGAAAAAGCCCAAGTGCTTGAAAACTAGCTCACGTTCAGCCTATTTCCAAAAAGGGGAAAGGGTAGCGATCCCTCAAATTATCCACCAATTGCAATTACTTCGATTCTGTCAAAGATTCGTGAATCTATTGTTAGCTTCAAATTAATGAAGTATATAGAAAAGAAACTAATCAAACCCACAACGATCGCCAATATGGCTTTTCTTTTTATGACTTTTCTAATGGAACGTTGAAGCCGTAGTTTTCACAATTTTTGTGAGTTCAAAATCGTTGCCCTAGATATTTCAAAGACTTTTGATAGTGTCTGGCATTCAGCTCTTTTAGCCAAAGCTAAAACACTTGGCCTCTCTCTCATCCTCTTCTATTATGGATATAAAGTATTTTATCTGGTCGCTTAATACGAACTATATTAGATGGCGTTACATCTGAATCTCAGCCAATAAATGCCGGGGTCCCTCAGGGCTCTGCTATCTCTCCATCTCTCTTCTCAATTTTCATTAATTATCTGCTTTCCCTTACTTTCAATACCATCCATTGCTTTGACGATGACAGTACCCTTGGTTTCGCTTACTCCTTTGACACTCTTGCGGACTACAGACAAAACGTCACATCTGTCATACCAGATTGCATTATAAAATCCTTGATTAACCATCTTTGTAATATCCTCGCTTGGAGCAAACCAAATCGCATCGAATTCAATACATCTAAGCTCCAAAGCTGTCTCATCTCTTTAAAACAAGATCATAGTTTTACCACTCCCGTTTGGAGCACTTCTTGACGATGCACTATCTTTATGCATTTTTGACATTAATATTTGCGGTATATTAAGCCGAACAGATCACAACTTCTCTGTTACCAAATAAGCATCGAAATACCTTGGATTTCTGAAAAGGTGTAAGAAATATTTCAAACCCATAAATTCTAGCGCTTTTCTACAAGTCGTACATTGGGCCTAGAATAGAAAACAATTTCCATATGTAGGCCGGTGCTTGTCACAGAGCCTTAGCTTCATTGGATATTTACCAAAAGAGAGCCTTCAGCTAATTGGCGATGTGGCAAAAACTTGTCATATGGACTCACTCGAGCACCACCGCAATGTTGGTTGCGTTTCGCTCCTATATTTCTAGATGCATGGTCAATGTTCTCATGAAATATCTAGTTTGATCCCTGATTCCTGCATGTAATACTCGAACTGCAAGCCGCGTACATCCTTTTACCTTTCAAAATACTTTCGGATGTAGAGTAAAATTCCGTGATGATTTTTCATCCAGAACTGTGTGAACGTGGAACAGACTATCATCTTCTGTCTTTCTTCCGGCATGCAAATTGCGATAGTTTAAGAGTGACATACATCGGCAGCTTTGCCACTCTCCGCACGTTCCCTAATTCCTTTCTTTATCACCTTCTAGCCATGTTGTGCTTTGCATCATAGTTCATATGATATCTCCTGAGCTTGGCTTAATAATATAAAAAACAAAAGAAGTCACACTTTCTTTTTAATTCCTGTATTTTGAAAAGATACAATTTGTGATGATTTGTGAATTTGAATAAAGTACGTTTCCCTATTTTTACTAACTAAAATGGATGATTGGGAAGTTTTACACTTCCACCATTTACAAACCAAAACAAAATGAATAATCTAACGCCTCCTTTGACTTTCGGGAGTGGCAAAGAACGTTGAGCAACTTTCTTCGTTTCGAGTGGTAGCCACTTGCTAATCTGTTCGACTCGTATCTTTTAAATGATAAATTACATAGAAAGAGAAAAAAACTGAAACCAATTTCAGTGTACCGTAAAAAAAAAATGAGACATTTCTTAATATAATTTTTGTATGGATGTAAGAGCATATGTGTACAAACAGGTACTCACCAATTTTACTTGATTGTTGATCTCGAGGAGGCCTCCTAGAGTCTTGTCTCCAACTGTTTCATAAAAAAATTGTATAATTGGACACAAATTCCTATACATCCATTGTCTGGCCTAAATATGATTCCTAATACTACTCCTTGCATAAATATTCTTTATCTTCTTAAATGTACGAATGTACGGGAAACCCGGGTCCTCAACCGTACCGTATCAGAACCTGCACTTTAAGCCGTGTTTTAGACTGATTCCGTGTGTATCTGGGCTTACATCTGAAATCGCAGACAGAGGGCCATACCGTGGCATTGACCTGATAAAAATTTAAAGATATTATTGAGAATTTCCACTTGAGCTAAGCATAAAACCTTACCCCCTGTCACCTGTTCTTCCATGTACTCCTTTTAGTTAGTTGAGGTTACATCTTCAGTATTAATTTAAAGGTAACTGTCTATGGCACGAGATTTTCTAATCAAACTTCCACGCTACTAGGACGAGGGCTCAATATGCCACGAGATGTTTCCTCGGGCAACGTTTTTCATGTGGGTTTCCCCCTTGTTCTTTAAACGGAGCTCTGGTCACAACATTTTCCTGAGGTTTCGCCCTTGCGCTCGCTAAATTGTGTGTACGCACCAGAGCGTAATGCTTCCTGCAAACGGGATCGCGAATTCCTCGTTCGTTATCAATGCCGGTATCTATGTATGTAATGGCATTTTCTTTCAAAGAATTTCAATGAGATGTGCAAATTGAAAATTTTTACCTCTTGAAATTTCCGAATTTATTCCAGCACTGCGTGACTTTGCGGATTTTTTCCTGAGTCACTTGAATTATCTGTTCAGAATATATTGAACTGGTGATTTCTTTTTCTTTTCGCTGGTATTTTATAAGCAACACCACATTTCCTAGCCGCTTTCTTCACCCAAAAGTCACTCTCAAAAGTCCGCCAACCGAACTCTACTTCTTCTTCTTCTTTTTCTTGTGAAAACTTTTCGGTACGTTGTCCAGTCAGGGTTCACTCGCACCGCCTGGTCATAGTGGCAGCACAGTCGTTGTGTAGTACACAGTGCATACTGCTGCTAGCTTCAGTGTAACATACTGCTGCATGCAGCATGCTACGACCATAAGATTAGTTTTGATTTTCGGTTGATGCTTTAAGATCCTAACATAGTTTTGGTGGCGAAAAAATTTATCATGGCGATCTAAATGCGGTTTATTGTTCATTAAGTATACATGACAACATTTTCAGAAGGCCTTTTTATACCCTAGATGAAATCTATAGGGTATACTAAGTTTGTCATTCCGTTTGTAACACCTCGAAATAATGATGGTAGAGCAAAATGGATTGGACACCCATTCATAATATTAAAAGTTATTTTGATTTTTGCATGTCCGTCCGTCCGTCCGTCCGTCCGTCCGTCTGTGCGCACGATAACTTGAGAACGCGTACACTTAGAGAGCTGAAATTTTGTACACAGACTTTAAAAAAAAAGTAAAATTAAGTTCGAAAATGAGCCAAATCTGGCAACTCCTTCGTGGGGTTGCCATATAAAAATTTCGTTTTCCGCTATATATTTGGTCACGGCCTGAGAGCGCGTCGACGTAGAGAGCTGAAATTTCGCACATGATGTTTTTACTACATTAGCAAATAAAATGTCAAAAATGGACTAAATCGGGCAACTCTTTCTTGGTGTTGCCAAATAAAAATTTCGGTTTTTTACGTATACTTTGAAAACGATCAGTCCAAGACATTTTTATGGTACTAAAAACTTCTGCAGAATACAAAATCCTATAAAATTGGTTATAATCATTTTGTCTGTGCGACAAACCGTTCTAGAAATATATGCGAAAAACAACTTCAAAATCAATACTTGAATAGATCGGTGACCATACGAAATTTAATACGGGCATTCATCTAGGGTATCATAAGAAATGGTCTTAGACCAATTCTAGCTTTTTTACTTGTTATCCTTCTCTTCGATCCAATTATAATTTCCTTTGCAGAAATTTTTGTTCCATACGCCAAAAAGAAGTTGAACTTACACTTTGAGGAAAAATATTGCTATCTTCCAATTTTTCTGGTTCTAAATTCACACATCACGAACTTATTAAATAAATTTTCATTTAGGCAGGACGTCAACTTCACACCAAATCAAATTTTTCAGTATACACTCGAATATTTTTCTTGTAACTGGCATTAAATCAAATTCTAATAGTCTCTATAGTCCGAAAACTAGCAACGTCACGAAAAAAAGAACTTTAGTTTGGTTGATTCTTTGCTATCTCCCTTCTGTCACCATCTCAATAGGGATTCGGCCCATCTGGCTGGTGAGAGTGGTTGCGTTTACTTGTGTGCATTCCATTCCATAAGTAAAAAACGCAGTTTTCAAAATGATTTTATTTCGATTTTTGTTTTTTCATCTGTTTTCATAAACATCGAACAATATAAATTCACTATTACCAGACAATTTCCTCGTTGGTAGTTTAATTATCGAACCACATAAAATCAATTTGCCGGGCGATAATTAGGTTGGTCATTAAGAACCAGATCGATTCGATTGTGATAGGGAATGGGCAATTCCACACGAGTATTCTTGATGCATTATGCAAGCCAGTTTTCTAGGGAAGAGGAAAAAGAAGCAAAAAATATCTCTCCAAAATGTACAGATATAACTTTGATTCTTTTATCTCTTCCCGAGCAAACCTGTTTGTAGGGGAGTAAATGTAGCGGCTATTCATAATTATGCATTGAAATGTTAAACAGAAAGTTTGGGAAAGCTTTGAAAATAAATTATATCTCAACTGAAAGAAACGCGAATTGATGTTTTACACCATCAATCAAAGATGGTGAACGTAAACGTCGAGATGAATCGGCTAGCCAGGTTTCAATCGGACAAAATCAAATTCGTCCTCTCATAATTTTACTGCTTAACTGAAAAATGTTCAGTTCAAAGAAGCATTAGTTAAATTTTTTATCAACCACTGGTCGACTGATGATATGGCGTCTTATATTGGTGATAAAATAATTCACTCAAAATTCAACAAATGCTTCTCTTATGGGGTTGAAAATAATAAAGTTATTAAAGCAACGGAAGAGTCACTATCATGTGAAGAACATGAAGAAGCAGATTCTAGTCTTGTCTACCATACTTGCCAAATTAATTTCGATGGTGAAGTTGTAATAAGATGCTCAGATTCTGATATTCTCATTATATTCCTTGGTAACATAAAACTTTGGATCATCATGGGGCTGGGTAATCATGAATGCAACATTAACGTCAATGAACTGTACAAAACTCAGTGCACTTCCGTATCTAGAGCTTTAACAGTCTTCCACGCCATGACTTGTTGTGATTACACTCCAGCTTTTTTTCGCAAAGAGAAATTATTGCCTTTCAAATTACGAGAAGAATTAGAAGATTATCAGTTTGCATTCCAAAATGTTGCCACCGATGACGAAGAATCATTGGAGAGTGCACTTGTCACCTTGGAAAGATTTGTTTGTCATATATATGGAGTTCGGCAGATTAATAACGTCAACGATGTCAAATTTCATTTATTTTCAAAAAAATTCAATGAATGTTTTGGGAAAAAATTTAGAAATTTCGATCCATCAAGCTTACCATCGTGCAGAGCTGAATTCGACAGGATTTATTATTATATATGACCACATTTTGGAGAAATGCTGACTCTAAATCTCCTACATCTACAGATTCAATATAAAGCTTGTCATTTTTTATATTCAAAATAATTGCTTTTATCCATTTTCCCAGGGAAATCTATCCAAGTTCCAATTCAATAGCGGAGCTGTATAATAGTGCATTCTTTCTTCCAGTATTTAATCAAGAATATCCTCAAATCGGAGCCAGATATACATACCTCAACTTTGCCCAGAAGCTTTTCTGTAGTTCCTGAAATTTTCTACAAAAGAAAGGACTAACACAAAATTGTGCTATCTTGCCTGAGTTTATGAAATTTTCTCAAAACATCTACGTGGGAAAAAAACCCACTTTACCATGCTCAAATCGGTCCGGGTCCTAATGATCAACCGAATTATCGCCTGGCAAATTAATTTTATGTGGTTCGATAATTAAACTAGCTCGTATAAAAATTGCAGCCGTAATAAAATAATTTTTTTTTTGAAAAAAAAAAAAACATCTGGCACGGTGGTAGCAAGTAGGAAATTGTCTGGTAATAGTGAATTTATATTGTCCGATGCTTAGGAAAACAGATGAAAAAAACAAAAATCGAACTAAAATGATTTTGAAAACTGCGTTTTTTACCTATGGAATGGAATGCGCACAGGTAAACGCAACCACTCTCACCAGCCAGATTATCCGCATTACTATTGATATACTGTAAGGAAAGGCATATAAAAAATCGAGCCGAACTAAAGTAATTTCTCAGCTCTCAGATTACTAGACAATGTTTCAAATAAATACAATAACAAAAGTAGTTTTGAGTCTGTCCGTTAAGCAAGCGGACCGGTTGCGGTGTGGGAAGCAGCAATATAAATATTCTATTAAAAGGACAACGTTTTTAATAGGAAAAGTAATAAAATCGATTTTCGTTTGTAATAGATGTACTAAATATTTCGAGTAGAATTGCAAATTATGTAAAAAAATTATTTGGTAAGCAGTTCTAGTATTTTAAATTAAAAGACTAAAAAGCGAAAATTTTAAATGAATTTTTTTATGGGTAGTACAAACCGTAAAGGAGTAGTACAGTAGTACTACACATGCCAAGTTTAAAGAATGATTTGTGCACGCTACAAACTCTGCATTTGGATTTTTTTTCTTTAATGCGGCCTTGAACACCAGAGTGCTTTCCTGCCATTACCGCAGTATTATCATAAGCCTGTCCTGTACAATTTTTTTAAATCTAGTCCATGATTTTCTAATTTCGTTAAAATCATATTTGTGGTTTCTTCAGCCGTTTTTCCTTTAGTTTCTACAAAGTCAATAAAAGTTTCTACAACCTTCAAGTCACTTCCGCCAATAACTACATATCTAATAATTTAACTGGTTTGATCTTTGTGAGAAATATCCGAAGAGCTGTCAAATATGATAAAAAAATATTTAGCTTGACTTATTTGGTCAATAATTGTTTCTCTCACTTCATCTCCCAATATCTCTATGAATTCATTCTGAATGAGCGGTGATTTATTAAGTAGTACTATATTTATTATCCATCTTAATTTTTAGTAAATGCTCACATACGGTTAAAAATCTTGGAATAGTTTCTAATATTTTTAAGGTTGTATAGTATATATGACCACACCAAATTAAGATTAATTTTCAATACTTATGAAAGATTATAATATTGTTGTAATCTAGGACAATGTTAAAAAGTATGCCTGTCATTGTTTACATAATTAATTACATTATAATTAGAACCTAATACCTCACTGACTTATGTATATAGAATTTTATTAAAAACTAATGTCTTATTACTATAGGGCAGACCGGGGCTAGTAGACTCATTTTTTATAATTAATTTTATAAGAATGTTACTGTAAAGTTTTTAGGCATAATAAATACGTTTTCGTTGTGATTACTTCAATGGGTTTCTTAATAGTTCCTTTTATTTTATTCACTATAAGGCTTTCAAGAATTATTTGCTTTTTTCAAAAAAGCTTCCTCGTGAGTCTATATGCCCCAAGCCTGGGGTTAATTGCCTCAGTGGACGGGGTTATTTGACTATATCAATTTAAGAAAGTAATAAGCATGTAAAAAAACAACATTTTCAAAAGATAATCATTTATTACCAAAAAAAGAAAATTCACCATTATTAACGTAATCCATTGAATAAAAATAAAAATAAAGCTTCACTTACACATATCAGATATCATTAATAAAGTCTATAAAATAAGATTTAAAACTAGTTGTCATCGTCATCTGAATCGCAATTTTTGCACCTATAAAATAACGCATTTCCAGGTACGCACCTTGCATAAGCCCACACTTTGCATATCATACATTGGATCCATTCCTCTCCTGAAAGGCTATTCGAGTATGATTCGGTACATACGAGACATATTTCGTCATCAGACTCATCATCACCAGCTTTAAATGCAGTTTTTTGTGGCTGTTTTACAAACTTTTGTTTATATTTTCTTTTTCCGTTGTCTTTTCCTTGTGTTTCCTGCTTTTTTATGTTACTTTTCATTGCTATTTTACATTGTTTGGCCAATTTTTCTTCCTCCAATTTCTGTTTTTGAGGTGTATCTGTGTATATACATAGCACTTGTTCTTTTTCGGTTATTTTTTCTTGTTGTCTTACGGGGTCCAGCTTTTGGGAATGGTTTTAATTGCTCAGGTGAAATTTTCGCTCTCACTTCATTTAGTGTAGCAGAATGGGAGGTTGACGGCTTGTTGGTTAAATCGTCTAGGTGCAAAGTATGCGATGTATAGTCATTCGTCCTTATAATTTGTCTTTCGGGAGTCTTACTTGCTTCAATCAACACCGAATCTGCGTTCAGTAAGTTATCGGCGCCGATATTTTCATTTGTTGATAAAAGGTTTTGTTCAGTGTCTTCAGGATTCGGCCTGTCAGTCACATATGTACCTAAAAACTCAGGAAATATATTTTCATTTAGGGGTGATATCCCAGTGACTCTGAATCCTGCCTGAATGTTTTCTATCGTTGCAGCACGAGGCAGAGCAACTTTCACCTCCTCGGGGATGTTATAAATCGTGAGTGTTTTTCCTGCATTAGTAGCAAGCCAATTATCATATGCTGTATTTACGTATCTTTTCAATGGACCATATACGGATCTGTCAAGTGGTTGCAGTTTGTGGCTGCAATGAGGTGGGAAAGAAAGAACTGTCACGCCATTATCTTTAAAGTAGTCAAGTGCAGCGATGGATAAATGCGAATCATGGTTATCCAGTAGCAATAGTATTGGTCTTTCCTTAGTTGGCCTAGCATATTTAACAAAGTGCTTAGAAAACAATATGACCTGCTCCTCTTTCATTCATCCTGAAGGATTTGCAGCACCCGCGGATCCAGTTAGCCCGCCTTGGACGAAATGGTCTTTGTAGTTGACACGGGGAAACACGAAAAAGGGTGGAACGAAATTACCGATTACTGACACTGCCATTGCGACTGTAACTAATGTGCCACGTTCAGCCGAAGTTATTTTTCCCAAATGCCTAGACCCTCGGCGAGCTACCACTCGATTCGGAGAGTGAACAATGGTAATACCTGTTTCGTCTGTCGGCGGGAATCAAATTCGAGCAGTCGTACACCTTTTTTAAATTTGTGAAAAATAGTTTAACGTTATGCTTGTTAAAAGACGTAGCACGAGACATACTGGTGGCTTGAGGCGATCTAATAGACAAGGTAGTGTTTCGCTTCAAAAAATATCCTAGCTAGTCTTCTCCTGCCATTTTTTTTGATTGCCAAGAGTCTGGTATTTTGTTGCTGTTGGCTACAGCAAATTCAAATGCAAATTTTTTTACCTCGTGTGGTGTCATGCCGTAATAAATGTCAGCTGCCTTCTTTATGTATTCCGCCAAAAATTTTTCTTCTTCGTCACGGAAAACTCTTCTGTTGTTAAAATACCCGACTTGTTCCAGTTTCAGCGCAAACTTTTCAATCAATGGATGTTTCTCAACTTCACTTTTCATTTTGACGACATACCTCTGTAAAGTTTTATATGGTATTCCATATTTGATCGCCGTACTTCGAATACTTCTTTCGACATAAATGACCTCTTTGCAGGCAGTTTCCATCACATCTTTAGGTGTGTTTGATCTTTCCGTTTTTCTTTTATAGGTCCTCATCGTTCTAAATCTAAGAAAAGCATTAATAAATATAAGCAAAATAATAACGAATTATGGGGTTAGTTTACTCGTGAGTCATCTAACCCCGCTACGCTGCGTGTCAATTAGCCCCAACCCGCCATTTTCTTTGGGATACACTAACGACAAAAAGTTATTTCAATCAAAAGAAAATCAAGTTGGGAACACCATTAACCAATGCATACGTTTTCAATAAAAATCATTAGGCAACCCAACATCATGATCGTGTGAGCTACAAAATTTTTACTCACGCCTTGTAATTCCGTCTTTTTCTATATTCCTCGAACGACGTGCGCTAGCTTCGAAGACTATTGCCACAATGAGGCGCGTTATTTGACTGAATACACAGTCAAATTTAGACAGCTTCGTTGTCGATGCTTGCTTAGTTAATCGCAATGAGTCTACATACCCCTATAGTCAACTAACCCCGGTCTACCCTACGATCTAATTAAAAAATATTAAAATGTATGACATACTTTGAATATATTTTAATATACATAGACAATATTATAATTTATGCAACATTGAATTAAATTTTTTAACAATGCTGCAATAATATTTAATCCGTTATGGATTAAAACTTTTAACAATGCTATAATGGATTGTAATATTAAAAATCATATAACTTATAAGTTATATGATTTTTGGTAATATCTTATTGAAATCCTGCGTGCAAGAAAAAAAAGTAAAGCCCTTACCCTTATCTGCTTTGATGGTACTTCGGGTAGATGATTTTTAATTCCATCTCAAGTGACAAACATATATTGAGGTATTGAATGTTTGAGACTGAGTACCTATTTTACAACTTAAAGAACTTATATAATTGAATTCAGGGTAAGACAGAGATCTCTTTTCCAGCAGAGTTCTAATTTGCCGAAAATGGGATTCAAGCCCGGAAATTCTGATGGCCTGATAGACTGATTGCTAACCCTATTGTACCATCGTGATCTCATGTAGGAAAACAACACCTTAAAATAAAAACCAAAATTTCGAAAGAAAAAATTATTTATTCTATCTTCTTATTTCAAAATGAATATTTCCTTGGGTTTTTTTCCATGCATATAAATCACTAATTAAGGACTGTTTTCATGAGATATGTCCTTTGAAAAACGCGATGTCCCCTCAATTTTATGTCTTATAGCGATGAAATTTTTAAGTTTGGCTGCTAAGTATCCTTTATTATTTACTGGGTTATAAAATTGGTCTACTGAAAATATTTGCGAAATTAATTTAGGAAATGATTTATTTTTCGGTATGTCTTACGATTCCTCTAAATTTTTGTTCGGCGTTTTAAAAGACGGAAACAAGGAAATTATTACATTTGCTGCTGATATATTCTCGTCCTTAAGTTGGATAATTTCCACAGTGCTCTCGAAGAAGATTCGCTGCTGCGTTTACCAATCACCTCCGACTATACTGTCTTTAAGAGAGTTCTTATGGGAATATTCTGTCAAAATATCTGAACACTCAAATTTCCTTAAATAACTTTCCAGAACCTAAATATTTATATTCTGTACCAAACGAAATGCAATAAATAACGAAATCAATTTCTAAAATATTTTGGATGTACATACCTCGCTATTTATTATTAAATCTGATCCAATAAATGCGTTGCACCTTTTTAAATTTGTAACCTGGGCATTTAATGACAAACTGTTGCAATCTTCTATTACCAACTTAAAGTAATTTAAATGTTTATATTGCCAAATTACGGGAAATATATGATCAAGTTCGATCACAGAATTGTTGCGGTCCTTGATGACAAACGTCTAAATAGGCATACTCTCAAACTGTGATAAAACTGAAGGACTTTGCGGTAAAAACACATCACAAATTTAATACAATAACACTTACTACTAACTAAGCAATCGTTTGACGTAATAACACCTTCTGCATTTGGATATATGCAAACGTACTTCACCACATCATTCTTCTTCACTTTTATAAATATACTTTCTATAAAATCCATGCTAATACGACTGTAGATTTCCTCGGACTAAAAGGTAACAAATATTCCTCTTTAGCACGGCACAAGTGTATTGTATCGGACTGAACTTGTCGACTCAATAATTTATGGTTTTTAACATAAATATTAATATATTTTAATCCAAGATTTGTTCAAATTAATACGTTCAAGAGTTTATAAATTATCCTAAAAAGTATTATATTTTGCTGTATTCCTCTGAAAGGTTTAAAAAATACTTCAGAATTTTTAACCGTGCACGCATTTAGCCAATAAGTCAACAAGCTCCAGAAAATTTTATTTATTTTCCATTGATTTGAAGTCCTCTTGATGAACTCCTTCACGGTGACCTCGGAAAGCCAAATTTTGTTTCACGAAGAATCTATTATATCAAGAATTCTTGTAAGAATTTGCTTCCATTTGTTTTTACATATATATATAGTTTATCAATAGTTGCGCCATGTCCTAGTTTAATTTTTAATTCCTTCCATTGTGTAAATGATCGAATGTGCATTGGGTTCGACTCGTGTTAAGATAATTTGGTATTGAGTTTCCACCACTTGTTAAAACCATTTTTCGAGTTAAAACTTGATTGACAATTATTTAAGAGAAACTTACAGCAGTAAATACTTTTCTTCATCATCTACGATCTTAACATCTTTTCACCATTTGTCGAGCTTTTCCCTGTAAACTTAAATAAATTAATAAATTTCTGTCCCGAAATAACTGGAAGTGACCCGTGATAAGGCATATTATTTGTAAAACTTTACAGTATATTTGGAATGACCAAAAAAAGTTGAATAGCAGACAGATTTTAAGCCAGTTTCCATCTGTTATTTATTTCAGTCTAGAGTGCCTGGCACGTACACACCGGAGGGGTTTTGTAGAAAAAATACTTTTTCGTGTTAACATCAGAGCGATACAAATTCAACACCAATGAATTTGCGCGCAATGTAAATCACCGAGATTCATGGTCACTACTTCTGAACTAGTGACGCAGCAGCTCTCGCAAATTATTTCTCTGTAAATGTATCTTAATTTAGTTAACCTAGAAAATTATCGACGGGACACTACAAACAATGCAGAATAGCAAATTTTTAATTTTTTAAAAATTCTGAATTACAAGAAGAAAAAACAACCACTTCGTTCGAGTTTTGAAGCTGGGCCCTTTCGATTTCCATTACCACTGAGCTAGCGACACAAAGAAAAATTTAAACAATGCAGAATCAGCTGTAGTGCGTATCATGTTACATTGTACGAACGCTCTTTTATATCAATGTTTTGGGAAAATACGAGTTGATACCAATTTCGAAGTATTAAAAATGGATATTCGTCGATTTTTTTTTTTTGTAAAAGAACACGGTTGGAAAGTATAGAAAATTATGTTATAATTATAGAAAAAAAAAAAATAGTGATAATTTAGACTTCGCTGTTTTAAAATCTAATTTTGAAATAATTTAAATACATTCGTAAATAATGACGCAACTCGATCCGGTATTTCTTAGTACAGGCGCGTTCACAACAGAATGTTATTTAGCACGCCAGTCGTAACCGAAATTTTAAAAATTGCAGAGAAGAAGAAAGAAGAAAAAGCGGTCAATTATGCTCAGGAAATTATTTCGTCATGGAAAGATGCAACCACGTCAACTGCTGCCTTTCCAATTGCTTTCGGCCATCAAAACCGTTTTCAAGTATCGATTCTAGTTCTTTTATCAGTACACAAAAAATCTCAACAGAAGCTATTGCATTGGCAGATGCTTCATAGGACAAGCTTAAATATAATATAGAATAGAAAGCGACAGGGAGTTTCATGATGATCTCCAGGAAATGAAAACTATTCCCAAGTCTGAATCTCAGATTGACTTATTTCGCTATGAATTTTCATAGCAAAACTCTCTATGAAATGCTAGTCCCGCATAGGGCTAAATCCTGCTAGGCATTCAAGTAAATACGTGGTATTTCGTCTCATATAATTCACACTTAAAATTTATTTTAAGTCTATATATGAGGTCAGCTTGGCTGTTTGCTTTGGCGTATACGGCAGGCAGGAACCAAGCCGTACTGACGATTATACGATTCCTGCTTATATGAAACGCCCTCTTTTTGCAATGAAATTTCTTTTTTCAAAGATTTTTCGTTTGCATAAAGAGTTTTTTTTTCATTCAATTCTCGAGCTGCAGATTTAGCAGCAAACTAAGTCAATTTCAGATAGAGTTATTCCGCTATAAATTTTCATAGCAAAACTCTCTAAGATTTTTATGTCTTTTTCCGGGAGCAAATGAAAACTATAAATGGTGCAGTGTATGAACAATTTTTCGTAACTTGCACTTTCACACGACAATTCATCTGAAGTATGTATCAATGAAGTAAATATCATGCGGCGCCGAATTGTAGATAAATTAGTTAACAATTCTCTTGAGGCTCTTGATGTCTTCAGCAAAAATCCATTCCCAAATGTCCACAAACTTTTGAAAATTATATCATCTGTGACTACAACACCCCGAATGAGCATTCATTTTCCACTTTGAGTCGTCTCAAAAACCTATTTTAGGTCCACAATGAGGGAGATCGTTTCAACCGATTAGCTGTTCTAAACTTACATCGGAACATAAGGATAGAAATCGATGCAGTTCCAAATCATGTTTTGTTTTCTGTACCTTGGCGTATTAATTTATTGAAATAATGAAGAACAGAATTTGTACTTATATGTATTGAATATTTTCTTCGTACAAATTTTCAAGAATTTACAAGAATTTTGTTTGAAGCTTTTTATCTCAAAACCCCTCCTTTGGAAAATCCTGCGAACGGGCCTGCCTGAGATATAAGCAGAATACGTGTGCTGTTCAAAAATATTGGCCGATGTAACAGAGAATGTAAGGCTTTTATTTATAGGTGGAGTGATTTATGTAACTCTTCTTTAATTTTCCAGATGTAGTATTCTATATAGGGCGACCAAAATAAATGTATAAACATAATAAATAAAAAAATTATAAAGCTACAATAATCAAATCTGTAAAAATAATAAGTTGAATAAAAGATAGTTTAAAAAAATAGAGCAAAGAAAAAAGAAAATAACTGGTATAACTGAAGATAGGAATTATTATAGTATTAAAAGACACTTGAATGAATTCAGTCTATTTGTCTATTTATTTGACAAAAAAGGAAATTTAATTTCTTTGAATCATTTTTTCTTTGCGTCATACTTACAATCAGAATTATAATCATTCACAATAATGCTCGCATCACCAACCATATTTTTTCTTTTTCTTTAAAAATTATTTGTTTTTTGCTTTTTGTTCATTTTTTTTTTTTCTTTTAATTTTTCAAAACAATCACGAGATAATCTGTATTGAAAAATAGGTATAATAATAAAATTTCAAAATAATAAATATTGAAAACTGAGTATAATAACTTTTCTCTAATATACAAAAGTTTAACCAGAAACAAACTATCAAACAACATAGCTTGTTTCGTTATATAATAAATTTTAACAAAATTTTCTCATAAATGCATATGCGCTTCTGGTTCACCGATTTTTAAAAACATTTTATTTTTTTTTTATTTTTTTCTGTAAATTCAACTGATTTCAATTGATTTCAATTGTTTTTATATTATTTATACCTTACTAAATGTATATATAAAGTAAAGATCTAAAATTGGTAAAAATATGTTTTCCTACTGCCGCCGCTTTACAACAGATATTCATACAATTATATAATAGTTTCGCCGTTGAATGTAAATGCAATGCACAATTTATGTATTTCAATTGTTTTGAAAACCGCTTTTTGCGCGCATTTAATATCTGATTTTTTTTTTACATATATGTATGTCATATATATATATATATTTATATATAATTTGTTGTCTAACCTTAGTTTATCTTTTTTATTTATTCTATCTTCAAATATAATAATAACTAATCTTATCACAATAAAGGAGAAAACGGAAGAATCAATAATGTGTAATGTGTAATAAAACAAAATTTCCAAAAAATGTTGAATATAAAAGTTCTCGTAATACATTTTTATAATTAATATGTTTTTTTTTGTAATTTATTTATAAAAGAAACGATTTTGTGTTCATTTATTAAGTTATTAACATATTTCACCTATCGTTTTGTTATTCGTGTGTATTTTTTTAAATTTTGTGATTTTTATAAATTTTCTAAAATTGTTTTCCTATTTTTTTTTTCTTAATATTAGTTATTAATTCATGTTTTTTTTTTCAAATATTAGTTTGCTCTGTTTATTTTTTTTATATGATTTTTGGTTTTGAATTATTCAATAGATAACATTAGTAAAATTTTTCTGTATGTGTGTACGGGTGTTTTGTTTTCTTCGTTTTTTTTTCATAACCTTCTGTATAATTGTAATTCATAAAAAAATTGTTTAACCTATTTATTTCAATAAATTCTATAGATTTTGTTTTTATTTTGATAATATAAGTTTTTTATTTATTTATTTTTTTTTTCGGTTGAGATGTGCGTAAGTTTAACTTTTCTTTTTGTTTCAATTTAAAATTGTGTTAGGAAATTGTTGAGTTGAAATGTCGTTGTAATTGCCGCCTCTTCTGATTTTTTTTTGTTTTAACTAAAAGTAAAATCAAATTAATATTGAAAAGATACAATTATGAATTCTCTTCTCATTTAACTTCATGTTAAGATTGCTTCATTTATTTGCTTGTGTGATTTATTGAGTTTACCAAAGTTATTTTAAGAGATAGAGAATTTAAGAAATTGTTTTATATTTGCGCTAAAAGTTAAATAATTTAATGAAGATAAGGGGCGTAGTTACCGCTGTAGTAGTTGTAGCAATGATACAAGGCCTCCGAGCTAGATCCTATGGCCCCAAAATGCGGAAGCAAAAATAATGTTAAGAGAAAATGAGATTAATGATTGTAATAAATTTTTATGGATTCTTCTTGCAGATCTCATGGAAAAAGGAAAATTTGAAAAATTAAAATTTTCTTCAGTATTCCACCGACAATTCACGTTAATTGCGAATTAACAAATTCAGTTTTCAGTAATTCTCGAGGACTTGAAGATAATATACATCCACTGCGACTCGACTGTTTCTGGATATGGGCATAATGAAAGAGAGTAATTTACTGCTATCCATTATTCAGTTTCATAGATGCTGATGTAGAATTTGCATTTAGAATTGTTACATCACAATTTTATGCATCCTAATTAATTGCCGCATATTAATTCTTGAGCTCGGGAGATATGAACAGTTCTTGATGGTGAGAACATGCTGTTTGATAGATCATGGCTTGTCCAGCTTTGCAACATCTAATGGACCTGGCGATATGTATCAGCTGATTCATCTGACTTTTGGCGTTACTAGAACATCATTTATGTGGGAGTCAAGGCTTTGTAGTAAGGTGAATTATTTGATAAGCTTCATGTTGGATAATCCCATATGAGAGTTGAAGATGGGGACACCAACAACATCACACACGTAATAAAGAACCGGTTTATGTCTTGAATATTTAGCAAAGAATATTCACACTGAACTTGACAACCACTATCGTGGTTGTAGGACAGTGATCTTGTCTTTCATTTTTGATAACAGGCCATAGCAAGCATTTGCAACACTAATACATTATGTTTCTTCCCTGACTGGGGCATAGGGGCTACCCTAACGGTTTCATTTGCATTTTACAAAATTGTTTGGTTCAAATTTCCATTTGATCATTTTAGGAAATTTCCAGTTAGTAATTTTGGAAAATCTACACAGGAAACTCTTGTTGCAAGGACTTTTTGACTTATACATTTACTTTCAAAAGTATCGTGGAAAATTATACTTTTACTTATTTATTTTGATCAAAAACTTTTTCACGAGTTTTGTTTAGTTTTTGTACCTCTTAATAAATTCTCATATATATGGATTGGGTATATTGTTTCAACTTTATAGCTTCCAGTTTTAGATTAGATTAGTTAGAGTTTTTTATTTATTTTCAGATCCACTTTATTATACATATTTTTTTTTTTTTTGAATTCACAGACATTTTATGAGGTTTTTTATTAGGAAGTCTATATACAAATATTATTATGGAGTTGGGAGGCAAAACCTATGCCTTTCGTCTCATCACCACAACCGATCAGGTCTTTGATAATACTGATGTCAACTTATAAAGTTTTCAATTGAGCTTTTAGTCTTTTTGGAAGTCAACTTTATTATATCCTCTGATAATGGGAATACCATTTCTATATGATTTACCCTTATTTCGCCAGAAGGTTCACAGTTGTAGTGAATATGTTTAAATATTTTATCCTCTTCAATTCAAAAGGGGTAAATTTTTTAATTTTGACACAGTTTTTCGTACGGTATGATCCAAAAATCATGCAAAATAACTACTACAGCAAAGTTATTTTTACCGTGTATAGGCAAAAATCTTTCAACTTTTATAAATAATTATGTTACCGACTATTGCTAGCATAGTTTTCTGGCCACTTTGAAGTAACTATCGGAAACGTCAAGCAAATTTGACCAAAAAAGGAATAAAGTGATTGAATCAAAACTTTTTTTCTTATTTACTATTGTCCTTTTCTGTTAGTAAAAAAAAAAATTACCATTAAGCAGATTACTTTGTAACTTAACTATCTTTTTAATTTGTTACCAAAACGATAAGCTCTTCTCTCCCCATATTTGGTAAGCCCAAGCCCAAAACTAAGTTTTGCGACTTTCAATAGTCGAATTGATTTTAAATATTTTATTTGTCTTACACAAAATAAGTGGGAAGAGTTTTACGAAATTGTAAGTAATTGTAAGTACCTACGGAAAATATGAATTATCATTACTAAGGCGAAATGTTGCTCTATCTATTTTTGGATTAATTTATTATTATATAATTAGTCCATTTAGTGTGCGAAAAAACAAAAAACTATATTATGTAATTTTTAGGACTCTTTTAATATAGCAAAGGTAGTATACGTGCCTAACCGTCTTTACTTAAATATTTTTTCAGACCTGTAGACCTTTCCATAGTATTTTATTGTATGTTAATGAACAGCTCTAGTTGCAAAAAGGGGAGAAGTAGGCACCATAATTATTTCACACATAATTTTTTATATCAAATTTTGAATATTCATTTTACTTTGAAAATGGCACCCGCACGGATTGAACTTTACCAGAAATGTATTAAGAAAGTTTTTTTTTTGTTTTTTGTAATGAAGTTTCATAATTTACTAGTTTGTCCAAAAATATTTGAGAGTTCGTCATTTTAGTTTGTTACAAATCATCTAAATCTTATGGCTGACTTTGAATTTTTTAAGTATAGACATGAGCCGACTACAACCTAACCTAAGTGTAGGGAGATTTTCGTGAGACCTACATTTAAAAAAAAAGAGGGTAATAATTTGATATCTTTAGCTTGTTATGGATCTAGATAAGTTGTTTTGGTACTTCTTTGGTAGGTACTTTGTCGATAGTACTTGTCAGAAAAAAAGAATATAATAATATTTTCCTTGTATCTAAGTCAGATTTTTTTTTTTTATATTAGTGACTTAGAGGCATATCAATTAATTTTTTTTTTATCAACTATAACTTTGCCTGATAGGGTGAACATCCATATTTAAAAAAATAAAAAAAGGGTCACGGAAATATGGCCCATAATTTCCTTTGAAAACTTAATAACTCCCATTATTTCATTTTCCAATCATTTTGGAATAAAATGATATTAACGCTCTAAATGAAGTCACATGTTATTTCAGAAAGAGTCAGTCTGATGTGCATTCAATGTTAGCACTATCTATCATATCTATGCGATCGGAATATTACATTGAAATCAAAATGTATTAGGCCTATGGTGCCGGTTTACATGGATATTTCATAGAGATATTGCAGAATGATAATACAAATATTAACTATCCTAATTACAGGAACGGATTCATTACGTCAATGAAGATTTGTAAAGGAAAAACGACAATACTTTCTATCTAGAATTGAAATTGGTTTACTCTAGATAAACCTTTGTCCCATACTGGGTTCTATACGGTAATCGGTGCAAAATTTTTAACAAATTAATTCTGATTTTTCTGTTCGTCTGATCAAAATCATCATCTCATCTGATTGTATTTAAGCATTTGATTCAGTTTTAGATGATAACGAAATTATGGATCACGCACATAACCTCAGGTTTAGTACGAATGGTATTCCTTAAACATTTCCAAAGATTATTTTTTCCTGAAATTTTGGATGTTTTGATGGTAATTTTTAATACCTACTATAGATTAATTCCCTTCGTTGTAGAAAGAAACTATTATTGTGTGAAAAATAATTTGTTTTGCTCTCAGATTATTGTTGTATCAGTTTGTAATGATTTTTGCCGAAAACCCTGGAGAAATAATTTTTTTTTGCCACAATGTATATTTCTTATGTAAGCCGCAATCTACAGGAATTTTACAATTGTGAAACTGCCATTCTCAATTTGATAATTAAAGTTCCTGTCTTACAGCTAAGTTTAATGTTCTCATACTGCATGAGTTTTTTTTAAGGTTTTTGATTGATTACTTTGGGTCTTCTAGCTGCTTATATCTTTCCAATATTGGTAGGTATATATTGGGACTAAATTTTTTGTTGGTTCCTGTATATAAGTATTCCATAGATACTAAAACATATTTAGATACATCTATACGTAGATATTAAGCAGTCAGCATATCGACGGATTGGTAAGATTGAACCCTCATTTCCTTCTTCAGATATTTGAGTCATCCTATTAAATAATAAATTCAGCACTGACTTATAAACTTGCCAAAACAAAACGCCAGTTTTACCTGTAATACTATAGGTTCAGCTCTACTATTATTTATCTGTTGGTAATATATTACGATTATCTATGTAATGCCAGTATGTATACTCACGAGTAATAATAATATCCTCAATTGCAATATTCAAACAGCAATATATAAAAATATATAAATAAATAATATAAAGAGCTAAAATACGTTTTATCGCTCTACAATCTCCACTGATTTTAATAAACTAAGTATGTATCTCGCAATATAATTGGACTTTTATCAAAAATCACACAATTTTTTAATTGTACATCCTTGCTTCGGGGTAATTACAAAATATCTACCTACGTAGGTAATTTTGTATATGTATTCAGTAAATTCGAAATTATTTTCCAGCAATGGCAGAGAACCATAATAATTGTAAAATCTTTAATTCAACATTAATGAAAGAAAAAATTAACAAAAATTAAATGAATGGCAAATATCTTCATACATATGTCAGGTTGGTTTTACTATTTTCTTCTCGTTAAGGAGAGTAATTTACTAATTATGTTTTATAATTATACCACAGCAGTATAATACATAAAATACAACAAAAACCCGTATGAAAATTTATATTCACGAATGTTGCAACCGAATCCAATATTTCCTTTATTTCATTAGGCGTGGAAAATAATATGAGTTAAAAAGCAACTTACACACAACACGATTGAATTATTCCTGATACAGTTTATCCATTTTAATTGAAACATTTACAGTGAATTCGAGTTTTTTTTTTTTGCTTTTGTTTTAATTTTTTTCTCTTATTAAATATTATCTTTGGTACGCGTCTCGCACTTTTACGTTTAAATTAATATTTTCACATGTTCAAGTCATTTTTGTTGGTGTATTTGAAACATTTTATTTTAATTTTTCATTTGGTTTTAAGTAATTTTCTCTATAATAATAAATAAATAATATGAAAAAAAAAAATGGAATAAATAATTAAGAAAAAATCATCAAGTAGTATGATTTATGAACGTCATAATATTTTTCGTTTTTTATATTTAGATATAAATGCTCTGCTATTGAGATATTTCAATAAACTTAAATTTTTTGTAATAAATATGTTTAGAGATAGATTTGTGATAAATAGAAAAAATAAAATAATAAATATCATTTCGAATAAGAATTCTAAATATTGTTGAAATATAATATCTGTCCTTTTTTTTTTCTCTTAAAAAATATTATTTTTCTTTTCCATATAAATATTTTTTGTCGCTTTTTTTTTTCTCAAAATTTTATTTAAAATGAATTTTTGCAGTTTTCGTGGTTTCTTGTTTTTTTTTCTTCATAAATTTATTACTAAATATTTGGTTTTATGTTTTCTATATACGAAAGAAGTAGAATTTATTATATTTTGGATTTTTTTTTTGCTTCCTATATATATTTTCATAAATTTTGTTTTTCGCTTTTATTTTTACTTTGAGTCGTCTTTGCGTGTTGTTGACTGTGCATCGCCTAAACTAATCATGTCTCGTGGTTTCCACACTGGGGACCCTACAATTAAAAAATATAAAAATGGCCAAATTAGATTTTTGTCAATGTTCTTTTTCGTTTTTGTTCTTTTTAGTTTAAGAATTCCTTTTGTTTTTTTTCTCATTTAATTGTTTTGTATTTATAAAAATAAAATTAACGATAAAATAAATAAAAAAAAGTGCAGTAAAAATAACACAAATTTTAAAACAGTAGTAAATAGTAAGTATTATTTTCAAAAAGCCATTTCTGTATACCATTTTCTAATTCTTTAGTTTTTCGTTTTTAGTTTTGGAAATGTGCAAATAAAATTCGGTTTTTCTTTTTTTCAACTAGTAAAATGTTGACATCGCTTTAAGTATTATTATTCAGAAAAAGTATTACAAAAGAACTTTTACAATGGAAAATGCAGAAAATAATGAAAAAAATTCAAAATAAACACAAATTATACTACCATTGAAATATGCCAACATTTTTATTATTATTTTTTTAATTGTGGTTATTTATATAAAAAAAAAAAAAAACAAAAAAAAACAGAGTTACAAAAAAGGAATAGATCTGTCTAAGTCTGACTATAGTTTATTTTTTTTTTTATATATATTTGAAAGCTGGGGAAATAATTACCTAAGTATGCAACTCTAATAGAATTCTGTTCCGGAGAGTTTGAAAAATAATTAATATAAAAGAATTTTAAAATAAAAATAAAGTGATAAATAAATATTTTACCAAAAATCATAAAAAAATATTTTAGGAACTGTTCCAGCGTGAAATATTGGGGGAGCCCTCTCTGAGAGAGGCATATTGGGACAATAATTTTATAATAGAATTATGTATGTAATTCTCGTTTTATACTTATCTAAAGAGGACTAGGAGAGTGGAACATTCCAGTAAAAGTTTTATTGTTCCTTCCTATAATGACAATGCAGGGGGAGTTAAAAGTCAGCCCCTCCTTTAAAAGACCTTTCGGATGCTACCATTTTCCGCTGGGGTATGCTAAGTCACTGGGAATTTAGGATTAAGCCGATAAATAAAAATTCATAATTTTACTTGAGCTTACTTAATTCACAACTGGAGCTAGTATTTGCTTCATGACTTTAGAAGTGTTCTAGAGGATTGTTTTTCTCCACATCTGAGTCCATTTTGTGAGGGACTAGGGATTTTACCGTTAAGGTGGTACTTAATTGATCTTCTTCTCAAGCTTGTTGAATGCGACTTAGGGCCGGTTTCACAGTTCAAGTTTAAGCTTAAGATGTGTCTCTTCAACACAGTTTCACAGTGGTAAGTTAAACCTCGTTCAAACTTAGTTTAAACCACCAAAATTGAGCATTTAAACTCAGTTTATCTTTAAATGTAAATGTAGTGACATTTCGTGCGTTTCAAAGAGTCTTTACTCTTACTTTATTTTAGTTTTCATTTTATTTTTTTCACTTTCGTAGGTTTGATTAATTAATTCTTTTGTTACAATGATTTGGCCGGCAATATTTTGACAGTATATGACTCACAATAGTTTGCTAGTTCACAATTGTACAGAAAATAGCTTGTTAGTTCACAATTCCATAGTGCTGTCATATTAAAAAAGGCCGAACACTGTGAAACTCATTTTGGTTTAAACTACAAACGGAGTTTAACTAATCCTGAGTTTAAACTCGAACTGTGAAACCGGCCCTTATAGCATCAGTATTTATATTGTACTTCCCGGGCTTATATTCGATACTGTAATCGAATTTTGATAGTTTATGGTGAAATCTCACCAAACGGGAGGGTGGGTCTTTTACATTAAAGAGAGGTTTGTGGTCAGTGTAGATCATGAATTTTCTTCATTTAAGGTATCAACTAAAAGTTTTAGTTATTCAAAGTATAGCTAATAACTCTATCTTTATTATGGAGTAATTTCTTTCGGTTTGTTTAATGTATGGCTTGCGTATGCGATACTTCGAAAAGTACAGCTCCTAGGGTCTCATTACTGTCGTTCGTAGTGAGGTTAAAAGATTTAGAAAAATCGGGATGAGTTAAAAGAGGTGAAGAAACTAAAGAGTTTTCAATTTTTTTTAAATGTGTCCTTGCATTGGCCGATTTTTCCATCCAGTGAGTTTTACATTCTTCCGGAGTAAATTGGTTATTAGTGTTTTGCAGAAGTCTGAAATAAGTTTCGTGTAATAACTAGCAAGTCATAGAAAAGATTGATTCTGCCTAACTATTCTAGGAATAGGGATTGTTTGGTCGCAAGCCATTTTACTTCGGTCTGGTAGTGCACTTTTACCAGAATATTTATAGCCGATTTTTCCATCCAGTGAGTTTTACATTCTTCCGGAGTAAATTGGTTATTACTGTTTTGCAGAAGTCTGAAATAAGTTTCGTGTAATAACTAGCAAGTCATAGAAAATATTGATTCTGCCTAACTGTTCTAGGAATAGGGATTGTTTGGACGCAAGCCATTTTACGTCGGTCTGGTAGTGCACTTTTACCAGAATATTTATAGCCTAATGGCCGGTTTCACAGTCGAGTTTAAACCAAGGTTTAGTTTAAACCATCCTCCAAGTTTACACGTAGTTTAAACCAAATCGGGTTTCACAGTGCATTCTTTTAGTAACGTTGGTAGTACTGATTAAATTGTGAACTAAATTAGTTATCGCCACCATTGTGAAGCAATTTTTCTATCAATCAATCTGTCAATCGGAAAAAGTAAACATCAGAAAGTAAAATATAAAAAATATGTAGTTATATTTGCTAATTTTAAATATGCCAACATTCAAAAAGGATGCAAATTTTAGCATAAGTGAAGTTGAGCTAATGCCTTCCCTAGTGTATGAAGAAAGATATATAATAGAGCGCAAGAAAAGATAAAGTGACAAAGTTCTCATTCCCACTCATTAAAACGATTTGGCCGATTTCTAATTACTGTCAGTTGTCGACAGAGTTGGAAATTTAACTCAAAAAAATCTTCTTCATCGCTAGAAATGTCTAAATTTAAATCCATGATAAAATTATTTTCTTGATACAAACAAACAATGCTACTGTCAAAATAAAATGTCACAGTTTTCAAATACTTTTATCTTGAGTTTAAACCGAGGGATGGCATGGTTTAAACTCTAGTTTAAACCGGGGCTTAAACCAAACTGTGAAACTCATTCGTCGAGTTTAAACTAAATATTTGGCTTAAACTCAGACTGTGAAACTGGCCATAAATAAACTACTTCTCGTCTCAAAAACTGACACTTTTCTAGCTACAGTTTGAGGTTGTTTTTTTCGCAATTTGTAGAAAATTTAATGCAGTTTATCATTGTGATCACTTAGGTTTTTACCGTAAATGATGATGTCAACAAGCAAATAAAACATTTCAGGCCTTGAATGCCTGTCAGAACGAAATTTATTATGAGGTCAGCAGTTCGTGCTTCCACGCACATCTAGGAAGAAGCAGATAAAGTAAGATACTGAACATACGTCATTTCGTGGCTTGATAGCTTGTTGTCAGAATGCTGGTCCCACACAATGCGTGCATCTTTGTCAAATATTTGGCATGCGTCTTCTGATTTGAGGAGATGTGTGTGAGCTACAAAGAGGAATATTTGTCATTCGTACACACACCTCCTCAAAAACGCATTGTGTGGGACCGGCTTTACTTAATGCCACGGCATAGAGAATACAAGCAATTCTCATTAAATTTTGACACATTGTGACGCAATTTCGTTCACTAATGTATATACGTACGTATAGAAAAGACAGAGAGAAGAGAGAGGGTATTGCATTTTTGTACCGTGCTTTTCTATACATTACACGTTATTTCGTCCAATAAAACGGAAACCGTATATCCTCTGTACCGTGACTGAATGCTTTTTATTAAATGGAGGCTGAGGCGGTTGAGTGGTTATCCTAGTTGCCGTATAAGGCAACTGCAGGAATTCTAGTAGCTTTATGTAGAACTAACACTGACAGTGTTTGACACTTACACAGGCTCTGTAAGCCCCTACTGAATACTCTTTTTTTCTAGTGACTAGACAGTACTGACAATATTTCAGAGTCAGTACAGACTAGTCAATAAACTGTCAAATGTAAAATTAAGATGGTGGAAATTGAAAATAAGAGGTAGATGATAGTGGAAGTTTGTGTTTATATTTCTAATTTTCTCTCTATTGAGTGGGAAATGATTTAAAAGAGTTTAACAAACATTTTAATCTTTATTTTGTAGAGAAAAATGACGGATTAAGGAAGAAATCGTGAGATATGCATATAAAAGAGGAATGTTTGCACCGCTTGAAGACATATTACATTTTTGACTATTGACTCGTTAGAAATTAAGAGGTTCTCGTCTCCACAACCAAAATATTTTACATTTGTGCTATAAAATAATTTTGGTTGTAACTTTTGGTAAAATAGTTGTCAATTAAATGACAAAATAGGACAAATAAATAATAATATGATGAAAGTTGATGAAAGTTAGCAAATCTATTCATGTTTAAATCCCAGACATCGGCTGTGGATAAATTTATCGGTTATACGGAACCCTAAAAACCGGTTAAAAAGGTGGACCGACTATAATGTCCGAAAAAATTCCGACATATTTGTTTCCCCAATCTAGTCGTTGATTATATGACGGAATTATTTGGATTGAAGTCTAAAATTTTGTAAGAACTAGGTTTGAGGAGTTACGGATATCACCATTACAAAATTTAGCCGTTTTCATAGGCCTAGAAATTTTACAAAAACTCTGAAAACTGTTGTGCCATTATAAAAAATTGCGAAAAATTGAACATCTAGGCATTTTGTGGGATTTCTTTATAATACATATTTCCATTGAATTTTCCCTTGTACAAAAATGCAAGTTAATATTTTTAGCACTTGTGGTAATAGATTTGGACGCGGAGTGATGTGCTGATTTAGTGATGCTTTAGAAAGGTTATGTGAGTAAGATAATCACTTCAACAGATTATGAGCAGTTGTTAATACATATTCTTAAATATTGAAGCACAAGGTAATAGTGCAAGATTATATAACACAAGCTGGTTATTTATTTAGGTTAGTATATATGTGGGTTATATAAAATGTTACAAGTGAATATTTCGCGAACAATAGTAAGATCAGTTTTTCAGTGGAAAATTAAACCGTGAGAATGCCATGTATTAATGATCGGCAGCGAAGAGAACAATCGAAATTGTAATGGAATAGAGATGAACAAGGAAGGCCATATTTAATAATATTGTATAAAGGTGGTACTGTAGTCGTGCCCTCTAAGGTAAACTAACCTAAAAGTTCGGTTATCGTTGCAGCCAAGATCGATTCATGGCAAAAATAATTCAGTCAAAAATGCCCAGAGATGAGACTCTATAGACAGTAAATAGGCATAATACTTTATTATGTTCGTCGAACTTTGATCTTGCCATGGTGTTTACGTTTCGCTAGTTCTGAAAGGATCTTTTCTCATTTTCGTAGCCGTGTACTGTATCAAAGGATATTATCTTAATGATTAAAAACAAAAAGCGAAAGCATTCAGATCTGGAAAAACGAACGGTCGCTTTTTTAACACAATTAAATAAAAAAATTATTTAGAAGTCGATGATAAAATGGATAACAAAAAAATGTATTGAATTTTATCATTTTATGTTATTTCATGCCATAAAATAAAATAATTCCCTAAAATCATATTCTGTACCAGAAATTTTATTTTATTTTATGCATCGTAACATAAAATATTTCCTGTTATGGTGCATAACATAAAAGAACCTAAGCAGCACACTTTAAAGGTATTTCGCCATATTTTATGAAAATGACATGCGTCAATTAACATAATTGTTGTGTGAAAATAGTTTTAATTAAAAACTAAAATTTCAACCGCCATTAATAAGAATTATACAATTTTGTCAGAAATTGTGGGAATTCGCACTTGGCTCGGTATGGTAAAATATAAAAAGTTAATTATATTTGTCTTAGGTTTTAATTTTATGCAGAAGAGATCAGAGGATACGATATCAACTTTAGGCTTCAAAAGTCCTATCGGCTGGATAAGTAATAAATTTCTTATATTTTGATTTGTAAACTAATTTTGCAAACTTATGAATAATTCTAATTTATACCCAAAATTTTTCATTGTAAGAAAACAAATTCAAATACTTATCGAGTAACTAGAGCCTCATACCGGAAAGATATCAATTTTGTTCACTTTGAGTTAGGGAATCTCAAAGTGAAAAGTCCATTTCTACGGACATGGTTCATATATCAAACTCCAGTCAGGAGTTGTCATATTTTAGCACTTTTACAACCAAGTATCTCAAGAGCTATTAAGAAAGCAACTGCTTTCATAAATGATTGTTTAGTGGGTGATTTGATAGAGTATCACGCAAATGTCAAGTAATAGAAACCAAAGCGGAATGTACTAAATATTTTATGTTACGTGTTCATAAAAGATTCCAAAGACTAATTTTATGGAACCACGACAGAATACGACTTTTTAAAATATTTTATTTTCATTTTATGAAGAAGACATTTTATCACCACAAAATAAACGTAAAATATTATTTTATAAAAAATTACAGAAAAGTTTATTTCGTAGTAAAATAAAAGATTAAGAAATTTACGAGCAAAAAGCTTTCGAAGTAGAAAAATCTATGGATTACAAACAGAACTTGAGTTTAAGTTTGCGTCTAACGAGTTCGAAAAGATCGAGCATAATAATTAAAAAAAAAAAATCCAGTAGCTTTTAACATGATTTTTTAGTTGAAGTCATTTATGGCGTAGAGCCTGAACTTTTTGGTGGATGATTTCCTTTAATAGAAAGTAACCATATGTCTAAAGGAGGGTAATATTGACGTATTCGAAAACCCTTAATATTTTGCAAGCAAAATTCTATTTCACAAAATTCTGTCCACTACGTATAGGACTAACAAATAACTTGGAATTTTTGCTGGAATTTTCTAGAGAAATAGATGGATAGAGTCTTTCTGGTTAAGAAATGTAGGGAGTCGAACAACGTAGCGATCATCACACTTTCGAAAGTATGTTCTTTGAAATAACTCTTCAGAGTACCTTTCATCTTTAGTTTAGAGGCGTTGAGTTGAGACCTCTTCTGTTTGCAAGAAATAAGCGTAACTGTTTTTCAAGTTGATGAAAGGAACTGCCATACGAATTTACGATTGCAGTTATTATTATTGTGGATCTTCTAATAAAGTGACACAGTATATCCATTTTTTGTTTTTATTAAAGCTTACTTTTTATCAAAAGGCGGCATTTGCCAAATTTCGGGTTTTTACGAGCCATTCGATTTTAACTGAAAAATTAAAAAAAACGAATAGGTACCAAAGTGATATTCAAATACATCATACAGCCGTAAATTTCGCCTTCTTGATGATAGTTCTTTGGTTCAGATTGTTTTTTCAAGCTCCTATAAAAATCTGAAAATCATATCCACTTTGTACGCGTACACCACTCTAAATCAATTGCTAAATGCTTCCATTCTTTGCTTTTTTTTTTTATTATGCTTATACACGTATAGAGTGTATTCACACTTTCTAGGCAAAACAATCAAAGCTGTCTGTTATCATCAATCAATCAAACTAGCGCATTTAGACCTTTGTTGGCCACCATGTTGTATTGTAATTGTGAAGAAAAATTCTCAAGTAAATAAATTCATAAGTAGCCACTGGACTGATCGATTTTCTATTTAATGTGGCATAAAATTTACTTCAACATTTAACAGATTTTAAGATAGAAACATATAAGAATCTTGTTTTGAATGATTTCAAAATTGATTCAAGCATATATAGTACAAAAAGGTGTAGAATATAAGGGTGAATATTTGGAAAAACAATAAAAATAAATCTTAAGTTTTAATTTTTCTATTTCGGATGACTGTGGTATGGCATATTCAAGATACATAGATCTGGGTCGTAGACTACAAGTATAATTTACAAATAAGACTGGAGAGGAGCCAATGTATGACAAATTAAAAAAAAAAAATATTGTTCTCTACATAAAAAAAAAGATACCCTCTAAAAGTTGAAATTTGTGATAAAGTGAAGAACGAAAATGCTATCAGTTTCATTTAGCGTTAGAACATTCATATTTATCACAACAGAGAGATATTCACTTGTAACAATTTATATGGGCCTGCACCAACGTACAAATACTGCAAGTATTAATTTTTGTTTTATAACAAGAAAAAAATAAAAATAAAATAAAAAAAATAGAAATTCTAATTACATGTTATTAACTATTTATGTGACTTACCAGAATTTTTAAGTTAAGCATCAAACTTATTCAATGGCAACAAAACTAATAATTTCCAATACAGAGACCTGCGGCAAAACATTTTTAACTCTACATTGTATACATTCTATAGATCACTCTAGTCAAAATTTAGATGCAACGAAGCTTTTTAAAAGCGCAACTTTCAATAATCACAGGTTTTTTTTCATTAGAGTTTCCCAGTAAACTAAAAAAAAAAAATATAAATGTATATATAAAAATATAAAAATAATAAATGAAAACTGAAAATTAAATTTAAAAATAATATCTAAAAAAATACATATTATGTATATATTAAATAATGCCGATTTTATTGACTTCATTATTTTTATAAAATTTAAAAAGAAAAAAAGAAAAAAACTGTTTTTTTTTTTTGTTAGCATATTAATTACAGGGTTTAGGGTGTGTGTTAACCATCGGACATTTCAAGTGCATAGTGGCCCGCTATATTGGAGATATACATATTATTATGAATTTAATATTCAAAATATAAATTGTGCTACAATAGTGTAAAGAAAAATTTCGACAAAATGCATTCAGCTACTAAAATTGGCTGGATATTATCGAATATTATAGTATAAATGGGCGGTATTTGCAAAAGGGGCGGGGGGCAGGCGGGCAAATATGCACACTAATTTACTCAAGCGATGCCAAGCATTATTTATGTTATATAATTATATATGTCAAAAAACTATTAATTCTTCAGTAAATTGATTTTGTTTTCGTTTTACTTATAGTTTTTAAATCAAAAATTTATTTTACACGATCCTTTTATATACCACTCTAGGAATAATAATAATAGGCGAAAAAGAAAATGATAACAATATTAATTTTCATGTCGCGCTTTAAATAATATTTTGTTTTTATATTTCTGCAAATATTTTTTTTTCTTTGATGTTTTGTTTTTTGTTTTATTTTATTTTTTATTTTATTTTTATTTATTTTTTGGTAACAATAATAAATTTTCAAATGAGTGGCACCTTAAATTTCGTCTAGGAATTGTTAGTATCTATTCAATTAGTGACTAAAAATTTAAAGTGCCATTTATTTCTAGACTATAGAAAATAGAATCTCTTTTAAAACAATAATTACATTTAACTATCTACAGAATGATAAGTAAGCTCCTATCTACTTACCTTTGCTTTTATATTATAGTTATATTGAAGGAAATATTTTTATTTTTCATATAATTTTAAAATTTTAAAATAAAAATATATCGTGTATAAATAAAACTATGTTTTTTTTTATTTTTTTTTTTACAAAAAAATATATAGAAAAATGATTTTTGTTTATAACTCTGAAATTTTGATTTCAACATATATTTTTACTATCTATATAAAACGGTTATATAACACATCCACTTACTTATCTACTGTATACTATATATTATGTGGATGTACATAACTTTTTGTTTTTTTTTCTTTTGTGTTATCTTTTAACTAATATTGCAATAATACAACCTTTGGGTTTTCGTATTTTTTTCTTTTTTTTTCGAAAATTTAGTGACGATATTATTTAACATTTTTTAATACGAAGTAATGGATAAACATTTTGAGTGAATTCATGGAACGTTGGTGATAGTTTTTGCAAAATTCATATAAATAAACTCAGTATAAATAATCGATGTTAGCTTTTTCGTTAGTTTCTGTTTCGCACCAGTTAGTCAAAAGTTAATTGGAAATATAAATTATAAATTTGATAATATGATTTAGAAAAATTCTTGCTTAGTGTTATTTTGTGTCATTTAATCTATGTTAGATTAGTTAATGATATAATTTTTTAGTGTACGATTCTATAAAGTAAAAGTTCACGATTTGCATGCCCACAATGGGAAATATACAATGAGAACGTATTGCTTTTATAATATATTATATACGTTGTTCATGACCTGTTTTAAGAATCGATATAGTAGGTACAATTCTTTACTTTATGTTATTTTCTTTATCTTATTGTTTAATTCCTTTAACTTTCTATTGAGATGTGGGTTATCATAGAGAAAATTCACGTCAATTAAGCTGGGCCCTCCATTTCATGGTACAAGAATTGTCTCAAAAGTAATGCACAGTTGGCTCTAATTTGAAAATTATTTATTGAACAAGATAAAAGTGACTACAAGGCTTCAAAAAATCCCCTCCTTTATCAATGCTGAGGGACGAAATTGCTTGAATTTCATTTAGCGTCCCGTTTTTAATGAGCATCCGAATATTTTGGGACACTTCTCTTCGGAACTCTTATAGCGTCGGAAAACGCAGCCCCCGAAGGGGTTCTTCCTTAAGCTCGGTGGGCTTAGATCAGGACTATAAGCATAGAGAAGCAATAACAGAGTTGAAAAATATATGAGGTTTGTTCGATGAAAACACCGTGTAAATTATCCCGGGATTTTGTGCACTCATCGAACAAGTTTTTAAAACACCGGGTAAATCTAGTGTAATGACATTTCTCTGACAGTTCTCCCGAGTATAATTAATTGTAAAAAGTTATTTATAAAATGGGTGAATACAAATGAAATGTGCTCTAGCTATTTATCTATTTGTTTTCTTCTAATTTTTGCTTATTTTTGCTCAAGAAGTAATTTATATGCCCCAATCAGCAACATATTTAAAGTGACAGTTCTCAAGTGACATATGTCAAACCATTACCCCAAGAAAATTTTAGTGTAAGCTCGGGGTAGCCCAGGTTTTTCAAAAAATAAGATAATCTAGCCCGGCCAGGGGGGTTTACCTGGGGTATTCATCGAACAGTCCTATGGCAGCAATATTCCCTCGATTTTAAAAGCTCACTTCAAAAGAGCTTTTGAATTGACTATGATGATATGGCCACTTTACTCTGCTCGACTCGTATGCATGTGACACACACAGCGTAGTGTGCATGCATACATCTCAGCGAAGCCGACTTTATGCAGTTCGATGTAGGCCGGCCGATGGTATTATATTGTGTGTACTGACTACTGATCGCCGAACATCATCCAAAGAGCTCTGAATGTGTTGCTTTCAGCCTAGCCATGTGCTATTAGAAGAAGATTAGGGCCATTTGAGTAAAAGCTCTATGGCAAAATTCTCACCATTCAGTTTTCTACTCTGATACTGTTTTCTCTATGCTAAAAGCCAGCTAGCGGAGCTGTTCCCAGCCGAATTTTTCGAAAGTTTCGCTGATCGGTGCACTGTTATGCGGGCGCGAATTATCGTGCAAAATTAACATATCATTTTGTAATATTCCTGATCGCAGTTTACAGAATTTTGGGCGCAACAAATTCTGAAGAAAGTTTTTGTAGCAGTTTGTGACACTAGTTTCCGTCGGAATTCGATCATTTATCGTAGGCAAAGATTACCATTTCTTTCATTTTCGATAGTAGATGGCCGCGTTGCGCGCGAATCGTCTTCGATGCTTGCTCGAAGCTTTGTGTAATAATCTTTCTACATGCTTCTTTTAACGCGGCACTTTTATACCGCTCACTGTCTCGATGCGAATATATACACGTTGCTCTATTGCTGAATTCCGACCCGATAGACTGTTCTTTTTGGATTATTGGATTTTCCTGTCAAACGAATCCCACTACCATATGTTATCAATGGGTTCGTAAGATTTCAATCTATGTACATACTGGCACCTAGATCAACTGTCTAGGTTGTCTATAACGCCCACTAGAGTGCGCTGTGAATTACTTTTGGGACAACCGGCGTAGAAAAATTTTGAATACGTCTTATTTAGGGCTCAATTAGGGCTAATTTAATGCCAATTTCCCGAATTTAATACTCTAGTATTTAAAAAAAAAATGCACTGGAAATAGGACAAACAAATAATATTGTCACAATAGTCTACACTGCATAATATTTACTGTTTAACCAACTGTCAGTAGTGGTGGCCCTAACTTTACATAAAGCTGAATTATCCATAGATTTTAAAATACTAGAATTAAATTCGGGGAAGAGGCATTAAATTATTTTTAGTTGAGCCTTAAATTAGGACATATTAAAAGTTTTGAACGCTTGAAAGGGACTACCATTTCAAGCGTTCAAAACTTTTGAATTGAATTGAATATTCTCTTGCTTCTTGATAATTGCTGTAATTTGTACATACGATCTACAAATTGTAGGTGACCTCCATAAAACCGAAAAAATTACCATTTGAATCTAACAGGATCCGAATGGCTTTTAAATAGCGCTTGTTTAATTCAAAGATTTTTGTGTTCTTGCAAAGGTAGTGAATCTTCTAACTTAGCCTTAAGTACGTTATGTTGGTAGTGAAAAGGACATTTTTTGTTACAAGTAGTTAGAAATTCATATATGTTAGAAAATTGATCTTTGAGAATTTTAATGTTGGCATAGTTAGCTTTCAAGGACCAGAATGTATAATAACTTACTGGAAACTTGATGGAAACCTTGCAGTTTGCACATTAATGTGTCTTATGTTTTCTATTCATTTCCTATGAATATTTGGAAGGAACGAAGTCTTGTGGTGTACCACAAGTAAATGCCGAAAATGTTAAATGGTCCGTTTTAAAATTCTGAGCTTTTAAAGCTTTAGTTCTAGATGTAATCTGTCCGATTCTTTTAAAGATTAAAGCCGAAAAGCTGGACCTATATATTGACGTTATCCTTGCAATATATGTATATTTCCGGTATGATCAACCTTAGTACCAGGCATGCAGGGATTTAAAAATAAATGCAATTTGAATTTAGAATTGGACGCTATTCTGAAGCGAATCTTTTAAGCTAAGTCAGTAATTTTAACTAACTTTTAAATAAAAGAATTCAATTAGCAAAATCCTTTTGAATTTCCAACAAAATCGTAATACATTTATAAACAATCTGAATGTATTATAACTAGTCATAATATTGACTGTATTTTGGATTGTTAACGTATAACCGATTGACAGACAATCGTTATCATTTACTAAAAAAAGGGGGATGTCCATTTTATGTCCTACATCAGTGATTCCCAACCTTTTGTGGCCCATTTCCCCATTCTGGAGGTTGACTAACACCTATCGCCCCCTTTTCATTTTCATTGTATGCCCAATTTTAATTTGAAGTAGAGTGTAAATAATAAAGCAGTTTTATTATTTTAATCAGTTCTATTATCGTATATAGAAGCAACCAAACTAGTTGTATTCGGTTTACTCTTAAATACAATAAAAAAAGTTTAAAATGTACATTTTTTACAGATTTTTTTTTAGGAATAAAGAAGTGAAATAATCCAATGCGGAACTTTTAAGGGCAAATATTCAAATCTTGTTTTCATGTCAATTTTTAACTGGTCAAGGTGATCAGTAAAAATTATGATTTTGTTTTCTGGGAGTTCAGGAGTCTAGTTATCTGACACTGAACACTTTTTAAGGATCGAAACTGAATCAGCTCTTTATGGCCAATATTCACCTTGTGAATATCAAATTTGGTGACGAATGATGAAATAATTCATTTAGCCATGATAAGGTTCATCTTGCTTCTTTGAAGCCTTATCTTGATTTCGTTAATTTTTTGTAAAATATCTGTAAGGTACGCAAGTTCCAACTTGGTTTGCTTCAAATTCTCACTTAAAACAGGATCAGACGTGTCGAAAAACTCGATAACCGTGTCAAATAATTCGAAGAAACGGCGCAAACAGTTTCCTTTGGAAAGCCACCTCACGGACGTATGTACATAGAAGCAAGCGTTCGAATTGCTCATCATTTTCATGACAAAGTTATCGGAACAGACGGTCATTGAGGGAATTAGCTTTGATCTTGTTGACACCTGTAATAACCAGTTGTAGGGTTTCATGCAGGACACCACTCAATTTTTTTCGTAGCTACGTGTTGATAATGAATGACACAGTTAATAGTGATGACCTGTGGCACTTCTTTCTTAAGATGGGCAAGAAACTCAGCATGACGTCCTGACATGGCAAAATAATCTTGCACCACTTTAAAAATCGACGATCCCTTCGTATCAGTGATCAAAGGTCTAGCAAAGAACATTTCCTCGGTAATTTCCTTTTGTTTATTGATAAACCTCACATAAGCTAATAAAATTGCTTTGTTAACATTCAAAGTTGATTCATCAATCTGCAATGCAAATTTACTTTTTTTTTTCTTTTCAACAAATTGGTGAGTTTGAATTCAACGTCCGATTTCGTCAATTCGGCTGGAAACAGTATTGTTGCTCAAAGGAGCCCATTGACTTATCTTATTACTAGGGCACTCGCCTAGCATGATTTCAACAATCTTTTTTTGGTAGCCGGTAAAACAAGAGTTTCGCCAATTGTATGAGGCTTACCACATTTAGCGATCAAAGACACCTCGTAAGAAGCGAGACGACTTTTGTCAAGATCGGTTGCTCGCTTGGGGGTTTAATCACCAGTCAGCCGCGCTGAGCAAAAACTAGTGGGGACTGTGGAGAGGGGTGAGTGCAGTGAATTCGGCAACTTCTACTTTACAGTGCTATTTTAATTTTTCTCCATTTGAATACTCATCGCTCCCAAATCGCCTACCACTTATATATTGCCCCCCTGATAACCCTAATCGACCACTTGGAGGTGATCGGCCCCAGGTTGGGAACCACTGTCCTACATGAACATTCATTAGAGATGTCTTAAACAATGCATTATGATACTCTTAACATATTTTATTAGCAATGTTCAGTTCAATTAAGCGGTGGAAGTCTGTGAGGGATGGGGGGGGGGGCTTGTTCATAATTTTATCTAGTACATTTTGGAAAATCTGAAAATCTGGCACATAAACGAATACCTAAGGTCCTGAGAAAAGGTTTGAGTACCCACACAACTATACTTGGAGAGGCTTAAATAGCCATCCCCATACTCAGTTTTTTAGTATTTCCTGTTTTTATTCGAACCAGAGGTACTAGATTTTTCATACCTTAGATCGGCTCCAACTCGGTAGGGTCATGTCTGATCGGAAAACGGAGTTCACTGTTCGCCTCAGATCATTACCAGCTACAATTTGTGGAAGATAATTTGTCTCTGCATACTTTTAGGTTTGGGGGGGGGGGGGTTAGAGGATGGTTCGAATACGGCATGTTGCATATCAAATTAAAGGTATCGCCAAGAACTATAGCCGATTCACCCCAGTTACTATACTTATTTCGAATATATTTTTGCAGTTCTTTCTTCCGTGGCCATTACTGTGCTCTGTTGTGAAATTTTTTTCATAGGAAGCCATTTTCCACAATGTACCAATTCTGCGGCGCAATCACGAAAATTAGAAAAATCCACTTTTTCACCCAAGAAAATCGTCAAAGCTTTCTTCCGCTTAATTAAAATAAACAGTGTTAGTAAAATATGTTCAAAGTATCATTATGCATCGTTTAAGACATCTCTCATGTCAGTTGATGTCGGATCCAAGAGTTCTATGAAAAGTAGGCATTCTTCTTTAAAGCTAATTTTAATGTTTCCTTCCGGACTTTAATTACGTCTTGAGTAATAATTTAAATTGCAATAAAGTCCAAAAAATTATTACGTAGATAAAATTTAACTGAATGAAATCTTAATAAAAAAAAAATGAACTGATTAATGTCATTCTGCATGTTCCAAGCATTATATTTGATTAAAAGTACTCTCCTGAGATTCAGGTTATCCTTTATTATAAGAAAAGCATTATACTGTTGGACCCATATCAAAATATATCCGAACTCAGTCAGTAAGTATTATACGCAGATGGGTATTGAAAACTTAAAAATTATTTCAGGCTTTCGTATGTATATATGTACGTGTGTAATATAGCTTGTGTAACCTTGGTTACTAAGAGGTGTTAGAGGTGTTAAAGGAAATAATATCTTACCTCACCCACCACAGTTAGAAAAAGCTACACTAGATATACATACTTTAAGAATTTAAGAAAATTACGAAGAAATATTTCTATTCCGTTGAAATAATTTTTTTGGGTCAGTTAAAAAGGTGGAAATTGTTACTTTTCGGATGTTGGTACTAACACTACAACCTTTTTCAGAATATTTCTTTTGTCCGTATATTTTTTGTTATTTTGTCATATATTGTTAGAAAGCACCTTATTGACTCAATGATCTATTTTTAGTTCCGTTCCCAACCTACCTTGCCCGTCGTCTTTAATATTTATCCTATCATATTGGTGATTTTTTTTTTTCTATAGGATGACAAAAATAGATTATATGAAAACCGAGTTTCTTAAATGGTCTTTATGAAGAAAAAGAAAATTATTTTCTTCGTCCGTCCTTTTTAGCATTTTTATTACGGCGAATATTTTCTATTTCTATGCAGAATAAAATCTAGGAAAAAGCTCAGTTATAAGATTTTTTTTTTGTAAATAATGACACGTTTTGATGTCATATTTTCCGTAATTTTAGGAAAAAGTATGAAATGACAGGGTTTTGTTGAATCTCAAAAATGAATTTACATTGTCTAGTGGTGCAGAGGTTTTCATTGAGTGGAAGATCTACTTAGTGTTATTAGTTGAAAAGTTTATTTTGTTGGGCCTTAGTTTATGGTCAATTGGTCGAAATGAGTTGCATTACGTTTTGGATAATATTGGAAGGAATATGTAGCATCCCATTGATTGGAATAAGAAACCAACGTTACTGAAGAAGTAAAATTTAAGCGCTTCTTGGACATCATTTGAAAGCTCTTGAGCAAAATATTCATTGATCTATCCAGAAAAAAAGGCAAAGGCGCAACTAAGTAACTCATGAGCTTCTATAGCCATCAATTAGAAGCTCTATAGAATATTATTTGATGAGCTCCAGCAGAAGTGCAACAACGGCTGATTTCATATAATAATCAATCTCTGGATTTTTCCATTATTGTGAGAAGTAACGCATTTCTCATTTTCAGTAATTAGAAGTAATCTGAAGTTCTGGTTATCAAAAGTTAGAATAAAATGGAGAATATTGGCTTATTTAATCAACTCCAATAAAATTTATTACCACAAATAATCATAAGCAAGTGCAAGCGCCTTATACCACTGTTCTCAGGAAGTAGGCTTGAAGGACTCTTATGAGTTTAAGAAAGAAGGACTGCGATGATTATACAAAATTCTCATTACAGCTTTTGAAAAGATATCTTCAAAAAATTTCAATCACTTAGCATACCTCCTAGATCGCAATGAATTGGGATAGAAAAAAGTAGCGCTGTGAGCTTCCAATGACGCGCATCAGGAATTTTCTTTTAGAGCGGTATTTTTCCCAATGGGTTATATCATTTACGGTTAGCCACTCTTGTAATGAGCATACAAACAAACTTAGAAATTATTCTCCAATATTGAATGAAGACGGAGAGCAATCTAATCTGTACATAGACTAAACAGATTTGAGGTTAAATATGTTAATATTTAACCAATATTATTTCTAATAAGGTCTTTCAATATGAGGTTTAATTTCACGTTTTCCCTATTGCGAAAATGATAATGTTTATTTTTATTTGATTGATTGGCAACTGTCATTTTGAATACATACTTAATATTTTCGTTTTTAAATAACTAAAGCCTCCCAGTCACTTACAGATTATTGCAGTTTCGGCCTATAGATAGCATCTTTCAGTCCAAATCTGTTTACGTCCCACTAGTATCAGAACACATTGTAAGTTTGAAATTTGACAGACAAAAAACTTTAGATAAACTGACGGGAAATATGACAAAATCCAGAAAAATTGAAAAAATCCGGAAATGAGAAAATTCAAAAGTGACAAAATCCAAAAGTGACAAAATGCAGAAGTGACAAAATTCAGAAACGACAAAATACATAATGTCAAAATCCGGAAATTGTGAAAATTGTTATAATTATATTCTACAATATAAATTATTTAAAATTCACATGAGTGAGACAGAATATCTGCTGGTTTGTACATTGAAATTTGGTTATGGTAGATTTACATCTGGTGGAAACCTGCGTCATTCAGGATGAAGTTCTGCTTCAACCCAACTGTGCCCAGTTTATATTGTATATGAAGAAAGGTGTGGCTTAAAAATCAATCGTTACTTGGGGAGTCCTTGAGTCACACCTTTGTTCATATGCAGAAAAACTGAACACAGTTTGATTGCACCAGAGCTTCATACTGGATGACACAGGTTTCCATCAGAAGTAAATATACCATCCCCAAATCCCAATGTACCAAACATCATGAAGAATTCAAACTAAGAGGAAATCCAGATTTCGGGATTTTGTCTACTCCTGATTTTGTTACTTCTGGATTTTGCCTTTTCTGGATATTATCTCTTATGGATTTGCCTTTCTATGAAATGAATTTTGTTTTTCTGGATTTCATACCCAACCCAAACTGACGATTAGTACACACCTACAGTTGGGTCTGGATTACAATTCGGTTGATTTTCAAAAATCATTTTGTCACAAAAGAAAATTGCTGCTCTAGTAGTAATAATTCTTTTATTAGAACTATACCAGTGAAGAGTAAAAAACGTTTGTGGATGAAAGATTTAGGTTTCATCACAGACAAAGCATCTCACATGTATGAGTTCGTTTATATTTTTCTTAACAGAAGCTTTTCCGTTTACAATTTTATGAAGTTCTATTAATTCCTCATAATCTTTTTCCTTTAACTGTCGGGAATAAGAATGATCTTGTACTTTTCATAGTGCAGAATACTTCAATGAATTCTGAAGTACTATAAATGTTGTAGTTTCATCCATGTTGGCAGTTGGAAGAACAAACAAAACTTCCTTTATTGGGAAAGGCTGCAAGGAATTCGACAGGCAGAAAAGTTTATTGACACCTCGACGCAAAAACAAAAGAACCTAGGTATTACAGCTTAAGAGAACAGAGCTTAAAATGATTACAGATCTCCTTTCAGCCCATTGCTTATTGAGGTATCACATATACAACATGTCAGCATGTGTACAAAACCTCGGAGCACCTGCTTTGCATCTGCGAAGCATTGACCTTACGGGGATTACTCCATCTCGAACATGCTTTTCCTTCACCAAACTACCTGTGGCAACTATGTTCCCCTAGAATGGTTCTAGACTTAATTAATAGTTGAAACCTAGTAAGGGAGTAAATCGAACTTGGACTCACTATTGATCTTTCAGGCCGCAGTGAATACGAAACCAACGCCTGCACACCCCTCCATAAATTTAAATCTAAAATCAATGATTGACGATGAAATTGTACAATTTGTATGCAACAATTTATAAATCTGCAGTCTTCTTATCTGATGATGTGTTGCATGAGTGTGTGGTGTATTTATCTACAGATCTACAGTCTGCGGTTTAAATCACATCGTATAAATTTTCAATAGATTACTTAAGCCCCCCATTCACTTACAGATTATCTACACATCCGAACTGAAGATAAATTTGAATTCCGCCACCCGTTAACAGTTCAAATCGTATGATTTGATCTACAGTCTAGGTAATCTGCGTGTGTATATTGAAAATTTGTACAATTTGATTGCCAACCAGATCGGCAGTTCATGAACTGCAAACTGTAGATCTGTAGATTATAACACCACACACATGCAGTTCATTGACAGATAACAGGACTGCCGATTTGTAAACTGCATACAAAGTGTACAATTTCATTGTCAAACATTATTTTCAGATCAGTTTGATATTTTCGTCAGATAATTCTAGTTTCTCATCAACATTCAATGAATTCTAAACTATAAAGATAAAATGGAAAGTAAAAAATATGACAGAAAAAAAAAAGAAAGAAAAACTTTATCAGGAATACATAGAACGTTATAAAGCTACTACTAATTCTGATAGGAAAAAATTTAATAACCTCATATGTGAGATGCTTTGTGAAGCAACCAATCTTTCACCCAGAAACGTTTTATACTCTTCACTAGTACTTCTGAGAAAAAAATTAATAATATCAGAGCAGCAATTTTCTTCTTTGACAAAATCATTTTAAAAATTAAAACGAATTGCATGAGAATCGTGAACAGACTAATTACGATATGGACTGAAGACCTAACTATAGGTGTGTGCTTAATCGTCAGTTCATCTTAAGTTTTCTATCTGTTAAATTTCAAACTTACGATCTGATCTGATACTGGTGGGTGGACGAAAACAAATTTGGACTGACAGATGGCATCTATAGTCTGAATCTGCAGATAATCTGTAAGTGACCTTTAGACAGCAGCAGATCATGTCGTACGATTTGTGTGGTGGAATTCAAATATATCCACAATTCGAATTTGCAGTTAATCTGTAAGTGAATTGGGGCCATTAGAAAGGTATAAATCGAATAACTTTTACAATTCTTTCTGTATATATGTATGACATAAATAAGGAAAATAATAATAAATAATTTTTTAAAGTAATGGAATAGACCTACTATTTTTCTGCACTAGTCTTTTGATAGAAGATATATCTAATGTTGTAAAATATTATTGGTAAAGTACCCTCCCTACCCCTCTCGATATAATAGTACCCATATTACTAGATTTTGAAGAATCGTGAACGCTTTAACTTTCCTCGAATTTATATACATATAAAGCAATTGCGTTTGCCTATTTGTTTGTAAGTTGAATATAACAGGACATTCATTAAGAAGTTTGGAACAGTTTATATTACTCAAAAAAGCAATTTATCTATGTATGCTAACTCCAAAGCACTAGACAGTATTATTAATAATATTTTAAGGTTTTGTTAGGAAAAATAGGAAGGTAAATGGAATGGAATGAAATCCCTATTCAGACCTGACTAAACGGGTTAAAGTAAAAAGATAATTTTGAAGGTTTTCCTTCGTGTTTTCTTCCAACAACTTTAAGTTTGTTGTTATCAAGGCTGCATCGAACATAATTTAAATTAAAAATAAAAATAAATAATTATAATAGTTCAAATGAAAACCTGAAACCTTTCTGTGAAAAATCATTTTGATCTTTTCATTTTGTTTTTAAAATGTATGTATTGTATTTATTATGTACGTATTATGTATATTCACGGAAAAATATTGCTTTAAGTGTTCTTGTGCATTTCCTCTAAGTTATAACTAAGAGGCAGATTTAGTGAAAAACAAAACAAACAAAAAATATTTTAAAAATATTTTGTTTTTAGCTTATGTTCAGACACATTTGTTTCTTTATATTTCCGTATACTTTTGCAACTAACAATAAAAACATTAGTTCGACCAACAAATTATATTTATATTATTTCATATTTAATCTTTGGGGTTGTGTGATTCATATAATAATACCTATAGAGATAAATCTTGGGCAACAATATTTTACGTATGTATCAGAGAGATTTTAATATTATTTATTTTATTTTATTTTTATGTTAATGTTTTTACTTTTTATTTACTTTACTTATAATTACGGTTAATATTTATCAGTTACTATTTTCGTAGTAGGAATAAGGAATTGTTTTTGATTTTGTTATTTTGATTTTGCTGCTACCAAGCCTTTTGACTATGGTCCTATGTGGGTAAAATGGAAACGATTAGGTATGCATGCAGTTAAAATGTATGTTATGTACGTATATGTATGTATTTTGTATGGAAATATGTATATATATATGTTTGTATGCTTTGATTATCAACTACATATGCATATGTGGTAATTAATGTATGTATGTATATCGAGTATGCGGTTATTATAAAATATAACAACTGTTTTCCGTTTATTTAGTTATTCTAAGATTTATATCTCGTTAAAGTCTGTCAGTTTACGTATATTTGATTTTATATACATTTAGCGGTTTTATACTATTTTTAAAGGAAACGTAAAACTATGGTATTTAAATGAAATTCATTGTGTTCACGGATAATAACTATTTAGTAGAGGTAACGTTCTTATGAATAGTTAAATTTTATAAAATAATTATTATAAATTATCACTCAAATTTAAATTTTTAAAAACATAGGTTTTCTGATTTTTAAATGTTTTAAAATCTTTATATCTACAACTTGTGATATTTTTTGTTTTGTTTTTTTTTTTCACGTAATTCGTTATGATATTGATTATTGCTATGCCGATTACGTAAAATTTGTGATTAATCATATTTATATGCTTATTTATTTTACGCTTATTATTTTTAATATTATATTTATTTATTTATTCGTAATTTTTATTTGCTGGATTACAGGTAATTTTAATTTGTGTTTGAATATTTTGATTGTATTTTTATCATTATATGCATGGATTATATTTAACCCCGATTAATTGGGGAAGTTAATATAAAAATATAAATTTCTAATATATTATTTTTTTTTTGATTGTGAAGACTTCTTTTGAAAGTAATTTTTATGTAGATTAATTAGAAAATAACGATATACATATATTGAGATTCGTTTCATATTTTCGTTGGCTGAGCAGGAAATTGTATGTAATTTTCTATTGTAAAATGAATTTTCAGGTGGCAGGCTATTTATTATAATCAGATGCAGTTGATAAGAAATTATGATTCAATTTATTTTTACCTTCATTTCATGAGCTTTCATGAAGACTTAACATGTTTAATGGTGTAGAATATTATTTTTCCTTTAGAGTTTAGAATATCTATACTTTGGTTTAAGTTAAAACTGTCGTTTGTTAATGTAGGAGATGTTGCTAATGCATATCACACCTTAGTGAGAGGAGGAGGTACTGAGTTACTTGTTTAAATTTTTATTTCTTTATTTTATTAGTATAGACATTATTAATTGAGAGTAAGGAGTTTTGTGTCAAAAATATGATCCGCCAATGTAAGTTGACTGTAATCTTAGCACACTCATTTATAAATGCAATAATCGTTAATTATAACTTAAAAAAAAAAAGCATAACAATCGAAATTAGGTTTGATGTAACGATCATCAGTACACAAGAAAAGGAAAATGGAGGTTTGAGGTTTAGGGGCTTGTGTTTTTTTTAAGTAACTTCAAGCTACAGGTGGAGTACTTCAGAACATTAATAGAGATGATAGATATGTAGTTATATTGCAGGTTCTTTTCCTGCAATAACAATTTATGAGACAAGCCGCCCTCTAAAATGTCACAACCAAGCAAATAAAAGTATTATGAATTTTTCGAACAGAAGCTACATTGGCAGAGATTCTCGTAAAGGAGGAGGACTGTCATTAATGTTTGTAAACTAGCAAAGATGCTATAATTACTCTAAGATGACTACCCGTTAATATGACGAGTGCTCGATAATATAGCTACATTAAAATATACCCGAGCTAGATCGTTTACTTAATTTTTCACGCTTCTTTCTAGAACGGTTTGTCGGACAGTAAGGTTTTTGTTTTTTTTAAGACAGTGGAACAGAAGATCCCATCTCAAGCACGGAGGCCAGAGTGGCCCATTGTGCTTACGCGATACTCGAGGTAGCAACGCCTACGGCGGGTTTCGGCCCAATGAACAGTAAATCAGCGCCAGCCCTAGCTAAAAGGTCAGCCCTTTCATTCCCCATGACCCACATATGACCAGGGACCCATTGAAGGGACACCTTGTTGTGGATATACAACTTATCCACAGACGACCTGCATTCCCCCAGTAACTTAGATGCTATCCGAGGGCCACTCAGAGCCATCAAGGCTACCTGACTATCCGAAATAATTGCAATGTCCTCTCCTTCATTTGTTTATCAAGGGCTATCTCCGCTGACATTACGATGGTGATGACTTTAGCCTGGAAGACAGTGGTGTGTCTTCCAAGTGTGTATTCATATCCTAATGTCAGGTTCACAGAAGTAGACGCCCGCCCCGTCTCCCTCGTCCAAAGGTTAGTAAGGTTAGTAGTCCGCCCTTCTATCTGTGAATTAGCTGAAAAACCTGCCTCACCAAGACCTGGTGCGCTTCATTAAGAGGACAGGAAGATTTTGGTGAGTGACCTTGGGCCGCTATGGCCTCTGAGCTTGGGATAGGGTCTCCTGTCCCCCTGCCTTTATAATAAAAAAAGGTTAGTTATAATTAATTTCTAAGGTTTTAATATTCTGAAGAATTCTTCATATTATTCTGAAGAATTCTTCATATTATTCTGAAGAATTCAATTGACACGAAAAATCTTCAAATCTGGAAATTTTTTTATTACAAAACTACGAAGGAGCTGCCCGATTATGGCCTCTTTATAACTAATGTAAATGTAGATCTACAATTCTTATTAGTACGCCATGTAAAAAACTTCAGCTCTCTAGCGCATACATTTTTCAAGTAGTGTCTATCAAAAAATATGGTGAAAATTCAAATTTTTGTATGAGAACACTACGAAGGAGTTGTTCGATTCTACTCTAGAAGTTGCATAAAGAAGAACGAAACAAGCAAACAAGAAGCAAGACATCTGTCCTAAGTCCAAAATTAATGCACTGGACATGTATGTCATGTCCGTCATCAGAACAAGTCTGCTTTTATGATGCATAAGTTTTCTTGTGCCAAGCACATCAGATGGCATTGTTAGGAACTAAGAAGGACATAAGGACGGCACTTCTGCCGTATTAAAGATAATCCTTTCTTTGAGTCTATTAGGCTAGACCATTTGAAATTGAGGAAGTGAAAGAAGCATTTTGTCTCTTTAAAATAAATCAATTTACAAAAATAAACCTATTTTATGGGTATTCGGTTATTTGGGACAAGATGATCATATCTGAGGCCACCTTACTGATGAGTACCGATAAAATGATGAAAAACGTCTAGAAGGCATTCCTTTAAAATTCTGTATTTAAGTGGTCAATTTTATAACAATACGGGGCTTTGTGCTGGTGTTTATGGGGAGAGTTAAAAAAATCGCAGTTTAATTTCATTTGGCATGCAGATTGATGCACGGGCCAGTCCACACGAGTATTCTTAATGCAGTATACAAAGAAACTTTCTGGGGAAGAGCTGATAAGAAACAAAGAGGTATCTCTCCAAAGTGTAGCAATGGACCTTCCCACAAGATGAAGTATGCACACCGGATTAACAACAGTCGGCGCTTCCACACGGGTATTCTTACGTGCGTGCATTGCATAACAAATTTCTACTTCAACTCTAAACGGCAAACATTTCACTATTGTTGTATTAACATGTGAAATAGGTTTGATTTTTGCTGAAAATTTCTCTTCAAAGTACAGCACAATTGTAAGGATTTTTCTTTGCTTCTTTTACCTCCTCCCCAGAAAACCTGTTTGCAGACTGCATCAAGAATACTCGTGTGGGATGGCCAATTGCTTGCAAAATTTCAATAAAATTATCATGTACAACTGGAAGAGAGACGCAGTCATTGTACATGCCATGTACAAAAAATATCCGCATATTTGGTCACAAGGGATTAGAATGATTTAGTCTATTTAGACATCAAAAATGTTCGGTGAAACTAATCCAAATTCTTTCAGTTGGGTGATACCAATAAGATTGTGCTTATTGTAAAAAACTTTTGCAAAAGGAGTAAGTTTGATCAAATCTAAAAAGCAATTACTTATTAATTTTAAGGGCCGAACATGTGTCCGGCTTTAAGTAGGACGATTCATCCGTTCCAACTCTGTTATCCTAATTTTACAATTACGGAAGCGGAAGGAGTGACTAAGCCTCACATTTTCTACATGGAGATGAGATTTCTTCACTCAGCATACTTTTCAGAGTATAGAAATTTTGAGCGGACGCTCTTATGTGCAGTACATATGTATATGGATAAAAGGTAAACTCGACTGTATAAAAGGCCCTCTGGTTATACAATGAATGGAAGTGTAGTAGTCCAGCAAGAAATATATCTAGCGCTTCCACAACATAGCCAGAAAATACCTTTTTTGAAGCACTCTCTTAACATACCCAAAAGAATCACTGCGAAAGCAGATATTTTCATTAATTTTAGGACTATTCATCATAGCTATGTATATGAAAAGCTGTGACTCATATGCATCTGAAAGCGCAGAAGGAATTTTCATTCTGGAGTAGAAAGTTGAAGTGTGTGGTTTCGTTTAATTAATTGATGACAATATTGTTGTTTACTTTTCTTTTAGCTACATGCTTTTGCAATTCTTATAGGTTTACTATCAACCGGAACGCATTTAGAACACAAAACAAACTCAAATCATGGATCTGCATTTCCTATAAGCGCTTCTTTAGAATCTCCAAAAAGAATATGAACACGAATATGGTCGGGAAAGCGCTAACAGCTTCCGAAGAAGCGCTCTTACATTAGTCCTTGAACTTTTCTTATGTGGCTAAATTTTGGCAATTTTTTATTTAATTAAGGAAATGCTAGCTGAAATCAATTCAATTGAAAACTACTCAATTTAAAATCAATTAAATAGAATTGTTTTTAGAAAAATTTAACATTCTAAATAAAGACTTTAATAGTCCAGAATGATATGGCTGAAAGGAAGTAAATCTTATTTCCTTTAGGTATTGAAAAATAAATATAATGTCACTAATTACTTTACACTTCACAAAAGTTTTCAATGCTAGGAATTTAAAAATCTGTCTTCATATAGTCGTAGATTCTTTATAATATTAAACTAGTAAAAAATATATTTAGAACATTCTTAAAATATACAGGCTCAAAAGATTACAAAATATTGACATCATCAATCCAATACCAATCAAATAAATGAGAATATTTTAGATGTAAATTAAAAATCAATGTAGACTTCTAGGTCAAGAGTAGAATCATTTTGACTTAACAGACTCCCTTTATTGCAAGATTGATGATGATTGGACGTATATGTACAACAATAGATGAGATTATTAATGTTCTATTGTAAAAGGAATCCATAATTTACATATTTTATAAATTTGCAAGTCTATAAATCATCAGAAAATATTAAATAATCCATACGGACTACTATTTTGCAAACATCATTAGCAAACATTATGAACAGTAAGTGAATACCTTGAGAGAATTCAAAATTAGCAATAAAACACTCAAAGAAAATTTCTCAAATTAAATTCAAATGGGTCTGTTGCCCTAAATTGTTACATCTATCCTTTGGTCTAGTAATTATGAGGGAGGCCTATTATGCATTATGCACGATGAAAAGACGTTAGGAGAGAAATTAACCTGGATGGATAGTTAGGTTGAATGTGAATAATCTCTGGTCTGTTAGCAATGCGAAATTGTAGTCTCAGAGCTGCAATTTGTTCGCCACCCGAAATAATTTTTTTTAAAGATGAAAAACATAAAGAAAAGTCATGTCGGACTACTTCTGAATCTGTTTTTCGGAAATTGGAATGTTAACTTGCTTAGAACGTACACTACCATTACCCATTCTTAGGCTACGGTTTTGACTATTGGTATTGGCAGCCAAATTAACTTTTGTTATAAGTACCACAAGGAAGTATAATTCTATCCACTTAAATAGCGTCCGCAGGAACACATTAAAAATATGGAGAATAAGAGAGGTGATTAGATTAGCGAGGCAAGTTTTGGATCAGTACCACTATACTATATAGCACACATTATAAGCTAAGTTTTCCCGTTTCAACAATCAGGGAAAAACTCATTATTGTATCCTAATATTTTCTAAAAGGATACCTACTCAATTTTGTATATGACAACCATAATCAATTTTAACATGAAAAATGAATTACGTATTCATTTTGGTAAATTTTACCTATGAAAAAAATTTCAATGAAGTCTTTACAATCAATTTCGAAAAAATATTTGTAATAAGAAATGCACATAAAGGTCCTATATAAAACCAAAATATAAAAAAAAAAAATACGGCAAAATTGAATGTCCATCAATTAACCACCGAAAAGTTAATTAACCTATTTTATTTGCTGGATAGCACCATATTTTTACATTGTTTTTAATGATCTTATTATTTGATTAAATAAATTTAGTTTGTTCATTAATGATAATAATTTCTTTAAATTCTTCCTTATATCCGTTCCAGTTGTTTTTACATTCATAGTAACTTTCTGGAATAAGATTTTCTCTACCTACAGAAGGCCATTTCATTTGTATCAATTAACTCTTCATCAATCCCGCAATTTCCGAATATTTGTGAATTCCTGATTTATTTATTTTTTATTTATTTATTTATTTTTTGTTTCTTTATTTAATTTTAAACACGACGATGATGACGACGACGACGATGACGACGACAACGACGTATTAGTAGTAGTAGTAGTATTAGTATTAGTTAGTATAATAGTAGAACAACACGATGATTATTTAATTTTAATATTAACTAATAACTAATAAAATTAAAAATTAATTTAACTAATTTTAAATATTCGCTTATTTTATATGTATTATACTAGTTATATATAGAAACATGTGCACGTAACAATTATCACTTTTGTTGTATTTTTCTTTTATTTATTATTATTATTATATTATTCACTTATAAATCATCTTAGTTTTATAACAACGGTTATTGCTAATATCAAAAGGATATAATTCTTTATCAAATTTTAACGAAACTGTTCTAAAATTTCTTTGGAAGAAGTTATAATATATATATAAGTATATATTTATATATTTATTAAAATTTTAAAACAGTTCTTCGATATAGTGAAAAATCCCTGTTTTTCTCTTTTACTTAACTTAAATATGTATGTGTTTGTTTGTGTATGTATGTAGTTAAAAATTTATCTTGATTTCGTTTCAGTTTCAAGTATTCGTATTTAAGTATGTTTTATTATGGAAATGTATAAAAACAATAAATTAACAATACTGTAATCACTAAAACATGATTAAAAGTAAAAAAGAAAAGTAAAAAGTTGTTAAGTTTTGCATTTAATATCAATATTGGAATATTTCTGCTTTTGTTAAAATTTCTCCGTTTTTTTGAAGATTCTTTTTGTTTTTCTAATATAAAATTTAAAGAATGAATAATTAACTATAGCCCAGTAGTAATGTGAGGATAAAGGAATTCAAATAATTGAAATATGATTACACATTAGTTTTTCAGCTAGAATACATAAAACCATTTTTGCAGGTAGATTTCAAAATGGATTATTGGATGTAAATTTGTAAAGACGCAAGTAGCAAATTGTATTTCTACTTAATTTTGTAGAAGAATAAGTATGACGGCGATGAAGAATGGAATCATGATTATACTCTGCAATCTATAATATTAAAAAATTAATATAAAAAGGTGAAGAAAGGTTATAATATAGGGTCAATGGGAAATGCTATTAGATATATAGAACAATCCAACTAATTGTAAGAAGTCAATTTATTTTCCATCAATATGGAGCCATATGGTGTTTTTCGTGGCATTGCAGTGCAACTCTAATATTTGACGGACATATTATGAAGTGAAATAAAAATGTTTTTCTCTTTTTTAATTTTCCACCCTATTTCCAGCTTTTTCCTATTTATCTTCATAACTGGCTTTATAAGCAATTTTTATATTTTGAAGTTTTGATAATTTGACAAAATTGTTTATGTATTATTATTCACTAATTACATAACGAGCAGATCTAACTAATTGTACATTAAGGATTTGTTGCCTTCGTGTGAATTTCCACCATGACTGTTAATTCGGTGAAGGTTTATTATGTTTAATTGAAACATCCTCTATAACCAACATTTATAATAGACCAAGGACAAAACAACGAGTTTATAGGGAATTCTTCGTAAAAGGTGATTTCCATTGCTTTAAGAAACAACTAAAAATTGACTTCAAGAGTTATCTGATAAGTATACGTATTTCTCCATTGTCGGGGGGGTGGATGGTGGCGCTACATCCGCAACTGAATTGTCTACTCCCATCGAGTCATTTTTTCGAATTTCCCCCTCTAAAGGGGGGAAGGGGGAAAACGTTTTTTTAAAAAACTTGGTGGGGAGGTGCGCCTTGAGTTCCTATTTCATTCCCGCAAGTTAGTTTCGGCGGGGGAGGGGGTTGAAATTTTGAACTTTCACCAGTTATAGTGGGGGATACAGACATCATAGAGCATTCATTGAGGGCTCAAAAGAAAGCTGCCTACGAGGGATATCTATGGTTTAAATTGCATTTGTCCAGGTGGAGAGGGGGGGGGAACTGGGGGGTCCGAAAATCGCATTTTTTCGCTCCATACAAATGGCTAAACAGTGGCGCCCCTCTCAGATCCACAAATTTGATCGCAAAAAAATTTCCTCTTACAGGATCAAAGATATTTCGATCGTGGGTGTAATAGGGTACTACGTTTTTTTTTTGTTAAAAAAAATTTTCAGGGGGGGGGAGGAATTTAATTAGTTTCAAAGTTCTAAAATCTATAACTTTCTTATTTGACGTCGTAGGATAGTCATGTGTATACATAAACTTCTTGGAAAAATCAGGGCTTTTGAAAACTGCATTTGGTTTTTCAAATCGTACTAGAACAAAAATACATACTCCCCCCCCTCCCTTCCATTAGCATGTGGAATTTTTCGGAAGGTAAAAAAAAATAGGTTCTATCCTCTTCTATCGATCGACACTTTCATTTTTGATCTACTACAAAATTTCGAATTTCCCTTTTGTAGTACTAGATTCGACAATCATACGCGCATAACTTCCGTAAATTAAGTCCGATCGACGAACGGTTTTCACTGATAGCATTGGGCGGCCAGTAGGAACAATTCGTAGAACAACTTTTTTTTTCCATTGGCGTCGTTTTATAAAGTAATGCACCAGAGTAACATATTTATTTAATGTTTTTTAATACACCGAGTGTCACATTTTAATCAATCTACGGAAATAAAAACAAAATGCATATTTATTATCCGCACAAAAATGTTGTTTCACTTTGAGGGGAATTAAAGGTATCGCTATCGTCTGTCTCATATGGCGATTTTGAAGGTCACTTCTTTATTTTCTTTATTTGAGTTTCTTTATTTGAGTCACTTTATAGAAAGAACTCGATGAAAAATTAAATTTTTGTATCGAGGAATTTTTTTGAAAACCTCACTGTTTCCAAGAAAAACTCACTGTTTCCAAGAAAACAGATTTGAAGTGTACTTATTTTAATAGCATCAATGAAGGGTTCCAATCGATAGCATTATTTCCATTAAAAAAATTAAAGTGACTTTCAAATAACGTTCAATAGCACCTTTTGTGAGAAAAGTTAAAGCGCCATCTCTTATCAAATCCAAGAAGCCTGAATATTTTTTTTATTTTCCATTCTTTTTACTAAATATTTATTAAAAAAAAATACTCGGTGTGAAGATCTAAGGAATAGTAGGTAGAATTTAAGTCTGCAGACATATCAAGTAAGTAGGTACATCATTAGTTGGATGAAGCATTCTTTCCAAAATGCAAGAATTGTCTCACACCTTTATACGCTTAGATAAGATTAAAATTGAAAGTTTTCTTTATTGTATAACTTGAAGAGCCTAATACAATAAAGCTAACTGGGTACTGGCTCACGGCAGTGAGGACATCTGGACTCTGTACCTATAGACGAAATTATTGTATACGTAAAAAACAGGACCGCTGAAGAAATCGAAAGCAAAAAATAAGTTTTGATTATTGGCACATACATGTGTAGCTTAAATACTGTAAAATAGACTCAAGATTGTAACTTGTAATTAACATGTCGTACACTGAGAACTAGAGGAATTTAGGGAGCAGGAAGTAAGTAAATAAATACGTTCCCTTCGAGAAATGACCTGTTCTCTCATGACATGGCATAGATAATATAGGTTTCATATACATCGTCAAGTTTAAATGGGCTAATTTACAAAATATTTTAATAGTCGCAGTGATAAGATGAGAGGTAGATTCCTTGTTACAGGATCTCCTAAAATGACATCGCATTGTTGAAGTAAATAATGGATTTGTAGTGGCCATTCTCTATATTGTAAACCCAGGTACCGCCGCCTCAGCTAAATTTAGACTGGAACTTATCAAAAATATGCATAATTGGAAAGACATGGACGACAGTAAATTAGTGAACTTCGTTAAAATAAAGCCATAATATTTGGGTGATTATCTCTAGTTGAAGGTAACTATACTTGCCCTATATCTCATGTGAATAAATGAAAATTATATAATCTGAGCTGTTATATGTATGTGCTTACAATATATTTAAAATATATAAAATAAATAAAAAAAAGTCATAATATAATAGTTCAACTTGAAAGTATTGTATATAAAAATAAAAACTCAAAATTTGATTTGTTTACAATTACATCAATAAAACAATTTTAGAATCTTCAAAAAACTGTAGAAATTTCAAAAAAATTTAAACATGAATTTCATAAAAATCATGACAATCGACGCAGCCTCGATCGAAGGAGCTTTCCTGTTCAAAACTATCCGACAGACCACGAGGAATTTTCTTCCGCGTACGACTTTGTCGTACGCGGGCTTTCTGCTAGGATGGTTTACGTTGATATAAACATTCAACGCAGGTTGGCTGCTCCAGTGCACGACTAACAGCTTCACCAGATCGAGGAATATCATATCCATATTTAGCGAATGCATTTTCAGCTGATTGAGATCTTACGGGACCACTATCAATCGTATAAATACGTTCTGGAGAAACACCATACCGATAGGCGTACGCACTACTGGAACTACTCTCCCGAGATGTTGATCTTTCTAGAGATTTACTTAATCGTTTTGTTGTAGGTTTTGAATATTGATCGCTACAAGTTTTCGTATCATATACCGGATAATAATGATAGTAGGGCTCGGAAGATTTTTGTGTATCAAAACTGCCATGAGCACTTAGACTACGTTTTCGATTGCTGCGATCAGGTGATCGTGAATCGAAACTGCTTCGTGGGCTTTTTAATACGGATTTTGGTAAGTCAAGATTTTGCTCGGAGCTTCGGCTATCGAGACTGCTACGTGGTGTTAAAGTATCTCTTGAGTGTCGACTGCAAGTACTACGATCAGGTGATAAGTGCTCAATGCTACTTCTTGGAGAAAGATGTGGTGATCGTGACTCAATACTGCACTCATGAGAGGAAGGTGTTAGTTGCTTTTTAAGGCAGCTACGATCAGGAGATCTTGACTTGCAAGGACTTTGAGTCTGTTTTAGTATGCTAACAGTACCGTTGGAAGGACTCTGTGATCTTTTGAGGATTCCACCTTCTGAACTTCGACGAGGACTTGGAGTTCGTCTGTCGGAGAGACGATCTTGCGAACTATCTCTACTAAGGCTAACACTTAGACGTTTACCCTGATCAACACTACTTCGCGGTGATTTAACTTTAATAATTCGAACAGGACTGCTACCTTGAGATTTGGAACGATCAGGTGAAACGTAAATACTTTGTCTAGGAGACTTAGTTCCTTTTTTATTATTAGTCCCTTTAGAGTTTTTATCACTAGACTTGGACTTAAATACTTTGTCTACCTTTCTATCAATAACAATAACTCTAGTCGAAGAACTATTCGTAGTCTCTTCAGAGTCTTCAGATTTTTCTGTTCCCCCATGATCGCTACTATCAATTTCTCTAGGTGGAGAAGGAATTTCCGGGGCACTTGTATTTTCAACAATTGTCTGAGGTTCTGGGGATAAACTTGAATCAACTTGCTGTGATTCAAAATGTTTTTCTTTCATATTTTCCATATATTTGGCAATGTCACAGGTATCAGTTAAGTTTTCACGTTCCAGATCGCTCAAATGTTTATCCATTACTCTGTTTGATTGGTCGTCAACGCTAGCTTTTCTTTGATCAGTTACTGTTGTTGTATTACTGCCGCTAGTTGTATTTGCTTGATTTACTAATTGTTTAGAAAACATTTCCACAACTTGAACATCGTCTTTAGGCGATTGTTTACTTGATAATATTGCTGAGCTAGATGTTCCTGTTTGTGAAGAAGATGACATTTGATTCTTACCTAAATCTTTCATGAGAACTGGTTGGTAAGTTGATGGTGGATGGGATGATTGTATCAATCGCGCTTGACTACCAGTGCTTCCAACAGATAATGTTGATGTTGTGCTGTACGAAGAGCATTAATCACCCAACAAAAAAGAAAAGAGACAAAAGAAAATTGTATGATAGTAGGTAAATGATGTAGGCAATTTCCTAGTATATAACACTAGTTAAGTATAATATGCTATAAATGGTTTTTTTTTTTATTGAAATTACTTATATAGCTATAGATGTAGAGAAATGTACATAAATCCTAGCTCTTACCTTAGTGTAAGGTGATTAGGAGTTTTTCCAAGTGTTGCTTTCGGTTTAATTGTTCCATGTTGCGAGTCTTCTTCGCCTTCTGATTTCGTTCCGGGATCTACCCGCTCTTGATCGCTTGGATGATGTTTTGGAGGATCTAGAATTGAATGTATAATCTTTTATAATTGATTGAAAAATATGAATTCTTTAATAAAATTACCGGCAGCATCACCGACTGTTTTGCTGCGACTTCTGAAACCTGATTGTGATTGACATGGCATGTCGTCGGTATCTTGACTACCGGAAAGATTATCATAGTCAATATTACCAGCCGAATGACGTTGTGTTGTTGTCTTTTTCTTAGTTTTACCTAATGTTTGTGATCCTTGCATGATAGTAATCTGTAATAGATTTAAAAGACAACATTAAAATTTATCTTATTGGAATTTACTCAATATAATCTTTGTGATAAATCTAAACGAGAAATAATTTATTTTTTAAAACTCTAGGTTATACGTTGGGAATTTTTAATGTTTAATAGTATCCGTTTCCGTGATCATATGAGACAATTAAGGAAATTCAACACCTTATATAAGACCAAGATCAACTGAAGTGAAGTACCTGATACAATAACTATTAGGGGGACTGGAAAGTAATATCGTTTGTTTTATATTAAATTCAAATAAATAAAATTTCAGCAAATGTTTTTTATTTTTAATCAATGATGTAGTCACCTCGTCATCAAGAACCTTTTGCCATCTAGTGTGCAAATTTTCAATGAGGGATTGATAAATTCAATTCATTTTTGAGAACATTATATGGAGAGGACCAATCATCCAAATTTTAAAATTTTTGTTACCTAGTCATAGTCATAGTCATAGATATGTTTATTAAAAGCCGCGGCCATAGCCACGTCAGACAACGATGGGCGAATCGAAAAGTTACAGGAATAAGCTTAATACTAACATATGGGTTAGCGATTGGGTATATAAAATTAGCAGGACAAAAGTATATAAAAGAATAAGAAGTATATAGAAGAATTAAAATGTTAGAGCTAGAGTATAGAGTTTAGAGAGTTAAAGTAACTAAAGTAAAAGTTAATGCTGGCGTACATTAATATTAAGAGCCAGATTTTCGTATACATCAACTATTATTATAATTAATACAAAATATAAGTAGTATATGAGCATGAAGTATCAGGCACACAAGCTTCAAAATCAGTTTAATTTTCAAGCTATACCTGCTGTGTTGTAGTACCAAAGTTATTAATTACAAAAGACATGGAAAACACATGTAGTTCTGTTCAGTTATATTATAGAATTATTATTATTATATTTTTTTTTATTGCACTTCATGTGAGTATTCCCAAACTACAAACCAAAATTAATACTAGCGATCAAGTTAAGTAAGGTCAACCCATCAATTATAGTTTATTTATTTTGTTATATGCAGAGTGTCCCATACGTACCGCATTTCCTTTATACACCGGATTCCTCACTCAATTTCGAGAAAAAAGTTGTATGGGAGGAGAGTCGGAAAATGCACGGTGAGGGCGGTAGGGGGGTTTGGTGATTTTTGTTCTTTCTATCATAATACCATGTAATTTTTGTGTAACTTTCTTGTTATACACCCTATGAAGGTGACTTGCATCTCAGGTGATAGTCAACCCTCTACGGTTTCCAGCAAATGTCCAATCACCTTTCTATTCCTTTTCCGTCGGCAGTTATAGGACGTCAAAATCAAAAAATTAGAAAATTTTGCAATTTTTTTTTTCAATTTCAACGATTTTCCCGCTAAAAGGCAAGATAAGGATAGCACTTTCTTGCACGATTTCGAGACCTCCGAATGTTACCTTTTTTTGATCCTGCATATGTACCTAACTAAATGCTACCGAGATATTCCCGTTTCTATGATGCATAATTTCATTAATTTTGCTAAAATAGAAATCGCGTCTAATTTATGCAATTCCACGCAAATTAGCAAAAAATTCATGAATTTATGAATCATAGAAACGGGAATATCTCAAAAACGGTTGCATTTAGGTAGGTACGTGTGCATAGTCAAATTAAGGATAGCATTCCGGGGTCTCTAAATCTAGTAAATAAACTGTGTATTTATCATGTATTTTGGCGGGAAAATCGTTAAAATTTGAAAAAGAATTAGGAGGTTTTTTTCAATATATGGACTTTGACGTTACAACTTAAGATTGAAGGTGGCAGTAGGGCTGGTTGGACATTCATTGCAAAGCTTAGATGGTTTGCTATCACCTGAGATAAATCTCGCCTTGATAGGGTGTATATCAAGAAATTTACAAGGTATAAAGTGGAAACAGTACTAAAAATCGTAAACCCCCCTACCGCCCACACCGTGCATTTTCCGGATCTCCTACCGTACAATTTATTTTTCGAAATTGAGTGAGTAATCCGGGATATAAAGGAAATGCGGTACGTGTGGGATACCCTGTATATAGATTCAAGGCCTATTAACCCTTAGTGAGATGCGGGAGTCAGATTGTCTCATTAGGCTAGGTAAGGACTACCAACGAACAGCTCCCATCAAATACACGCTTGTACTAACGAAGTGAGCTCTAAGTCTAGGTAGCGCAATTCTATATGGATCCAGACGGCTCCAGGAAAACCCATTATTAATATATCGCGGGAGCATGTTGTGTCTGGCTCTATAAATGAAGCAAAGAGTGTTAAGTTCATATATTGTCTGGAGCGGTCCTGTAAGAAGGAACTGGGTCAGAGATGCAACATGAGAATGACGCCTCATACCAAACAAATAAAGTAAACAGGCTTTGAAAGCACGCTGTAATATGATCAGAGCCGAGCTTTGCAGAGAAAAAAATGCAGTATCGGCGTAGAAGAATAAAGGCAGCAAGAGAGCAGTGGCAGGACTGTTCCGGACATGAGGAAGCAGATAGTGGGATACTGCATAGAGAGACCGAAGACCAAAGTAAATCTTGGAACATATCAGGTTGACATGGGCCAGTTGAGGTTTTTGTCCATAAGTAAACCGAGATTTTTTATATGGGAGCCATTAATTAGAATGGTATATTCGAGGAGTAGAATGGGGGGAAGGAAGTCTTGTGGCGATTGCTGACCCGGGGGGAAGTAAAACATGTCTTGATTTTTGCTGAGATTAAGCGCAAGTCCATTTCTGGAGCACCACTCGCTGATTCTGGCCAAATTAGCATTGAGTTCTATGACTAGTCTCGGTAGATCCGGAGTAGGTGCAGCAGCATAGATCTGCATATCGTTCGCATATATGCGAAAGTTTGTATTTGCCAAGGGGGAAGCAATATCATTAATAAACAATGAGAATAGAAGAGGAGATAATACAGAAACCTGAGGGACCCCAGTCAGTACTGGTTTGACCCCAGAACTGCGGCCGTCACTGCAAACAATAAGAGTCCTGTCAGCCAGATAACTAGCAACAAGCGCAAACGCAGAGGTGAAAATCCAAAAAAAGGATCTGAGCTTGTAGATCAGTAAGTCATGCGGAACAGAGTCAAAGGCTTTTTTAAGGTTCAACAGGACATGTATTACCTTCTTTCCATCGTCGCAGAACCCACGGATATCACTCACCACTTTAAGAAGTGCCGTAGTGGTAGAGTGCTTGCATCTGAAACCCGACTGATGACCTAATAGCATGCCCTCGGCGTCAGTGTGTGACTGTATTTGATCCCTGATTAACACCTCAAACAGCTTGGAAATAGCAGGTAATATGGAAATGGGTCTCCAATCTGACAGTGATAAGGGTGAATAGAGTTTGGGGATAGGAGTTATCAACCCGGACTTCAAATATAGCGGAAAATGTAATTCAGTGAGTAGTCCATTGAATAAATGAGTGATTTCGGGGAGAAGTGTTCTAGCGATCGAAATACATAACAAAGGGAATTCCGATCGTGCAATGGTCCAAAAAGAAACTTATATGCGAGTTATAGTAGGTACTCTACTAAAACAGTCCTAATTAATTAATCATCTAAATTGTGTAATTTTGGTCTAATGAGTGTTTAATTTTCTGTATCACACTTTAAAAATTAACCACAACAAGAATTATGAGAGTTGTGCATAATTTCTTTATTTCATTTTAAAGTGCTTGGCATTATGCATGAAATATACCGCGCTAAGCTAAATTTTGTATGAAAATTTAGCACGCTAAAAGATATTGGCGAAAATTTATCTTGAATTTTAGCGAGAGCGGTACTAAGGTCTACGTGCTAAATTTACCCTTGTGTTTTGATTAGAGATGGCACCACCAGTAAGTTTCAAAAAATTTAGCTTGAATTTATCCGCCCGGGCCGTTCTTTAGCGCGCTAAAAATATTTATTGTCGGAGTTCTGATATTTGATAAATTTATTGACTGGATTTTTATAGTTAACGTAGATTTGTACGCCTTTGCTATAAGTACGGATGAATTAGATTTCTTTTCGTGGCCGTATTTTCAATATCATTGTTAATTTTTTTTTTTGTTTTTGTATACATTATGCAAATTATTTTTTATTTTTATATTTTTAATATTTCCGAATAATTTTAACTACATGTTTTTAGAAATATTATCACCACGCGTTTTATTTCCGTAAAAAAATTGCAAAATTCTTCTTCTTCTTGTTTTTAATATATCTTTTCTCTGAGTCTCCGCTGTCATAATTTAGCTGCTAAAGAACGGCCCGATATTGGAGACCCGCTAAAATTTAGCTTAGCGCGGACCTTAGTACTAGGCTAATAAATCGAATGTTTGACGCGCTGTATGTCATGTGCTGCCATCTTGTTGAGAATAGACATCGGTAACCAAAATCGGGATCAATCCCATTATATATATGTATATTTGTGGGTTTAAGTCGTTTCGTTTCCACTTGTGAAAGTTGATTCAGCTATCAATTAAATTTATCTGCTAGAAATGTTATTTACTAAGAAAGACCGAAATAGAGGACAGTGTAGATTATGATTTTCAAGGTAATTTCGAAACCATTATGCTTATGATACACATAGGGTAAATTTAGCTAGGTATTTGCTTCAGGGTAATTGAATTACCTAGTTAATTGGAGACCCCTGATACACATAAATCGGGGTAATTTGAATGGTAATGCGCATGCTTGACGTTTAGTATGGATGTATAATTGCATTAATTCTAGCAAAACGTCAGCAGGCGATGCAGATAATAATTTTCGAATTGTCACTTTTCATTTCCACGTTGGCTTTGACTTTGCACTGGCTATCGCTGAATATGTGCTTACACCAATTTTATATTTCTAGCGACTACCAGTTGGCGCTGTTATCAGGGTAATTGCAATTACCCAGCAAATTTTGAGGATATAGAATACCCCGAAATTACTCGCTTGCTTTTTGGGGTATTTGTCAAAATACTCGGGGTATTTGGTGATACATATGGAGTAAAAGTAGGCTAATTTAATTAACCGGATAAATTTACCCCATGTGTATCATAAGCATTAGTCATGCAATGAGTAATAATGATATGGGATTCGATATATCCTAGTATCCACCTTAATCCACCAATCAATTTGCTCAAAACTCAAAGATCGCCATAGAGTTCTCGATCACACATTGTCTTGATTATCAAATTAGCTGTACACGAACACATAAAAGTTAGTGGTATTCTATGGAAGTCGTACCTCATATGTATGAGAGACTACAGAGACTGATGGATAAATTGTAATGATAAGTATAATTGGAGTTCATATAAAAAATAATTGTGAATAAAATTCTTAAAATAGTTTTATTTGCAAATATAACAAAACCAATAAACTTTCAAGTTCAGTGTTTAAAGAACTGTTTCAGATTACTTACAATGTCTACAGTAGAGTTTAGATTATTATGAAAAAATCTTCAGTAAATTAAATATCATCTAGACATTGTCCTCCCATAATAGAAAATATATTTATACCTCTATGAAATCCCTTAAGAAGCCAAAGAGATTCAAGAATATAGTTCTTAATAATAAAAGAAAACTCTGTTTTCAAAAGACTCTCAGGGACTATCCCCAAATGGCTCCTTCCATTTTTCTCAACTTCCAGGAGCTACTTACATAAGTTGTGTAGTCCGATTTGCAAAACTTAGTTAGACAGTAAATAAAAAAACCTACAGAAAAGCAGATTCCATCCAAAAATTAATGTCTGCACAAAAGCAATTATATAAATTTTTACAAAACTATCCAGGAAATATCATAATGGTTAAATGTACAAAAATCAAAAAATGTAGAGTTGTATATGTATCTTCCCTAGCGAGAGTCTAGAATTTTTTGTAGAGTCTTATTGATATAGTAAAGTCCCAGTATTCCCGCGCCAAAATGCCACAGGGAAACAAAATTATAAGTTTACGTAACCCCAAACGGGTTTTCTCCAAATATTGTGCTCATAAAACCGACTTTTTCCAGTTCTCGAAAATTTCAAGGATGACGATACAAAAAGTCCTTTAGGAAATTCGGATGACGAGTTAATCAAACATCCGGCGCAACAGTTTTATTTACTAGATAAAATAGTAACTTGTGACTGTGTGGTGGGAAGATTCAGAGGCTTGTTTTTAGTGCTGTGGATATAGGTATAGTGATTGTTGGCACAGCACTGACAAGATAAATTCTCCTTTAGGTTATCATTAAAATGTAAATCTTTCGATTACTCATTAAAAATTATGTTACTAGCTGTAGCTGTAGAGTTACGCTCCAGAAAGGCTCGAATTCATTTGATTTTATAAAGGAGCGTTTCTTCTCACCTCAGGACTTTTCACCTATATGACGCCCAATCCGTAAATATTGCGGTATTGGCTCTAGACATCGAATGACACTCTCTATTTAACTCTCTCACAATATAACAGACATGCGAGTGAACAGGTGCCTGCCTGCCGGATATAGTGAGAAGCTACCAGATTTAGAATAATTGACCATCGAAGTAGCAGGAAAATGTTAAATGTTTGAGAGTAAGGGAGGAATCCAGTTTCCTTCAATCCTTATACGAAAAAGATTAAACAGAGCGTGATTTTAAAACGAAGAAGAAGAGCGATTTATTCTTGGGAGACTTGAAAGATGAGAATCAGAAATCTTAACGCAAAGAGATTTCGATTCTAATCACAGCTTACCAAAGGTAAGGAAAGAGTGATAAGGATTTAAGTGAGAGTGAATTAGAAGCCGATGTACGTTTCGCCTCAATACTGTTAGATGGAAAGATGAAAGTAAGATAACAGATGGTAAGTAATTCCATATTCGTTCCTTTCAGGCTAGAATGGAAGCATGATATTGCGAAGTATGTTTGAAAATTATTTTTAGGTTGAATTGATGAGCATGGTGAGCAACGTCAGTGATTCACACTGGGTACTATCGTAACTTTAATATTAGGACTTTATTCAAGGCAGGGTATTCTTGCTTGACTCATACTATAGCGTTCCTGCGCAAGATTTTAGAATAATTAAAAGTATAAGTGTAATGAAGGGTGATATAGTCTAGAAAGCTATAGGTAGGATTGAAAATAAGGGATGGTATTTTTTATCAATGAGAATAATAAATAGAGTCGGACAAAGAACAGAACCTTGAGGTAGGCTGGCAAATATAGGTAGGTACTATGGAGAATGGTGCAATGCTATTGTAGCATAGTACCACAGGCAGTAAGACCAGATTTACTCTATTCTTTTTCTTCTATTCCCACATCAACAATCCAACATAACGGAGCAGCACTAATCCTGGTGTAAAGTGAATTTGTAGCTGGTGTTTATCTTCTGAAATTGGGAGGATATTATGAATGAAGTTATTGTAATGCGGGACAATAAGAGCAAGACGTCGTACTCTCCCGGTCACCAGGTACTGTGATCTCAACAAAATATTTGAAGAGATCGCAATGATGCCTAGCGGCATGAGGGGAGTGGGGTGGGGTACTATCATCTGAGCTAAACATCACCCTCAGAGATTTTATAACAAGGAAGTTTCGGCGTATTTCTTGAAAAGCTAGCAAGCATATATTTTTAATGATCCTGGTAACACCCTGTAACCCTGATTCCAGCTTTCTTCATTTCCTCCCTTATGTGTGGCTGTCTAAGTCAGGTACTTGTTCAGTTTTCGACGCCACAAATATGGACATTGGCGAATAATCCTTCGTACATTTCGTAGACTTGCTGAAGTTCCAACTGTTAAAGCTATAGTCATCGCTGTTTCCGCTGAGTTAAATGATCATCTTAGGGATCCCTCAGGGGCGTAGCCAGGATTTTGGTGAGGGGGGGGGCAGCCTGGTTAAAAATTATGTAAGACCACTATGATTTATTACCGGGTAAACTTTATGTTTGTTCAAGATGGTTACTTTTTAGAATTAACTGGTGCAATAGCAAAATGAAAATTTTCAGACCACGTTTCAAGTCTTGGTTTGACTCATCAGCGGGTCTCCCAAATAGCGATATTGAGTGAGTTGAAAAGACAAATGAAAGGAGAAAAATGGAAAGAAATGAAAAATAGAAAAAAAAATATCTTTAGAAAAGAGTTGAAAAAATCAGATTAATTCGAATGAATAAATTCAGACGAGCATTTTAACATTAACATCAAACTCAGTTGCTAACTAATTAAATAAGCTTTAGTTTTCTATTTTTTTGTTGAAAATCTGCTCAATACAATTTCAGATTTTTTTTTTGACAATAGCATTCTCTATGTTGAGCAGTGACATGTGAGAGAATCGTTCTTGAAGCATTGTGATTCTAAGCCACGTTTTTCACCTCATAGCAGAAAAACTTCTCTCACAACCGGCGGAGCTCACTGAGAGTATTATTGCTGCTTGGAAAAGTTTATATAAATTAGGGCAATAATCTTTTTTAATATGGTTTTTTAAGAGGGAATGTCAACTTTTCATACAACTTTAGGCCCGACACCTCCACACATGAGAGATGTCTTAAATGATGCATTATCATACTCTGAACAAATTTTATTAACAATGTTTATTTCAATAAAGCGGAGATAAGCTTTGGCGATTGGATGTAGCTTGTGCGATATTCTTGGGTGGAAATTTTTCTACTTCTCGTGATTGTGCAGAATTGTCGTCGTCGATTCGTTGAAAATAAGAAAAATGCTGACAACAGAACACTAATGGCAATGAAAGAAAAAAACTGTAAAAATATATGTGAAATATTGTAACTGGGGTATATGTGACCCAAGTGCATGAAAATGGGATTCCCGGCGGCAAAATCATCCCCAGAAAGTTTTCTGAATCGATAAAAACATACACCAACCAATTGCACTCGGTGAGACCTTTAATTCGATATGCAATATGCGGTATTGGCACCAAACCCCCCGCCGGGGGTTCCTACCCTCTACCCTAAAAGAATGCAGAGAAAATTTTTCTTTTACGAATTGTAGCTGGTAATGAGCTGAGGCGAAGTGTTAAGCCCGTTTTCCGATGGGACATAACCCTACTGAGTTAAAGGCGATCTAAGGTGCGAAAAATCTAGTACCTCAGTTCGAATAAAAAAGAGGGAAATACTAAAAAAGTGAGTTTGGGGATGGTTATAAATAGTTATTTAAGCCTCCAAGTATAGGAGTGTGGGTACTCAAACGTCTTCTCAGAACCTAAGGAATTCGGTTATGTACTAGATTTTCAAAAAAATGTACTAGATTAAACTTTGACCTCCTCCATCTTTCCCCCGGCTGAATTGAAATAAATATTGTTAATAAAAAAATTTCAGAGTATCATAATGCATCGTTTAAGACATCTATCATGTCTGAAGATGTCGGACCTAAAATAGGCATACCCCTGTTCGGCATTGATCTCATAATTTTTTAATTGAAGCATATTTTTCATGACCTCATTGCATCAGCTTCCAAGGCTGATGCATCAATTCTTAAGATTTTTTTATCATTACTAATGAAATCCTCTCTGTTGTACATTTTGAATTAAAGAAATGCATCCATAGTACGAGCTAACGGTATATTTTCAAATCGGCGTTTCAGATTTATTATGATATTATCTATTATTTTGTGGTAAATGTTGATCTGCCAGTATTCATCTGGTTGTGTATCGGCTGGCAAATCTGATCCATTGCTTTTGCCTACAGTCGAATTTATACGAAACTCCTTTTGTTAACGCCTCTTTTGAGACTCTAACAGGTTCCAGGCGAAATCTCGTGCTTTTCAACAAACTGCTCGATATCTGTCCAAATTTTGAACTGATTCCTTCATGCTTCGAAGGTATCTAAATTTCTTTCAATGAGGTTACTAGCCTGACCAAGAGTGGCATTTTCGGTTTGGAAAATTTACTCAGTACATTCACTATGGCGAGAACTGAGTGAAAATTTTGTCACAGTTCTCAGTGATCTCGAATTCTAAAGTCAATTTAATTGCCTCATAATTTGTGAGTACTACTTTGCAGTTTTCGTAGCGACAACACCATTCGGCCGTAGGTAGACTTCCCATTTCACGGCTGGTATGGATTCTGTGAGTGCCTTGTAATTTTTGCAGGTTCACAATGATGAGCAGGTTGTGAGAAGTGTATATACAAAGCTTTGAAGAAGTTAAAAAAATTCTTTGCTAGTGAAACAATGTTGCATGAGTCCACAGAGATTAAGTTTGTGCGCTAAACATTGAATGTAAATTGCGTGAGGGTAAGTCTCTTTAATAATCGCCTTTTTGGCCTCGAGTTTTACCAGACATGATGCTAGCACACCATCATAAGACTGTGCAGACGAATTGGAACATCACCCAAATGATGTTTATTTAAGGTGTCCGAAATTAATGTAGCCAGTAATTGCGCATCTGTGGTGGTGGAACAATTTCTGAAACTTACAAATCTTTCGACTATGTCGCATATCTTATGGTTATTGACAATTGTTCCTCTTTAAAGTATCTGGCCTCGTCCACACTCAAAGAAAAATTGAAATTGAAATTTGAATAAAAACTTTTACAACATAAACACCGCATTTCTTCTAATTTCTTGAAAACACAAAACTTAAGGGAGGAAATTTAAAAAAAAACCTGCAGTGAGGGTCAAGTACTGTGGAGTGTAGAATAAGAGCTCTGGGGAAATGACAACTTTTGAAAAGTGCGAGAAATATATCTTTGCAAATATAGCGGATTGATTTACTGTAGTACAGTAAGGTGGATATTGGAACAATATTGCATTTTCTCACTATTCGACTGCTATAAGTAAGTTGTAGCATTGAATTAACCATGGAAAAAGGAACAAGATTTGCAGACTTTAACTTATTCAGAAATAATAATTTGATCTTATCATTTCCGTAGTAGTTCACAAAATTGTTTGGTAGTAATTAAATTAATTTGCCTTGCATCACTTAAAACGTGAGAAGTACCTACAGAATTTTAAGAACACTCTTCACAACTTTAACAAAACTTCTTTCCAGTCATCCTCTTGACTTCAATCCTATTTGCATTGTAAAAATAACAATCGATGACATTCAGAGAAGAATATTGAAATTTATGTAACTCTCGATATCTTTTAAGAGTTCATAAAAAAAAAAAATAAAAATAAAATAAAGAACAAAATTTGAAGAGTAACCCTTATCTATAATACTTACTTGTTGTTTAGGCCTTTCAAGAGTCTGTGAGCTTCCAGATCCTCCATGGGATGAAAGTCCAGAAACTGAGTTCATACTACCCAATCCTTTCATTGGAATTGACATATTCCTAACACTTTCTCGGATTATTTGACGAATCGTTTTTAGAAAAGCATTTCTAAAGTCAGCTGTGCTATTCGATAGCACATAGACCTTTTCGGAACGTCTCTGCAGCTGTGACCTAAGATGAATCAATTCCCATAGAAAGTGTGAATCCATATCCTTGGCAGACGATGCACGAACTTGTACTTCAGTGACCGGAATAAGGACTTGATAGCGTATAATTTCCACCTCGTTGGGGGCGTTTTTACTCGATACACCCTAGTTGAGTGAAAATAAATTTTTTGATCAAATTGTTTTCTGTTTTCTTTTTTTTTTTTCGAATCGCTCAAGAGTTTTATGAATAAGAGAATTTGATACTATTTAGTTATTATACTCACCATCAGTTTCTTTTTCTGACGTAGTCTTTCTTTACAGAGGAACACAACCGCTGATTTGAATACAAAGCACATGGCATGAAGTTCGAGTCCTTTCTTGATTTTACCCAAGAAATCCGAGATATTTAACCATTCGACCCCTCCATAGTATAAAAGGTCGCCTGAAATGAATAGAATTTTAAGATTGACTGAAAATTTTATGTAAATTTATATGCATATTTGGACTTTGAATGAAATCAGATGCCAGGACTGCATAAAACTGATTTGATTTGATTTAATTTAAATCAGAGCAGAACAAAGATCTAAGTGCAAACACAAGTCACCCCATTCCCACACCCAATGAATCCTTACCAATGTACTCACCTGGGCTGAGGTCGATTGGTTGTTTGCATGATTTCTGATGTTGTCTGAATAAATGATCAAATATAGCACCATATTCTTCGTGGATTCGTTGCATTTCGTTAATGTGTTCAGCTACTTTCTCCATACCTTTAAGGGCCTCTGTAATATGATGGATTGCATTTTTTATTATATTTATGAACTTTTTTTATTAAATTAATGTAACGGGCACTTACCAACTAAATGCAAATGTTCATCAGCACGAGGATCTGTTAAATTCCTCAATTGCTGTAGTAATAACGGATATTTCAATATCCTTTGTATTGGCTTAATTAGATAAGATTCAAGTGTGCTACTATGCTGCTGCTTTGGATTTCTAGCTGCAAGAAATTCTTGCAGAGCTTGATTGCCTTCATCTGATATAGGTGAAAAGAAAAATTATTGAAGTTAAGTCACAAAGTTACATTACAAACTTATTCTTAGTAACAAATTTTATTTATTTATTTAGGTCTCAATGGCCTTGCTTTACTGTCATGCTACATTTAAATTCAGAGGTACAAGTTTTATGGGTCTTTTCATTTTTTTTGATTTAAGGACTTTAGTGTCCTTCTTTGGAATATTTTTTTCAAATATAGATGGCCCAAACATATTGGATGACCATCATTCAGTTTAGCCTTTCTATCCCTTTTTTGTAACGCAGTAGTTAATAGTAAGGGTCGCTTTAAATATCACAGTCTTGCAGCAAAGAAGATTACAAAATTTTCAACTTGCTCATCAAGAAGGATTTTGTACACCTGCAAAATGTTAGGGCAACCTAATGATGTGGAATTTTCTCATAATATCTTCTGTGGCGAATGATTTAATTATTGAAGTGGCGGATAATTCAGTTCTAGAAGTTTGTGTTTAGGCTCGAACTGGCAATTAGAACAGGTCTCTTAATCTTCCCACAGTTTATTGTGTCCAGATATCCACTACAGTGTCGTCAGTCAGTTGGAACAATCTTAAAGAATTAAGGGTTGAACTCCAGCCGAAATGAGAATGATCTGTAGGCAAACCCATCACAGCTATCATATGAACTTTCATCCGTCTAGGCTCTACCATCATGACTAGATACTGGTGTCGCAGATTAAGTGAAATAACAAGAGCAGGAATTGATGAGAGCGTTTCTAATGTGGGAGGGGAAAGCAAAGGGAAAACAGTTGAAAAAGCAGGTATTTTATCATTATTATCATAGATGCCCATCATAATGATCAGCATTCAGCCGAATAGGTCTTGTAAATTAGCAACAGTTTTGAGGTGAAACTCTCCAGACTGATGCAAAACGGGATCTGACTAGTTACGAATTAGGCTACTGTTTTCGGTTAGAGAGCATCAATTCGTGGAAGGCCTTGTATTTTTAGAGAGAAAAGGAATATTCCAGTAATGAATTTTTGCTCTCTATTGTCTTCACGCATTTGGAACTAAGAGACAGGATGAAATATCTTGAAATTATTCAATTCAGGGTGACTGAGACATGTATGACTTTTACCATGCATTGGAGAGGCGTAGGAAAGAAGTGGAATCTAAAGCCATGAAACATATTTTGAATATATGTTAGGTTAGGTTAGGTAAAAGGGGTGCCACTCGAAGAAAAGCCTGCATCACTTAGACCTACAGTGGGTCCATTGTGCCCCTTGACCATATAACCTTGAAACCGCTCGAGATCCATCCTGCTTCAATTAGGAACCTCAGGATATATCTGAACTCTTTACTTTGTAGCTCCTTTAAATTGGAAAAGAAGTAGCTACCCAACAGAACTGGGCAAGTACCAAAGAAAAAGTACTTAAGTACAAGTACCGCATTTATGAAAAGTACTTGTAACTAAGTACTAAGTCTATAAAAGTACTGAGTACTTTTTGAAGTACTGAGTACTTTTTGAAGTACTTTTTAAAGCATTTTTCAGAATCGTACGTTGGCAGTAATATAATGAGGTCTGTGGAGTTCAGTTAATAGATATTAATATATAAATATATTTTGAAAACTATAATATGTGTACTAACCAGAGTGGCTACTATTTATAGTTTTTTATAGTTTTCACGCTGCAGGTAGAGTAAAACTTTCACCTCTCATTGCTACACTCATAAAAACTATTAGAGGTCTGCCCAAACACACCCATTATAGCCTCCAATAATGCATAACAATTCTATGAAAAAAATTTCCAGTAAATTTCTAAGAAAAAATTGAGGCTTTCCCTACATCAGGTCGAAGCATCGTTGATTTTATATTGGAGCGAGGCATTGCTTGCTTACCTTTGGTTATGTCCACTGACGAATATAATATGGAATCCTTACTTTTCTATTTTACGTGGGCACAATGGCTTGTGTCAAAAAGAGTTCGTGCGTCGGTGCCAACATTAAAAAAAAATCATTGGCGGGAAGTTAAAAAAGTGAGCACGCAGCTCGAAAAGTGATTTTAATAAAACATTTAGAATTTATTGTGCGTATCTAATGAATAAATTATTTTTGGTAAAACAGTTTTTATCAGTAATAACCCTAAATGATTAATTTAAAATCATGTATTTCGACGAATCCACTATTTTATTTGTTTTCAGTTCTCTCTCAGTTGGTACTTGGTACTTAGACCGAAAGAGTCAGCAATATAGAAGTGAGCTCACTTTCTGCAGTGTATTTCTATGAACATAGTCAGTCCATATTATACTATACATGTCAGTGGTTATGTCATCAAGTCAAGGCATCGTCGATTTTATATTCGAGTGAGACGTTACTGGTTTTTGTACTACTTGCCCAGTCTTGTTTGTATGCTATTAGTTTGTCTAAGGTACTGCCTTGACGCGTGAGTGCGGCACATGCTTTAACAGTTCTTTGTGTGCTTTAAAACTCATCAAAAAAAAGGAGTTGCGTTAGAGATTGTGTTTTCTTTTCTACGAAGAGTTAGATATTTGTAGACACTTAATAGACTCAAAAATACTTAAGTAAAAATCTTGGTACTTAAGTACAAAACTAAGTCTTAAGTATAAGTAAATAGACGCTAGTACTTATGTTCAAGTACTAAGTAGGGGCATTTCAATAGTATTGAGTAATAAGTCTTAAGTAACGAACATGTACTTTAAGTAGCACTTAAGTCTTTTTTACATAAGTATTGCCCAGCTGAGCTACCCAATAGCCTACCCCTGTTATTCATCAGAGTGGGACACTCTCAAAGTACGTGTTGGACAGATTCGATTTCCTTCAGGTCCTTGCACCTCCTGCAGAAATCGTTCGCGGCTATACCCAACCTTTTAGTATGGTCCCCTATGGCCCAGTGACCTATAATGAACCTTACTATATTCCTGGTATTTGTTCTACTGCCATTAAGGAGTTCTTTTGTCCTCTTCTGTTATGATGCAGGCCACAATTGCCTCGCAATACGGCAGGTTTCCCTGCTGGTCCACCGGAGGCTTGCCTCTTTTAAAGCTCCGATTGGGATCATCACATAACGAGCGCTGCGGGGCTATCCATTTCAGAGCTTTTTTTTTAACAACTCATCAATCATCTGGTTGGTTCGGATATTCTTGTGGTCAGGTACCCAATTACCACCTTGTGCCGCGTGGTTAATCCTCTCGGCTGGTCATGCATAGCTGCACCAATTAAGATAGACAGAGCAGATGACAATTCAATTTGAATATGTATTTGTAACATCGACAAAATATCCAGTGCAAAGTATGGGAAGTCAATGCAAACCTCGTGTTGCCCTTTTGCTATATATTTTGTCCCATCGAACATTTTCAGTGTTGCACTGCTGGAAAAAGTGCAATACTGGTGTTGCACTAAAGTTCCATGCATGGAAATCGACATAAACGTACGCAGCAAGCGTATACTAACAAGAGAAATGTCTTGAACAGCTGTTTAATACACCCTTATTCGCCAGCATGTACAAAACAAAGTGCTTGGTCATTGAGAAATGTAAATATTTTTCCTTCTCTTTAGTTTGAATTGAATGAACTTTTTTACAGATTTTTTCGTGCTTTTATTCACTTCAGCAAGTCTTGCATTACGTAAAATAAACTAAAAATGACACTTCATTATGCAAATTCAAAATATTATTTCGAATTTAAGCACTCATATTGCTCTAATTAGGTGTAGAATATCCATTTACAACACAATAAAATTTTTGTCGCAACTTCGGAAGCAGTTGACTAATTTGTCGTACTTTTAGGCGTGATTTTTGACGTTTGTTCACCGAAAATTCTTTATTGTTCATTTTGTGGTAGATAATAATGAAGACACAATATGAACTGTGTTAAATGAAAAAGTACGACAAAGTATGTCAAAATTCACGCCTAAATAGTACGAAATAAAATAAGTAAAAAACGAGTTTTCAAACAAAACTGAGGCCAAGCCTCATGAAAAAGTAGAAAATAAACTTTTCTTCACACATAGAGGTGGACTCAGATTTTTTGATTGGGACATTTCTCTTGAATATTCTTTCACTTCATGAATCAAATCACTTATTTTCTCTGACTGATCATACTGAAATATATCGGTGATTGTCAGCGAATAAGATCTGAGTCTGTGTGTGAAGAAAAGTTTATTTTCTACTTTTTCATTCGGCTTGGCCTCAGTTTTGTTTTGAAAACTCGTTTTTTACTTATTTTATTTTCTGCCTTTTTCACGTTAACTAAATTTTGATATTACGTGCTGCATGGAGATATTTTAAAACAATTTTATGACGGCTAAAAAGACAGTTTTACAAAAAATTTATTCGAGTATCAAATTGTTGAAGTACTGCAACGGTTTTCTGAAATTCAAATTATGTTTTAAACAGCGCTTTTTAGCTGTATTCCAACCTGATCCCATATAACATGAATTTTCCCGATTTTCCATGTTTTCCACAGACTTTTCCTATTACTATGAACTTTTTTTTAAAAATTTACATGAATTTTCCTCGATTTTTCATGCAAGTTTTCATGATTGTTGAAGAGAAAGTATTGATGCCAGTAGGACGGGAAAAAAATGATTCCGCATAGTTTATAAAACTTTTTTGTCGGAAAATTTTCGGGAAAAGTCGGTAAATTCCGGAATTTTTCGTAAAATTTGCCAGAAAAATTTGAAAATTCTGCATTTTTCCTGAAACGGATTTATCATAATCATATCGATGAAAATTTTTCCGATGTTTTTCCCGATTTTCCGGGTTTTCCATGGAGTTTTCCACAAAAGCACCTTAATGCAACTCATTTCGCTCTACAACTTCATCTTAGGTTGCAAAACGCTCAAACGCTTCCTTGGTCGGAAAAACTCCGGAAAAGCGTTTTACATGAATTTTCCTAGATTTCTTCTGCAAGTTTTCACCATTGTCGGAGGGATGCCAGTTGATAGGGAACTTGATTCTGCATAATTTAGAAAACTTTTTTACCGGAAAATTTTCCGGAAAATTCGGAAAATTCCGGAAATTTTTTTTCGGAAAAATCGGAAAACTCTGCATCTTTCCTGAAACGGATTTATCACTAATCAAATTTGTACCAAATTTTCAAATGATTTTTCCCGATTTTCCGGGTTTTCCATGGAAATTTCCGGTTCAAATTTTGATAGATTCAATTGTCACGCGGCATGAACCTCGCTGTGATGATGAAAAGTGGGTCTACGAGAGTGTCGAAAATAGTACAAAAGAAATATACAGACAGACAAATTCTTGTAGGAGTTAACGGGACGGGCTGGCCTCAAAAAGATCAGAATCATCCCCCTGATAAGTACTATTTTCTAGAAGATAGCTGTTTGAATTGTTGGAATAATATGATCGACATACAGCGTAAAATATCATGAAAAAATATCATAAAAAAGGAAAAAAACATAACTAGCCAGGACAGCTTTATCTTCAATGCTTCTTACTTATTTAGTGAATATTTATTATGAAAAAATATTAAAATGTGTAACAGAAATAAAGTGAATAATATTTTGAATTATAAAAAAAAAATAATATCAGCAATAAATGTATAGTTCCAGAAGAGTCTAGTGATTAAGTAAAAAATCAGAAAACTTCTTTATTGCATTTACTAAGAGCCCCAAGAGAAATACAAAATTAGCTGTTGCTTGCTGTTATTTTCATTTTAATTTTATTAGCAATAATCTAAAAAACTTTCCCGAGTTTTTCATGTTGCCGAAAAATTCAAAATAGCTTTTGAAGACAATTTAAGAGTAGAAAATTAAATAAAGCACGGAAATCTTTTTGAATTTTTGGGCACATAAACTAAAGAGTTTTCGAAATTCAATCTACTGCAAAGTTTTGAAAGTCGTTTTGAAATAAGAAAAGAACCAGTGCGAAATATTATTAAAAACTATTTACAAATAATTTATGTAAAATCGATACTTACTTGGATGCAGAACCTTCTGTGCCTTGCTATGACTGGCACAAAATGATGAGTACAGCTTGAAGTGGTTTACATAGTACAAGAACGCAGAGCCAATCGAGAAAAGGACATTCTGGAAATGACACAAAATTCAAAGTATTATATTTTCCTTACTAGAAAGCAGTAAAATCCATTGAGAAACGTATGGCAAAAAGCTTTTCGAACAAATTGAATATCCGGTGCAAGTGCCTGCAAAGTGCTACGAGCAGCTATGTATAAGCATTTGAAGGTTATCCACTTTCGTTCATCAAAAGCACTATCCTATCCACCTATATCCCTCCCCCCCCGTAAACCTTTAGAGTTTCGGAGTTTATTCAATTTTCTTCTGAAGGATTTTAAAGAGGATAGTTTTAAAAGTTGCATTTCAATTCTGGGTGCACAGAAATTAGAAATTCCCCATGAAGGAAGAGATATTGTTGCTGGTGGTAAGTTAATATCCTACTTTTACTCTACTACGAAAATTAATGTGCAACCTTGCACCACCTGCCATAATTCGAGCAGCAGGATTCCTACATCATCTCCTCCACTTCCTGATAACTACTCTGACAAACTTTCATTTTAACGCAACCAACGGGGGCAGGATGGAGTAAGTATCTTCATTAAAAGCTTTTTGCCATCATGTTACGTAGTGATGTAACAATTTCAAGTGTAAAATAAAAAATGAAAAGAAAAAAAAAATCACTTCAACGTCTTACAAAGAAATGAATAGAGAAATGAGAAAATAACTTCCTTACCTTGAACTGGCTGGGATGCTCAAATTTGTGGAAATCCGGTTCCAATTCAAGTGCCTCTTCCAGATTTTGTAGAAACTGTCGCTGGAATGTTACGATTTCTTGGATATTGCCGAAGAGGGCGGTGATTTCAGCGTTTGAAAGGAACGTTTCTCGTTTCAATGGCTCCAAATAGTGTTCCAATAGATTGTTCAAGTGCTGTAAATAAGAAATTTAAGAATGTAATGACACAATTGATACGAAGTGGAAGCTACTTAAGTGTTTCTTTGTTAAAGAAAAAAAAAAAAATCTTTCCATAATTTTTTCTTGTGTGTAAGAAAGAAGAAGGAAAATCGAAATGAATGGCGTTCTGTACTTAAAATTGCAAGACAAGATTTTTTTTTTTTATTGAAAATTTGGTGAACATTTTTGATAAAATTTCAAATTAAATTGTAGATTTTTGAACATCACCATTGTTTACTGCCTAATTCTAGTAAATTACTAAAGCTAAATTAAAATTCGGAAAATTACTTTCTTTAGGGCGTTTTCACATAGAAAGATGAAAACGAAAACTCTGAACCGAAAAACTCACATTTTAATCTTCCAACAGTGACTACTTCATTGAACATTGAAATATGTCTAGTACCTCTGTTCGAATAAAAAAAGGGGAAATATTAAATAGCGAGTATGGGGATATGACTATAAATAGCTATTTAAGCCTTCGAGTATAGGAGTGTGAGCACTCAAATTTCTTCTCAGGACCCAAGGAATTCGATTCTGTCTAAAATGTTCCAAAATGTACTAGATCAAACTTGAGCCCCCCAGGCTTCCCAGGCTTAGTTGACTAAAATGGGCAATTTCCTTTTCGACCTTTTAGCATAAGTTTAATTGGTAGTATTCACGGTTGGAAGATAGAAATGTGAGTCTTTCGGTTAAGCGTTTTCGTCCTTCGATGTGCAAACGGCCTTACTTCGCCTGTAGCCAGGACAGGATACTGAAAGGATCAAAATGACAATATTTTTGTTATTTATCTTGCCACACTCAATTTTTCGGTAAATAAAAGAACTGTCCTATGGGGCCGGATTCTGTAGCACGGAGAGTTGGGGAGTTTGAGAGATGAGAATTTTCACTTTCTCCAGTTAAAACTCCCCAACTCTTCATTCGCGATTCTCTAACATACTTGCGCAGTTAGGGAAAACGTGAGAAGTGTCGTAATATTGAAGGATAGCTAACTCTGTTTGGGAGGCCTGAAGAGCATTGTGGCTTTTTTGTACGGATTTAGGGGCTAGAGTACAAAAATATAGGTGACAAATTTCTGGGTAGGGGATTTTGGGATAGGGGGGGGGGAATCGTACCACCCCTCGTTGGGAGTTGTCCAAAATAAGTCGTCTTTGGTCTCGAGGAGTGGTGTAGTTGGTTTTTGATAATTTTAACCACTGTAAGACGGATTTTTGCACATGGGTCATATACACCCCAATTCCTATATTTTGGGTATATTTCTTCCGTTCATTGTTCACATCCATTAATACTCTGCTGTGAAAATTTTTCTCATGGATAGTGAATTTCCACGACTTACTAATTCTTCATACTTGCAAATACGTCCATTTTTGTACCGAAAAACGGCCATTTTTACTTCTTAAGAAGGACTGATTCACTTCTTTTGCAGTTATCTCCAAAACCATTTATCGGGCTCAAAAACTAATTACATTATCTACTTAGGGGACACTACTAAAACAGCCCGGAGTTTTGTCGAGTGGAATAGAGAGTTTGGTAATTCTTAATAAAAAATTGCCGAGTTACAGAATTCCTAGTGGAGAGTTAGGTGTCAAAAAGAAATCTCATCTCCACAAATCTCTCTCCGTGTTAGTGAATCCGGCCCCTGGAGTACAATGGAGACATTGCCACATTTCTCCTGATTCACAGAAACATTATTAAGTTTGATGATAGATGTCATGTCACACAGATCGGCAACCTCTTATAGTTAGGTGAAATGGTTTTTATAACCCAGATGATGAAATCATAACTACATATGTAAGTTTGTCATCCTATCTGTAGCGTATAGAAATAATGATGGTAGAGCAAGATTGAATGGATAGCCACGCATAATATTAAAAGTTATTTTGATGATTATTTCATGTCCGTCTGTCTGTATGTCTGTCTGTCTGTATGTATGTCCGTCTGTCTGTATGTCAGTCTGTCTGTCTGTCTGTTTGTCTGTCTGTCCGTCTGTTTGTCTGTCTGTTTGTCCCTCCGCACGATAATTCGAGAACATATTCTCGCGTTAGCTGAAATTTTTCACATGGCGTTTTTAAAAAAATTACAGATTTAAGCTCTAAGAGAAGACAAATAGGGTAACTCCTTCGTAGGGTTGCCATACCAAAAATTTATTTTTTCACTATATAGTTTGTCACTAACTGAGAGCGCGTCTCACGTAGAAAGCTGAAATTTTGTACAAAGTGTTTTCATAAAATTAGTAAATTTCAAAAATGGACTAAATCGGGTATCTCTTTCCTGGTGTTGCCATCCGTTTATGTATACTATGAAAATGACCAATCCTAAATGGTTTTATTGTATTGAAAAGTTCTGAACTGTTCTATGTAGAAATAAATGCGAAAAACCACTGTAAATAACAATCAAACTCGCACAGAGTGGTGATTATATTAAATTAAATACCGGCGCATTCATGTAGGGTACCTATCGTACGAATTTGTCTTAGGCCAATGCTGCATGTCTTTCTCCTTTTGAATGAATCTGTGATGAATCGGCAGGGCAATGTCATAATTTAGTTTTGTGCACATAGAAAAAAAAACCGAAACAGAGACGTTTTAAGAGATTTCTTTTATTGGACAAAAGTAAGTAAAAATTTGTATAAACTGAAACAAAGCCATTTTCCAACAAAGAGGAAATAACCTCAAGAATCTATACAAACAAAACATAAAGAACACATTCACGAATTCAAATAAAAATTATTCTGTTTGAATTGGTGAAAAACTCAGGAGCATTCAGAATCAATCGGAATCCAAAAAAAGTGACCGACAGATTAAAACTAAATCGTTCAACCTAAAAAAAAAACGAAATGGATTGAAACAGACTCATTCTGAATGAGAAAAGGAACGTAGAACAACTCTAGCTTTTTTACTTGCATTTAATAAGAAGATTGTAAGATTATATAAAATAAGTAAAGCCACCGTAGAATAGGTAGTGTTATTAATTATTGGGTTATCTTTGCTTTTAGCAGAGGACGCATTTACAGGAGGAGTGAGCGGGAGGATATAGTACAAACCTGATACAGCGGTGAGTTGCTTATGCCGCCTATGATTCTCGACAGATTAGGGGAGATTGATGAAGAAGGTGGTTAAAACGGCATAATAGTGATGCTAGCTATATGTTTATTACCCTGTTCACATGAAATGGACTGAAGTGGAATAGCGTAGGAGTGAGATATTTCGCCATGTGAACACTAACCGGACTGGAATTATCTACAACGGCTGAATTATCGACATACTTGAGTGGATCGAAGTGTATTGGCATTTGGATATTTTTTGGTATATTTTCATCCTTCGATTCGAACTTCTTCGGGCTTTCATACAGTATTTTAGAAATTATAAAAATACACGTCTTTCCATTATCCGCCTTTCAATATCTACAATAATAACTTCAAACGAGAGCTGACTTTTATAATTAAGAACTTTCAATCAGGGTTGCCACCATTGAATGAAATTATAGTGGTAGATCTAACGTTTAGAGGGACATAGATTTCCTGATAGGGTGGTAGAATTAAAAAAAAAATTGTTTGTACCTCTATACCTTTCAGCTAAGTGAATAAGTAAATGCATAACAATTTTTATTCAGAAAAAATGCCAGATTTTTATTTATTATTAATACTTTTCTTCCTTCAGTGGGAAAGAACAGTATAATGAATTTTTCGTTATTACTAATAACTTTCTTCCTGCAATGGAAAATCATAAAAGATTATATATTCCATTATTACTAAACTCAAAGATCATTTGATATTGCAGATCCAATAAAATTTCTTATTTCACATATTTTCCAGTTATGAACTTAAAGTTTGCAAAATATTTAATAATATTTGCGAAGGGCTCAACAATATTACTGGTGGAGTTGCTTATTAACTGTTTCGCATACATAATGCTTTCCACGGTTTCAACATTTAAGCGATTTCTTTTTTTGCTCTTTAGAATATTCATAATTAAAAATACACGTTCAGGAGCTTCAGACTAGCTATAATATATAAAATCCGCCAATTCTTTAAACAGCAGTGCTCCTAAAACGTCTATTTTTGTGGCTATATTTCTCCTAAATTTAACAACATTTCCATTATATATAGAATTCAATTTATCTTTGAATAATACCATCAATGATCTCCATTGTGAAGTTAATACTTCTGTAGGGGGTTTATTAAAAGCTTCGACAATGGAACAACGGTGGATAGATTTCCGCTTTGAATTATTTTCGTGATCACATATTGCAACAATTGTACTTTTTTATCAGGAAAATCTAATCTGTTTTTTTTTTAATTCATCGCATAACTTTATGTAGTAATCAAGTAAGTCATTTTTTAAATTAAAAATTTCATGTTCTCGAAGGTTTTGCTTCTCATGCTCTTCTACTCCAAACCAAAAACATTTGTAACCAGTCTAAATAGTACTCCTTATTTTTATAATCCAAATCAAGACAAATATGCTTTATGAATTAGCCCTTGAAAAATAAAATCAGCATTTGTATCAACTTATTTTCGAAATCTAATTATAAAAAATAATGCTTGAGTGGTGTCCACTGCTCAATAGCAAGATTAACAACTTCCTTATAGGAAAGCCATCGTCATTTGGACAAATATAAAATTTCTGGTTTTTAACGCGGTTTTTCAACTACTATATTTATCAAAAATACTCTTCATCAGCATCAATTTTTCATATGGGATTTAAGCTTTAAAATGACCTATTACACTCTGTACCGAAAATGTAAACCTTTCTGCCTTTTTTGCCCCTCTTTTTTTTAAGTATACAGTGACTCGCAAAACTATTCATAAAAATGAAAATTTCCACGTTTTTTTATGTACAAGCAAAACAACTGGGTTTTCAAAAAACTGTACCACTCACATATTCTTGGAAATCATGTAATTCGATATTTCATGGTAATTTTGTACGAATAGTGTTGGAAAGAGTTTATTTTTTTTGCAGTTGTTTTGTGGCAGTGGCGTGAACAGTTTTGCGTGCTTGACGAAATATTTTAAATAAAAGAAAAAAATAATAAGTTTTAGTTCATATTTCGGTGAGTTAGTAAATTATTATGTTTTAACAAGAAATCTAATAGAAATGAAAACTAACCTAAAGTAAAAATGCCAAAGCTATCCACAAGAACGTGAAGGCAGCAATTGTTGGTGATCTTCAAAAGAAGTACTCAGTTCGAAAAATTGCTGAAAAGTACTCTGTGTCAATAGGATTCGTAAGCAAAATAAGGAAAACGGTAGAAGATTTTCTCGAAACGAACGCTGGTGGGCGACCAAGTAAGCTATCTCCGGAGAGAGAAAGCGTTGTATAAAAAGATTGATTATGACTGAAGCGGTAGATACAGCTGTACAAGCCAACGAGGTAATCCGAACCAATTTAAATGTTACAGTTTCCAATGATACTGTTCGAAGATGCCTTAAATCAAATTTTAAAGCAAAAGCAAAGGTAAAAAAACCACTTTTAACCGACAGCCATAAAAAGGCGAGGCTTAAATTTACCAGAAAATACAAAAACTGGGACGCCAGAACAATGGAAGTTGGTTACATGGTCTGACGAGTCAAAAATAAACAGGTTATGTTCAGATGGGCGACACTGGACGTGGGTCAACAAGTCCGTTGGCTTACAAGAACGTAATGTTTAGAAAACCCTCAAATTTGGAGGTGGCTCATTAATGGTTTGGGAATGTTTCAAAGGTAACCAAGTTGATATTTTGAGACGTATAAGCGGAATTATGCGGGCAACTGACTATATAAATATCTTAAAGGACTCATATCTACCAAGTCTTAATAGATTTGGCTGCGAACCTGGAGAAAGGTTATTTATGCAAGACAACGATCCAAAACACACTGCTCGCATAACGGCCAAATGGCTTCAAGATCATAATATTGAGACTCTGAAATGGCCGCCACAATCGCCAGATCTCAATCCTATAGAGAATGTGTGGGGTTATTTGAAAAGAAGAGTAGTAGCAAGCAACAATGTTCCAAAAGACTGCGAAGAACTTTGGGTACGCGCTTAACAAGCGTGGAATGAGATTGATCCACAATATTTGGAAAACCTGTTAGGAAGTATGCCTAAAAGAGTGAAGGCTGTAATTAGTGCCAAAGGCGGGGCACATTAAATATTAAATAAATAAAATAAAAATGGGACTATTTAATTAGTCACAGGATAGATGCAAAAGTGTTCACAAAACAATTTTTTTAATTTTAATTTTAGAAAACAGGATTGCTATTATTTTTAAGTTTTGGTTCTCTAAAATGTAATCTATTTTCTGAAGAAATTTTATTTTGTAAAAAACTTTTAATTTGTTATGAATAAATATTTAGATATTCCCAAAAATCAATTTCAATAACTTTTTATGAACAGTTTTGCGAGTCACTCCATCGACTGGCTCAAAGTGCTCATTCTCAATAGATAATTGCCTACTTTCTGGCATATATTGAATTTTTTCGCTGGGTATGCTGGAAGAAAAAACTAGAAAAAACGCAGAAAAGACTATGTTTTAGGTACAGAGTGTGTTTAAAGGCTCATTTTAAAGGGAAACTTTGAACTTTTTAAATCCCATATGAAAAATTGGTGTTGATGACGTGTTGTTTAACAAATATAGTAGTTAAAAAACCGAGTTAAAAATTTGAAATTTTGAATTTGTTGAACTAGAACTTCAATAGGCAGAAGAGGAGGGTTAAAGTCTGTACACCATTGGCAAGGTCCAACAGTTATCAATCTACGAAATTTTAAATCATCATCACAGGGTGTAACGTTAAGAAGTTACACGGTGATATATAAAAACATTCCTAAATATTTTTAAATCTTATTATCTTGAAGCCCGTAAGGATTTTCTCCATCTCTCATACAATTTTTTGCTTGTCAAAGCGTGGCCTATCCATAGCCTTCAGATACAAAACCACATACCTTTTTTCTAAAACCTCGATTTGCGTCGTTTCGATTTGCGTCGTTTTCGAAGTTGCGCCGTTCTTGAATTTTCGTGATTTCAGAGTTGCGTCGTTAAAATTTTTATTTGCGTCGTAAAATTTTTTATTTGCGTTGCTTAAATTTTATATAAAGGGGATTTCCCATTTAATTCTGTAGTTCAATCTTTATGTATACAAGCTTATAATCCACAGTAAGTTTTTTCATAATTTGCAATATTACATAAAATTACATAGTCTTCTATCTCTTGAGTAAATTAAAAGTGTTGGTTTTGGTTAAAGAAATTAAAAGTGTTGTTTAAAAAATAAATTAGAGGCCATAAAAAATGAGTCAAAAGCGCAAACAAATTAGTTTGGAACTGAAATTAGAAGTGTTAAAACGTTTTAAATCTCGGGAAAAGGCTGTTGAAATTTCCAGAGATTTTAGTTTAGCTCCTACAACAGTGAGAACAATTTGTAATAGAGATGCTGAGCAAATAAGAGAGTTTGCTAAAGCCACTACATCATTGCAATCAAAACAAACCAGTACCAACGTAAGAAGTTCCATTATGGTAAAAATGGAGTCCCTCCTTAGTATTTGTATAGAGAATCAAAATCAGCGCCGGATGCCACTGAGCAAAATGGTGATTCAAAACAAAGCGTTAAGTATTTTTAACGATATTCAAAAGGATTCGCCATCATCTAGCGGAAAAAAATCAGAAAAATTCGAAGCCAGTCAAGGTTGGTTCGAACGTTTCAAAAGTAGAGCAAAACTGCATAATGTTGCTTTGAAAGGAGAATCTGCCAGTGCAGATATTGCAGCTGCAAATAAATTTAAAATAGAAATAAAAGCGATTATTGAAGAAGGTGGTTATTCTTCGAAGCAAGTACTAAATGTCGACGAAACTGGCCTTTATTGGAAACGGCTACCAGGGAGAACGTTCATTTCCAAAACTGAAAAATCTTGCCCTGGATATAAAGTAAGTAAAGATCGGCTTACACTTCTTCTAGGAGGAAATGCAGAAGGTGACTTCAAATTTAAGCCTTTTCTGAAAATCCAAGGGCTTTTAAACATGTGGATAAAAGTGCTCTTCCGCTTTATTGGCGTTCGAATACGGATGACTGCAGCTCTATTTAACGATTGGGCAGAAAATTGCGCTGTCCCCGAGTTGAAAACTTATTGTCGTACTCAAAATATTGATTTTAAAATGTTGATATTGGTAGACAATGCTCCATCACACCCAATTTATCTAGACAATATTTCAGAAAATGTGAAATTTGTTTTTATACCACCAAACACGACATGCATCATACAACCGATGGATCAAGGTGTCATATCAAATTTTAAATGTTATTATCTACGACGAACGTTTAGCCAGCTTATTGCATCAACTGATGGGGATGATATGCCCTCCATGAAACAGTTTTGGAAAAATTATAATATCTTGATGGCTATCGAAAATATAAACCATTCATGGATGGAAGTAAAAAAAAAACATGTATGAAACCAGATCTAAACCGTATCTAAAGATTTAGAAGTTGATATTGTACCAACCGTTCGTAGAGAACTTGCTCAATTAGCTAGAGAAGCAAACTTTGAAGGCATGGAGGAAGATGATATAAATGAGATATTGATATCACACGATGAAGAGCTTAATAATGAAGATTTGATTTCTATAAATGTTGAACGTTCTTTGGTGGACGATATTGATATACCTGATGTGGTTCCAGAAGGAAAACAGTTAACGGCTGGTTGTATTTCGAAAGCGATGCAACTTATTTCACAGGTAATGGACATTTTTGTAGATAATGACCCTGACGAAAATCGAAGTTTAAAAGTGACAAGATCTATAGATAACGCTATCAATTGCTACAAAGAAATTTATCATGAAAAAAAAGCGGCAAAAGTGCAACAAACTTTGGACAACTTTTTAAATAAGTCAGTACGAGAACCAAATCAGTCTACAGAAATAGTAATCGATTTAGAATCGTCAAGTTCATCGAATTAGAATTAAAAAAATAATAACTTATAAATTATAATTCCTGTGCAATGTAAAGGATTTTTTACTTTTTTTTTTATTTAATGAATTTTTCTGTTATTTTAATGAATTAATATAATATTCAATGAATTTATGTATGCATTATATTTTATTTATGTTGGTTTATGTATTATGTACATATGACTGAAATAAAAATAGTTTTTGATGCAAGGAAATGTTTTATTTTAGTACTAATTAACAAAATATTTATGTATAGGAAAATTAATTTCGATTTGCGTCGTCTTTTTTGGGTCCCAATTAACGACGCAGATCGAGCTTTTAGTGTTGTTATAAATGTATATTTGTAAAATTTTCTTGATTTTTTACTCCTTAATTCCGTTGAGATCCCAAGTTAAAATTTTAATATATTTTAGTGGATAAAATAAGGTATAAAATAGAAAAAAATTGAACAAAATCAAAAGAATGTCTTACAGGATATTCAAGAATAAACGATAAAATCCTTATCCTTGATGTCCCTTCTCACGTATATTTTTGAAGTACTATCTTTCGAATGTACTACATTTTACTGTCCTACCATAAATAGAAAAATATATATGAATTTTTAAAGAAGTCCAGGACAGGATTTTTGAGAAATTTTGAAAATGCCATAACTCGGGAAATACGCACTGTAGAAGGAAAATTTTTAATTTTAATTTTTCACAAACCCACCAAGTAAAAAAAAAAATTGGTGATGGTTATGTCAGACATTTCGTGTATTTGGTCGATTTATTATGAAATGACGCTGATGTTGATTCGCTGTGGTGATCACATTCACATCGTATACCAAAATTAACAGCGGGGAAAGATGTCCTTTGCAATTTCACTATACAATTTAAGAAATAAACACCGACACAGACATTCCCCCCCGATGCACACAATCATATAAAATAAAATACGCAGTAGCAAAACCCTCGAGAATACTTCACAAGCCATGAAACAGCTCCCTCCCTACCACATGCGAGGCCTAACGGAGTCCTTACATTCTAAAATACAGGGTTTTCCAATAAGAGGTGTTATTTTGATATTCAAAGAAAAATGCAATTTTTTGAGATAAATGATCGGATCTTTATTTCATTATAAAGAGGAAGGTATGCCGTTAACAATGTAAAATAACATCAGCCAAATCACCACCACGACCACGCCTACAGGACCATATCCTTTTCATGAAATTTTCCATAACCAAATCGCAAAGTGGCTGCCCTATGTCCTCGATAACCTCACAAATTCCATCTTTGAGGTCTTGAATCGACGCTGGGTTGTTGGCGTAGACCTTCTCTTTCACGTGGCCCCAAAGGAAGAAGTCGCAAGGTGTTAAGTCACAAGATATCGGTGGCCAATTGTGATCACCTCTTCGAGAGATACCACGGTCCGGAAACTTTTCCCGTAAAAGATCAATGGGTTCGTTGCTTGTATGGCACGTAGCGCCGTCTTGTTGAAAGTAAACGTTGTCCAGATCAATACCATCCAATTCCGGCCATAAAAAATCATTAATCATCTGTCGATAGCGCAATCCATTCACCGTAACTGTTGCTCCAGCCTAATTTTCGAAAAAGTAAGGTCCAATGACCTCGCGGGACCATAAACCGCACCAAACAGTCACACGTTGAGGATAGAGAGGCTTTTCAACAATAACTCTTGGGTTTTCCGAGCCCCAGATGCGACAATTTTGCTTGTTGATGCGGCTATCGAGGTGGAAATGGGCCTCATCACTCAAGATGGCTTTTCGATGGAATTCCGGATCATTTTCATGCATTTCAAGGACCCAATCAGCAAAGACTCGACGTTGTTGATGATCGGCCGGCTTGAGTTCTTGTGTTAACTGAACTTTATAAGCCTTAAGACCCAAATCTTTATGCAAAATACGGTGTAATGACGTTTGTGGAATGCCTAATTCCAAAGAACGACGAGGAATGGACAAACCTGGGTTTTCTTCAACACTTTCGGCTACAGCAGCAATATTCTCGGCTGTTCTTGAGCGATGTGCACGGGTTTTATTCTTCACATCACTAGCTTGTCCCGACTGCTCGAATTTTTCTACCAATTTCTGTATTGCGGTCCGCCAAGGTGCTTCACGACGACCCAAAAATGTTCTAGTTTTACGAACCGTCTCTGCCACCTTTTCACCATTCTTATAGTGAATTTTAATAATTTCAATGCGTTGTTGAATCGTGTATCGTTTCTTTTTTATTAATGGTGTAGTTTCTACTTGTCAAATTTAAAAAAATGACAGCTCCAAAAGTGACACCTACCGAAATATCGGGCTATATAAAATAACACCTCTTATTGGAAGACCCTTTATTTGCAGTGTTCTTATGTAAAACTGACAAAAGTTTGATTTGAATAGCTCCTCCGCCCTAAACTACTATTCATACAGAAAAATGGTGTTCTGATAATCTTAAGCATGATTTCTTATCTTCCGAACCGTAAAAAATTTTTCATACCTTTCCTAACAAAATTATTTAAAAAAATTAATCTTAACCAAATTACTACGATTTCTCAAAAAAGAAATTCTCAGCTGAATAATCATTGTAATGTCGCTGTGCCGTCATTGCATGCCGTGGGCTGATGATATCGAATGTAGCTGCCTACAGATTCGGACTCCGGCTTTGTAGTCAAAACTATTTTATTATTTTGTTAAGTAATGTATATAGGAAGTGTAGCCTTTGGGAAGATAAGGAATCAAGCTGTAAATTACTAGAAGACTATTTTCCTGTATGGATAGTAGTTTAGGCTCTGTGGCATACATAAAGCCAATGTTTAGCACTTTTCCATAAGTATCAATATAGAACATTTTAGAAAACGGACTCCGAACGCACACATATAGATTTCTGTTTCATTGCTTGGGAAGTATTCTCGAGGGTTTTGTCAGTACGCAAAGCAAAGCAACACCATCAATATCAATCACCGTTCACCGGCCAGCAATATAAAAGACAAAACATTAAACATGTTCAAGTACAATGTAGTTGCGTTACCACCCCGTCGCGTCGTTGTGAGCGCCACGACAATTGTCAAATGAAATGAAATCAACTCACCTTCTTCTTTAGATAATTTCGCAAATTACTAAACCTGTTCATAAAAAGCTAACTAATTCTGAATTGTGAAATTCTTTGTGGCAGTAATGGCAAATAGTCATAGATTTTCAAATTTTTTTGGCACTAATGACAAATAGTCATAGATTTTCCAACAAGGGTCATATAGTGGTAGATCTATGACTATAGTCATAAAGTGGCAACCCTGCTTTCAATAGAAACATGTCTCTCTAGCGGATTTAATCCAGTTCATCGCATGTGAATACTTCGTACAATGCGAATTAGGACTATTCCAGTCCAGTCCAGTCTGTTTCATGTAAACGGGGTAAATGACTTAGAATTATGGATTGAAAAAGGATCTTTTAGATCTATCCAGTCATAGATGAGCTATATTTGTCTCCACTACCTTACATAGATTATTCAAAGCAATTAAATAATTTGAGTATATTTTTTAGTTACTCAATGAGAGATGACGTTCACGATTCAATGCCATTCAGAGAATTCAAATTACAGAGAGGGTATTAAGTTAAGACCAGTTCGACTGGTGAAACTTCTTATTTTCTCAATAACTTAAAGTGACATCATTCCAGCAGCCCACATGCTTTTTTTCCCATAATCAATATGTCTTCTCTGTTGATTAACCTCTTCCATAAAATCAATCATCAAAGCTAAATTGACAATAAATACCAATTTATGCTTGTAGCACTTTAAAACAAATCTCAATACTTGTTGTAGTTTAATGGTAATTTATTGACTGCATAATTTTCACTATTTATGATAAAATCTTCTTTCGAAAGCGACACCAATAATCTACTGCAATCAAAAGATTTTAAGACCGGTCGGATTCGGGATGAAACAATTTAAGCCAACCATTCTGTTCATTTTCACATGAATCCTTTTTAGGCACATCATTTTGGGCATGGTATCCTAACCAATCACAATGTCATACACAATAGAAATGAGAATTAAGGGTCTCCACTAAAATGTTTAGAGAAATTGGAGTTTTAGGTATGCTATGCAAAATAAATCGACAAATCAAGCGTAAACTAAACTAAAATATACAGCAAATGGCCGGATGGTTTTATCTCAAATGCTCTTCAACAACTGAGTGATTTGCAGATTTTCTTGAGAAACAAGTAGCCTTGTTTAGAATGAACGAGTGCCTTAATGTTTTGCATTTGTATATTTGTATAAGTATAGCCAGGATATTTTCGTGAAATATGCATATACGGATGTGAAACGGACTAGTGCAAACTAAAAACAAATTGTGGCTATTAAAATTGGATTCAAGCGGAAGAGTAAGCACATTTGAGAGTTGTTACTCCCGGAAAGTGCTTCGTGTGTTATATTGTACACTATACATACACATATACAAACATATAATAAATCCAACAATTTCAAGGAGGAAATAATAATGCAACCTGTTTCTTAAAAAAAAAAGGAAAAACAGAAAAATAAAACGAAACGAAAGTAGAAGTGCTCACATAATAATCTTCGTAGACTTGCCAGGTGTTTCAAGCTGCACTCTACATTCCTCGTAACAATTTCAACTACAACGTTAGTTGCTGTTTTCTCAAGCTAAAAAAAAAAAAAACAAAAAAAAAAAACTATCATCAAGAGGTAAGAACAATTCCTTTCCGGCGCAATTTTCTATTTTTCCTGTGCCCTAGTTAAGAACAAGTATAAATGCCTTAAAATGAAACTATAGTTTTGCTCCTTCTTCTTTCACTTCGCTCGAAAACTACGCTTTATTAAAAGTTTTAATAATAGTAAACGAGATACTAAGGACTACCTCACCCTCTATCCACCATAAATAGTTCTTTATTCAGACCTCTGTTATCCAGTGGAGGGTAGGATTCTTGCAAAATTAAAAATGGATTGTTTATTTAGACACTTTTAATTAAGGAAGCGAGGCACGGCTTTTCATGGTAAAGCGAATATTTTTCACAATGTAGGAATTCTGGGAAATTATAGGAAATTTTTTTTTCTTTAACTGAGGCCCTTTTTCTTGGGAAAAAAATTTGGAATCTTAATTAGCTTTTCTTTTGATCATTACTGAAATGATGTTGTTTTGACGTTGAAATCAACAGAGGTATTCTCGTTATAATTTAACCTTAAATCATTGTATATAGCAAGGTAGATTGCAAGCAAAGTTCAATCATGACCGCCTCAAGAAAAATGGAGAAAATTATTTCATGTTTTTCAGTTTTAAGCCTACTTATATATATGTATATAGGGATGGGTATTTATGTGGCAAACGTAAACAGCATTACAATAATAATAAAAGACGTAAAAAGCGTAAACAGTGTACATATCTAGCGTAAAATAACAGAAAAATTATATAAGAAGCTGTTTACAAGTAAGTTTCATCTTAAAGCGCACACCTCTAGGGTACAGGAGTACACACTTATTTTCTATATAACAAAGTCATTCTGAGCGGTCAATATGGCAAGGAATATCATAAGTTTATTTATTCAGTGTAGTTGTAGATGGTCCTTGATGAATCTCACCACATTGAACTTTTTATGTGAAAACAAAAAAAAAAAAAATCATCTTGCCATAGCTAGTTTTACATATATAGAGTAGGAGCTCGAGGAACTTGAGTTTGCAAAATGTGAGGACCGCATTCTGCCAATTGATACAAGTTCAGAAAAGGGGCGAATTAAGGACTCTTGCAAAGTTGGCTTTGTCATTTGTCGTAGGTACAGGTTACTAGTTCTCTCTTCATAGCCAAATAAATTTTATAGTAATCAATAGTCTGAAGATGAGTTTGATTGGCATTTATCCATAAATATGTTCTCAACGTAACTCTTAACAAAAATGTAAACTGTCATTAAACTTAAGTCAAAGCCGATTTTTTTGTGAAAACAATTTAAATCTAAGTTCATCTGCAGCATTGAGTTTATACAAGGTGTCTCAAAAGAAAGTTTATATTTGATTTATCAATTTAAAAGAAAGGTTGACGTCTGTCGATAAAATCTTTATTAATTATTAAAATACACAGCCTAGGAATTTACTTTTTAAAAATAACGTCATTTAAATGTAAACTATTACGCTGACGGCACTCATTTAAACGAACAGCGAAATTTCCCATGACGGCTCGGCATGTAGACTCCGTGATGGCTCCCATTTCATAACGGATATTTTCACTCAACTGCGCCAGAGTAGTCGGATTATTGATGTACACTTTTGATTTGAGATATCCCCATAAAAAAAAGTCCATAGGGCTCAAATATCAGGACTGCGTGGGGGCCAATTTATGTCACCTATCCTGGAGATCAATTTGCTGGGGAAAATTTCACGAACTCGTGGCAGAGACGTATTGGACGTATGTGACGTGGCTTCGTCCTGCTGAAACCATGTTCTTCGGTGATAACCAGGAAAGTTTTGCAGTTGAGGTACCAAGAAGTCGTCTAGCATCTTCACATAACGTTCTGAATTGACTGTAACTGTCCGTCCCCTTTCGTCTTCAAAAAAGTACGGGCCGATTATTCCTCTCGCCGACATCGCAGCCCATACAGTTACTTTAGGGGAATGTAGGGGTTTCTGGTGTTTGCGTTTCGGATTAGTTGCACTCCAGTAATGGCAATTCTGCTTGTTCACATTGTTAAATGTTGAAAAGCGCTCAGTAACTTGGTTAACGAATTGAAGCCTATGACTGCTATCCTGGGGCTTTAATTCTTGCACCAATTGGATTTTGTAGGGGTGCTGTTTTAGTTCTTTACGTAAAATATGGTGTACTGATGATCTATGCAAATTTAAAGCACTTGCGCGTTTACGAATGGAAAGGTTGGGATCGTCACGAACAGACTGATATACGCTCTCCACGAACTCGTCTGTTCTTGATGACCTTGGTCGTCCAGATTTCGGTTTTTCCAGTGTTGAACCAGTCTCCTCAAACCTATTGACCCATTTTCGAATGAGGGGAACACTTGGCGCATCATTCAAGTTATGCAAACCACGATGGCTGCAAAATTTTCTCCGTGCTTTAGTCGCCGAATTATCGGTTTTGTAAAAGTTTTGTAAAATTCTCGCACAAAGCGCGCGCGGTCCGCTCCCGAAAAACACTCCGTACTGACTAAATTCCTAGAAACCAGGCAATCGATTGACATACCTCCCGCGCGCCTCAGATGTGTTGCGTTTACACAGTATGTTAATCGATTATAAACTTTCTTTTGAGACACCTTGTATATAAATAGATGTGGCCAAACTGGAATAAAATGTTGGACGGCTTTCATGTTAGGTGGCGCTACCATCGTAAATAGTGGTTGTAGTCACAAATAGCAGTACTTCTAGCCGCAAACCGGCGATTGGATTTGGATTAGAATAATTTTTGAGTGACTCGTCGTACTCATGGAATACAGAGTTGCGGGAAAATAAAGATAAAACGCACTGACTGTGTGCACATGGGCACAATGTGTGTATTTTCACTTTGGATAGCGTTATGCAGTCGAATTTGTATATCTGTCGGTGGAAATTTATGGGTACGAATATATATGTTTTGGACAATCTTTTTTGGATTTGTATCCGCTATGCGCTTTAGTCGATTATTCATATTTTCTGATATAATTTAAGGAAACACTTCTGTCGTGGCATTTGACAGACGATAATAGTTACAGGTACATTATTTCTCGTCTACAGCAGACTGAAATTCATTGAAAATAATTTCAATGAATTTCTAAAATGCATTTAGAATGCAGAGAAATCGAACTAGGCAATCAAAAATAACCACACTGATGAGATCTCTCTGATCACTGTATACTTTCAAGTGAATCTTCTTAGTAGGAATCTGTGACATAATTATACGCGAAATTAATTGAAAAACGTGCAGTGTATGCAACGAGTATATTTCTATGGACTTTTCACTGAAATAACGTTCGATATATATTTGGCAATACTTTCATATGATGTTCATCGGTCCAATTTAGAATACATTCAAGAATTATAGAAATCGTACTCGACCACTTTATATTGCACATGTGTGGGTCTAAACAGATTTTATAATTTCGATAAAACAATTTAATTCATCTTCTGAGGAAAATGCAGTAAGCTAACCTATTTTCCAACTACTTGATACTTGATAATTCATGGGTAGATTTTCCTATTTAGGAATTGAACACGTTTTATACAGCACATTATGGAATAAACGTGATGAATAAGTGATTCAAGGAATTCATATCCTTTTATGGGATAAATATGTATATACCGGGAAAAGTCATAGGTATTATGAAGAAGAATAAAAAAAATAAATCAAAAACATATAAGGGGTATTCACTCTTTAATGTATCAGTGTAACCGATGTGAATATACAACAAGAATTTACAACAAAGAGTGAACACACTCTTTAGCCTTTAGCTTACTGTTCGAAATGTAATTATGGGAACAGGGTGATAAAATGGGACCGTAGGAGCTCTCCCCGGCCCCGGAAAAATTGAGAAAATCCCCAAAATTCCTAGGATTCATAGTTATCCTAGAAAGAAAGAATTGTGAAGATCCGGTTAAAAATAGCTGAGATTAAAACTAAAGTATCTCAACTATTTATGCAAAGGACGGCTTAAATTAAGGAAATGCCGGTTTTTCATAGAATTTTTTAACCGTTTGGGTTGTTTCCCAAGTTGTTATTTCTACTATTACTACTTAATTATACACTATTTCAGTATAATGTCAGCGGATGAAATCAAGCCTGTTTTGTTGGGAACGGTTATTTCTAATTAGTTTTCAGCTCAGGCTAATAGTTTGGGAGAAATGTTAATAATAGTAGAACAACCTCCTTTTACGGCAATCTTTGCCGCTTTTTGCCGTCACAAAATGTAAAAATTTACAATTTACCTTTACGGAATAACAGTGGTTCGGAGGAATTTTTTTGTAAAGATGAAAAAGTTTCGTAATCGAACACTTATGCCTATGATTGAAAAAAAAAATTAGAAAAATAACTCATATGTAGTAATGGCGTATATGGGACCCAGATGGGGAAAATAGTGAACTTCGGGAGTAAAAGCTCAGTGTGGAAATATTTATATTTATTAATATTTAGATGCAAAATTTTTTCTCTACAAAGTAAAAAAGTGGTTTTCAGTTAAAACGTAATCAAGTTTTATAGGGTGGAAAAATATACTATGGAGTATACCGAATTGAAATTTAAAAAAAACGCCATTCGCTAGAGCTCAGCGGCTTTAAATAGACGCCCCACATGTCATATTTGGGGTTTGAGGAGGATGGGGGTAACAACCCCGCACCCCCAAATACCCCCACTCGAAACTTTTTCTTCGATAAATTTAATCGCCTTATCGAACTAAAGACGAATATCAAGTTCGTTTTTTGAACGGTCCCCTCCTCATCCCGCAAGAATGGGTCAAATTTTGAAAATAATTAAAGCTAATTTCTGAACTTCAAATACTATTATTAAGTAATTTAGGGCGGAAAAAGAAAATCGATCGCACCAATTTGTTTTTCGGTGATGTTTTATTAAGTTTTCCAGAAAGTTTCATGCTCTTTGATCGGTCATTACTGATGTTTTGGGCTCACAAATTTGCAATACCTTTTTTTGTGGGGGAAAACCATGATGCGCCTGCTAAATCAACCGAGTACCACCTAAAAAAACTACGAGTGCACCAGTCGATAGTTCTCAAAAGGATCTTTCATTTGGCACACTGGAAATTTTCCTATGACACTCCCCTTCTCAGCTGCACCCGCTGACATTTGACGTTCAATCTCAGCTCCTAAGTACAACTATACAATCCGGTTTACACTGCCAATTTGCAAATGTAAAAATACAAGACCCTTGTATTGCATTTTATATGCATAAGCCTTGTATGACTTTACTGGGTTGTAAGCAAATACATCTTTTACAACGATACACTCTTTGATACAACATTGCGTGAATACCCCTATAGTGAATATGTGGTTTGTAATTTGTGCTCAAAATAAACAAAATTAAAATTACGATGGACAACTTTTTCAAACCACTTAATACGTTTCGTATAACAATCGTACTGAAAATTTTACCCTATTCGGTTTCAAAGATAAAACATACTACCTTGTTTAAATATGTGCTTATGTTACTGCTAAAAGATGAAAAGCAGTTAAAGTTCTATTGACAATGTACTCCGACAATAGCGTTATCATTCATAATTATAATAGCATCAAATGCGGAGCTGATTCGATGAACGAAACATTTACCAAATATATCACAAAAAGGAAAACGAATCGTTAGACACTAGTCTTCTTCTTTATATAGCAGATTTAGCCACCTAATCCTAATCAACCAGCGTGAACAGATCAATTCCGGTCGTAGATTTGGAAGACAGCTTGATATGCCACCAACTGATTAAAGAGCTAACAACCCACAAATTTTCCGAAACTTTAGCACTAAACCAGATATGAAGTGTGTGGTTGGAAAACCATTCAAACTGAAGCTGCAGCAAAACTTACACAACCACAACCACAGCGTGATTCGCAAAAACATTATGTAGATACTGGAAATATAAGGATTTTCTGGATGCTGATTCTGATCTTTTGTCATATTTTTATCGTATATTTTTGCCACATAGTTACATATTTGGAAAATAAAATTCACCACAATTTTATAATAATTTGGTTTTCACCATGATTTATTTTTATTTTTAATTTTAATTTAGGGAAAGTTGTTGTACCTCGAACATGGTTATACCTTGGTCAGTAGACTGTTTTTCGGATATGTAATGTAATGATCTTTAATATTTTACAATTAAATAAATTGGAAAAATTCCAAAGTCTTTTATTATTAATTAATCGCTCGAAACGATTAGCCATAGCTGTTATAAAGTTAAACTATAAAGGCAATGTCATTATTAAATAAGTTTTATCCGTGAATTCTACGTTGGACACAATGAGCACGGTACAACGAGACGTCCAAATTACAACGCATGTACTCATTATTTTAATACTTTCCTTGGATGGATGGATGGATTAAAAAGAGTTTGAGTCCACCGGTGGGAGGACTCTGGAGCTTAGGCCACAGCAAGGCCCATCGTTCACCCTCCAGACTCATGAGCAATAGATCATAGGTCCCAGCCGGACGCTTTAACAAAATTCAGAATTGTCCCCCAACCCTACCTGTCTGCTTCATGCTGTTTTATCAGCAGGTATGAGTCAAGGAATCAGTAACGCTCTACCGAGAGGGCCGGACACTGACACAAGAATTGAGTCACCGTTTCGGGCTCCTCTCCACATCCTCTACATATAGGATTATCAACAAGTCTCATTTTGTCTAGGTGATCCTTGAGAAAAGAGTGCCCAGTGAGAATTAATACAAGTGCTCTTAGAGTTGGCCTGTTAAGTCTCAATATCTTTTTCGTCAGATTTTTGTTAGGTTTACTCCACAGTTCCTTAGTAGTTCTGCTCGGGGGATCATCCAGCCAAAGGTGACTGTATTGGCAGTCAGCCTAGGCCGAAATTCTAGATTCAAGAATGTTTGGTGCAATCCAAATTGAAGTGGATGATTCTTCCGAAGTTGCACCAATACAATCAAGCTCATCCACCCTTTCGTTTCCGCTGATATCGCTGTACCCTGGCACCAACACAATGAGTACCATGTTACACAGCGAGAGAGAGAGAGAGGGAATTTAGGATAGTTTTGCACTCCAGTACCAGCCTTGAGGTTGCGAAGGGTTTTGACAAGGGTTTTTCAGCTGCTTGGCTTGGTATCTTCCCGCGTCAAGAATAGCCTTCACTTCAGCCTGGAAAACAGTGACATGGTTTTCAAGGAGTAGGGCGGTTTTCATACAAGGCTCCTCACAGAAATACCTGCTCCGGTGTTTTCTTCAGTTTTGGACCTGTCTGTGTAAAAAATTATGTTTGTTAAAGGTTGAAGCACAGAGTGTGATGCCTAATTTGCCCTCGATGGAATTTTTGATTTAAATTCGCTTTTCATTATAGTCTCTAGAAGAAGGTCGCTGTAGCTGCTGATGTCAGGAGCGATGGATTGCACAATCTCAAAGATGGATTCATGTGGAACTCTTGCTACAGCGTGAATCCAGCTCTGATTGAGGAGCAGCCTCAGCGCTGCGAATGATGCCCTCTTTTTTATGTGTACTTACACGGGGTGTATGTCCATGATAACATCGTGAGCTCGAATGCTGGCCATCCGTGGTTTGAGTCCTAACTTTTTCTCTATTGTTCTGCGGCACATTGCAAAGGTTCTAAGGGCCTTATTCGCTCTGTCCTCGAGGAGTGGTTTCCAGTTTATCTTCTTATCTGGTATGATACTGAGGTATTTGACCCTATTCTTTAGCTCCAAACATGTAGAGCCAATGTAGGGGAGGTTCCGACGGGATATTCCTTTTCTTAGTGAAAAGGCATATATCTGTTTTCAGTGGATTGATGGATAATCCAAAATCTGTAGCCCAGTCTACGACTAGTCGGATTGCGTTTTGCACCAGTCCACAGGGTACAGTCTCATAACTACCAGTGACTAATATCACCGGGTCATCTGTATAACAAACCACCTTATACCCTATCCGGGTGAGTATTGACACAAGGTCGTCCATACTGAACACCCATAATAAAGGTGGTAAAATACCGCCTTTGGGAGTGCCCCTGTGGATACTTTTCACTCGACTCACCCCGCCCAACCTGGCAAAGATAGTCCTGTTGTTCAACATGTGTGCGATCCAGTATATAAGGGATTGGTTCACTCCATGCTTTGTTAACATTTCCGTAAACTTATATAGAAGCACATTGTTAAAGGCACCATCTACACCGATGAAGTCAGCCAGCGTAGATTGCTTAAAAACGAAGCCTTTTTCAATCGAGTGGATAACCTCATGGAGGGCCGTCTCAACTGACCTTGCTTTCAGATATGGGTGCTGGTGTTGTGACAAAGTTCTTCTGGGTATGAAGCATCTCAATTCCCACTCGCAAACACGCTAAAGTGTTTCGAGTAGGAAGGAAGTCAAGCTTTAGCTTATACCCATTGGCTGTTATGTAGTTTACGGGGCCAGCCTTGGGAATAAAGACACCCTTAACCTATTTCCATAGCTTCGCAGTATAGCCAGTCTTAATTTAGGCCCTAAATAAGAGGACTGGGTTTCTATTCAATGTGTCGCCCGAGTATTGGCGCATAACGTCCAATAAATTTCCCCGGGTAATTTATTTGAAACTAGTTGAAAACTGGTTGAGCACTATGTGCTGGAGCACCGTCATATTGATAAAACATTTGACTCCTTGTTGCTAATGGCACATCCTCCAATAATCCTGGAGGATCATCTTGCAGAACTCCCTTCGTTTCCCAAAATCCATTGTTAAGAGCTGCTGAACAGGTTTTAAATGGTATGGGTGCATCCTGGAGCTGGTCTTGTATATAATCTTACAAACATATGACCGTGGAACACCAGTCTGAAGATAAGCTCTTCTTATACTTAATGCAGGGAAGCTCCTTAAAAGATCTGGAACTCGTTCCTTTGCTTCGACCATAAATGCTGATCGTCGGCCGTCTTCTCTTCATCTGCTGACTGCTCCACTCTCTCGCAATCTTTGATACATTTCTGCTAACACGAATCTCTGTGGTACTCTACGCCGGGGAAATTCTTCAGAATAAAGTCTTTGAACTTCTATACTACTGTCTAGAGCAGCGCCGTAATAATACACATAATCAGCGTAGTATTATTCGCTATTATACCCCAATATTTCTTATTCGTTATTAGTTTTTACTTGTTATCAGTTCAAAAGATGTGGACTTATGATTACATATTTAGCAAAACTGCAATTTATATTCTAAGCGACACTTAATTATCATAACGCCCTAGCATGAAAATGTCTTTACAGCTGCAGTGGTATTTTCGACCACAAACCATAGAATGTACTGCACGTGCCCCTAAAAACAATCCTTTAGATTATCTCTGCAATTAGTCCAAAAACTGGAATTGATTTATGGCTTGCTTTAAATTTCAGGATGTGACTAATGAAGTGTACCTACATAGTTTAGTGGAGTTGCGGTACAGTCACCAGATTTCCATCTTTTTTTTTCGAGTACACTTGCTGTTTTATTAGATTACTGAAAATTGGTGTAGTTATTTCAGAAAAGGATTTCACTTTTCTTCATTTTGTTCGAGTGAAAACCTTAAGTGCATACAGGTAAGGACTGTAAAATTTTTGTTATGATTTGAGAACAATTAAATATTTTTAAGTGTTGTGAAGACTTTTTTTCTGGGCTGAAAAACATAAAAAAATAATAGGGTAAAATGTTGAGATAATTGCGTTTGAATTTGGACTTTGAAGGCCTATAACTTCTTTGAAGACCTATAACTCCGAAGACATTAATAATAGGAAAAAGCATCGACTAGAAAAAGATTCATTCCGATATCTGAAAAAACCTAGAAGTTTAGTCAAATTACCAAGTAATCTAATTAAATTGTATTTGATTACATTTCAATCAGATTACTTATGAGAAAATATGTAATCTATCAAAGTGTAATCTGTTACAATATAATTTGGTTATTTTGTAATCATCTAATTACATTGTAACAGATTACTTTGTACAGTCAAATGGGATGAAGTGGATCACGTGAGACATAGAGTGAATCAGATCGGCTATATTTTTTAATATCTTTACTTAAATTCTGACAATAGTTGTAAAAAATTAATAGTCAGTGTAAGTACTTTTTGCAAATATTTTCGGAACTTAAGCAAATATATTAAAAAACGATAGCTGATCCAACGGTACCTCACTTATATATGATCCAACATGTAACTTCAATGCCGGCTACCGGCGGCGATAAGTTTTCACAGTTGTGTAAATACACGAAGATTTAGCAACAGTTTTCTTGTTGATGAATTATCAAATTACAAAATTAAAATAGAATGGAATATAAGGATCGTTGGTACTTGATTACGATTATTTTGAAGTCTATAATAAAGAACTTATGTTACTTTATGTATAATATAAAGTATTCAAAGGTATCTAAAAACTAAATAAAGAAATTTTTAGTAACTACCTAGTTAGTTCCCTTCTTAGTAGTAACTAGTTAGTTATTTATTTTTTTCTCGGACGGGAATCGAACCTACGCTTGTTAGAATCGGTCAATGATGGAAAAAGAAGAATTTTTAAGAACTTTAGTTATACTTAGTTATTTTTTCTCATCACTAATGACACGGCCACGAAGTCATGTGTACGTAACTAACTTCCGACAGAACATTTAGCAATTATGCTTAGATTTTTGGCAACTGGCGAATTTTGAATACTTGAATTTTATTGCGTATGTGTTGCACAGTACTTGCGCTATTACTTTTTTGTAGCTCATTGGAATAGTACTTCAACACAATATTTTTCACCGCCAATGGTTCAAACCTGAATGAATCACCTCATGTTACAAAATTTTTCGGAATTCCCCCGATTGTAAAAATAATCTCCTGCCATTTTCTTGCTAGGTGGTCAATTAATTATTAAAATGAAAGTCATGTCAATTTTTATATGTAATTGACAGCACATTTTTAATAATTAAAATTAAAGTTCAAAGGTAATGCGATTTTTGAAAATTCTACGGACAAATGAACATTGGTTTTATCCGTCTGCCTTGGGTAGCTAGCTTATAGTTGTTGCAAATACTCTCGGCACTTTCCCCTGAAGTAAATGATGAGAGCAAGTCTTGAGCCTAAAACTATCGTTACCACAGTAAAATAAAGCTATAACAAATTGCAGCCTAACATGTTTTCTTTCTAATGGTGTAGATGTAGAACAAATTTATGGAAATTATGGTGTTCGAACCAAATCTAAGCTACTTTTATATGAAAAACTCGTACAATAAGATAAGGCAAAAAGTATGTATTCCGGGGGCTACGGCTTTGGTTATTTTTGTTAAATTATATATTACTGCTCTTTTGTTATATTAACGGTGTGAAAATTCTGTTTGGAAAATATTTGACGCAGAAATTCTCGTACTTTCGCGTACGAGAATACATTTTGCCTCGTACATCGTATGTGAGTCGAAATTCGCGTACATGTACGAGAATTATCGTACGTCTAGCATCGCTGATTTGACGAGGCTTTTTCTAAAAACAAAACTTCTTAATTTATTTTCGCACTCTACGTTTTTCTAAATATTTTCTTCCTTTTCTTATGGATTGACACTGGTTTGTATTCCAAGTAGGAAAAAGTTGAAACTAAATACAGATTAATTACGATTTTAAACGTCAAAAATTTAAATTTTAAGATCGTACAGGGTTTTCCAATAAGAGGTGTTATTTTGATATTCAAAGAAAATGCCATTTTTTGAGATAAATAATCGGATCTTTATTTCATTATAAAGAGGAAAGTATGCCGTTAATAATGGAAAATAACATCAGCCAAATGACCACCACAACCACGCTTACAGGACCATATCCTTTTCATGAAATTTACCATAACCAAATGGCAAAGTGGCTGCCCTATGTCCTCGATAGCCTCACGAATTCCATCTTTGAGGTCTTGAATCGACGCTGGGCTGTTGGCGTAGACCTTCTCTTTCACGTGGCCCCAAAGGAAGAAGTCGCAAGGTGTCAAGTCACAAGATCTCGGTGGCCAATTGTGATCACCTATTTGAGAGATAACATGGTCCGGAAACTTTTCCCGTAAAAGATCAATGGTTTCGTTGCTTGTATGGCACGTAGCGCCGTCTTGTTGAAAGTAAACGCTGTCCAGATCAAAACCATCCAATTCCGGCCATAAAAAATCATTAATCATCTGTCGATAGCGCAATCCATTCACCGTAACTGTTGCTCCAGCCTCATTTTCGAAAAAGTAAGGTCCAATGACCCCGCGGGACCATAAACCGCACCAAACAGTCACACGTTGAGGATAGAGAGGCTTTTCAACAATAACTCTTGGGTTTTCCGAGCCCCATATGCGACAATTTTGCTTGTTGATGAAGCCATCGAGGTGGAAATGGGCCTCATCACTCAAGATGAGTTTTCGAAGGAATTCCGGATCATTTTCATGCATTTCAAGGACCCAATCAGCAAAGACTCAACGTTGTTGATGATCGGTCGGCTTGAGTTCTTGTGTTAACTGAACTTTATAAGCCTTAATACCCAAATATTTATGCAAAATACGGTGTAATGACGTTTGTGGAATGCCTAATTCCAAAGAACGACGAGGAATGGACAAACCTGGGTTTTCTTCAACACTTTCGGCTACAGCAGCAGTATTCTCGGCTGTTATTGAGCGACGTGCACGGGTTTTATTCTTCACATCATTGTCCCGACAGCTCGAATTTTTCTACCAATTTCTGTATTGCGGTCCGACAAGGTGCTTCACGACGACCCAAATTGTTCGAGTCAAAAAATGACAGCTCCTAAAGTGACATCTAACGAAATAGCGGGCTAATTAAAATAACACCTCTTATTGGAAAACCCTTTATATGGCTTGGAATTACTGTAATTTTTGTCTTAAAATTTAAGACGACAGACTTAAGGCAGAAGTGTTAATAACAAAAATTATTTGAAGTAGTGCTAGCTTGTTTAACCATGTGTTGAATGGCAAAAGTATGCTCATTTTCCATGCACGAAAAAGTGACTTCCACAACGCCATGTAACTTTTACTATTGCTCTCGCCACACAGATAGTTTTGTTTTTCAGTTATCACTTGCTCTGTACAGATAGGATTAATCCGTATATTATTTCCTTCAAATTCTAGATTATTTTGACGAACAGTCTGCGATGAATATCCACCATTTCTGTAGCAATTTTTAGAAATTTTTAAGACCTTTTCACCCAAAATTACGCTGAAAAACATAGGCGAGCGCCTATGGAATTATAGATGAAAAATATGAAAGTCACCGATTTTGACAGGGAATGGTTCATTTGGCGAGGAATAACTGATGAAAATCAAATTTCAGGAAGTGATTTTTAAAATTTTATTTTTCCAATTACGTGCACTGGCATACATATATAACGTATGTGCGTAACCTCAGAAACAATTTCAACTTTGTTGACAACTAATGGAATTCCATTCGGAATTGGATTGCCATTTGTTGACCGTGAAGCTCTTAGTATCTTGTGCTTCCAGTCATGATTTCTAATCCTTGGTATCCTTGGTAGCCTTGGTTTAACAAAAATTTCCTTATCAGGTATTGCGTTAGTGTCTTGTGGAACATTGGGAATTTGTTCACTAACTTGAACACTAACAATGTAAGGAACGGTATGAGATACATTCGAAATAGAAGAGGTACCTGCACCAGCATTTATGTTTGGATCATTTACCCATTGAGAGGTAAGAAGATGAACCAAACTATCTGCTGGATATCTCGGAACATAGTCACTGTCGTCACTATCATAATCGAGAACGTCAGCACGTCCAGGAATGGGACGATCCACACAATCCGAAATTCTCGGGTCATTCAACCATGCATCGCTTCCAAAACGGGGCTTTGTGGAACAATTACTGGGAACTGTTCACCCTGAGGTACATCTACGAAAGCTATAGATGCACCCACACCAGCGTTTGTAAAATAAGGCAATGCAGACCTTCCAATGTCATGACCCGATCTTTCGACCTGATCTGTTGTATGCTGATTATCCCCTTGCTGGAGCAATTACAAATTGTTCACTGTCAGCATCTGAGGACACGTCAGCAGATACAGATGGGACAATAGGTTCTAAACCTTCCACATTTCTTTCTTCAGGATTTGTGGGATTTTCCAAGGGAATACGTTCACGTTTGGGAAGTGTTCCGATGGCACCCTTTCTCTTCGGCATGACGCCAAATAAACTAAAGGTTAATTAAATATATATGTCAGTAATTAGGTGTTGTCATGTGGTTAAGATTTGCTTACGTTTTGGTTTGAATTAAAAAAATTTTTTATTCATGTAGTTTTTTCACTTTATTTGTATTTTATTTTAATATGCTTTGTAATCATAAACTGAAGATTTTGGAGGAGTTCCATATGCTGCTGGTATGTTGCTGTTATGGTTACCAGATACCGATGAAAATCTTTCTTGAATTTTAATACAAAAAGATTTTCATCACCTTTTTATTTCTATTTTCATTTATGTCTGAACTGAACACTAAGTATACAGGTTGTGTTGAATGCTTTCAATCAGACAATAGCATCAAAATAAAGACTTTTCTCCTATAATTATGGTGAATTGCTGCCGGGTTATTTCTTTTATTCTCAGATTACTAGAAAAATATTTATTTCTGTGCCTTTTTCAATATTGAAAGACAACAGGTCAATCTGTTTTAATCATTTTTTGATCACAAAAAATAAATATTTAATGTGCAGCTTTTTATTTTATTTATTTTTTTATTCATCAGACACCTATGGATGTTAACCTAGTTTTTAAATTTCTCAATGCTATCGGACTTTACACAATAATTCACACTTCCCATACTCCATAATATTCAAAAAATCATAAAAAATAAAAAAAAAAAAATAAAAAAGGCTACGAAATCATACAAAACGCTGAAAATATCCTAGGTATTTCGGTTCAATATGTGAAATACATCGTATCTTTGTGTGGAAAATTTTATTTTAATTTTCCACATAAAGGATTTTTTCCAATGCTGAAAACTGCCTACGTCAGCGCAAAAAAAAAAGAGTCCCTTAGATTTACTTTTACTGAAACACGATTCAATACCAAACAGAGACCTAACGGAGTGTTAACGTTGCCTTGAACAACTAAACTTTTTGATTTAATGAGAAATTTAGCCGACCTAAGCTTTTAGCATTTTTTTTCCTTTCACCTGAAAAGTCTCCGCATGAAAGTGCACTCAAAGAGAAAATTCAGGACTGAAATGCAAGGAAAACTTTGTAACTTCCTTCTGATATCATTGCAGAGTAGACATTTACTCATGGTACCCGTCCCCCATATACTAAAGAATAGACTTTTAGGAATTTTGAATTTAATTACAAGACGGTTTCAGTTTCAGAGTTTATATAGGTCGCAAGTGTTATTCATCCGATTTGAATATTATTTTAATTACGTTAAGATTCTCGAGGAATACGCTTTTTGGTGAAGAGGCATAACGAGTGGGTGGAAATAGTTATGTGCTCTGGTTTATCGTGATTTTAATTCTGAAGATTTTTATATACTTCTGTTCCGAGATATGTATATATTCGTATAATTAGGATGTGATGATATCATGACGACAATAAAAAAAAAAAAAAAGAACTGAAGGAATTAAGGATTTAGAGCATCTTTAGGGAAACAAGTTCCAGAAGCTCAAAGTATACGCTTATATTTTTTTATAAAGGTTTTATATTATCATAAAACTATTGGTAGATATTATGATAAGTACTTTTGAGGATACTTTTGCTCGCTTTTTATTCTCATTGCAATTAAAATTTAATTCATTCAAGGTTTTACTAAAGATAAAATATAGCCATTATCCGCTAACAAAATTGCCATGTTTTTGAAAAAAATATGAATTAATTGGGAAACTACTGGATTTATTTAGAGTCGTAAAATATTTAATTTTACTAAGAAAAAAGATTTACAGGCTTATTAACAAGGGGAATGTCCACTTTAAGCCCGACAGCTCCAGACATGAGAGATGTCTTAAACGATGTATTATGATACACTGAACATATTTTATTAACAATGTTTATTTCAATTGAGCGGAGGAAGGCATAGGGGGGGTTAAAATTTGATCTAGTACATTTTGGAAAATTTAATACAGAATTCCTAAGGTCCTGAGATGAATTTTGAATAGCCATACACCTATACTCGGAGAATTAAAAGGCCATCCCTATAATCATTTTTTTAGTACTTGCCCCTTTTTTATTCGAACTAGAGGTACTAAATTTTTCGCACTTTACGTCATCTCTAACTCGGCAAGGTGATGTCCGATCAGAAGACGGGTTTCACTCTTCACCTCAGTTAATAACTAGCTGCAATTCGTAGAAGAAAATACTTTTTGGGTAGGGATAGGAGCCACCGGCAGGGGGAGGGGACATGTTGCATGTAAAATAAAAGAGTACTATCGGGTGGTGTCCTTTTTTCGATTCAGAAATTTTACTCGGCTCGTTTTAGCTGCCAGAAAACCCATTTTCATGCACTGGGGTCACATATGCACATGCCAGTTACTACATTTCGCATATATTCTTGCAGTTCTGTCTTCCATGGCCATTAGTGCTCTGTTGTGCAAAAAAATTTTCATAGGAACTCATTTTCTACAATACACCAATTCCAATTCAAAATTTTAGATAATAATTATGAATTTTGTTTGATAAAAATAAAAACCTAGTTTAGAAATTTTTCGTACATATGTTGGAAAAGATCTGTACGTACTATATATATATGGTAAATTATGATTTTAAGCGAAATACTTTTCTTTATCTTGTTAGTTTATGATCATGAGATAGAATTGGACAATATATCTGTTTGACTCTGATCCAGCCTCGTAGCTGATTTGAACTTATGACCTCTATCTAGCCACTCTAGTCAGCTGGCCACCAGCGCATTGTTAGATTGTCCGATTAATTTTTTTATTAATGGAAAAGTATGATCTTATGATTTGATCTCCGATATCCTGAAATTATATCTGATATAAGATCTACATGTCTATATTTTTAATTAGCCACCCCTTCTTAAATCCGGTTGAGCCCCCATATCGTGGAAATCAGAAAAAAATATTCAAACCTTGATACTTTAATTTATACTTCTATAGCCTACCTATTAGGTGACCAGCACCTTGTCAGATTCTCCGTTTATTTTTTTCATTGCAGGAGAGGCTCTTAGGATAAATGTTCCGAAATTTCCTTGCATAATGGACATCTGCGCCATGTAATTGAAATCACACTTGTTACCTACTCTTCCAGGCAATATTTGAAGCCGGTCTGTAGAAACACAGAAATACTTTGACAGAATAACAATTTTTGCACATAAATCTTCAATTAATAGTAAAAAGCTTCATGTGTTTTATGTCTGTAAAGCAGACGGGGAATATTGGCGCAAGGTACTGAAAGGTTGCGTCCGATCCTTATGAAGAAAGTATGAAAGCGGCATAAACGATATACATCGGTCGTATTTTCTAGTAAGAAAAAATTGTAGTCTCGTAACAAAATTTTATTACTTTATGGAAAATATCGTTGAGTATTTCATTCTCGCTACTAAAAAAAAAAAAAATCAGATGTAATCCACAAACCATACTTGCGGCAGTTTAAATTTATATTAGCATACATCGATGTCGCACATATGCGACACTGATTTCCACTAAAAACCACATGTCGCATATATGCGACACGTGATCATGCACGTGTTGAACGAAAAGGATAGATATGGAAATTTCGGTTTGACTGGTTTAGTGTATGATTTTGGTTGGAAACGAAACAGAGGAACACGATCTCATAAAATTTGTACCCAGTCTATTTTTATTATAGAGGGTGTTCCCGCCATGGTGGTCCGTAGGGCAGAAGGTGATAATACTAACCTAGAAAAAAAAATTTATGAAGAGAGAGGCCATATCAACCGTTTTGGAGTTACAGGGTGATTAAGAAAATAGGCTCGTTTTTTAAAAAACATTGTATATATAAAAAAATACAGGATGTGCGGTCATTGTATGCAGAGCAACTTGACCTTACCAATGACGGCTCAACAAGCCACGTACTTCACTTAGGAGTTATGGCGGTCTAATCTGAAAATTTCGGATTTAGTTTGACCTATTATACCTATGTGCTAACTGTGGCCGTACAGAAGACGGTGACCGTACACCCTATACTGTTTAATAAATAGGGTGTTTTGTGAAAAAAACTACCATATTTTCTAAATCACTCTGGTATGCCCTCCACCTCTGCCATACAATTTTTTGTTTGCCTGGGTGAGTACTATCACATCCTGCCCTATGGACCACCATGGCGGAAACACCTTGGTATAACAGTGGCTAGAGTGCGAAATACATATGGAGTGCATAGTACATGTGTTTTTTACAATCCAATCTTTGCTTCGAGCTAGGAATCGAATGGTATTCAAAAAATATCTTTTAATTCGTTGCTAGAATGCTTGAAATATCATAGACAAAGAGATAATATTTTACCACACAAATTAATTCATCATCAAATCCACAGATTTTAGTATTTGTTCAATAATTTCCGGGCACTTTATGTATAATTCGGCATTGTACTTAAATATTACCAAGTGTGTGAATGGGTTTCTACAGGCTGCAGGTTATTGAATACTGCTCTGCATTTCTATTGTTCAAAACATGCTTTGAATATGTTTATAATAAATGCATGAATCTTTTCAGTTACAGTTCAATGGACGATTGTATATTTTGACTCTGAACTATGGCATTTGCGTAACTTAACCTCAAAATCGCTTTATTATGCCACAGAGGAGGCACGTTCTAGAATTGAAGTGGTGAGAAGTCAATTTATCAGCTTAGATAAATAAAATGGAGCAATTCATCTAAAACAGCACTTGTAAAGTTAAATTCAATAATTCGCTGCTCAAAATTCGACTTAAAATTCGAACGCTCTACAACTAAATATGTGTGCGGTGTCCTAATAATTTTGATAACTTCTCACCATATTTATGTGAATATGTTACGGTATATTTGCTTTCGTTTAAAACTTGAAGTTTTCGGGTTTAAGTTATAATTTAATTTTCAGGTGAAAATCCTTCAAATTTCTACAGTCCTTTCAACCGCAACCAACAGCAGAGAGCGAGAGAGATGTCAATGAAAAGTGTGCATAAAATTTAAATTTATTTTCTCAACTTACCTTGACATAGGTTCGTTCTGTATCAACAAGTTCAAGAATAACTTTTCGCAATTTTTCTGCATCAGTCAACTGTCTTGATGGTGTCAACATAGCGTTTGAAACCGATGAAGTAACAGATCCTGTGGGGCTTGATTTTCTTGTCTCCTGAGGTGAGCGACAAAAACCAGTCACCTGAAGTGAAGTTTTTTTCTAAGAATCTTGTGTTAATGGCATCAATTTTCGAATACGTCAAACATTTAGAGAAAGCAAAGAGAATCACTAAAAATTTACCTGTTCAGCAGTTTTAAGTAGATTCTCAATTTCAAAACTGCTCGTCCTTGATGTTTGTTTAGGCCCTTGAGAAATCACCTGTGGTTCGACTGATGAAGGTGCCGGTGAACTTTCAACATCGGGTGAATATAAGTCTTTGCCTAGAATTTATATAGAAATATAAGAGAAAATCATTAATTTTTTGTTTTGTTTTTTATTTTTGTTTTTATCAATTCAAGAATGAAATTTAAAACTTAAAGCTGTGCCGAAAGGAACACACACACATACACACACACAAATGGAACAAACAATGAGTGGTTTAGCCCATTAGGGTATATGAGAATTCTGCAAATGACAGTTGTGCCAACGTGCAAATTACGTTCTACTTTAATATGCACAGCTATTCATGTTTGTTGCATTTCCGTGCACACAAGTAATAATGGTAATTGAAACCACAAACGTTACTTACTCCAACCAGGAGCCGGAACAATTAGTCCAGAAATCATTTCCTCGCTCATCACTGGGGGATCTGATGGAGGAGGAGGACAAACCAATGAATCAATCATGTCATCGGTCACACGCATTATTCCCACAAGATCCGGTGGTTCTGTACGTGACGATCTGAAAGGATAAAAAATTTATGTAATTACATTGCAGGAATAATAAATGCTTTTGGTATGGATTTAATTAATTTTGCCATCAAGAAATATATCTTCTACCTTAGCTGTAGTTAAAAATTTCTATGGGGCTTATATTGGTCGGGATTTTGTAGAGAATTGTGGAAAGAAAAAAATCTTCAAAGCTTACAGAAGATTTTAGATAGACTTTAGATATTTTAATATTATAATTAGTTATTTTATTATTCTTCCTATAGTTGCAGAGCAGAATAATATGCCCAGTAGGGGCTAAATCTGAGATCTATTTGTACATAGGGATACGGAAATTCATATGTTAAATCAAGGGATGCTCATATAGACGTGCTCAAGATTGATTTGTTTCTTAACGTCATGGAGCCTGGAGCGTAATGAAGAGCTCCTTCCTGTATATGACACTTGGCTTCATTAAGCCCCATAGATTTTGAGGAGATAAATAAAAGCAATTGGCAATGTAAAAATGCCATCCGATATGTGCCGATGGAATAATAATAATAATTTATTCAAGGATTTGTTAAAAGACTACATCTTTTTCTAGTACAGTACAAAATTGGAAATTCAAATATAGTGCAAGAGAAAAAAAAACAAAAAATTAAATTAAATTTAAGATCACATAAAACTATGATAATAATATAATAATTGCAACTAAATGAGAGATCAAAATACCACACAGAGCAAAAACAAAAAAATAAAAAAATTGAAAATAAACTTAATCTAAGCTACGTAGAAAAATTGTGTCATCGGCACATTTTAATTTGGGAAGAATCCACAAAACGCTTCAGCTCATTCTTAAAATCCAATGTCCGAGTTGCCCTCTAACAGTAACCGGAAGGGAATTCCATTCACGAGAAATAACGGAAAAATAAGAACGTTGCCCAACAACATAACGTGCACCAGGAATTCGAAGACTTACATGACGGGACGAATGCAATAATTGTAAGTGACTATATAAATAAGAAGGAAACTTAGCGATTATCAAATTGCGTAGGAAAACTAATGCTCTTATTTCTAAGTATGTTTTTAAAGAGCATCCTAGTACTGAATTTCTATAAGCAGAAACGTGATCGTGACGTCTTAAACCCTAAACAAAACGTACGCAATCATTGAAAGCTACATTTAACTTACGACAGCACACAGAGTCAAGTCGCGAATGAATTGTACTACAGAAAGTGAAATGTGGAATTAGCAGGGCCTTAACTAGCTTTAGATTTAACTCAACCTGGAGCAGACTACTCGGCAGACGAAGCAATCGAAGGCCGCCATAAATCTTTTGTAATCAGGAATTAACATGGTCACAACACTCCAATTTACTATTGAAACCCCCCCCCCCCCCCCGGCGAACAATCAAGATTCTTAACCTTCCTGGCATAAGGCAAAAGTACTGAATTAAGATATATAGAGGGAAGATATGAAAACACTAGATCTCTCCTATAGAAGACCATACAAGAAGACTTCAGGGGATTCAACAAGAGTCGGTTACTAGTGGCCCAAACAGAGATATTTATTAAATCACGGTTAACTCAGTGTATGCAGTCCTCCATTAACACAATTGGACGAGATAAATATATCTGAACATCGTCAGCATACATGTGGATATGTTCACGTCAAATAATATCAGGAAGATCATTTATGAATAAGCTAAAGAGAAGCGGTCCAAGAATTGAGCCTTGCTGAACACCACATTTGACGCTAATGCACTTCAATTTAGCATCCCCAACTTAAAGAGAAGAAAAATGAGAAAAATTATACAACTTTTCCAGTTTCGATAAAAGTAAATTGTGATCGACGGAACCAAATGCTTTAGTGAAGTCGAGGAGTACTAAAGCTGTTAAGAAATCACTATCCTGTGAATTGCATATGTCAGTAGAAACTTTCAATAAGGCAGTTTTGTGAGCTCATTAATTTCTCAAGAATTTTGCTAAGATAATAAAATAAGCTTATTGGCCGATAATCAGAGATTGTCTTGGGTGCAGAGCATTTAGCCAACAGCATTCTTCCATATTTGAGGAACTCAGAAAATGTGAGGCAAGAGTTTAAAGGAATTACGGGCAATAACAATTTGAAAAATGATGGTGCAATATCGTCTGACTCGGTGGCGACGCACCTAAAGGAACATTCATGCTTTGAAAAACTCTTCATGTGATACACATCGAAAACTGAAACTGCTATGACCTTTCCTGTTCAAACTGATATAAGGAAGGGATTGTGTTAAGGAAATATTACAGGGTATAGTAAAATAAATATTAAGATCATCAGTATTCAAGTCACAAGATACGCCTTCCGCAAACGCCAAACCTTCAAATTAGACCACAGTTTCTTAGAAGGCAGCGAAGGAATTAATATGTTATTGAAATAGTTGTTCTTAGTCCTTTTAAATGCAGTGTTCGTCTAATTTCTAATTGCTTTGTACCTGGAAAAATATTCCTCCAACTTACATCTCTTGTACCTACAAAAAAGTTGTTCTCTTTCAGCAATTAGACACTCGATTTCACGAGAGTATCATGGAATACGATTCGAAGTAATCCATTTTATATGTAAAGGTGCATATTTGTAGTGAAGAAATGATATGAAACCATAAAAAATATTCAATTGCTCCTGGACTGAAGAACAGTCCCAATAAACACTAATAACAAGCAATTTCTCTGTAGCACAACACACCTCAACAGCCAGAAACTTAATTCCACCCTCAATGGATCTTTTAATAATGTTGGATTTAAAGCAATCCTTTAAAAAAATAGCAACTCCTCCTCCGATCTGACATTCACGATCACGCTTAAACAACTTCTATCCAGGAATTTGCAATCCAGTTAGATAAAATATTCTTATTAAGCCAAGTCTCGGAGATGAATATCGAATGCACATTACTGCTATGAAAAATTCCTTGCACTTCAGTAATCTTTGGTCTAAGGCTTCTAGCATTAAAATGGCAGAAGTTAAAGCTATTTAGAGAGCTGCAGGATTAGTCTAGTTTGAAATATAGGCTTCATTTATCAGAAATCCTCTGAATTTTAGTAGGCTTACTATTATTAGGTAAGGTATGATCTAATCTTGCTTTGGATAAAGAGATCATAAACGAGGATACACGGCATATGACAATTGTATTGTAGTTCCTTCCTAGGAATTCGACTAAGACACTGCTTTATCACAATTTTGGGTGGCTAAGGAGGTTGAGAAAGAAATCGGGTTATGAAAAGACTAAAGAAGAAGAGGTTATTATTTTCTCAGCCTATTGAACCCATAATAGTGGCTATGAAATGAATGAAAATTGATGATCCTCTAAAAAAAGCTATCGGAAGCACTGTCGCTTACCGATGATTAACTAGCCACTGATGAAATTGCAATAATAACTCTAAAGGATAACATCATCAAGATTCCTTTAATTCCGAAGAATCTTGTATCAGCTTCGTTATACCAGAAACCAAGCTACATATTGATCGACAAGTTGGCTAATAAGAGCCATCTATGGGAGGAGCTTATCTTCAAGCCATTTGAGAAGATAAACCTACGTAAATAAATTCACAGTTATACAATGGCAGAGTGTGGCTTTAAGAGACTCTCTCCCTTCTTCTCTTTATTATCATTGAATCCCACGTGAGGCATAGAGTATGTTGGTTGATTTAAGTGGTGGTCCTGAATTGGCTATCTAGGGATCCAAGCTATTTTGCTGATACAACTGTTATGACCTATTAGTTGTAGGATTATCAATTGATTACTCGATATGAGTTCCTCTGAGAATTAAACTTGAGGACGATAAAAAACAGCCAAGAGAGGTCCAACCTGTACCGTTTAAGAAGTGGATTATTCTATTTGTATTTTTTTTTTTCAGAAATTTCTGAAAGATTATAAAAAAAAAGGACTTCTACCCTTATGGCAACTTCGATAATGTAGATTGCTTCCCAACTAAACTGTGTCCCGTATTGGTTGCTATACATATCCTGTTAATAGTCTGATTTTCGTTCGAACCATAGCTGTGTAGCACTACTCTACTATAAGTTACCAAAGTCATATGGCGTGGTTCAACATAGACAATGATGATTTCGGGCTAAACAAAATCTTTTGTTAGTATTGGCAATTCTAATAAATTGTGTAAAATGTTTAGTTTATCGCCTTCCGAAACTATAATTTAAACATTAGCTTTCCTTCGGACGGATTTCAGTCGGTTCGCTTGAATGAGATGTTCTTTGAAATGCTACCCTTATTATCTGGTGTACCTCAAGGTTCTATCTTGGGTTTGCTCCTATTTAGCTTATTTACTAACGATTTGCCAGAAATAATACTTGACTCTAACATTTTAATTACTGAAGATTGTCTTAACTGCATAAACGAGATCTTGGAAAAAGTTCGTAGCTACTCAGTAACTATTGATATTAGTTTGATCTTGCCTTCTGGAGTATAATTATTTCTTAAAATGATTTATTTTGCCGGTTTTTCTTGGACTTGTATAGAGAAAGTACACAATTTAATGGGTGTTACCACAAGAAAAAGCTTACGATTTCTGTTCTCAAAAGCACAATGGAAACATAAACGCATAAAAGTATGCAATTTGAAAATTGATACAAATCACTATACTATGTACATGCAAAGCTACATATATGATGCTGTGGTATTCGTGTGCATTGTGCTCTAAAGCATTTTGGCCAGTAGGATTGCATAAGCATGGCTAGATTTTAGATTTGCTGTAGAATTTTTTTGGAACTTATGAAACATTTTGCATGAGGAGCAGGCAAGGGGCGAATGAAATGTGTGCGCTCTGTGTTATTGGTCAGACACTTTTCCTTGTAATTTTTCTGACATCATTTATTGCTTGGGCAAATTTTTTTTTAATGAAGCCTCCCAACAAATAAAACTCTACCGAGAACTCTGAGTTGTAATGTTTCATATAATTTTGGCAATGTTCATACTATGTCGGTTTTACAATTTTATTAACTAGATTACCAAAGAAATACTATTAAAAAGTTAGATTTGATTTTACCAGCAACCATTTTCTCCTTTCTACAGTTTCACTAAAACCCATTAGGGATTAAGATCCAGACAATAAAATAAAAAATATCGGGACTGAATATTATGAGATATTCAAGAGTAACCGAAATATCCATTATCCTTGAAAGCAAATTTTCAGAAAACTGACATTGATTAATTTTTCTCGTAAACCTCAAAGCTTCCCAAAATAAATAACGTTTATTTCATGGAGATACGATGATAAAGTTACATCTACTAAGCAAAATTTCCCACATTTTTCAAATTTTAAAAGACCGTATCTCGATCTTAAATTGATCGTAACAAAAAATTGCTCTTTTCAATATTGTCAACCTTCCTGTAAAGCTTCGTCAAAATAAAAAAAAAGAATTTACACAAAATTGATCGATATTATGTGTCACTGCTTATAGGATTATTCCCTTATCAAATACACAAATTTACATACCTAGCAATATTCAGTTTTCTCTTCTTTATTCCATAAAATTATTGGATCGAATTTTACTAACAGGTCCCATAATTGTTACTCACAAATAGAACACACAATAGAACTGGCAAAATAATTTTTCGCCTCCCAAACATAAATAAGAAATTACCAATGATAAAACTTAAAATATTCCGCGAAATTTACGCTCATACACCTATTGCAGAAAATGGCGGCATACACTTTCCGAACCTGCGAATTATACCCCGTCGCAGAGCTTTCAAAACGACTGAATGGTTTCCGAAAGCACATAATTCCATCTGACGGTGATGAAATGAATTAAAAACGCCAAATTGTATGCAATATATATAAAAACAAGAAATTTTTTTAGCTACCACGGTTAAAATTATTGACTTTATTTCATTTATCATTGCAACAAACAATTTGAGTTTTTCAAAATAAACAGAAAAATGTTCGTGTTTGTTACAAATTGAACTTTCCAATAATATCATAATTGTGATAGTTATTCGTCTCTGAAAATAGCAACTTTCAAATCAAAATATATTAGTAACCAAAACATTTCTACTAGTTTTCTCTCCGTCACTTCCTATTCCACTTCAAGATCTTCTATACTCAAGTACAAATTTATCTACTTGATGTAGTATTATTACGTTATTATGTACCAAACTTTGACACGCCATTACCTAAGTTTATGCTATTTCTCAAACTATGTTCAATTTTGATCATGATAATACGCACAGATTTGACACAAAGTCGTCTTAACTTTTCGTGTTTTTTAAGATTTCAGTAATAACCCTAAGAATAAGGGACATTTATTTTCATATGAACAGACACAATTATGGGTAGGATAGTTAATTATATCCCTAGACATATAACAAAACTATCCTTAAAATAATATTCTCACTATTCTACAAATTCAAGTAACATCATAATTTTTATATGATAACTGAAAAACTTTGAAAACTAATAGACCTTGACAGATGGATTACTTTTTGGTCATAGCTGAACGAAACCAATAAAATAAGAGGCTCACTATATAGTCAATGGTATTCCTTCCATTTCCCCTGACTTGAAAAAATAACAAGAATTAGTTCTTGTATAGGTTGAACAGCTTGATGAAATAAATCATAAAAAACTGCTGACCATAATTCTTTTGCCTCTATAACAAGAACTTAATAAAAAAAAGAAGAAAAAAAATCATTTTTATGTTTTCCAGTATTAAACCCTCGTAAAAACGGAGTCATCAGTAACCCACCCACACTGCCAGATCCAATAACCGAAAATAATTTCTCTACTATGTACAAAGGGCATTGTTGAATTTAAATGAATGCATAACCAATTGAAGCTATTTGTAAGCAATATGACTCGGATCAGGAATGTTACCTTCATCTCCAAATTAAATTCCACTCTTCATATAGATCAATCTACATTTTAATTGGGTCAACTTGGTTAAAACTTTATCTACATACGTCCTGCAATTTTGTTAGTCAGGCGAGTTAGATAGGAGTGATCGTATATACATTATTATATGTATAAATTGCAGATGCATACATATATTGCTTTTTTCAAACACTATGTTAGAGCTATGGTCACTGGTCAATGAATACCCAGCTCGAAGGGTTTAGGTATGAAAGAAGGATGTGGTTGGAACAATTCTATATGAGTTTACGAGGCTATAGACTAGACATGGATAATACAGTTTTTGTTTCATTAGTCAGAAAATTGTGTGTAGAATGTGCAACCTTGCAGGTAACAATGTTATCCTGTTACCATGTATGTTCATTCAAATGGTGGAATTAATTAACCCATATTTGAAGGTAAAAGTCTGACTCATTTTACTTCTCTGGCGTAATTAATTTGCTTAATTCTAGCACGGCAATTGTATTATGATCTGGCTTCCATTTCAGTGTTGAAAAGTTATTCGAAAAATTTTAATTGTTCAAAAGGTTTTCCGGTAAAAAAAAAAAAATGCCTCTTTCATTTTGGATGTTATAAAATTTTTGTACAATTAGTATGATTGCAACATTTTCTTTCATCACCTCTAAATCCTTGTAGAATAAGCTCGGGTTTTCAGCTTATACACATATAGCTGAGAAGAGATGTAGATAAATTTTTTCAGTACAAATAAACTTCATGCAAATTTGTTGATTTTAAAGGTTATTATTACTAAAGATGTTGACGTGCGAGAGTGGTATCTACAGTGAACAGCATAATCTTTTGTAAACATACATATTACATTCTTGCATGTACATATATATGTTTCTCCACCATACACACTTCTTCCTGAGGCTGTCTACTTTAATGAATGCTCATTCCTTGAGTACTAATCAATTCGAGTTAATAACATCACACCTATGCCATTTAAGGTGCTCCTTATATATATATATCCTATACAGATACTACCTGAGGCCACAGGATTATGGCTTAACTTTGGTCTTCGTCACTGGAAGATCCCTCCTGTGGTGTATGGTATGCTTTAAAGGATTGCTTGACGTAAAGATATAAAATGGCTGTAAATAAGAATTTATGTTTGCCGGGTACATAGAGCAAAATGAATTTTAGTAATCTTTGGGCTAAGAGTAAGAGCTTTTGAAAATGTCCATAAATTGTCTTCTTGCCCATTATTGTTTCCTGAAGGAAATATATTTCAAAGGATTCTATATGAAGGGTGTGATCTTTATTAGATAAATTCAGTTTAATTATGGTTTTGTTTACGCAATTTACAGTTACATATATTCGGATATACGCAAAGCATTGGTGGATAGTAAGTATTTCATGATCCTGGTATTAGATGATTTTACCAAAGCGTTTGACATGTTTGACACAGTTAATCATAGCATACTCTTGAAAAACTAAAAAAAAATGTAGGAGATTAACGATTTAAATGAAATCATAAATATAAGAGGAAATAACAACCGCTTCGTCCGGGATTTGCAACCGGAACCATCCGCTTGCCGGACGACTGCCTCTAGCACTAAGCTTTAATTTCCATCTTTGACTGATTCTAACAAGTGTGGGTTGGATTCCTGTCCGGGAAAAAAATATTAAAAAAAAAATGTAGTTTTTCATTGTCATCGCTTAAATTAATTGGAGCTTTTCTGACTGGTCGCTCTCAGCAGGTCAGGTTAGGTAATGAAAAATCCACATGGAAAAGAGTACATAAGAATACCACAAAGGTCTATTCTATTCTATTCATCCGGATGATGATACCATTCATCTTTACACTGATAATGTTCAGATTTATGTATCCCGAGCCATAAGCTTAATAGAGGACTTCATTGATAGAGTTCCTTGCTTGATCTTCTTCCAATATACTTTCATGCATTAATTCTTCCCAATTCGATAGAATCTGAAAGCCTGAGAGTATATAGAAATAGTAAGCAGAGGTTACTGCGACCATATAACCAAATCTCTTGGTAAGATTTGTAATGGCCTTAGGCAACTGTGGTTATCCGTTAAAATACTTAAAGTTAAGTCTTGTAAAATCTCTTTTGATGCCATCATTAATTACTTAATTTTACTTATTTTTTTTTTATTAATTATTAGTTTCCTGGATTTACCTTGGTTCATTATTTAATATGAACTTACAAAAGATAACAATTTTGTGTGTAGAGATCAGAAATAAATTATTAATTCAGTGGTCATACTTATATAGACGGACTGTAAGAAATGATTAAAATAAAATATTTTTTACCTAGAGTAATCCAGGTGCCAAATATTTTGAAATAGAAGAAATTCGGACTAAAAATATTTTTTTTTTATGTAATGGTTCCTTAGGATGCATTTAAAAAATTCAAAATTTTGCCTATTTAGGGATGGAGGAAGGGACAAAAATCATTTCTCGCCAATATCTCAAATTCCTTCAACTTGGCCGGAAAAATAGTTCTATAAAAAATTACAGCTAATTAAATTAATTAAAAAATTAAAAAAAAAAAAATTAAATTAAAATTGTTGCACAGAAATTTGTCATTCTACCGTCACGGAAAACATTCCTCAACTTAACATTCAAATTAAAGACAAACCAAAGAGGATTAGTTAAAATCTGTTTATTTGCAGAAGGTCAGAGTTTTATAGCAGTGACTATTTATTTTATCGATGGAGATATAACTGTTTTGGATACCCTGAAGGGCACACCGTGGAAAATATTACACAAGAAATTAATAGAGTTTTGTAAGATTCAGAATTTTAAGATAAAGTATGCATGTCTATTACTGATAATATATGTATGTATGTGGGATTAATAGTTGGGGGCTTTAATGACAAAGAGGCCATGTATCTCACTTCAATTGAACTTTATTAATGTTATAGGTTATATAATGTTGACTAAAACTAAAACTAAATTAAGCTAAAGCTATTCACCTTGAGAGGTAAGTGTGTTGCGCTATACGATTGACCAATACTAGCTTACAAATCAATGTCTACGTTACAAATGGTAAATGTACAGTCTACGCAATACTAACTTACAATTTTGTCGTTTCATTACAAATGTTAAAGATACAGTCTAGGCTATACTAATAATGCAGGTAGGAAACTTCATAGCGAAATAAGTCAATCTGAAATTGAGTCAGCTCGCTTCTAAGTATGCAGCTTCAGAATTGAAGGGAAAAAACTGCTTTGGCGTATACGGCAGACAGGAATTAAGCCGTACTGACGATTATACGGTTACTGTTTATATGAAACGCCCTCTTTTTGCAATGAAATTTCTTTTAGCAAAGATTTTCGTTCGTTTGCATAAAGAGTTTTTTCCATTCAATTTTCAGGTAGTGCCCAAATATATGCTAAAACTAGAAATTTTTCTATGGCAACTCTACATGAGTTCTCCACGTCGCGCGTTCTCAAGCCGTTTCTAAGTATATAGTGAAAGACAAAAGTTTTGTATGGTAACAGCAAGAGGGGTAACCTGATTTAGTCTACTTTTGAAATATTATTTACCATTCCTATGAAAATACCACATACCAAATTTTTTGTATGGACATCCTACGAAGGAGTTGCTCGATTGGTCCCAGTTTCGAACTTAATTTACATTTTTTTTTTTATTAAAAGACCTGTGTACAAAATTTCAGCTCTTTATGTCGACGCGTGAGGCAGTGTCCAAATATAGAGTGAACAAATAAAGTTTTGTATAGCACCATTAAGGGGGGGGGTTGCCCGATTTAGACCATTTGTGTAATTTGATTTAAAATTGCTATTAAAACACCATGTACCAAATTTTAGTTCTCCGCGTCGACGCGCTCTCAGGCAATCACCACATAAATAGTTAACAACGAAATTTTTGTATGGCAACCCTTTTGTCCTAAAATTTACATTTTTTTTTAAAAACGCAGTGTGCAAAATTTGAGCTTTTCACATCGACGCGCTCTCAGGCAGTTTCCAAATATGGCATAAGACCAGATTTTATGTAAACCCCGAATTTCTTTAAACTTTCAACACTAGTTTCTTTTTACTCACAAATCACAAATATTTAATCAAAATTTTGCGCAAAGTTATAGTTTCAGAGATAATCGACTTTAAAAATCGCGAAATTTGCACTATATTTCACAATACAATTTGACATTCCCCCGCAATTAATTAAATCTTCTTCTTATTTTTAGTATTAAAAAGAGGCTGTGGTAGGTATATACATACCTTCCGAACATTCGGGTTACCAGCATTGCGTTTTTTTATTCATTACGAGTTGATGTAGCATTTACTTAGAATGGAGTAGAAAAACGTTTATTAAAGAAGCACACACACACACACACAGGCTGGCAGGGGCCCCTGCCAGCCTGTGTGTGTGTGTGTGTGCCCGTCCCTGTGTGTGTGTGTGTGTGCCTGCCTGCATGTGTGTGTGTGTGTTAAATGCTGATTACTACACATCAATTAATATTCGTAATGAATAAAAAAACGCAATGCTGGTAACCCGAATGTTCGGAAGGTATGTATATACCTACCACAACCTCTTTTTAATACTAAAAAGAAGAAGAAGATTTAAGTAATTACGGGGGAATGTCAAATTGTATTGTGAAATATAGTGCAAATTTCGCGATTTTTAAAGTCGATTATCTCTGAAACTATAACTTTGCGCAAAATTTTGATTAAATATTTGTGATTTGTGAGTAAAAAGGAACTAGTGTTGAAAGTTTAAAGAAATTCGGGGTTTACATAAAATCTGGTCTTGTTCCCCAAATATATAGTGAAAAACTAAAGCTTTGAATGGCAACACCAAAAAGGGGTTGCCCGATTTGATCCATTTTTGAACTTGTATTTTCAATTTTCATGAAAATACCATGTAAAGGAAGGAGAGGTTGCCCGATTAATTCAATTTTATAATTTTTTTTTACTATTGGTATGAAAACCCCATGTATCAAATTTCAGCTCTCTACATCTACTGATTGTCAGGCTGTGTCCATATATATACTAAAAAATGAAATATGTATTTGTATGGCAAACCTACGAAGGAGCTGCCCGATTTAGTCCATTTTTGAACTTCTGTTTGCAATTTTTATGAAAACGCGATGAACATTTCCACGTTGACGCGTTCTCAGGCAGTTTTTTAGATCATCACAACAGCAACATCTATCGTGTCTAAAACTACTCTATCTTTCAAGGTGAAACCAACTAAACACATCATAAAATTGCATTTAAATCGGTTGGGCGGCTTAGGATTAGAGTGTACCAACACAGTGACACAGGATTTCTATATATTAAGATATCTCATGCGAGATTGCATAATGGTAAAGTAATTGATTTTTCCTTGATGACTCCCCATGATTCCAGTACATTTAGATTCAATCGTGTTACTGAAATTGAAATATTCAGTGCAGCTTCCAAGTCAAATGTGGCGAGTATCAATAACATTAATCCAAGACTTATCTGTATTCTCCTTCCTCATGTTGTCTTACGTCTCGTTCATGTTTGTAATACATGCATTATGAGATGCCAATCTCTTTCAAAGGTCGTACTAATCCCCAAAAGCTCTCCTTACGCTGACTACCGTCCGATCAGTATTATTCCATTTCGTTCCAAAGTATTTGAAAAACTGATTTTTCTTCAAATATCTGAACACGTTTTTGATGAGGATAAATTTGCGGGTTTAATTTTTCTTGATATTTCCAAGGCCTTCGATACGATGTTGACCACTCACTTGTATATAATTTCCAATTCTCGTTGTAGGCTGTGAAATTTGTCTATTCATATCTTTCTAATCGTGTGCAAATGATGTTTTCAGCTGATAGCTATTCATCTCCACATTCTGTTGTATCTGAAGTTCCTCAAGGATCAGTCCTTGGTCCATTACTCTTTTATATGTTCATCAATAATATTTTTACCTATCCTAAGCATTGCCGAATGCACCTTTTTTGCAGACGATGTGCAGTCGTATTTCTCGAAGCCTATTGGTTTACTTGGGGATGGCGTTAGTTGCTTGAATAAAGACCTCGAGAGAATCCACCAGTGGAGCGTCCTAAAAAATCTTCCCATTAATCCAGCGAAATAGAAGGTTTACAGGACTTCTATTGACACCTTGTACTTCCGATAATTCTTAATAATAATACAATTGCATATGTTGAATTGGTTGAACTGAAACTAGATTGCATTTAGTGCGCATACTACCGGTTCCTTTAATAACTGATTGGTGTGAGATCTATGGTAGGCTTGATTCTGTTTACTGGAGGATGCTAATAACTACATTTAATTCTATGTTTAGGTATACATATACAACCTTTGTAGATTTGATCATGTCTCACAGTAATGCTTCTTCAGTCTTCGGTTGTACTCTTGAAGCTCATTTGCAGCTTCGACTGATTGCATGTATGGCTAAAATTATCAAACTAGCGCAACCTAAATACTTCTTCGATTTACTTACGTTCACCCGGTCTAGTAGAACAATAACCATTATTTTGCCTAATGATAGTTGCCTTGTAAGTAAACACCTGTTTTTCAGCCAAGCTATTAAAAGTTATGGAATTCATTGCCAGGTTCGTTGCGAAGATCGCTTATGTCAAGTACATTGACCATCTTCAATCACAATGCATTCATTTACTACTCTTCCTAGAGTAAATCTATATTTTAATTTATTTGTATATTTCTTTTTACTTATAAAATTTGTTTTCCATATTCTTGTAGTTGTGTCGGTCTAGTACAAATTAAAAAGATTTGATACTATTTTGTACAAAGCCGATTGTTCAAATAAATTGAAATTGAAAATAGAAATAATGCAGCTAAGACAGAGTAACATTTATAAAAACTTGTAAATTTCGACACTTTCCATATTCTGCGTACACAATAAATTTGATTCATTGAAGGAAATAAGAACGAATCTTGAAAAAGTTAAAAGAATATTTGAGGATTGAAAAAAAAATTACAAAACTAACTAGATAAAATACAAAGCAAATGGGTTCGGAGTAGAATAAGGTAAAGCAAGATGTGCTAAGACGATCGAAATCTACCTTGCTTAGACAACACGTCCGAGTTAAATAAATCGGAAAACTTCGAAATGTAAATTTTAAATTTCCAACTCCTTAAGTTTAGAAACTAGTTGAAAAAGCACTGAAGTCCTGAAAATATATGAGGACATAACAGGAAAAATAAGTAGTGAGATAACGGTGTCTGCTTCAGATGGGTTATAGATGGTTTGAAAACCTTTATTAAATAAGGGTTAGATACATATTGCATCAATTTCAACATTCTACAGAAAGTTAAAATGATGACGAAACTAATAAAACAATAGATGGACTCCATCTGTAAGGAATTTGAAGTAAACCCTGTGTGCCTGGAGTCAACTTTTCTCAATTCACATTTCAAACGAAGTTCATCATACATACATACCACGGAAACTTTATATAGCAGCTACTCTGATATGCTTATAATTTCTTGACAGGTCTGGCTTCATACGTTAAAATTACTAGACAAGAAAAAGTAGCTGCAACTGAAGAGGTAACGTAAAGCCAACGATTTTAAGTTCAATTTAGTGGAAGAATTTTAATGGAGAAATTTTTGTTTATAAACTTTGTTCAAAATCAAGCTGCCTCCGCAATAATAAAACTGATGGTAGGGTACATGCAAGAAGTTGTATATTATGTAAGAAATTGTAAATAGGAAATTTGGTCCGCACCTTTGGTGGGAAATTCTAAAGATAAATATCTATCTAATTTTTCTCTAACCAATATTCGTATCGTGGCCAATTGAATTTCCTGACGAAAGAATACTTTCGTAGATGGGACTTCTGAAAATGCGACAACTTTTGGGTCTTTTGATTCTAGTTCTTTTACCGAAAGTGAACTTCTATACCAGTTGAAGACCTTAAAGAACAATACAGCAGCCGGACAAGATGGTTATACAAGTGATATGTTGAAAAAAGTTTCAGAATATGTTTTGACATCTCTGTGTTATGTTTTCAATCTTGCCTTGTCTCAAGCAACTTTACCTGCTAGACTTAAGCGTGCTGTGGTAATACCGGTGCACAAAGGAGGAGACCAAAGTAATCCCCACAATTACAGACCAATATCTTTGTTATCCAACATTGCAAAACTGCTGGAGAAATGCATTAAAAGTAGACTGTTAAATTATCTGGAGTGCAATAACATTATAGCTAAGAATCAGTATGGGTTCAAAAGTAAATATAATACGTCTGATGCGTTATATGATGTGACTACATATATAAATTCTGCAATGGATGCTGGGGAAAAAGCATGTGCTGTATTTCTTGATATAAAGAAGGCTTTCGACACAATCAATCATAAAATTTTATTGGGAAAACAATCTAGCATAGGAATCACTGATATGGCGCTTTCTTTATTTTATTCCTTTCTCCAAGCTAGAGTGCAATATGTCAGAATATTGAAATTAGTAAGTAGTCCAATAATTCCTGGATGTGGTGTACCACAGGGTACGATATTAGGCCCCATAATATTCTTAATTTACATAAACAGTCTATGTCAATTGGAACAAAACAGCATTCAGGGTCATATTGTGTGTTTTGTTGATGACACTGTAGCAATATTCAAAAGCAAGGACTGGACACAAACCACTCTTCTAGCTAATCGCGGCATATGCTTAATTTATTCCTGGTTAAGATGCCATAAATTAGAATTAAACTAAGAAAGACGCTGTACAAAGCAAGAATTTTATGTAATATACTTAAGGTTAATCATATGAGAATTGTGTACTTTGCTATCATAAAGGGTTTTCCAATAAGAGGTGTTATTTTGATATTCACAGAAAAATTCCATTTTTAGAGATAAATGATCGGATCTTTATTTCATTATAAAGAGGAAGGTATGCCGTTAATAATGGAAAATAACATCAGCGAAATGACCACCACGACCACGCCTACAGGACAATATCATTTTAATGAAATTTTCCATAACCAAATCGCAAAGTGGCTGCCCTATGTCCTCGATAGTCTCACGAATTCCATCTTTGAGGTCTTGAATCGACGCTGGGCTGTTGGCGTAGACCTTCTCTTTCACGTGGCCCCAAAGGAAGAAGTTGCAAGGTGTTAAGTCACAAGATCTCGGTGGCCAATTGTGATCACCTCTTCGAGAGATAACACGGTCCGGAAACTTTTCCCGTAAAAGATCAATGGTTTCGTTGCTTGTATGGCACGTAGCGCCGTCTTGTTGAAAGTAAACGTTGTCCAGATCAATACCATCCAATTCCGGCCATAAAAAATCATTAATCATCTGTCGATAGCGGAATCCATTCACCGTAACTGTTGCTCCAGCCTCATTTTCGAAAAAGTAAGGTCCAATGACCCCGCGGGACCATAAACCGCACCAAACAGTCACACGTTGAGGATAGAGAGGCTTTTCAACAATAAATCTTGGGTTTTCCGAGCCTCAGATGCGACAATTTTGCTTGTTGACGAAGCATCGAGGTGGAAATGGGCATCATCACTCAAGATGAGTTTTCGATGGAATTCATTTCAAGGATCCAATCAGCAAAGACTCGACGTTGTTGATGGTCGGCCGGCTTGAGTTCTTGTGTTATATTCTCGGCTGTTCTTGAGCGACGTGCACAGGTTTTATTCTTAACATCATTAACTTGTCCCGACAGCTTGAATTTTTCTACCAATTTCTGTATTGTGGTCCGACAAGGTGCTTCTGGACGATCCAAAAATGTTCGAGTTTTACGAACCGTCTCTGCCACATTTTCACCATTTTTATAGCGAATTTTAATAATTTCAATACGTTGTTGAATCGTGTATCGTTCCATTTTTATTAATGGCGTAGTTTCTACTTGTCAAATGTCAAAAAATGACAGCTCCAAAAGTGACATCTACCGAAATAGCTGGCTAATTAAAATAACACCTCTTATTGGAAAACCCTTTACAATCAGTAATACAGTACGGTGTATTGGCTTGGGGCGCAACTTATTCGGCAGTTATTACGCCCTTAAATAATTTGCACAACAAGATCGTCAAAGCTTCCTTAAAAAAGTCAAAATACTATTCTACTACTCTGGCTTTCTCCCAATTCGAAGTTATGAATGTTCGGCAAATCTGCACACATAATCTACTCAAATACATGTATGTAAATTTGGCAAATTTTGAATTGCACTCGATAAGATATGAGACTAGAAGGCAGGCTATTTGTCCTCTTGCTACAACTAGATGCAAAAAAAGTTTATTACAAAGACATGCAAGTATTATAGGTCCTAAAGTTTATAATATTTTACCAAATTCTATTAAAGGTTCCTTAAATAATGAGAATTATAAAGTAGTACTTAAGCAATTTGTGTTTAACAATTCCGATATCTTTCATAATTGTTTTGCATGAAACTAGTTATTTCAACTTTCCTAGTAAATTTAGTCTAAGTACGTTGAATTTTGAACTAGTATTAAGAAAAACATTAATAATTATATATTAATTAGATAAATTATAAAATTCTGTCACGGCACCTCACACTCAAGCTCAGCTAATTTATTTATTATAGGAAGACAAATGAAATCTTTTGGCTAACAAGCTTAGAATGTGTCTTTCTCCAAACTGCAATTTATAATATCGCAAAAATCAGAGAAAGCGGAAAAATATTGTTGTTGTTTCTAACCATATAAGTCATCCAGCATCGTTAATACTTTCCAAATTCTATCTAAAAAAAACTCTTCCCAAAAGGGAACAATGAAGCTTGGGATGGTATATTGGAGCTGTTAGGGCCATCAAGAATGGTTTTTATGCATCTCTGTTTAGCCCAATCTCTCTGGGTTTTGGTGTAAAAAGACTAGTGGACCGTATTTTGGACAATCTTTCAAATTTTTATTTTTTAACTTCGACTATAGAAATCAAAAGTTGCGTCTCGACAACAGGATGGTTTTTTTCTTTTTTTTTTTTTTTAAATTCTTTTATTTTAAATTGAATTATTTTGATTTAAATTTGTTTTATGTTTTGAAAGAAATGTATAAGTATTTAGTTATCTTGCTCAGACTTATAGGGGAGACCGAGGAAAAATGGGATACTTAAATTTCTTCAGTATGTAGCTCAACATGTAGCTCACCAAATATTGCTATGGAAGGGTCTCAAGCGAGTAAATTGATTACTGTAGAGTACCTTACTTGTAATCGATTAAGGTCGGGCAATTTTAAAGCAACTAAATAAAAGCAATTATTTTAGGTTATATTGATTGAAATGGCACAAAATACGTACATAATATAAACATCATATATGGAAAACTTATTTCCTTTTTTAAATCAACAGATGAATAATTAACTTGATTTGAACTTAAAATAGAAATTAAACAACAAGAAAAAACAAACCGGACCCCGAAATTTGAGATCCGATCTAGAATTCTAATCTAGCTTTGGACAAATTCGGTACCTCATTTTACTGTTATCACGATTAGCCATTTAGCCAACCCTGATTCGCCATTTATGATGTAAGTACGCAAAACATAGAGAGTGTAGTTTTACTTTTCGTTATATTTAAATTTCTGGTATTCAAAATAAAGTCAAAAGAACGACGTTTCAAATAATTAACTGTTGTGACTTGTGACACGTATCTTGGCTCAGAAAATAGAGAGAGATTGTTCAGTAAAATTACATTAGATGTATTTAAATTGCACGCCGCATTTAAACTACACAAGGTCCTCGCGGAGATCAGTTGTCGACTAAAATTTCAATCGGAGCCGCTATGCTTAGTGGCTTTGATACCTTCACTTTTAGCAGGGTGGACACTATACCCGGCTCTGTTTCAGTACCCCACCTTACCTTGGTCTACCCTACATAGAATCCTTATGTCTACGATATTTGTGAAATTAGTTTTTTTTTTTAAGATTTTGGTTTATAAAAAAATAATTTTTTATTTATCATTCGCTCATGTATCAAGTGAATTAGATTAGATTTCTGAAGGGGTGTGTAGGCGTTAGTCTCGCTATTACTGCGACCTGAAAGATCTATTGTGAGTCCCATGTCTAGGTTCAGACTGTTAATAAAGTCTAGAGCCATTCTGGCATTGAGGTTCCACATATAAGTTGGCGGAGGAAGAGCATGTTCGAGGTGGAGTAGTCTCTGCCTAGCCAATGCTACGCAGATGCAGAGCAACTGCTCCGAGGTTTTGGTGAGCATCCTGGGATTTTTGTTTATTTTCCCAGTCGGTTAGAACAGTTCTGAGGTAACACATTGAAGTGCCATAAAATGGCTCTGGTCCGACAAACTAAGTTTCCACTCCTCTTTTGGGTAGGCCATCAGCAATTTCATTGCCTTTGTGGCCCTCATGTCCAGGTACCCACATGAGGATAATTTTGTTTCTCCTTGATAGGCTTTTGAGGATTTTTAGACATTCCCGGACTATCCCTGACTTGACAGTGTAGGACTTTAAGGCCTTGAAGGCAGCTTGACTGTCCCACAGGATATTAATGCTTGAGCCATTTATGGCTCTTTTAATGCAGATATTGGCACATTCTATTATGGCCAATACCTCGGCTTGGAATACGGTAGGAGTAGAGCCCAGATCTTTTGATAGTTGGCACTTGGGGCCGTATACGCCCAGTCCGATTCCATTGTATGTTTTGGACCGTCTGTATACCACACCATCGATCCTTGTTGGAAGGACGGTTTAGTGGAACGCCATTGCTGTCGGTCTCCCAGAACCACTTGGAATGGTCTTACAAAATCTACCCTGGGTGTGATTATATCAGATATTGTTGTCATTCGCTCAAACAAATCTGTTTTAAGATACTTAAATGACCAAACAGATCGCTTGGCTTTAACTGTTTCTCTTTTTGCACTCTAATAGCACTGGAGATCGCTTTCTTTTTCACCTGCAAATGTTGGGGAGGCTCTCATGGCACCACTTATTCCTAGACAGGCAAACCACTGGGTTTTTTGAAGCAGAGCCTCAACCATTTTTTGATTTGGTTTTGAGCTCCATGCGAGGGCCGCATAGATGACCTTGGGTCTAGCAATCGTAGTGTAGATCCAGTACATCATTTTTGGCTAAAGCCCACATGATCTGCCAATGAAGCGACGACACGCTTATAGAGATCGCACCGCTCTATCCGTCACTCTGGACAGATGCGAATTCCAGGTAAGCTTCTTGTCTAGAATTACCCCCAGATAGTGGTCAGCCTTTTGCTGCGTTGATCGTGATAAAACAGTTCCCTAGAGCTGTGGTTATCCTCCTGCTTCTAAGCATGGAGTTTATCCAGTTTACCGCGCAAAGCCTTTATCCTCGGCAGCTGATTTAATTACATCGACGGAGGTGTTATCGAAAGCTTCTTCTATGTCCGCAAATGCGCTAAGGCCACCTCTTTTGCTTCAAGAGCGTTTTCGAGGTCTTTGACTAAGTTGTGAATGGCAGTCTCGGTAGACTTGCCAGCTTAAGTAACTTAAGTAAGAATGAGGAGAGACTGATGGGTCGGAACGATTTGGCTAGAAAACTAGCCCTTTTTCCTGCTTTGGGTATAAATACCACGCTGACGCCTCTCCAACATTGGGGAACGTACCCTATCAAGGGAATACTTATTGCGCAATTTAAATGGTATGGCATTACTGGTAAACTGTGTTGGCTTAGACAGAATTATCATTTCTCCCATGATTATCGTCTTGTCATTTGATGGGATAATAAAAAAAATATTGTTATGACACAGCCTAATAATGAATTATCCTTCAGTACTCATGCGAGAAGGAATCCAAAATTGGAAACAATTCATACATTTTAATTTTTAATGTAGCGCTCGAAAGTCATAAAGATTGTAGTTGTCTGCATATTGAAAGAACTTGGCATTATTCATTTATAGATGGAAAGGTGATCAATTAATTTCCTATAAAGATCACTGCTAAATGTGGACAAACGTTTACATCATATGTCCCAAACCCTTAGACGCACATTATAATGTGAAAGAGTTTCTTGCCAAAAATTTAAAATTCAATCTCAAAACCGATTAGGCGATTAGGTCGAGTTAAATATTCAAGCAAAGATTCGAAAACACAGTTGAAACACAGATTACCACTTAAAGGTGCAGATTCTATTTTAATTGAAAAAACAGTTTAAAATATAAACAATCGGGTAAATAAATTAAACTTGCTGGATTGGACAGTATGAATGGGGTTGGTTCGAATTTTCGAATAATCCGATTTTGTTTAAGCTTGTCGAGGAAAATACGTAGTAGGGGAGCACGGGGAATAATGACGAAGGGGGCATCCTGATGAATGAATATTATTTGTAATCAGCTTTATTTAAAACTCACGCTATAATAACCAGAAATAATGCAGGGTTAAGTATTGCCAACAATTTTTTTCACATTAGTCTATGTTTATTGTATGAAAAAAGCAGACGAATTTTGCCATTAGAACACGCAAAAGTTTTAGCTTTTCCAAAGATTGTGTTTGACGAAATATTCTGGGCGCTTTGATTTCAATGGTGTGTAAGTTTAGTATATTTATGGTGTGCAGTTTATTGGGATAATGATAGATATCATATTAGTTTTCCATAATTTTTGCATAACATATTGGAAAAAGATTAATGTGTTGTGGGGCATAATGACGAGTTTGTTTTTTCGGGGCATTATGAATAACTTTTACGGGACACAATGACAAGATTTTTACGGGGCATTATCATTTCTCGATGTTCACATTCTGGTAGGCTCAACGAAGAGGGGATGAATTAGCGATTACATTAGAAGAAAATTCTGTCTTAAGGAAAATGGCTCCAACAATTAGTGTGTTTAGCATTTTGCAAAACTGTGACCTTTTGTAAAAACAATATTCTTTCGAATTCTCTGAATACAAAAAAAAATGTTGGAATATCAACCTATTTATTTATAAACTTCCGTAATCCAGGAATTGTTTTAAAAGTAAAATAAAAGTCTTCAGTTTGCATTTTTCGAATTCGATAATCAAGGTGTTCCTCATTTTAGTATGTATAATTTTATTGTAAAAACCATATTCCTGCAAGGCTCATTATGGTCATTAATTAATATTATTTCATTTATTAAATATAATATTTTATTATGCTCCGAACCGTTCGTCATTATGACGCGTATGTGGGGAATAGTGACGAACTGATCATCACTCCACTTAGGTCAACAGCGTACTTCATAAGGATGCTGGACGGTAATTATCGTGCTTGGTATTAGTATTTTTAAAGCTTCAGGTAGTTGATTCAGGGATTTAAAAAAAAAATATAGAGAAAAATCATTCGTCATTATGCCCTGGGCTCATCTACGTTGAAGTTTTACGGATTATCCAGATTTTATGAATTTAGAGAAAATTCAGAATTTGGTGAAGTTTTGGGTAATCCGGTGATTGTTTTGTTGGCGATTGGAACGTTCATATAAAGACTAGTTCAAGAATAGCTTTTAATTAATTTTTTTTAATAAAGGTCTTACATTCCTGTAGAAATCACTCTACGATCTATTATAACTGCATTTTTTCTTGTACGACGAAGTTGCATTATAAATTATCGCCATAGTTCTATTAACAATGATATTTGATCCCCATTCCATACAAAATATCGTTTTTGCATGTTTGTACTCATTTTCAGATTTTTGTTTTTTTAAGTTGCCATATCTTAAATCATTAATAAATGGTGATAATGAGATGATTTTTTCATATTATCTTTCATTATAATAAGTCAATTCTGTAGCATAAAGCTCATATGTAGGTATGGGTTGATAAACTTTTTTTTCTAATTTCGCGCACAATTTATTTTCGATTGAGTACACCGTTTTTTTTTTTGTCAAATTGGTACTACAGCCTGTGATATACTTATTAAATGTTAAACACGCAATTCGTGTTTGACGACGATTGACGAATTCTTGCACTGTTTTGAAAATGACGAAACAATGAGTTTGTATTAAATTTTGCAGAAAAATGGAATTGGGTGAATGGTGAGATGGTGCACATTTAAAAAAAAAACGGTTTTCGGGGAGGATATTGCATGGAATGCATCAATAAAGATATTGCTGAGGAATTAGGAGATTGTGGTGTCTCATATCGCTTATTTGAACCAAATTCGACTAATGTTTTGGGTATAGAAAAAAATTTTCAAACAAATTTAAATGAGACGGACGAGGTGATAAAACATGGATGAATGACTGTTACGTGAAAGCAAAGGCTTAATCTCCCAATAGAAACTTTTTGGAATGCTAAGACTTGAATAAAACAAGATAAGTTCGATAGAGATTTTCTTAATTTTTTCCTCGATGCTAACAAAAAAAAATTGAAGTTTTACGTCGTTCGCATGACGCAATCCGAAGAAAATGATCATAATTGTGGATTTTGCACTAGGATGAAATCCTGAGTTAAAGGTCAAATCAGACAGTGAGCGTTCCACAAAAGTTTAATTTTGAAATTTGTTTTTGCACTGATTTTCCAAATTCAATTTATCTTTGACAAATCGAAAGAAATTAAAATTTCTCTTTATTTCAATATTTAAATGAATCCAGTGGAATAAGCTTCTTACAAAGAACTTAAAATTTTAGCCTTTGTTTAACGTTACTAACGCTGACGTTACAGCTATATGCATACGAAAATGTAGCCTACACTTGTTAAAAGCCTCTCCCTTAAATACCTCATAGCATGTTTACCGAAGGAGCAGATCTACTGAGATGGCTCCCCATTCAATGGTCACTGTTATTGAACGAAGTGTGGATCGTGAACTGTTTACCTTGCTTTCTGGACATATTGGGGGCTTTTGACAGGGCCACTCCCGAGTCGCTGTGTGAAGCATCTCGTCAGCATGGTGTTGACCACACTGTTGTGCGATGGTTAGGCCAAATTCTAAGACGACGATACTTAACCGTGAAGTTGGGTGGCTGAACCTCTCTTAGTGTGCTGGTTGAGAGAGGCTTCGTGCAGGGTGGCGTCCTCTCCCCGGTACTCTTGTGTATCTTGGTTGACGCACTCATCTCGGTGCTGAAAAATATGGCATTCGGATGACATCCCTCTCGTCATCTCCAGGTACAGCATGGCTGCTGCTTGTGGCTTTATGCAACGATGCCTAAATATTGTTGGGGACTGGAGCATTCATCATAATATGATAGTGAATCTTGCTATAAAACTTTCACCGACGGCTTTCTCAGTAATATCGGAGCCGGTGCGGGTGGTTTTTTTCTTGAACCTGGCATTGGGTTGGAGTACTCACTTGGAGGGCACACAAATATCTTCTATGCTGAAGTTTTCGCCACCGCAATGGCAGCGAAGATAGCCCTTGATATGGAGATCCAGGGAAAATACATTGCTATCCTTTCGGATTGTCTGTCAGGCAGCCTTGATGGGTCTGAGTAGTCTTCGAATAACATCTGAGTTACTGGCAAGCTGTAAGTCGTCCGAAAATGAACTGCGTATCAACAAAAAGGTGTCGCTTCAGTGGGTTGCTGGTCACATGCGAATCATTGGGGGTCTGGCTCTGGTTCTCCTTTCCTATAGGACCAAAGCCCGAAGTTGGCCTTGCCACCTCGGTTATTGGGTCTTTCATCAAAGCAGATGTTCGTATGAAGCATAACCAGAGATTGGCGAACCTGAGCACTTGCAGGTGTACACAACATTTTCTTGATGAGCCTAATAGGAATTTCTCTGATTTTCTCTTGAGGCCGGAAGACAACAATCCAGAACTGTGGTTGGCATTATCATTGGCCACTCCTCGCTTCAGGCTTATATAACAAGGATGGGAGTTGCTGACAACACTGAGTGTCTGTCCTGCCTAAGACAACTCTGTGTTCATGTCCGGCCTTTTCCCGGAACAGGCTGCCTTCCTATCTGTGGATGAGCTGAAAAACTTACTTCACCAAGACTTGATGTGCTTTGGACAGCAAAGTTTTAGTGTGAGGGTTTCTAGCAGGTTAGCGCAATTGGCCGCCCTGGCTTCTGTGCTTGGGATCTCTCGTCCCCCTGCCTATAAAAAAAACCTCCACTTGAGGGGTTTAGATGAGGCTTATAAATTTTTTGATTAAAGGACTAAACAGGATAATATTACCAGCTAACTAGGTTAAGGTAATTACGGTTCCGCACCCAAAGGGTAACAACGGGAACCCGAGTACTAAGACTTCGCAGTCCGTTGTCTAATTTTTGCTGTTGTTCGAATTTGTTGCTTGAGCAAAGGGAAGTGTTTCACAAAAAGCTCTGCAATTTTAGTCAACCACAGAGATTTGAGCCCATGACTTCTTGCATGAAAGAGGTGATGGTTAACCACTTAGCTTTTTACAGCTTTTTTTTTCAGTGTTCTTTAAAATTTGTATTCATTTCTCTCGTCCTATATATGGATTTGTTGTTTATTCTTACGTTTTACTTTGCTTGTAGGATAAGAGCCGAATAAATAAATAAATAAATAAATATAAATGGGTTGAAGATTAGCTAATGACCAGTTAAGGTGTACATGTTAAATTTATTAAAATTAGGCATCCAAATATCGCTAGCTTAGTTTTCCCGAATTAGTTTCTATTTATCTTTTTATGCTTTCCGAAATATTCTCCTTTATGTTCTAAACACTTTTGCATTCGAGGTGAAATCAATCGTTTTGAAGTCAGCTTAGAAAATATATTTTCATCGCATGAAAGCTATTAAATGTCAGTTCGCTCAATTTATTCTGCATACAAGAGAACAAAAATGAAATAAAAACTTAAATAGCAATTCTCATAGATACACCTCGAAGCACAGTTTTTTTTTCTAATTCCTTATCAACGTAAATTTATTAAAAATCTAATAAAAGGGGTGTTTACTAAACTATTCGAATTGTGTTCAGCTTATTTGTCCTATAGATGCCAATAAAACTTTCAATTTATAATCAAAAATACTTCACCATTCCTCTGAACAGCATCACATTCGTGTTATAATAAATTTTACCACCACGAGTTCATACACCGCACCTTTACTCAAACCAAAGTTTAATTAATGAAGCAACTCTCCATTATTGTGTGACTTGGATTATGAATTTACATTGGTCTGGTGGATGTTAATTGTGAAACAAAAATAAATACAATTACAATTTGCTGCCATTCATGGAAGTGTTCCAGAGAAATACGATGGCAAATTTGATGCTGAAAGTTAATTTCGGTACATTGTTGTCGACTCTTGATGATGTTTACATAAAAGTGGTTTGCAATTTGAATACAATTTTGTGAAACAACAAGCAATGAAGCAATTCTACATACCACCCTCGCTCTAGCTGTACTTTGTATGTACAAAATTATAGGTATATATATGCCTACCTATATACCAAGAGCCGTATCGAAATGAGCAACTATAAGCTCACCATAATGATTTGGAAAATTTAGTTTGTATTCAATAAATTAATGTCACTACGTATACTCGTCCGGTTCTAGTGTGGAGGAGATTCTCAATTCGAAAAACCAAAACCAAACTCGAATAAGTAATCAATTTTAAGGGTAGCTTGGATCTATGGCTACCAAATATTGCACCCACAGGATCTGGCTAGGTAAATATACGCTAGATTCATCATATGTTGTTCCTTTACAATGAGAATATTCGACTTGACAGAGATATATTTTGGAAAATGTTTTCACTTACCTCATCATCATACACAATGATTGCTCTTCCTGCAGTACACTTTCAAGATACATCATATCCAGGTCGGACACAATCGCTCCATTGATCACCATTATTTCGTCTCCCTTGATGATACCTGCACAAGGAACAAGAACATTTTCACATATTATTAAGAGGTCTTATAGATAACAAAGATAAGGGATTTGGAGGACTTAAGGGTTAGCACACAATACAACAATGTGATGTACCTACTCCTATTCCTTCCTTCCTGTCACTATATGTATATACTCTATGCTACTGGATGCGATATGTATTAAATGAGATGAGGGTTAAGCTGTATTTTACAGCGTTAAATGCAAGTCATACTAAAGTACAAAGGATCGGATTGTACCGATTGTGGAGGATGCTTATATGTAGTAGGCACAAACTGACAGCAATATCTCTCCTCACATGAATTACAGGAGCATAAATCTTTTGATAAAATTCTATTGCACTTAAAAGCTTTCAATTTTTCATATCTATTCTTTGTTCCCCCTTCCAGCCACAAAGTACATATTGACAGTTTTCGATGTCCTCTTTTGTATTCAATAACTTGGCAGCTACATGAGTCATGTGTGTGCATCTTTTGTTTGAAAACTTATTCTTATTCAATGGAAACAAGATTAAATTTTGTTCTAGCAATAATGAAAGTTATTATCTATGACAGGATATGGAAGAGAAACAATTGAAATGATGTTGCAGAGAAATTTAGTAGTTTTCCACAAGTTTACTGATCGCATATATTTTAATAGTTGTGCACTTGAAAATATTTTTAATTTATAATTTTTTGCCATATTCCATATTTATTTTATTTATTTATTTTCAATTGGTTAATAAGTTAGTACACAGATTAGTCCAATTAAGATACTTCTTTAAGAGTTAATTAGATAAAATAAAAAATATTAAAATAAAAAGAAGAGAAGCAAAAACAAGTTCAAGTAAAATAATGAGTAGAAAGTAAGGAATAAAATTATATTTACATTGAAAAAAATAAAATATAAAAAAAGATAAGAATAATAATTACTAAATAAAAATAATAAATAATAATAATAGTAAATTAATTTAAGAAAATATTATTAGAGTGCTAGTTTACAACATTCGTGTTGTAGGAAACCAAGCCTAAGTCATTAAAGTAAAAAGAAACTAAACAAAAAATAAAAATAACAATTCAGAAAGTTAGAGTAAAATAAGATGCAACGTAAAAATAGTGAAGACAAAAATGATGAAAAATAAAAAAAATTTAAGTTAAGAAAAAAACGGGCAAAGCAAAGCAAAAAAGCAAAAAGGAATGCAGCAAGGGAAAAAAACAACAAAAAAAAGCTAATAAATCAAAAAATTGTATAATTAACTTTAAGATCAGTATTCAATTTCGTTTAGGATTTATCTTTTAAACATCGGAGGGCTCAAGGGTCAAACTGAAAATATCATTGTTACTGAAACTGACAATGTATGTTTTTTGAATATAAAAAAAAAAAAAATAAGTAAAAAAAGGGTTTTCAAACAAAACTGAGGCCAAGCCGCATGAAAAAGTAGAAAATAAACTTTTCTTCACACATAGAGGTGGACTCAGATTTTATTCGCTGACAATCACCGATAAATTTCAGTATGATCAATCAGAGGTAATAAGTGATTTGATTTATGAAGAGAAAGAATATTCAAGAGAAATGTCCCAATCAAAAAATCTGAGTCCACCTCTGTGCGTGAAGAAAAGTTTAATTTCTACTTTTTCATGCGGCTTGGCCTCAGTTTTGTTTGAAAACTCGTTTTTTACTTATTTTATTTTCTGAGTTTTTCACGTTAACTAAATTGTTCTAATATCAATTTAACCGAACTTAATTATATTTTTACTTAATTCTAATTTAATTTTAGTTTCTTACTTTCTTTTTAATTTTCCGTTTTCCTTGTAATTTTCCATTTTCCTTTAATTTTTCTTATATTTATCCTTATATTCCTTTCTTTCTTTTTTATTTTGAGTCAATTTTTGAATATTCGCAGTGAAATTTTTTTGCGTCCATACGACTCGAGAGTTTCCAATCGACTGACTGTACTTCGAACACAATCCGAACAGTTTCGATAACTCGGAAGTTTCGAAAAATTTGAAATTTTGAAGGCAATTACGATGAGATGATTGGAAGTCAGCACTGTGGTTGCCTGGAAGTTTTTGTTCAGCTTATCATTATCGACATTTTAAGTCATGTTTGGTGCCGATCCGAAAACAAAAATATTTCGAGTATCAAATCGTTGAAGTACTGCAACGGTTTTCTGAAATTCAAATTATGTTTTAAACACCGCTTTTTAGCTGTATTCCAACTTGATCCCATATAACATGAATTTTCCCGATTTTCTATGTTTTCCACAGACTTTTCCTATTACTATGATTTTTTTTTACAAATTTACATGAATTTTCCTCGATTTTTCATGCAAGTTTTCATGATTGTTGAAGGGAAAGTAGGACGGAAAAAAATATGATTCCGCATAACTTATAAAACTTTTTTGTCGGAAATATTTCCCGAAAAGTCAGAAAATTCTGGAAATTGTCGGAAAATTTTCCAGAAAAATTTAAAATTCTGCATTTTTCCTACAACAGATTTATCACTAATCATATCGACGAAAATTTTTCCGATGATTTTCCCGCTTTTCCGGGTTTTCCATGGAGTTTCACTAAAAGCAACTTTATGCAACTCATTTCGCTCTACAACTTTGTTTTAGGTTGCAAAAAGCTCTAGCGCTTCCTTGGTCAGAAAAACTCCGGAAAAGCATTTTACATAAATTTTCCTCGATTTTTTCTGCAAGTTTTCACCATTGTCGGAGAGAAAGTAATGATTCCAGTTGATAGTGAACTTGATCCTGTATAATTTGGAAAACTATTTTACCGGAAAATTTTCCGGAAAAGTCGGAAAATTCCGAAAAATTTTTTCCGAAAAATCGGAAAACTCTGCATTTTTTCTGAAACAGATTTATCACTAATCAAATTTGTACCAAATTTTCAAATGATTTTTCCCGATTTTTCTGGTTTTCCATGGAAATTTCCGGTTCAAATATTGATAGATTCAATTGTCCCGCGACATGAACCTGTGTACTAAATTTCAGCTCGCTGTGATAACGAAAAGTGGGTCTACGAGAGTGTCGAAAATAGTAAAAAAGAAATATATAAATAGACAGACAAATTCGTGTACGAGTTAAAGGGACGGGCTGGCCTAAAAAAAAGGGACATCGACATATGCCAATTAAGGACTAGAAGAACTTTTAGAAAAACTTTTTATTTTTACGATTCAAGTCATTAAATTAAAGAGAAAAAACAACCGCCTCGTCTGGTTTCTAAAGCCGAGTCCAGCCGCTTTCCGGGCTCTTACCTCTGAGCTAACGATTAAAAATTATACAAATTTATTTGTTCGCTTCCATCGTTACTAGTTAATGCCAGCTGGAAGCAAATGTCGCTTAATAGGCTAGTTAAAGAGGTGAAGACATCTGTCTCGTTAGCTCAGAGGTAAGTGTAGTCGCCCGGAAACCGGCAGCTCCCGCCTTCAAAAACCGGACGAAGCGGTTGTTTTGTTTTTTTTTCTCTGGTATTTAATAATTTGACTTGAATCGTAAAAATTAAAAGTTTTTCTAAAAATTCTTCTAGTCCATCTGACCGATTTTTAAAAATTTCAAATTCGAGTCTATATCCGCACATTGAGGAGATTAAGCGAGCGCTAATCATTTGTTATCGATGAGTCATTGCAACCTCTTTGTTTTTTGTATCAGTGCCTGGAATAGTGATACAAGTGAAAGTTGTTTTGCAATGGATCTCCACGATCAAGGCATGTTTATCAATTTTATGTTATTGAGACACTTCGTTTTTTAATTGAATTTGGAATATTGGCCCTTTTACGAACTTCATTTTTAAACAATATATTTTTACGTTTCTGTAACTTCACACCAGACTTTTATTAAAGTTCACAAAAAAAAATTTGAGATAATTTTTCCACTTTATTGTGAAATAATTTTTAAGGGAAAAAGGTCAAGGTCAACGCGCACCGTCAAGCAGTCTGCGTAGTATAAACGCGATAAAAATTGACAGCAGACTTTTGTGTTTTTGTTAATAGCGTCATAAATATTTTGTTTTTCCAGGTACATTGCACATTTTCGCGGATGCATATACTATATGAAATATGGCACTCGAAAAGTGGTGGTGCAACTGAAAGGACTAAAAAGATTTGAAATTATAGTAGATAGCATGGAACCCAAATGCGGCGAAACTTTAAACCTGCATAGTTTAAAATCACGTATTAAAATATCTATGTCGCAGAATTTTTGTCTTTTGGAATATTGCTCACTGCGATAAAACAGGGTTTTTAGCCAAAAATTCAGATTGGTTAAGTATTATAGAAGATGTTGAGCTAGAGATTGCAAATGGTTCAACGTCTACTCATAAGCGTGGAAGGCCTAGAAAAGGTTTCTCTGAGTGCAGCACACATATGAAACAATGAATATTGGTTGAATTAAACAAAATTGACGAATCCCTTTCAGAATCATTCCGTGAAAGTTCTTATAAGTAAAATACCGACTTTTCAACGATAGATACAGGGTGCATGGTAAGTGGTGTAATATCTGAAGGCTACGGATAGGTTATGCTTAGACGAGCAAAAAAATGTTTGGGTGGGGAAGGGAATCCTAACGGTTTCCGAGATATAGGGACTTAAAGATGTTTGGGTATATTTTTAAAGATCATCCTATAATTTCCGAATGTTACACCCTATGATGACGTTTTAAACTTTGATAATTACATAATCGTCAGACCTTTCCAATGGTCTGCTCTCCCTTGTTTCCTGCGCTTTGAAGTTATGGCTCAACAAAGTCAAAACTTTCGGAATTTTTATTCGTGTTTTTGTTTTATTTAACTACTATTTTTATCAAAAAACAAGTCATCAATCATATCTAGCGAAAATGGGTGAAGAAATCCATTTAGCGCCATAAAGTAGGCAATTATCTTTTGGAAACGAGCTTTTTGAGCCATGAGACATGCTTAAAGAAAGTGCAAAAAACGCAGAAACGGCTACATTTTGGGACAGAGTGTGAATTGGTAGGATATTTTAAAGCGAAGCTTTTGGACTTCTTAAATCCAATATTAAAAATTAGTGGTGAACTTGGTTTTTAATAAAAATAGTAGAAAAAAAAACAACGAGTTAAAACTCTGCAATTTTGATTTTGCTGAGCTATAACTTCAAAACGGAGAGAAGGAGAGGAAACGTTTAGAAAGATCCAACGATTATCTATCTATCAAAGTTTAAATCATCATCATAGAGTGTAACATTCAGAAGGTACAGGGTGATTTAAAAAAACATACTCAAATATCTTTAAGTCCCGTTATTTCAAAATCCGTTAGGATTAACCTCCCCTCCCCCGCCCTCCTCACACATACAATTTTTTGCTCGTCTAAGCATGACCTATCCATAGCTTTTGGGTGTCACACCATTTACGGGACACCGTGAATATGCACAAACCAAGTTTTATCTCTGGTTACCGAAGTAAAACTAACTAAGCATCAATATTTATTGGTAAAAGAATTTATCAATTCTAAATTAATCATCTAAAGTTTTACCATCATGTAACGATATCCTTAATGAAAAGAAAAAAATATTGTTATCCTGAAAAAATAACAGTGACTGAAAGTGTTGCGGAAATAGAGTTGCAAAGTCTCTTAGATCACACAGCTTGGCGCATAGTAGAGTCGGAAAAAAAATATGTCTGAATCATTCCTAAATAATTTATGTATGATAGGAAAATGTTGCTTCGATGGCAGTACACTTCATAACGAGTATAAACAATCATTCACTGATTCGGAAACCTGAGATAGAAATTTGTTTCGTCACATCCTATGTGACTCTACGCTTAGTGATCCTTCAGATAATAAAATAATTCGCAAAAATCCTCGTCTATCTTCGACTAGATACCGTAGGCAAATACACTTTCGGATTAAAAAAGAGAATAAGGACTAAACCAGTCAAGAGGAAACGTATTTTAAAAAGAAAATAAATTTTTTGGTGCCTTCTGCTATAAATATAAAAAACAAAGTGTTGTAAATAAAATGCGAGTTACAATTAAATACGGTTGATGGCAAAATGTACAGTGCTTTTAGTCAAACAAGCTCGTCGAAGTGTTATATGAAGTTATGTAAAGCTAAGCCAATGAAGATAAACGATATAGATAAATGCTAAAACAAACGAGTGCACAAGGAGAGATATGAACTTGTTGTAAACTCCATTATATTTATTTTCCGAGCACCCTATATGACGTAATATTTTTTTCAGACATATTTTCGAGATTGCTTGACCCTTTTTGATGTAATTTTTAAACATGCAATGTTGCATTTTCGACTATAAAGTACATATGTTGTTTATTTACTCCTTATAATGAACATAAGATGATTTTCCTAGCTTTACTTACAACTAGGTAAAATTACTCAAGATTGGTTTTCATTTCTGATTATTTGTAAGTTCAATTTTTTGGATTCTTTGGATTCTCCGGCACAACAATAAAAACGAAAAAAAATCTTATTTGTTATTTCATCACACAACTCATTTAAATTTTAATTTTGTGTGGAAAGTTTCAAATCTTCGTTTGACTCATCAGCAGGTCCCAAATAGCGAAATCATTTGACTCGTAAAAACAAATGAAAAATAGAAAAATGGAAAGAAATGAATCCAAAAAAATAACCTTCTTGAACAACAATAAATATATAAGTATAAAAAAATTTTATCTATTTTTTCCCGGACGGGAATTGAACATAAACTTGTTAGAATCGGTCAATAATAGAGAATAGAAGAATTTTAAGAACTTTTGTTTTTAACGATTCTAAATCAAATAAATACAAGAGGAAAAAAACAACCGCCTCGTCCCCAGTTTGAAACCGGGACCTTCCGTTTGTCGGGCGACTGCTCATACCACAGATCTAATGAATTAACAATTTATTTGTGTGCTTTCATCGTTACTGGCTAATGACAGCTGAAAGCCAAACGTGGATTAGTAGGGGTAAGAGCAGACGCCCGGCAAGCGTAAGGTTCCGGTTTTAAACCCCGGACGAGACGGTTGTTTTTTCCTTTTGTATTTATGATTTGATTAAAATCGTTAAAAACAAGAGTTCTTAAAATTGCCCAGTTCTCCATTATATAAAATAAATAATAAGTCATAGTAATCTTGTCCTACTTAGTGAAATATATTGGAGAGTTGCCTCATATAATTCACATCCAGAATTTATTCTGAGTTTACTGAAGAGTATAAGGTCTATTCTGAGTTTACTGAAGAGTATAAGGTCTCTGCCAGTACGAAACACTTATTTCTCTTCTTCTTCTTATTTTTTTTCAGCCAACTGCCGGCTTACACCGGTTCGATTCGCTTCAAATTAATCTGATTTCTCATTTAATTTTTTCATTTCTTTCCATTCTTCTATTTGTCAATTGTTTTTCGAGTCACATAATTTCGCTATTTGGGATCTGCTGATGAGTTAGGCCAAGACATGAAGTTTTCCATCCAAATTAAAAAAATTAAATGAGTTGTGTAATGAAATAAGAAATAAGAATTTTTTCGTTTTTGCTGTTGTACCGGAGAATCCAAAAATATAACCTTCTTGAATAACAATAAAATTATACCCGGTAATAAGTCATAGTATTCTTGATTATTTGTAAGGCACAAATAATTCCCATCTTCTTCTATTTGAATAATTTGCGTCATCATCATCGTACTAATTATTTTTTCGATCTATTAACATTCATAGCGCACATCCTTATCCTATCGCTGTTAATCGACTTTCGTTATTCAAATTGTTTTATTAAATCTCATTTTAATTTTTTCTCTTTTTTTTTATTACTCTTTATAAAATTATTACTGATTCCAATGAGCAAATTCACGAATTATATATATAAATAATAATCTAGTCTTTGAGAAATATGTTAAAAAATAAATAAATTTAAATAAAATAACTCAAAGGTCATAGGCCATATGAAAAGTGGATTACGAGTGAAATACCCCTGTAATTCTATCAAATGCAAAAATCCCGGGAAAAATGTGCCCTAGATTCCTGTTCTATTTTATTTAGTTTTTTTTTTTTTTTTTGTATTATACGCACCATATATGTATAAATATTCTATACCTACTCATAGTATATTAAATTTACTCCCTAATGGCCTTCATTGCATGCGATAGCAATTAAAAAGCGCGCAAATGATAAATCACTTTAAATTGAAATGCATAGCTAGAGTTTGTACTACTGCACCTGCATTTAATTTCCGTATTGCAATATTGCACTTAATTGTCCTGATACACATCATATCAACATTCAGTCCTACAAAATAAATATGCAAAACAGGCAAAAAAAAAACCTGCAAATTCCCCCTATGAATCCAGTCAACCATAAATCATCTCCTCTCCCTTAATAAGGTTATTCTTTTACAGGCCGCGAGACTTTTACACTTTCGCATCAGAGCATTTGATCCAATTTTCCAGCACTTTAGGAGGACTTCACTACCCGGGCACATAGTCTGATATCGTGGAAATCTAATTACTGATATATACATATATATATATATATATATATGTGTGTTTGTGTGTATAATGCATGTACATATATGCATATACACATACAGTCATAAACTTTGGAGACACTAAAGGAGCTCAAAAGTAATAAGATCAAGCTCATTGCTGTGGGCCATCATTAAAAATGACAAATTAATTAGAAAAGTTTTCACCCAACTTGTGCAACTCTCTTCCGGTTTGCTCTCTGTAAGCTCTTTTATTCATATCGTGAGCTCATCCTGGAGCTGTTCCTTCTGCTTATCCTGAATCGTGATCCTTATATTCAAAGTAGGTGCAGGAGGAAGAAGAATGAACGAATTTTTTTTTTCTGCGCAGAAATTAAAATGGAATTAAATTTACTGTTGGACTTGATAAGGTGGTGTATTCGTTGGCGGCCAACGGCATAAGAAGATTTCCTTTTCCACTTAGATGGGTAATGAGATTCACTTAGGCATATACTGCTCCTTGTCTGTCGGGACATTACCTGATGCCGTGCGCTAATTTATTGGTGAGCAACGTTCAACATAAGTCTCTGCACAGAATATAATCCCCGGTCGAGTCAATTTGTTATGTTGCTGATAGGTAAGTAAATGTAAAAAAGAACAGCTGGAAAATCTTAAAGAAGTTCTATGCAGATAAGATATAACATATGTATCCTTGTACCTAGCAAACAGAGAGCCAGGTAAAAAGAATTCCCAATAAATTCACACTTATCCTTCGAGCAAGCGAATGTATGTACTCGTATGTGAGGCCAAACGGAAAGAATGGATTTTTCTCATAAATTCTCAGTGATATCGCGCCTTTTCAATTTTCACGAAATATACATACATGTACATAAATTTAAGGAAACACATGTAGTACTTCTGTCCTCCTGACAAATCTATCTTTCTCCCTACCCAATACCCACCCTTAGAAATGAATACGTTAAATAATCTCTTGCTCTGGTCTTCCATATGAAACCTTAAAAACTTGTTGTAAACGCGCCAATATAAACATAACCTCCGCAAATCCTGAGGGGGGATAGTCCTTGTTATTTCTTGTTACATATTCAACCAGCTCTTATGCATATACTTCAAATCTTCAATATCAAAATGTGACAGTTGTCGCTTGAAGGTTGAAAATTCACCCTAATGGCCTTCAGAGGTAGCTCGAAGGGTTATTCGTGGTGTATAGAGCGTTCAACTTCAACCATATGTGGGTGATGCTTAGTTTTGTACCTAGAAAATGGCTTACTACATAACCTAGCATCTATGTGTGTAGAGTAGAAATGTATAATGAGATTACATCGTGTCCCCAAAAACTTTCCAAAAATGTGTATATCCAGCATGTTGGATGGAATTGGGATAGAAGAGAGGAGAACATATATATTTTGTGACAATATTTATGAAATATTTCTTCAGGAGGAGCCTGATATACATATTTAGTAGATAATCCCATCTATGCCTGATTTAATTGGAAATTCTGTGTGCTTGTTCTTGGCTTTGTGATCATCCCACATTGAAGCATTGCAAGGTATTAGTAATAGTTTTAGTGTTTAAACTTTTCAAGTTTCTAGGCAAAAATTTATATTAAATATTCGGAGTAAACAAAGTTTGTGTGGAAATTGAAGTTTACCTACCCAAAAAAATACACAGACAGAAACTTGAACAGCATTCAATAATGCAATGTAAAACCGCATTAATTAAAAACCTGAGTTGTTTGTTTGAAGAACAGGAAAATAGTAGGAGAAGGATACGGAAAATTGTTAAAGAGTGACAAGGAAATAACTATTATGTACTATACCTAAAACAATTTCAAGACTTCATTAGTGTGGGTGCGGAAGGAGAAGAATAACTAAACTACCAAGCAGCTGTAGGTGACAAGTGATATATGTATGTCAAAATTTGTTTTTCTATCCAGACCACCCTGGATATTTGGATATCAGCCAATAGCTCAAGAAACTTTTTTACAGGGATTTATCCGACTCAGCCAAAAGTGTGTGGTTTCCATTTGGCCGTTTCTAGTTACGAGCTAAACGAGTTACGAAATTTTCAATTTGGCCATTTGCATCAGTTCGATTAGAAATTTTTCGAAACTGTGGAAGTAGACTTTAATCAATTTATCCCACAAACTCAGGTATGATATATGTATTTTTCTGTTTTAGAATTGTTTGGATTTAAATTTTGGGTTTTATGTGAGACAGACCTATAGCTAGAGGAATACGGAATATTTATGTGAGTTTTATTTGTTTGTTAAAGGTAAAGTATCCCATTCCAATAGAGTAATACTTCTGGAACGTAGGTATAGTGATATTATTTCATGCATGACTCTGTGCATGCTACTTTTCAATCACAGTTGAGTAATGTTTTCAGATTCAGTTGCGTAAATTCATTAGAGGTTTGCATTAAGTCGATAAAATCGAGCCGGATAACATCCCTTCGATTTTCATGAAATTGATTTTGCCTGCTATTTTACCTGTTGTCAAGTATACATTAAATACTACTTTAACTACATCATAATTTCCAGTAAAGTGTAAGAAAGCAGATGTATTAGGTATATTTCTAAAAGTAACTTCACAAGTAACATATCTGACTCAAGCCAGGATTCAGAGGTTGGGACAAAGGGATCATTTATATATTAACAGAAGTCAGGTTTCGTACATTTTTCAATGCAAATTTCAGGTAAACTATTTGTAGCAGGGTTATGATTTATATCTTAAATTAAAGATAACGAAGGGTCTAGTAAATAATTTCGGCTAAAATTAAAGAAAATGTATAGGAATGGAGATATTAGCTCGAAAACTTGTAAGAAATAAAAATGATAAAAATTGAAGTCTTTAAATCAAATTCCTGGTAATATGTATTCTCATTTCTTTAGCTTGTGACTATTTTAGTAAGATAAAACCTAGATCTAGTGAATAACGTCGTGTTATTTTTTTTTAAGTTTTAGCTGCGTTTTGTTTTTAATTATTTGGCTCTAATAGTACTTTTTTTTTCTCTCGATATGTCACGGACGAGAAATTGTAATATTTCATTGAAAGTTGTTGGAATACAAAGCAAAAAAAGTTTGTTTAACAATTATGTGAAAATAAAATGTAGGAGAGTTAATTCTCGTTAAAAATCTTCAATTTCTTTGAACTGTAAATTTTAATTTTTCATGTTATGGTGAATTCTTGTCAAAAAAACCGAACAGGCACTGAACTGAACCAGAATCTATCAGATCTTCACCGAATTTAGCCCAGTCCCGAACAGGCAAAAGCTGAAAAGAATGCAAAAAAGTGGAATATTCGAAAATGTTCGTCCTTTATGATTTTAATAAAAAAGTAAAAAAAAAAAACAACTTCAATAAAATAATTGTATTTTCAAAAAATTTCCACACATCCCCACTTTAATTATAAATACTTTCGATTTGACGTTTAGCTCCGAACTGTAACCACAAATTTTCATGGAACAAGAAAGTTCACAACCAGTGCAGAAACCGAACATAGAATCGCTGTGAAAAGAACATACGTGCGGAACTAGTTCTGTGTCAGTGTGGTGAAGAAAACACTTTAGGTTTAGCAACCGAATGAGTTACTGTTCAGTTCAGGTGAAAAGAATTCACCATTAAATTATATGGTTTTGTCGGATGTTGGATTTTTTTACACTAGATGTCTCTAATATGATCTGTGGTCTAGGTCTAGGCTAAATTTATATAAATTTTGTCACTTTCAGGACACAAACCTACGCATAGTAAATTTAATTGGAGATTATAGAAGAAATATCTCCTAATTTAAATTTTATTTATTGAAAATTTTCCTCAGCTATTTTTTCTGTGATTCTCTTATTTTTATAAGAATTCTCTATTCCATTAAACAAATTATTTTCTTCTAAAATTATCGATTTGACAATGATATAAAGGTGTAGTCATACATGAAGTATTTTCAAATTTTAGTGCAACTTTTAGTCGAATACATAGCTACTTTTCTAAATTTAAAACATTTCTGATTTTGTTTTTTATGGTTCCATACAACAAAAGGAAAAGATTGAACCATTATACGAAAACGACGTGACGTAAGAATTTAAAATTTGTTAGGTCTTTGTGATGCGCACATATTTCGATAATCGATTTATTTATTTTTTAATTTATTAATGGGGTGGACAAACTCTGCAGCTCTCTCCTCATGTCAAGCACCTTGGAGTCTTCCTTGACTCGAAGCTGACATGGGGATAGCACGTAGAGGAAAAAGTTAATGCGGCTATGAGGGTCTTCACTCAATGCAGGAGAACCTTTGGCTGCACATGGGGCATCAGACCGAGGGTTGTGCATTGGGTGTACACCTCGATCGTCAGACCCATGCTCACATATGCCTCCTGTGTATGGTGGCCGAGGACACTTGTGGGGACTGCGATCCGGGAGCTGTGGGGCCTGCAAAGGCTTGCCTGCTTGGGAATTACGGGCCCCATGCGATCCACGGCTACTGCGGCTCTTGAGGTCCTACTCAATCTACCACCCCTGGATCTTGTCATTCAGGCAGAGGCCAAAAGGGCTGTGTGCAGATTGCGCTCATGAGGCTGTTGACAGGATGGCTGGACTGGCTCTTCTCATTGTTCTATGGCGTATATAAATATGTATCAGCCTATTATGTTTTTTAGCGAAAGCCCTGGAGAAGCTTCAATCAATTGAGATGCTTAAGTTTCTTGGGGGAACGTTTATTTCTGTCTGCTTGTCAAAATTGTTTTCATCACAAACACAGTTTTACTTAGAATTACCACCAATATTCGTGAAGTTCTTGATAAGGATAACATGGAGGTCTCAACTTTTGATAGTATCAATCACAGAATTTGACTTCACCACATATGCATTAACAGTATTAACAGCGTTTTATCTAGAGGAGTAATGAGTGAAAATGTGAAAATTAACAACTCGCTTTCTAATGCAAGAAGCTTGATATTGGGAAACCCCAAGGTTCTATTCTACGGCCATTATTATTTATCCTTTATTATATGAATGACTTATCGGAACTTATTCGTTATACTTATATTATATACATTTATATGTACATATATGAGATGTCTTATTGGATTATCTGAAGATTGTATTTTGAATGTTAATAGAGACCTTGAGCAGTTAGATGTATTAAACGACTTTGTGTGGAACGCTAAAAGGTCTAACTATATACTAATATATCGGAGAGGCTTGGATCCTCTAAATTTTTCTTTGCCCACTACCCTATCAAGAGCGGGTGAGGAATCTTCGTTAAATGCTAAAAGCTCTCTTGCTGTAGTTATTTAAAAAGTGTGTTAAGAAATTGTATATACTTCGTTGCCTTTGTCTCGCAGCATATCTACTCTGTGTAATTGAAATCGTCAGCGCACTTGTTTGCTTTTTACTTATGGAAGCTTAGTTTTTATTGGTCTAATCTAATCTGATTGCTAGTGAAAATTAGAGATTGCATTTAATAACTGTTTAAGTTTCGTATATGGACCTCTACGTTTAGACTGCATAAGCCATTATAGAGATATAATTCGGAACTGTATCATTAGAATATAAGTTTTACATTAAGCACTGTTTTTTCTTCATAGACATTTTTAACCAAATCAACCAACATATCTTAGCAATGCTATAAAGCTTCTGCGGATATTTTACTCCTCGCTACCGTACAGTATAGAACAAACGCCATTTTGCTTATACATCTTGCAAATTGAATTCACTTCCTGAGAATTTTATAATTAAATTTGTTTTTCTTGTGTATTTTCATAGTAGCATTTCCCGATAGGAAATTCCAAATATTCATACTGCAATGATTAAGTAGGTAAATCTGGTTGTGTATTACCCATTGAATAAAGTAAATTGAAACTGAAATTGACATCACTGTGCATAATCGTGAAAGGTTGGTTCTGGAGGAGTTCAAGAGTACAACCAATAGAAGTGGCCAGAACGTATCAAAAATGCTATTGCTAAGAGAGGTATACTCAGACTGGGCATACTATTTATTGTGTTCCGGACAATTATGATCTAATCAAGTTAAGCTGCATGTAAATCAATACCTAAAAGGTATTTTCTACTTTTGAAGTTTTGAAAAAACAAGAAAAACGCATTGAAACAAATATATGAAGGAGAATTCGAGGGTACGTTGGTGGGACGAAGAAAAGTAGAAATGGAAGTGTGAGTCCCATCGATGACAACAACTATTTTTGACGATTCATGCAATACTAGGATTCAATTGGGATAAGAAGGGACTTACTTATCAATCAATCAATCAATCAATCAATCAATCAATTAGTATTGAACAAGCAATTCTTGTATACTTGTAAATTTTATCTTGAAAATCGACCTAAAGACTTTGATGAAATGAGGTGAGTTTAACTTTTCCAGCTGCAGGAACCCTATTTAGATGATAGGTGTTTTCAACTCATTTAAGGGATTCGTTTAAAGGGTACTTCGAAAGTAATACTTAATCGAGTGAGCTAAATATTTTCGGGTGTAAAATAAGTTTAGCTAGATCTAAAAAGCCATTTAGGGGGATACAGAGAGCAATTAGGGCGATAGTTATGGGGAATTAGGGTGCACTATTAAGCGAGTAAATCCAGTATGTCTGAAAATTTTATCTTGAAAACAGGCCTAGGGATTTCGATGAAATGGGCTTGAATAAACCATTTTCAAGTATTAGGAAGAGATTTTCCTAGATCTCGCTTATGAAAAAACTCATTTAAAGGGTTCAATAAAAAGATTCATTTCTATTTCACCTTTGACTGTATTCTTTCTTGGGGCGATTGCTTTGGGTATGACTGTAGCAGAATGGGACTGTACAATGCATTGGCCCTAGTATATTCTCGAGGTCGGTCACGCTACGATAGTACCAGTAGTTGAAAGTTCGAGGAGAACAGAAGTGATAATACGATGGAAAAGAAAGTTAGGTTTATCGTAGTTTGTAGTATTTAATTGTAATTAATTGTCTCGGAAGTATTGTTTTTCGGTAAGAAGAAGTGCTAGAAGTGATGAGAGAAGGTTGGTGAGTTTGAAGTAAGGTGCACGTGAAGGTACGCATTCGGTCCATATCCGTGGCATTCAAGTTTGAGCATGTTCGTTTGCATTATGGTTACCTGGCTACTCGTTCGGCACAGTGCGCTTGGCAGTATAATTTGACACGATCTGGACACGGCGAGCGTATACTAACAAGAGAAAACTCTTCCTGCCAGGCAATGAAAAACTGCTGCTGACCTTGAAATAAACTGGGCAACATTATTTTTAATAAGAATGATAAAACCAGAAAACTTAAAATTATTCTGTCTAACAAAATGGGGAGAAATATTATCGGCAATTAGTGCGTAAAATTATAAAAATTCTTAAATACAAGCGGGATCACAAATAAAATGTACCTACATATATAAAAATTCAATATTTTTTTCATTATTATTTGTAATAAAGTGTGTACATAATGTGGGATTATTGTACTGTTACATACATGTCTATAAAAAACTGAAACCTCAAAATAGTCAATTAACGAAATTTTAATTGAATTTGTAAATACGTAATTTATTTATGGTCCACCCCTATAGAATTATGCCACACATTTTTACCGTGTTCTGAATAAATTTACGACACGAAATTAGCAAAGATTAAAACAATGATAAAGAGTGAAATGAGTTTTAGTTACTTCCCTCTTTCTTTCATTTCACTTTGAAATTTTCTAATAAGGCGAAATGGATTTGACAGTTCTCATTTCCCAATTGAAATATCTTGCCGTTGAGTACTAGAAATGCAGAATTGTTTTCTTTAAATTTTTTGAGGTAATTAAATTAAAATGCCATTCTCAGTATTTCCCGTGGTTGCTTTAATTAGTTTTGTAACACAAAGTCATTCACAACAAAAGCAGGTTTTTGCCATAAATACATCCAAAAACCAGAGTGTGTAAAATGAAACCAGTCAACCCTTATTCGCCACCAGTGTGTAAAGAACAACGAGTTTAGTTATTCAAATATTTACACATTTCTCCTTCAGAAAAACCATATATGTTTCTCTCTGTCACACACATGCATTTTAAAATTTGGATTCATTTCTTATTTTATTTTTTCAAATGATGTCCTACTTTGGTGGGTAATCTCTTTCTATTGAACTGCTGTTCAAAACATTTCTCTTGTTAGTATACGCTCATCGCCTCGGCATTGACTTCATTCCTCCAATCTAGACCTTTTTCCGACTTTATATGTGTGTTTATGTTTATTTCGTATAGTTGAAAAGAGTCTTGTTTAAGTATATTTTTCCTCACTGAATATCGTAAGAGACTGACTCCTCTGTTTTGATTTCAGGAAGGACAGAGAGAGAGAGACTACCGACGGTTTCAGAAAACACGTACTCCTAGACTGAATTCTGACTGTAAATAAATTTAGTTAAAAGCCACCAGTAGTATTTGTATCCATATTACATGTTTTCCTATATAAGTTCACGGAAACGCTAACAAAGCATGGAGTGAATCAGTTCCTAAAATACTGGATTGCATACATGTTGAACAATAGAACTGTCATTGCCGAACTGGTGGGGTAAACAGGCGGTATTCTATCACCTTTGTTGTGGGTGCTCATTATGGTTGACCTCCTGCTTACACTCACCCGAATGGGATACAAAGTCGTATGTTACGCAGATGACCTGGTAATCCTGGTCACCGGTAACTACGAATCTGAACTCTGTGGACTGATACAGAACGCAATCCGACTGCTTAGAGACTGGGCTACGGATTTCGGACCTCGCGTCAACCCATTGAAAACAGATCTATGCCTCTTCACTAAGAAAAGGAATATTCCCAGATTAAACCTACCCGTTACTGGCTCCACACGTTTGGTACTGAAGGACAGGGTAAAATATCTGGGTGTTACACAGTAAACAATTTTTACAACATTTATTCTAGGCAATTTGCTGCCAACTTTAAATGTGGTAAATTTACAACACATTGAAACGCTTACAATTAACCTTTTAAAAATACTTCCTTCAACGTAAACAGGTTACAAAGGAAGTGTAAAAGTCCAGAAAACCTGTAAATGAATTCCTCAATTGCATGTAATTTTACATAAAGTCATGTTATTTATTAGCAAGCATCGTAAATGCAAAACTACAGCAGGACTGGAAATGAGTTCCATTAACTCATGTATACATTAGACAAAAAATTAAGCTGGAAGCCACACCTGGAGGAGAGAGCGATGCGCCGCAGATCTATAGGGAAGAAGTGGGGGCTTAAGCCGCGTATGATCCTATGGATCTACACTAGCGGCATCCGATCAATGTTAGCCTATGGTTCTGTGGTGTGGTGGAATTCAATGGAGCTCGCCATTTATCGCAAGATATTGGAGAAAATTCAAAGATTGTGCCTACTTAGTATAAGTAGCACTCGCAAATCAACCAGCTCTGGGGCTCTTGAGGTCATCTTTAGCATGCAACCCATACATATATATGTCAAGAAGTGGCAGTCAATTGCTGCGCTAAGGCTGCATCTCAGTCAGAACTGGTTTCACACCGGTGCAAGAGTCCCACATGAATCCATCTTTGAATTCGTGCAGTCCATCGTTCCTAAAATTGACAGGAACAGTGATCACCTCGTCGAGACTATGCTGCTGAAAAGCAATACGAAAATTCTAGATAGGGTAGAATGGGAATCACTGTCCGTGCTTCAGCCATGAACAAACCCTACCATATTTACAGACGGCTCCAAATCGGAAGAAAACACCGGATCCTGCGAGCAGCCTCACGTGGAAATTGCCATACACCTGGAAAGCCAAGTCATGGTTTTCCAAGCTGAAGTCAAAGCGGGAAGGCATCTCCTTAACTTAAACACAGAGGTCAAGGAGATTGCAATCTGTCCGGACAGCCACGCAGCTGTCAAAGCCTCTTCAAAACACTTTACAAACTCCAAACTTGTATTTGAATCCAAATCCACTCTGAACTTCCTTTCTTGGAACAACAGGGGAATTCTGCTTTGGGTGACAGGTCATAGTCACATTAATGGAAATGAAAAGGCGGATGAACTTGCTTGTCTTGGTGCAACCTTGGAGGAATCCCCCTCTATAATTGGGATTGCACCAAATCACTCTGCCTCTACTATCTCGGCTTGGGCCGAGCGCTAACACAGTCGCCTTTGGTTAGATCATACCTCAGCTAGAACTGCAAAGGAGCTGTGGAGCAGACCTAACCCAAAAGAAACCAATAAACTACTGGGATTGAACAAGCCAACTCTGAGAACCCTTATGTTAATTCTTACTGGGCATTCTCGTCTTAAGGTCACCTATACAGGATAGGGCTTGTTGCTGATCCTGTATGTGGCGGATGCGGAGAGGAACCCGAGAAGTGACTCACTTCCTTTGTCACTGTCCAGCCTTCTCGGGGGAGCGTTATAGATTCCCTGGCTTACACCTCCTAGGCGAGCTCCACGAAGCTGGGAGCCAATACTCAAATTCGTGAGAGCTTCCGGCTGGAAACTATGAGTAATTACCCATAAGTCTGGAGGGTGAACAATGGGCCTTTTAAGGCATACGTTCCAGAGCCCCTGTAAGTGTATTTAAGGGTAATATTCTGTTTTAGCCCCATATCTTTTAATAGCGTTAGCTATCAGTTATGCTTCGTCTGGCATAGAGTGGTTTCCTATAAGGGGTATTTATTATTCATCCACAACTAGAAGGCTCTACTTTTTCTATGGGCATACATATACGCTCTCCGTAGCACGCCACATCTTTACTCCTTTTTTCTATTTCTTAAGTTGGAGTATCGAATTTAGCCATTGTACCCAACAAAATAATTTCTTAATAGCTGTTGATATTCGACCTGCCTTCATTGGTGAATATTACACCAACAGTGTATCCAATATTGGGTTTTCATCAGCGTATAACATGTCTGCATTCTTTTGGAAGCAAGTTTTCTTTAGTTGTAATGTTGGATTGCTTCTTTTTCTTAGGGACTATATCCACCTTTCCATTCTGTAATTACGTTACCAATTCAGTTCTAGAGTAAAGGGTCAAAATCGCCAACACAAAATACGTATGGTCCGATATACCATTACTAGATCGTAATAGAACAGTAAACTTTTTAGAGAATACCTTCAAATTTACAATCCAACTCATCGAGCTGGTTACCAAGGAACTTAAAGAAATTAGCAATTTGCATATAATTCCATGTAAAAACGTACTTGAAATTATCTAGCTGTACCTGCCACTTCGAAATCTCATTCAAATATGTAACGTCTTAGGTGCTTATAACGTACTAATTAAGGAGATTATAAATTAAAAATAAAAGCTTTCGTCCTTCTAGATTTACCCCACTTTATGAGAGAAAGGCACACCATATAAATATCACACTTTAAATTTAGGACTCTGCGTTGGAGTCATGTTGACTTTCGATAAAATCAAAAAGGTAAAAGAACGCAGTGAATAGAATCTTGGTCATGTAAAATTCAGATTTGATAAAGGTGAGCATGCTAAAGACCTAAACCTATGTACATATATATAGCTTTCTATAGAAGTATAATTCTTCTTCAGGCTCTTTCGTCTATTGAGAGAATCTGTTATTTCCGGAAGAACAAAGAATTACAAAGTACCTACCTGTAGAGCAAGTTCTTCCCTTTTTGTTATGGCATACAGGACATACTCGTAGAGTAAAGAAGGCATCAGAAAGGCTTTTGAATCAATTTGAATGTCTTTTGTGAATGTTCTTTGACGAAATATCCTGTGTATGAACAAGGAGACGACTTTTTTGATCAGGAACCGGAGACGAATAGCAGGAACCATAACTACGTGGGCATTAAGGTAACCAAAAGGGCATGAAGACATGGCGAATCCACGGCACCTTTTCAATTTTCTTTTGTAGACGGAAATTACAATCTGAGATATTTAAATGAGTATCTAAAGTGCACACAGCTGAATTCCAATCAGTAGGATTCTGCCTTTAAGTCAAAAACAGAAGAAAGCACGGGTAAAGGAAATAAATCGAATGGTAAATTGCAGATAATTTTCCCTTTTTGTAGAAGATGGAAGAATCTGAACACGCCGACATTGTTACAAAAAGACAATAACGAGTTTAGGAAGAAAAGAAGCGCACTCTAATCATTTACTAAGTGGGAAGATATTAGGAATTCAATTGAAATATAATTTTTCGACTTACCGTTTTGCATGGCAACGCTTTTATCTTCAACGCGGCTTACATAGCAGCACAATTCATCCTGTCGGTCGGCGTTTTCAATCAATTCAGCCTCAACTGAGAAGCCCCACATTTGTTCCAGGGTTGTACGTTGTAACTCCACCTGATATAGGATTTTCATGCACACTTCAACAAATTCATGATTGTGGAGCTGAAAAAATTAAGAAGAAGAAAAAAAATGGAAAAATAAATAAAAATAAATTTCACTTGGGGCTCATTTATTGAAGTGAACAACTTTAGCGATTAGACGGGTAAGCAAAAAAAAACAAAAAAACAAACATCAATCACCATGACTTGATGATAACAAGGCCGAAGGAACCCCTGGCCTCAGTCCATGGTCAAGAAATTCTTTTGCTTTGTTGACAGGAGATAAATTATTATCTGTCATCTGGATGACACTTCTGGAAGGTAGCCTGACATAGTACATTTCCTTTTTAGTTTGTAAGTACTCTGACATTCGTCGTAACAAAAATGAATGATGTTACATGCAAAATGTAACAAGCACGAAAAATTAAACTGAAAGATGTCATGTTGCGTAGCACTCTATTATTCTGTAGGATTTGGAAAATGTTGTTTTAATTCGTATTAAGTGAATGGTATTGAAGTAATTTGTGTATAGATGGTATGAGTTAATAAGGATGTTGTTAGATTGTGAGTATGAGCAACATCAGCGGATTTAGATATTCTAGACTCATTGGAGGTATATGTAATACTAACTTTAGGAAGCCATTAGGACACTTATATGTTGGGTATAGTTCAAAATTAACCTAATTATAGTATGTAGGGGTTATTAATAATACCTAACTACGTGGATTAGAATATTGGCGATTTCACATTATCTTAAACATCAACAAAATTTTCACTGGAATATTCTGTAGAATTTTCAATCAAATAATCGTCCGAATATTTTTTTGTATTTATTGTTCCCACATGACTTGCGCTTATATCAATATAATAGTTTCCCTGTGCCGCTGTCTTATTGTACAAAGACTGAAAATAAGGACGCATCGTGTAGGAGAGGAACGATTAATGTTGAGTGCAATAAAGAATTATTCGTTAGTCCTTTGACTATACCTGCAATACGAATAACGACATTCATCATCGGCAATCATCTCTCGTCATCATGAATCTCCCATATGATGCGTCTTCACTATATAAAAAAATGTATTTTGCGCTATTTGTGAGTTGTGTGTGTCCCCGAACTGGCTTGAAAGAAAACATCAAATAAGGCGTTTCGTATTAGCAGAAACCAATACTCATCAGCACGGCATGTTCTTTCTTGCCGTATATGACTGAAAATGCCAAGCTGGTCCCATTAATATATCAGTTAAGGTTCGAAGTATGAAACGGATGAGGTGAAATAACTTATTTATTTTGACGTTTAGCTATTTAGGCTCTAGCCAGGACCAGCCGTGTTCAAGAGAAAAATCGTGAAGATTTTTCGAAAGATATTATCAATTAAAAAAAAGAAAAGAAAATGATAACCAATTTGCTGAAAAGCTGGCAGTTGGTGAAGATGATACTATTGGTTACCAATTGTTCTTAATTTTGTTAAATTTTTCAGGTCATATACAGATAGGAGGACACACCTAAGAGTGCGCAGCCAGCTCTGGGAAAAAGCTGGACATGCACACGCGAAGTGTTGGGTTAACTAAGGTTCTACTTCCAGGCAGGAGAGATACTCATGGCTTTCAATAAATTCGATTTTTATTAGATGAGCGGGAAGCGGGCAGTGACTGGTGATGATGATAGCTACAGTTCTTCATTGTTTCCACGAGCCCCAAGAGAAATTGGAGTAATTCCTATTGGGCCCATCAAGAAAAAGTTTTATGCACCTGCAAGCGCTCAGGTTCGCCCATCTTTGCTGATGCTTCATAGCAAGGGACCCTATAGCCGAGGTGGCAACGCCTACAGCGGGTTCCGGTCCAAGGAAAGGAGAGCCATATCTACACCTGGCTAGAAGATCAGCCCTTTCATTCCCTATTATCCACGTGTGACCAAGAGCCTCATGAAGGGATAAATTATAGTCGATACACAGTTGATCCGTGAACGGTCTGCAGTCTGAGCTTAGTTAAACAGTTCTTTGGGTTATATATAGGTGTACATGCTCTAAGGTGTAATATCCAATGAACTTTAACCTTTTAACTTATTAATGTTAATGTATACAACAGAACAAAGTATAACTTCGACGGTTGTTTTGTATAACAGATTTTTAATTAGAGTTGATAAAACCATCATGATATATGTTATGGTTGTCCATATTTATAGGAGTAAAATATTTTCTTTGAAATTTTTGCCTCACAATAACTTGTGTAACTGTAACCCGTGAGATATCTAGGTAGAAATTTGTAGATAATATAGTAGAATAATTAACCCAAAGTACAGGAAAAATTTATTAAAATGTCATAACAACTCGACTCGTTTCCGTGCTCTCTTAGAATGTTTCATTGGGTGATTAAAATCCTATCAGTCCCTTTTGTTGTAATATATTTACTTTTCTCGAAATATTTAGTTTATGCATAGGCGTGTTTCGGTGTTCTTTAATAAAACGCATGATATTTTTTGATACCTGGCGGGAGGATGGTGGAGTATTTCGTACTCGGTATCTTGTCTGTCGCTAGACGCAATACCCTCCCTCTAAAGGTGCTGAATAGCAAATAATTGTATTTCAGTTTGTAAGTTTATTTTACGGTGGTAACATTGAGTGTTCTTGAGCGTTCTTTTGTATCTTATCTAGCGATGTTTGTTAAAAGATTTTTCGTTTATTTAATTGGATAAATTATTCGCAATAAATTACTTTTCATTACGTAAGCATTACTAGTGCTATTTTGCAACATAAATGTAATTTTTTAGGAAGTTTAGTCATAACGAGAAACGTTTTGCTTCATAAAATCTTTGAAGCGGTGTAATTTACTTCAACTTTGGACAATGACTTAATCCATTAGAATTCCGTTTGCAGGTAATACAACGAGGATTTGACGAAAAGCTAGAGAGCAGCAAAATTGATGACTTATTTGAAGGTCGTTGTGGCTTAAATTTCAAAGAATTACACCAGTTGACATTCAAAACTGGTACAACGTTTTGAAATAAAAGTTGAAAATTTATCCCACGATGGAAGATCTTCCAATGAATTCTCTTCATCCTATTTAGAAATGGTATCAGGTTCAAGCTTCCCGATGATCAAGTGAGTTATTAAGAATATCTTCGCTGCTTCCAAGTGTCTTCAGAGCACGAAAGTGGAAATTTGACAAATCAACAATATCCCTAAGCTGAGACGAGACACCTTTACTAGCACGCGGAACACCTAACATTTTCTTTATATGAGTCTGGAAAATTTTGCACTTATTCTCATATCTCCCGCTTAACAATTGCTGATAACTATCGCCTGTAGTTTCCAAGTCTTTAATTTTTTGAACTGGCTATTCTCCTAAAGATTTTAGTAAATATTGAAACTTTTCGATATCTGTCAGTTTGGTATCATTGTGAACCAGAGTTTTGAACGTGCCGATGAAATTGACCCAATCTGTATATTTCACAGAGAATTGAGGCAGCTTCAATATTGGTAATCGGAAATATCGAGGAGCAGGACCACGGGGACTAAGTGACGTCTGAGCACCCAGAATAGTAGATGCATCAACAGAAGGCGTTATGTGACAAAAATTTCGATCTTATAAAGCAATTGAGTTCATCGAGTTCATCTCGTTTGTAGGTTTCTTTTTCAGGTTTATCAGAGCTACATTCTACTTGGCAATGAATTCTCATTATTTCAGCGAACCACGATTCGAGTAAACTAAGACGAGTTTCAAAATAAAATACGTTCATGGAATCGGTGTTTGTGTCTACATAATTCTCACTCTGAGCATGCTCCTGTCTCTCTTACCTTGACATTATGTGTTGCGTTATTTTCTTGAATAAGCAATGAGAGTCACGTACAAAATTTAATACGAAAAACTAATTGTTAATAGTCGAGTCTTCTGAAACATTTTAGAGATGGAAAAACTTCCATTGAATTGAATTTCAGCGACGACCTGCGACGTACATGTGTGTATCCAATGTCGATTACGAATAATCAATCTAAATATAATCTGTTTTCTTCTAAACAGAATTCTCCACACAAATAACCAATACAATTAACAATGTATTTTATTTTTAATTTGACGGAACGTCTCGACGAAAAATTAATTCTGTATCCGGCTCGAAGGACCAAAAATGTTTGCAAATAAAGTGATTTTATTTGCAACACGGAACGACTAGTTAAAAACATACTTCTTTTTGTGGCAACGAATTCAATTCCAATTTATTATTTTTTAAAACTTTCAATTGTTTGTTAAGGCCAAATGCGACCGAACTACATTTTATATTTTTTAATTTTTAACATACAATTAGGAAACAAACCGTTGCTTAGTTACGACAAATTCTACTACTATTTATAAAATTAGTTCTGCGCGATTAAACAGTGTGTGTTACTGCATAACGGTAAAGAATTAGTTTCGATACCTATAAACCACACAACAAAACTTAAGGCAGAATAAGCAAATATGAAAATTTGTTTTAGAAAAAAATTCGTTTCTTTAACATCAGTGGTCAGTCCGTATGCGTCGATTTAGAGATGGAGTTTTTTCTTTAGGTCAGCAAAGTGGGCACAACAAATACCCTTGTTTCCTCTGTAAAACCACTAGCAGTATAAGTGTAACCAAACACAAATCTAAAGGGTTTTCCAATAAGAGGTGTTATTTTAATTAGCCCACTATTTTGGTAGATGTCACTTTTGGAGCTGTCATTTTTTGACATTTGACAAGTAGAAACTACGCCATTAATAAAAATGGAACGATACACGATTCAACAACGCATTGAAATTATTAAAATTCACTATAAAATTGGTGAAAATGTGGCAGTGACGGTTCGTAAAACTCGAACATTTTTGGGTCGTCGTGAAGCACCTTGTCGGACCGCAATACAGAAATTGGTAGAAAAATTCGAGCTGTCGGGACAATGATGTGAAGAATAAAACCCGTGCACGTCGCTCAATAACAGCCGAGAATATTGCTGCTGTAGCCGAAAGTGTTGAAGAAAACCCAGGTTTGTCCATTCCTCGTCGTTCTTTGGAATTAGGCATTCCACAAACGTCATTACACCGTATTTCGCATAAAGATTTGGATCTTAAGGCTTATAAAGTTCAGTTAACACAAGAACTCAAGCCGGCCGATCATCAACAACGTCGAGTCTTTGCTGATTGGGTCCTTGAAATGCATGAAAATGATCCGGAATTCCATCGAAAATTCATCTTGAGTGATGAGGCCCATTTCCACCTCGATGGCTTCGTCAACAAGCAAAATTGTCGCATCTGGGGCTCGGAAAACCCAAGAGTTATTGTTGAAAAGCCTCTCTATTCTCAACGTGTGACTGTTTGGTGCGGTTTTTGGTCCCGCGGGGTCATTGGACCTTACTTTTTCGAAAATGAGGCTGGAGCAACAGTTACGGTGAATGGATTGCGCTATCGACAGATGATTAATGATTTTTTATGGCCGGAATTGGATGATATTGATCTGAACAACGTTTAATTTCAATAAGAAGGCGCTACGTGCCATACAAGCAACGAAACCATTGATCTTTTACGGGAAAAGTTTCCGGACCGTGTTATATCTCGAAGAGGTGATCACAATTGGCCACCGAGATCTTGTGACTTAACACCTTGCGACTTCTTCCTTTGGGGCCACGTGAAAGAGAAGGTCTACGCCAACAGCCCAGCGTCGATTCAATACCTCAAAGATGGAATTCGTGAGGCTATCGAGGACATAGGGCAGCCACTTTGCGATTTGGTTATGGAAAATTTCATGAAAAGGATATGGTCCTGTAGGCGTGGTCGTGGTGGTCATTTGGCTGATGTTCTTTTCCATTATTAACGGCATACCTTCCTCTTTATAACGAAATAAAGATCCCGATCATTTATCTCAAAAAATGGCATTTTTCTTTGAATATCAAAATAACACCTCTTATTGGAAAACCCTTTAGTTAAGTACGTACTGAATGGTAAGTTGTAAGCGTTTTCTTTCTTTAAATTAAATTACATAGATAAATGCAATGCTTAATGTAAGTTAGCTTTGGATTTCTCTAGTTCATAGGAACATATGTAATTATATTTTTTTCTTAACATGTACCTACCTACTAAAAGATACTTGTCTTACTGCTGCATTATGTATATGTATACTAGTTATATGTATATATGTAAATAAATGAATTGAAATTGAATTGAAATTGAATCCGAATATGTAATTTTTATTGGGGGTTTCCGTAAAAATATTTAAGTACCGCCCCCCCCCACACCCCATCTTCAACATCGAAATCAATTAAGCCGTTCTCAAGTTATTAGCTTGTTAAGAATAATTGGGGGCCACCCTGTTTACTTGATTTTAATTTCCGCACGTTTAGAAGCTGCTGCAGAAATGTATATCCGGATGAAATATAGTGAGCAAAAGGGGATTATTTTGGGGTAACTTTCGACCTTTGAGTTCATCAACCAGATACATGTGGTGTTAATGGATTGCTTTAAAACCATATTCTAAAATAAGAACTTAAATTAAATGAAGGCTATAAAAAGATTAAAAAAATTCGTGATATTTACACTTTTCAGGTTTGTTGAAAATAACTTAAATAAAATTTCACGGTTTTCCTTTAATAAAAAGTCTAACGGAAAAAAGTTTTGTTTCTTCATTAAAAAATAAACAAAGGCAAGTCGACTTTGGCGTAAATTTTAATTGCAGAATTTTTCACACTTAATTTACTTTGAATTGAGTCTATTTTTCTTGTAACTGTAATCACATCCAGTAAATGAATAAAAATATTTTTTTTTTTGCAAATCCTCATAAATGACGTAAAATTAAGAGACTAAAATTTTACCAGCGCCCTACAGTCATACAAGCTTTTCTATAGTGACATCATTTTACTTCCACGATTTCTTGTTGAAAAACCCTGGAAAATCTCTTTGAAGGCCATAATTATCTGGGAGTGCTTTCGCCTTTCGCCGTAGTTCATATCATATCTGGATGGATATGCATGGCAGGCTTTCTTAATATTTCTCCCATTTGTGAAAGTAGATTTCGGGCGGATAATTGGAGCATGAATTTCATGAATTGTTATTTACACAAGACATCGTCTTCCAGTAATCTTTCCATCCTGGCCGGAAAGTAATGCAAGCAGCCTAGCCAACAGGCTGAATGACTTGGCCTCGTCTCTCTAGTATATAGCAGCTTCACTCTACTTCATTTAAAAAAAAAACAAAAAGACAAAAAACTGAAAAAAAAAACAAAAACAAAAAGCCATTCGACTATGAGTCTTACGATATGAACAATTCAACGGAGTGAATTTAAATTTACGTAGATAAGTAGGAAGTTGCGGAACTTTCACTCTGTTGCGAGAGACGGGGTGTGAGAAAAAGAAAGTCTTTCTGAGGAACGAAAACAGAAGTTGGAAGTTTATGGAAAATGAAAATAATTTTCGCCCTCTAGGCCGATTACACTGTCATTTTAAGCGTGGAGTTATCTCCGATATGGCATGGAATAGAAGCAGCCGGGGTCATGAATTTCACCACCGCGAAACTCATAATCTGGAAAATAATTATTGGTACAATACGGGTTCCAACCATTTCGTTAATTATACTTGCATAAGTTTTCTACGTGAATTTTCTTAACTCTTTACCCCGACGGACGTGACGAAGGTACTTAAAATAATGTGAAATACTTCACAGCTATGGTCTAATTTCTTTGCGAAATTAAATGCTTCTTTTCATATGCCTTGGGTGATAAGAAAAGATAATTAGATTCTTCTGCCAGAAGCTATATACATATAACTCGAGCATCTTACGAAGTCAATTATTGTCTTATGTGCCATATACACAATCCCATACCATATACTATATAATATGTATGTAATATTGTGTTTTATATGGAAATCATCAATCGATATTTCCTTCTTGATTTGGATAAGTTCATGTGCTTCGACAGGGTTAGCTATTTTCTATAGGATAAAGTTTTTAGTTTTAAGAAACCCTCTTCAAGATTCTTTTTTTTTTTCTTCTTCCTTGTTTTACACTTGCGGTTGCCTAAGTAGCAAACAAAAAAAATGGACTCAATTCAAAATGGGAATAAAAAAGAAAGTCCCAAATATCCTTATGTCTATCAATCTGTCATGGGTCTTAAGAAACATCTACAAGCACTACAGGACGCAAGTGCTGTATTAAGGCGTAGGTTTTAAATCAATAAGTCACAAGTCATATCAAAAACATTTCATAGGAAATATGGGAACTCAATTAGGGAAAGGATTATTTATTCCATTAGTTGGTTGAGTTAATTTGTATAGAGCAGAAATTGATGGAATAAAGGATTTTCATTTATGTAGATGTATAGAGAGTAGATGGATAACTGTGGACTGTGTATAGGTACTTATATAAGGTTCTATGATTGGTCTGAATTTCTTTCGAAATCTTACAATGTTTCTTCTACAGAATATTCAAAAAACTGTTTAAATACGCTAGAGACTCTATAGTTGTTAAAATTTAGCAAATTTGTGTCATATTACTGCCGCAGTTTAAGTGTGATGCTTTCATATATTTTCCTATGTTATCACCATTATGCCATTAAAATTTCGATCTCAAGCTTCGGAACTAAAGAGGAAAATGTTGGAAAACTATGGAAAAAATTGATTGATCGCACTCATAACCAAATCTTAAAAGCGATAGTTTTCTATTAATTCACTAAATAAATGGAATGAAAAAAAAAACATTGGATCAGAGGGTCTATGAGTTGGAATTGTACTTTGATGTCTCCATACAGGGATTAAAACACAAAATGTCACGTAAGCAGCTTAGTTTTGCGAATCGCCTGATAAGGCATATCTAATGTAATACCAGTCCCCGCTACTAGCTTAAATTTGAAATAAAGAAATTATGACATTGAATGACAGTTCCTTATTTATTAGTTGTGTGACATACATTTGTGTTTACATCAAGATTTTTGGAAGTTGATAAAATTTTTTTGGTTCATCCTCTTTTATTTGCGAGCTTCCCAAGTCCTAAATTAAAAAAAAAAAAAACTGGCGCCGCTATAGACATGTCACTGCCTGTCTAGCTACTTATTATCTGCTCTGTATAAACCTTGGATGGATGGATTGAAAAGAGGTTGAGGCCCCGATGGACCTCTAGAGCATACGCCACAATAAGGCTCATTGTTCACTCTCCAGACTTGTGAGCAATTGGTCATAGGTCCCAAATGGTCGCTATTAAAAAGTTCAATATTGGCCTTCAACCCTCTTTGTCAGCTTAATGCAGTTCATCCAGGACGTGTGAGCCAAGGAATCTATAACGCTTTCCTCAGATAGCCGGACAGTGACAAAGAAAGCGATCCATCTTTTGGATTCTGCTACACATCCCCGGCATATAGAATCATTAACAATTTCTACTCTCTGTACGTGACCCCTGAGAAAAGAGTGCTCAGTAAGAATTGAATCTATAGCGTTCTCAGGGTTGGCTTGTATAGTCCCAATAGTTTCTTCGTTAGGTTTGGGCTAGGTTTACTGCAAAGTCCCTTTGTAGTTCTATGCAAAAAGTCATCTAACCAAAGACGACTGTGTTGGCAGTCAGCCTAGATTGAAATATTATAGGCAAGGTGCTTTGGTACAATCCTGATTGTGGAGGAGGATGTCTCCGAGGCTGCTCCAAGACGAGCAAGCTCGTCCACCTTTCCATTCCCATTGATATAGTTTTGACCTGGCACCTAACGAACAAGTACCATGTAACTAGGAGAGAGGGAATTCAGCGTGCTTTTACTCTTCAATCTTCAATACCCATCTGGTGATGGTAAAGGGCTTTCTCAGCTGTTTGGCTGTCTGAGCTGATGGTAGTCTCCTTGCTCTCAGTGTTTTAGTTGAGCAGATAGCTTCTCACTTTAAGTATGGCCTTGACTTCTACCTGGAAGACTGTAATAATGGCTTTCAAGGCATACGGAAATTGTCATATGAGACTCCTCGTAAAAAGCTCCTGTTCCATATTTTTTTTCAGATTTGGAGTAGTCTGTGTAGATAATAGGGTTTGTCAATAAATGAAGTATACAATGTGTTTCCCATTCATTCTGTCCTAAATAAAATTGCTTTTCAGAATATTCTCGAGGAGTTGTGTCGCTCTCCCTGCCCATGTCAGCTGTGATAGACTGCACAAATTGAAAGATGGATTCGTGTGAAACTCTTCTCTATATAACCTTGCTGTCCGCCTTCTATCCTTGGTTCGTAACTTTACTAACTTTACTCACCGTAGATACTCACTAACTGTAAGAAGCTATTATTGGAGTCAGCACTGAGATGAGGAAAAAATATACAACAAGGACAATAAGAACAGTAAGAAAAGGCGTCGGTGCATTTCTTTGCAATCCAACGCCAACCGTAACTCTTTTTGAACGTTCTACATTGTGGTCCCCCCTTAATGAAAGACTAATTGTGTTTAGGAAAAGATTTATTTTTAGTATACTCTTGTAAAATAAATTGTTTCCTGAGTTTGTTGATAAATCGAAAATGGAATATTTCTTGGATGAAACATTTAAGACAGTTGGATTAAGTTTGTGACTCCTGTAATACCAAATAATGTTAACCTGTTTAATGGCATAATAAGTAGTTGAATTTGGGCATAGAGTATCTTAGGTCGAATGAAAGCGAAAGCTTGGAGTTTTCCAATTTTTATAACAAAAGTAGATGTTTGTGGCATGTTTAAAAAAAAATCTTTGTTTAACTCGAAAAATCATGGTGCTTTAAAGCGCTGTATCTACAGAGTTTGGGGGGGGGGGGGGGGGGGATGAGTGTAAAATAATAAAACAAGGGCGAAGAGCACATAAACCTTTAAAGATGCAGGGTATTTTATAAAAAATAATCTGCAACGACTCAAATATTCTAGCAGGATGCGATTTACCACCTCCTCCTCATATATATGTTATGGCTCTCCTCATTTTATGTAAGACACCCGGTAAATTTTACAAGCATATATGTATAAACAGGGTGGTTTTGATTTACTGGTTAGAAATTAAATAGAACAGAGGTTGCAGGGTCAGGAACAAAAAGTTGTGGTGCAATTGTGGTGGGGGGGGGGGGGCAATACTTTCGGAGTTACAGGATGATTATGCTAGCTTTTCACAAAGCAACCTCGTAACTTCCGTGTTGTACCTATGTAACCCATGAAGGTGATGACAGTAAACAGTCTAAGCTCTCCAGAGAATGTCAAACCACCAATCCACTCCCTTTATGTCGTTAGCTATAGGATGTCAAAGTAAATAAAAAAATTGGAAAAAATTCCTAACATTTTTAAATTTTAACAATTTTTCAAAATGCCTGATAATCGTTGCATTTTCTTACGAAATCCTCAGAATATAATTTTTCATTTCATGTATCCTACAACTGACGACAAAAATCACGCCTAATTTTATGCAATTTCACAAAAAATTAGAAAAATGATGAAATTTAATGAAATTATGCTCCATAAAAACAGGTTTATCCCTAAACCGTTAGCATTTAGGTGGGGTACATGTGTAGGATCAAATGATACCTTTCGTTCTGAGGTTTCCAAATCTTACCAGAAAATGTTACCATTATCAGTCATTTAAGCGGGAAAATTGTAAAAATTTAAAATAATTAGGATTCTTTTTGTTTTTTTTTAAATATTTTCACTTAGACGTCCTATAACTAGAGATTGTACGGGGAGTAGAGTGATGGTTCGACATTCGTTTCATAGATTTTACGTGAAGAAATGGTTCGGGCAACTAGTATATTCTCTTAATCACCCTGTAACTTTGAAACAACGGTTCAGATTGCCCCCCCCTTTCTCCATACATGTTTGTAACTCTTCAACCTATCATCTGTTTCATTTATGACCACCAATATTCAAAATCACCATATATGTAAATATTTCACACAAAAACAGTATGTGGTTATAAAAATAAGGAACATATTCAGTCCTTTAAAAGAGTAATAATCTTACCCTTTCTCAAACTTGTGGTTTATTCGATAATACCATTGTAAACATGACTTCTGTATATACATGGCTTTTTCTACGAAAGTATTATTAAGACTTCCAAAACTTTCAATTATGGCATCTTGTGTTATGTTTCCGATTTAAAACAGGATTCATGGGAAATTAATTGGTTGGAAAATGAATTACAAAAAGCAGGCAGGTACTCAAACGCTTTGAAATTTAATACTGTTTAAATCCAAAGACTGAAGATGCTTTTATCGAGGTTGGTTTTTATTCTTCGATAAAACGGAAATGCTTCGCAGCTCTAAAAGACTTTAATGACTGCAAAGGAAGTGGCATTCACAATCGTGAGAGTAAAAGAAAATACTCGAAATAAAATTGAATTTCTCAATTTTGGCAATGAAGATTGAAGCAGATTATTCGCAGTAGCTAATGCATGTAGTGAGTTGGAAAATCATTAAGTTTTATATCGAACAAAAGAGTGTTAATCATATTATTGAAAAAAGTTTATTTCTTGATTAGAATGCCGCACAAAAGCTACTGTCATCGAAATCAGAGTGGCATGGCAATCGTATTGAAATAACATGCGATTTCTAGTTAAAAAACAACAGTTGTAGTTTTTAGTCTATTTTCGATTGGTTAGCAAATCGTACATATATAAAACATATTTATAAATATGGTAATATTTTATTTGGAGGTCAGCGGAAGGAAGCTGGAAGTAAAGGGTTTTCCAATAAGAGGTGTTATTTTAATTAGCCCGCTATTTCGGTAGATGTCACCTGTGGAGCTGTCATTTTTAGACATGTGACAAATAGAAACTACGCCATTAATAAAAATGGAACGATACACGATTCATCAACGCATTGAAATTATTAAAATTCACTATAAAAATGGTAAAAATGTGGCAGAGACGGTTCGTAAAACTCGAACATTTTTGGGTCGTCGTGAAGCACCTTGTTGGACTGCAATACAGAAATTGGTAGAAAAATTCGAGCTCTCGGGACTAGTTAGTGATGTGAAGAATAAAACCCGTGCAGGTTTGTCCATTCCTCGTCGTTCTTTGGAATTAGGCATTCCACAAACGTCATTACACCGTATTTTGCATAAAGATTTGGGTGTTAAGGCTTATATTCAGTTAACACAAGAACTTAAGCCGGCCGATCATCAACAACGTCGAGTCTTTGCTGATTGGGTCCTTGAAATGCATGAAAATGATACGGAATTCCATCGAAAACTCATCTTGGATGAGGCTCATTTCCACCTCGATGGCTTCGTCAACAAGCAAAATTGTCGCATCTGGGGCTCGGAAAACCCAAGAGTTATTGTTGAAAAGCCTCTCTATCCTCAACGTGTGACTGTTTGGTGCGGTTTATGGTCCCGCGGGGTCATTGGACCTTACTTTTTCGAAAATGAGGCTGGAGCAATAGTTACGGTGAATGGATTGCGCTATTGACAGATGATTAATGATTTTTTATGGCCGGAATTGGATGCTATTGATCTGGACAACGTTTACTTTTAACAAGACGGCGCTACGTGCCATACAAGGAACGAAACCATTGATCTTTTACGGGAAAAGTTTCCAGACCGTGTTATCTCTCGAGGAGGTGATCACAATTGGCTACCGAGATCTTGTGACTTAACACCTTGCGACTTCTTCCTTTGGGGCCACGTGAAAGAGAAGGTCTACGCCAATAGCTTAGCGTCGATTCAAGACCTCAAAGATGGAATTCGTGAGGCTATCGAGGACATATGGCAGCCACTTTGCTATTTGGTTATGGAAAATTTCATGAAAAGGATATGGTCCTGTAGGCGTGGCCGTGTTGGTCATTTGGCTGATGTTATTTTCAATTATTAACGGCATACCTTCCTCTTTATAATGAAATAAAGATCCGATCATTTATCTCAAAAAATGGCATTTTTCTTTGAATATCAAAATAACACCTCTTATTGGAAAGCCCTTTATTTGTTTTTGTTTCATTCCGGTGGCAGCCAGTACTACTACCAGCAAGTATATTTATGAAAATTTTCAATAGTACGATCAGTACAGATTTGAGAATTTTACAATTACGATAGTAGTGCCTGCTACACTGGTGTTGATGAGCGCAAGATGTTTGGTTGGATGAATATAATGCTGATTTTTGTTCAAGAACCGGGACTCAACTCATTTATATACTACGCAAATCAATGATTGCTCAAAACAATTTATCTCGCTTTTACTCGTGCATTAGATACACTAGACGTCAGTAACGCACCCAGGATTTGGCTTTGGGAGAGGACCATAGGTGTCCCTAGTCCTGAGTAGTCGGAAAAATAGGGTTCTAAAGTCGCGACCTGCACCCTTCTGAGCACTTGAAGCCTGCTATTGTATATTTAAAGCCAAGTCCTAAGGAGTGGGAAAAATAGGGCTCTAAAGTTGCGACCTGCATCCATCTGAGCACTTGAAGCCTGCTAATTGTATATTTAAAGGTTTTGTTTTATTTTGTCGGACTTTGTAATAATATACAGTCTACATTTTATACATAATTTGTAAATTATGTTAAAAAAACTGACTTTCTGGAGGGGGACCCGTCCCGTTCGTCCCCCATCTTGGTGCGCCACTGCTAGACGTACACATCTGTAGTAAATATTTACTTAGCAAAGTCATTCAAAACGTGACCAAACTGATTTTTTAAGTGTATTGAAAATCGGTCTGGTCCTAGGAAGTTGTATATCATGTGATAAGACATTCCATTTGCAAATACATTGGCCGAAATAGGGACGCTGGCTTCTTGCCTCGATTCGACTGGAGTTTCTAGCTTTTCAAATAGGTACTGGCTGCTGGCTGAATATGAGTCGATGTAAAAACTTAGACAAGTTGGCGAAGAAACTCATCGAGGAGCTCAGTAAAAGAGTTACTTGTCGTACAACCAAATATTGTATACTCACATTGTCATACTTGACTAAAAAGTTGTTTTAGATAATATAAGAGCTCTCGCATGCACTGGTCCTAAAATTTGGTAAACTGATGAGCGTTGACTTTTAACTGACGGTGTCGTTTCATGTAAACTTTATATTAACACTGTAGCTCACGTCATTAAAAGAAAAGATAATTTTAATAAAACCACGGAATATAAATAAATTATGTAAAAGTAACCAAAGAATGTAAATGTAAAGAACGAATATAGAGACGCCAATCACGGTCCACAGAAGCAGGGAAATCTAAAAAGCCGATATTTAAGCACTCAGTAAGATCTCCATGCTTACATAGGCGCATGCAGCTCATGTTGGTCAAAATAACAATCAGCTTAATAGGAATCATTACAAAATAAATATAATAAAACAAAATGTAAATGTAATAGGTTGCATAGAATATCATCAACGTTTGACGACTATCTGTGAAGTGTACCACCTACAATAAATAAATACAGATGCGTTAAAATAATCCACCTAGATGTTGCTTCACTCGCGCCCAGATGAACAGTATCGATAAGAGTTCCATGAAATAAAATGCCTTTCCCGAAATTATTGCAATTAAAATTAATCTGTCAATCAGAAATGTCAAACAGAATTGTCAACTCATACCCTACTATGACAGGTGGCGTTGTGGAGTAGATTTAAGGTCCTTTATAGTAGTAGATTATTGGTTTATGGTTATATAGGCGCAGTTAAAAGAACTGGGTAGATAAGTTAGGCCGATTAAGAGGCAAGAAGTTGTTTTATATGAAAATATGAGATATGAGAAGTTAATGTTAATGCAGGGCTTAATATTAGGTTGAGACAGAGAGTAATTGTTAAGAACATAGGTTAAGTGGATAAGGTAGTCATAGTTGGTTACTGGGAGAACGACTTTAGTGATTGCCATCATTGCAAACCGCGTGGAAGAGTCCAAAGCATAGTCCGAAGCAGGAAGCAGTTAGCTTGACGAGGGCGAGCAGCCATTGTGTGATCAAGTGTCGTACTTGAACACATCACGAGCTCCAAAATTAAATATAATTAAGAGTGGAGATAGAAATAAATTAATAAAAATATTAAGAAAGGAAGTAAAAGGGAAACGTGTATAAATTGTTGAATTTCCAGAAATACGTGAATAAAAATAGTAATGAAATCATCCTGACAGAAACAACGCCGGAGAAAAATTTTTAAGGTGAAGGAAGGAGAAGATCTATAAGAGAAGCCTGTTTAAAAGAAACAAAGCGAATACCAAGTAAAGTAGCATTGCATTTAATTAATGTTTTTTGTACAATAGCTGTTTATATTTTGGCGGCGAGTGGTGCACACGATGCTGTAAAAACAATGGGAGCCGAGTTCCAATAAGATCCCGCCACTGAGCTACCAGCAAAATTGAAGTAAAGTTGCATTAGTAAATATGGAAAGCGATATTTGGAGGATACGTGTAAACAGGATTATGGTCGACCTGGTACCAGGTAGCAAGAATTTAAGTGGAAACCGTCACCCGAATTAAGATAAGTTCTCTTTTGTTAAGTAGCTTAAGTGGATATTAAGTATTAAGTCAGCTTTCATACGTGGATTTATATTATAAAACAAAAAAAATTATTTCATTGAATTAAACTTTAAGTATGAAGCAGAACTGTTTACATCTTAATTCAACCCCAGGTCCATCTGAAAAAAATAACACAAAAATAATCTTTAGTGTTATAGGCTACCACCCTAGTAGAAATTGCTCACAGTTTTGCCTTGTCTCTTGATTTTTGTGATTTATTTATTTAATTTTTTAAAACATTTTAAATTAATTTCTTTTATTTGTTTTCCCGCCGAAAGACTGTCGCCCATATGCTGAACAAGACATTATATGCCCAAAATCCTTATACCTAAGTATCTCAAATATGATTTCCAACCGGAGTTTGAATTCAGAAAAATATATGAAATCAATCGTAAAATCAGATTCTTATTAATGAATTCATCATGACACTCATTGACATGTTCATGAATGATCAATTTAGGCTACAAACGACTATCTTGCTTTGATTGTTTGGTTCTTAATGTAATCCAAGCAATATTAAAACTACCATTGTACTTTTACCGTAATTTATTAATTAAAATTATTAATGCATGAAAATCGATATTTACGTTTTACTTTCTTTTGTTAATTGTCTTTGCTTCGTTAGTATTTGGCATGCTTAGTTCATCAGAGCAGTAAATTATGTTTAAATAGATATTCCGTTTGCGGTACATATCTATAAGAAGTCAATAGGAAATTTGTTCGTATTCAACTAACCATGAATACGTCAGCTTCAATGGCATTTGGTTTTATTTTATCTTGGTAATTACTGAAATGATGGACGTATATTTTTCAATGGAATTAGTTTATTTTTGGGATGAAAATCAATGAGGCTGAAAATATATAATTCAAGAGGACTTAATCTACTATAAAATCATAGGAATGCATAAAAAGGGACTCCCAAAGTGTCCATAATCATCAGATAAATTCTGAATTGTCGCAAACGACAAATTACACTTTTTGGGAAATTAATCTGAAATGTGAAGCGCATAAAGGTTTGAATTTCGTGAAAGTATGGATGGATGGATGGATAAAAAGATTAGAACATCTTTTTTCTTTCGAGAAGTAATATTGTGCAAGATGAGTTTAAATGATTTTTGTTTTTGTATATATGAGAACAAAATTAAAAATTTCTCAGTGCAAATTAGCAGATTAGCACCACGATCCGCCAGACATTTAATGTTAATATTTAGGCAGCATCTTAAATTCCGCGTCCTTTGTACATATTACTTAAAAAAATAACATATTTTACGTTTATCAAAGAATTGAAAATATTAGGTCTGTTTGATGAAAGCCCCGGGTAAACCCCGGGCTACACCGGGCTAGACTATCTTTTTTTTTAAAAACCTGGGCTACCCCGTGCTTAAACTAAAAATTTCTCACGGTAATGGTTTGACAGTTGTCACTTGAGAACTGTCACTTGCATTTTGTTGTTGATTGGGACATATAAATTACTTCTTGAGCGGAAATAAGCAAAAAATAGAAGAAAAGAAATAGAAAAATAGCTAGAGCACATTTTATTTGTATTCAACGATTACATAAATAACATAAATAACTTTTTACAAATAATTGTATTCAGGAGAACTGTCAGACAAATGTCATTACATTAGATTTACCCGGTGTTTTAAAAACTTGTTCGATGAGTGCACAAAACCCCGAGTAAATTTGGGGAATATTGTAGGGGAAAATTTACATGGTGTTTTACATTGTGTTTTCATCGAACAAACCTATTACCTATATAAAAAGGGATGTCAAATACAATCGTCTGGCAATATTATTGTCATGGAAATTGCGTGCAGCAGTAGAAATGTATTTTAAAAGTGTGTTCTTTTCGAATGTCGAAACCAAGTAATTTTCTTCTCGAAAATACAGCAAAGCTTCTTCAAAACAGATGTCAGCATTGAGCTACTAGGCTAAAATTTTTATCACGATATTTACATAAAAATCATAGATGCGATTTCCAAACTGGGTAAAATCGGGTAACATCTCACGGTACTGTTTTTTTATTTATACTGGAAAAACAGTCACAAGGTAAAGAAAAAATAACTTCAAATTGAATTAATGCACTTTTAGGGTCAAGTAGTGATAAGAAAATTGAATTGAATTGAATTAATTTGATTCAAATTTTTTTTTTTTAATAATGAATTATTGAAATTTGTATAAAACAAAGCAACTTTTTGGCACAATAATTTAGTTTGAATTAGTTACAAATAGGCTCTTAAAAGTGTTCAAATTTAACATTCAAATTTAAATTTGTAGGTACTAAATTCTCCATCTGATTTGACAAATTACAAGATGCAGTTTTTAGTTAAGGAGCAATTTTCAATCGAACAAGTCGAATTTATTTTAGAAACCTATTACTAAAATGAGGAAGAAGCACTGCACCATCTGAAAAAATTATTAAGAATATTCTAAAACAAAAATGCTTAGAAACTGAGTTAGTACACAATGATTGAGACACCGCATTCCTTTTTAAACTAAAAGAAAAGATTGCAAAAATGTAAGTGCTAGGGTGAAAACATGAAAATATCAATTCGTAAATATTCTCCGCAAAAAACCAACTCTGCACAGAATTTTAAGAAAAGATCTTCATTTAAAAGCTCTGAGAGTTAGATCTAGACTTGATTCAAGAACTGAATGCAAACCAATCGGTGATCACGTCGTCGTAAATACGTTTGTTAATAAGCCTTAAGCACATAGGATGTAATAAATAGGTCAAATTAAACAGGAGAGTCTACAGTTTAAAGTTTTTGTATAAAAAAAAGTTATGTTATTAACCTTTTTGAAAAAAAAAAAAAAAATAATAAGGTCAAAGTAAAAAAAAGGTAAGAAAATCTGAAATTTTTGGTGTAGACCACAATAACTTTTGAGATGAGAGGAGTACCGGGCTGGTTGAGCAGTCGTTAGAAATGCCATGAAGCTTTTAATTGTGAACGTACCCGTATACTTTTTAAGATACTGAGTGTTTTGTTAAAAACTAGTTTTTTCTTTCTTAATCACCCTGTAACTCCTAAACGGTTGATATAGCCCCCCCTAGTCTAGGTGAGTACCATCACCTCATGCTTTATTGGCCTCCTAGACGGAAACACCCTGTATATGGTTTTTACAAAATTCTTCAAATACGATTATATAACCTTTCTCCTTGTGTATGTGTATTAACAAAGATGTTTTGAAGTATGAAAATCTTAAAAATTGCGATTAAATCTTTTTACCTCAACAAACAATCTTCAAAAATTTGCGAAAACGTAGCACCTGCCTCCCCTGCCTCAGTACAGAATGTGTTAGAAATAAAGAAAACATGTGTTTCAGTATGATTTCGGAAATGTATTGTGATAAAAACGATCAAAGGAAATTTTATGGATTTTTCAAATTTCAAACAACTTTTTCAATAAGTATACAGCCAAAAATTAAAACTTGTGGGGTTTCCCGATTTTGCTTATTTTTGAAACAGTATCAAAAATGTTTATAAAAAAATACTATTCACTATTAAAAAAATCTCAGATCAATATAATCTCAAGTAATCTCTGATGCTTCGTAAACCTAGATGGGTTCGGCCAACTAAATTTATTCATAAATTTGTAAGGTGAAAAGGAAAGCGCTGCAATCCGCGTACATAATTTTATCATTCAAAATACTTTCGACCGTATACAGTAAAAATTCCTCCGTGATGCTTTTTTTTATCACGAACTGTGCGAATGTGGAACAATCTACCATTTTTTGTCTTTCCCGCGGCTTGAAATCTGCGAAAGTTCACAGAGTGACATATATCGACACCTCCAACAAAATCTGCATGTCCCATAATCCTTTCCCTATCTAATTCCTCATGGTGTGCTATGTGTAAAAACCTTAATTACTTAATAATATAAAAAAAGAAAACTGCTTCAAGTAAATGACGATAATATCTGATCTAATCATAACTTCACGATGGATTTTGTAAGACTATTCGACGTGGTTTTGGGAGACCGACAACAATGGCGTTCCGCTAAAATGTTCTTCCGATACGGATATTTAATGGTGTGGTATGCAGATGGTTCAAAAACAAACAGTGGAGTTGGATTGGGCATAAACGGCCCCAGTTGCCATACTTCATAGGCCCTGGGCTCTATCCGTACAGTACTCGGAGCTAAAGCTAATACTTGTATTTATTAAATAAGTCCTAAATCGGACAACCATCAATATCCACTCGGTTATTCAAGCCGCTCTCAAGGTTTTAAAATCCTTCATTATTAAGTCGAGGATAGCCTGGGACTGTAGGTATGAAAACATTCGAAAATTAATTGAGGAAAAACGAAGTTATCCTTCTGAGGGTATCAGAGAACTGTTGATAAAATTTGAAGCAGGCGGTTCGAAGTCGGATCGTTCGAAGCATGAACGTTTTACCGATGCTTCGAAGCTTCGAAGCATGAACTTTTTCTGGTTTCTACTCTGCAGTGTTAAGGTTAAATTATAATATTCGAGGTGATTTGATTTGTCTTGAGTTTTTCGGGCAATAGACGTATTATAAGTCGTTAGGTTATGATAAGAATAAATAAATATATTTCATTATATGTATGATTTCAAACGCAATGTAGTTCAAAAGTTTTAACGCTAATTTCACACTGTTCTTGTCTTGTCTTCAGCTAAAATTTCCCACAATTACACTTCTTGAATGAAACTACACACTATTATATAACATAAAATCAATACGTCGGCTCCAAAATGTTTAAAACTCCATAACTGGGGAATTTTAGGAATTGCAGTGGACGAAGGGTTATTCGCAAGCCTGAAGAAGCCCTACGCCCAGATTACAAAGTTTAAATCACACATAATACCCAAAAGAATTAATCAAGCTTCTGATATGAGTTAAGCAATTTCAAATACACATTATTAATTTTTAATGCCCAATTTAATTATTTTTCAAATAAATGAATTCAGTAAATCATTGTCAATTTGGAAACATTGTTTACAGTTTATTTAAATATTTATTAATTCTGTTGAACATGCCTCTGGGTTGTTCAAAGGTGGATATATCGTCAAACAATAACTGTGTTATCCAACATTATGCCAAACTTCGTGTATTTGAATTCGCTCGAATCCTTTATCACAATTCGTTATGTTTTTGGTAAAACGTTCCTGCTTCGAAGTGTTCAACTCCCAAACCCTGATCGATTTCATATCCTCAAGGTCGAATGCTTAAGGAAAACTAATTTTTCTTGTAGTAAAATTTGCAACTCTATAAATCCCACATATCGATTATAAGTTGAATCGAGCAATAAATGTTAAAATTTTTCAGACATATTGGCGCCGCCATCTTTAATTTCTGAGTTTTGACCAATTAATCGTAATTTGCGATCCCGACAATTCTATGATATTGATTATGAGTCGAAGCCATTGAATAAATAACTAATAAGGAAGTGGGGTACCGTGCGACTACAGCCAACGTGTTAAGTAACTCAATGATAGTATGACCTAGGCTCGGTGGGGGGGGGGGTACCAAGAGGGCCTACTGCTTATCATGCGTCAGTTCAACATTTCTGACATATCATATTTTATGAAATTGTAATTGCAGCATAAATTATGTCAGTCATACAAAGGCAACGCCAAGAAATATTATCTGAAAATAAGGGGGCGCTAAAACTTTGTTTATTTTACATAGCAATTTGGATTATAAAAATGTCCCCATTCAAAATTTCACTGTTTAACTACTGCCATGACGAAACGAATACGAACACAGCACACTCATACATTTCGTCGAGTGGCTTAGGTTTTCGACCGATATGCCGTTTCCTTATTAGTTATTTAATCAATGGTCGAATCGGCCCATACTGACAAAATTCAGCCGCCATCTTGTAGACACCATCTTGATTTTAAATTATATTGTTATGCAAGATCTATAAGTGTGCCAACGGGACGAGTGTGGTATTATCATTACACATTTTGAATCACGGTCACATGATAGCTTCGAGGCTTCGAATTTCTTTTATTTGAAGGTTGAAGCTTCATAGACCTATTTTTTGGCACTTCTAAATCTTACCTCAGAGCTATCGTAAATAACTGGCAAAAATCTCTTTAATATGAGGAATCATAGTATCCCTGAATTTTATAATTTAAATGTAGCTGGTATGAAAGGCTACAAGGATTTTGTGATGTAAAAAGGTCAGAAAAACTACCTAAGGAGAACTGCTTATTGCGGTATCACCTAAATAAGATCAACTTAGCGGAGACTTCATCCTCGCGCTACTGCCAGGAAGATCATGAAACTTCAGAGCACTTACTATGTAAATGCGAAGCATTGTAGCCAGGTGGAGATTACATCACCTCGAACATGTTTTTCCTCCACCAAAATACCTATCGAATCTTAAGGGGTGTTACCACTGAAATCTTAAAAAAGACGAAAAGTTAATACAACTTTGCGTCATATTTGTGCGTATTATCATGATCAAAATTGCACATAGTTTGAGAAAAAGCATAAACTTGGGTAATGACGTGTCGAAAATTAAGCTTTTGGGGTTTTATATCTAGCTTTAGAAAACTCTAGAATTCATGAAATTTGCAAAGTTTGGTACAAAACAACGTAATAATTGCACATCAAGTAGATAAATTTGTTCTGGAGTATGGAAAATATTGCAGTGGAAGATGAAGTGGCGGAGGCAAACTGGTAATAAACGTTTGATTACTAACATATTTTCATTTAAAAGTTACTATTTTCAGAGAGGAATAACTATCAAAATTATGATATTATTGCAAAGAAAGTTCAATTTGTAATAGATATCGAAACTTTCTCTGTTTATTTTAAAAAACTCAAATTGTTTGGTGCAATGATAAAGGAAATAAAGTCAATAATGTTAACCACGGTAACGACAAAAATTTCTTGTTTATATATATTTTGCATAAAATTTGGCGTTTTTAATTCATTTCATCACCGTCAGATGGAATGATATGCTTTTGGAAAGCATTCATTTGTTTTGAAAGCTCTGCGGGCTGTAGTGTGCATGCTCGGAAATTGTATCCCGCCATACCTATGCGATCCTACTGCTGTGGAGATGCTCGGAATGCTTTGGAGTACAATGCACACGAATACTACAGCATCATAGTTTTGCAAAAACATATAGTGATTGCTTTCAATTTTAAAATTGCATACTTCTATGCGTTTTTGTTTTACTGTGCTTTTGAGAACAAAATTCGTGAGCTTTTTTTGGTGGTAACCCCCCTTAATCATAGAACGATTCCAGGTTTTTATTTTGATATGGGTGATGTGGTGAGATAATGCATCCAACAATAATGAATGATACAACTGGTGACCATGTTTGATTTGACATAGTGTGCTAACACTGAAATTTGCATTCCGTATAGTTTGGCATTTCAACATGGAAATGTATGGATTTGAGCAACGTTTACAAATTATAAAAATTTATTATGAAATTTCGTGCTCTGTATTTTGCACAAATCAAGTCAAGTATTTCTGCTTGGTATTCATGGGATTTTTGAAAGATTTGAAAAGTACTTTACTTATCAGGATAAAAAAGTATCAGGCGATAAAAAATATTTAATCTATCCGTTTTGTAATTTTTGTTATCAACGAATTTTGTTCGGCTTTTAAATCTTTAGAATGTTTCGGGAAAATCTTCTGTCGAGGAAAAATTGGGAGAAATATTATGTAAGTTAAGGATAATAACTCTGTTACAAATCGATGCTCATAATTTTATGGGATGGGAAATATTATACAAAATTAGCTCGATGCCTTTTGTCGATTATAACATGAATTTGCAAATATCTTTCTTGTTCAGAGATTGCGAGAGTATTTCAGATAGATTTGTATATATTATGATTTGTACTGCCCTCGTTGGTATGTATAAAGCCAATTAAACTTATGTATTTCAACCCTTACGAATGCAATAAGCAAGGCCATCAACATAATAAATTAATATTTCCAATTACCATGAAAGGATGCGAATGTTGCTTTATACATAAGTAGGCACCTACATACATAAAAAGGCAATAGCTAGATGTGTTCTTTATCCTTCCATACGGAGATGGAATTGTACAGTAAATATGAGTTATGTAATTGATGTAAAATCAGTACCACACATACGTAGCATACACAAAAGAGTAAACATCCCTGGTGATTTAATTGCGAGTAAAATTCGAGCAGAAACCTCAATTCCATCGGAATTCCAATCCAGGCGAAACATAATCCCATTTGACGTTACGTTTTAAATGGAATGGTGATTCTGAAGGACTTATGAGTAGGAGTGAGTAACTAAAAAAATTACTATAAACAAAAATAAGAGTGTTTTGTTTTTACTTCTCAAAGAGAGCCTTTTACAAACTTTTCTATTGTAGCCATGTAATTATCATGAAAATTTAATTAACTATTTCAGCTAGGAAGCTAAATTGCTGCTATAGACTTCTTTTGGAATCCATAGAACTAGAGAGCCTTGCGTGATTCGCTTTTCAAATGGGTCGGAAACAGTTGAGCAACAGGTATTAATTCTGAGAAAATTATAGGATCACTCAAAATGAGGAAGGAAGAAATTTCAAAAGGAAATATTTCCTGCTAAGTAATTACAGGAGTTATCAATATTCTTCACTGCAATTACTACCTACAGCGCTATACGGAAAATTTGCAACTTTATTTTCTATGCATAATCAAAGCGCACTTGGGAATATTCTTTGATAGTTTGCGAGAATTTTATACGTAGGGAGGTAGAATAAAACATTGTTAAAAGAACAATGGTGTAATTATAGTTTTTGTCGCCTGAGGAAGTGCCCTTTCTAAGTCAATCAAAATTAAGAGTGGTGATTAACAAGTAGATACTGAACATAAACAAATCAATAAAAAAAATTATTTCCTTTGTTTTAATAGTACCTACACATAATGACAAAATGTAAACGATGTCCATGACCGATGGAAGCGGTACTTGCTATAACAACAAAAGCGCCAAAGAAAGTATTAACAGCTGATGTTTATTTACACACACGTTTTTAGACCGACATTTGGCTTAGTGCAAGAACGAGTTTTCTACAGTTGTAGGAGATAAAAGTTATTTAAAATTACTCGGAGATCTAACTATTTTTGAATGGAAACTAAAAAGCTAACAGTTTGTATTAGGTATTGCGTCTATTTTCGACATAGTAATAATTCTCTGGAAACAAGCAGCCCTTAAAGGTAGACTTAGATTAAAGTTTTGGACGCGAGGCTATTGTAGCGTCGGACGAGTTGGAAAAATATGACCTGGACGCGTTTATGACGAAAAGCAGAAACTCGCTTGAGTTTTCCATCGCGAACTTCTTGCGCTGTGGTAATCTAAAGGTAAAGACCCCATAATAGCAATGCGTGCGCAAATGCATTGGTCCGTTAGTGAAAATATGGCTTTTACATCAATCTTGATCTAATGAAAAATCCGGTAAAGACCATCGCATCGCAGCCAACGTAAGGGCGGCTACTTCATAAATTAACCCTACAAACGCAGAGCTTGTGATTTTTGTTTGTAATTTTAAAGCTGGTAATTTTAGTGGCGGTAAGGTTTTTTTTTTAAATAATACTCTATAGTAGAATAGGCTGGGGTAAATTGACTATAGGGGTTTGTACACTCATTACGGTTAACGAAGCAAACATTGACAACGCTTCAAAGTAGCAATAGTCGTCGAAGCTAGCTAACGTTGCTTGCAGAATTATAGAAAAACAAAAAATTGCAATCACGTGAGTAAGAATTATGTTTGATATTTAAATTGTCTTATATATTACATGGTCATGATATTGGGCTGTCTAGTGGTTTTAATTGAAAGTATATGCATTGGTTAATGCTGCTCCTAACTTGATTTTCCTGTCTTTGTAATAACCTTTTGTCGTGAGTATTTCAAAAAGAAAATGGCGGGTTAAGTCTTATTGACACACAGCGTAGCGGGGTTGGACGACTCATGAGTCAACTAACCCCACGATTTGTTTTTATTTTGCTAGTCTCTTAAGTTACAGATGACTAGTAATGCTTTTCTTACATTAAGAATGATGCGGACTTACAGGCGAAAAGTGGAAAAATCTAATATATCTAAACATGTGCTGGAAACTGCCTGCAAAGTGGTTATTTATGAAGAACCTCTAAGTGAGGAACACCGCTGAAGAGCTCCGTAGCTGGAGCGAAACGTTCGGGAAGGACTATAGTTGTAGTTGTCTCCACATCATTCTCAAACAACCCATCTCCAGACTCTCCAATTACTAATAAACTCGAGCATATTATAGATCGCTATATGTGCTCCATTTTTATATATTACAGTTACCGGGAAGTAATATCCAATGAAATTACACTTTTATAAAACCCACCCTTTCAATATATAAGTATATGAAAACTCTCGGAAATTATTAGGACTCAACACCTATCACCCAGATAACCCTGAAAATCTTCAATAATTATAAGTTCTTGGAGGGCCATTGGGATCACCCATATCATCAAAATTTTATCATTCATCAATTTAGTCTGAAATGGGCTAATTAACCCAATTTAATTTCTTATGTAACGCGGATATGGATAATCATGTGAATCGATTTGTTTCTAAAGGAGTTTATGTGAAAAATGAGTGTTCTTATGGGATGTCCTCATTACTTTTGATTTTAAAAGATTACACAATATATTAAATCTTTCTTTATCTATTTTATTTTCAACTTTGAATTGTTGTGGAGTTTTCTTTAGCAGCTCCAATTCTTATCACAAAGCGTCGTATTTTATATGGCCATCGCCAATTCCAAATTTATGGTATACGTGTTTTCCTTTTTCACGGATTAAGCCTAGTACCATGGTCCATACTAAGCTCAATTTAGGCAAGTCTCCATTATCGGGCCGTTGTTTAGCAGCTAAAATATGACAGCAGAGACTTAGAAGAAATATTATAAAAAAAGAAGAATCATTTTTACTATTTTACTCACTCTTTACCAATATTGCCGTTGCATCTGCAAGATCTTCTATATTTAAAAATACTAATTTTAGAGGGGACGAAAAAAACTGATTGTTCATTTTCATATATACAGGGTGGGCCAAAAGTCACCATGGGTTTAAAAATAACTAACTTTTTCATTTGTACATTGCTCCACATCCTGTTGACCGTTTCTCTTCATTCCTTTTTTACATGATAGAACAGACAGTTGGCTATCATGTAAAAAAGGAATGAAGAGAAACGGTCAACAGGGTGTGGAGCAATGTACAAACGAAAAAGTTAGTTAGGAGAGATGGTTACCTGGTAACGTCTTTCAAAGAAAACTCTTTTGGCCATAGTATCTGTTGGAGCATCTATGTCGTTAATGTTGACCTGCTCGAAGATATTGTGATGACCCATACTGGAGGCAGTACGATGATCGATCATCTGGCTTTTACGCGAAGCATACTAGCCGCTCCTTCCTTCTGAATAAAGAGGTAGAGTGGCTGTAAGCCAAGAATTGTTTCAAGTGATCTTTGAACATAAGATGTGAAGTCGCTAGTGGCGCCTAAACATGACATCCTTTGCACATTATCAAGGGTTCGCCTGGTGGTTGCCTGCAATGTTTTAGGCCACCGGACTTTGCCTCGTAAAATAGTGTGGGTCTGATTATGTCCTGGAAGATCCATAAGGTCATTTTGGGGTTCAGACCCGACATTTTCCCAAAAAGCCTGTGGCATGAGCTGAATATCCACATGACTTTTTTTAGGTATCATTTCTGGGAGGGGTTTCCAGGTAAGCTTGCTGTCTAGGGTTACACCTAGATATTTTTCCAATATTCTATTGCAATTCCATTCAACTTAGAAGATGGGATCTGGAGACTTCTTTTCCTGATAAGAGGAACTAGAACTGTTTTACCTGAGTTTATTGAAAATCCCATGTTCTGGTACCATATGGTAACGATGTTAAAATCAGTTTGCAAGGCTTAGGTAAAGCTGGTCCAAACTTTCCTTTAACACAAATGATATTGTCATCAGCGTATCCTTGGGCCTTAAAGTCGGCCTCTTGGAGTAAATTTAATAGCACATCTTTTAGCCTGTACTCCATACGACGTTTAAAGAAGTCGCCGAAAGTTTATTGTGTTAGATCCTTCCTGTATAGATACCATTTAGAAATGGCTCTATGCCTGCGCGTACGTAAAATATAAGACATATTCTAGATCGAATCCTTAAAAAAATTACGGGAGGAAAGCATATCTAATAATGGTCAAATTTCTAGGTTCCACGACGAGATTGATTAGTTTTCATTTCTGCTAATATGGAAATAAAAGGCATACTTAGTGAGCTTTAATCATGGCAAGAATGAGATTAGAAAATGGAACCGATTCCCCATCCTAAAATCTTAATTGGCTATTTTCTAATACCTTTGAATGATACACAGATCTGATCCTCGAAAATATCAAGGATCAGAAGACATAGTAATGAAGTCGAGTTAAGTTTCCACGGGTAATCCGCAATATTCAAAATCAGGGACAGGAAAGAGACTTGCCGACAAGACATGGCCAAATCCCAGCTGATCAGGATTTCTCGCATAGTACCCATGTAACCGAAATAGATACAAGCAATTTCGCGTATATAGGACTTAATCGAATCTGTCTGTCAATGTTCAAATCAAACATAAGAAAGTACGGCAGTCTTGTAATGATAAAATTTACTCAGGATCTGGAATATTTTATGAAGTGCTGAAGAAGCTTAGGAACAAAGAAGAGTTTCGTAATATTTTTCATATTAGGACAGCATTTATCTATTGGTCACAAATCTTACCATAAAAGAACTTTAGTGTCAGTTTGAATGGTAGTTACAGTGTTACAATGGGCGGCCATATCAAATAGTAGATACCTGGTTCTTGTGAAACCGTAAATGTTACCATAGATAAAAAAATACGTGGAATTAGAGCAGCATGACAATGATGATGATAATAAAGCCACCCAGAATTAAATTTGAAAATCAACCAAATACAAAAAAAACAAAATCCACCACGAAATCGTTATCCATATACATTCGAAAATTTACAGGTTTATCTTGGTGCGCCGCCATTAGTTTATATTGCCAAGTGAACAACCATGAAATCCACTAAATAGTTGTTCGGGGGAAAATAGCAATCAAAATCAAAATACGACACACATACAAGTTTACAACCTTGTACTGGAGTTCCCTAAGGATGATGATGCTGATATCAAAACCATTGAACATTTTTGTTTGTTCACTTATGGATGGCTCCCGTGCTCGTATGTATCGTTTGCGAAAGCAAGCAGGAAAGCATTTTCAGATAGCTCCCGATATGTACGAGTGTGTTCAGATTTTCGGGAATTTTGAGCTACATTTTCAGGGTGACTAGGTCACAATCACCTACTATATATATAGTAAAATAACTGATTGTTTAGATTGACCTAGTTATTGAATGCACCCTGTGAATTTGTAGTAGGTATGTCCTCAATAATAATTTCAATCCTAATTACTTCGTCATGAGGAAGGAACTCTGGGAAATATGGGACCAACTTTACTACACGTAATGACTTGCTTTTTGCTTCAAGCTTAGTGAACCCTATTGTTCGGCAGGTAGGAATGGTAGGTAGGTATGGTACCTAGGAAATAAAGCCATTCTTATGGCGATGATATGTGATTTGATATCAGAAAATATGTCAATTTTGTTGACAAGAGACAAACACAGGAGGATATAACTGTGAAAATTGGAATTTTTGAGTTTTTGGTATCCAGAATGCTTTCCTGTGACATCATAGTGCGTTTTTTGTTTTTGTTCGGGCAAATTCACGCCAATTCAGGTGAAAATTTCATATAGAACGGGTCAAGGTGTATTTTGTACAGAACTGATCGGTCAACTATTCGCCGGATATTTGTCCATAAACGAAAATTCTCCAGACGGGATATTTCTTTCGTTGAGATAAAACCAAGTTTGTCACCCATAAATTTTCACATATGTATTGTAGGTACTACACCTTGCCAATCCCAGTCAATAATGAAATTGTTATTGGACGTTATTGGAGAATGGAGAGTATGTAGACTTCAATATTTCCAATATTTCACTACTATTATTCACACAGGCAGGCAGGCAGACAGCAGGTGCCTGAATTCACAATGCTTTAGAAGTCTTTTGCTCCTCTACTGTTTTTCTCATTGTCATCATTATTCGATTGCGAGGCGTACCCCGGTGATGCAATAGATTTTGCCATTTTTCCCTCCTCTGGGACTCGTTTTCTTTTCCACTTTTGTTGGCATAGCTCCTATTTCCTGGGAAAATTTATTATAGTCGAAAGACTAGAAAAAGCGCAGTATAAAAGGAAATTCAAACATTACAGCAGCATAGTTGCGATATTCACATGCATCGTGTGCAAAATGGAAGAAATATTATGGTTGGTACCCTGTATGAGTTCAGGCATAAGAAGATATGTATGTCCCTGACTGAACTCTCAAATTCATTTGGACGAGTTATGGATGGAACCGAGATAGAAATTATTCGTGTGGTTTTTCTTTTGGTAGATTTAACTATTTTGCTCGCAGGATTTAAGGATTCATCTGATATTGCACCATCATTTTACAGAGTTTTTGTTTTTTCTGCAAACTTGATGACGTTTTCTATTTTAAACGACAGCTAAATAAAAAGGAAAATCTGAAGGTTCGTTTTAATGTGAATCTAGTAAAAAATTGGAATTTTTTTTTCCAATCTGTCTTTTTTAATAGAAAATGTGCATATTTTGTAAATTACTTATCAAGCTTATATTTAGTTTCTAGGAAATGGAAATGGTAAATTTAGAAAGGGGCTTCTTGCTAGTATAAGCTTACCGGGAAACTCCATCTTAAAATAATGATCAAAGCTATGAAGGCATTCGGTTCATGATAAAGGCCTTTCGGGAAAAAGGAGAATTTGAGCACTAAAATCCTAAAATAAGCTTTTCTACAGTGCAAACGTCTGGTGTACAGACAAGCACTAAGAAGACCCTTGATAAGGCGTAAATGATGGCGCCTTTTCATCCAGCCCTCAACGAGCATTTGAAGCCATCCTTGACATTAAAGACTTCGTTATGGCCAAAGATTTTCCCTTGAAAGAGCTTTTTTTTTTTTAATATAGAATATAATAGATGTGCGATAGAGAAAATAACATGATCCGCTTTGTACGTCTCGGTTCGGAATTATGTACCTACCTAATTATATTGAGTGAGTGAATATGACTCCACCCTTTTTTGTTAAAATAAAACACATTTGCTTGTTTGGAAAATTAAAGAGGACTTTATTCAAAGTATGCTACACCGGCAGCTACAACCTTTGCCCATCTTTCAGGCAATTTACGTATTCGTTGCCTGAAGTAATCCTGGTCTTTTGAGCTGAATTTTGATACTATCGTATTAAGTGAATCGTTCTCTCGTAAGATCTGACTGCATTGTTCGTAATAAGTGATAACCCGAAGGAACTATGCCTGGCAAATATGGCGGGTGGTGCAGCACTTCCCAGTACTGTCCATCGAAATATGTTTTCGCGACTTGTACGGTATGTGCGGTATGACGTTCGATGTCACTTTATTTCAATTCATATGGAACCCATTTTCCAACTTTTTGAATCATTCCCATTGCTTTTAAACGCTTTGCAACAGTTGATCATTCAACATTTAAGGCTGCACCCACTTCCGATTGAGTTTGGCACGAATCCTCTATCAAACTGCTTCCAATTTAGCATCTTCAAATTTTTTTGGTTGTTTTCCATATTCTTTTCCCTCAGTGTCAAAATCATTATTTTAAAATCGTCGAAATCATTACATACTTACACGTTGTATTAGATGGAGCATGCTAAACGTAAATTTCCACAAGCAAACGATGAGTTTCCGCTGCACTTTTCTTTGCAATAAAATAGTGTAATAACACTTCCCGCGCAAATGATGTTTACTTAAGAACGAAAACCGACATTTTCAAGGAGGTAAGCTCCTTAGAATATAGAGACAACAGGAAGTGTTGATATACATGTAAAATACGTGTGCATGAGGGTGGATTTTTTTCAGGGTATCGTGAAGTAGGTCAGCATTATATTGAAGAAAGAGACAAATGTATTTTCAGCTGTCAAACGAAAATTCCTAATTTGCAACAATTTGAATCTGTCACCAGTTTTTACGTGGGAAATCATTTTTTAGGCAAGTATAGTTATAAAATATTATTTTGTGTACTTTACACACATTTTTATATTAAATTAAATTGAAATTAATAACAAAAACGTTGAAATATTTGTTTATTGAAGATTTGTTTATGTTTGTGACAGCTGAGCACGACTAAGAGAATTTCGGTTGGAGCAACTGCAGTATTTTTAATCATATATCTTGTTACCCCGCTCTCTATACTGATTCTACTACACGGCTGTACTGAACCAGAATTTTACTACGCCAAATTTTGCTTAGCACACTTCTTGTACTCTCTATGTTTTAAGGTAAAAACATACGTCAACCAAATGTCATGTAGTGCATTTGACAGCTGACATAGTCGATTAAAAGTGTTGTCATTTATTACTGCACGTCAGCAATACTAAGAACGCCATCTGTTGGGAAAGGGCAGAGTCATATTCACATATTTCATCACACAACCCATTAATTTTTGGTGACAAGTTTCAAGTCTTGGTTTGACTCAACAACAGGTCCCAAATAGCGAAATTGGGTGATCTGAAAAACAAATGAAAAATGAAAAAAGAAGAAAGAAATGAAAACTTTGAGAAAAATAGAAAAAACAATTTTTTTATTTATTAAAAAAATTTAAAATTTTTTTTAAAGAAACAGATTCATTCGAAGCGAATCGAACCTGTATACGCCACGCAGTGGGCTGAAAAATAAAGAAGAAAAGGAAGAAGAAGAAGCGTTTCGTGTCAGCAGAAAAAGTCCAAAAGAGTAATCTTTTTATTTATTTTTCCTCCTAGGCTTGTATAGGAGTGTTTTTTCCTCATATAATTCACACCCAGAATTTATTCTGAGTTTATATGAGAAGAGATCAGTTTGATCTATTTTCAAGCGTCTGCAGCAGGCAGAAAACCAACCTGCACCGATGAGTGTAAGGTTTTCTGCTGACACGAAACGCTTCTTCTTCTTCCTTTTCTTCTTTATTTTTCAGCCCACTGCGTGGCGTATACAGGTTCGATTCGCTTCGAATGAATCTGTTTCTTTAAATTTTTTTTTAATTTTTTTTTATAAATAAAAAAAAAATTGTTTTTTCTATTTTTCTCAAACTTTTCATTTCTTTCTTCTTTTTTCATTTTTCCATTTGTTTTTCAAATCACCCAATTTCGCTATTTGTGACCTGTTGATGAGTCATACCAAGACTTGAAACTTGTCACCAAAAATTAATGGATTGTGTGATGAAATAACTAATTAGAACATTTTTTAGCTTTTGCTATATACCGGAGATATCCCAAAAAAATCTTTCTTGAACAAAATTAAGTTTAACCCGGTAAAAAGTCCAAAAGAGTAGTCTTTTTATTTACAAATGAGAAAGTAAACTGAGGAAATTAATAATATGTACTATGAAAAAATAATTTATACAGTTAAAAAAAAAATATACATATATACCCAAGTTGCGCTTTAAAAGCTTAAAATCATGACTAATAATGGTTCATGTGCCGGGATGATTGAAGAGAATTTGGTCTCTTAAATGGATATGAGGGCTGCATGTTATATATAAATCTATGAAGTAACTTCAATCTGTGATGCGTTATATAAGTTTTTATCGGATAACCCACAAGTAATGTGATTATATCAGAGCAATTTGAAGACAAATCGGGTTACATCATTAAATACAACTAAAAGTTTTCTACGACATACTGAATCGGGAACTGGAAATAACGTAGAGCGATATGTGAAAAGGGTAGCACAAGAGATTCAGCTCATCTTACTCATAAGTGATGTAGTAGGTAATCGGAGTTTAACAAAAGCTACCTAGTCTAAAACTGACACAATTACTTGACAGAATTGACGTATACTATGCAGTCAATTGTTGTTCAAGTAGATCAGTGGCAAGGAGTTTTCATCAATATCAAATCCATAGGTCGTCAGGCAATTTGATTTGTTAGGGTTGAGTGCTAAATCATTTTCAGACGTTTAATATCATAATTTATCAAACTGACACAATTATCCATTAATCCAATTGGAATAGTAAGGTATATTTGCATATCATCAACATATAAATGGGCGGAGACATCAACAATAAAATGTGGAAGATCTTGAATCACTGAAAAATAGGGGACCAAGTATGGACCTCTGGGGTATGCCACAAAAGAGAAATATGCTCCTCGAGGTAAAAATTTTTATTTTCACAAATTAGTTACGCCCACTTAGAAAAGTTTTAATGAAAGTTATTGTTACCGATGAGGAGAAAAGGAAATTGTTAACCAATTTAGTCACCAATTTAGAGTGATCTATGAAGTTGAACGCCTTGCTGAAATCAAGTAGCGCAATATCAGTTAGATTCATCAAAGGCCATATGATCGATGTAATATTCAGCATAGAAGTTTCACAGCTGTGAGACGTAGGCAAGATACCAAGTTTATAGTAAACAGTTCATGATTAGTTGGTTTATTATTTTTTCAAATTCTAGGGGCAGTAGTAGTTATTTGGGACAGATGTATCACACTTCTTTGTGACAGGCACCACCAATGTTTGTTTCGATTGACTTGGAAATTATTATACAGGGTGTGTCGTAAGCGGTGCTAAATCAAAAGGATATGGATAGATCAAAAATAGACAAGCAGAAAATTGTATGGGTGGTAAGGGGGAAATCCTAACGGTTTCTTAAATACCGGGACTTAAAGATAGTTGGGTATGTTTTTATAGATCACCCTATAACTTCTTAGAGTTATACCTTGGGATAAAGATTCAAAATTTGTTAGACAGATAATCGTTGGTCCTTTCCAATGATTTATAAATTTTGCTCCGTTCGTCTACAATTTAAAGTTATAGCTCAACAAAGTTAGATTTTGGAGTTTTAACTCATTTTGTTTATTTTTTTCATTTAACTACTATTTTTATTAATAGTTATATCATCAAATTATCATATAGGATTTAAGATGACCAAAAGTTTCCCCTTAAATCGAACTATCACACTTTGTAGCCAAAATATATAACTCTTTCTGGGTTTTTGGCACTTTTTTTTATGGAGATAATAAAATTCCGAAATTTTAACTCTGTTGAGCCAAAACGGAAGAGCGGGGACAAAAGTTATAAACCACTGGAAAGGCTTAATGATTATCAATCTAATAAATTTCAAGTCCTCCTCATAAGGTATAACGTTAAGAAGTTACAGGGTGATTTATAAAAAAAACCCCTACCACCCCCATAGAATTTTTTGCTTGTCCAAGTATGACCTATCCAAAGCCTTCGGGTTTTATCATCGCTTATGGGACACTTGTATAGTGATGCTATGGTTGAAGATTACTAGGTAACCATTAACGAAAGAAGCCAGACATTAGGCAGAGGGCTCTAGTTCACGCAATGGGCTCATGTCCGGTATACTGACGGATCCAGGAAAGATAAAAAACAGGAGCAGAGGTGGTGAGTCTAGAAGTGACGCTATATAGGTTGGAACTCGGGAAAGCCTACATAGGGGATGAAAGAACTCCAACATATGTATTTGCTTAGACACTCAAGCAGCGCTCCTAGCTACTTCTTCTACGGACTTCATGGATCTTACTTAGGATTCCTGCGCACGGTGGAGTGGAATGAACTGAAAAAGCATACGATCTGATTAAAACTGAAGCCAATTCTCCATACACTGGCTTCTTAATTTACATTTCGCCTACTATTTTTCTGGCGTAGAGCGCCTAGCATGAGATAAGCGAAGGTATTCCCCCCCCCCCCCCCGTCCTTTAGACCAAAAAGTTAATTTGTCTTGGTAGGTAATTGTTTAGAATATTTATTAATGCAGTCCTTATTCTCTGAAGATGATATATATATATGCCAACTGTGAGAAAATGAAGACAAAAACTACAAGCATATTACATGCGACTGTGCTTACAGCTTTAAGGTTGCAAATCGCTCAAGAAGAATTTATCCCTCTAGATAAGGTATGAGAGTGAACAAAGCAATAATCGAGCTCGCAAAGAGATTAGTTTCAGACTAACAATTTTGGAGATGCACACTATAAATCAACACTGGTTGCGGTATCCACAGGGTGCTTACTAACTTAACTTTAACCATAAAGCATCTTAATTACTGTTGAATATGCTTTTCATCTGTGTTGCCGACCTCCGAAATTTTTACATACAACAATTTTTTAAAGTTTTGTATCTGAACACATCAAATCATGATTTTAAGACAACACCCACATTTATCATAAATTTTCATTGATTAAGATTTTTGTTATTGTATATTTTCAAAATTTCCAGGAAATACTAACAAGGCTAAAAGTAGAGACTACGTCTTTAAATAAATGGTGTGCTGCTTCAATAAGATTCTTTAAATTGCCATAGTTACACAGTTTCAAAATCAATAAATTTTCTCTTTAAGATGTTTTACCGTCAAGTGTTATCAGTATTATGAAAAAAAAAAATGTTTTGTACTTCTTTAATTTAAATCTTGTTGTCATTCTGATAGAACAAAATATTTCGTGTTTAGATTAATCTTAACAAAAACATAATAAGAATCAAGTTTTAAAATTTTTCCTTATTTCAGAAAATTTATTTTCGATTGTTCAAATAAAACCAAGAAAGAAATATTTGCTAAATATTTAGAGAAAAAGCAAATTTCTTTGTTATAATTTTGTTAATTTAACTAAATAAGTTTTTGTATACTATTAGATTAGGAACAACAGGGAAAACTTACTTTTCCATAGAGTTGATAACTTTTTGGTGATTTATTGATTTTCATAGAGAAAACATGGGTCTGATGGATTTTATCGTTAGGGTTTTTTGATTCGTAGTTATATGTATTGATTGGCTGGTTCACGTCTTCCTAATATCTTCCCTATTTTTTAAGAGATGGTTCAAAAAGACTTTCTTATATAAGGGTAACTGGTGATGTATGTGATCATTTACATTTAAACATAAAAAAGATTATCTTTCGTAGTGCTGAAACTTGAACGAAAAGCATTTTTAGAACAGGTAAATGCCACACGATTACCTTGGACATTTTTGAAGATTTGCTAAAGGATTCAGTGATCAACTTTATCCCATTCATTATGCAGTGTAACATTGTAATATGTTTACGTTAAGTTGCTTCCTGATGCTATCCATGTTAATTAGAGATTTGGTAATGATAATTATTATTATTTACGCAGAGAGCTCCCGAACTTACTTATGGATGGTTAAGGAGCCGCTGTGCTAAAGATTTCCACTGGTTTTTGTGAAAAGGCAGAGTATGCCTAGAGTTTTCTTTTTATGGCAAAGTATTCCGCTGTTTTATATTATTGAAGGCAGAGTATCCCAAAGTTATATGGATGGCAGAGTATGCCGCTATTTGTTAGATTATTAGGCAGACTATACCATGTTGTGTAGATGGCACAGAATGCCGATGTTAGAGAATTAAAAGTAACTTTTTTGTTAAATGCGATGCAAACGTACATCACACGCTATGGGGCAGCACGGATACCAACGCCAGGGATGAGTACCTATATGATTTTATATTGTCTAGTAATTTAGAGATACTAAACCGAGGTAATAAGCCAACCCTTATGAACTCAGTTAGACAAGAGGTCCTGGACCTAACACTTGCCAGTATGTTCATAAGTACAAAAATAAGCAGGTGGCATGTATCGAACGAGATTTCCATGTCTGATCACAAATATATCAGGTTCGATATAGGCGCCATACTTAACACATGTCAAGAGTACCGAATCCCTAAACTAACTAGCTGGGAACTCTATCGAGAACACCTTAAGGCTGTAGTTGACTCTCCCGGCAGTAGCATTTGCACACTAGATTCAGCCACTGCGCAGCTCCAAACAGCTGTATATTGACTTCATTCGAACACAGTTGCTCTCTGAAGCAAAACTGAGCTTGAAAAGAAAAGAGTTCATGAAGTTATTCAACAGAGCTAAACTCTCTGGCATCTAGGTGGGGGGGGGGGGGGGTGGATATAAAAAGGCTCTAACGGAATACAGTACAGCATTAAGGAGATCCAAAAGAAAAACCTGGCGGACCTTCTGCCATCCCGACTCTCTAACTCCCGATCAAGGAATAGTTGCTCCAGACCGAATTGAGGTGGACAAGTACAGGGTCTCTAACAGGAGCAAGAGCCTTGCGGGCAGATTCTTCACTCCCAACAAGGTTAGATGGGCCATTGGAACATTTAAGCCCTTTAAATCTGCTGGAGGGGACGGCATCTTCCCCACTCTACTACAGCAAGGTGTTGAAGAAATACTCCTTCCAGTACAACGCTCTAGTGTACATTCCCCAATGTTGAAGAGACGTCAGTGTGGTATATATACCCAATGCAGGAAAAAGGGCTAGTTGTATATCCAAATCATTCCGACCCATCAGTCTGTCCTCATTCTTACTTAAGTACATGCTAGAGAAGTTGACCAGTTTGGATTTCAATGTTCAAGGCTACGCGAATGATCTAGTAGTCACAATACGGGGCAAACATAATCAAGTCATATCAGACCTCATGCTAAATGGCCTCTCCAAAGTCCGCACGTGGTGTTTAAACAAAGGCCTTAGCATAATCTCCAATATGACAATTATCGTTCCGTTTACAGAAGATCGAAGCTTCCACTAACGGCTCCTCTTCTTGACAACACGGAATTGATATTCCCAGATGAAGTCAAATATCTGGGGGTAACTCTAGATAAGAAACTTACCTGGAATTCGCATCTGTCCAGACTGACGGATAGAGGGGTGCGATCTCTCTACACGTGTCTTCGCTTCATTGGCAGAATATGGGGTCTGAAGCCAAAAATGATGTACTGGATCTACACCTCGGTTGTTAGACCCATGGTTACTTATGCGGCCCTCGCGTGGTGGCCAAAATCAAATCAAAAAACGGCTGAGGCTCTGCTTCAAAAAACCCAGCGGCTTGCCTGTATAGTAATAACTGGTGCCACGAGATCCTCCCCTACATTTGCAGGTGAAAAAGGAAGCGATCTCCAGTGCTATTAGAGTGCAAAGGGAGAAACAGTTAAAGCCAGGCGATCTGGTTGGTCATTTAAGTATCTTAAAACAGATATGTTTTGGGGAAAATGACAACAATATCTGATAAAATCACACCCAGGGTAGATTTTGTAAGACCATTCCAAGTGGTTCTGGGAGACCGACAGCAATGGCATTCTACTAAACCGTCCTTCCAACAAGGATGGATGGTGTGGTATACAGACGGTTCAAAAATGAAGAATGGAATCGGACTGGGCGTATATGGCCCCAAATGCCAAATAGCAAAGGCTCCGGGTTCTACTCCTACCGTATTCCAAGCCGAGGTATTGGCCATAAATGGCTCAACAATTAATATTCTCTCGCGCAGTCAAACTGCCCTCAAGGCATTAAAGTCCTACGCTGTCAAGTCGGGGATAGTCTGGGAATGTCTAAAAATCCTCAAAAACTATTAAAGGAGAAATTAAGTTATTCCCATGTGGGTACGTGGACATGAGGGCCACAAAGGCAATGAAATTGCTGATGGCCAAGCCAAAAGAGGAGCGGAAACTCAGTTTGCCGGACCAGAGCCAATTTGTGGCACTTCAAGGTGTTACCTCAGAGCTGCCCTAACCGACTGGGATAATAAACAAAAATCTCTGTACTGGAAAAGTCTACAAGGACTTCGTCAGGCAAAAAAGTTTATCGACACCTCTGGCGGAAAAACAAAAGAATTCCTTCCCCTTACAAGAACAGAGCTCGAAATGATTATTGAGCTCTTATCTGGCCATTGCCCCTTAAGCTATCACCTAAACAAGCTGGGCTTGACTGAGACTTCATCTTGCCGTTTCTGTCAGGATGCTCACGAAACTTCGGAACACTTGCTCTGCAACTGGCTAGGCGGAGACTAGTTCACCTCGAACATGCTTTTTCTCCACCAACCTACGTGTGGAACCTCAAGCCCAGAATGGTTCTAGACTTTATTAACAGTCTGAACCTAAGAATGGAGTAAATGCAATGGGGACTCACACACCCCTTCACAAATCAAAAGTCTAATCTAATCTTTGTCAAGATCGAATTTAAATCTGGGGATGATTCTGATCTCTTTGTCATAGCTTAGGAGTATCTTTTAGTCACATATTTTGACATTTCACCTCAAATTTGTCGTACTTTAATATTTACCATATTCATTTTGATTTATCATTTTCATCAACCGCAAAATAAACTAAAATGAATTTGCAATGAATTAATGTCAGAATACACGCCTAAAAGTGCGACAAATTAGTCAACTGCTTCCGAGGTTGTGACAATAATTTTATACTGTGATAAATGTATATTCCACACCTAATTATAGCAATACAAGTGCTTAAATTCGAAATAATATTTTGAATTTGTAATGTAAAGTGTCATTTTCGGTTCATTCTACGTAATGCAAGGCTTTCTGAACTGAATAAATACATGAAAAAATCAGTTGATAAGTTCATTTCATTTTGGCGTTTATTTTGACATTTAAGTATGACAAAAGATCAGAATTACCGCCCGATTTATATTGAAAAGTCTCTCCTCAGGATATTCTCACAATTAAGAATTATACTTGCAAGGCGGGAATTTGCGTGTATTGTAAATTCTTCTTAAGGTCAAGCATTTTTGTATGTTTTTTATTTCTTTATCGTTTTGATTTTTGTTTATTTTTGTTGACTGTGGTCATGGCTTTACACATAATTCTTAAAAACTAACTCAGTAAATCTTTAGCAGATTGATAATTATGACACTAAAATTATGTACTTTTTTTTATAATATATCAAGGATAAAGCTGACGTGTGAATTTATGGTCCAATCTATCGGCATGCTAAAATACTGGGCACCCAACAATTTATTTACAAGCAGACATTTACACCTAAGTATAGTCTGTACGTGTGATATTATCACAAATGATATGTATGAATGGTGCTAATAATGTAATTTATGTATAAATAGAAGGTGTCAAAGGACGAGAGTTAATGTAGTCTTTGTTGACGATTTAAAATTTATGAGATATCTTTTAGAAAGGCTATAGGGTGATTAAAAAAATTAATTCAAACATTTTAACCTCCTCTAATATGCGAACGGAATTTCTCCCCTCTCATTCAGTAAATTTAATACTTATTAAGATCGCAACAATCACTCTGTAAAAGATTAGCTCCTCTAACAGGCATTTTGTATAATGTCAAATAGTTAAGTAGTGCAAAACTCATTTACTTTTAAGTTTAAACTCGTCACTATTTTGAAACAACCAGCTAAAGTCAAGAAGATATTACCCAAATATAAAAGTTTTGAGGGCAAATAAGTAGCGCACGGCTTTGCGAAAAAAGAAGCCATATTGAAGTTGGCCCGAAGCTTTTTTTGTGATCATCCAAAAATACACTTTTCGAAATAGTCAAAGGAGAATAGGGTTAAATATTTTTATTGAGAGAGGTGAAAAGGTTTATTAGTTACTCACTCACAAAAGAGGACAAAATTATTTCCTTTGCTTAAAAATCAGAGCTAGATGGTTATAATGGTTCTATTCTGTAACAATTTTTCCCAAGAAAACTGTAAGCTTTTTTTTAAAAAAGAATTTTAAGCTATAGTGGATTCGATGAGTTAAGTTAATAACAAAAAAAAAAATCTAATTGGTGGCAGTGATAATAGCAGTGATATTTCCCTATGTCGTAATCCGTTTATAATTGATAAATATTCGTCTACCTCGGATAAATAACATCATCTTTATGTAAAGCAGTCAAATTTAAAGGACCCGTAAATGGGCAATACAAATTGCATATTGCAATATTTTTGAAAATTATGCCTCGACAACATTTTAGGCAATATAGTCAAGCAATATATGACTGGAGGTGGCCGAACAACATTGCAGCAATAGTGCTACCGAATTATTTTGTGTGTACACGAATGTTGAGCTAGCGCAATAATGGCCAAAAGTGAAGCTATTCTTTTTTCTGCTCATTTTTTGCATAAGCTCTCAGGCTTCTGATTTTTTTGTAGGCTTCAGCGGTGGTAATATAATGGCTCAACTATCCTTTCTCATAGTGCCATCCCTATAGCTACCGGCTTCCATGTACCATAATTCAGGAAGTAAGTCTAAGTGTGCTTCATTAATAAAGTCTATAATCTTTTCATTTGTCAAGCTACTCATTATTAACACAAAAACAATCATTCTAAAAAAACAAAAAAACAAAAAACAAAAACAATTAAAATTTAATCCGAATCAAGTCTTATTCACAAAACAACCACATTATGCTGCTGACGAAGAACGAAATACACAAACATGGTCCAGAAATGTTGTTTTATTGTATTTTCGATAACGGAGCGATATCACTGGAGATACATTGGCCAGTATCAGCAACACTCAAAAATATTGCGGCATATTTCTGGGCCTTACCGAAATACGGAAATATTGCGGCAATATTTTCATATACATATGGCCAAAATATTTCCAGCGATATACTGGCAGCAAAATGTAACCCGTTTATGGGGGCTTTTAAATTATTCCAATTTTTTCTTATTTTAAATTTGAAGTGCAACACTATAGTAGATTGATGCTCCATAAAGGTAAAGGGCTTAATGTGTTACTGAGAAAAAATTTATATTGCAATCTCTAGTCATATCTAGGTTATATCAAATTGACTCAGAGCACTAAGGAATTTAATAGCATCTAAAGGTTTCTAGGCAGAGGCTAATATCAGCATCTCGTTACATAGATTTATCACAATAAAGATGAACTCAATGTCAAAGATGAATGAATCATACTTCGCTTCTTTAAATCTTTTCCTATTAGCATGCAGTGCAAGAGCTACAATCCGAATTTATTAAAAAACGCTGAACTCAGATAAATTGATATCCCGAACAGACGTGCTTTGACCTATGCTTCGAAGGTATGGAGGAATCTCACGAGCGATACTACTTATTAGGACAATGGATAATTTAATGTTGATAATTATACACAAAGGGGATTGCCCCTTTTAGGCCCGACATTAACAGACATGAGAGATGTCTTAAACGATGCATTACAACACTCTGAATATATTCTATTAACAATGTTTATTTCAATTAAGCGGGGAAGGCTTGGAGGGGGATCTAATTCATTTTGGAAAATCTAGTACAGAATCGAATTCCTTAGAGCCTGAGAAGAAGTTTGAGTACCCACACTCCTATACTCGGAGGCCTAAATAGCCATCCCCAAACTCAATTTTTTAGTATTTCCCTGTTTTTTATTCGAACTGAGGTACTAGATTTTTCATACCTTGGGTCGAATCTAACTCGGTAGGGTTATGTTCGATCGGAAAACGGGCTTCACTGTTCACAATTCGTGAAAGAAAATTTTTCTCTGCATAGTTTCTAGGTAGGGTGGGGGGGGGGGGGGTGGTGGTGGTGCCAACGCGCCTTGTTGCCTATCAAATTAAAGGTCTCATCAAGTACTATCGAATGGTGTTATTTTTGCCTGATTCAGAAAACTTGCTCGGGATGTTCTTGCCGCTGGAAACCCCATTTAATGCACTTGGGTCACGTACACCCCAGTTACTACATTTTGCATATACTTTTGCGGTTATTTTTACCTCCATTAGTGCTCTGTAGTGAACATTTTTTTCATAGGAAGTTATTTTCTACGACACACCGATTCCGCGCAATCACGAGAATTATGAAAGTCCGTTTTTTCACCCAAGAAAGTCGCTTAAACTACATCCGATCGCCAAAGCTTTCCCCCGCTTAATTGAAATAAACATTACTAATAAAATATGTTCAGAGTATCGTAATGCATCGTTTAAAACATCTCTCATGTCTGTTGATGTCAGGCCTAAAGTTGTATGAAAAGTGGACATTTCCCTTTCAAAAGTATCATGAAACGAAGAAATTGAATAGTTCTCTTTGTAAAGAATTCGCAATCGATTCTGAGGTGAAGTGATGAAAGCAACTAATACCCTACCGTACCGGTGATCTAGACATTTACTGGCCTCATTTGAACCAAAGGGAGTGTACACGACAGCAATCAACCCTTTTAAATGTCTTCCTTTTCTTATCTTGTTTGTCTTCCACTGCACTGTGTTATCTTCCGAGTAGGTATCTCATGTCTACGGAAAATGTACAAATAGAAAAGCTAATCCTTCGTGATTAGGTTACTTTAATAAAGTGAGAGCACTCGACGTAAGCCCTCAGTGAAATTGAAGATTTTCTTAATTACCTAGAGCTCCTTTCCAGATCAAGAAAGCAATAAACCGCTTGCTCTTGTTAAGTGGTCACCCCTTTATTGGTTTCAATACCGAAGAAGAGAAAAATGTTGAATTGATGGAAAATAGGTAAGGCGCGCCTTGATAATGAACCCCAAGAGGAATAATGTTCTCTTTTGTTTGCTCCTCTTAATGAGTTCGGGTAGCATATGATGTATGAGCTTCGTCTTGGGAGCATTAGCTTGTACATATATATATATATATATACCTATGTATGTACATATACTTTAGTATGTCTACATAGAATCTATGATTCTGTGATGAGATTTCTTTGTGTTTGTCGAAAAAAGGCATTCATCATCTATATCATGAGCGAGACGTAGAAAGACTTCTACTTATATGTTATTCTGTATACAAAGGAATAATATAGCAACAGATGCAACCATACGCACAGAGGGATGAGGACCGAGGAGCTTTATGGTTCTGGGGAATTAGGGCGCGCAAAATACACAAAAATGTTAAGACTTAATTAGTTTGATTACTTTCTCTTATTCGAAAAATCTATTTTCTGTGTGCAGGTGAAAATCTTTGGACGGGATTTGGTTTCGTTTTTCAGTTTTATATGACAGGCTAAGTAAGAGGGGTTTTCTGCTAATGACTGTGGTAAAAAAAAATTCACATCATTATATACACAAACACATACATATGTATGTATGTATAAAATTTCTGAACATTTGTAACATGATAACAGCCATAAATGATATTATGAAATTTCTTTCATTAGAAACCGCAACCTGATCTTTGTAGAAATTTTCGGGCGTATGCTCGTAATATGCCATTTATTATCTAAGGATTGCATGTCATCGTGGTGTATGAGTCCCGAAAATCCCAGCAATAGTCACCAATACAACAGTATCTAATTCTCAATCTGAACACAGAAATTAGATATGTTTATACCATTTGTTCTCTAGGTTTTCGGTTCTCCATATTAGGCGCAACTGCATAGGAGGACCTTTATTAAATGATTTTGCTCGGAAACTTTGAAACTAAACAAACTATGGTCAGGTTGAAAAGCGGAGGGCTAAAACGCTCCCATTCAAATATCTAAATATAGGGAAAAAAAAGGTTAATTTCACAAACATGTAGACTTGAAGGTTAAATAAGAGAACTGGCTTGTATATTATATTCTGAATTGAAAACAGGATGTTGCCAGATCAGAAAAATTAAACGAATTATTGTTCACAGAAATACATGGTTAATTTTTCTAGAAAATACGTAGACAGGTTATGTTTAAGTGTTTTGAGCCCAAAATAGAAACAGCTATTTTGCAGTGCAATTCAGTTTTATGTTTCAACATAATCTCCTTTTTTTCCAACGGTTCTTCAATCTTTAATCCAACCAAATTGTAATTGGTGGCCTGCTATAAAAAATTGATTTCGCCCTAATAATTGTGGTAATCACAGTTATTGGCCGTTTCGAACGTACATCAACCTAGCTGATACGAGCACGTTTAAAATTAGCTGCCTATCTTTTCACAGTGACATATGATGGGGTGGAACAAAACTCTCGAGAAATACTTCCTAAGCCATATGAAGCAGAATCCCTCACTAACTACTACATAGTCCTAACATTGCAAAATATTTGCAGTATTCTTATAGAACACTGACAAAACTTTGATTTGAATAGCTCTTTCGCCGAAACTACTATTCATACAGAAAAATTGTCTTCGGATAATCTTAAGCTTGTTTTCTTATCTTCCGAATCATATTAAAATTTTTATACCTTTCCTAATAAAACTATTTAAAAACATTTATCTTAATCAAATGACTACGATTCCTCAAACAAAAAGTATCAACTGAGTAATAATTGCATAATTATGTGAATGTGCCGTGGTCTGATGAATTCGATTCAAACTGCCTACAGATTCGGACTATGGTCGCACAACTATTGCTCAGCTGACAGTTATTGAGCGTAAAATGGTAAGGCTACTTTTTAATCAAAACTTTTTTATTATTTTGTTAATTAAAGTATATAGTAAGTGGAGCCTTTGGGAAGGTAAGAAGCAAAGCTTGTAATGAACCTGTATATAGCGCGGTCAGTGCAGAATTATTTTTGAAGTTTTTTCCATATGAAATGTTTCCTCAGTTATAATTCATAGTTACTTTTTGAATCAATATTATAAGTAACGCAATAAAGATTCACTACCCAAGTAACAATTTTTCTAATTTTTGGTGACTGAAGGTAATGGGTAGTTGTATAAGGGGTATATAATGGTTACTCGGTTATATAAGAATTTGAGTGGTTATATAAGAGTTTTATAATATTACCAATTGGTGACGTAGTTATATTAAAGTTTTTTAAGGTTACTAATGGTTATCGTGGAAGTAGGTTACTAAAGGTTTTATAAATTGGTGATGGAAATGTTTCAATCACCGGTCTATATAATTTAGAGTATCCGGTATCCGTGGTTACCCTTATATAACTCGACAACATTCAGTAATTTAGGTGACTTTAATAAAAATTGGAAACTTTCAGTAATACTTTTACCCACTATAAAATATCGTAACTTTTTTTGGTGGTCTTGTAGTAACTACGGTGACCGTTATATACACAAATGACTTTTAGTATCGAATGGAGCCATTATAAAACTATTTTCATATATTTATGGCATTTTAGTAACGAAGGTGACTGTTATAAAAATTGAAAACTTTTAGTAACGTCAATTTTTTCGTATTTGGCCATTTCAATATGAATTTAGGTCTTCTTGACCTGCCCATTTAATTTGCACGACTTTATATGACATTTTTTTTTTCGTAACTAAAATTATTCGCTACACTACCGAGAAGCGTACAACAAAAATTATTATAAGAAGAACATGACACAGACATTTTATCATTACATTAAGATATATAAGATTACCAAAGGTAACAAAATATAATCAAAAGGTATATAAGATCACTAACGTCTGTTTTTTGTTACTATAAGATATATAACATTATCAAAGGTAACATATTATGACTAAAGGGTATATTTGTGGTAGTTCCTTTAGTTTATATAATATTTTTAGAAGTTTTATAAGGGTAATTGAGTCTATATAACAGAGCCAGAGTTTATATAAAAGTAGTTGAAGTTTTATAATGATAATTTGTTCATTTAAGTACAACCCGCCATTATAAGGGGTTTATAGTGGTTACGAAGAGGTTTCGAGTACTAGTCTATATAACTTAAGTAATATAATTTGGTAATGGAAACCTTGCGGTTACTACTATATAAAATAAAGTGTATCTTGGGTAAGCACCGTCATCCTACTGTCAACCTTCCACCTGGCCGTCCGTTCCAGCATTCTAGAAGTTGAACTGGTTTGTCCAAGAAACCTAGCATATCTGACCCTACTCTAACGCCAGTACGTGAAAAACGGAAGCCACTAGTTAGTACGTGTGTAACGGAAAGCTATCCCATCGTACCTTTCAGCTAGTTTAGTTTACTTTAAATATTTTACACTCATATTAGCGACGTAAGCAATAATGCAAGAAATAGAATTCAAACCAGCTGTTACGATTTGGACTCCTTACTCCATTGAAGCTACACAGAGTCAAATTTCGACGTTTTGCTGTCGACCGCATCATTGGCGCAAGAGCAAACAACGTCACAGACTTAAAATTACTGGAAGACTATTTTCTTATGTGGATAGTAGTTTAGGTTCTATAGGCATATACCTATGTAGTCAGTTTTCCACAAGAATCAATATAAAACATTTTAGAGAATTGCACTAGCACGCAAACATATGTATAGATTTCTGTTGCAGGGCTTGGGAAATATTTCTTGATTGTTTTGAATGGAGTCTCTGTAAATTTTAATTTGTGCGGCCCCGCATTGTGTTTGAATTGAAATTTTTTTATAAAAACACGATATTCGGGTTTTATGTTAAAAAAACAAACTGTGAGATCGACTGACAGATAGAACTGTCAAATAATGAGGAAATGAAGGTTCATAATGTGTAGCAGATAAGTATATTAGACAAATGATGTAATTTGCTCGTATGGGCGATCAATCCCAAGTAACAATTTTCCCAATTTTTGGTGACTGCAGGTGATGGGTAGTTTTATAAGGGGTATATAATGGTTACTCGGTTATGTAAAAATTTCAGTGGTTATATAAGAGTTTTATAATATTACCAATTGGTGACGTAGTTATATTAGAGTTTTTTAAGGTTACTAATGGTTATCGTGGAAGTAGGTTACTAAAGGTTTTATAACTTGGTGATGGAAATGTTACAATCACCGGTCTATATAACTTATAGACTAATCATTACTAGAAGGTATATAAAAAAGTTTTGTAATTGTTTTGATCACCACGTTATATAACTTATTGGTAATAAGGGTTTATTGGGGTATCCGTGGTTACCCTTATATAACTCGACAACTTTCAGTAATTTCGGTGACTTTAATAAAAATTGGGAACTTTTGGTAATACATATACCCAATATAAAATATCGTAAAATTTTTGGTGGCCCTTTAGTAACTACGGTGATCGTTATAAAAACAAATTACTTTTAGTGTCGAATGGAGCCATTGCAACACTACACGGCGCGCCCAACAAAACTTATTTTAAGAATAACTTGACACATCCTTCGGTATTACTTTATGATATATAACGTTACCAAGGTAACACAATATAACCAAAGGGTATATAAGAACAGTAGACTGATTTTCGTTACTATAAGATATATAATATTACCAAAGGTAACACAATATAACCTAAGGGTATATAAGATCACGAACGTCTGATTTTTGTTACTATAAGATATTAAACATTACCAAAGGTTACATATTATGACTAAAGGGTATATAAGGATCATTTTCGAGGTATGGTAGTTTCTTCAGTTTATATAATATTTCTAGAAGTTTTATAAGGGTCATTCAGTTTATATAATAGAGACAGAGTTTATATAAAACTACTTGAAGTTTTATAATGGTAATTAGTTCATTTAAGTACAAGCCGCCATTTTTTTCATCTATGCATTGCAGATAAAAAAGAAAATGTCGGATTAGTCAATTTTTTATATTGTAGACATATGGCTTTACCTTTATGAATTAATATCACCTAAGTGAAAATTTTAAATTTTGAAATATTTAATCAAAATTCTTAAATATTGCTTATTTATGGAGCCGTCTGTGTTTTTTAGAAGTATCTATAATGATATTCACAGTAAAATTTTAATTGCAGCTGAATTTCACCACATATATGCCGAAAAATTGTACTTCTGAAATGTAAAAATATTAAACCCTTCCATTATAAAAATGCAGTACAAAAAAAAAATCGAAATTCTATGTCAAGATAGGTTTCGTAAATATTTGCATATTATTGTTTCATAAAGGTAACGAAAAATATTTTCCCTAACATTTCAATCACTGAAAGTAATCAGCCTGAGAATTGTGGAAACGTTACCATCACTATTATAAACAAAGTTTATAAAGGTAACCGAAACATTACCGCAACCACTGCTATGACCAAAATAAATTAATCGAGAGCACCTTGGGTTATATAAGGGTTTTATAAGAAGTTATATTAAGGTAACCAGAATATTTTGGTTACTCATTTTATAAAACTTTTAGTTATATAACGTTACCTAAATCAAGTCACGGTAACCTTTATATAATCTACCATTTAAGCTCTATAAGGGGTTTATAGTGGTTACAAAGAGGTTTCGAGTACTAGTCTATATAACTCAAGTTATATAATTTGGTAATGGAAACCTCACCGTTACTACTATATAAAAAAAATTGTTTCTTGGGATGATAGGTTATATCCCTAGATATGTAATTTGTACCCATGTCACTAGATTTCCCAAAGTTTTGTAATTTTCTAGGCTTTAAGAAAGTAAATTTCTATTTCACCATAATATATATATATAAAAAAAAAAGTCATCGTGGGGTGCAATTGAAATCAGCGACATTTTTAATGTGTTTTTCAGCGAGAAATTTCCCATTTCATCAGAACTATGTATAAACTAAACTCAATTCTCAAATGCTATTCCACACTTCATCTTCTTATTTTTAATGTAGTTGAAGGAAAAAGGTTTGCGTACGTTTCCATACTGTTTTCATATTTCTCCCACCCTACGATTAAGTTTTTACCCAGCAAGTTTATACACGAAAAGTACTCGAATAGACCTATTAGCGAAAGAAAACGTTTAAATCGTTTCTATCGCAATGTACTAAAATAATAAACTTCGTAGGTAATTGCGGCAACTTTATTATATTATAAATCTTTTATTTTTTTGGCCATATGGGGGAGGGACCCCCCACCCTTTAATATGACTTTGATACTAGCGTTATATGAATTTAATAGTCTCGGGCCAATTGTCGAGAAGTAAATAACAACCACTTGTACGTAGTGAAATTATTCAAGATAAGCTGTAAAAGATTTTGGCATTTTTAATATACCTTCGGGACAGTAGGTACTGCAGACATTTTCAGGAACTTCTAAAATAGGTATGTACAATTGTAGTATCAGAATGGTTTCGAAAATTATCAAAAGCCTACATGTTGCTATAAGCTGAAAATTTCGATTCTTTTTTAATTGGATGCATATGTAAATGGCATCGTTTGAGAAATAAAAGCTATTAAAACAGTGGAATTGTGTCAGTTTAATTTTTTGTTTTAAACGAAATCTATTCAAATTAATGACTTTACCTGTTTACAAAAAAAAAAAAAACATAGTATAAAAACTGCATGAATTCAACACAATATTATTGTTGTTAAGTAAATTTGTGTCGGATACGTGCATTAATTTGTCTGATAAAATGTGATTGTCCTGTTTTTACTGTCCGCTAAATGTAACAATTGGATGAATATCCATTCTATAGAATAAATCAGTGGGCACAACCATAGATGGTACAAGAACTAGATGTCGCATGCAGTACCAAAAAAGTGTACAAAATTTATATGGCTGGGTGGTCCATTGCAGAATGGACCACAACATTTGAAATGATGTTTACGTAGCGTGATTCATATTTTTTCGTATCGTATAAAAAACTGCTATTATAAAAATATTTGCTTTTGGGACTAAACATGTTTTGGTCTATTCCAGGGGCCGGATTCACTAATTCGGAGAGTTGTGGAGATGAGAGTTCTTTTGATACTTAACTCTCCACATGAAATTCTGTAACTTGGGGAATTTGTATTGAGAATTACTCTCTATTCCACTCGACAAAACTCTCGGCTGTTTTAGTTGTGGAGATGTATGAAGAATATTTCTCAACTGACAGTATTGTCTGCTTTTGTTGTATTTTGCGAAGGTACCTAAGTACCTACGATTTTCAAATTGAGTTATGCATTCACTTCATATCTTGGATATGTTTGCAAAAACAAATTATGGACATCCTTGCAATACTTTCAGAGAAATAAGGATATTGGTGTCTCAAGGTACCCGCTACACGAAAATGGTCAATTTGGTCTTCTTACAGTACAGAAAATATGCTATACAAATTTTAAATATGCAGATTAAAGCTTGTGTGCAAGATGAAATCGCATTTTGTCCCCTAATTATATATGTAATTAGTTTTGAGTACGTTAATGGTTTTGGAGATAACTGCAAAAGAAGTGAATCAGTCCTTCTTAGGATGAAAAAATGACCGTTTTTTGGTACAAAAATGGACATATTTTCAACTCATCATTAATAAGAACTGGTAAGTCGTGGACATTCACTTTCCATGAGAAAAATGTTTACAGCAGAGTGCTAATGGATGTGAAAGAAATAACGAAAGAAATATATGCAAAATATAGGAACTGGGGTGTATATGACCCAAATGCAAAAAATCCGTCTTTCGGTGGTAAAAAGTGAGTTATGAAGTTAAAATGATAAAAAACATCACCACTCGATTGCCCGCTTCTCCCTTTTTAATTTGATACCAAACATGGCGTATTTTAGACAATTCCCAAAAGCCACTCCTTGTTAGCCTATATTTTTCTACCCTATACCCAAAATCCATAGAAAAAAATCCCAATACTCTACGACCCTCCCACACAGAGTTAGCCGTCTTTCAATATTTCGATACTAGTCACGTTTTCTTTAATTCTCCAAGTATGTTAGAGAATCTCGAATGGAGACTTAGGGAGTTTTAATCGGGGAAAATGCAAATTCTCATCTCACCAACTCCAGAACTCTCCGAGTTACAAAATCCGGTCCCAGAATGCAATACCCATTTCACAGTCTATATACTCTGCTCTAGTATGTCATGCGACATCTAGTTCTTGTGCCATCTATGGTACAACTTATGTCCTTTAACCTTACAGATAGACATAATACTCGATGGTGTAAAAAGGTTTCTCACTTGACCGGATATCATCGGGAAACTTAATGGAACTTAAATTTTGATGAAGCATCAAGGACAAGTTCTAATGCCTATCTCATTTCATTGAGGTATGAGACAAGACTGTCTCTTGTATATATTTAATATACTTAACGATTTTTCGTTTGAGTTGTGATTGGTCAATCTTCGGCGACTGTTTGACAAATATTCAAGTTGACCAATTTTAAGTGTTCTTGGCGTATGCGGAAGATCTTTCTATGTTCTTATCAAGCAACAGAGTTTTTCAACATTTAACTGTACTATTCTAAGAACGTATTTCAGCCAATAAAAATTAACTGTAGTAAAGGTCAGGACCTATGATGGGGACAATGAAGGGATTGAACATATCCTCTACTTTAGAGTAAATCAATTGGAAGTTGCATAACTCTGGAGAAAATCTAAGAGATGTAAATTTATGGAGTAGGTCCTCTATTTCTCTCTATTAAAGGGGGGGGGGGGGGGGGCTTGTCGTAATAGATTACGTTTTTACCTTATTCATCGCACATTTGCTAACAAATCTTTGAAAAAAAATCTTCGTAAGACTGCTAAAGTACCTAATGGGTTACCGAAGGTGGCGTAGCTCAGCAAAGCATAAAACATTGAAAATGCACTCTTACCTTCAGACCATCTCGCTTTTTTCTATGAATTAGATCTGATGAAACATCAGAAAGGTATGGATTCCTCAACTAGAATGCTCTACGAAATAATCATCTCTTTTATTTCATGCGATTCGTGTCAATTTCGATTAGGTTCAAACCAGAATTGATAGATTCAGTGTTCAGTAAATGCTGGAAAATTTGATGCCGACCTACATATGTATGCATAAGTCCTGGTACTATCTTGTATGCAGAAATAGAGCAACATTGGTTAAACTACTGCAGAAGGTAACATGGGTGTAAGCAGTAAATAATCGTGCACACTACTGCATCATATTGCAACATGTTGGGCTAAACTATGGAAAAATATTTCTTAAGACATGAAACAGAAATTCATATCTGTGGGTGCTGGTCCGAATCTCTAAATTGTTCTACATATATTGTTTGTTATGGAAAAGTAACTAGGCATTGATTTTATATATGCCTATGTAGAGCCTCAACTACTTTCCAGAAAGGATAATAGTTTTCCAGTAATTTTAAACTTGGCTTCTTACCTGTCCAAAGGGTACACTTACTTATATATGCACCTAACTAAACAAAATAATAAATTAGTTTTGATTAAGAAATAATTTTACAATTTTACGCTCAATTACTCTAATCTGAGTAATGAAAAAGTATGTCCAGATTAGCTGATCAAACAGAGCTCTGTGAGGTGTGCGACTTATTTCTTTACTATTCTTTCTTAAAAAAAAAAAAAAAACAAAGTAAACAAAGTAAAACTAAATTATGCATTAGAACTTGGGTTCGAACACAATTTTACTAACACGTTCGCGGACGTGAATGCTATATGGCATTCATTTTCATTGTGATGCAAAATGACATGAATGCTATAGCATTCAAATGCAATTTTTATACATTTAATTGTATATAAGCTTAAGTTTTTATAATTATTATGCACTTTATAGTAATCACCAACTGATTCATTAGGTACTTTCATATTATTTGGCGTGAATTTCTGGGAATTACCGTTACTTTCTGCATTGTACTTTTTGCTATTTCGCGATGACACGTGTGCATTTTCGTTATCTGCTTCAGTTCGAAATTTGAGATCAAAGTGAAAACATCAGTTTTTTTACGTTATCGTATAAATTTGTTGGAGAAAAATGAATTCTCAAAAGGAGCGTATGCGAATTTTAAGGTTGTTAGATAATTCTGATACAGATAAATCTATAGGTAAGTGTACCACTGAAATAATTGAAAATCAAAGCAATGTATTTGATGGATATCCTTCTGATAGGATATGAAAACCTCAGCGAAAATTCAAGGGAGAGTTCTCCTAATATATTTTTGACAAACAATTTGGGTTTATCAACATCATCATCTTCTGATTCAGAGGATACTAGCAACATAAACATTTCAAATCAGATAAATGAGACAACTGCGTTGTGGAATGAAGATGCTGCAGAAATACAGGACTTTCACTTTGATTCGTCTTCAATGGGTGTAGCTAACGATATTAGAATGTGTAAAACTCCAAAAGATATTTTCGATAAAATTTGGTCCAGGGAAATAATGGATTTAATTGTTAGCTGCACAAACGAATATGGAAACAAATTGTTGTCACTAACACGTCCGCATACGAGAAATTGCCGAATGCAGAGTTTCAAGGAAACAAACGTTGATGAAATGGAGTTATTTTTTGGCCTTTGTTTGTTGCATTCTCAAATAAAGACACCTACAATTCGTTCAAACTGGTCAAACAATCCATTATATTACCATCCAATTTTCGGGGCATCTATGACAGGGCGCAGGTTTGAACAATTATTGCGTTGTTTGAATTGTGAACCCGTACCAAATAATGACAGACTATCTAAGATTTCCGAGCTTCTGAAACTTGTAAATAGATCATTTCAAACTGCATATAAACCTGGAAAAAATTTATCGCTAGATGAATCAATGATGCTTCATCGTGGAAGACTAAATTTATGAAATTTATGAAATCAAAAAAACATAAGTATGGGATTAAATTTTATGACCTTTGTGCACATGATGACTATGCTCTCAATCTAGATATATATAAAGGCAAAGTATCAAATGAAGCGCCTTCCTTACCTGTAGTGGATTCTGTGGTTATGAGAGTAATGGAACCGTATTTATCGAAGGGTCATTCGTTATTTATGGACAACTACTATAATAGTGTCGGACTGAGCAATCGATTGCTTGGTTTTAAAACTCATTCCAGTGGAACTTTACGTACCAATCGCAAAAGGAATCCAAAAATAGTAACGCAAAAAAAAAAATTTAAGAGAGGAGAACATATATCGAGAAGACAAGGAAACGTGTATGTTAGTAAGTGGAAGGATAAACGGGAGGTGCTTTGTATTACAACGGAAAATCATCCCAAAATAATTGACGTACAGAATAAATATGGTATCTGGAAAAAAAATCCGATAGAAATTGCTAATTACAATGCAAATATGTCTGGCATAGATAGATGTGATCAAATGATATCATATTATTCCTCACCGAAAAAATCTATCCGTTGATACAAAAAGGTACTACTCCACCTACCAGATATTGCTGTATGGAATTCTTTTTACATTTATAAGAAGATAAATGCTTCAACTATTAGTTTCCTCGATTTTAGAGACAATCTGATAAATACGGTTTTAAAAATACCACAGAATTCAAACGGGCGTGATTTCGTGCATGGCAACTCACAAAGGCATGTTAGATAGACTCCGACAACAGATCTTCAAGATGCCCACTATCAGGAAAAAATTCCGGCGCCTTCAAATTACAAGAGCAAAACATGTTTCCTAAAATGCAAGTACTGCTATAGGCAGAAAATAAACAAGTTCACTTCATACCGATGTCAGGACTGCACAAATAAGCCTCCACTATGTGCTGGACAGTGCTTCCGACAATGGCATTTACCTCCTGCAGATCACAATAACTCCAATTGTTCGGATGTGGAGTCTTAAAAACATTCAATTATAATGATCAACTTTTTTTTGTTTTTTTTTTTATGTACTCGTATATATTTTATGAACTTATGGATTTAATTTTTTATTTTTATTTTTAATAAATAATGCACTGAAACTATAAATAAATCTCTTTTTCTCATGTATTCTATGAGAGATGCTATAGCATTCACGTCATGCTAGTTGAAAAATTTGCTCTGTATCGTCATGGATGTTATAGCATTCATGGCAAATAACGGTTAAAATATGATATTCTGACTACTCTTACAAAATGTGTCTAATAAGATTTCGGATATCAGAACTAATTTCTAAAAAAAAAAATTGCCTGTCAATTTTTGCAACTCACTGAAATTTTTACTGTCCGCGAACGTGTTAAATACTTAATTTTAGATTACACTTAGAACTTTAGTTCTAATACAAATTCTTTACAGAACTAAATTTACAATACACTTAGAACTTTGATTCTAATTCAAATACAATAGAAAGCAATAAAAAGTGCTTGTTCGACATCCACTCTTTAGAGGGATCTCTACTTCTCGATTCCGGTCTTAAGACTGACTTTCTCTTAACTCTGATATTTTCTTCTAGCTTTTTAAGAATTATATATTTTAAAATAAGAATGCTGTTTAGACTGTTCTCACAGTTAATTTCTGATACTTTTTGTCTTTTCAGGTAAGTTACTTTAATTTTTGCTGCTTTGTGTCTTATCAGGTAAGTTGCATATTGTATTACATATTTTCATTTGCATTTGTGAGAACGGAACTCTGTCTAGACGAATCATGTTCGTATATTTATTTTATTCATGAATTATGTGCTTTGCTTTATTCATTCAAAATTATAATTGTTTGGATCAGCATTTGTATTTTCTGAACTAAATACTTAGGTTTACTAACGTAACTTGCGCGATTTAAACTCGTTTTTCCCAACGGAATAAAGAAGTCAGAATATTTTGGAGATGCAATTAGTCGGGACAAAAAGCCCACTAGTATCAGTGGGTAGTATTATTTTTCTAACAATAGAAACAGGGAGTACAATATAATTATTTTGTTTGTTTTGTAAATAAATACTAGCTCAAGGTAAAAGCGACTCCAAAACCATATAGATGGCATGAAGGTACGTGGCCGATAAAGCAGTACTGCCATTGGCTTACGCGGCTGCTGATTCGATTTACACAGACAATCAAACAAGATTTCCAATGAAAAAAACTCTAAATTTAGAGGATTCCGAATCTAGTGAGAGATCTTCGAAATCGGAGCGACTTCGAAAAAATCACGAGCATTTTTCTAAGAAATCGTAACATGAACACCCTAGAAATATAAAATCGACGACGGAAGTTAATAATTTATTTAGACTTTACGCATAATTTAAAATCCTTCCTGGCCAATTATTCCTTATGTGTTTAGTGTTGGGAATATGGCTGGGCTTGGCTGACAAACCACTTAAGTGATGATCGGTTCAGGGAAATCGGATGCACGATAGAAATTGTCGCGCCAGTGTTTAAAATAGAACTGCAAAACTTATCGTCTAGCAACTCTTCAACACTCAGGCTACTGGTTTATGGGTCTATAGCCGAAATTGTAGTTTCTAATTTAGTTCGCTCTGCTGGATCGAGTTCACACAAAGTTTTCCCATGGGAGCCATCTTTGACCTGTTGAGATAATTTAACCTTAGCCGGAGGGATTACAAGGTCGTCGTTTATGTGTCTCTGAACTGGAGGCTTTAATCGACTCGCACCACACAGAGAGGCATTACGGAATTTTACTGTACGGCCGATAGTAATTTGAGGGGTAAGTTCGCGGTTTGCAGCACGAAAGGTATCCCACATTGCGGCAGTACTCGAGCGAGTCGATATAACAAGTTATTGTTACATCACCAATGAGCTTGAAGACTATGAATGTGACGATATTACACATATGTTTACAGATCTTAAAATCATAGTTAGACATTGGTAAATATCTTTCATTTAAGCCCTGGTAGATAACTCTCCAGCTTATTTTTGCTGAAAAAACCCATATGAAATCTAAGAAAAACTTAAACCAACAAGATCATTTGCTACACTTGAGTGAGTTCCACTGCGTATCTGACGATGATCTTATCATCTTCGTACTGGGATCACATCATGGCTTTTATGCAATCCAATTATATTGCAATGCTTAGAGTTTGAGCGATCTTACACAAAGTTTTACAGGTTTCACAGGTGGATAATGAAATTGACGAATGTAAAGTTAGTTATGTATGACGATTGAAATTTTTATCTGTTTAGATATGTGGGGGACTAGAAGTCCTGCAACCGAAAAACTACACAGGATTTTTATACTGTTTCTTATAGATTTTTACTCAGTGAAACCGGAAAAAATACTCGAAAAATTCCATCACGTCAGATTTTCTTGTAAAACTTGTATTTGTAACTCCCGTTTAACTCTGATATTCTCTTGGTACTAAAAATGATTCTAAAAGTTCTAAAGTGATTTTTTACTTTCATTTAATATGTATTAGACTGAGACGCAAGAATAAATATAATAAATATAAAGAGAAAATTGAGTCGAATGGGGGGGGGGGGCAGTGGAAGGGATCCCGGTTGCTCCACAAGCCACACTCAGTTTACATTTTGCATTCAAACGTGATTGTGCTCGTGTTTCTATATATTATGGCTACAAGAGGATGTGTTACTTCTCCTAACAACTTTTGTTTTATTTGTGGTGAATACACTGTTAAAAGTCAACCAACATAAATAATTTCGTAAAGAAAGTGTATTTAGCTTACTTCAAGTTGAAACTTGTGGGTCAAGATAAAGCCTGGGCTCCTCACAAGGTATGCAGAAGATGCGAGGAAGATGTTCGTCTGTGGTTTAAGGATAAAAAAGACTCATTTCGTTTTGGCATTTCTGTGATGTCGCGTGAAAGCAAAACCGCACTACCGACTGCTATTTCTAAAGGTTTCAATAAAAAAAAGAAAAAGAAAATATCTTACCCAAACCTTAATTCAGCTAGTCGTCCACTGCCTCACAGCTCTGAAATATCAGTTCCACACATACCTCCTAATTTGGATGATATCCTAAGTGATTCTGAGGACGGAAAAATATTAACTCCCCGGAACGAATCTGGTTCAGATTTTTTTGTTGATGAGGAACCCCAACTTTTTTCTCAGAATGACATAGTTAGAGATTTAGGCCTTTCTAAAAATGCTGCCAAATCCCTGGAATCAAGACTAAAAAATAAAAACTTGCTGTCACCCGGAGCCTCCGAGAGAGAGATTTCACTAAATTTTTGTCCAAGGAGGGAAATCTCTTTTTTTTTGTTTTTTGTAGTGTTGTTCAAGGACAAATGAAGTGTTTTGAAAGAGAATATGATTCATCTGAGTAGCGTCTATTCATTGATTCGTCAAAAACAAGCCTCAAAGTAGTCTTACTGCATAATAGGAATGAATTTGCATCACTTCATGTAGGACATCGGTGCATTTGAAGGTGAACTATAACGATTTATCACGAATATCGCTGGATGGTTTGTGGAGACTTCAAAATACTAGCCATATTGTTGGGCCAATAACTTTCGTTCCTCCTGCAAAAGTTTTACTACTACTTCTTCATATTAAATTGGAGCTTATGAAGCAATTTGTAAAATTATTGCCAAAAGATGATGAATGTTTCAAATATTTAAGTTCCAAGTTCCCAAAACTGTCTGAAGCTAAGTTGAAAGAGGGAGTTTTTACTGGTCCCGATATTCGAAATGGTTATCCGATCCTCTATTTTTAGAAACAATGGGAGAAAAAGAAAAAGAAACTTGGGACTCTTTCAAAGACGTAGCGCACAAGTTTTTGGGTAATACTAAAGACCTTCACTACAAAACCATTGTACAATGCATGCTCACTGCGTATAAAGCTCAAGGATGCACAATGAGCATAAAACTTCATTTTCTGCAGTCCCATGTTGAGTATTATCCCGAAAACTTGGGAGCATTCAGCGAAAAGCAGGGTGAAAGATTTCACCGAGGAAGATGGGTCGTCAGTATGCTAGTTGACTACTCTTGGATGCTCAAGCGGGAAATAGAAAATGAAAAGCGTAAGCGTGTTCAGAGAAGCATCGAAGAGAAGATGAAAAATGTTTCACAGGTAAAAAGAATGAACACGGAATGTTAAATACATTTCATGACAAAACTGATTTTTTATTTATACGAGATATTGTTTAGTTCATTGTAATAAAATGGTATTTTGTTGATTAGTGCGTTTTTATGCAAACACCTTGTATTTTGCAAAAAAAAAAATGTACGTAATGGAGGGAAACGGAAATCATTTTTGCATTCAGCAGACTAAAAAACATAATATTTACCAAAAACATCCTATGCAGCTGGAAACAATTTTTTTTTTGTCAGACCTATGTTATTTATGAGACACATTTACACAAAGCTTTACTTTTATGAGACATTCATTAAGAACACATGTTTGGAATATTTTCTTTTCGAGACAATTAATGTTCTATCGATCGTTACCGAGTTAGGATATCCAATTTTTTAATACTGAGATTGGAACACGGTTCGAGAAACAATGACTATTTTAAGGGAAGTTTTATCGAGGCGTTTAAAAATGTGGCATGGCTGCTTGGATCATCTGATTTGATTTGACCAAATAATTGACAATTTAATTTTATAATTTATAATTGGGGTGTAGAATTAACGAAATCTGATTGCCAATTTTACTAAGTATTAGTCGACATTGAAAACGTATTTTGCTTTATATTAGAAATAAGCGCGGAGCAGATATTATTGATAGTGACAACCAGCACCTTATGTAAATTAACAATTAAGATTGATGGTAGGGCAAATAATTAGTTTCATATAAGTAATATCTTACCTTAAAAAATCTCTTATTCTTTAGTATTAAAACAAAAAAAATAATAAATTCTATATTAACATAAAAAAAAAACATCGCAAGTTGTTCACTGTATAGGTAAAAAAAAACAAAACCTTTAATCTAATCAAGTATAGATGAAATGTGCTACTTACGTAATTTTCAATCAAATCATTTCGATGTGGAACAAAATAGTTGTGGTCTTCCATGTCACGTCGCTTCTTAACTCGTACAAAATGCTCCATGGGATTGAGGTTCTTTTTGGCACAAGCAGCAGCCAGAAACTCTTCTACAGACATGGCATCACGTATATAAACTGTCGCATAGTTGTTATCTGGCAGTGCCACCTTGAAGGTCTTCTCTGGTTCATCACGTGAATTCATCTGAAAGGATACAAGAGAATGAATGAGAGAGAGATGAAAATAAAAGGATGTCGAACAAAATGATTGCAAAAATAAGCGGAAATTTGAAAATAGATGAAAAGTCAATAAAAATCTCCGGTAGTAGTGAAGGCCTCGAGCTGAATGCAGTAATTTAATTTTCTTGAAGAGTGAGGTCTTGAAAATTGGTTGCTGGTTGCTGCCTGAAAACTGGGTCATTTTGTCGCTTTTTTCTGATTCTGTTTTGCCTTCGTGCCATCACCATAATCACTACCACAAACTTTACCACCACCACCATCACCATCCCTATTACCACCACGAACAGAATTCGACACCGAGTGAAAACGCACACTCGCCGCATTGGTCTCTCATCGATTTTTAATTTTCACTTCCGAAAAGTTATATATGGTACAGAACGCTCTATACTATACAGATTCCGTTGAATTTATCATTTTCATTCCTTTCGAACAGAGCCCAGCCTCGGCCTATAATAAGTAGAGAAGTTCCAGGGTCGGGATTCAGGACTAGGTAGGCAGATGCCACTAGAAGCTGGAAAAGGTATAGGCGGATGGGAGTAAAAGTGGTTGGTAGCAATAGTATCACAAATTCAGAACCAAATATGCGAAATCTGATTATGTTCAAATTTTAATTGTTCCTGACATTAATTAATTTGTTTATCTGAATTTTTGGTCGGGCTCTGATGCCGATTAGATACATGTATGTATCTATGTATGTATGTATGCCGAGGTGAGTGCGTATGAAAATGTTGCATGAAATGCCTCATGCCTGACGTTTAAACTGATTAACACGTAGAAAATGAGATTTACGATTTCATGAATGTATGAGGTAATCGCCTAGAGTTGTCGCGTTTAATTTTATTTCCACCGTAAAACCGCATAATGAACATTATTTTGACATAATCCATTCACAGTAATTGCCATAGTTAATTTAATTTCAATTTGAAGAAACTCTCCAACTGACGCATAAATTATTTTTGCGCTTGACTTAATCATTATTTTATGGTGGACTGATTCTGATAATAATCAGAATTTATTAAAAAAAAAAAAATGATAGCAGAATAGCTTTACACTCAAATTATGGGGTTTTGATGAGGAGACATGGCAACATGACATAATCTCTAATATTCATAGTTTTATGGCAATCCATCTTTTTTCTGTAGATAAAAAGTAACTTTTTTTATTAGATAAGATGAAATATATATTTTGCAAAAGTTGTGTCTTTTAGTGCAAATTGAAAGTCGTTCTGATTTATATTTTGTAGTTTCAGTATTGTTCCATGTTTATGTTTCGTATTAACCCTTCACGATAAAAAAAGTCATGTAAAAGTTTTGCAAACAAATAAAAAATGTTATCGATTCTTGTTGGCTGCTCTGCCATAATACCTAACTAAATATGAAACAACTATAAAAATTTTATAAACGTAATATGAGAGCATTTGTGTATTCAGTATTGTTACAGATTTTAAAAATCAACAACTCAAATTTATCTTTTAAATAAATCTAACTAAGTTAGAAGTAGGGAGCTAGATATGTATATGTTTGCAGTAACATAAACTCCAAAATAAAGGCAACAGAAAATATGACTCGTTCTAACTGAATACCTCCTCTACAAAAGTTTATTATATTTATTTTCATGACCTCAGCACGAAATCTACTTTATATTTGCCCATGTTCAGACACAATTTTCCACATATATCTTTCTAAGATTTCGATAATTCATAAAATTTTTATTTATTTTTCCCGGACGGGAATCGAACCCACACTTATTAGAATCGGTTAATGCTGGAGAATAAAATAATTTTTAAGAACTTTTATATTTAACGATTCTAAATCAAATCATAAATACAAGAGGAAAAAAACAACCGCCTCGTCCGGGTTTTGAAGCCTTCAAACCCCGGACGAGACGATTGTTTTTTACTCTTGGATTTATCATTTGATTTAGAATCGTTAAAAATAAAAGTTGACCAGAAAAGAACAAAAAAGAAACTACTTTAAATCAAACAAGCTGGAAGACTGTGTAGTTGAATTGCTTATAAATTTCGGAATTATACCATAATTTCTACTTTCTAACAAAAAAATTCTACCTTGAGTAAAAGAAGCATTTTTTCTTAATGATCTACTAAATTTTTTGAATTTTTGGTAAAGCTCGTTACCGTATAAAAATCAAATGTATTCATATGATACTTGGGTGAATCCGGTGATTGCCCCCGCCTTCTTTGACTCAAGGTAGATTTTTTTTGTTAAAAGTAGAAATTATGGTATAATTCCGAAATTTATAAGCAATTCAACTACACAGTCTTCCAGCTTGTTTGATTTAAAGTAGTTTCTTTTTTGTTCTTTTTCTTGTATTTGTTAATAATTTATAGGTTTTTATTGCAGTGTTTTTTTCAATTAAATGTTAATTTATTATTGTTTCGCCCAGTGCGTGTATATTTTATTGGAGTAATTAATCAATGTACATAAATGTTTTTTTCGTAAGTAATTTAAACATTGTAAATTTTGGCAACGGCTCATGATAGTTACCTTATAGATAAGACCACCTCAAGACGCGGAGTGTTCACCCGTGAAACGTTGTGGTAGATTTTAAATAAAAAACTTAGACACTAATCGTTTGGTTTTTTGTCTACAACAGAGACCGAGAGCCCGAGCATCCTCCCAGGCATAATAAATATGTATAAAAAATATGCGGTAAGATGAGGTTTTCAGATATTTTAATATTTACCATATAAGAATGTTAGTAACGAGTCAGGGGTAGTCACCTTTCTGATCTCCATCTACTACGTTTACTTTCACTGTATTTAAGAATTCTTTTAACTCGGCGGAGGTAAAAGGTTTAGGGCACTATATTGGAATTGGAACTTTTTTTGAAACCGTAAAAATAGAATTTGGATAACATTTCGAAAGTACAGAAGACTGTCGGGGTTTTACGTGAGCACCGAGCTATGAAGCCTTAATCTCACAGTAGTCGTAATGCACGGATTAGTAGACAAACGACAATCAGCGCCCTCATGAGGAAGAATATATTTTATATTCTGTATCATGAGTATGAGTTTATGTCAGTGTATGCTTGACATTGGACTTACTGGTCGAAAAGAGACCTATCTAAAATTTCTACCCATCTTTGGGTCACGGCACCCGGTTGATTTAGCTGAAAACCAGTCATCTGAGCATACATTAATAATCGACCATCCTTTAAATCCTCTGATGAAGTATGCAGTTATACAATAGGACATACTCTTCTGTTCAAAGAAGAATGTCCACCTAAGTCATGCATACTGAGACAATCTCTCTCTGCCCGGAATATGGGCCATCACAACCACTACGATGCTCCCACAATGGGGCTTTCTCCGTGTTGATAAAAAGATCCGTATACTTATCCTATACAAGCAAACACAAATTTTAATAGGCAATGTCGGCGGTCATAACGCGTAGGTTAAGATATTCCCGATTCAATACTGGAGAGGCTAGGGATTGACATCAGAAATCTCATAGCATATCATGCATACTAAGAATATAAGCACTACTAACATACATACTCGATTTACAATTTTCATCAATCTTCATAACTTCGTTTCTTCGTTTTTTCGCCCCGTGCCATTGGGACTATGTCTGAGATTAGGTTAGATTAGAGATTATAGATTTTGTACAGGAGTTACCGTCATGTATATTTCTGTGTATGTTTGATTTCAAAGACGGATTTTATTCTACCCTGAACCTGGTGCCGTTTTGGTATCCATCCGTGCTCTTACCATTTCCGTGCTAAGGACATGAATTGCTTTTGGATGATTTTTGGATACATATTGGAATTTCCGATGGCCTTTAATTTCATGTCCAACACATATTTACAGTATTGACACACCTTGAAGAAGTTTGAATTGGACATTAGTTTTATTAATCCCATTTAAGAAGAGTTGGTTTTAAACTTTGATTGATGAAATACTTTCAGACATTCACTAACATTATGGGCAACATTTTTCCAATACAAGATTTCTGCATAAAATGGGAACTGTGCTACGTCATACAAACTAGTCCTCTTACGTTTCTTGCACTTTGATGACATAAATGATCGTGTACAAAGTAGAGAGACTGATTTTAGCTACTATTAGAGTAGCGCTTCAGATATTTATTAATAAGAAGTTTTCGCTTTAGTACACTTCAAGCCAGGGCCGGTGGAGGGGGTTTTGGAAAAATTGGTTAAGAATAAAAATATGATTTTTTTTTAATTTAACGGTTTAGCAGAACATTTAGTGATAAGTTTACATTTTCATACTTTTACATGATCATATTTAAAGAAATCATTAAATTATGTAATCTATAGAATTACAAAATGCTTAACATTTCACATATAAATAAATAAATAAATAAATATTATATGAGATCGAAGTTTTGGAACGATGAAAACATCTCAACTTCATCTAAACGACTAATAGTGTAAATATGGTTGCTTATCCAGTTCTATAATTTTTGTAGTACTTGCAGAGTACCCGAATGCTCTGGGTACGATGGTATGTAATCTAGAAAACTACTACTACTACTCTTTGGAATCTGACAGTTAATTTTTAAGAATCGAAAGTAATGTAAGTTGAGGGGGGGGGAGTACAAGTTGTCGCCGCAGAAATGAGAACTAGGCCGTATATATGATATGGAAGTGTTAAAATGTATAAGTATCTTTTACTCATTCTTATTGAATGGTTAACACTAGCAAAATCCATCATGGAAACACTTGTGATCCAAGAAATGCGTACTTACTTGATGCCAGTATAAGGTCTTACCTGCGATGTCTATGTTAATTATGTACTATGAATAGGAAGTGTGAGGCTACAAAATAATGAGCAAACCAGAGCAACTGTTCAGATATTTTATAAAACAGTATTTTGCCTCCTAATGTAAGCCCCTAATTATGATAAGCTTGGAAACCTATTTAAAAGACGTTTATACATAAACTTTAAAAGCCTATAAAAACTCTAAATATTGTATTAGCACACAGAGTTATTATTATTATTTTGGTTCAAATACTGAGATGAAAACGAAACAATATAACATTGGATCAGAATTATTAAAATACGTCTCTGGCTGATAGATTGTCTGAGTGTGAATTAAATTGTCTGCTAGTATATAAAGTTGAAAAAGCATCCGTGTATATTTAAATGCAGATGAAGTCCTTTTAATTTAAATGCGAGTCGTTGTAAAGTCGAAGGAAGTTCCATGTGCCCTCTGTGTAACTTGAAGAAGCAATAAAATATAAGTTGTATATCATTTTCTTGCCGTTTGTTCGATATTATCAGAATTTTGAAGATTAGCATTTAAAGTCAGTTTAACGACTTGCGTTAAGTCGATTTTCGGTCATTAGCTTACGAAGATAATTTTTAAACTTTTATAAATTTTTACAAATGTAATTATTTTAATCACCATTTTTGGGAAATTTTAATGAGTGTACTAGTTCAATCCCTACCATTTGCAATTGCCTAATTAATGACAATATAATTGAGGTTTCTTGCCATCATTACTTGCTGTAAACCTATTAATAAAATAAATTTACCACTCCTCTTCAACGAGAAGATGCGGAACCGTAACTCCGTAAAAAGAATTTTCGATTTGGGGACGACGAATTTTCTATTATTTATTATTTAAATTAATATTACAAAAATTATAAACTATTTTACATTATTGAAACTGTGGCTTGGAATTGAGTTCAGGTATTGTTCTTCTTTTATCTTGTGCCAATATCTTTGAACCATGATACAAAGATAACAACTATGGCCGATTCGAGAGGAATTTTTTGTGTTGCTACTTCATGAGGTGACTAAAGTCATTTCCAGAAAATTTGTTTTGAATTTTTCGTATTTTATTGACTGAAATACGTTTTGAATATATTAAAATATTTAACAAAACATTAGTTTCTTCGTTTAAATCATTTCGGGAAAAGTAATTAAGTGCTAGTGGGAAAGCAAAGAAATTTCCAAATAGAAAATTTTTTTCACTGTGATAAGGACGAATGAAATTGAGACGAACAAATTGCTGATAATTGTCGCCAAAGGAGGGCATACAACCAATTGACAGATTTTCCGACCATTCTTTGTTAATCTTTTTGTCATGCATTTGAGCTCTAATGGGAGGGGTTTAACACCTAAAACCCCTTCCTTGAAACCGGCCCTGCTTCAAGCTATTAGATACTTTAATAAATGGTAAAATCCTCCGAAACTATGAGACCTACAAACATAAACAAACAGTTTAAGAAAATTTCACGCTGATTGTTAATTTAGTATTCTGTTTTCATAGTAAAGAAAGGAAGATTCTTCTCTTGTCAACTATGCCCAACGATAATAGTATTGATGAAATCAATCGCCAAAAACACAAAATTTAGAGTCTTATAACGATATTCTTTGATTAGATGAACAAAGCAAGCATAAATGCCACGATACCAATGAAATCATCCGAACGAAAAAAAGTTTTTTTAAACGCGATTTTTTCTCTATTTATTTTCTTTGAATCTCACGAAACCTCAAATCAACAAAAGCCTTTATATTTATTTCAAATATTCCTGAGAATATAAAGGAAACGTATCGTCTCCTGGTTCTAGACATTTAACCATCTTCAACTTTCAACGAAGGATATGACAGTCTAGAATAAAATAGGAAATGGCAAGTGTTATTTATGTCCCAGAGAAAGATATAGAAGAAAAAAAAAAGAAACGAGAGACTACTGCTATTGCTGGCTTAGCAGTAGTCTCTCGTTTCTTTTTTTTTTGAATATGCAAAGGATATCAGAAAAAATGACAGCTTTGGCTGAAAAGCTAAATTAAAAACTTTTAATAAACAAATTTAACTAGTTATTTGTTAATTTTATTTTATATGTTCAGTCTAAAAAAATATTTTGTACTCAAATTATTTTTTTAAGTAGTTAATTTTGGCGTTATTTTTCAAAATTCACTCGTAGATCTCACACGACCTTTCAGGTAATTATTTAGCATCCCGGAATCGGAAAGTTGAAGGAAAGTATGAAGATTGGTTGAAGTAAAATTCATTTTTGATTTATCGAGAAAGATAATTTATTGTTGGACAAATAAAATTTTTTCTCTGACGATTTGTATCTCTGTTCATCGAGTATCTACATTATGCAATCATTTACGGTCGTATCTAATTAAACATAATTTTTTATAAATTTTTCAAAGTGTACAACATCTTAGGATTCATTATTCGATCACTTACGGAAGTATTCTTGAATTTTTTTTTTCACAAAATGATTTCAATATGACTTCAGTTTACGAATCTTGTTAAGTAGAATTTTCATTAATGCGTAGGTGTAAGCCAGATATTTTATAAGAGCTAAGACAAGGGAAGTTAGCTATTTTATAAGAAATAAAACAGGGAAAATAAAAAAATAATAATGATTTTCAAAAGTTAGAGCTAATCTGTATCATTAGAACTTTAGTAGCAATATCAATCATCATCTATTGTTGCCTTAGGGGTTTCTTTAGTTTTAAATAGCATTCGTTGGTTAGCATTCGAGTATGTAATATCAAAGTGCCCCTAGTGTCCTAATATGAATCTAGTTATAGGCAAAAGTATTTCACAAAAACAGCTCCCGTTTCAGTTTCGGTCTTTTTGTAGTAAAAGGAGTTACGACATTTATATTCTCCTTGACTTTAGAAAAAAACATCTTTATCAGTATGACTTACTTGGCGTTAGATAGGGCCTTAAAAACAAAAGTGGTACGATAGATGTACACAGATATAGTAAACAAATTTTCTGCTAAGGCTTCATAGTCTGATGGACGGCACTCATGAAGAAATATAATCCGAATGTCGAAAATCTAGAGTGTGTAATGCACCACGTCCATGGCTATATTGGAGATAATGCTCGACCTGTTCTAAATGGACCTCTACTTAAGGAGTATAGCGGCTACCAGGAATAAATAGCGGCTACCAGGAATAATTATGATTTATAAGACATCCTTATAAAATCATATCTGGTGTCTGCCGTGGCATCGCTCAGACAACCACTACCCCCTATAGGTATTCTGCAACCCGACCGGTGGAAGAGTCCAACTGGAAGGAGAAGGAGTGTCGAAATCCCAATATCCTTCAGACAATTTACTTTATCGATGGCAATGTAAAAACATACTCTTAAATTCCTATCCTAATAATTTGTGAAGGCGTTGGATGCTGTGGTGTTGAAATCAAAACTAGAGTATTTATGCAAGGATAGTTCAGATGCAATATCGTATGTGAGAATCCTGATCAGAACTCTAAAAGGCGACATCACCAATAGTAGCTACACGATAAGGCCAATCATCGGTGGGTTGTATTGCAAAGTAGGTATATATGGCCTCTATTCAATAACAAGAAAACAATGCAGTTATTAAGGAGCAACAGTCCTGACACCCAGAAACTAGTAGGATTTTGTGCACTTATCTCTAGTCATATGAAGGAGAAGTGTATTGAGTGGTAAAGTATCCAGAGTTAAATTCGTCAAGTCAAGAGATCGTACAGGGAACTGTTTCACCCCTCTCCTGTTCACTCTTTTCATTAATGATATTACGACTTTTATTCGAAATACTCGACTTCATATTTATTTATATACAGGGTGATTCGTAAAGAAGTGTTCCAACATGTGCGAATAGATTCTTTACAGTGTTATGATCAGCGTTCCCGATGAGAAATGTATTCGTAAAACCCCTCCATCGCAACTTTTTTTAACGGGTGAAATATGTTCGTGTGTGTGTTTGTGTGTGCCCCGGGCAGGACGGAGGACGGAGAGGTACATTTTTATCCAAAATTTTTAAAAGTTTTAAGTGTTATATGAACGTTAACCACATTTGCCTACCAATCGAGACATGTGAGGTACTGTTAAAAAGCTTATAATGCATACTTTTTATTACTTGTCGTCCTACTATATTTCGAACAGACGTTATTATGTTTAATATGAGCTAACCTCCCTCCACACGGGAACATATTTAAGCCGTTAATAAAATAAGTAAAAAACGAGTTTTCAGATAATCACCTATATATTTCAGTATGATCAATCAGAGGTAATAAGTGATTTGATTCATGAAGAGAAAGAATATTCAAGAGAAATGTCCCAATCAAAAAATCTGAGTCCACCTCTGTGTGTGAAGAAAAGTTGATTTTCTACTTTTTCATGCGGCTTGGCCTCAGTTTTGTTTGAAAACTCGTTTTTTATTTATTTTATTTTCTGCCTTTTTCACGTTAACTAAATTGTTCTAATATCAATTTAACCGAACTTAATTATATTTTTACTTAATTCAAATTTAATTTTAATTTTTTGCTTTCTTTTTAATTTTCCCTTTTCCTTGTAATTTTCCGTTTTCCTTTAATTTTTCTTATATTTATCCTTATATTTCTTTCTTTCTTCTTTATTTTGAGTCACACACAATCCGAACAGTTTCGATAACTCGGACTACGGTTTACCGAGGTTTCGAAAAATTTCAAATTTTAAAGGCAGTTACGATGAGATGATTGGAAGTCAGCACCTTAGTTGCCTGGAAGCTTTTGTTCAGCTTATCATTATCGACATTTTAAGTCATGTTTGGTGCCGATCAGAAAACAAATATTTTTCGAGTATCAAATCGTTGAAGTACTGCAACTGTTTTCCGAAATTCAAATTATGTTTTAAACTGCGCTTTTTAGCTGTATACCAACTTGATCCTATATAACATGAATTTTCCCGATTTTCCATGTTTTCCATAGCCTTTTCCTATTAATATGATTTTTTTTTTAAATTTACATGAATTCTCCTCGATTTTTCATGAAAGTTTTCATGATTGTTGAAGAGAAAGTATTGATGCCAATAGGACGGAAAAAAAATGATTCCGCATAGCTTATAAAACTTTTTTGTCGGAAAATTTTCCGGAAAATTTTTGGAAAATTCTGCATTTTTCCTGAAACAGATTTATCACTAATCATATCTATGAAAATTTTTCCGATGATTTTCCCGCTTTTCCTGGTTTTCCATGGAGTTTTCCACAAAAGCAACTTTATGCAACTTATTTCGCTCCACAACTTTGTCTTAGGTTGCAAAACGCTCAAACGCTTCCTTGGTCGGAAAAACTCCGGAAAAGCGTTTTACATGAATTTTCCTCGATTTTTTCTGCAAGTTTTCACTATTGTCGGAGAGAAAGTAATGATGCCAGTTGATAGGGAACTTGATCCTGCATAATTTAGAAAACTTTTTTACCGGAAAATTTTCCGTAAAAGTCGGAAAATTACGGAAATTTTTTTCGGAATTTTTCGGATTTATCACTAATAAAATTTGTACCAAATTTTCAAATGATTTTTCCCGATTTTCCGGGTTTTCCATGGAAATTTCCGGTTCAAATTTTGATAGATTCAATTGTCACGCGACATGAACCTGTGTGCCAAAGTTCAGCTCGCTGTGATGACGAAAAGTGGGTCTACGAGAGTGTCGAAAATAGTAGACAAATTCGTGTTGGAGTTAAAGGGGAGGGCTGGCCTCATAAAAGAGGTAAAGGAGGGGTTTTACGAAAAATGTCTTATCGTGAACGCTGATCACAACACTGTAAGGAATCGATTGGCAAATGTTTGAATACTTCATTACGAATCACCCTGTATATTTTACATATTAAGCTTACTATCTTTTAATTTTAATGTTGTAATGTATAACCAATGTATCCACATCCACATCGCTTAGAGCAGGGTAACTAACATAAATGCAGTGCCTTGGACTACATTATTTATGCAAAAAAAAAAAAAATTTCATAAATTTCCGAAATAATATTAAATCTCTAAAGAAAACTCAATAGATTATAAATTTTTAATCAGACTTTCTAATCCACAATAGTCTACTTTTAGTCTACTTTAAAGGATAGAAAATCCGAAGGCATATTAAACGAAATGAAATTCTTATATACGCGCATAGGCACACGCACCAGACCCATTTTAAGAAGCAATTTAATTACAAAGTTGTTTAAAACTTTTTAATCGCACTTTTATTTCATTAACCATCCTTTTGTATCCTGAGCGAAATTATATCCAATCATTTTAAATTTCAGATCCCCCCCCTTCCACTCAGTAGAATTGTGCATTTTATTTTTATTACTTCAGAAATTCTCATTATTAATTTCATGGCTTGCTCTGCAGAATTTATACAAAATGGATTGGCATCGATGATGATGATATGATAAACAAAGAGTTAGAGGAAGAACATTATCCACTCATCCATTTTATGGTCGCATAATTAAATAAAATTGCAATGAAATTGTCCGCGGTTGAATTTCAGCAAGTTTCCAGTTCAGTAATATTCAGTAGCCGAATCACCGAATCATTTAATTAATGCCTTGCAGCGGGTCACAGTCGCAGCATTGCGGATCGTTCCAGAAGATATGCAGTAGCAACCTTCAATTTATTGGCAGGAATTTATTCAATTTGCAATATTACAAGCGCATAGAATTAAATAAGTTTGAAAAAATGTGTATTGCGTTGGACGGTAAAATTTAATGAAATTAAATATCAACTACATCAGCTACTGCTAGAAAATGAATAAACATGATTGGCTTAAATTCAAATTAATTTTACTTGTTTTGGGGCATTACGGTAACTAACAAAAAATCTCACATAGAAGACAACCACAAGCAGTTCCACAGATTTTAGTTCAAATATGTAAAGATTTTGTTTTCTTTATCAAAGGCCCTTGGGACTATCATTGTACATAGCTGGAAATATTATATTTCAAGATTTCGAGAAAATTTAGCTGCTCATCCGGAGGCAGTTTGGTTTTCGGATTGGATTACTGCAAAATATCTTAATTGGAGATAAAATTAGATACATTTATTTCATTTTAGTAGCTTAAATATCGTGATGTCCTCCAATTATGGACCAGTGTCTCAACTATGGATCAAACATACCAGAAACATTAAAGTGAATTCAAGTTTTGAAAGCGGTTAGTGCTACCACACTTCTGGACTAGTAATACCAAGCGAAATTTGAAATTTTTCGAATTAAGCGGGAAAAAGTGGTAAAATATGATCGAATTATCTCGTTTATTCTTTATTTTAAGACATAAATGTACAGCAACAAAGTTGTATCAAATTACATTTCCTACAATTTCGATCTCTACGACTTTTTTCCTAGAACAAATATTTAAAATCCTACGCTTGTCATAAAGGCACAGAGCAACGTAAAAGTTGTATTTTGTGGAGTCATTTCCACTACAGGGGTATAGCATAAAGTTATATGTGGTATCCAAATTTGGCCTAGTCGAAAATTTGTGGAGGTATCTTCAAACGAAGAGCCAATGACAACGTGGCTGCTCGATGGACTCCATCCATATGCAAAACATTTGTGAACAGATTGAAGACTTTTGGGATATCGATAGCAGAACAACCGACAAACATGTCGATTTTAGGTGGATACGTGTCTGCAGAAATAATTTAGACGTCTAGAAATTAGATCACTAGTTCGATTCGCATGATCCTTACTCTGTGAACTCTGAATTAAGATCTATTAACTTGGAAATAATCGGGACTGGAAGCATAAATTGTCATTTGGTGTTAGAAAGTGGATCAAAAATGTTAAACAACATCGTCGGTATAAGTTACGTTGTTGCTAAATTTAAACGGAAAGATAAGGTTGTACCCTTGTCGACTGTTTTCAGTAACATAGTCGTCATAATCGTAGATGACACGACTGTTTCTATTAATCCACTTTTGCTTTTCCAAAGATTGAGCATTGCGAATAAATTGACCGAAGAGCTTCAAGCTTGTTTGGCCTACGAACTTTCAATATATATTCTATCTGTGTTCCACGAGGAAGCAATGCAGAAGGGAGTAAGTCTTTATTTCAGAGTTGCTGTGTGCCTCTGCAACATTCTGAACAGTTTGGAGAAAGACGTCTCGATGTGATCAATGGAAGATTTTTATTATACAAAGTTGCATGGCCTCGTACAAATGCGACGTTCAAAACGATATGTCAAAACTACGTTTTGTATATGAAGCGTCACCTTGAAAAGGAGGTTGTTCTAGTGTCTGAAGACCGAGAGACGGTCGTTTAAAGGTTGCGAGCAGCAAAGACGCACCGCCAAACATCGTTTGTCTGTCATTTCTACAACGTAGGAGCAATTTTTGGCAAATTGCAAGAATAAGGCCAGGCTTATCGACATTCTCAAAAACAATTTGCGAGATGTCGATGTTGTCATTCAGCAGGCACCGACAGACGCGCATTCTCTCATTTTCGGCACGACTATTTAAGAATCTGCTAATTTCGATGAAGTTACTATCATCGGCGAGAACATCGCTGACCTCCTTGTACTGTCAACTGGGTTGGGCCGTCACTTGAAAAATATTTTCTTTAAGAAACCAAGCAGAGGTCGGACTCCGGAACAACTATTTGGACCTGCGAATTTTAAATACAAAAAAGCTGTTGCAAAACACATATTGTTCTTGCACGCCTTTAGTAGATGCGACATGACATCCTCTATATTCAATGCCGCCAAAATCAAATTTTTCAATACTTTCTAGAAAAGCCAAGATTTGGGAGGTCAGACTTTATTCCAAAAACACAACGTTAATAAACATGCTTTAGCAACAGCTCGAAGACGCTTTGTTTGGAGACGTCCAAGACGTCAGATCACTCGACACTCTGCAATTCAAGTCCTTCGCTAAATCCGTCAATAAAAATATATTTTTTCTAGCTGCTCTTCCACCCACATCAGCAGCGGCGGAACAGCAAGTGGCTGGAGAACGATATGGATGCCACAGAATACGGTTGAAAAAAAAAAACTCATCGCGGATTATGCCTAATCTACGTTGTCAAAACGACATGGATTTTTGTGTTTGCTTCCCCTATTGCATTTGAAAATTCATGCTTGCAAAAATATATCTTTTCATTCATTCATTTGACGACATGAGCACGAGCTTATGTGGAGTAGTCAATCAGCAAAACCCATGTAGTAATACCTCAGATTTATTCGGCATAATTGAGAACCATGTAGGGGAATTTAGAACAAAACAGCTGTAAACTGAAACTTGTACTTTTAGTCTTGAAATAAATTTATATTATTCGACTTGTCCCTAAAAATTTCTTAGTTAAATTATTGAGACCAAATACTTCCTTTGATGTAATTCTGCAATGAAATCGAGAAAGCAATTACATTTATGATAATTGATAGGTCAACAGCTACAATACCTACATATTTCGTGTATTTATATTCATTCTTCAGGAAATGATATCGTTTTGACGACGTGGTTTTACCATGCATTGTAGATTAGGTATGAAACCCCATCACCACCACTCCAGAACTCGCACCGAATTCGTTGCTCAAAACGATTTCTTGCAAATACAAGACAAATTGCGGCAAAATGTGCGAGTGTCGTAAAGCAGGACTAAAAGGTTCAGTTATATGCCAAAGCTGCAGTGTGAGACATGCGACAATGTTGTCGAAATTCAGGAGCTACTTGATAACAACGAAGGTGATGGTATCATCAAGTATCCTGCTCAATCAACATTGAACCATTCACCATTGAATGTCAGGAGATCTGCGAAGAGGAAACCGACGATATTGATTTGACAGGACTATCGTCGAAAAAGAATAAAGTCAAGTAATTCCAATAACGACATCTTGAAAGAAGAGGTCTGGCCGTCTGAAGCTTATAAGGATTAAAAAAAAAAAAAAATACGAAAAAAAGCATCGCCTGGAATCTTAACGCTTGCAAGAAAAAACCAAAATTCCAGCTTACTATTATAAGGAAGAAGACAGAAAAAACCGCAACGAACTAGCAAGCGATGAAACGCGGATTAGACCTACTGGAGATACCATGTAAAAAAAAACGCGCCTGGAACTCTACCCCTATGGTGGTGTGGAAAGGAGTTCGCAAACTACAATCTTTACGTTGCTCTGTGCCTTTATCACAAGCGTAGGATCTTAAATATGGGCTCTAGGAAAAAAGTCGTAGAGATCGAAATTGTAGGAAATGTAATTCCATACAACTTTGTTGCTGTACCTTTATGTCCTAAAATTAAGAATAAAGGAGATAAATAAATATTTTACAACTTTTTCCAGCTTAATTCGAAAAATATCATTGCACGATAAAAATTTGAATTTACACTACCAGTGACCCCACTAAAAGTTATGGCAATAAAATCGCTGATGGGATTGTTACCAAAGTCATAAGCTAACCCGACTGGGATATAAAGTATGTGTGAAAGTTAGAATCAAAAGCAAAAAATTTCTATATGCAGACATTTCGAATAAAAGAAAAACAATATATTTTGATAATACATATTGCTTATTTTATTCTTGTAAACAATTACATCTAATTTAAGTATGTAATTGTCAAAAGTGGCGACAATTTTGAAAAGGTTAATTTTGCAACTGTATTTTGGACATGGCATATTTTGGAGCCAACTACCCGGGAGTACTTTTGCAGACTAAATAGTTAAGTAGTAGAAATTCAGTCTTTTTAAAAAAAGTAAAAAATAAATAAATAATACCCGTGTAAAAAAAAAAAGAATTGACTAATAAAATTCAAAAGGGTTACATAAAACTGCAATCAGAAAAAAAAGTCAGCGCTGTTGTTAGAATTCAAATTATTAATAGTGTGTTGTCCTTCTGGGCTTCATATATGGATTCTTCCTGATATTCTGCCATTATTATTCACACATAGGGGCTAAAACCAGTGCTGGGCATTATTCGAATAAATTTTCAATCAAATAACGATTTTTTTAAAAAATCAAATAAAAAATTATTCGGATATATTTTTATTTGAGTATCAACTTATTTTAAGTTATTCGCAAATAATTATTTGTTATTCGATCGTGTGTTATTTGATGAATTATTTGTGATTTCTTATTATTGTGATGGTCATTATTTGAATTTCAAACAATTATTTGTCATTCGATTATGGATATATGTTTTCTGGTGTCCATTAGTTCAAATTTCAAATAATTAATTCTTGGCACAAGCATTTCTTTCCGCAAGATGTCTCGTTGCTTAATTTAATTTAAAGTTTAAGAGGAATTTAATAATTTTGTTCAATTAAGTATTTGTGAAGCTTTAGAATTAAATTAATTGAGTTTGATTACTCAGAATAATCTTAGAATCAATTAAATAAAAAACAAGTGAGTTTGTGCTTAAGACAATACGATTGAAGTGAAAACTTTACTTCAAGCCAGACCTACTAATTATTTAATACTTGAGTTGTAACGTCACGACATCACAACGCATATGAAGAATTCAGAAAAATTATTTGGTAACAGTGTTGGCAAATTACAATAAGTAAAAAATATCAATATTTTTGAAAATTTATGATGATCTGGCAGCTAAATGCTTTTTTCGCAAGCCACAATATGGTCTAAATCTGGCTCTTTAACTGATGAGCATTTTGAAGAGCGGATTTTATTAAAAGTAAACTCATATTATTAGTGCATATCAAAATTTAGTTAAAATGTCTTACAATCAAAAATAAAAAAAATATCATCGTCTAAAGAGGTTTCTTTTTCAAAATTCCTAAATATTGAAATCTATGTCTACTCAAGGGTCATAAGGATATAAACGTAAAATAACTGAATGACAAATAATTGTTTGAAATTCAAATAATGACCATTACAATATTAAGAAGTCACAAAAAATTCATCAAATAATGAAATTATTTGATTATCAAATAACGCACGATCGAATAAAAAATAATTATTTGAAATTCAAATAATTTGCACCAAATAACAAATAATTATTTGCGAATAATTCACCAAATAACGAATAATATTTGTAATCAAATAAATTTTTATTCGATTTTTCATTTTATTCGGTTTTTTATCTTTTATTTTTATTCGAATAAAAAATGCCCATCTCTGGCTAAAACTATGACAAAATCTACGCACTTTTACGTCACTTCTAAGAAAGTGATCTTTACCATAAATTCATGTACTATTTGTGGTAGTCTTCAGGATTAATAATGCTTTCATGCCGTTTAACCTGTTTCCCAATTTGTACAAATACCCGGTCTGGCGGAATATATAAACGGCAAAGAACAGGAAATACACTAGCTTAATTAAGCGAATTGACATGATATGTAGCAGCGTTTTTCATGGGACCATAACGCCTTAAACAATACCAAGACTGTGGATACATTTAAGTACAACTTGTGAAACTTTAGTCTGCAATTCCCTTAGCACGCGAGGCTGCACAATAAAATTATTGGTATTCCTTTTTAATAATAATTAAGTCCCATACATGCATTTTTATCGAGCCCGTAGTAATAATGTACATTTCCACATTTCCGAGGCTCCTTTTTAACTAGCTTTGATATACAATCACCAAATAAAATATGTTTAAAATTTACTTATAATCGAAGACAAGGCTTCCAAATGAATTTCATCAAAATGAGAAACTTTTACTGACATTTCTTCTCCAGGCTTCATATATTCTCCGTCCATATAATTAAAAACAATTTGCTAATAGGTTTTGTTATTATTATTTTTCTTTTTTTTTTCTTTAATTTGAACACCATTGTATTAATTTCTGTCACATTTATAGAACTAAACTTCTTCGTTCGACTGGTATCACAATTTTTCCAGTTTATTTTTTATATTATTTACTAGAAACCATGAAAAAGTAGGGAAGCAAATCAGGGCTGCAGAGGACGTTTCCGTACTTTAATTCCTTATGGTGGTCCTTTGTGGCATGTGCAAAATATGACGATGCGTTATTACGGAGAAGCATAACTCCTTTGTCAACATTTCAAATCGTCAAACTTTATTTGCCTTTCTGAACCTCCTGAGGGTGGTTTCACTGTAAGCAGCTGCATTGATTGCTGTACATCCTGGCATATCTTCTGAATTCATTATGCCCATTTTATAACCGTTTCAGATGATGCAACAACTTTGCACTTTCTTGGAGGCGAGAAGAAATGTGAGGCAATAGTACTCATCTAGACAAAAATTGTATGTCAGGTGAGGCTATCAGCTACAGGGTGATTAAGAAAATATGTTGGGATTTCACAAAACACGTTGCATCTTAAAAAGTTCATGATGTTCGATCGCATTTATGGAGAATTTCATGGCTTTTCTACTGCCCAACCAGCCCCACAGGCAGTGGTGTGCTGGAAAAATGTTAACAATGGGCTCGCTGCACGGGCGACGGCGCCGGGGGGGGGGGGGATTTTTTTTCATGGTTATTTAAAAAAAACTAAAAATTATTTTTATAAAATAATTTATATGAAAAATTTAAAGAAAGAAAAACAAACGCAATACAATACAAAATATACAAATTTTGTTCAAGAAAGAATTTTTTGGGATATATCCGGTATATAGCAAAAGCTAAAAAATGTTCTAATTTGTTATTTCATCACACAACCCATTAATTTTTGGTGACAAGTTTCAAGTCTTGGTTTGACTCATCAACAGGTCCCAAATAGTGAGATTTGGTGATTTGAAAAACAAATGAAAAAATGAAAAAACAAGAAAGAAATGAAAAGTTTGAGAAAAATTGAGAAAAAAAACTTTCATTTCTTTCTTCTTTTTTCATTTTTTCATTTGTTTTTCAAAACACCCAATCTCGCTATTTGGGACCTGTTGATGAGTCAAACCAAGACTTGAAAGTTGTCACCAAAAATTAATGGGTTGTGTGATGAAATTAGAACATTTTTTAGCTTTTGCTATATACCGGAGATATCCCAAAAAAATCTTTCTTGAAGAAAATTAAGTTTAACCCGGTAAAAAGTCCAAAAGAGTAATCTTTTTATTTAAAATATACAAAATCAAAAAATCACAAACTGAATATTACTACCAAACAAAGTGTTTAATATAAAAAAATACAAACTAAAATTAACCACTAGCTAGAATATCAACTAAAATAAAATTATTCCAAAAAGCTCCATATAGAATATTCTTCCTCCCCTATCTTTTCTGCCGATTTTTTATTTGCTGGTTCAATTGCTGAATGATGACTGCGCAGAAAAGATTTTACATAAGGGTTTGGATCAAATTGATGCAATGGTTTACCATTTATAGAAATTGTCATAAAATCCGCAATGTGTTGGACAGTAAATGTTGTTCGTTTTTGTGTCGCTACATTGTTCATTGCGCTGAAAGCTCTTTCGGCTTCAGCACTGCTAATTGCAACAGTTTCTACAATGTTCCTAGCTTTTTTATAGAAACTGGTTGTTCATTTGATCTTCCTGCTAGTTTAGCCTCAACAAGTTCTCTAAATTCATTAATCACACTTTAAAATAAAACTCAAAGTTTTTATTCTTTTTTCGCCTTCTCGCCACAGAGATAATATTTCTTCCATTTGCCACTGTTCCGGATAGCAGACGTTAAAAATATTTTTAAAATCTTCATCACTAATAATTTAATTATCTTCGATTCGTAATATATCATTGTGTTGACTCAATAATCTTTCTTTAAGGGACGAAACAATACAAGTTAATAGTTTGTCGCGTGGGAGTTTCATATACTTTTCTTGCTTCCATTTTAAAACCTTCAAACGCTTTAGACTTAAGCATATCCTCGATTTTAGCTTCATAGCATCCAACAGAATCCTTCAAATAATTAATGGCGTTAATAGATCGAACTATTACAGTATTTGCTTTAACAATATTAATGTTTCGACTTTGTAAGGCTTCTGAAAGGTAAGCGAATTCCTGTAAGACGTCGATCATTAAAGCTAAATCCTTTAAAAATTCAAAATTTAAAAGTCGATTTAATAATCCAGATTTTTTGTCACTATATTCAAAATGTTTGCATAAATCGGGATAGTTTTTCCAGACCGCCAATGAAGTGCGTAAGCTGCAAGCTGCCCACCTAGGTCGGAACACTCGACCCATTTTTATAATTTCCACGTCTATTTCTTCAGCACATGTTTTTAATTCCCGTTGATTTTTTGGTGATTGGTGGTAAAAGGCATAGAGCTTGTCAAGAAATATTTCATAGTGATTCAATTGACTAATACTTTTTGTGGAATGTGATAATGCTAATTGTAGCCGGCGGGCTAAGAAATGCCAAATTATAATATTCGTATATTTTTGGACAAGCCTTGTTGAAACTCCAGTTTTTTTTTTCCCAACATTACACTAGCTCCATCAGAACAAAATGCAACCAAATTTTCTTTTAAATGTTTTGTCAGAGAAATCGTATTTATTTAAAGTTTTAAGCAAAACAGTAAGTATATATTCAGCAGTAGCATTTTCAAGTTCGATGAGATCGACAAATATCATGCGTATTATGAAAACTCTGAAAACCTACTTTTTACAATGGGCTCGCAAAGTTTCAAAAAAATTAACAATGGGCTCGCGCGAGCCCAGGCGAGCCCACTCCAGCACACCACTGCCCACAGGACAGGAGAATATTTCAAGAGCTATGATGGTGTAAACTAAAAATTTTGAATTTTCTTACCTTTAGTTTTTTAATTTGACATGTTTTTTTTTTTTTTACAAAAATGTGAAATAGGTCAAATTAAAGAGGAGAGTCCGCAGTTTACAGTTTTTATAAAAATAAGTTTGGTTATCTAGCGTTTGTAAAAAAATAGAGGTCATGTCAAAGTAAAAAGAAAGATGAGAAAATACTAAATTTTTAGTTTAGACCACAATAGTTTTTGAGCGGAGAAGGGTAAAATTTTTTATATTATTTTTAATTATAAAGAAATTAAACGTTATAAACAAATTATAAATATTTTTAAATATTTATTATATTGTTACGTAGAATATACAAGGGACATCTACATACTTCGCGTGAAATGACTCATTAAGTACAGACATAAACAAATTTCAGCAAATCGTCCCAATAAGCAAAAATTACAGATGTGGAATTTTCGCACGGAATTCCAGCGGAAAAAAGTAACAGCATTCTCACACACACACAGCTGGCCTTACACGCTACAGCGAATGCCATTTTCAGCTTTACAGATGTGTTGGAGGTATACGAAAATTGTTAATGGCTTATATTATCTATGTTCTTTTAGTTCCGTGTTCCGTGTTCTGCAAAACACAGGCGATTGCGAATGGAATTGATGTAGAGAGCGCATAGCAGTAGAATAAGTTTTAAAAGTATAGCGAAAATAATTCAGGTGTCATTACTTTAATTCTTACAAAATGCTAAACTTGTCAAACTTTGTTCCGAATTTATGAAGCTCTATTTTAACATTTTGGATTCAAGTCATGTCAGTTTGATTATTTTCTCTATACTTTCGAAACTTTTTCTACTGCTTTGCATCCTACAAATTATTTATGCTCCCCTGTTTAATTAAAAAATTTAGAAAAAGCTTTGAAATCGCTTGGAATTCCATATAAAAATGCCATGGAAAAGTCTGGGAATTCCATACAGAAATAACAAGGAAATAACATGGAAATCCTATAGATTTGCACGTTCAGTTCCATATACCAATACAATTAAAGACTTGGAATCTTGGCGCAGTTCCCTTCGGCCAAAGAAGCGGAATTCCGTGCGCAAATAGTACGGATTTCCAGGTAAAATCGTCAAAAATGACAAGGAAAACGACCGGAATTTCGTTCGAATTGCTCATTGGGGTATTACAGAAAAGCACAAGCGGCATCTATATGTACAGAAATAAACAACTTTGGGTTCGGAGAATTAATGCTTCTAGAGTAGAATTTTCGGATAGGTTGTAGGACAATTTGTCGAGAATAAATACGGCACTTATCAGTGCCAGGAGGCAGTTTTATTTTTGACAGCGAAGTAAAGGAAGTAAACTATTTTAATTTCGATAATTAGAAGTACAGTACTAGCGATAAATAAAGTAGAGTAAATTTGATAATTGTGTTTGTGAATGTTATAAAAGTAAACAGTATAAATAAATAAAGGAGGAACTTGTGAACAATATTTGAAATATTGTGTTTGAATAACGGAAAAGGCCACGCTCGTAATAATATCAGTGGCGGATACAGCGGGGGGCGATCGGGGCGATCGCCCCCCCCCCCCCCTAGAGCTCTAATAATAATAAATCAAAATTTATATTCCAATCCCCAATGAAAAGAAAATACAAAAAAAAAAAAATTTTAAAAAGACCGTTTCTAAACCGGTGTTAAAAAAATAGAAAATAATTTCTCCCTTCATTTCTCCAGAGTTTCCCTTCATTTTGCATTTAATTAATTTTTTAAATTATATTACATTTGTATATAAATTTTAAAATTTTCAAGGTATATAGAGAAAACAAGATCTGGACAGCTCAGATTACACTACAATGAATAACAATTTCCCGAAATTTAAATTTGGAACTCCTAATGTTTAACAAAATACTTAATTAAATTACTTTTATTTAAATATGCTTTCTTTATGTACCATGAAAATTTAAAAATTTTTATACAAATGTAATTTGATTAAATGGAAAACTCTAGATAGTTATTCGATATATTTATTGTTTTTTCCTTTTTAGTCATAAACTATTCTCAAAAAATCTAAAATTATATCACTAATGAATTTTCAGTACAAGCATTGTTGCACTTTTTTGTGATCGAAAGCTCACAAAAGCCGGGTATTTTGATGAAAAGTAGTATGTTGGGAAAATTATCATAGCCGGGGTAATTAATCTCAGATTCAGTTGTCCTGCCAATATTTAATTTAAGGCAAATAGGATAATATATATATTAACCCTACCTAATTAGCATTCCTCGAAATTTTCTTCCACCATTGAAGCTGCAAGAAATTGCAGTCCAGACCAAGAAATTATGGTGTTTGAGCGAAATGCAAGCGACCTATGTATGGAAAACACCAGTAGTAAGACAAGCAAGAAGTGTATAATGTCAATGTTATGTGGGATTAAATTTTACTATGCTTACGGGATCAAAAACTTATATTATATAGATAAAAGAACTCTGGCGATATCTGAATGCTAATGAAATTTTCATGCCAAAACGAAATGAGAAAGCTATACAGAGCGGTCCACAGCTGATGGCAAGTGCAGTTACAGGGGGCGATGGGGACGATCGCCCCCCCCCCCCACCTAGATCAAACGTCTGGATCCGCCCTTGAATAATATTATAGATACTAGAAAATATATATACATATACATACATATATAATATTTCATTGGGGTGAGCAGTCATCGGAAAGGCCTTGAAGCTCTGCATACAATAAGCTTTAAAATACAGGGTGTTTTATGAAAACCTAGTATATTTTTTTAATCACCCTGTAACCCCGAGACGGTTGATATACCTCCCCGCTACAATACAATTATTTGTTTGTCTGGATGAGTACTATCACATCTTGCCCTATGGACCACCATGACGGAAACACCCAGTATAAACAAAACGATTTTCTTAATTTTCAAAATTACAGATAAAGCGATTTGCAGCTTGAAAACGGCAATTAAAACGTCGGTTAGTAATCAAGGCACTTCAGTAAGGGCACAATCTTTTCGATAAGTACTACCACAAGAAATTATAAATGTCTGTCAGATTTTAGTAGAACTAAACATTTTACATTTACATTTTACTCCATGAATTTCAAGTCAGTAGCAATTGCCAGTACTGTTACAGATAAGAGATGAACTGTTAACATTAGAATCGATATTTGTATAATGAAGTCTTAAAAGCATTACCACAAGACCCGATCAAAAAATCTCGCTATAAAGAAAAATTATGACCAAGTGAAACTTTTAACTGACACGAGTACATTATGAAAGGAACTTATCTTGTATTACTATATGAATCACATGAATATTGTCAAAAAATCAACATCTACAAGAACTTCCTGTAAGAACTAAAAAATTTATAAATATTTCCTGTAGAATTTTACCAGCAAAATCTTATTTCCGTCCATTTAATATCAATTTTTCAATGCGAATCAAGACCTGGGTGTGGGACAGTAAAAATGTGTACGAACATAAATAACCACATCCTTTAAATATATTTTTCTTAGAAATTTACTCAATAATTTTTCTTCAGAATTTTTATGCGTTATCATATTGGTGGGAAAAAAGCTGTTGAAAAGAGTTGAGTTCATTCAAGGTCCTGGGCTATACTAATAAAAATTGTTATATAAGCATAGAGAAGCACTGATTTACTTACCGTAGTTTTTCCATAACCCCAACTATCTCAACACTCAAATGTACATAGCTTTCTATAAGAATCTATATGTAGGTACACGTATTAATTTATTTCACTGAGTTATTTACTAAAACAAGGATTGCATGTAGACAATATTCAGGAAATTACAAAATGCTGCGAGTAAATAACTTTTATTTGTTTGCTCGAAATAGAAACATTCAAACAAAGAAGGATAAAACAAAAACAAACATTCAGAAAATATCCTTAAAGACTAGCAGAATGGAGCAATCAAATGTGTATAATGGTGGGCGGTTGAGAACAAAATGTCCAAATGAAAAATCACCTTAGCGAAATAGGGGGGGAATGATAATAGCAACAAACAAACACAGCCCACCTCCCGCCCCAATTCTTATTGGATACCGGCTACTCCGAACAAATAACAACAAAATTCTAGATCAGTGTTATATTGGAGGTGGGTAGCAAAAGTGACTTCAATTTAACTGAACAAGAAAGAATTCCTTGTTAGTCGACCATAGACATAACCTAAAAGGATCCCTGTAAATAAATATCGATTGTGCAGGGAATTAAGGTGATGGCCGACAAAGGTACGGTTGGCTCTTTTAGACCTTTGTCAAAATAATAATGAGTAATAAAATAATATTCTAGAAGGAGCCCCTGAATAGTAGTATGTATACGCATCAGGTAATGCACCTATACATACATATATACCATATCTAAATGGTCAGACAAAACAACTTCCATACTCTCCACTAAGGTGTTTTATGTAAAGCATTATACACGAAAAAACCTGTATATAAAGTCCTTTTGACATTCCAATTGAAATTCTTATGGGCTATGTTCTATTCTATACCATAAAAGCCTGAAAATATATATTTGGTAGGGGAGGAGGGGTAACTACATGCAGATGAGATTTTTTTTTTTTATTTTCATAGGCAAACTGGAAAAAGTTTTCCCTTTTGCTTATTATACAGCAGGAATTTGTAATAAGGATAATGAGCTTTTAATATCCACATTTTGCCTAGCGTTGAAAGTTTTTTCTTTCGAATTTTCCTTCGTTTTTTTTTTGCCATTTTTTTTTTTTTTTTGTCAGTTCAGAATAATCCCTGGGAACTGGAACCCTGAAAATTGCATTAAGTGACTCGTCGTCATGTGTGATGCCAAATGTGAGAGGTAATTAAAAGCAGCAAAACTTGAAAATTAACAACAACAGTCATCAGGAGGGAGAGATACAGTTTTTATTTTTTGGCTCATTGATTTTGGGACACGCAATCATTACATTTACATTGCATCCTGATGGTAAGCCAACAATGGCTGATTCGTGATCACCTCATTCCCCAATCATGTCCTTGGAACGGTTCGAGTCGACCAAAAAACAGGGATATACATCGCCCCAAACACAGGAGAACAAGAGTGTGGGATGTTTTCCTTGCTCATGTATATGTACATGCAAGTTCGCTAGTTAGTTTTATATTGTAAAATGTTATTTTTTTTTTTTTACCAAGTTGTAAAATCGGATGACAATGATTTTGTAGTAGGTACAGGATTTTTTTCAGTTCAATAGGAAATCCGATTATGCTGCTGCTTCAAAAGTGGACACAGTATTATTAGTATTAGGTGACAAAGGATTTTTATTATTTATTTATCGTGAATCCTTATAGCGTGGTAGGTAGCTTCTTAAAGTTTTGAATTGTAATCAGATTAAAAGTGGTTTGGAATTTTAATTTCTTTGGATATGAAGTGAATGCATTTAAAAGCCATTAAATTTTGTTGGAGTTTTGCACATGTGAAATTTCATTTTTAATTGGAAATGACTGACTGAAAATAAACGAATATCGAAAGATCCGGTAGGAAGGTTATAAAACATAAACCTTTTAAAAAATATTTTATCGTTAATAAATTTTTAAAAGTTTCACTTGGTTATAATTACCACAGTGTAGACCTATAAAGTACTATACACATACGTGAATGTAAAAAATTATTTATGAAACGATAAATGTCGATCAGAAATGCTTGAGGATAAAAATCAACAGAGAATTATTGAATTGAGCTTAATTGGATACAAATTAAAGGACTTTTAAGGTTTTTATAATTTTATGTTAAAACCGCTTCAACCCTTGAAGATTTTTATCTTGCGTTGATTGTATGACAGATTTAATGAGTACATTTAATTATTCGGTTGCAAATTTAACCCTTTCAGTACCCACCTTAAACGCGCGGTTGGAAATTTGTTTTTTGAGTGATGGGTTTTAGTCATAATGGTTCACAAAAGTACTTTACGGTTAACCTGTAAAGGTGTGGTCAGTGAGAGATGTACACTTGAGTGCACATGGGAACTCAAACTCTGACCCCTTCATATAAGAAAATGAGGGACTATTGACTATATAGAGAGATAATGAAAGTTGTTTTGAGTTGAAAGAGCGTGTCTATTATGTAGTATTGATTTTAATTGTAATTTAACTGGTAATTCACTTAAATACAAAAGAATGAAAATTTTTATAAAATGGCATTACAAATAATATATAATATATAATATATATAATATTTTCGATGATACTCGAAGAAACATTCTGAATTTTGCCGAACACATAGATGTGATTTGCATTTCGAACAATAGAAATATATTCTTTGCTTGCATCCTTATAGTTTGCATCGAACTGCTGTAACAAAGTATTAATTGGCAGTGAATAAAAGTAATTTTGTCGCTTCGGTAATTTTCCTCCTGTTCAGGAGAAGAAAATCCAGCCAATTTTAAGGGTCGTTAACTGTTGCGGAATTGCCGAAATGCTAAGTATAAGCTAGTCCTTTTCTGAAAGCAAGCAAGTCCACTTGGTATTTGTGCTATATTTCATTTCTGAGAGCATCTGATCTGTACTCAAACATACTAGCCGTGATGGCTATGTCAAGAAATGCATAATTATACGCAAAGTTCATTTTTTGGATTTAATAAAAATACGATAGTACTGCAGAATTTTATCAAGGAGATCTACGCGTCCGATTCCTCTGTTTTCCTTTTTCATATACCGCTGCACTTTAAACACTTTTGGTGTCATACCATTTCGTGACAACTACTTTTCTGTCTATCGCATCTCTGCACCAGTCTGTAGAGGTGGGTTCTGAAAAAGGTTGACACGAATTGTTCCAGCAGCAAGTATTTGACTTTTCTGTTTCATATTCACACCCCTCTTCACTTTTGTTTGTTGAGAAAATTGAGGTTCACATAGATGAGATACATATAAAAAAAGTAAATTCTTGTGCAGTTCACTTCAAATAAAAATTGCGGCCTCCAAGATATACGCAAACTGCCCAGTCGGATGAGGATTTTCAATGTTCGGCAGCTGGTATCTCCGTTACTTTTCTAGACATTTTTTTGAAAATTCCACGATATCAATAAATAATATAAATTCTTTATCTGTTAAAAAAAAAAATTCATGAAAGGCACTGTAAAAATGTCACCTTATTTCCCCCCTTAAATCTAGCTAAAATATCGGCTAAATCCTTTCAACCTGACCGGTGTAGTTCCTACCTACCCCAAAAATTCCTACCCAGAGTTTTTTTTTTATCCCGTCTCAAAGTTTAGTAGTTTTAGCCAGGAAGATTCATGTTAAAAAGTGGCTACAAGAAAACGTAATCTCGAACATAATAAAATTCTTAATTTGTATTCTTTGTGCTAATAAAATAAATAAACTGCATTTGTAATGATGCGCTTTTTTACTTTCATTTTATTTTAAATCAGCTTGAGATTCAAATGACAATTAAGATCTATAATCATCTAAGTTTTATCTGAATTTCAAATTCTTTTTATTTAACCCTTTCAGTGGTATCGCCGTACATGTACGTCCTGCCAAGTTTCAACCCATTTTGGATGGTTTTTTTTTTAGTTTTTTTTACGTAATTTTTTCCATGATGTTTGTAGGCATATATATATAATGAATGAATATTGGCAAAAAAAATATATGTATATTGGTATATAGTAAATACGAGTATATGCAGCCATTGCACACGGAAACGGTCAAATAGTGCTTGGTTCGGACCCGACCATCTTTGATTTGGATAAAACTTTCAAAATTTGTAAGGAATATCAAAATAGTGCACCCGTTTTTTTTTGTTTTCTCCCACCAACTCAACCCCCCCCCCCCCCCCCCCAAACTTCTTCTAGCGGGTTATATATTTGGTGATTTTACGATGAAGCATCATTTTCAGAAAATCATATCTCCAGAAAGGAGCAACCGCCTGCTTTCATTCAAATGCCAAATGAAGCTTAAGGCTTTATATTTTTTACAAAAAAATGTATCAGTACCGAACGATTTTTGTTGTTGTTAGTAATAGCTTTTTTTTTTTAAAAAATTGTATTATTCACTAGTGAAAACTTCTAGCACTTTTTCTAATTTTTTTATTTTGAAGCTAGAAGCCATATTTACATATGTATGTGCAAAAACTTGCCATGGTGTTCGGCTTGGTTTTTGAGATATGAATTTTCAAAGCCACCCTATACCTAAAGTAACCTGTAACCACACCCACCAAAAATCTCGATTAAATATTTTCCGTATCAAAATTCCTTTTGCTTCTTTTTTCTGATTTTTTTCTGTATTTTTGAGCATATTTTCCATCCCTTTCCAAATTCGTTCCGAAAATTAATTTTCGATGGCCAAAAATTCTGCGCAAATTTTGAAACATACTTAACTCAATTAATTGTCGATGAATCCCTTTTTCTAATGGATGCATACTTGTTAGGAAATTATTGTACGAAATTTCAGGAAGATCAGATGTCATTTATCTATTTAAAAATAATAAAAACTGTAAAAATTTTGCGTGCCTATTTTCCGCCATCTATCGGCAGTGTTTGTAAACTCAAGCACATGGCACTTATAGTCTCAAAAATCTACATATCTTTTTTATTTTTTGTATTTTATCCGAATGAATTTGACTCTTTCGTTCAAATTCTGCGCCAATTTAATAGCAACAATTCCAGCGAAAATTTGTAAATTTAAGCATTTTCTAAGTAATTTTTACTGTCTTTTGTATCCCGGCATGTGGATCCTTTTTGGAAAGGTTTCATTGCTAACTGATGCCATCTCTCGGGGCATGTTATAATAGGCATATTAATACTTGGTTTGCCTGCTTTTTCAAAATAAGAATACAAAAAAGAGTGCTAGAGGTCCCCAGTTGGAAAAACAAACAACACATTCTCCTCATTGCATCCCATACAAGTTACTTTGGGTATACAGTGACTTTGAAAATTCAAATATGTATCTAAAACGAAGCCGAACACTATCGCAATTTTTTCAATTATGTAGACAAGGTTTTTAGCTTCAAAATAAAAAAAAAAAAAATAAAGAAAAGTGCGGAGTCATCACTAGTGAAAAAAAAAAAATCGTTCGGTACTACTGCTACATTTTTTTTGTAGTGTAGGGGGGGGGGGGGGAGTGCGAGGGGAAACAAAAAATATGAGTGAGCTACAAACTGTGAAGATTTCATCCAAATTGGATATGGTCAGATTCCAAGGTGATCGGTTTTGTGTGTAATGGCTAAGAGGTTGTTTGGAAACCCCTGACGACATACTGTTCATATTATTAGAATTTCAATGTAATATAACCTAAACTACGAAAATATATTTCATGAATGTTATTTCGTTCTAAATGTTGAATTTTAAACGTTTTATCTACTTGTTCACACAAAATTGAGAACCCCTGCATAAAAAAAACATTTTGGTTATTAGGTAGTTGTGAAATATTGTTAGAAATTTATATTTGAATTTTTATTAAAATCGGTTAATGGGTTTAAAAGTTATTTTCAATTTGCGAAATCTATCTAAAAATTCAAAAATAATTCACTCCTAGGACGTGTATGTTAAAAAAAAAAATAACTCACTAATGGAAGGGTTAAGAATCATTTATTGTTTCAAATTCAAATTGTTTTTAACAATTATGGTTCTAGTTCCAGGGTATGCAGTATATAACAGGTCATCTATCATATACATATGATGCCTATTATTCCCTGGAACTGTAATAAAATTTTCCCTAAATAAAAATTGTTGTTAGAGGGGGCTGTAATTAACATCTTTGCGTTACCCCTTCCCCTTCAAAAATTTCCTAGATCCCTAGATCCGGCACATGTTTATCAGTATATAACTGCCGATCCTGCAACGAAGACAACGTATATAATAATTTTAATAATAGTATATTTTGTTTTAGTAAAAAATTACCTATAAATATCTAAAGCTCTTGCTCGTCTTAACAATCTAAAATCGAAAATTAAATAAATTACTGTCGACTTCCGCAAATAGTTCTGTGTAGATGTGCAAGAGCTTTATTATAACTGGGTACGCTTTGATACCCTGAGTTTGTACGTTATCAACATGAAATATTTATACATCCTCATGCAATTCAGTCCTCCGTATATATTAACTAAGGCGTTTACATCAATGAGTCTATCAAGACAAAAGCCAGAAATAGTTACATACGAAATGGCTTAATTTCATTAAAAACAATGTGGAGAATGTCTGTTGAATACACAAATCCGTCGGTGAATAACTAGAATTAAATGCACTCAATTAACATATGAAAACTAATTTTTGATTTCTCTTAATAAGAGCATCCCGATGTAGAAATGCATCAACAGTTTGCAAGAGAAATTTTAATATTATTATTTTTTCAATAAAATCGGTATAAAACTGTTTTAGGTTGACCTCATTAATTTTCTTTTGACTTTCATAAATATGATTTCATTTCAATGATGTGAATGCTTTACAGTTGCAGAGCAGGTGGTCCGAGATTTCATGAGCATCCTGACAGAAACTGCAGGATGAAGTCTCACATAAGCCCAGCTTGTTTAGGTGACACCTCAAGGCAATGGCCTGAGAAGAGCCCAGTAATCATTTTGAGCTCTATTCTTCTAAGGAATAGGAGTTCTTTTGTTTTTCCGCCAGAGGTGTCGATAAACTTTTTTGCTTGACAAACTCCTTGTAGCCTTTCCAAATGTAGGGAGTTTTGTTTATTCGCTACAAAGGATAAATAAATGTTCAAAGGAAACGATATGCATTTGATGATTTTAAAGAAAGTTTACAGAAAGTAGAGTAAAGTAAACGTAAATTAATACTGGGATAGTAATGAAATTATAGAAATAAACACTTACGCACATCAAGCCTTTATGAATATTCAATGTTGAATTACAAAATAATTCTCTTTCCTCATCCAGCATCAGAATGATACTAGCATATATATGTATGTAGATATGTTTGTCCGACTGATGGTCATTCGTAAATTGCAAACATACAAAAAATACTATACTGAAACTGAACCTACATAATTCAGACTATAAAATTACATAGCATCAACTGACTCTGTTATAATGTAAGGGTATCCAGCTTGATACACAAAATAATTGGCACAAAGATTACAAAAGTAATCTCTCCGGGAATATTGTTTGTATTTTGTATAGAGAGCAATAGATTAGATAACGGAAATGATGCTCCATATACAGCATACTTCCGTTGTTTGTGTTTTTAGTTGGCTAACGTTTACTTAGACACTGCAATTTGAAAATATATTAAGTTCAAACATTTTCGAAATTGACAGTGAAAAAATTGGAATCCTTCCGAAAATTTCCCGATGGGGAAAAGCAAAAATTAATCGTTGAACAGTTGGTTATTATATCCGTGAAAGCTGTAGAACGTTCTTGTTTTAGCAAAACTCAATGGCATAGCTATAAAAAAAAAACGATTCTATTTACAGCTATTTTAGTGCATGAGAGGTAGAGGTAAATAAGAAAAAAAGGTCTAAGACCAATTTTTACAATAACCCTAAATAATAGCCCATATGCAGGATTTCATATGGTCGGTCATCCTTCTGTGCAAGTTTGATTACTAAAATGTTTTTTCTCATCCTTTTCTCGAAAGTTCGATGGACAGTAAAAATAAGTATAAGAAATATTTTATAAGATTTTATATCTTGAAGAATTCTTAGTACTATAAAAACGTCTAGAACTGATCACTTCTACAGTATACGTAAAAAACTTAAATTTTTGTATGGCAACGCCAAAAAGGAGTTCAAACATTCAGGTCACTACGTTAAAGCGTTCTCAGGTATTGTCGAAACATACATATAATGAAAAACAAATACATGGCAACTCTATTACCATACGAAGGAGTGACTTGATTTGTCTCAGTTTCATACTAGTGTCATACTGGACTTTAGGTTTAGTGTAAGATATTTTTTGACATTAGCTGGGGTTTTAGACCCAAAGTCGTACGCAGCCATAGTAAGATCAATGTTGAGCTACGGCCGCCGTCCGGTAGACGGCAGTCAAGAAGATCTATAATCTAGTTGAGTTGTCAAAAATTTAGAGGGCTACGTATCTGGGTGAAACTGGGTACCTACGCACCATGCCCACGGTTACGTTGCAGGTGATGCTCGATCTGTTGCTAAAAGACCTTTACTGTAGAGATAAAGTGACTGCCAGCGGGCTTAAAGCAATGGATTGTTGGAAAAAGAAGTAGTGTGAACATTCCAATATTTTTTGGACCATAGACTGCATTGTTGGCAATGTAGTAACAGGCTCACATATTCCTACCCCAACTTTTAGTGGAGGTTTCAAGACATTGATACTCACTAGAAGCGGTTGGGAGGTTAAAATGGCTAATGAAAATCTGATTGCAAACTTTAACTTAACTACTCTCCACCCTAGCAAGAGTCCAAGTTAAATAGAGTGTTGTTTGGAGGATTATCTGTCGGACTACCTATTCCAGATCAGTCGTTTAACTGTGTCTATTTGATTTTCATGCAGCTTTTAGTGTTACCATCCCTTGATTTTATTTTTAATTTTATATAGACTTTTAGTAGAGCGAGAATATTTAAATATTATGGTTGTTAGAAGTATCTTTCAGGCAGAATTGGTGGCGAATCATCGAGCAATACTGGTGATAATTATGCGTAGAGAGTCAGTCAGACTTAGCCTTCTGCATATTGTTACAAAACGACGACTCACTGCGCTTTATTAAGGAAGATCCAATCCAAAATAAACTGCATCAAATCATTTATTTCAAAAGCAAAGATGAACGGGATATATAATTTATAATAGGCTCTTGTATTTGTAAATGGTCTATTACATACGTTACAAACAGTGTGAATTAGCGGTAGAAGGCTGCCACATATGATCATTAAAATGTTCCTTCCTATAGTAAGTGCTTGGACAACATTCACATCAATGCGGAAATTCTCCAATATTCTGAAGGATCCTGACACCTTTTTTCTGGAATGCTTTAATCACACTCCGAATATCGACTAGATGCAAACGAAATTTTGATGCTGTGACAAAGTTTTGATACTGTCCGATATGAGGCGAATCGTACTGAATAGAATATCTGTAAGACCCTGAAGTATTGCAGTTCGCATTTCCGCTTCAAACATTTTCACGATTGAATGGAGATCGAACTTAATGATGAGACGGGTTAATTTATTCCGACTGTCGTTTGGAAGAAAATAATCCATAACATAAGAAAGTAATAGATCAAACGAAATGGCATAGCAGCAGCAGCAGAAAAAACAAAACCCGACCTTGACATTTCAAATTGTCAAACTGTTCACTCTTAGTCTAATTCCAATTTAAATCTACCACTACAACTTTTCAAATCTAGTTCAAGGCAGATGACCCACTCAAGCCGATTTTACAAACGGCGGACCCACACGTAGCAGCACGAAGCAGAAGCACATTTTGCTGGACTTGTGCTTAGACATAGAATTGCAATAATTTGCTAATAAACTCTTTTTACACGTCCCAAATAGAACATGAACATTTCAAATCCAAAAGCAAATATAATTTCTTCATAAGTATGAAAAGGGAAAGTCGATGAGGTACTTAATGAACTTTAACATAAACCAGGTTGACAGTTATGTAAAATAAGCGCAAGGTAGATAGAAATTTTGTACTGAAATTAGGAGAAAAATAAAGTGAGCAGTTAACAATCTAAAGTAAATTAGGTAAAACCTGTCAGAAGAATTAAAAGATTATTGAAATAAGTCCTTGACTAAGCGTAAAGTTAAAATTCGATAAAAACTTGTTGAAATTGAAAAACTATTAAAATGAACTTTTGAAACAAATGTTAACTAAGAATTAGATAAAAACTTGTAAAAAATCGATGAGATTAAGAACGAAGCTAAGAATAGGACATCTGAAGAGATTGAGGTCGCCAAAACTTATTAGGAAGGAAGTCAGTAATTGTGAGCCGCGATGTTGGCAGGTTTTTTTTTAAAGGATGCACTCTCGTTGTTCTAGATAAAGGTAGATTGTACTGTTAGAATTTCGCGCGGAATAAGAATTTTAAAAAGAAATAGAAAGAGAAAGAAAATCGATTAAAATAAATAAAAACAAAAAGTAGGAAAATAAAAGTTATAAATAAATTTTCCCGTAAGCCTGTCGTTTTTATTGGTGGAAGGAAAATATTACTCCATAACCAACAAGAAATCCCCATAAAATGAAGAGGCCTAGATGTAGGACATTTCCCGCTGGTAAGGACGCTATCCTTGAAGACCTTGTGCTCTGGCCGAGATTTTCTGGCACAATTTATTATATTAAAAATCAACAGCTTTCTACTGAACACGAGCTCGAGACCTTCCCAGCGACATAGAGGATCCCCGAACAGGGTACAACTTTGATGAGTTTCTAGGAACCCGTTCCTGTTTCTGCTGGCACACCCCTGGTGCACCTAAATGCATCTTACTCCATCGGTGACCGCTCGGTCCAGTAGTAACGACACCGGGTCCCGCCATGGAAATAGATAAACCTGTACCACATAAAAAGGAAAAGAGAGACGAATCGTATAAAATTGCAGCAATATATACGGACAGCCAAACGTACATTTAGGCGTTGGATGATGTGGTGATAAAATGAAAGCTAGTGCAGTTTTGCAAAGACAGCTTGGATGGATGGATGGATTGGAAAGGGATTGAGTTCCCCTGGGGGAGAGCTCTGGAACTTAGGCCACAGCAAAGCCCATCGTTCATCCTCCAGACACATGAGCAATATATAACAGGTCCCAGCCGGACGCTTTAACAAAATTCAGAATTAGCCCCCAACCCTCCCTGCCTGCTTCGTACAGTTCAAACAGGAGATGTGAGCCAAGAAATCTGTACCGCTTTCCGGAGAGAGCCGGACTGTGACAAAAGAAGTGATTCACCGTTTCGGGTTTCTCTCCGCATCCTCTTCATATTGGATCATCAACAAGTCTCATCTTATGTAGGTGACCCCTGAAAAGAGAGTGCCCCGTGAGAATTGACACAAGTGTTGCTTTACTCAATCCCAATATTTTTCCGTCAGATTTGGATTAAGCTTACCCCACAGTTCCTTAGTAGGTTTGCCCGAGGGATCATCCAGCCAAAGGCGACTGTGTTGGCAATCAGCCCAGGGTGAAATTCTAGATGCAAGAATGTGTGATGCAATCGCGATTATACACGATGATTCCTCTAAGTTTGCAACAATACGAGCATTCTGATCCGTGCTTTCGTTCTCGCTGATATCGCTGTGACCTGGCATCCACAGTACGAGGACCCTGTTACACAGCGAGAGGGAATTTACGGTGGTTTTGCACTCCAGTACTAGCTAGGAGGTTACGAATGGTTTTGATAAGGCCTTTATAGCTGATTGGCTTTTCAAGTAAATGGAAAACTCCGTGTTCACCGCATCCGTGTTGAGGAGATATCTTCCCTATCTCGATAGATTAGTAGAGATTTCTATATGGCAAAAGGTGCCCATATACTGGCTCCTGAGCTCTTGAAATATCGAGGGCTATACGATAGCGCATTAATTACCAAAAATATGTTTAAAAATGTATGGCTCAAATACATTATCGTATGTGAGAATCCCGATCGGAGCTCTTAAAGGCGACATTACCCGTGACAGCTTTGTTAAAGTTAATCATCGGTGGGTCAATCGGGAAGTCTTCTGTATTGCGAGGCAACTATGACCTGTGTACAATAGGAAGAAGACATTGGAGCTCCTGAAAGGGAGCAAAGACGATACCAGAAAACTAGTAGGGCTGTTAATGGCCCATTGGATCATAGGTATCCATGCTAAGAGACTAGGTCAAAAGTCAAACGGCTTCTGTCATAGCTGTAACTCTTGATGAAATCAAATCACTTCGTCACCTGTCTGTGCCGGTCAGTATGCAATGACCTTTATAGAAAAAGTCTGGGATTTTCTTTTATTTTTATGTGAAATAAGTTGTAAGCTAAATTTGGACATGAGAATACTTTTGGTCGGTTGATTCTCGCGAATCTACGGAACACAATGGACCCGTGTGTGGCCTTAGTGAAGTAGGCCAAGTTTACGTTGGCGGCACCACACTAACCTAACCTAACCTGTTCCATTTCCAAACTTAAATCAAAGTTTTTAATAAGGCATGCCAAATAGTTGTTTACCCAATTTATAAATTCCAGTAAATATTTTTAACAATATTGAGATTTTATAGTTCGATAAGTTTCCACTTTAAACTTTCAACATAAACATAATTAAAGAAAAAATTGAAGATTGATTTTTTCAGATATTCTTATAGAAGTAGTTCAGGATTTTTAGGGTTTTTTTTTCTTATAAAATTAAAATGGAATCCAAGAAAAATTAAATATATTTGAATAACATATCAAACACAAAAAACTGAATATTAATTCATAAAAGGAAGAGTCCTATAAGAAAAGCAAAAATGTTTTCTATTTAACTATACTCTGGGTCATTCCACAGAAAATCGACAAATGTTCTGAATGGACCATCTTCGATTTTGATAAAATTTTACAGGTGGGTTGGTCTTCTTGTTGATAGTACTTTGCTGAAATATTTTTCGTTTTTGTCTATTTTTGACGGCGATATGGTATTTTAAAATTTGGAAAAAGTGGCAAATTTTGTTTGGAAGCTGTAAATTCAAAACTTTATATCTTAGGATATATGCATCGTAAGCCCATGAAAGAAACTCCATTTGTTAAATCTGAGTACTCAGCACACTTCATCAATTTTCGTTCGAAGTTTTCTGAACTATATATATTTAAAAAATAACTCCATCCAAACTTCAAGGAGTTCCATTTTCTCCTTTCTACAGTTTCCTCAAAAGCCATTAAGGATTAAATTAAAAAAAAAAAAAGAAATCGAGAGTTTGCATTTTGAGATATTCAAGGATAGCGAATATATCCATTATCCTTGAAAAGAAATTTTCAGAAAAAGGACCTCAGCTAATTTTTTTCAGGGGCTTTAAAGCTTCCTTAAACAAATGGAGTTTCTTTCATGGGCTTACGATGCATACATCCTAAGATATAAAGTTTTGAATTTACAGCTTCCAAGCAAAATTTGCCACTTTTTCCAAATTTCAAAATACCATATCGCCGTCAAAAATGGACAAAAACGAAAATTATTTCAGCAAAGTACTACTAACAATAAGACAAACCTACTTATAAAATTTTATCAAAATCGGAGTTGGTCAATGCACAAATTTATACAATATTTGTCGATTTTCTGTGGAATGACTCCTCTCGAGCAACTTTTAAAATTTCATTCAAATCCAAGATGGGCGGATCATAACAACAAATTATGGAATATACTACTGCTTCTCTGTCTCTCCCTCTCTCTCTCTCGCTCTCTCTCTCCCCTCTAAATACAATTTAGTATAGCCATCTACACAGCAAGATATAAGTACTGATGAACATGAAGAAACATTTTCTGTATATCTTTAATTCCTCTCAATCTGAATAAATGAATAAAACAAATACTTAGAATGCTTTCAGTCTAATATCAAAGTTTTAGATATCTACTAATGTTCCTAATTACTATAAGAATTCTAAAGTCTCAATCAACCAATTAGCAGTGTAGCAGAAGATTAAAATATGCTCAGAGTTAAAACTTTACAATTTATACAATTTATCATTTATTTTTGTTGACACTATGTAAATTTTCTTTGAGGTTGAAGTAAATAATAAAAATATTCAATTTTCCTTATAGTGGGGGAAAAATCGATTTCTGAGTTTCTTGGAATAATCCCAAAGAAAATTCCAACTCCCGAATTATTTAACTTGAGTCAAAGGAAGTTACACAACCATAAAGTCTCGAAATTTTATCTATTAAATTCAACTTTGGTATCGCACTAATAACTTTAGCCGCCCACAATTGATTCACTTTCGGGTGAGTTTCCGTATAGCATCCACTAAAAAACATAAATTTCCAAAATTTGTTGGTAGATAAATATTCTCCTCATGCCAGTTGTATATGTATTTGGAAAAGTAATGAAAATAACCAAAATGAAAAATTTAAGCGAAAAGTTTCCTAAACAATTTCCGTGTAGAACTGTATAAAGCGACTTAAGTTCATCGCATTTATAATTTAGCGCTTATGCAACTATACCGAATGTACGTCGCTATGGAAACCACGCCAACTTTGTAGAGTAGACTTTGTATGTAACTCGGTTGACGGTGAGTGTGGCTCAATTAGTGTGCAATTATTAATTTTGTTTCCAAATCTAATTTCATTTGGTTGAAAGGATGGGAGTTATGGTTTGAATAATTTCGTATATACAATTTATTACTGTTGTGTAATGATATATGTATACATATAAGTACTACCAAAATTTTGCGGTTATAAAGCAAACATAACAGTTACCATTAAAGAGGTTTCTTTATAATGAGGGCGCATAACTGTATTAGATTTTTGCATATGAAATATGTATCCTAATTGGTGGTTGCGTGTATACATATTTGTAGAAAGTGTTTGCATTAAAACTATCTTAAAGTGAGCGATAGAAGTTTTTACTGCTTCATGGCGGGGGACGAACTCAAGTGTGGAGGTCTAGATCTAGACAGCTCATTACACTTACCTGTTATGATGGGATTCGAACCCAAGACCAGAGCCAGACTGGGAGGACGGGCGATCGGGCGAAAGCCCGATGGGCCGATGGTCGTGGGGCCGGTGGTCTTGGGTCCGGTGGCAGTGGGACCGGTGGTCGTGGGCCGGTATTTTTTAACGCATTTGGAATTATTTTTAACATCATATGTGAGAGTATCATTTTTATTTAAAAAACGTATGGAAGAATGTGTTTTTAGTGTTCCGGTCAACAAAAGAAAAAACGGATCGCACAGACGTTTTTTCGAAAACAAACGCGCGCATAGATCGACAGGCAAAGAGGTAGTGGGTTGGGCCACCTAAAATTGTTTTTTTTTTTTTATAGTACTGTGGGACTGTGGGGTATCGTTTGAAAGCGGTACTTTCAAAAATTCCAAAAAAATTTCAAGATTTTTGGTGAATTGCTTATAAAGACATATGATGTGCGAAAAATAGCGCCCCAAGATTTTTTGGCTGGTTAGAACTTAAATTTTGATATTATTAGGGTTACTAGGTATTGAGTTATACAGGATATCATGTATGTGGTCTGGAACCCGAAGACTATGGATAGGTCATGTTTAGACGAAAAAGGTTTAAAAAGCTCATTCCAAAAGATAATTCCCACTTTCTGGCGTTTATTCAACTTTTTTGCTGGATATGCTTAAGAAAAATTGCAACCCACATGAGTAAGTGAAAGAAAAATTAAATTTCTAAGCGGTTACAAAAAATTTTCAAAAACAGAGAGTGGTGGAGAAAGAGTTCACTTCTTTTCTCAGTTCTTTCCTTTACGAGTAAAATTGTTGCTCTCCCTGTTTTAGTTGTAATGTTAAGAGCAGTCAGTACAAGATTTGCAAGTTTCGTACATTTTTCAATGCGAATTTCTAGCAAACTATTTGTAGCAGAATAATGATTTATATCTTAAATTAAAGGTAACGAAGACGTCTAGTAAATAACGCCGAGAAAAACAACAAAAATGTGCATTGGAATGGAGATATTAGCTCGGAAACTTGTAAAAAATAGTAAAAATTGATTTTTTTCAAATCAAATTCCTGTTAGTAGGTATTTTCATTTCTTTATATTGTGACTATTATAGAGAGATAAAACCTAGATCTAGCAAATAACGTCGAGTTTTTTCATTTTTAGTGGCGCATTTTTTTAATTGTTTAACTGTAATAGTAACTTGTTTTTTTTCTCGATATTTCACCGACGAGAAATTGCAATATTTCGTTGAAAGTTGTAGAAATATAAAGCAAAATAGTGTATTTAACAATTATGTGCACAATAAAATTTAGGAGAGTGAATTCTTTTTAAAAATGTTCAATTTATTTTATCTGCAAATTTTCATTTTCGTCTTAAATTGTCGCATATTGGGTTTCTGTCTTTTACGCTAGATGTCTCTAATGTGACTTGTGGTCTAGGTCTAGGCTAATTTCATATGCATTTTCATACCTTCAGGACACAAACCTACGCATAGTAAGTTTTATTGCCTACAGGCTCGTTGGTATCTAAATTGAAATTTTTGCTGAGTACTGACTCGTCTTAAAGGTGAAAGGGCCAACCGATCTTTTCTACATGGAAGTTTCCTGTATATACTGGAATTTTTTGCTTCATCTTCTTTAATAAATCTTGCAAATTGTAGAAAAGGAATTAGTGGTTCGGTATTAAGCAGAGAATCTAGCATTCCTTATTTGAAATATACCATTATTCGTGTATTAGGCGACTGAGCCACACGTATGAATGTTGAGTGAATAAACGATTTGCAAACAGAAAACTGTATGTTGCTCTACTTGCGGCTTTCGGTTAACTCTAATTAATTAGTTGTTTGCATTCTAAAAAAGTCATTTTTGGTTTGAGGTTATTTGCCCGGGACGGTTCGAAGACCCAGTCCGGCCCTGCCCACGATTCCTGGTAGTCTGCTCGCTTACCAACTGGTACAACAGGGATATTGGTCGAATCTCAAATTAAACAGTGAACTGTAAGCTTTGAGCATAGTACAGATATAACAAATTCAAGGAAAGCTATATAACTTATGAAAAATATCATCTTTGAACGATATAATAAGTAATAAGTTCAAGGTGACATATTTGAACTTTTCCAGATGGACATCATGAAATTGGTCAAAAGTGAGCATATTGTCTGACATGTGTTGTATACACAGTGGTTTGAAATGTCAGAAAAGTTATTTTTTTTTAGCATCAGTGAATACGGCCAGAAAGTGAGGCGAAAATATGCAATCGTTAAGGTAAGGACTGTGATATGTTGCGTGGTTCATAATTGAAAACAAAACAAGGTGAAAATTCAGTCCTTTAACATGTTTGGTTGTGGTATGACTCGATTCGGCAATGGCGTTTGTCGTCAAATTTAGACCATCTGTGTAATCAGGTTTAGTTCACCCTGATTGCGTGCTTCGCAGACGCCCGAAAAACGTTCAACACCAATCCCGATGAGCTTCGACAATAAACCACCAATTAAACGCCGATGCCCGAAAAAAGAGCTCCGATAAAACTATCTACGGGACAGTGAATTCAATTCATTACATTAATTTTTCTAGGTCAACCAAGACACCATTTCACATTTTTTTAAATGCCTTTTTTATCATTTTCATCTAATCAATTTGCGATGATTAGCAAAAGTGCTCCTTTTGGCCAGATCTTTTTCAAAGATATGCATGGGTTGACCAAATTCTTCCTTAAACGGAAAGAGTGGCCAACCGTGGCGAAAAAGGAATTCTCATTTTTCATACAACTTTAGGCCCGACATCTGCAGACATGAGAGACATCTTAAACGATACATTATGATACTCTGGACATATTTTATTCGCCATATTTATTTCTATCTAGCGGGGGAAAGGTTTGGCGATCAGATGTATCTTGAGTGACTTTTTTGGATGAAAAAGTGGAATTTTTTACTTCTCTTGATTGTGCAGAATTGGTGCGTTGTGGAAAATGACTTCCTATGAGAGAAATGTTCACAACAGAGCACAATGGATATGGAAGAAAAAACTGCAAAAATATATCCGAAATATAGTAGCTGAACGGAGAAAAATATACACTGTCCGATAGTACTCGACGAGACCTTTAATTCGATATGCAACATGCGGGGGAACCACCCCCTCCCCGCCGGGCGTTCCTACCCCTTACCCTAAAAAAAATTTCCACAAATTGTAGCTAGTAATGATTTCAGGCGAACAATGAAACCCGTTTTCCGATCGTACATAATCCTAACGAGTTAGAACTGATCTAAAGTTCGAAAAATCTAGTACCTCAGTTCGAATAAAAAAGAGGGAAATACTAAAAAATTGAGTATTGGGATGGCTATAAATAGCTATTTAAGCATCTGACTATAGGAGTGTAGGTACTCAAAGTTATTGTCAGGACCTAAGGAATTCGGTTCTGTACTAGATTTTTTTTAATGTACTAGAAGAAACGTTATCCCCCTCCCTCAGCTTTCGTCCGCTAGATAGAAATAAACATTGTTAAAAGATGTTGAGAATATCATAATGAATCGTTTGAGATATCTCTCATGTCTGGAAGTGTCGGGCCTAATATGGGAATTACCCTTTCCTATGTATAGCTATAGCAATTTTTTGTTTAGTAACCTATTTACGCATATTGTTATTTTTGGCTGAATGAAAATAGTATTATTCAATTTAAATAATAAATCACATATGTCCAAGGTCATTACCCTACTGAAATTTAAATAAAATAAGTAAAAAACGAGTTTTCAAACAAAACTGAGGCCAAGTCGCATGAAAAAGTAGAAAATAAACTTTTCTTCACACAAAGAGATCGACTCAGATTTTATCTTGACACACAGAGGTGGACTCAGATTTTTTGATTGGGACATTTCTCTTGAATATTCTTTCTATTTATGAATCAAATCACTTATTTTCTCTGATTGATCATACTGAAATATATCGGTGATTGTCATCGAATAAAATCTAAGTCCATTTTCAACTTTTTCATGCGGCTTGGCCTCAGTTTTATTTGAAAACTCGTTTTTTACTTATTTTATTTTCTGCCTTTTTCACGTTAACTAAATTGGAAAATTCTGCATTTTTCCTGAAACAGATTTATCACTGATCATATCGATGAAAATTTTTCCGATGATTTTCCCGCTTTTCCGGGTTTTCTATGGAGTTTTCCACAAAAGCAACTTTATGCAACTGCTTTCGTTCTACAACTTTGTCTTAGGTTGCAAAACGCTCAAATACTTCCTTGGTCGGAAAAACTCCGGAAAAGCGTTTTACATGAATTTTCCTCGATTTTTTCTGCAAGTTTTCACCATTGTCGGAGAGAAAGTAATGATGCCAGTTGATAGGGAACTTGATCCTGCATAATTTAGAAAACTTTTTTACCGGAAAATTTTCCGGAAAAATCGGAAAATTTTCCGGAAAAGTCGGAAAATTCCGGAAATTTTTTCGGAAAAATCGGAAAACTCTGCATTTTTCCTGAAACGGATTTGTCACTAATCAAATTTGTACCAAATTTTCAAATGATTATTCCTGATTTTCCGGGGTTTCCATGGAAATTTCCGGTTCAAATTTTGACAGATTCAATTGTCACGCGACATGAACCTGTGTACCAAATTTCAGCTCGCTGTGAAAAGTGGGTCTACGAGAGTGTCGAAAATAGTAAAGAAATATATAAGTAGACAAATTGGTGTACGAGTTAAAGGGAATGGCTGGCCCCAAAAAAGCTATCTTGAGACTGAAAAATTAAAAGTCTTATGGGAGTTTTATGAAAAGGATTTTATTAAGAAAAGTCTGAACTCTTAGCACTAAGCAAAAAATATAAAAGTCTACTAAGACTGTTATTATGAGACATAAAATAATAAAACTCTTTTGGGACTTTTATCATTAGACTTAAATAAGTAAAAGTCTTCGGTAACAGTTATAATTAATTAAAATGCATAAAATTATTGCTGCTAGAAAAGTTATAATTAAAGGATTAAATATTTTTCTTTTCCTTCAAATTTTTGAACCTCTGTAAAAAAGTAGCTGTTCTAATTTTTATGAAAGTTCATAAGAAATAGGAAATACTTCTCTTAATTTTTTTTTAAGGATTCTAATAAATGTACTTTCCAGATAATTAATAAATATAAATACAGTGTCAGTATATTTTTATATTTTATGGTGACGTGAATGTAAAACTATACCTACTACATTACGTTGGAGGTTAAATTTCCTTTATTCAATTTGATATTAGTGTCGAATAAATTATCTGAAAAATTTTGAGCAATTGGTCAAAATAAAAGAAAAATTTCTAACTAATGCTAACATTTCCATCGCGTGTTAAACTTTCGAAAATAATTAGAGAGCTAAAAATTAATAAATGCAGTAAAAAGAAAACTAATCTATTATGGTATATCAAGCATAAAGAATGAAATCGGGATTCTTAATCTTCTTTTGTAGCTTTCGTATTTTTTTTTTTTTTTCAAATAGTTAACCTATGAAACTTAGCTTTCTAATATTATTGATAATTCTATTCTGTTGAGAAAATCGAGGCTTATAAAATTAAAAATATAACTGGAATCAACCAAAAAATTCAAGCACTTTTAAATTATTTAAAACGCTAAAGCTTTTGAAATAAAAAACTCATGAAAAAACATTTTTTCATATTTTATATTTATTTTTCCTAGAAAAATCTAAGGCTTTCAAAAATTCTACCAAAAATGTTGAATTTAAATTGAATTCCTTCACAGAAAACGTTTGGTTCAATTATTGTCAGAATGTTTTTACGCTTTTTCTGAAACTAAACAAAAACTCTTTTGGGTGATATAAGGAGTGGAATTCCAGTTCCTAGAACTCAGTGCTATTTATGTGGTGTTCTGGAGATTTTATGCATGTGCACACAGCACATCATAATAATAGAGTTTTTGTTAGGTTCCCGAAGCCCCGAAGCAGTCACATATAAATCTTATCCCTTTTACTGAATCTAAAATACGAAAAGGCGCCGGATTCTAACACGGAAGTTGGGGAGTTTGGGAGGTGAGAATTTTTATATTCACCTATTAAAATTCCCTAACTTCCCATTCGCAATTCTCTAACATACTTAGGGAATTAGAGAAAACGTGAGAAATGTGAAAAAGTGGGGTATCAATTTTTTGGTGTAAAGAGTTAGGTTTTTTTACATACAATGTACGTGGGTCTATTACCTCACGATGCACGTCGAGATCAATTGAATTTATTTTTAAAAGGGAAATTTTTCAGGGATGTAAGACGTAGGAGGCTAGATTTTTTTGAGGAGGAGAGAAATGCATGTGGTATAAAAGACCTTGTAAGGAGTAAGATGGGAGCGTATTAAGGGAAATAAAAAATAATAATAATTATTATTTCAGGAGTTGCAATAAGTCGAATAAAAAAAAAACTGAGAAATTACTTTGGTAATTAGGTATGCGTATTTCGATAAACAGTAATTTTCAGATTTGGGAGTCCTCGGCGGTTTTTCCGATTGATTCAGGATGTAGAGTAAAAAAAGGAATTTTGGGGGTTGGCGGTCACACTCACACCACAGTCCGTCCATATGTGTTATCCAATATGCGTCATGTTTGAAATCAAATTAAAGAGGGAGGAAAAGGAAATCAAGTGGTGTAGTTTAAGTTTAAGTCATAACTGAATTTGTACTGCCAAAAACGGATTTTTTGCACTTGAGTCATATAGTTCAGTACATATATTTCGCATATATTTCTACCTTCCTTTCTTTCACATTTATTAGTGCTCTGTTGTGAACATTTTTCTAAGGGATAATGAATTTCTACGACTTAGCAATTCTATACAATGATGTGTTGCAAATATGATGATGATGATTAGCAATCTTAAAAGAAAACAAAAGTATTGAATCAGTTCTTTTGCAGTAATCTCTGAATCCATTTATCTGACTCAAAAACTAATTACATATGTATCTAATTAGGGGATAAGATGTAGATGTGATTTCATCTTATATATATATACAATATTATAACGTGTATATTTAAAAATTGCATAGCATCTCCTTTATGCTGAAAGACGACCAAATTGACCATTTTTTTTCGCATGATTTAAAATTATTAACGGATACCTTGAGACACCAAAATCCATATTATATATCTGTAAGTATTGAACATTTCTAGGTACCTTCACAAAACATAACAAAAACAGACAATACTGTTTGTTGATAATTTTTCTTCTTACTTTTCACTTCCAAAACCTTGGAGAATTAACAAATGGAGTAGAGAGTTTGGTAGTTTACAAAACAAATTCGTCGTTATAGAATTCCCAGTGGAGAGTTAAATGCCAAAGAATATGGTCCCAGATGTCAATAAATCCTGGTAAACAATTGATCTAATTTCTCTGAAGCCTTTTAACCTTTCCTTCTTTGTTTTGAAATAAAAAAAATATTATCGAGATTTAGTGAGGACCTCTTATACCATGGTAAAGTTGTTCAGGTAATTTAAATAATATACCATTTGGTTGTATATTTTTGGCAACAACATATTTTTTTGACAGTCGAAGGTGAATATCATTATTGCTGTGAATATACATTTTTCATTCAGTATTCAGTTTTATTTCATGTTTCTTTATATTTTTAATTTTTCTCTTATTCTTTCTTGTGAATTTTTCTTTAAATCTATATTAAATTATATTTTAAGTATTTCATTTTTTTTAAATAACAAGCTTTAACGTTTATACTGCTATTCTTTACACAAAACATTGTGTAAATTTTATTAATATAAAATCCTCTGAGTATGCACTGCATGGAGCTTTTTTGTGAAAGGATTTTTCTGCATGGACAATTTTATCGCTTCCATAATTTTGTGATACTAACAACATTCTTTACTCAAAACTCTACTATGCCAAGAATATTTACAAACATCTCCAACTATCAAACCTCATATTAGAATTTTTCATAGAGTAATTTATTTATTCGATTTCCTCGTTTACCCTCCCTAGCCACCATTTATTCTATTAGAAGCTACAATTGGATTGTACATTTTTCTCCGGCTAACTATTAAAGCATCTCTCCAACTAATTATTGTTTGAAGTTTATAGTTTTTCCCATATAAATACATTCTTGCAGGTGTAGGAAATAGTGGTTTACATTTGCGAGTGGAAAAATTAACACTGAAATGGAAATTAATAATCAGACATTCTATGGTAGTCGCTTTAGTTAGGTTTTGTTTCCATGCTTTCGGATTTATGACATTTTGCTAGGCATTTCGCCAGCACACCTTTTAACATTCAACATTTCGCTATAACTCATTTGTTATAATTTTATAAAAAAAAAAAAAAACCCTAAACATAATAACTTACCACTCTTGCGCACTCGAAAATGTAAATGAATGTCAAAAACATTTTTGTAAATGGCAGGTGTTAAAAAGGTCAAAATGGGGGCATTTAGTATTTAAAGTGCCAAAAAACCTTATATAAAACTCATTGGAAAATAGTCGTCTGAGTTGTAGAGATACTCGTATGCAGGAAAACGATCATTTTGCAAGTAAGATTTTGAATGTATGTGTTATGTACATTACGATATCTGGTTTGAGACTGTCGTTTCCACTTCACAGTTCTAATTCAAATTCAAATTGGATTTATTATTAAACTCTACGCTTGTAAGCTAAATCTTATATTGAGGTGTAGCTAAGGTAATAAAATAAGGAAAAAAAAAATAATAATAACAAAAATTATAATAAAGAAAATTGATGGATTAAATGAAGCAAATATATTCAATACCCGCACGAAGACATTTCTTTTGTTTGGGGTTTTTTAAGGCAGGGGGACTGGAAATCCTATCCAAAGCAAGGAGGCCTGTCCTGCTAGAAGCGCTTTCACCAAAACCTTCCTCTTAATGGAGCGGATCAGGTCTTGGCGACAAAGGTTTTCAGCTCAACTACAGATAGAAGGACAGACCCTAGAGTATCCAGCCTGCTCCAGGCAAAGGCCAGACACAAACACGAAAAGTATTCGGTTGTTGTCAGGCTCTCCTACCAGGCAGGACAAACAGGCTTGTGTTACACTAATAATTAGCCGCCTTCGCCATTAAATATGAAGCTGTTGGCTTAGATAACGTGCACCCTAAATTTCTCAAACTTATTCTTCCTTTATTTTTTCCCGGACGGGAATTGAACCTACACTTGTTAGAATCGGTCAATGATGGAGAATAGAAGAATTTTAAGAACTTTTTTTAACGATTCTAAATCAAATCATAAATACAAGAGGAAAAAACAACCGACTCGTCCGGGGTTTGAAGTTGGGACCTTCCGCTTTGATTGAAAGTCTTTAGAAAGCCCAAAGGAGTTAACGCCGCGAGATTATCTTTAACTAGGGAGACTTTTAATGTCGTCTGTTATTTTCAATAATGTTGTAATGAAGTTACGCTTAGATCTCAAACCTGACTCTAAATTTGATAACAGATTATTATTATCTGAGTACCTAATTAGTAATTTTATTATTATTTATTATTCAGAATTTTTCCAAAAGTTTTGGCACAAAATGGAAGAATAGATATTGGGCGATATTCTGCCATACTGAGAGTTTTCTTATGCATGAGTAAAACTTTAGAAAATTTAGTTATTGAAGAAAATATGTATCTCAGATAATAACTGTTTGATCGGAACGCGGAAAACGTGATTTATCCCAGCATAGAGATGGCAGAGCGAAGAAAGAAGTGTCGATAGTTGTCTCAAATGGAAACACTTGATGGAAAGACTGTCAATAAGTGTCGGACAGAGCTCTCGGTAGTACTTGTAGTTTGTGTCGACAGTACATCGAGTAAAATTACTAAAATGGGTAAAGAACTGGGCGGGTTCTGAAGTGGAAAATTTAATAAATGTATGTCAAAATGGGTTCACTTTTTGAACTGAAATCTCAAATGGGCGTCATTCTAAAAAAAAAAACATCGCAAACTTGTGCAGATATTCAGTTCAAAAACTCCTAACAGACTTACTAATGAAAATTATGTTTAAGCAGGTAAGGAAAGTATTGGTAGTCCATTTGTCATACCATATGCTGTGAGCAAATTCTGATAAACTTTTCGAAATAATCAAAAGTAGCTACAAAATTTTTTTTTTTAATCAAGTCTCCGTTTAAGGGTTAAAAGATTATATGCACCACATATTCAGATCTGGTCGAAATCCACTTTTTCAGTCATACTGGCCATTTACTTACTACAATTATTGCCGCAGCAGTCTTCTTTCTTGAAAGTCCTATACGACCGATGATTTCAGCTCAGTTAATATCTGAGATCTAATCTCAAAACAAAATTGGACAGGTGGTCTAAGATTTATGCTCAGACACATTAGTGATCTGCCATCTAATAGAAAAAATCGACACTTTTCTCGCTAGTGAAGACATTTTTCTCAGAGACTTGATATAATTGTGTCAGAAATATTTCGCAAGTGGAAACGTAATTTTACTATCTTGAAGAAAATTTAAAACAAATTAGTTTCCACTAGTATGAATGCCAGGACATGAAAGGAAGGAGCTCGATTTTCATTTAATGGCCTTGAACCTATTTTTGGACACCCATAGAGTCACATTTCTGCACAAGTCAGGCTTTGGGAGGACAGTATTAAATTGGTACACCGAAAAAACACCCCCGGTGCAAATATAAGCCATGTAATTTATTCACAGTATATGCAACAGAGGATAAAATTATTCCTTAGCCTTAACATGAAAGAATTAAGGCTTATAACGAGCCTACTCCTTGGGCATTGCTCACTCACATAGCATATCAAGAGCATGGGTAAAGTCGATACCGAGATCTTGTGTTTTGTGCATGGAGTATGACGAAACTGTTCAATATGTTCTCCATAACTGTAAAGCTCTTAGCCGTATAAGGCTAAATAAACCAACTAGAAAACGTACCCCATTGCCAGATTATGTTACAAAAATTATTGTAAAATACTTCAAGTTCGAATAGGTAAACTAGGGTTCTTAAAGCTCATGACACAAAAGATTTTACAGGTTGCAGTAACTAGATGACATGGTGGAATCTCTGTCCTCTAACTGTCTCTGTCCCCAAGTTTAATAATAAAAAATAAAAACTAATAATAAACTTTAAGTATGTCTGTCAAAGTGTCGTAACTTTTACGATGTTGTTACAATATTTTTCTGAAATGTTTACTTTTTATAATACATTTATCCTAGGGTGCTTATGTTATCCATAATAATCATGATAATTTTCTACCACCTATTTTCTTATAGATAAGAAAAATAGAATAATTTAACCACTTAACTATATATTCGAAAAAAATATAGAACTAAAATAGGAATAAGAAAAAATAAGTGTTTTTGACTTACCTGCATAGAACGGCGACTAGAGCCACTATTGGATCTTGAAAGTAGAGGTGGACGACGTTTTGTTGCACCTCGGCCAGCCAAGAGATTATTAAGTAGCGAAGGTGATCTCGCACAAATAAATGCGTGGAACGATGATACCGTGAAAACGCCAAGTTTATTCAAAGTATTTTTAGTTGGCCGTGAAACATGTGTTAATAAGGACTGAAAAGAAATAAGTAAAAGAAAGAAAAACTAATTAATTTAAAATTAATGCAATTTACATCAACTATAAGAAAATTTCAAGTTGAAAATATAAAAGCAAAAAGAAAAAATCCCTTTAAAATCGAACATTCGCACAACCAGTTCCGATTCCCGATTTCGTATAATCAAGAAATGTCGTAATAAATTTTATTTACATAACAATATAACTGTAAATACCTTCTGGCAAGATTCTTTGGATATCAAAAAAAAAAAAAAAAAGGAAAAAGCAAAAAAAAAAACATTTATTTTACCTTCCCCGTAAAATTTATCAGACATGCACTGAAGCATGCGTTAAATCAGTTTTTCTGCACAGTCAACTGAAAAATTTAGTCTGAAATTCTGGATGATGCCCCTGTGTACCTTGGTATGTATGTGTGCATGTAGAATACATGCCTGACTGGAGGCATACAGCTGATAACAGATAATCCCCAAATTACTGCCCTCCTAAATCCCTGCCAATAAAACATGAAAGGAGTATTGAATTTCGGTTAAGATTCTGTTAAGATTTATGGGTGGAAAGTTCAGGATGAGTTTTAAGGTTGTCGTTCGACTATGGAATAGAATTTAAGAGTACGTGGAAGAGTTGATGGTGAACAGTAAAAGGGAAAAGGGATTTCATATGACCGGATAATATACTTCCGCTGTCATCTATAAGGATGAAATATAAAGAGTATAAGGAAGGATGTGGATGTAAGTAAGATATACATTATTAGACTATAAACGTGAACCAAGATGATTTCCTATGGAGGAAAAATCAAGGTTTTCCGCTAGATTTTTATATCAGGTCAAATGGAGCGAGAAGTGCGTTTTTAATTCTTTCATTTCATAGATACTCTGCGAGATGTCAGTAAAAACTAGATTATGGTTGTACGGTATTTGGCTGAGTAGTCCGAAAATTAAAACAACAGCTACGAAGTAGTATGTTTTAGTAACTCGACACAACTCTTCTACAGCTTATCGAAATTAAGAAAATGAGTTTTCCCGGAATTCCTTAATCATAAATTTAAAAATTCACATATCGATATGTGCAACTTTAACGCCAGAGGTCCATCTTTTTTTTTATTTTATTAAAGGCAGGGGACGAAATATTCTAAGCACGGAGGTCAATGCGATCAAATTATGCTAACCTAATAAAAATAAGAAAATACCTTTTACCAAAGCATCAGGTAATGGTAAGGTTTTCAGTTGATTCATAGGGGTAGACTCAAGCGTATCCAGCCTGCTCGGGCAAAGACCCGACAAGCGCACAGAAAGTGTTCGATTATCTAAGGCTCTCCATCCAAGCCGGACATACACAGAGCTGTTAACAACTCCCATCTTTGTTAGATGAGCATGAAGCGAGATGATGATGCTAACTACAGTTCTGCATTGTTTTGTTTTGAGCCCCAAGAGAAAATCAGTGAAATTTCCATTAGGCCCATCAAAAAAATTTTTGTACACCTGCATGTGCTCTGGTTCGCCCATTGATGCTGATGCTTCATGCGAATATCCGCTTTGATGAGAGATCTCATCACCGAAGTGGCAGCAATGACTACAGCGAGTTCTTTATATGTCCGGGTAACCAGTGCAAGGATACCTTATTATGGATATACAGCTTATCGAAAGAAGTCCTGCAATCTCCCGTTAATTTAGGTGTTATGCGAGGGTCACTAAGATACATTAAGGCCGACTGACTGTCTTAGAGGATAACAATTTCATTTCCCTTAATTTCCATATTAAGAGCTATTTACGCTACCATTGAGATAGTGAAGGCCATTGGTTTGCCTTCCAAGTGAGTACCACCCAATGTAAGGCTCAAGAAAGTAAACACCGGAGCCGTCGGTGAAATGTTTTACACCGGACCAAGAAAGGCTTGATAAGGCTCTCCATCAGTCCAGCACTACATTTCAGGAAAACGCAAATGGCATACGTGCTAAATGATTTTCCTGTTCCAGTCCAGACGGCAAAGAACAATGGGAAGAATTCCCAGCCGATCTCCTAACATCACCACGAGCGCACCCTTCACACTGCCATTTTTGTTATCTCCCTAAATGACAAGATCCAGGGGTGACAGTTTAAGTAAGACCTCAAGATCGGCATTAGCCGTGGATTGTATGGAACCTGAAATTCCTAGGCAAGCAAGCTTTTGAAAGCCAACCTGCGTTCATATCGCAGTAAAGGTGAGGAGTACATCCAATGCTTATCACTCGGTTTATTTCCGCATATGCAGTCAAAAGCTCTCCTGCACTGAGCAAAGATCATCATATCAGGATTAACTTTTCCTTCAACATGCATACCCCACGTCAGTTTCAAGTTTAGCTAGACACCGATGTCCTTAACATGGCGGGACAGCTGTAGATTGTGCTCAAAGAGCTTTGAAAGAATAAAGGTCTCAATCTTACGTGTGTTGCAGTAAGACTGCCGACAAGGTCTATAAGACTAAGAGATAGGGATCAGTTGCAATTTAACTGACAACACAAATCTTCCTGATGGTTAGATGTTAATACAGGATTGCTTTTTACATGGGTAATAGATATGCTTAGGGATGACTCGGTATTCCTGTGGTTGCATCTCTTGTAGTCAAGCAACACACATGCCGTTCAACTTAGATAGTTTCTTGTGATACTTGCTGTTGTTACTTGGAAGAATTACTCCCACGTAAAATCTTACTGATTGAAGCAATGTTTTTTACAGGCTAAGGATGCTCTTTCATGGTAAAAGAGTCCTTTTTATTTTTTGTGGACATAGTCGTCGAGTCAATCCATCTTTGAAATCATGGCTGCAAAATATTGGAGAACTGTTCGTAGTTCCATTTTTTACAAAATCCACCTTGTAGGAAATATCCTCGACACGAAACTTAAGTAGAAATCCTTGAGCAGGATGTTCTGAAAAGAGTTCCCATATTTTCATTTTTAATAATTTCTAAAAGAGCGCAATCTACGTAGGTTTGGTGCCCATGACAAACCACTAGCTACGCATTGCTGTAAGGAACTGCTTTATCCTATGACTGCTAGCTGGGTTCTAAAACTCATCAACATCCTTATCATTATGAACTTGAGTAAATTTGTTTTTGTCCTCTTCAGGAATGGATGGCTCTTGATCGATCTTGTATTTTTACAATGCTAGGTCTAATGATAGATTAAACAAAATCCTTGAGTGTTTAGTAATTTACGATCCCATCGCAATGAACTCAGACCTCTGGTGATTGGGAGTTTTTATTAGTTATGACTTGGCATGCCTTATCTCAGTTATACCTCAACCGTAACTCGACAAAGACTTGCGATATTTTAGGCATATTCCCACATTTCCCAGTGTAACCCACAATATTCATGAATAGTAATTTATGATGGAGTTTGATAAAATACTTCCAGCATTTCTATATTATTTAGCATATCTCTTCGCTAGTTGCTCATAAATCTCTGAAATCGCTAGGAATGTCTTCTGCGGACAGTTTGAGTCAGCGAGGAATGTAAGTGCGATCTTTACAATCATTATCAGCTGAAAATCTTTTGGCGAAGAAACCTGTGCTAAAACCATAGTTCGCTATACGAATATGACAACAGGGTAGTCAAGAAATTTCAGACCGTAGGTACTCTTATTCAACTTTTCAATATTTCCTCCTGTGCTGTAGGAAGCTCTTTTTATAACAACCTAATTCATTCACAAGTCTTTCAGAGACGTAACCGTAACTGTAACACATTCGAGGTCCCAACATAGAATCCCGAGAGGTTTTATTGTGTCAGATTATGGCATCAGTCATTCGATTCCGCAATGAATCAGTGTTCAATTAGTCTTTGTGGCAGGTACTTAAGCACCAAAGGAACTAGCAATAACCTAAAGACTTTCACATACTAAGTTGTGCTACATGATCGCACAAGAAAATGAGATGGCTGATAAGTTCCCTAAAAAGGTCTCTGAAATGCATAGCTCCGTAGTACTAGATTATATGAGGAGTCCGATCGGAGCTCTAAAAGAGAAATTTGTCAGGGACGCGCCTATCAAAATGTAATTCTCCTGCGAGTCAACAGAGAAAACTGCCGTATTGCGGGGCTATTATGGCCTGAAGGAACCGAAACAAAAAAACTCGTTAATGGAAGTAGAACTGATACCAGGTACATAGTAGGGGTCAGTACGGGTCACTGAGCTACAGGATATCATAGTAGTAGATTGAGAGTAGTGGCGAACGATTTCTGCAGGGTCTGTAAGGATTCAGAAGAAATCGAATCCGTCTAACATATACCTTGCGAATATTCCGCTCTTCAAAGTAAAGGGATCAGTTGTATCCTGAGATTCCTTAAAGGATCAGGATGGATCTAGGACAATATTAAAAATGTTATCTCATGAAGTCAAGCGGCACAATTAACCCACTGGGTGGTCTAAGTGAAGCTGGCTGGATATCCACCAGCAACCCTCTTACCTAACCCAATCTACATGGTCTCACATTGTTGGTCTAATGTCTGACAAAATGTCGGTCATGTACGATATCCTTTACACAGTATTGTCTACCACCGATATTGTCTGACATCTGTGATAGCTTAATGAGAACCATCGAAACAAATTATTTATCTCTGCTAGGATAATTTACTTTGCAATTAACGTGTGTTTTTATTTTTCAATTTGATTTTATTTTCAAAGTTAAATCTGTCTGTTAATTTTTATACTTCTAAAAAAAACAAAAACTTTTAGTCTTATGTACTTCATCCCATAAGAAATTAAATGGAATTGAAAAAAAGTCATTGGGATCTGTAAAGCGCGAGTGCGCAATCTTACTCGGTGGTTAGAGGTCCATTTAAAATTTTAAGTTCCATTATTACAGTTTTTGTCAAGAAATATATAAATGTCTCTATCTGCCCCAAATCTTAGGATAATAAGAGGAACTCAACTTTAATGCAACAATTGACAATTGAATCTTGACTCTTTTGTAAAAGCTTAGTTAACTTAACTCAACTAAGTTTTGACTAGTCTTGCATATAGAAATATACAAGCTTCAAAGTAGCATGATAAATTGGGTAAAAGGATCAAACAAGATACAGAAATTTTTGAAATGAATATAAGAGGACAAACTCTAAGGACTCTTTATATAATTTTTCCATACTCGCATTTTGTGGTGAGTGAACCGTTCCATAAGTGGACTTGTACTCGAATTTAAAGCGACATTTTTAGGGTTAAATGTGTAATCCTTGAAAATAGAAGCTGATGGAAAGGATATAGGAATAGTCACTGGAAATTGCAATTGCCGTTCTTTGTTAGCGTTATGTCAGAATTAAACATTTATGTATGTAAGTCCTAATTAATGGTGAAAATATGGAAAGTATTTTAAAAACGGAAATAAACTGATTACTTTTAAGTCACTAAAGTAGAATTTATAATTCTTTCTGAAAATTTCGCGAATAAATGTTCTGAATGCGTATTAAGTATGATGTCGGTGGTCTGGAATCCAAAATTATTGAAATTGTAAGTAAGAATTAAAAAAAATATATTCAATAGAAAAGTTTAACAAAAATCAAAAGTAGTCGAGTCTCTTAGTAATGGTATACTACGATTAATATGCAAATTACAGTATGTACTCATTTTTACATGAAAATATATATTTTTGAGATTAAAGTCATGTAATAAAACTTATAATTCCCAATTAATTGTTCTGGGCATTTAGCCGCTTAAATTCTGCTAATCGAAAAGCTTTTCTTTCTGATGGAGGAGCACCAATTATAGATCTGATTATTGGAGCTTTGCTTGCATAATTGGAGGGATCATATGAAGGAGCATAAAAATCACTCCAATCTTCACTTGTTTGTATCTCCTCGTGATCGATTGCTGGCGCCTCCGGTTCATCTTCAGTTCTCCTAGTAACGCCTGTGTCAATGATATTTTTATACCTTTCGTAGGAACCACGACTATTACATACAGTAACGTGCCACTTTGGATTAGAAATTTATTACAAACAATTTTGAAAATTATTATAATAAAGCGAGAGAGAGAGCTTACATTCAATTCCGGTTCACGAACCTTGTGTGATTGATTAAACGGACAAGTAACCACTTGCATATTGTTTTGTGTCCTCCGGCATTTTACAAGATGTCTCTCAAAGTGACTTCTAAGAGGTCGGTGGGCTTTCACATATGGACACTGTACTTCTGCATCAGTAATATGCGGTGGAATAGTGCTCATTGTGTGAAATTCGAAATAATGCTCTTTAAATTTTTTTTTGATTTTATATGTTATGAGCTTGTAGGTTTTAATGCTCTATGAATGAAAATGGCTGACACAAATTTGTAACTTGAGAAGAATGCTACTTTAGTTCACAGCTATTTCGCTACAATTTCCTATATAAACTTCACTTTTGATCCGTTATTTCTACTGTTTTTACACTGATATATATATGCCAGTCTGATTTGCACGGTGATATAGCTAATCTGTCAAATGGGCCTACTTTTTGTACATTTTATTTTAATTAGCATAGTGAGAATAAAATTAAAAATGGCGATTGGTTTTGTTATGGTCGTAGCGTGCTGCTTCCAGCAGAATGTCACATGTATGCGCTGACTGACGTAGTATTTCTAACATTGTGCAACCATTGAATAAATAACTAATAATGAAGCGGGGTACCGTGAAAATACAGTGTAATGACAGTATGACCTATGATCGAGGGGGGGGGGAGACAAGAGGGCCTAGGGCCTAATGCCTATTGTGCATCAGTTCAATATTTCTGACATTTCGAGTTTTATGAAATTGTTATTGCTGCCAAAATTATGTCAGTCATACAACGGCAACGCCAAGAAATATTATCTGAAAATAAGGGGGCAGCTAAAAATTTGTTTATTTTACATAGCAATTTGGATTATAAAAAATGTCCCCCCTCAAGAACTCAGAATTTTATTACTGCCATGATGAAACGAACAAACACAGCACACTTTTCGCCGAGAGGGTTAGGCTTTCACCCGATATGCCGTTTCCCTGCAAGCATTGCGGTTAAGAATCGAATCGAATTCGAAATAAATCAATTGACTAGGTGAAGTTAAGCTTCGAAATCGAGTTCGTTTACGACGTGCTTGTGAATTGCAGGAGAAAAAAAAAACGATACACGATAACGAATCGTATTGACGACCCGACAGTGGTTCGCTAGCACGACTTTCTTTCGAAGTTCTTGTATGTGTTAGTAGTTCGCTTTAGATTGGATTTTTTTAACAGTAACGATTCGGTATCGACTTCTCTTGCAAAGCGTTTCGCGAATAGCAAGTAAATATGATATCGAATAAATAAATAATAAATACTCACCGTAGTAAAACTTTACTTTGACTCAAGCAAATCTCAACTTGGAATGCCCGCGAAAGACAATTTCATGAATAGAAAATATTTGCTTTAACGAATTGACATGAGTAGTATCGTAGGTAATTTCGTATATAGCTGATATGGCCCGATATAAGGAAGATTCTTTCAGCAGCCAAGGGCGCATTTTAGTGAAATAATTAGCGCAATTGCTAAAGAGTAACATCGCATGGTATTGTCCTGCAACGGTCGGTTATTTCGCTGATTAGCTAGCTGCGATGAGCCCTTAGTGGAGCAATCGACAATTACGATAACAATTAAGCTCGCATGGTAATTGTTATGCAAAGCGATTGCTTACTACTACGCAACTCAGGTGCTGCAACCGGTAGAGCAAACGACAAGGTTGTGTCATTTGTTTACATCCGCGTTGTGAGCAAAGAAAGTTTACTTCCGAATATTGGGGCATAAAAGACCAATGACTGGTCTGGTGAGTGCCGTTAAGTATTCAGTTGCGAGTTAGCTTTGTTTTAGATATCAAGTTACTGTTCGGTTCGGGTTAGGTTTTTGAGTTGTTAAGATAGGTCAGTTTTGTTTTATTGTAATAAAGAAATAAGGTATTAAAAAGTAATTCGAGTGTCGTTTTTAATTATTGGATTTATTTATTCGATTGCTCAGGGGGCACGACATAGCAAACAAACTCCGATCTACGAGGGATGCATCTATTTCGAATTCTCGGAAATTTCGGTATGCTTGAAAACGTCGTTTATGTTAAAAAAATTGAAGAGATTTCCAGCTATTTCGAATTGTCGGAAGATAGGGCATGCTGCTAAATCTTCGCTTATGTTAAAAAAAATCGAAGAGTGTTTCCTCTATTTCGAATTCATTTCGCTACGGCGGAATTTCGTTTAATTGTTTGCAGGGTTCCTTATTAGTTATTTATTTAATGTGTGCAACACGGCAAAAGTGCTGACGCTTGTGACACGAACTCAATACCAACCGTGGCGGGCAGAGGACAGAATTTAAAAAGATAAGAAACAAGAAGAAGGAGAAGTGTTTGAATTAAATAACGCCAAACGAACCGCGTGATATTAAAGCGAACAAAACTCCACAATATATAAGCAATCGAGGGGCGGAAATAATAAACGAACAATCAGTGAATATTTCCGCAATGATAGATACAAAAATTTTCACTTAATGAATAAGAAAATAAGGTAGCAGGCAGAGCGATCTGGAAACAGAAAATCCGAATTCCATTAAATACCAAATTTTACCGGAACTGATTTCAGGCAGTCAAGTCAGGCTCCGAATTTCAATTTTATATCCGATCAGATTTCATTGCAGATCCGAAAGAAGTCGCCAAGACCTGTAAGCGTAATTGTGCATTAATGCATACCACCCCATATTAGGGCGTGGGAGCCCCATTTTTGGGAGGCACCCCCAATAGATCTGTCAGTAAATTAGGTTCGTTTGACAGGCCGCTAGAGGACGATTTTTTTATGAATGTTCACTCATACTTCAGGCGTCTGAACAGCGAAGCTAAGGAGGGCGGCGAGTTAGCGTATAATTGACGTATTAAAGAGACTCACCTCAAAACCATTATGATGTCACCATCATAATAGCATTACAATCTAAAATGCCATGATTATACGCCAAAAGAAACAGTCGATAACGCACTGCACCATCAAGACCCAAATTTCTTTTATATATTTTTTTAAACAGTAGCTTTGCGTTTCGCTTTTCACACAAGGAGGTGCCTTTGCGGTAGATTCCCCAGCTGTAAATTAAATGTAAGTGTATAGTTTTTGTATGAATTTCATGTTTTTATTGGTACTTGCTTACACATATATATGCGTTAGTCTGGCAGAAGCCAGAAGACTTTAATATAGTTCATGGCGAACAAAACAGCAATAGCTAATGCTAGCCCGAAGGTCTTTCACTGTAACCTATGCTATTAGACTTCGGTGATAACTAGAACCGTTAGGAAATTTTGATTTTGACTATTTTAATAGAGTATAGGTGTCGTATGCATCCCCATGTAATTGAATTGTTGAAAATTCCTTAATGTAGAGACAAAAAGAAAAATTTTCTGTGGACATATGTAGGTACATCGATTTACACATTTAATTCCTTGAGTACATACGTAGTTACATTAATTCATACATTTAGTTCATATAATTGAGTACCAGCGGTGGACGCAAGCCTAGAACAGGGTACATCAGAGTAAGTTATCCGGAATGGTTGTATTATAGTTAAACAGCAAGAGCCATAGCACAGATAAGTAACCAATGTAAAAAATCTGCTACTCATGAGCCAATCATGAAGTATATATCAGCCAGCTTTAGTTTTTAGCAAAGCTTACATCCCATCCAAAAATTTTGATTTCAGCCTACACTTAAAAAGTTAGAAAAAATTGTGAAAACTATAGAAGTTTTGTCAAGATATTCAAAAGCTTTAGCAAATACTTCAACCAAAAGTAATGTACAAAAACCCATGAAGATGTCACTACATACGGGGCATGAACTGACTATCCTATCTCCTTCAATATCTGGGTATTACTTAGCTGTGGGTATAGCTTAGAATATAGCATTGTAAGGCATGATATAGTCTAGTGTACAGTACACATGGTAATGCCATGCAAGCCCTTCAGAGATTTTAAGATTTGAGTTTTCATTACATTATATTGGTCATCTGTAGGCAGGTGCGAACGTGTTGTTAAGTTACGTAATTCCCTGGAAGGCCATGTTGGATAGTGAACCTTAAAACTTGAATTTGTTGTATCACAATAGAAATTACAAACAATATGGCTCGAGAAAAGAGACTTATCGAAGTATTTGGCTTTAGGCGGTCGTTCTCGACTGAATACCCATAGTATTAGTACGTGTCATATATAATTCTAAATTAAATTTTGTTTATAACGTTATGGCGAGATAATTTAAGTTTCCGCTTCACTCTTCTGGAGCCCCCTCTTATTGCGAATGTCGACTAGGTCTACTATTCCGCTCATTACAGGTCATCAGGGACATTGAAAAATCTTGCCCACAATGTCGCAAGGTGGATTGGGCACGGCCTGACGACAGGATCATCTACATCTTCACTGTAAGTGAGGGTAGGTGGTGTAAGGGCCCCTTCACGGGTGGATGTGTGCCTTGGTTATTTAGGTTAGGCACGAAATTTTTTTGTATTATGGTTCGTGATCGGCGGCAGGTTTCCGTTAACCTCCTCTCCCCTATAACTCTTCCGCACTAGTCGAGGTGGTAGCGTGCCGTCCTGTGCTATGGCTGATCACGGGAGTGAACTGACAGAAGGGACTTCACGGCCAAGGTACTCACTCGAAGGTACTACCATAACAGTTTAGTTACAATGTACACATGTATATATAAAGGGTTTTCCAATAAGAGGTGTTATTTTAATTAGCCCGCTATTTCGGTAGATGTCACTTTTGGAGCTGTCATTTTTTGACATTTGACAAGTAGAAACTACGCCATTAATAAAAGTGGAACGATACACGATTCAACAACGCATTGAAATTATTAAAATTCACTATAAAAATGGTGAAAATGTGGAACATTTTTGGGTCGTCGAGAGGCACCTTGTCGGACCGCAATACAGAAATTGGTAAAAAAATTCGAGTTGTCGGGACAAGTTAGTGATATGAAGAATAAAACCCGTGCACGTCGCTCAAGAACAGCCGAGAATATTGCTGCTGTAGCCGAAAGTGTTGAAGAAAACCCATGTTTGTCCATTCCTCGTCGTTCTTTGGAATTAGGCATCCCACAAACGTCATTACACCGTATTTTGCATAAAGATTTGGGTCTTAAGGCTTATAAAGTTCAGTTAACACAAGAACTCAAGCCGGCCGATCATCAACAACGTCGAGTCTTTGCTGATTGGGTCCTTGAAATGCATGAAAATGATCCGGAATTCCATCGAAAACTCATCTTGAGTGATGAGGCCCATTTCCACCTCGCTGGCTTCGTCAACAAGCAAAATTGTCTCATCTGGGGCTCGGAAAACCCAAGAGTTATTTTTGAAAAGCCTCTCTATCCTCAACGTGTGACTGTTTGGTGCGGTTTATGGTCCCACGGGGTATTGGACCTTACTTTTTCGAAAATGAGGCTGGAGCAACAGTTACGGTGAATGGATTGCGCTATCGACAGATGATTAATGATTTTTTATGGCCGGAATTGGATGGTATTGATCTGGACAACGTTTGCTTTCAACATTGATCTTTTACGGGAAAAGTTTCCAGACCATGTTATCTCTCGAAGAGGTGATCACAATTGGCCACCGAGATCCTGTGACTTAACACCTTGCGACTTCTCCCTTTGGGGCCACGTGAAAGAGAAGGTCTATGCCAACAGCCCAGCGTGGATTCAAGACCTCAAAGATGGAATTCGTGAGGCTATCGAGGACATAGGCAGCCACTTTGCGGTTTGGTTATGAAAAATTTCATGAAAATGATATGGTCCTGTAGGCGTGGTCGTGGTGGTCATTGGGCTGATGTTATTTTGCATTATTAACGGCAGACCTTCCTCTTTAGAATGAAATAGAGATCCAATTATTAATCTCAAAAAATGGCATTTTTGTTTGAATATCAAAATAACACCTCTTATTGGAAAACCCTTAGTATAAATATACATATTTAGCAATATTCAGTTTTCTCTTCTTTATTCCATAATAAATGGACCGAATTTTACTAACACGTCCCATGATTAAATAATAGTTGATTGATTTGATTTGATTGAATGTTGAGGTTGTGACTTCTTGAGGAGGCTCTGGAACGTAGGCAATAAAAGACCCATTGTTTACTCTTGAAACTTATAAGCAATTTCGAACGCTCTTATAAATTTAAATATTGTTTCCCAGTCCTCCTTGCCAGCTTTGGCTTGCAGCTCTTCCAGTAAGTGTCAGCAAAGAAGTGTGTAACGCTGTTCCGAGAGAGCTGGACAGTAACAAAGATAAACTAATATTTACTCATAATTCGTAATCGATAATCAGATTAGAACTGCCAGAAAATTTTCTAATCTCCCAAGCAAAAATAAGAAAACCAATGATAAAAATTAAAATATTTTGCGAAATCTACGTACATATAATGAGCATAAAAGCTAAAGAGGCCCGAAAAGCTTTCAAAACAAGTGAAAGCTTTCCAAAAGAACATTTCGTTCCATCTGACGGTGATGAAACGAATTAAAAATGCAAAATTGTATGCAAAATATATAAAAACAAGAAATTTTTGTCGTTGGCATGGTTAATATTATTGGCTAAGTATATTTCCTTTATTATTACACTAGACGATTTGCGTTTTTTAAAAATAAACAGAACAGGGTTCGATCTTTATTACAAATTGACCTTTATTTGAAATAATATCATAATTGTGGTAGTTATTATTCTCTGAAAATATAACAATATTCATTGAAGATATATTAGTAACCAAAACATTTTTATTGGTTTTGTTTCTGTCACTTGTTCTTCCACCTCAAGATCTTCTATACTCATGTACAAATTTGTCTACTTGATGTATCATTATTACCAAAGTCTTCAAATTTCATGAACTGAAGAGTTTTCTAAAGCTAATATGTATACAAGACCTCAATATCTTTATTTTTAACGTCATTACCTAAGTTTATCCTTTTTCTCTAATTATATGTAGTTTTGATCATGATAATACGTACAGATATGCTAACATTATCTGGTTTTTAAGATCTCAGTGGTAACCCACCATTAAACAATTTTATTTTACATTATACAAACATTCATTATTGCCAGATTGGTTTTTATTCCAGGGTAATTACCTACTGAATGGTATCCTTACCATATATAATATGGATTAAAAAAAAAAATTAAGTTAAGAACCCCCAAGCATAGTATCCATAAATTGTCCTATTTAACTAAAGTTATTTCATCCTTGTCCGGGGATAAGTTCAAAGCTATTTAAATCCATGTAATCTATTTTAAATGAGAAACCAGTAATCTTACAACATAGCAAAATTGATCGTCACAACCTCATGACTCATGGAGTAAGGTATTCAGGATAAGCATGAGTTGAATTTAAATACACAATAAACGATAGCCGATACATCATACAAAAAGCATTATTAGCAGTCAAGGAATGTTAAGTACGATGGAATCGATATAAATACACTTTCCCACCACCCACACATTCACCTTTTACATGTTAAAGGGATAGGCGGCATCATGTGCCAATAAAACTTGAAGCTATTTTTCTTGTCTCAATGGCACTAACACTTAAGTATGGTAAGATCATAGAATAGAACATCTTACATAAAAAAAAATATATGTGAATTTGTGTATATTATTTCGTAGATACATATATGTTATGTACATATAATACATACATAATCTACCTACATATATGTACATCTATCTAAGAGTAATATATTGGGATAACGAAATTGGAAGGGCTGGTGAAATAAGGGGAAAACGCAACAGCATCCAACCGAGAAAAGATTCAAGACTTGTCAAAAAGTATCCTGACGGATATTTGACTTCCTCCGATGTAAAGGCGGAAAACCAATTACGTTAGAAAAGAATTTCCTCTTTCTTATGTTATTTTTAGGATAGACAGTCTTTGCTTTTTTTTTTGTCCTAATATCCATTTTTCTTGTTATTGTCTTCGGATGATGACGAAATTTTTTTTTATTATAGAGAAAAGAAACGCTCATAAGGGAATTCTTCCAATTAGAGTATTGTGAGATGATAAAAGATCATAAAGAGAAGTGAAGCTTAGGTCCTTTTATAACACCTCCTTTAATCAATAGCCTTTTATCGAAATTATTTGTGGACATAAAGAGAAATCCTTTGAGATATGAAGAAATTTTGTTTTTTTTTTTTTGTTTTTTCTTTAAAAGCTTCCCTCTTTTTTCAGAGATTGTTTGTACGGTTATTTACGAAAATACACAAGGGCTATAATTTTAAATCTACTAAACTTGACATTTGGACTAAAAGGAATGTAAAATGTAACATCCCCCACTGATTCCTTTTCTATATATCTGAAATAATTAATAACGAGCTTCATCTGTTTGGACATAGACAAATGAATATAATGAAGTTATTGGAATTAAATGTCACAGATAATGCTTATGATTCTTTCCGTTCCGATAAACTACTAAATTTTGGATAAATCAAAGCTTAATCGATGAAATGGATTGAATTAGATAGAAAGCATGAGTTGACAAAATTTTAATTGTTTTTGCTGAATGGTTGGAAATTCGAACAGAAAAACTTCAACTTTTAAATATTTTATGAAATTTTGAAAAGAATTTTTGCAAAAAGAAAATTGTAAAACTTCCGGAATAAGTTGAATCGGAAATGAGCATAACTCAATTTTGACAATTCGGATATGGAACGGAATGAGCAAATCAAAATTTCATTTGGCTGTGGCAACAAAGAGGACCTCAGTCAAATGATCATGAAAGTCTAAAATATTTTCAGTCAACACCATCAGCTATTATTAATTTTACTGCTGGGAGTATCTTGAAAGTAGGAGAGACTAATCAATAAATCTAGGCAAGATAGTCCTTTTCACCAGGAAAACGATTCTCCAGTGCCAAGTGGACTTACAGTGAACTATTCCAAAGAATTCCTATATGTATTCCTAGACGACAACCTTACTTAGGATCCTCACCGCAAAATCATAACCAAAAAAACTGTATTAATATTCGGATCATCCCAAAGGTTTTTCGGGAAAAATTGGGATTTAAACCTCAAAATGACTTAATGGATCTTTCAAATCTGAAGCATGAGCAGAGCCAGATACAGATAAGTACCAAGATGACCCTTGGTAAGGTGCGAAGGCTTACATCCACTCTATTTCTTTATCCAGAGTGAAGCAGCGTCTAGTATTCTTCGAAGGAAAATGTCATATGATAACATTTTTTATGAGTCGTCTTCACATAGTTGGACACTCTTGATAGGTGCACAAAAAAAGATCTAAAGGCTTCAATGGATGTTATATTCATACAATTTTTTTCGGAAGAAGTTACCAGGTAATCATTAACGAGCAGGTCAGAAAGCTGTAGCTCTCGCAATGGGCTCATGTCTGTTATACTGACGGATTCACGAAAGAAAACAGAGCAGAAGCAGGGGTTGTTGGTTCATAATGTAAAGCTCGCCATTCCTCTGGGCACCTCACTTTCCATTTTTTAGACAGAGGTCTTCGCTATAAATGTTAAAGCACAGAAAAGTCTACACAGAACAAAAGAGCTTAAACGTGTACATTTGCTGAGTTATCCAAGCTGCGCTTATTATTGGAGGTTGTATTTTAACTTGACAATACAAATTAGCGTTCCATTCGGAAAGTGCTCGCAAGTATTTTACACAGCCCAATGGAACATAGCTGTTCATACTTGTAATAGAAAAGGACAAGCGACATCTATTGGTTTGGACATCTAATGTTTCGGACAGTAAACACCTTTAGGTTCGAAAAATCGATATTTCTGAAATTGATATCGTCGGTAAGGCTCTAGGATAATTTGTAGAGCATTTGTCACCGCCAAGAGCGAGTCTTATCTTAGATCCTGCAGTGAGCACAAGTGAAAGCAAATAATGAAGTTGAAGTACAGTACTAGTAATAAATAAAGTAGAGTTGATTGATAATTGTTTGTAAATTTTATAAAAGGAAAAGTAGAGTGAATCAGAAAAGACTACTGAATTATATTTGAAATATTGTGCTTTGAATAATGAACAAAAACCACGCTCGTAGCAATATTATGTATTCAAGTACAAATTGAAATTTAACGTATTACATCAAAAACACGAAATTGTTAATTCACCGATATGATACCCGTGTCCAGGGACGCCCGTAGGTAATTGGGGGACCGTGGAACTTTAGGATATGGGCACCTTTTAAAAGAAATTATTTTCTAAGCTACTTTGGGTTATCAACAGGAATAATAACTAGTAATAAGCAAAAAGTTAATACCGTTATTAGTATCGAATGTTGATACTGAGTATAGTGTTAATTACTTTTTATATCGATACTTCACTGATATTAATACTTTGCTTGATAGTATAGGTACTATTTGAAGTGTATCATTTTTCGACATTTTTATAAATTCGAGGAAAGTCTCATTCTAACCGTAGAACAAAACAATTAATAATAGTATTGATATGGGCGTTGTATGTACTATCTGTACTGTACTTTCTGACATTCTACACTTTTTTTCATTTACGTATTAATCGCCACTATAAACCATAAAATTTCCAGTACAGGCAGTCCAATATAGTTTGACAGTTCTCGATTTATATGTCAAGCATTGTTTTTTAAGATTCGAACAAATACTATAAATAAAAACAAGTTTTTAGTATTACTAAATTGCTTATGTTTGGTTCCTGCTTAGTCCGACTACTAAAATTATAGAACAAACGAAGAATTTCCGAGTTTGTGAGGAAATCATACTACATTTGATAGATCAATGTACTGTTTCAATTCGCAACGCATGATATCGGTACTGAACTATGCTTGCTGTGAGTTAGAAAATGAGCTCAGTACTTTTTAGACGATACTATAGTAATGGAATCGATAAATTTTTTGTTGTTGGTATATTAGTAAATAGTACAGTATCGATACTTTAGGATTTTTGCATATCTCTAATAATAACGTAAAACACAATCGCAAACAGAACACGGGAAATACACTGATTTCAAGTTCAAAGGCGAATAAACTGATTTTCAGTAACGAAAAGAAAGTGAACGGAAGGTGGCGCTAAGGACGAATATCCTCATCATGCTAGGTGTATTACTAAACAAACAGTTTAACAATTTTCTCTGATTATCATATAGAGTTTGGCTACTGAAACTAAACCTTGAAAATAATAGGGGAAATTTAAAAAGATATTGGGCGTGTAGATGCTGACAATGATGGCTATTTAATTTTGCTTTGTATGAAAATTATCTGCCATATATTTCGAACAAATTCAGCCAAACTCTAGTATGTAATTAGGTTATTTTACTGGTCGAAAATACCAGTTGCTACTTTGATAAATTCACGTATTCAGGTGTATCCATGATCACGTGAAATAACAAACTTTTTACAACCTTCCTACATTTTTTGATGCATTTAATGATTTTCTTTACCAAGAGCCCTTTCGTCAGACTTGTATAATGCTAGTCCACTATAGTTATTGCAGGAGTATGGTAGTTTCTAGGTAAGTGGTGATTGCTAGACCTCCTCTCTTGTGAAGTACACCACAAAATTTCGTGCCATTGCAATTTCATTCGCATATTTCTCATATACAAGGCAAATTGAAAAGCACCATCGCTTTTATGTGCTACTATACAATATGTTGTTCTAGAAGGAGTCTTGGGTACCTTAGAACCTCTCAACTTTGATATTGTTTCCTTAACTAATTGTTAATTATTTTTAGTTCAATATTAGTTTGTTTGCTGGTTTACTTTTACCTTGGTCGATTTCAGTTAGGACGACCTTATCTTTCGAGTGCAATGATGATTTTCAGAAGAATTTTGATTGTTAAATTCAGGAGTAATTTCAAAGGAGTTATGGTTTTGATATTGTATGCTACCTTGCAGATGAACTAATTACACTTTAAAGGTCAGTCTTGGGTTGAGTTGGCTAAGAGAAAATTTCCCAAATTCATGGAAATCCTACAACAGTTTACGAGGAAATAAAATTATTCAAAACAAGAGAAAGGGTATAAAAAATAAGTAAAAAACGAGTTTTCAAACAAAACTGGGGCCAAGTCATATGAAAAAGTAGAAAATAACCTTTTCTTTACACACAGAGGTGGACTCAGATTTTCTGATTGGGACATTTCTCTTTAAAATTAAAAATTTACATGAATTTTCCTCGATTTTTCATGCAAGTTTTCATGATTGTTGAAGAGAAAGTATTGATGTCAGTAGGACGGAAAAAATGATTCCGCATAGCTTATAAAACTTTTTTGTCAGAAAAGTTTCGGGAAAAGTCGGAAAATTCCGAAAATTTTCGAAAAATTTTGCGGAAAAATTGGAAAATTCTGCATTTTTCCTGAAACAGATTTATCACTAATCATATCTATGAAAATTTTTCCATGGAATTTTCCACAAGAGCAACATTATGCAACTCATATCGCTCTACAACTTTGTCTTGGGTTGCAAACGCTCAAACGCTTCCTTGGTTGGAAAAACTCCGGAAAAGCGTTTTACATGAATTTTCCTCGATTTTTCTGTAAGTTTTCACCATTGTCGGAGAGAAAATAATGATGTCAGTTGATAGGGAACTTGATCCTGCATAATTTAGAATACTTTTTTACCGGAAAATTTTCCGAAAAGGTTGGAAAATTCCGGTAAATTTTTCGGAAAAATCGGAAAACTGTATTTTTCCTGAAACGGATTTATCACCAGTCAAATTTGTACCAAATATTCAAATGATTTTTCCCGATTTTCCGAGTGGTCCATGGAAATTTCCGGTTCAAATTTTGATAGATTCAATTGTCATGCGACATAAACCTGTGTGCCAAATTTCAGCTCGCTGTAATGACGAAAAGTGGGTCTACGAGAGTGTCGAAAATAATAAGAAAGAACATTTCTCTTTAAAATATATAAATATACAGACAGACAAATTCGTGTACGAGTTAAAGGGACGGGCCGGCCTCAAAAATTATAGATATACAAAGTAAAATGACAGTTTGACAATGCGTGAAACACATTGTTTACCAAATATTAAATAATGTCTATGTTTTCCATTATTTATAATAATAGGGAAAAGAATGTATTGAGTAAGACCCGATTTTTTAATATAACATAGAACACTAGGACATACATTAATTGGATATATGTAGACAATTATTACATTGGAGTAAACTCTCCGCGAAAGCTAATATCAAACAATTTGCGTTATGCTCTAGCTCGGAGAAAATTAGTCATTTTAAAATCGGAATATATTCGTCATAATTGGCAATGTGTAACGAATATGTGGTGGCGAAAGGAGACATTATCCTGCTGAAAAACAAAAGGAAAGGATATTTTGTTCTAGTTTAATTTCCGTGCAATACAATTAAATCTATACAGCACCTAAACTAAATATGTATTTAACCTCCTACTGTTGCAGACCATCCTTTTAGGTATCGTCTGGATAGGATGACTACTTTATTTTTCAGTAGTAACGAAAACAGACATCAGGTTCATCTTAATTGAAACTATTTTCAACTGTTCACTGCTTATTGATGCTAATGTGTTAGCAGGATGTCGAATATTAAACTAGCTGTTTAGCAAATGATAGACAAATTTCTTTTTGTCCTGCGCAGTTATTGCTGCAGCTATCATCTCAAAATTTGTCTAACTTCTAAGAAAATTTTACAACAGTTAAATATGTTACAACCCATTTTAGAGAGACCTTTTGATGAAAAGGAAAACAATTGTGAGACTCGTCCTAGAGTAGGTACATCAATATAACAGTTGGTTTAAGAGGAACCCAGTACTTTATTTGGAACATTTTAAATTTTCTGGTAAATAAAAATAACTCCCGTAGAAGAAAAATAGTAGCAAAATTCGAAATTACCTAAACGTAGAAAGTATCTTCTGAACTCAGTCACTGAGAATATGAAGACTGATACCTGCCCGGGGAGCCAAGTGGCTGTCAAAGACTTTTCAACGCCTTTTGCAATCTCCAAACTGGTACGGGAGTGTAAAACCACTCTTACTCTCCTTTTCTCTATGGAATGAGGTACTCGTCTAATGTGTACTATATCACCGCGACATAAGCAGATGTGAAAAGGTGGACGAGCTTACTCGTCTGGGTGCAGTCCCGTGGGTTCCTTTCCCCTCTTAATTCTAGGTGGACTGCCCACACAGACTTCTTTGATTAAAACTACAAAAGAATTGTGGTATAAACTTAACTCAAATTTAAGAAAATACCTAATGGGGCTTAACAAGACAATCCTAAGAACCCTGGTGTCTATTCTTACTGGACACGACACTCATGATCACCTACCAAAACGGTAACTCAATTTAGTTTATTTCAATCTACGGAATAAATCCTACAGATTACAAGAATTTATATAAATATAAGTATGTATATAATACTGAATTCATCAAAACAAATCAAAAGTTAATTAAAAACTAAACTATATTACAAATCTATAAAGCTTAAGCGGAAAAATTCCAAAATAATTATCTTAAATCTCTCTCTAGATATATTAAAATCATATAAATCAACCAGATTGAAGTTAGAAATAGTATGTGTGATAGGTTCACGATATCCAAAGTTCGATCTATGAAAGGGTACAACCAATAAACGTCTAGGACGAATATATCTTTGGGGCACATAGAAGGGAATTGAAGATAGCAGTCCTAGACATGAAATCCTACAACTAAGTACATCATGGACCAGCATTATTGAACCTATAACTCTCCTAGACTGTAAGGAATGCAATCCTAATGAAAGACAACGTGATTTATAGTCCAACGTAAGATCCCAATTTAGTTTTGACACAACAAATCGTGTAAATTTTCTTTGAATCCGCTCAATACGTCTAATATAACTTATTTGAGTAGGCATCCATACAACGGATCCGTATTCTAAAACGAAACCGTACTAATGAAAAATATAGTGATTTTAATGTTAAGGGATCTTTAAATTCACCTGTCTGCCTGTTTAAAAATCCTAGCAACTACTGAAAAGCTTTAGATGTAACGTAATCGATATGCTCTTTAAACGATATCTTCTTATCAAAAATTACACCTAGATCAGTTATACTTGTAGGTCTGTCAAGAATAACATTTCTGACACTATAACGAAAGGATATGTGATGTGCTAAATGGTAAAATGACATAGCTTTGCATTTAGAAGCATTTAGTTCGAATGAATTTGCCACACACCAGGAGTCTAGACTATTCAAATCCTATTGAAGCTCCATGCAATTACTAAAGGAATTTATAGTCATAAAAAGCTTTAAATCATCTGCAAAAAGAAGGCAGTTAGCAAATGAAAAACAGGAGATAATATCATTGATGAAAATAATAAACAGAATAGGACCCAAATGACTTCCTTGTGGTACGCCTGACCTCACATGAATCGCCTGAGACTTCAGTTGCCAATTTTCACGAACTGTATGCGGCCAACCAAGTATGAACCAAGCCATCCCAACAAGGAAGAGTGGAAGCCAAGTGATCTAAGTTTATTAATCAAAAGTGTATGATTAATTTTATCAAAGGCTTTCGTGAAATCTGTATAGATCACATCAACCTGTTTACCTGACTCAATAGCATTGATTACCTTATTACAAAAGATTATTAAATTAGTATTAGTAGATTTTCCCTTAACAAAACCATGTTGTTCTACGCAAATCCCGAGTTTTACGGAATCGTAAATTTTTTCAGTAACTAAAGACTCTAACAACTTAGGAATTGGGTGAAGCTTTGAAATAGGGCGATAATTGTCTATCATATGTTTTGAGCCACTTTTGAAAACAGGTGTAATAAAGGAAATTTTCCATTTATCAATAAAATATCCAGAAGACAGAGATGAATTGAAGATATACGTTAAAGGAGAAAAGAGTGAAGAAGCACATATTTTCAGAAGTCCAGTAGATATCAAGTCAGTCCCGTGGGAATAATTAATTTCTAAAGTAGAAAGGGCTCTCCAAACATCTTCCTCTACCAACGATATCGCACCCAAGTCCACCATTGATGGGAGATATGAGTAATCACAGCCTGATGAGGGCATATTAGAATCATTATAAACGGATTCAAAGTAAGTAGCAAAAAAATTACATATAGATTGAATATTATTTGAGGAATTATTTCCAAGATGTATTAAGTTGGGATAACCTGTACCAGAACGCTTATTATTTATATATGTCCAGAATGCTTTAGAATTTCTTTTAATCTTGGATTCTAAGTCCCATAAATATTGCTTATGCAGAAATCTATGCAGGAATTGAAATTCGCGGCGTAGATGCAAAAAATTAATTCTATCAGCACTAGTCCCACTTCTTTTATATGCTTTATGAGCTTTACTTTTAGCATTCCTTAGACGTAACAAACTACGATTATACCAAGCAGCGTGTAAGGTGTTCTTTCTCTCTTTTGACGGCACTAAGGCGTTGATACCATCCATTAAAATACCAATAAACCGATCATACATTTTACAAAGATCATTACAAACATATAATACAGACCAGTCAAAAGAATTAAAATATTCATTTAAAACATTAAAGTTGGTATTTAAGAAATCGTAATATTTAACTACTGTATTACTAGAGTATACAAAACTATAGGCAGATAAACATAGTTCAATAGGTTTATGATGGAAATCACTTGAAATTAATGGATTTTATACTTTCTTTACGCTAGTACATAGTTCCATATCAACAAAAGCAAGATCCAAAAGTTTATTAAACGAATTAAAAACATTATTTACTTGCGATAAATTCATAGCTAAAGAAATTGTCAATTACGTACGACTCAAATTCTTGCGTTACATTCAAGGGAAAAAACTTCTCATCCTCATCCGAACAGGCCCAAGAGATATTACTCAAATTGAAATCGCCAACGTAACAAATAGAATCACTTCCATCAATTGAATGTGAAATAGCAAAAACATTGTCAATATGCAGTTTATATAGTTCCATGCTGCTTTTTGGTGGAATATAGCTCACACCAAGGTACAAGTGATTATTATGTTCCCTTTTTATACCCTAGATGAAATCATAGGGGTATACTAAGTTTGTCATTCCGTTTGTAACACCTCGAAATAATGATGGTAGAGCAAAATGGATTGGACACCCATTCATAATATTAAAAGTTATTTCGATTTTTGCATGTCCGTCCGTCCGTCCGTCCGTCCGTCCATCCGTCTGTCCGTCTGTGTGCACGATAACTCGAGAATGCGTATACTTAAAGAGCTGAAATTTTGTACACGGACTTTAAAAAAAAAAGTAAAATTAAGTTCGAAAATGAGACAAATCGGGCAACTCCTTCGTGGGGTTGCCATATAAAAATTTCGTTTTCCGCTATATATTTGGACACTGCCTGAGAACGCATCGACATAGAGAGCTGAAATTTCGTACATGATGTTTTTACTACATTAGCAAATAAAATGTCAAAAACGGACTAAATCGGGTAGCTCCTTCTTGGTGTTGCCATATAAGAATTTCGGTGTTTTACGTATACTTTGAAAACGATCAGTCCAAGACATTTTTTTTGTACTAAGAACTTCTGCAGAATACAAAATCCTATAAAATTGGTTATAATCATTTTTTCTGTGCGACAAGTCGTTCTAGAAATATATGCGAAAAACAACTTCAAAATCAATACTTGAATAGATCGGTGACCATACGAAATTTAATACGGGCATTCATCTAGGGTATCATAAGAATTGGTCTTAGACCAATTCTAGCTTTTTTACTTGTCATCTTTAAGGAAACAATAAGCTGATCTATGATACCAATGCTACATGATAAATTGATTTCCTTGCTGATGAAATTCGAACGGACTGCAATCAATACTCCACCACCCCGATTATGACCAGTGTCTTGCTTGATTCATTAAACAGTTCAGAAGCATAAATGCCACAATGAAGCCAAGTCTCTGTTAGAATAATCACATCATAATCATTTTCCATTACAGCCAAGTAAAAAGCATTTAATTTAGTTCGCATTCCACCAACATTACAATAATAAATAGACAGACTCGTTTTGTCTGATAGCACAGATAATAACGACACACCAAGCTGTATTAGGCTATGTGACTCTCCAGGCCTCCCTGCTAGACCATACAGATTTCTTGGCTCACACATCCTTGATGAACTACATGAAGCGAGTAATGAGGATTGTGGGTCATTTCTAAATTTTGTGGGAGCATCCAGTTGGCATTAATGGCCTTAAACGGGCCAAAATTCTAGAAAATCTTCAGGTTCTCTCAATTTTTTTTTTCACTCCATCCATCCACGCAATAAAAGAAATAGAATAGAATTGAGATTAAATAATGTTCAACGAACCATCGGTGCTCTCTCCAGAGGATTATTAACATGAATGAACTGGGTTAGGTTGCGGATAGTTGAAAAATATTCCTAAATGCTGGTAAGTGACGAATTTATATCATTGGTAAATAAAGAAAACGACGATATATTGATTCCGCGATATAAAGTTCATTACTTGAATTTTATTACAACAAAATATATGGTGTCCGTCTTAGAGCTAACATTCCAAAAACATCTTCCACGAATAGTCGGCAGAAATTCTAGAAATAAGTCAATCCAATTCCTAGATTTTAGCAGGTGTACTACAGTAGTTAAAAGGAATTGACTGTAGCTAGCAAGGGATAGGATGTTAGGAAATTTTATTAGAAACCCGAGAGATTGAGATTCCTTATGAGCTGTATAAATTTTGCACTAATGTTTCAATTCTGCGTATCAATTCTACACAATCCTTAACCCTACCTACCTCCAACCGACGTATTTTACACTCAATCCTCTCTTGGCTATGAAGCTTGTGCTTTAACGATGAATCGCACTAAGCAGGTTGGCATTTTCGAGCGAATGGTTAAATGTTTTAAAGGGATTAGCTTCTGGGTTACATAGAAATGAAGATTACCGACTGACATACATATAATTAATCATAAACTGGTTGAGATCTTTGGAGCTTCTATCATCTCAATTCGTAATTTTAAAATTCGGGTTAGGTATATTTACAAAATAAATAACCGAACGGTGGCCACGGTGGTCCTCCAATGAAATCTTTTTGGTCCCAGATATACATTGAAAAATTCTGAATTACGAAGGTAAATAAAGTTGTGAAATATTGTAGAGTAGTTAAAATTAATCTCTGTTTTTTTTTTTACATAAATTTAAAAAATTATAAATGGGAAAAGTAAATTCGACACGTGCCCAACCCAGAATAACAAGGATAACAGATTCACCGATTATATTTCTCATGTTTTAATCCGGTGAAATTCCATTCAATTCAATTTAATTTCTTATTAATTTAAACAGGATATGTATAAAGATTTTACAAAACTATAGTAGTCATTGCCAAATACAAACGGTAAAACAAATCTTATCAAGAAAATTAATTAAGGCTAATAAAATTAAAGAAATCAATGGAAACTTAGACAGAATTTCAAAACTTAAATAATAAGACAAAAAGGTTGTAGTATTTTCTCTGTATAGAAATGTGGCAAAATCTAATGAATAATTTAAGTTACAAAAATTATATAAAATAGAAGAACAAGAGTAGAAGGGACAAAACTGATAGAGTAGAAGATGTGAGTGCAATATCAAATAGCAGGATTCTCTCGTAATATTTTAAACAGGCTGATAGAGACCATGCGTTGTTTAGGAGCAGGGCGCCTTAAGTTTTGTTCAAGACTGGTATGCTGTATACAAGTTGTCAGTTAACCCCAGCAAAATAACAATTATACCCTTTACCAGAAGAAGGATAATGAAGAATATAACTAGCCCTTCCATCTTAAGTAAGAGAGGTTCCAATGTCCAAAGATGCTAAATACTTTGGGATAACTCTCGATTATAAACTCAATTGGAACAAACATATAGACAAGACAGTCCAGAAAAGTACCTATAGTGCTGTAGAACTGTAAAAACTGGATGGCTCAATATGGGGACTCAAACTAAGCATAATGTTTTCGCTATACAAAACAGTAGTCACGATCACCTAAAACTCTAAATGGTGCTTGAAAAAGAGGCTGGCTGGACTAATGGTGTACAGAATCCGGACAGATGGGTATAGTGAATAGGACTACAAAAGTCAAATAGAAGTAAATCCAATACTGGACATCATATCAGACAGAATGGTCGTTAAACGCAACGTCTGTTTACCTCTCAAAATAAAGATACTAAATAAGGAGGAAATAGATTTAAATCTAGAATATCAAGCCCAAATCTGATACACCGACGATTCTAAAACCGAGAAAGTAGTAGAAGCACAAATATTTGGTGTAAAGTGAAGAGCTTATATCTATAAAAGTCTAGAAAAATACGCCTTTATATTCCAGGCAGAAGTTTATGCTATCGCTAGATGTGCATACGAAAATCTCAGCTGATCCTACACCAACAGAACAATTTATATCTATACAGATAGCCAAGCGACATTGACAGCCATCTCATTAACTGAGATCAGAACGTAGTTAATGTGGGAGAGCTTTCAAGTATTAACAAACCTTGGAACAAAGAACCATCTAACCCTTCAATGAGTGCCAGGATACTTGGAAATTGATGGGAATAATAAGGTAGACTTACTAGCCAAACAAGGAGAAAGCAAGCCCCTCATAGGATAAGAACTACATTGCGGTATTTCTAACAACACCCTGAAGCTTACCATCCAAAACTGGATCCAGAACCAAATGAACCAGAGATGGACTTCTCCTGACAGGCTCCTGACAAGCCAAAATATTCAGTAAAGGACCTTCACCATTAAAGATCCTGAATCTTTTGAGTATGTCTACGTATCAACTTAGTATAGCAGTTCTAACTGAACACTTTAAACTAAAGAAACACATGCATCAGATAGGTATATCAGTCACTGATGTGTATAGGCTATATCTCGAGGCGGATGATTCATCGGAGCACGTCTTATGCGAATGTGAGGCCATTGCACTTTGTAGAATCCGGTACTTTGGTTCATACGTTTTAAAGAGTGCCGAATTCCAGGAACCTTCATACCAAAAAAATACAGCTTCCCTAGGAAGTGTGAGATTGTTCGATGAACTATAAAGAGGTGGTGCACAATAAGCCAATGAATGAGTGCAGTGTAAAGGCCACTAGGGCTCTTAATCTTAACACTAATTTTTGGTTTTTGGTATACAGGTTGTTTCCGCCTAGGAGGTCTGTAGAGCAGGAGGTGATAGTACTCACCTGGCCAAACATAAAATTGTATGGCAGGAGGAGGAGCCATATCAACCGTATAGGAGTTACAGGGTGATTAAGAAAAAATGTTAGTTTTTTACAAAGCACCCCTTATCTTAAAAAGTACATGGCGTACGGTCACAGTTAAAACTTCATGGTATGCAGAACTTCATGGTCTTTCCAACACCTGCTCAACCAGTCCCGTACACCTCTTCTCTAAAGATTTATAGTTGTTTAAATTGAAAATCTTGGATTTTCTTATTTACATACGCCTGGCCATGTACTTTTTAAGATATAGGGTGTTTGGCGAAAACTAATTTATTTTCTTAATCACCCTCTAACTCCTAAACGGTGAGTACTAACACCTCATGTTCTATTGACCTTCTAGTCGGAAACACCCTGTATATTTTATATATTAAGAATTATCCATTTGAAAAGACGTTGGGCTAGAAAGCTGAATCTTGTGCATGGCGTTCTCATAATAATTGTAGATCCAAGTTTAAAAATAAAAAAAATCGGACAGTTCCTTCGTCGTCCACATTTGCGGATTTTCAAAATATGCATATTGGGAAAACTGTCTGTCCCAATGTTCTTAATATCTTTAGGTGGTTTTTCGTAATGTAGAAAATTATTAAATTGGATAATAGCATACATATTTACTATCTGACGAGGTATTCCAGAAAGAAAGACGGAACAATCTTCAACGATAATAGTTGAAATTTTTCAAAATAAAATGATGACTAGATTTATGGTAGTTCATTTCGCCAAGACTAATTATAAGATTTTTCCTAGTTTTTATACTAAAAATGTAAAAAAAAACGTAAATAATGAATTCTAAGATCCAAGTGTGAAAAAACTCGCACACAAATTATCATTCCCAAAATTAATTTCAATGAGATAATGCCGTTCCATAGCACATTGAATTGCAATGACTCCCTTTCATGAAGTTACTTTAAAGCTCAACAAATACACAAACACACACAAACACACACACAAACCACCTTTGAGTAGTTTCGACAATTAAAATAATGTAGAAAAAAAAAGAAAAGAAAAAGAAATAGCAACGAAAAGTACCGAAACGACATCTTCATTAAGCTTCACCTATACATTAGGTGACAAAAAATTCACCTCATAATATATATGTAACAGAGATGTGTGTTCATACATACCTTTGGATTAGGAAGTTCACCACTTTGTAACGAGGCCATGTAACATCTCAGCCGGAACTGTTCACAATGCAAACGCTCCAGATTCTCCTCCCATTGAAGAATTTGCGTTTGAATTTGATGGCGTGTATCCTGATCTGTGACAACGCTTTGCTGCAGTTCAGCCATGTGCTTTAGTTTGTGATCCTGTAAAACATGAACAAGTGCAAATAAGTAAAATGAGAACATGATGTTAAAAATCCAGCAAAAAAAAAACATTGAAAACATAAAAATAGGAAATACACGTAACTACTACATATGTAGAAGGAGGAGGAAGTATGTTGTACACACGGATATATTTTTAACGTTTTCAAAATGCACTCACTGCAACTGCACTCGTGTGGTGAAAGGGTTCTATTTTTAGCAGCAGAAAATCCTGCCTTTGATTTAATTGTAGGAAGATGCCGAGGTGGACGGGTGTAGGTATAAGTATAAAGTAGATGCAGTGAAGTGTCCTAATTACATAAAACCAGGAGTGTTTCATATTTGCTCCCGTGTATTTTGCAACTTGCTCCCTAGTTTGTAGTTTGAAAAAGTACAATAAATGCCCATTTGTTTGCTTTGCCTATCGAGGAACGGAAAAGGTTTGACTACTTTCTCTCGAGTCAACTAATGAGATTTTTTTGGAATTTAGCTCAGTAGAGTTTTTTTCTTTTTTTTTTTTTAGCTTTCAAGATTTCATTTTTGATGATTACTGACAAGCAATTTTTCTGTGGAAGAAATGTTTCTAACCGATTACAGGAAACAGTAGTTTGGGAATGAGTTAGATTATTCAGTTGGAGAAAAAAATTCAATCTAATATAGGACCATAGAGTTATATACAAGTTCAAGTCCGATCCCTTGGTGAGTAATTATAGAAGACTGAATGTGGCGCCCTTTGAATTTTCGATATCGGAATATGTTTGGTTTTGACGCTATATCCATTCTCTTTCTTCAACTGTACTAAAAACCTTTTGGAAGATTCCTTGTATTTTGAAAGATCAATATAGATAGCGTTTTGTACTAAGACAAGCCCTGTCAGAAAAGGAAATATGGTAAGACATGTATTATGGAATAAAAGGGACCTTAACGAGCTTCTCGATTACACTCAACTTGAAGATCTCTAGGTTGTACAAAGCTGAAATCATAGAAGATGATAATCGTTTCCACCTAGTTCAACCGGTCACAGTAAGAACAAGAAATTAGGTAAAAATTTTTGTCAGAATAGTAAGCGGGCAGAATATCTCAGTCGAAGTCGAAGTGCCTTCATTAATGTAACTAAAACGGTTCAGGTTGCAAAAGTGTCTCCGTAAATGTTTTATACTATTCTTATGTCTTAAGTGGATCTAGTAAATGAGCGAAAGATCTCAAAGATAAAAACATATTTCTGATTCTTATTTGACTTCTTGAAAGATGAAAGTCATGCAATCAAACTGGTGGTTAAAGATAAACGAAAAATTAATGTAGTCGGCTCGTGGATGCCATAGTTTCTATTGTGATGAGGAACAACAAAATAGTCGTGGTTTCTTAAGGAGCGTACAGGCACAGATATGTTGAAAGCATTTAAGAACTCAGAGGATCAGATAAATTCTTATATACAGTTAAATGCAAAAACAACTTTGAAAGTTTTTCGTCTATTCTCAAGAAAATCCAATGGAAAGAGTTTAAGCCTGTCAACATATGGAGGTAGAATAATAGAGGTGTCTCAATGAAATCGAGACAGAGCAAATCGAACGAATCTCCGCTGCACAGCCTCGATGCATTTTATGTATACAGCATAGAAGGGAGACCAGACCGGACTGACATACTCCAAAATGGGTCTAATTAATGTGCAGTAAAGGGCGTTCGTTATGAATGGATCGTTAAACTTCTTTCACCATCTATTTACAAATTCCAGAGTAACATTAACCTTGGAAATGATTGCGTTAATATGATCCTCGAAGGAAAGACGAGTATTAAGGAAGACACCCAAACCTTCTCAAGTCTAATTAATAAGCACCCATCTAAAGAATAAGTGAAGATCAAATGGTCTCTTACAAGTAAAGAAGATAGGAGTATATTTGCTGATATTAGGAGGAAGACAGTTAATAGCACACCATTTGTGAAAGGTGTCTAAGTCCACGTTTAAAATTCCACACACATTTTCATTAGAAACAATGTGGAAGATTTCGGCATTGTCAGCATACCAAAAAATTCTTAAATTAGTGAAAATTAGAGATACAGCGTTGATGTAAATTATAAAAAACAAGAGTGGTCCAAGACGGCTGCCTTGAGGAATACCAGAAGTATTATATATCTACCTATATTACACTTTAAATTAGCGACAGGTCTGTAGTTATAAATGTGCCACTTTTTCCCCCTTCTTGTGCAAAGCAATCATTAGAGAAAACTTCCATTGTTTCCGAAAACCACCACAGGTTAAAGAAATATAAATAACAAATTCCAGAAACCATGTACGTACCACAATATTTTATGAGTGTAGAAGGAATGCCATATGAACCGATTGAAAAACTATCAGCTATGCTTAAAATATACTTGGGGAAGGACATTTCGTCGAACAACAAGTCTTTAGTCTGAAGACATGTCAGCGGAATCTTCGTCAGATGGGTAAAATTGTTACATCTAATATCACAGTGCTTATCACCGAAGGCTTTCGTAAAGTAGTCACCAAAAAGATTGGCAGTCTCCAAAGGATCAATACAGCCTATGTTTCTTCGGCTCAACAGATTTTCAAATAAAAATATAAAAAAAAGTGCTATTTGTCCTAAATATATGAAAAAAGGTTTATTTAAAAAATCATTTTTTTTGCAAGTTTTTGAAAATGGTGTTTCATAAGGGACGGGGGTGCAAGGAATTTGTGATGCAGGTTACAAAAAAATTACGTGTTCGGTATTTTCGTATTTCATACAAACTCTGAAAATTTTAGCGAAATCGGAGATGGTCAAGTCCAAATCAGCCCAAAGTGTGTATTTCTGCGCATTTCTGTTTTTTTTTCTAGACTTTTGTCTTTATTCTATACTTAAATTTCACTTCGGATATATATGTATGTGTATCTGGGTTGGATACATATTTCTGCTTAATTGGACGTGTTCTAACAGAATAAAACATAAATTATGATTTTCCATCAACACAAACTACAAGAATATCATTACTTGAAGCTTTAGCATATAGCCGAGATTAACTTCCATTAAAAGAAGTTCACAAAATAAAAATAAGAACGTCGAAGAGAATATTGATATCCTTCCAAGTTTAAATACGCTTGAAGGTGTGCGCTTTTATTTTTTCACAGAAGGATATACATACATACATCGAAGGAAAGAAAATTATAATTTCTCGAACAAAGTCATCATTATACCTGTTCCCGAGCAGTAATTGTTGGATTATTTATGGAACATTTGATATTGTACCATCAATAATGTTGCAATTATTTTTAATCCGCATGGTAGATTCAAAGCAGGTTTCTATGGGCCCTAAGAAGTAAGGATATAATGGCGGGAGTTTCCGTGAAAATTTAAAAATATTTAAAACTTTCGAGTTTCTATTGATATTCCAAACTTTCGGTTTATTGAACCTTCTCAGGTTGTATACTCTAAGAAATTTAAAAGAAAAAATCAAGTAGAATATACAAAGCTAATATCATGTTTATTCAACATCCTTTTGAGAAAATTAAAATATTTGTTCATCGACCTTCCTCGAGTAAAATAATTGTATAGATCGTTAAACAATAATTTTACGCAGTTTGTTATTTTTCATGAAAAGAATTATTAAAGAAAATTGCAATTTTTGCAATATTGTACTGCGGTGACTTTAAAAAAAAAAAAAGTTTTAATCTTGAAAAGGATTTTGCATCCGTACAATTCGTTAACAATAGAATTAAATAAATTCTGAATACGGGCGGACGGGGCGTCAATATTTGGAAACGATATGTAATTTTATAGTTGACTATAATTTTGTCCATTTCATTATGTAAGAAGTTGAGTGCAAAAATGGTTGAACCAACAAAATGGCATATTTCAAACTAAGCGCGCCAAAAAAATTCCCATATTTCACTTAATAGATAAAAATAAAAATTCTGAGAAAAGCTACTCAGTTATAAATTATATTCTTATGCTCTCAGTAATTTAGTCTCTTGTTGAATGAAAAATTGGCCTAAGCAAAAATTCTTGGCCTAACCCACAATTCATTTTGGTTTGTAGTGGCTTAGGCCATTTTTATTCCTGAAATCAGAATCTGTGAAAGTGAGTAAGTATATAAGCGATAATTCATATACGGGTTCTATTCTCCATATACAGGGTGTTCCGTAAATGTCTTTAATCCTTTAAGGGGATGAAAATAGAGGTCATTTGGGTCAAAAAAGTCTAGATACTTTTATATCGAACTCCACTTAGTTTTGGAGTAAATCGATAATATCGATTTTCGAGATTTTGCATACCTTTTCAAAATAATTTCGTTATGAGTTATAAGTTTATTTAAAAGAACACATATTGGCCTTTCTAAGAATGTATAATAAGTTATAATTGTGCCTTCAATTATTTAAAAAAAAAAACAGTTTTCTCTAAAATTTTTTATTTCACCAACATTTTTGTCGCGCTTCAGTGTACATTTATTCGAAATATCACCATTGCACGAACTTGGCAAAACTATGAAAAAATTTGCGCATTATGTTCCCTTTCCAAAATGACCTCCCTAAGTGCTATCAACAATAACAACCAAAAGTTATAAGCAAACATTTGGAAGATGTGCCCATCGAGGTAATCTTCAGTTTTTTCGTAGGATTCTATCTCCTCCTACAGTTTTTAACCTACGACAACCATTTATATGTCATTGTACTAGAATCTGAACTGGCTATTAGATAGGGTACTTTTCGATTTTGAATTTCGAAAATGGAGGGGGTAATTTCGAAAAAACAATTTTTTACCAAACTTGACATTTACGTAGATTTCGTTATTCCGCATTTTCATTTTTGCGGCAGGGGCAAGCTCTGGGAGGGGCGAGGACTCAAAGTTTCAACTTTAAGCGGCTATATTTGAATAAAAACCACCAAAAATGCCTTTTCGATTTATGAATTTAGGACTTACTTGCTAGAACAATGCTTGGTTGAGAAAATATAGCCGCTTAAAGTTGAAACTTTTAACTCCCCTCTTTGAAATGACTAAAATTCAAATTAAATCATTATGGACACAGTTTATCTAGGGTGTAACACCTTAAGCAATAAACATTCATTTTTTTTTTTAAATTCACAGAAAATGTTTCGGCAGATTTTTTATTCACTCTTGAAGACATTCATATGCATATACTATATATATCTGCTTCATTTACCCATACTACATACATATTATATTACTCACGAAGACCATCCAATGTAAATAATGCAAGCAAAGCTCTTATTTCAGGATATTTTAAAGAAGAGAGAATAAAATCCTCAGACAAACAGAGAGCAATGTATACAGTGGCGTTGTTAATGCCTTGAGAAGGGGTCGTACGGGTTCCACTAACAAATCCCAAGAAGCAATTTTCTTATACAAACCAAGCATGGTCATGCGATATCCTTATGTGCAATATCATTTTTGTTAAAATCCTGGAATTCTTTGAAAATTTTAGTTACCAATATGGAGCCTCTAAATTTCGCCCCCCCCCCCCCGCCTGGCATGGTCTACGGGTGCCTTATCTAAGCCACTGTAAATTTCGAGCCTATGTACCCTGTGAAAAGGCACATATTATTGCCTCAAAGTTTAGGGAAAAAATCCCCAGAAATGTAGGGAATATTGCCAAAAATATTCCCTAAAATGTAGGGAATATGCCATAAATTGTAGAGAGTATTCCCTAAACTTTGTGGCAACAATTTGTGCCTTTTTTCCAGTTTGAAGTTTTTCTCACGAAATCTCAGTATAAGAATTTTGTACTACGTTAAGGAAGAAAATATGGCAACCTTTTTTATATTCCGGAAAGTTTTCAACAATGATTTTAATCATCACTTCCATTCAAATATGGCAGATAGTTACAAGAAATCTGTCTCGTTTTGGTAATCTGTCAGAAAAACCAGCATTTGAGCAAGAAAGAGATCTTCACTTCAGAAAGGCTGAGTCAGCCAGAAGTGGGATGGTAAGGGATGCTGAAATAGCTAAAAATCCTACAAATGAATTTATGAAAACCTTTTCTACTCTTGTAATTTCTACTGGAGTCTCATATTATAAACTGCAATTGTGGACCTATTTTGTTGGGGTACATAGCTTAGCCAGTAAACAAGCGACGATGTATATATGGAACGAGACAGAAGCTTCTAGAGGTTTTCAGGAAATAGTCTCATGTCTCTTATATTATATTAAAAATAATGTTAATACGAGTAAATTAGTAATGTATTCCGATGCCTGTTCAGGACAGAATCAGAATATTAAAATGTATACATTTTGTAATTGCTTAGTACTTATGTTCTGAAGAATGTCTTATCAATATAATAGATCACAAGTTCTTGGTTTCTGGCCGCTCATATCATCCATGCGAGATGAAGATTTCGGATTAATTGAGAAACAGAAAAGGTTTCATCTTAATATTTTTGTACCAGTTGATTGGGTTGAACTTATTAAGTATGCAAGAAAAAACAGCCATTCCAAGTGGTTTGAATGAAAAGAGAAGATTTTAAAATCTAACCTTTTTGGAACATATTATAACTGATAGAAAAATTAATGCCTCTAAGGAAAAAAGTGGAATGGCTAAAGATCCAATGGATAATGGCTAGCAAAGAAAACCCATTACGAATGTTATTTAAGTATTCCAATCATCACGAACAATTTTTTTATGATGTTAATCTATCCACCCATAATTAGAAACCTCAAACGGAGTCCTTGAAGTGCTTGTATCCAAATGGCAGACTTATGGATACATTGCAATTCAACGATTTGCAACAATTGATGGAATTTACATATAGCCCCTCCCCCATCCATCAGACACTCTACAAGAAACTTATGTAAATACGCCAAAAAATTATATTGAATTTAATAATAAACAAAATAATCGCTATACTCGTAAAATTATGATCATTATTTTTTTCATATGAAAATATACTTTTGTTAAATTAATTTTTGTTTTGTGTATTTTAAGCAATTAAAAGTTAAAACAAAAAAATTCATTTTCTTAAAGCAGCCAAAAAAAAATTTTTCTTAAAAAAAAAGAAATTTCAAAGTGCAAAAATGGCCTATCCCACATAAAACTGCATAAATGTTGAATTTAGAGTGTAGAGTTGAATAGACGAGTTGATAGAAAAGATGGTATTCGATTATAAGTGCAAGTAATATTTTGATACTCGGAGGCATGAAGTAAGGATTTAATGAAAAGATAAAAAGTGGGAAAGTCTTATTTTTATTTTTTATTTTTTGTACATCAATCATAGCTTTTAGGACACTTTTATGCTCATCTTCTCATGTAAAACATCAGCTTTTGTCATTTTTCTCTATAAATGGACTTAACGTAAATATGGAAATGTTTTTTTCTATCTTCGCGATATTAGATATAAAAGTAGACTGAGAACTAGAAAATGGCACTAGCAAAACATATTATAACGCAAAATTAGAAAATGGTTATATCCATAATTTTTTTTAAATTGGATGATGTATAAAACGCGTATATTGTGTATTTGAAGTGTTTTCGTGCAAATGTCGAACTCGCCATTCCTAAATATCTTAACTATTGAAATATCCAATAATCGTCATTGGTCCGATTACATTTTTAGTATCGGCAAAAAATACGACGAAATGCCTGGGCTTCTGGCAAGGATGCAAAAAATATTTTACTCCATCAGACTTGGCGCAAATCTACAAGACTCATTTCAGACCTAGATTAAATTATAATTCCCATAATTCTTCAGGGCTACTGGACGCACTGAATTGTCCCAATCCAAGATCTTTCGGCTTGTGATCATACAATTACTGATTCCCTGAAGCACCGGGGTCGTAACGTCGGATGTCCATCTCTCTTTTTCTCTACTTCTATTCTATGCCTATTCCTTGTGGAATACTGTGAAATTTCGTGAATCTTTCAGAAGAGTACGAATGTGGAACGGTTTACCATCTTCTGTTTTCCCTCAAGTTATAAGCCATAAATATGCAACCGAAATACACACCGTCACATTCTTGATTCAGTCTCATGTGTATTGCATACAGGAATCATTCTACAAGGGATTAGACTAGATATTTCATCAGAACATTGACCATGCATATAGCGATAAAGGAGCGAAAGGCATCCAACATTGCGGCGGTGCTCGAGTGGGTCGATATGACAAGTTATTGCCAAATTGCCAATGAGCTTGAAGGCTCTCTTTTGGACAATATCCAATGAAGCTAAGGCTGTGCGACCAGCCCCGACCCATATATGGGAGTTGTATTCCATTCTAGGTCTAATGTAGACTTGTAGAGGAGCGCTAGATTTGACGGGCTGAAATATTTCTTATACCTTTTAAGAAATCCAAGACATTTCGATGCTTCTTTGGCAACAGAGAAGATGTGATCTGTCCAGTTTAATTTACTGGAAATATTACTGCCAAGAACGCTTAGTGACGGTGAATCAGAAATTAATGCTCCATCAAAAGAAACGGGTGTGGTTAAGTTATGATCTTGTTTTAATGAAATGAGATAGCTTTGGGTCTTAGATGCATTGAATTCGACGCGATTCGCTTTGCCCCAAGCGAGGATATTGTTAAGATCGTTATTCAATGATCTAATCATGCCAACTCTTTTAACACATGCGGCATTCCCCCTGGAGTCCGCAAGAGTGTCAAAGGAATAAGCGAAATCAAGAGTACTGTCATCTGCGAAACTATGGATGGAATTGAAAGTAAGGGAAAGCAGATCATTAATGAAAATTAAAAACAGAGTTGGAGAGATAACAGAGAGTAAAAAAAATTCATTCAAGCACACACCCACACTTATGCCCCATTGTAGTATGAAACCATTTAGGGCTTCTACGGAGCACCAAAACCTAGGCCTACTTGAACTATACGTAAGGACTACACTATCTTGAAATAAAAACAAAATGTTTTTTTTTGGCTAGATAAATTTTTTATATTTTTAGGAATATTTTAAGCTTTTAACCATTTCAAAAATCAAATTTTTTCCGTAGTTCTAGCATATAGAGAACAACGCGAAAGAGAATTCTTTTTTTTTCCTTCCACATTTTTCCTCGAAACTACGTTTTTCAAACTGGTCGATAAATTATAATAAGGAAAAAAGTCAGACAATTTTATTCTTTCATTAATCAAGATTTCTAAAGAGTTTGCCGTTGAGTTAAATCTGTTAAGAGTGATTTGTACCTTCCAAAAAGATGCAAAGACCTTAGCCTTAAAATAAAAATGTAAGAATAAGAAGTTTTAGTAGTCCGTCCCAGTAGAAAAATATACTACATTCCCATATGTGTAATTGCGTTGGGTTGGGTAAAATTAGGGGCGACTAGGCCCGGACACCACGAACAAATTTTTTCTATTGTGTTCTCCTGTAAAGTGGTTATGCAAAATCTAGTCTTCCTTAGCCTGATTCATGATTCCAGAGGAGATCCAATTGCTTGTTTTTTCCATTCATTCAGTTCCTCCCAAGGTCTGGTAGACCAAATGTTGGGTAGGGACCAGTATTTGGACTGTCAGCGCCAGTTTTAGCCAGATTGTCCGGTTTTTAATTACGCTTCACTCCATCACCTAAAGAAACTGTTACATCCAACGTAACTTTACTGTCCCTAGAAAGCAGCTAGAGTTTCGGGCGACAGCTCCAGAGTGCAGATTAGTTTCAACTCAAAGTTTTGAAAGGATAGAGCCACGAGAGCAGCTTGGCTTTCTCAGCAAGTGTAGATGATGCAGGTCTTGCAGCCACTGTTTAAGACTTTTCTGAACTCCAACCTCTATCTATAGCATAGACTTCTGCCTGAAAAATAGAAGGTGACATACCAGCTGGAGCCCTTTCTCTAATATATCGCTTCTTTCGTTAATGGTTACCTGGTAACCTCTGTCGACGAGAATTTTTCAGCCATAACATCCACAGGAACTTTTTGGTCTTTAATGGTAGCATGCTCGTGGATGTTCAGATGTCCCATCCAGGATAAAGTGCGATCATTTGGCCTTTTCATTGAAAGCTTGCGAACCGCTCCTTCCCTATGTGTAAAGCGGTATATTGGGTGTGAGCCAAAAGTAGATTCGATTTACTTTTGAGGACACGATATGAAAACGATAGTTAGCATACCATATCAAGTGTTCTATTGGTAGCTGCCTGCATTGTTTTAGGCTTACCAGATATTCGCCTCGTAATAAAATATTATTACGTCTTATTATATCCCAAAATATTCATAGCTTTTCCCGAAAAATCTTTGGTAACCATTTTAAAGTTCCCTTTCCGGTAAGCTTGCTATCCAGAAATAACCCCTCAATGTTTTGCTTCTTTGGAATATTCTAGTGTAAGCCCATTTAACATGGGAGGTGGGACGTGGAGGCTTCTTTTCTTGGTGAGTGAAAGCAATTTAAAAGCAATGACAAATATAAAGCATTTAGCTTTATTTGGCATTTGAATAAGAACAATCGATTGCTCTAGAGATACGATTTTTAAAAATCACGATATTTCACACGCCCTAATAGAGAGAGGGGAGAGGAGGTGGTGCGTTAGGGAAACAAATATGGGTGCGATATTTTAATATTCCATACAAACTGTGAAAGTTTCATCCGATTTGGAAATGTTCGTGTCCAAAACAAGCCGTTTTCTTGTGAAATGAATGTAGACATCATTGCATGACAGATTATAAAAGATTTAATCAATTAGATATGCATCAATTCCGATATATATATTTTTTTTACTGTATTACTGCTTCAAAAGAAAAAAAAAACTTTTGAAAGTAAGACACTTTCAGTAAAATATCACTGGATCTGTCAACTAAGTGCAACATTTTTATAACCTAGATGAAATCTAGAAGGTATTCTAAGTTTGTCATTCCATTTGTTACATCTGAACCTTCCGCCCGTCTGTACGTTCGTCCTCACAATAGCGCGAGAACGCGTTCACTTAGGGAGCAGCTGAAATTTTTGCACTCGGGATTTAAAAAAAAAAAATCCAAAATTTGAGTGCGAAAGTGGTACGAATCGGGTAACTCTTTCGTAGAATTGCCATACACAAAAATTTCGTTTCTCACTATATATTTGAACACTGCCTGAGAACGCATCAAAGTAGAGAGCTGAAATTTTGTACACATCGTTTTCATATAAATAGTAGGTGAAGCTTCTAAAATGGACTATATTGGGCAACCCCTTCTTGGTGTTGCCTTTTAAAATTTTATAGTTTTTTACGTATACTGTAAAAATGATCAGTCCTTGATATTTTTATTGCACTAAAAACTTCTTCAGAATATGAAATCCTATAAAATTGGTTATAATCATTTTCTCTGTCCGACGATCTATTCTACATGCGAAAAACAACTTCAAAAATCAAACTTCTACAGACGGGTGACCATACGAAATTTGATACGGGCATTCATCTAGGGCAGTGTGTCCCAACCTTTTTTTCCTCGCAAACCAAGAGTAGGGTCCGAAAAAATTTTACGAACCCCCTATGTAGTCGTTAATGACAGGTAAAAAAAGCAATAAAATTTGATAGAATATATATTTTTCATATTGCAGAAAAATTAATTATATTAATCGTGAAACATTGACATGAAACATTAATAAGACTAAAATGATGGCTATGAAGGTTAAAAACAAGATAAATTTAACAAACTGGTTGTTATACATATGGAAAAGCTCTTAATGGGATATTTGTGGTTGTTTGATAGAACAAAGCAATTCAAAGTTAGGCTCAATATCTGACAATTTCAGTCTTAGATCAGGCTCTGCATTTAACCTGTTTCAGTATTTATCTTTTAGATAAGTATATGTTGAAAATCCTTTCTCAAATGGTAATGGAACTTCAATGGTTTTTTTTGACAGAACAGGATATTCATTTTGTATACTGAGCCAGAAGTCAATTAAAGATTGATCTTTAAAAATTGCTTCTAGAGAACTGTCACAAGATATCTCTATGAGTTTTTCTTTTTCCAGTATATTTAGAGGGGTTTCTAAACCTATATTCCTTGAAATGGATTACGTATCCAGTTGTTTGAGATGGATATATTGCATCTGTTGGGAAAATAGTCATCGAAAGTTAATCGAAGATAGTCAGATATTCACATATACTCCTTTTAATGTTTTCGTCAAGTTTAATTGAATTTTCTGATAAAAAACTGCTGACAGAATCGAAACATCCATACTCATTCATCTGCAGGCATTGAATCCAAAAATTGATCTTTTTCAACATAGCCTCAATTCTATCACGTACACTGAAAATGGTGATACCCTCGGCTTGTAAAGACATATTTAATTCATTCAGTTTACAAAAAATGTGTGTGTCGCACGCAGAAGCAGATTACTTGAATAAGAGGAATAAATTATAATGTACAAAATTGTTGATATAATTTGATATTGATGAAGTAATTTTGAAAAACAAATAAGGAAAAAAGAAAATATTGAAATTTATTATAGATTTCTTAACAAACAGGCAAAGAACAGTCTCTTTTACAGTGGGTTTGTTCTTTAATTTATGTGTTTTTGTATTGTTTTTTTTTTTTGCTTTTTATTTTAATGGTTTTTTAAAAAATCCGCCATTACAATATTATTTTCGCGAACCCCCTCTACAAACACTGCGAACCCCCAGGGGTTCGCGAACCACTGGTTGGGAATCACTAATCTAGGGTATCATAAGAATTGGTTTTAGACCAATTCAAACTTTTTTACTTCTTATTATAGCATATGGAATCAACTGCATAATCAGCCAAATTTCTTAGTAGTAACTCAAATTAAACTAAATTAAATTAAATTTATTTGTTCATACGATAAGTCCTTGTGACACACGTACTAAGATGCAAATTATTTCCACAGAAAATATCTATTTTTATTACAACTCAAATGACAAATTTATCAACAAACTGACAGTGTTGAAAATGAATGACTTCATCAAGTAATTTTGTAATTAAATGTTGTCTCCTACTCCAATCCAATTATTGCATACAAACTGAAGATAAGTAAGACTTAAATACTTAGATATATTTCTGTTTATTGAATAAATATCAAAAAAAGTTCTCAATAAATTACCAAAATCAACAAATTAATTAATTTTTAAAAACATTAACAAAATTCATGGTTACTCATATCAAAACTTAATCAGAAGAGGTTTAATTTTTACATCATCACAAATCAAATGACTTCTCCTGTCACCTTTAACCTAACCTAAAAATAAATTTCCAGTAAATAAGCCTATTAACAACTTATCCCGAAATCCCAATAAGTAAAGACTACTGACCCGTTCCAGTAATCAATCGCCAAAACTTTCATCAAGTTAAACTTTCACTTCTACATTGGTCACAAGACACCATGTGGCTACTAGCCAGCCAGAAAATAATAGACTAGAACTGATGTGAACAGAATTCACACGTACAACAGCAGCAGAACCAATGGCAACAATAACAACAACAAAAACAACAAAAACTCCAAACGAAAAGGTTCAACCGAAAACTTCTAGGGCAATCGGGAGAATCCTTTTCATATAATAAAACTCCTCCAAAATCAATCCGGGTGGAACATTTACATTTGGAACGATGTTTTCTTTCAAAAAACAAGGCGCAAATGGTGGCATGAATGTAATATGAGCTGAGCAATTTTGAAAAGGCCTATATGCGAAAAATTCCCGTTATTTATGGTGGATAACAGAGATAGGTATGTACACTATATGTATATTGAAGCAATACGGGGTATCTATGAAAATAATGGGAAAATAACAAAAAAAAAAAAAAAACAAAAAACAACAGAGCAGGAGAGATGAGACTTGCATTCATAGCTTTGCCTTTGTTGAATTTCATTTCAAGCTCATCGACCACCGCACTTTCGTTCAATACTGACCCCTCCAATCCCGGCTGGATAGCAGCATAAATTTGTTATCTGTATACCAGAATATGCTGCCGTTATGTTTAGTTGATAACGTGACTAAAATACGTGAGCCAGCAGACCAAGGGATTGGTGAATAGCAGCAAAATAGTGTGCTTGGACTTTTTCTTTAAGGCCCTATATAGATTACAAGTAACTGACCGACGATGGCAAATAGCCTGAATTTCATCATGATACCATCATCATGTTATGCTCTATCCATAGCTCCCCGATGATGTGATGGTTGCCCATACTGGAGAGTAACATAGGTCCAAAGTAGAAGCTCTTATCATTGTTATTAGATATTGCTTACGTAATAAAGTTTGAACATATCGTAGATGTTCATAGGTAGAGGTACTACCACCTACTTGTATACGCTGGAATCGTGTTTCACTCCTGCGAGAAGATGCAGGTATTATAAACACTTGAGCCAGTCACGTAAATTGTTAGTGCAGCTATTTCAGATATACTGGGAAGGAGCCTTATATTGGCTTTGTCGTATCTCCATTGTCGTAGCCAACATTAATAGCCAGGCACCTTGAATCTCAGCTCTAAGCGGAAAATTAAATTTCACACGTTGGAGAGCTCTTAGTTTTGGTGAGTGATGAATTGCTCGAGTATTTTTCTGGCACTTTTCTTTCACTTTGATGTAGGTACATAGAAAGAAGACATAAGAGCTGTGCTACTTTAGAAGTTCCAAAGACAAGACTCCCTTTTTGCTCGCTTTTGTGAAATCTTTTTCAGGATCACTCTCTACTTCAATTTTGTAGTAAATGCAATTACAGCAATTTTATACTATTTATTTCGGTGCAAAAAGAAGTGACAACTAAAACTTGTGATACTAAATCAATTTAAAGATAAAATTGATGATGAAGAAATTCATGGGTTTTAATTTTATTGTGTTTCTGGTTTTTGGATGTTATGTGAAAAATTTAAGAAATCTTCAATGCAAGGGTGGTGTTCAATTACTAATAGAAGCTCCCGACTCAACACCACTATAATCTATTACTGGTTCTGCCCATTGCTCACTGGCACGGGGGTGGAACGGGAATACCCTCAGGCGGGCATTCTATTTGATGCGATGATACGTGATCTTCGTTTTGAATGTCACTTCTATATGAATTTTCCTGAAAGGGAATCTTGGGTTGAAGGAAAAGCCTTGAATAGCCTTCCCCGGTCTGCTCTAAAAATTTTCACCGGGAGCTCTCCTACTAATAAAGGAGCCGGTGTTGTTGCTGTTTACTTCCTTGTACCTGACATTGGGTTGGAGTACTCACTTGGACCACTGTCTTCCAGGCTAAGGTGTTCGCTATTGTAATGGTAGCGAAAAGGGGCATTGCTATCCTCTCGGACAGTGAGGCAGCCTTGAGGGCTCTTAGTGATCCCCGGATGATACCTGGGGGCCGACAGGACATCTATGGATAAGCTGTATATCCACAATTAGCTATCTCTATAGTGTGTTCCTGGGCGTAAGAGGATCATGAGAAATAAAAGGGCTTACCTACTAGTAAGGTTTGGCTCTAGTCTGCTATTTCTTGAACTAGAACCCGCTGTAAGGGTTTGCCATGCCAGGCCACCTCGATGATCAGGTCTCTCATCAAAGCGGATATTCGTATGAAATAGAATGAGTGAACCAAACAATGCAGAGCTGTTTTTGGCATCATCACCGGCCACATCTCGCCCCAAGCCCGTTTATGAAAGATGAGAGTTGGTGGCAGTTGTCGTACAGCCTGACACAACCAAACAACACTTTCTGTGTGCTTGTCTGGCCTGGAAAAGACTGGATACGTTCGAGTCTGCCCATCTATGGATGACCTGAAAAGCTTACCTCACCTAGACCATTAAGAGGTCCGACGTCAGATTTTGGTGAGCGCTTGTTTGGTATTGTTTTCTAGAAAGTTAGCACATGGGCCATTATGGCCTCCGTACTCGATATCTCTCATTCCCCTGATGAAATAAATTGGAGATGCTGGCAAAATAGTGGAGAATGATGAGAGGCCTGAAATCTCTGGACTATCGTCAGTGAAGAGGTCTGTAATCCTTTACACGGATAATTTTAAAACTGAGACGTATGCCGGAGTTTGGTTGTAAAACGCCAGCTCATGGTTTAGGAAAATACAAGCACGGGGGTGGGGGCGGATCGTGCAGTATTCCTGGTCTATGAGAACCTGAACCTTATAACAACAAAATTATTTTCACCTTCTTCAATAGTTATACAATGCAGCAATTAAGGTTACAGTGTTTTTTGGTTGTATTCCTATATATACAACCGCGCTCTTGACTAACTAGGAGTATCCAATCTGATTAGCCTAATCTGAATACGGGACATAAAGCCTTAGTTGGTAATAAAAAAGTAAATGTGCTTGCTAGACATAACTGGGCTGCACCTCTAGTTCGCCCAGAATCGATGTGTAAATTGCATCTTCATATGTGCGACAGAGAGCCATACTCTACTCAAACGTGTATCTGAAGGAAATGGTGTTTTCTGGCAGAACTACACTAAGAATTTAAATTCGAAGGCAAAGTAGGATACATATATGCTAATAATGTCGCCGGAGAATAATGTTTTGTGTAAATGACTAACGATAGCTAGGCGTTAAATGGTCACCTTTGATATTTTCAGTTGTACTTTTTATGTGTTCTTCTATATTTGCTTAAATATGTCTGGTGAAGAGGGGATTAACTATCCGCAACCTTCTCCCAAGCAAAAAAATAAAAATACTTTACGATTTTTTATGAATGACTCTATGACTTCTAGCCCAATGCCCAATGACCCACAATATTCCTTTCTTTTAAGATTTGTCATTTTGATGCGGTTTTTTCACATATATTAATATCTTCTTAGTTTTTGTCAAAAATACGTCATTAACTCCAGTTCTTCATATAGAATGGAAACTGATAGAATCGAATCTTAATTGTCCATAGCAAACTCTTCTAGTTACCAGACAACTCTTGCGACTCATACTGCAGTTATAAATGAACGAAAAGGAAATCTGCTGGTCAAGCGGGTTACCATGGTGTAATACAAAAAAAAAAAAAAAAAAATCAGATCAAGACATCAAATTCACAGCACACATTTCCGCTACTTAACTTCAGAGATTCACTGCTAGGTATAGAGATTTCTATTTGTGTAAGTTTCTAAAAAAAAAAACTTCACAATTAATTTCTTTTCTTATTTCGATAGTGCTTCGAAATATTTGCTTGCTTTTACATATTTTCTACACATCTTTGTGGAATTGCGGCATCATGACCCATGCATTCCACCTCCAAGATTGAGGCAACCATCCGCAGCTAAGAATTGAGTGGAAAGAATTCTTTAACAATTAAAAATATTAAAAAAAAAGAAAATTCTTTGAAAAAGCGGGCGTTTTGTATCTTGGTGAATTTCATATTGACTTACTGAATTCTCTATGAATTTAATTCATAGTAAAACTCAAACTAAGAAGTGCTAGTCCCACATAGGGCTAATCTTGATAGGCATTCATAAGTACTTAGTATTTTGCCTCGTATATAATTCACACTTAAAAATTGTTTTTTATGTGCATAAATGGGATCAGATTGGCTGTTAATTTTGGTGTATATGGCATGTGCAACGATGCATTACTGATGAGTATACGGTTTCTACCGATGCGAAACGCACTCTTTTGCAAAGAAATTTCTTTTCAAAGATTTTTCATTTGTTTTGTCCAACCATTTTCTTGTCAATGCTCCATGCGCGCTTCACATTTAATGGTTTATCGTCGCTTTGAAAGATGCAAGATTGTGGCTTACTTTTTGGCTCATAACAGTAAAACTAAATTTCTCCAGTCGGCATAGACCACTTTTGGGGTTCAGTAAAATTTTGCGGTAACTGATGGTCAGATGTTAATACAAGATTTTTGTTTTTTTATTAGGATTATGGATATGTCCAGGTAGAGCTCGATATCCCCTTAGGTGCATTCATGGTTTCTGAGATAATAATAGGGTAGAATGTCCTTTTCGTGATTCATCCTTGCGTAATCAATGCCCATGCTATAACTCATTGAACTAACATTCTCCAGGGTTCAAAGATGGTGTACTTCATCATCGAACAACCTCTTTAGTTTTTTGTTAGCATTATCAATTCAATCCGGTATAATACAACAAAATATACTTAATGGAATTTCCTGGAAGTAAAACCAAGTAGACAGAATTCGAATAAAAGCAGATTTTAATCCAAACATATAGTGGATCTCAAAAAAAAAAAAAAAAACGTGCTCTTCATAAATTGGCGTATGAAGCAATCTACCGCTATCGCTCCGTAGAAAAGTTCCATAGTATCTACTAACTCCCATATAGTTTGCAAAATTAATTTGATACAAAGTGTGCATCTCTCAAACTGTAATCCTATAACCAGCTTCTTTAGAATATCTTAAAACCAAGCATAACTCTATTTGGGAACATAAAGTGTATCAGAAACAAAAGTATTTCCATAATTGCACTAAATTTTCAACTACTTATCGCATACGGAAATGGGCTATATGGATTATTTACTAGAAAACTTCTACAGCAAACGAGAATCTCTAAAAGCCTTCGAATGCACCCTTCTTTGTTGATTGGTATAGAAATAAATGAGTGCGGAACTTTCACCACAAAATTCCTTCCATTTTGTTGATTAAACCTAATGAAATCCAATTTTGAACTTTTTAAAACCAAGTGGAAAAATTACAAAGTTATGTACATACATAAATAAAGTCACTCCTTCAGACGAAAAAACTTGAGAGAATTACGTAATCGTTTGGATTTACAATGTTCATGTTTGAGAGTTTATCATTTCAGTTCAGGGAATTACATATTTACTCTACTCGTGTGCTTCAAAACGATTTTGTTGTAACTTTTACTTTTGATTTTAAAACTTCGTCGACAAATACACTTATAAATTTCAGGCATATTTTATGTTGCATTTATACACACAAAAAAAAAACAAAATTTATTTTATAAATTGAAATATGTGGAGTGGAAGAGTTCAGTTTTAAAAACCGTAATTACATGTTATGTAAGTAAGTAAGTATGTCAAGTAATTTCACTGATGGACATATAAATCAAGCTTATACAGGTTGGCATTTGTTGAAAAAGTCCAGGTCCGGTGAAATCATATCTTAAATGTTAATAAAAATTTCTTCATAGAGAATAATAGAAAATTTTCTGCCAAGTTTGGATATCCAGATGTTTTTTTTTTTGTTTTTACAAATTATATAAGATTTGGAAATAAATCAAAACGCTATCCGTAAACTTTAAGTGCCGTAGATAAAACAAAGCATATTGGGGACATGTTTAATTTATCATCAAAAGGTATTGCAAAAATTTTGCATTGACTTTTAATATACTTATTTGAAAATTTTTCAAAACGTAATAAAAACAAATGGAAACAGAGCCAAAAAAAACCACTTCGTTTGGCGAAAATTGTAGATCTGTAGATCGCAGTCTGAGGGACTTTGAACCTTTTGCGAAGGGCGAAGCAAAGACAGAAAGTATTATTTCGAACAATATTAAATTGATCTATATCACTCCTCGTCCGCTGTGAATTTAGTGAATCCCACGAAGTACAGAGCAGAAGTGAGGAATTAGAAGCTTTCGGTGTCTTTCAGAACAAAGAAAATTTAAATAAAATTAAACTCCTGTAAGTGCGATAAGTTTTAAGGGAACATCCAAATATTTTGTGCTAATATGGACTGATGCGATCAAAATGTCGCAATCCATATATAAAACGTACACAATCGTTATGGGTTAAGTCGAGCTTGCAACTGCGTAGACAGAGGCGGAAAAATTAGACTACCATAATGGTTTCTATGGATAATCACGCTGCTGTTAACCATAACTGTCGAAGGGAAGACAGCCATAAAGTTTGCTGATAAGAGCCTTGATAAAGTCACAACAGATCATACGATTATTCAACATTATTCTAAGGTTCCTTACTATTAAATTGTTTACAGGTATCGGAGGAACATCACTTACATCAATGTCATTTCTATATTGCAACATATAGCAAGATTTACTGGCATTAAGTGCGTGAGTAAATTTACATAAGATCGTTATTCATGCGTTGTACCCCATCCTCGATCAAACCAATCGGTCAATTAAGATATATTTGAACGTTGTCGGCAATTGGATGTATTTTTAAATTTTTACAACGCTAGGGAGAGGATTAAGCAAAATAATAGTGGTCCCAGTATCGAACCTTGAGGGACTCCACAGACCAGTGGTAAAGCTTAGAACAAACATTCTTTAGTTTCACTTGTTGGAACCTATCAGACAAAAAGCTTTTTATAATTGCAATCGCTGACGAACAGAAGTTACAAAAATAAAAAAAAAATGTTATAGTAATTTAGAATGATTCACATTGTCAAAAGCTTTCGAAAATTCCAGCAGGGACAGCAAACCTTTTTCACCTTTCTCAAGTGCAAATCGAAGACTTGTGGTCGCCTTTACCAAGGCTGTTTCGCTGCTGTGCCCACGACGAAAGCCAGACTGCCAACATGACAGGAAACATGAATTTTCAAGATGATCTAGCATTTGTGATGTCATTAGATTTTCCAGAGGCTTTGATAAAAAATAAAGCAGACTGATAGGATGGAAGTCTGAAGGTAATTCTGATGAGTTGTTTTTTGCAATAACAATTATAGTTGCTATTTTCGATTGGGTGGGAAAACACCCAGAGGACAGGCTGGTATTGAAAATATGGGTTACGAATGGCAATATGATTGGGAGCAAGTGCTTTAGAAAGCCAAGAGAGAGAGATTATCGAGATCAATCGCATCAGAACTCATTTGTATATGACTCTTAATACCTTATCTCGGTCGACATTTCTGAAACTAAAACCATCATCATTTAAACATCATCTACAAAAGATCCGTTGGTTGAAGATAACGTATTACTAGCATTGATAAAGTATCCATTTAACTCCTCTGTAGCCAGCTTACAGACATTTACTGCTTTGTCTACTTTTGTCTAAAGTTTGTGCAAATTAGCTCAGAAATGTTTAGGAGACAGATTGGGATCAATTTTTTCATAAAAGTAGCGGCGTTTAGCGCATCGAATTTTTATATTACTACATTTTGTGTATATATCTGTCTTGCAGTATCAGTTGTGAGCCTGTGAAGCTTTGTGAAGAGCATTATCTCAACTAATATAATAATATATGTAATATAAATAATTTTTACAGGGAATACAAAGACTGCTATCGAAAATAAGCGGGCAGCAAGCTAAGTAGCGTATAGACAGGAATAGATTGGGGGAAAAATGTATAGTGGAGGTCACCAGAAACCCGAATCAGGGCTCATGGGAAGCATATGATAATAAAATTTAGTTAAGAATTAGAATAGCATTTAAAATAATTATTCAATCTAACTGTGACAGCGCTAGCAGACTTTAAGACAAATAGATATTAAGAAAACTCAGCGTGCTACCAAGTTTCGATTGGGAGAAGTACGAGCAGGATACCAATACTACTGCAAGCAATTAGCTGTGGCCATTTTGAAATTTTGAAATTTCTTAAATTTCTGATCGGACAGCTGTTGAGATGTAAGGTGATAATATAGTAATTTAATAATGATTACGTGTTGTGAATTTGTGATACAGTTATTGTTTATATCAAAAGCTCTGAGTTAATTGAGCACGCATACAATTAATTTCGGTTATCATATAAGGAACTACGCAGAGTAATATTACTGTGCTGGCACGTCTCAGCACAAGCAGAGGAAATTCCTTCCTTCCTTGAAAACTTCTCGTGTGGGAAGGCCCATTGAAAGAATTGCACTATAAATATTAATGGCCGGTTTCACAGTCTAAGCTTAAGCCAAGGCTTAATAAATATACCAGTTTCACAGTCAAAGCTTAAGTTACATCACTAGCTTAAGCTAAGCTTAACTTAAGCCCTTCATCTGGAAGGCTTAAGCCTTAGATGTTGCTGTGAAATCTGTGATTATTGCTAAATATACATTTTACCTAAATATTATAATTTCTGTTATTAAACGAACATATACGTATTTCAAAAGTTATATTTTTAAACTAAATTGAAATTCTCCAAGCGAAAAATAGTTATCTAGTTACCAGTTTTCAGTGCGGTTAGATAGCTAGTGTCAGCAGAGTTTGACGTTTTGAGGAAGAAACAAAACCAATTGGAGACAAAAATGAAAGACATAAGCGACAAAGAAATGCATAATATAATATCACAAAGTGTGACTCGTGAAAAAAGGATAAGAAGAAGTCCGTAACATTTCGATAAATGAGATAACTTTGATTTTTATTCTCTGTTCCGACTGTCGAAACATGACGATTTTGGATCTGATACACTCCCAAATAAAAATCTCGACTGACTGGTAAATAAAGTAATATTATAATGCAGTGTGAAATTAAAAATATTATCATACATATGAACAAGATGAAATCAGCGGGAAGACAATGAAAATATTATTATAAACTACATGCATCAAAACGTGTACTACGAATACGTCAAAAATATACAACCATTTTCAAAGTAACCTAATATTTGTCTTATACTGTATTTTTTCTTGTTAGGCAGTCAGTAAATTAAGTTTCTTCACTTCTCATAAATACAATTAATTTCCAATGTGATTAGAAATAACCGGCCAAGTGCGAGTCGGACTCGCGCACGAAGGATTCCCTACCATTGTACAAAATTTAACACGATGTGCTTTTTATTTATTTTTTCAAATGAGAGTAGGCATCATGTGAAAAAATAATGTTGTTATTTGAAACTCATTTGAAAAAAAATGCCTTCTTATGATAATAATAATGAATGAGAATAAAACGAGGAAAAAAACTTAGAAAAAATAAGGTTTCTTGTATGGGTCCACATTTAATTTTTAAATTAATTGAATTTTTATTATTTGTTGTTATAGCGGAAGTAGAAATACACAGTGTGTGAAAATTTCAACTATCTACCTATTACGGTTCATGAGATACAACCTGGTGATGGACGGGCAGCGAAGTCTTAGTAATAGGGTTCCCGTTGTTAACCTTTGGGTACGGAACCCTAAAAACTGTGTCATCCTAATACATTTATTATGACTTGTGAAAAAAGACGGGTATTGTTTTAGGAAACCACAAAATTTTTATTATCATGCAGATGACATGACTTGAAAGTTTTCTTAAAGCTGACATTAAATAAAAAATGAATTTTTCTCTTCTGACGAGTGTGAAGAGGCTGTATACGGACGGAGGGTTGATTGAAATAAAGTTTTTATTACTTCCAATTGAAGTGAGCGTTAACTCCTTTAAAAATAAATTTCACAGCATAAAGTGCATATACTGTATAAAGTGTATACTGCGTTTTTTTAACATTTAATGACAACACTTTATTCTGTCATGATATTCTTAACACCATTACTAGCCCTAAATCCTTCGAAATAAGCTCTTAGCCTGATATAACCCAACCTAGTTAGCATTGATATTATCTATAGATATAGAATTCTAGCCAACTTTTTTTTACAAATTTTTATGAGCTAGAATTTGAACGTAAAGAGCTGGTGGCGGTCATAATAACTTTTTCACTAGGAAGTAGAAAAGTTTTCTATTTTATTAAATTAAAGTTTTCCATGTTAAATAAAAAAAGAAAATGTTCATTTTTTCGGAAAAAGTTTTAAATAAAGAACGTTAAAAGACTATTCAGTAGCTATATTTGTACGTCTATATACGAACATTTTATGAATACACATAAAAAAGCTCTCTATGCAACACTTCATCCCTTTTAAAGGACTCTATTTAAGCCTATTTAAATAACTAAAGGATACTCGAATAATTCCATACTATTCGATGGAAGTTCTGTTTTCCTTTTCAATTTCTTTAAAGTAAAGTTCCCTTTAACTTCTTTTGCCTTGAAGCATATGAGAGCACATGCATACGAATGAGTTAACTGCAGAAGGAATTTTAATGCCCGCCCTTTACATATGTATTCCTCTAGAGCGATAGGTAAGTTAGGTACTCACTCTTCTTGGAAAATTTAAAATAGAATCATTGAGACAGAAAATTTTTAGACGACTAAGGGTGGGTTTTCTGTGCTCTATACTTCTGTTCGAAGGAAGTAAATAAAGTAATTAAATTTATTTTTCAAACGTTTTCCATAATTAAGTTATGAACTAAGTGCTTAGACGGTGTTCTACATTGTGTTCAAGGTGTAAGTTTTTATTATAGTATTTAAAAATCTTATTAGCAATAAGAATGCTTCGTAAGTGCCTAATTAAAATAATTGCACTCCTTTACAATACTCTGAGAAATATGTGTATAAATAATTAGGTTAAGTTAGAATAGGGACGGATGGTAATTAAGTCAGGGAACACAAAAATTGCGTAATAAAAATTAAAATTAAAATTTATTTTCAATAAGACTATACTAATAGAAAGATTATCTTTTGTATTAACCCGGTACCAATGTGGCCGGGTCATATTGACCCGAGGCAGTTTAATACGGTGATATTTTTTGGTCACGCTGACCGTACAATTTCAACGTTTATATAGCTGGAGATACAGCCTCAACTCTAGTCGTACTGCGACACCGTCTGCGCAGCAAAATACCAGTGCGTCAATTCAAAACGGCTAAATATGACCCAGCGTCAAAAAAGTAAAAAAGAAAAATATCACAGTTATGTTTTCAAAGTTAATTTTGCATGCGTTTTTGAGAAAGCTAATAAAAGTTCGATTTATAGGATACATTGATATTATCTTTATTTTACCACATATGGAAAGAACCCTTATTAAATAAATACTTAGTAAAATTAAAGGAACTCTATGAATTTTGTGATAATTTGTCGATATAATCTGGGTCACAATAACACGGTGTCATCGTCCACATTATTATTTTTTATTATTTTCACGACATTTGCGCCGAATTAAAGTGAAGGATAGATTTCTAAATATACAAAATACAATAATAATTCAAATACAGATTTGAAATAAGTTGATTACAATTTCATTTCACTAAATTGATTCCTAACGAAGTGTACAAAAAGATGCTCTCGTGGGCTTTTATGATGCAACAGTAGTAATTAGATAAACTGCATGAATCGAAAGGGTTGGGGTCAATATTTTATGTTTGATGCCCGGCTTGGATTTATAAGTAATGGCATATAAATTTGGAGGATGAACAATAGGCCTTATTGTGGCCTACATTCTAGAGACTTCTTAGGTTTCTCAACCTCTCTTCAATCCATTCAAATGTGGCAGTTCGCTTTGTTTGATTTTGAAAAATAGAATCTCGACGCTGACACTCTCGGAAATTATGTGTTTGAGGGCGAAAAACATAATGGCGATAATTGCTAAAACCTTTTTCGATTTATCGAACTAACTATTGCGATTATGAAAAAAATTTTTATACAAAAACAAATTCTACACCAAAAGGGTTAAGTATTATAAATTTTTATACACGAATAGATATTTTCCCGTGAATACGAAACGCATGTACTTTCCAATGCGGGCTTATCTGTAACTCATTTGAATTAATCTGATTTTTCAATTTTTCCATTTTTTTTCTCTTTTCTCCAAATTTTATCTATTTTTTTCTATTTTTCTTATTTTTTCTATATTTTTCCATTTTCTAGTTGCATTCGTTTTTCAAGTCACTCAATTTTGTTATTTAGAATCCACCCAATTGTAACAGAAGTCAAACCAGGACTTGAAACTTTGCCATGCATACATAGTACTTGTACAGATATAAAACTTTACTGGGTGAGATTCATTTCAAGTGCAAAAGGGAACGAGAAACGAAAATTGGATTAGTTGATGATTCATGATAAAATGAAAAATGAAAAGATATAATTCTTTTTCGAACAAATTCTTCAATTAGGAATGACCAATAAGAAAAGCTTCCAAATTAGTCGGAGAGATAAAGCATCTTCATCACAATATGGCAATGATGTATCAATCAGGTATAAAAGAGGGGGCAGACACAAAGATCATATTATTACACGCAGCAGTATTTAGAACAAAAAGGAATTAAAAATACTCATGTTTTTCCCCGAACAGACATCCTAATTTTTGTACTAAGGCGATATCCTTAACTTTCTTAAGAATTTGCATTTTTCATTGGCAATGAACTAGTTTCTTTAATTTATGCAGAGTATTTGGAACTATGAAATCCTCTGAGCTCCCTGGATTACACTCACTTTCCGAAGCAAATGTAACAGGATCGTTTGCCAGCAAAGATAATATAAAGTGGTGGAACCATTTCAATTATACAAGTGACAAGTTGCTATAAGCTTTGGCTATATTTGGGATCAGGATTTCACTGAAGATTTCAGAGCTAACTTGGACGCGTTCATTTTTCTGCTTTATATCCCCAATACAACACTGATCGATATAGGAGTTGTGAGAAAGATAGTGTTCTTCCAAAAATAATGTCATGATAAGAATCTTCTTTAAAAGAAGATCTGTGCACTGGGTTTGGCTTTGCTAAGGATTCATCTTCAGTATTTGGGGTTTATTCAGGAACTCGTTGAGCATCCTAATTATAAAGCAGACCTGTAAAGTAGTTAAGTACGTTGGCACTTACTACTGGTAACAGTTTCAAGTCCTGGGTTTTATTTTTAAGTACTAGTGCAAGTCCCAGTACTGGGTACTTAAAAATTATTGAAGTACAAGTCCAGGTAGTGGTACTGATACTCATATGTCCAATATATAAGTTTACCTACCCTATAAGTATCAAAATAGTGCCGCCATAAGGCGAAGTACTTCATCTCGTGTAAATTATTTAAATACGCCTTCTAATAATAAAGGTTCAGGAGCAGGGTCTGGGCTGAAGTACTTCCCGTTATTTGTAGAGTTGTTAAAACTTATATATGGGACTTATATGTAAGTACCAGTACCAGTACTTGGACTTATATTTTCAAAGTTTCAAAGTACCAGTATCGGGACTTATACTTAAATTTTTTTTAAGTACCAGTACCGGTATTGGTACTTGTACTTGGAATTTTACAGGTTTGTATAAAGCATCACCCTCAGAATTTGGATTACAGAAAAGAAGGACCTGGTTCTTTATACCGAACATTGTGCTATCTTAGAATTCTCCTAGACGTTGCTCTCCTTCACGTACGTGTCAGTCGAAAGGACGCCGACGTACCGAAATGTGTAAATGCGAAGATAATCCCGACTGATGTGATAATATAGCAGAAAGCGAGCAAGGCGATGATGACGATTTAGGGCAAAGTGAGATTTACGTTAGAAGTAACGGTGATTGTAATTAAAAATGTCAATGTAGGAGTTAGAGGTATTGCTTGTGTGTATTTTGACTATATAAATCTGTAATCACTATATTTCTTGCAATATACTCGTAGATACTTTTAATCTTTTAATTGTCTTAGACGAGATTGGGGTTTTTCTTAATTTATTGGTATTTGTTATATTTGTTATTGTTATAATTATTATTACCTGCACTGGAAAAACCCTCATACTCGTTCTAATTTTTGTAAATTATAAAAATAAACGTTTTTAAAATCTCGACAGAGGATAATTTTCGAAACACAAAATCCTAGAATATGGGAATATGATCCACCCATCCCTCGATTTGGAAGATATGCTGCAATATACTCAGTTTCGTTTTAAAATGTTTTATAATAATAAAAAAATTTGTTCTATATTTCGATTATATCGTACAAATAGTGAGTATAAATCTCTCCACATATAAACAGGAAAGTAAACTAAAAATAGTGAAAAAAGCCTCTAATAATTTCAATAGAGAATAATGTGGTTAAAAAAGAATTTCGGTTAATAATAATCCGATTAAACACAAAGTTCCTTTGGATTCCACACCAACTACAAAAAAGAAAGGGACAAATACGTCCACGATAGAACTTAATGCAATCCAATTTGCAAGAAACCGTAGAATTTGCATAACCTCCTTGTTAAAGATGAAATTGCTTCCGGCAATTAAAAATGTCCAAAGATATATCCAGCAAAATTAGCAAGAATTATTCAAGAAAATTCATACGTTCTTGAGTAGATATTAATTGCCAATTAAACCAGTTTGTTCTGGAAGCAATTACTACGAAGAGTACTTTCTGCCCGAAATCTGAGAGATTTTTCAGTGGATTTACAGGGTTCGTAAATAACGATTATATTTTCTAATGAAAAAAAAAAAAAAAAAAACACAGAAAATTGTATTTATCGAATTAAAATCTCTTCTACACATACTTACAACTATTAAGTGGCTTTGCTTATCGCTGGTAAAATTATAAAATTTGTGATTAATAATATAAAGGTCATAGTAAACCAATTAAATTTATGTTTTACTTTAAAAGCCCGAACGTAGCGTTTAAACTTTACTATAGGGTTCCAGCTTATGAAAGGTTTTTATTTTATTAAGACTTCAATAATAATCATTATGACATGATTAATATACTACGAAAAAAAATCATTTTCTGATAAAAAATAAAAATCATGAAATAATTTTTTTTTTCTGATCGGCAATTAAAAATCACCAAGTGATTTTTATGATTCTCAATCACGAACTATTTACAGCGCTCTGCAAAATAATAGGTGATGGTGTTCAGATGAGATGTGAGGTCAAACGATAAGTTATCACAAATGAACAACCGTACGTACATATTATTTTGCGGTAATTATCACAGTTTACTTTTATTTTGTATTTATCAGTCAAAAAGAAAAATTTAAAAGTAAGTATTATATGTCAACTCAACAGGAAAAAAAATCACTTGGAGATTTTTATTTGTCAGGATTGACAGGAAAATAAAAATTACTTCACGATTTTTATTCTTGATAAAAAAATAAATAAAAATAAAAATCACTATGTGATTTTTACTTATAACCAGTAAATAATAAAAATCAGGAAGTTATTTTTATTTGTGATGAGAAAAATATTAAACATCAAGTTTCACACCGCCGCGATAACGATTGCGATAACGTAGCGACAGCGATAGATCGCTACATATGGCTTTTAATGTAAACGCTCACACCAACGCGGTAGATCATAGTGATACTAAGAATTTCTGAGGCGTTTGAACAGCTATTCAAATGTCTATCGCAGCATGCACAATTTCAGTCGTCTATCGCGAACTGTGAGAACAAAATGTAAATGAAAAATGAATTAAAATCATTTAAATGAATACCCAATTTTATATGATCTGAAACAGTGTTGGGCGTACATCGAGTAATCTTAGGAAAATGTAACCGTAATCATGATTACATGACTAAATTTTTTTTTTATTACAAATGAAACTTTTCAAGAGATTTTAAAATTTAGTTCTAAGAAAACAAACAATCTGTTATCGTATGAATTTTTATTGTAGAAAACTCCAAGACACTGTTGAATTATGTATTAATTGAAGTTAGTGTAAAGATTGTAAGTGTTTCTATTGATAGAGACTCACACAGATAGAGAAAAAGATTACATTTCTGGGGCGTATAAGAAAGTCGTTGAGCATGGAAAATGCAATAATGCCTTTTAACGCTTTGATTTTACTAGACTTTTCATATTGCTCCACATTGTTATATGCTAGTTCGAATGAATTCAAGGGCAGAATGCAGCTGTTGTAGAATAAGGCAATGCGAGTTATTCACTACCGACTTCGGGACAGAAATACAACAATGTTTGTTTTCTTTTAACTGTAATTTTAAACCTTTTGCAAATTTGTAATCAAAAAATGTGATCGTCAATCAGGATTATGATTACGATTGATCAATCATTAATCGCCATTAATGATTATTTTTCTGATTAATATTATCAATCTGTAATCATGATTACAGATTACAGATTGTAATCGTAATCATTAATCATCAATCAGATTGCATTTTGCCCAACACTGATCTGAATTTAAAATTTATAAAAATATTAGAAAGGACAAAGTAAGAGTAAGTAAGCAAATAAGGACAAGATTTGAGAGTATGGGTTTATAGGTTTGTAAAAAAATATGAAGAGCATATGGAACTTGAACAATTTTAATAGTTGTTCAGGCTGTGTTGCAGTAGGATTGACAAGAATTCTTGTGTAAAAATTCTAAAAGTATTTTCAACTATCTACTAACAAGCCTTTGTAAATTTAACAAACCAGGTGTGAAGTGTTCTTCGATATTGATCAGTCAAATATTTGGTGGTACTCTTTGAACAAACTGTATTCAAATTTCGTTTCTATAGCCGAAACATTTAAAACATCTGCGTCACTACTTTTTCCATATCTTTCAACGTCGATGATATAAAAAAAGTTTATGTTCGATATCAACGATGGTCAGTAAGACAAATTTTTTCAAATTGAAAAAATAAGTCGAGCTATTACACATTGAATTGACACATAATCGTAGCATGGCTACCATTGATACTATAGCCAATACAATTGGGAAACTCTAATTTGTTCCATGTTTAGATTTTTCCCAAATGTCTTTATTTGGTTCAGGCAACAATGAGTTTTACAATAAAAGCTATAATCGTTACGATCCTTAGATTTAACCTTCAACCTGGTAAGCTATTTTGACAACATACCCTGATAAATTTTCACTTTTGATTCGTCCCATTTTTAGTTGTTCGTTGTTATTTTATATTAAATAAAATAAAAAATAATTTGTATTTATTCAGTCTAAAAAAAAAAAAAATGAATTAAATAAAACTCATATTACGTTCGCTAAATAAGTATGATGGAGTGTGCCAGTGGATTCCTTGGAGTGTCCTGATTACACCTTTGCTCAAATTTATATATCAAAATTTTTGTTTTTCCTTAGGAAATTTAGACACCTAAATCCACAGAAGTCAAGCCCTTTCAAATATATCGCACGAACAAACTTGGGAACATGTTCCAAAAAGGACCCTTAATCCTTCATAGCAGTATCCAACATGTTATGATTTACGGTCAAATACTTACGTCAGTTAAACTCTTGAAAAAATATTCATACAAATATGTTCTGTTATCCCTGATCCCATAAAATCCTTACGCCAAGGACATATGATTTTTCTTTTTTTTTTCTGACTGACTCCAGGAAGGAGAAGCATATAATATTTGCTTAGCTCAATTACCTCGGCGGATAGTAAACAAGCCTCCTTTCGTGAGGTAATACATACGATGATCTCTGGCTTATTTTCATTAGATAAATCGAGTTTATTTGAATCAGTCCATAGATGATAGCAAATTTGTTGCTTTTGACTTTTTCGGCACATAGGCCACCAAGGAAAATTCTGTTGTTAATCCAAAATGCACTAGAATAGTATGCAATTTTTACTTTTTCTTAGTGTGCCAAATAGTGTGAGGTCAAGCACGTATTGGTCATTATTTCCGCAAATATGGTATCTCATCCAATGGATGGATAGCTCGTATTTGAATCGCCTATGCACTATGTTTTCAAACCATATTTATTCCACTTAGATGGGAAGAATTGCCTCGGAAGGGAACTAATTGCTATTTTCCAAGAATGTCCCTTTTTTTCGGGTTTGTGATTACTTTTCCACATATGTAGGTATATCCCTTATAAAAGGTAGGAGCTAACTTATTTAGCGATAGCTGTACACTGTACTTTTGTCGTCGAATTGCACAAATCGTAATAAAGGGTTTTCCAATAAGAGGAGTAATTTTAATTAGCCCGCTATTTCGGTAGATGTCACCTTTGGAGCTGTCATTTTTTGACATTTGACAAGTAGAAGCTACGCCATTAATAAAAATGGAACGATACACGACTCAACAACGCATTGAAATTATTAAAATTCACTATAAGAATGGTGAAAATGTGGCAGAGACCGTTCGTAAAACTCGAACATTTTTGGGTCGTCGTGAAGCACCTTGTCGGACCGCAATACAGAAATTGGTAGAAAAATTCGAGCTGTCGGGACAAGTTAGTGATGTGAAGAATAAAATCCGTGCACGTCGCTCAAGAACAGCCGAGAATATTGCTGCTGTAGCCGAAAGTGTTGAAGAAAACCCAGGTTTATCCATTCCTCGTCGTTCGTTGGAATTAGGCATTCCACATATCCTCAACGTGTGACTGTTTGGTGCGGTTTATGGTCCCGCGGGGTCATTGGAACCTAGTTTTTCGAAAATGAGGCTGGAGCAACAGTTACGGTGAATGGATTGCGCTATCGGCAGATGATTAATGATTTTTTAGGGCTGGAATTGGATGGTATTGATCTGGACAACGTTTACTTTCAACAAGACGGCGCTACGTGCCATATAAGCAACGAAACCATTGATCTTTTACGGGAAAAGTTTCCGGACCGTGTTATCTCTCGAAGAGGTGATCACAATTGGCCACCGAAATCTTGTGACTTAACACCTTGTGACTTCTTCCTTTCGGGCCACGTGAAAGAGAAGGTCTACGCCAACAGCCCAGCGTCGATTCAAGACCTCAAAGATGGAATTCGTGAGGCTATCGAGGACATAGGGCAGCCACTTTACGATTTGGTTATGGAAAATTTCATGAAAAGGATATGGTCCTGTAGGCGTGGTCGTGGTGGTCATTTGGCTGATGTTATTTTTCATTCTTAACGGCATACCTTCCTCTTTATAATGAAATAATGATCCGATCATTTATCTCAAAAAATAGCATTTTTCTCTGAATATCAAAATAACACCTCTTATTGGAAAACCGTTTACATTCAATTCTGAAATCTTTTCATGCCCATTATTGCTTTTGCACAGTTGTGGATACCAGAATTATTTTATGGACACGATTCCATCGATTTTATGACCAATCGTTTGAACTAGCTTTATGAAAGCCTTCAATTCTAATGCGTCAAGTGGTTTCAATTTCTTATTTTGTAGAATGAATACCCGTTTTTTTCACCGTATTGATGAAATCAACAATATTTTTGTAGATGTCGTAAATCAGATTTACGTTCGATGTACACTTAACGGCACAGCACGAACCGTCACAGACAGGCAAGATATTTTTATATAAAACCAAATCAGCGAATTCACATCAACCGGCGCCGGCAGATACCGGCACTTAACGGAAGCTTCATTGTAGATCGCTATATCGGTGGCTAAAAACCAGTCCGGCATTTGTCTGATCTAGTTGCCAAGTTAATATGGGATCACATTCCTTTAATTTTCTCTCGATACCTGCCTTAATTGAAAGTTTCCTTCCCATTTTATATCGTTATATCTGTACGAAAAATGCCAGTGTCGGTCGATGCCTGTCTATCCCGGTTCGTGTTGTGCCGGTAAGTGTGCATCGACCTTAATACGTCAATAAGTCTCAAAGTAACTATTCAGTTGTGAGTGCCCAAAGAAAATGTTGTCGTCATTTCAATTCTTGGATTATACCATCAAAAAACGTTATGTGTCTTGTTCTTGAATTGACAGTGTCGTTACTGGATAAAAAAAAAAACCTTCTTCAAAGACCAAATTTGATCCGTTCACATGAGCATATTAACAACGTATAGTAGAAAATTCTATAGGTTACCGGAACATTGAAAATACTGCGGGCAACTCAACTAAACCTATCTAAAAGAATACATCCATAACATTCAATGTTCAGATAGATACAGGAACTGAAAACATTTGACCGAGAAACACGTTTATCATTTGCTCGTTCTTTACTTCAAAAAGCTAGAATTGATTGGAACTTTCGAAAACAATCAATCAGTTCAGATAGGGCTTGTTTCTGCTTGAATCGTTTTGTAAATAAACAGAATTTACGTTCTGGGGATTGAAAAACTCTCGAATGATGTATGAACGCCAAATGCATCGTGTTGCTATATGGTGCACTGTAACTACAGAGAAAGTAATTGGTCCTCACTTCTTTGAAGATGATGACTGCAATGCAAACAAGACGGAACCGCAGGGGTATAGTTGGTCGAAATACGTTTCTCAAAAACATACTTTGCCTAAAGCTATTTAACAAAGAAGACTTCGTGCAAAAACTTAAATGACAAAGAAAAAAAAAAGCTATTGCAAAAAATTTTTTGGGAAAAATGACATTTGGCCAACAAAAATGCATTAGGAAAACGTAATTAGCATTTAGATTTATAAACCAAAATGCTAATTATTCTTTTGCTATACACAAGAAATTGCTTTCTCTTAGATATGTAGCTTGGAAGTGAAAATGGATAATAAGCAAAACAATTAAGTCCAAAAAATTTATTTCTAACTTAAGTTTTGTGCTCTTCTTATTCAGTTTATCTTGGTATAATTTTTTGAATTCTTCAATCTTTTTGAAAACACTTCTTTTTACTGCACAGATGGTCTTCCATGTTGAAAGTTACCAATTTGTTCTGAAACAAAATAACTTTCTTTTCCAGTAGCCTATAAAAGGCAATTTAAGGGAGCCCAGGGCATATTGACGAACATGGCATAGTAACGAATAAATATTATCTGTAATCAGATTTATTCTAAACTCACACCCTGCATCATGGTTAAGTATTGCCAACATATGGTCAACATTTTTTTTCACATTAGTCTATGTTTGTTGTACGAAAAGAGCAGACGAATTCTGCAATTAGACCATGCAAAAGTTTTAGCTTTGCCAAAGATTGTGTTTGACGAAATATTTATGGTGTGCAATTTGTCAAGAAAATGACAGATTTTATATTAGTTTTCGATAAATTTTGCATAAAAAGTCGAAAAAAGACTAATGTGTAGTGAGGCATATGACGAGCTTTTTACGGGGCATAATCATTATTCGATTTTCACATTCAGGTAGGCTCAACGAAGATCGGATTTAGCACACATATAATTTTACATTAGAAGAAAATTCTGTGCCAAGGAAAATATCTCCAACAATTAGTGTGTTTAGCACTTTGCAAAACTGTAAATTTTTTTCGATATGGGTTGCTAAAAAACCGAGAAGTCGACCTTTTATAAAAACAATATTATTTCGAATTCTATGAATACAAAAGAAATTTTGGAATGTCAGCCTAGTTATCCTAAAACTTCGAAATCCAGGAATTGTTTTGAAGGTAAAATATATTAGATGCTTTGAGTGTGCATTTTCCAAATTCGAAATTCGAAGTGTTCCTCATTTTAGAATGTATAACTTTATTCTAAAAACAATATTCCTGTAATGCTTATTATGTCATTAATTAATAATAATATGTTTTAATAAAAAAAAAATCAATTCATTTATTAAATATAATTCGTTATTATGCCCCCGAGCCCTTCGTCATTATGCCCCTAGTATGCGGGGCATAGTAACGAACTGGTCATCACTACACTTAGGACAACAGCGCACCTCATAAGGAAGCTAAACGGTAATTATCTACTATATATCACATTTTGTCCTTGAGTAACTCTAATTGGTATTGCTGTATTTAATGCTTCATGAAATCGATTTACGGATTTAAGAAAAATCTAGAAAAAAATTGTTCGCCATTATTTCCCAGGCTCCCCTATTCAGCGCAAATAATTTTTTGGATTCTATAGTGCCGTGATTCTGCATAATTTTAAGTACGAGGAATATTTCTTTAATCAAGTTCGAAAGAACTCCAAAATTTTGGAGGAAATATAGCAGGTCTATCTGATTTCCCGTAAATGTATACTTTTTAAATCATGTTAAAACTTTTCTCTAATCTTCTATTAGTTTTACGAACATATTTTCATAATATTTAAGAATATCATCAGATAGCAAAAAAACTGTTTCACAACTCTGACCGTATCACTTATGAAAAGCTTTTGAAGCTAATTAAGTGGACAGAATGAAATTTTGACAGGTGTGCTTTGGCTACACCCCCATTAAATAGAATGGAATTGCTGCATTTATAATGAATTACAAATAAATTTATATGTGCAGCAATATTCTTAAACTAGCTATAGTTGGCCGTGCTTAGAGCAAGATTCTATCTTGAGTTTAAAATATTATTGTATTGTTTTTAATTTTTTTAATTTATTTTACATTTTTATACCGTAGATGAAATCATAGGGGTATACTAAGTTTGTCATTCCGTTTGTAACACCTCGAAATAATGATGGTAGAGCAAATTGGATTGGACACCCATTCATAATATTAAAAGTTATTTCGATTTTTGCATGTCCGTCTGTGCGCACGATAACTCGAGAACGCGTATACTTAGAGAGCTGAAATTTTGTACACGGACTTTAAAAAAAAAAGTAAAATTAAGTTTAAAAATGAGACAAATCGGGCAACTCCTTCGTGGGGTTGCCATACAAAACTTTCGTTTTTCACTATATATTTGGACACTGCTTGAGAACGCGTCGACGTAGAGAGCTGAAATTTCGTACATGATGTTTTTACTATATTAGCAAATAAAGTATCAAAAATGGACTAAATCGGGCAACTCCTTCTTGGTGTTGCCATATAAAAATTTCCGTTTTTTACGTATTCTTTGAAAACGATCAGTCCAAGACATTTTTATTGTACTAAGAACTTCTGAAGAATATGAAATCCTATAAAATTGGTTATTACCATTTTTTTTGTGCGACAAACTGTTCTAGAAATATATGCGAAAAACAACTTCAAAATCAATACTTGAATAGATCGGTGACCATACGAAATTTAATACGGGCATTCATCTAGGGTATCATAAGAATTGGGCTTAGACCGATTCTAACTTTTTTACTTGTTTAAATTACTTTTATCAACTCAGAAACTCCAGACTAAATAACTTTGTCTGTAAGAGCAACATTCGTGACGAAAGAGCTTTAAGGTAGTAAGTATGGATGGATGGATTTACATGGGGTTTTTTGACTTAAAAAGACTCCGTGGGGAGCTTTTCGATGGGCTAAAGAAACTTTACGTTTTTAGGGGTTTTCAAGGGGGGGTTGGTTGCTGCACCCCTTTAAGTTGTCCAGTTTGGACCGTGTGTGCTATCAAATTAAATCTTTGACTGAGTGCTATTAAATGGCATATTTTATTTTCTTCTGTAAGAATCTTTATAACAGCCTTTCCTCACCCAAAATATCGTTAAAATGCGTGATTTTTGAATTTGTGTACAGAGGTTGTAGATTGGTGCGGTGGCGGAGATGACTTTTCTTTTAAACGCTTTAGCACAATGTTTTTTCATATTTCATGGGAATATTTCAATTTCATATGTTTAACCGTTATATGGGTTTTGACGTGAAATAAATTCTTCGAGTTTTTTCATGTCAAATACTTTTACATGGTAGTAACAATATTAAAGTGCGACAATATTCTAAACTATTTACCACAGAGAAAAGAAAATTACCCCACACTATTCGCACGAGAACGTATATGCGAATTATTATCCATTATGTACCGTTATATTAGTTTTTAGCGAAAATATAATGACTAAATGCAGAAAATAAAAAATATTTAAAAAACTTCTAAAATAAATAACTTTCATACATAAATTTCACTAAAGGGTAAAAAAATGTTTTTTATTTCTCAGTGATATACACCAGAAAAGGTTCATTGCAAAATAAGAAATGCTAGAACTCAGATTAAATCTTAAAAGTTTGGGCATTCATAACTATAATTACAATTGTCTAACTGCAACTCATGCCGAAACTTTAAAGATTTAATCTGAGCTCTAGCATTTTTTTATATTGCGATGAAATTTTCTTGTGTATATAAATGAGATAGAAAAAAATATTTTTTTAATTTTTAGTGCAATTTATTTACGAAAGTTGTTTATTTTAAATGTTATTTCAATTCATTTTAATATTTTTAGTTTTCTTTTATTTAATTCGAACTCCTTACAGACAGTCTGGGGTTTTCTTATGAGTTTATATTTTTGTTATTAAAAAATAAGCATGCTGGGATTTGTCCGCGTTACAGATAGAGTCTGGGCTTTTGTTTGTTGTTAAAAAAAATGTTCTTGATTTATCATTATAATGGAACAATTCAATGATCTAAATTTATAGAAACGGCTAATTTGGCGGAAAAAGAATTTGTCCACAATTTGTAAAGTGGAATTTTGAAAATACAATTTTTACGAAGGGTCCCATTATTGTAGATGACATTTTGTTGTAAGAATGTTATGTTATATGACTGTTAACACTTCAATGGGTGCCAGAACACTTAAGAATTGATAGGAATTACAATGCAGATTCACTGTTCGCTAATACAGGAGCATCATTGGTTCGGGTTAATTTGGCAGTATTTGCTATAATACGCGTGAAGCTTATCATACAAAACTGGATCCATAACTAAATGGACCAGAGATGGACATGAATGAGAGCAAAGTAAAACATTCAGGACCTTCATTAAAGGAGAGTCTGGATAGTCCTAGGAATCAACACAGAATATTAACAGGAGTCTTAACCGGACACTGCAAACTTAATAAACATGCATCGGATAGGCATATCACCCTCTGATGTATGTATATCTCGAAGAGGATGAAACATCAAAATTCTTATGCAAATGATTGCAAAGATGTAGATTCCGGACTTTAGGCTTAAAGGGACCATACATGTATGTATGCTCGCCAACTCGGTGTTGTCACGAAGATTTGACCTTGTGTGTGCTTGTTTTACCGTGCGATACGCAATGTGCTATTCGGTTGGACGAAAATCAAGTTAGTTTGATTTTTAGGGGCGGGGCTACGTATTACCATGTAGTAGCGATGTTTGTCACGCATTCGTCGTTCTTGAATCTTTAGTGAACTCTATTGAAGAAAAGATATTAGTTAACAGTTCTAGTAGCTCTTGATATGTTTTTTTGTTTGCTAAGTGTGTGTAGAAAAAGCTTTCATGTATGGCACACCAAGTTGGAGAACATGTTCGCCGTATATGGGCTGCTTTGCCTATCGACTTCAAAGAAATTTCATTCAAAAAGATACTGCTTTTCCTAGGAAGTTTTGTTGGAAGAGTTTCGTATACTCATAACTGACGTTCGGGAAAAAGAGATATTTATAAAATAGATTTTATTAACTGGCTTGCTTCCGAGCCACAGCATACACACAAAAATTAAGTATAATAATTTTGAAAGAAGTGTTTCCACATCGATTGATATCATGTAAATAATACTTGGTCAAATTCTGAGACATACTATATATAGCATTTTCGGAATAAATGAAACCATTTCAAGTTGAATGAAACTATTTTTAAATTAAATAAAACATTTTTCAACTGAAATGAAACTTGTTTCACCTAAAATTCAACTTCAAGGAATAAAACTTGCAATTCTATTTTTAGAATAGGAACTTGATTCTGTTCGCTCGGCAAGTCAAAGGCTGCTCCGACAAATATCAAGTTTATTTTGTGCTCCTGCTCTCACTGCTCTTTCTGTTCGTAGTGTGCACATTTTTGGCATGAACGTCTAGAGAGGGCATCTGCGTTCAAATATTTATGACCAGCTCAATGTTCGAAGACAAACGATTGACCAAAGAGGTAATGATGGAAATGGCTTGTGGTACGCACTACACCTAGACACACTTTTCGGGTGACTCAATAATTTCCCTTGGCCCTATTTAATGTTTTGCTGTAGTATTCTAGAACTCTTACTGTCATCTTGCACCCGACTTAGTACAACTCCAATTCCAGTTTGACTAGCATCGATGTCCAATATGAATTCGCTTTTTTCTTGAAGAAATGCTAGAATAGGAGAGAAAACTAGCAGCAGCTTCAACTCTTCAAAGGACTCTCCTGTTGTTGAAATTTTCGCTTGTCCTATGTGTGTTAGCTCTGACAGCAGTTTAGAAATATTGGCAAAATTGCAAACAAACCTTCTGTAATAGGATGCAAGGTCAAGGAAACTACGAACCTCCGTTTTAGTTTTTGAGATTGGCCACGTTCGTATAGTTTCTACCTTCTCTGGGTTAGTCCGTAGTCCTTGAGCGGTTACTACATGGCCCAGGTATTTAACTTTTTGACGAATGAGACTAAATTTCTTCGGATTAAGTTTCAGATTAGCGGATCAACTTTTATTCCATGAAGTTTCATTTCAGTTGGAAAAAGTTTCATTTGAAAAAAGTTTCATTTAATTTAAAAATAGTTTCATGCAACTCGAAAATGGTTTCATTTAATCCGAATATGCTACAGTTCTAGATATGGCTCGATATTTCTATATATTGCTCTAATACAATGTTCGCACATTTCGAACACTCATAACTTGAAATAACATTATTACCCGAACCACCCCTTAACGTTTGAAGGCTGTTGAAAAATTTTTAGCGCCATTTTCTTCTTCTCATCGAATCGATACTAAGACGTGTGTCAAATGTCATAATGTGTTGTGTAAAATGTGTTTAATCCTTTTATAATACAAACAATATGTCAGTTTAGGAATGGAATTTAACTAAAATCTTATTTCGTATGTCTTAAACCCAAGTGCCCATCTCATTGAGCACTTTCTCAGGGAAAACACAATGCGTAGCCTGGAAACATTGAAAATTGATGAAGTGTAAGTGTTCATGGTGAACATACTCATAAGTCTGCGAGCAACATAAATGTAATTAAATGAGAACCGAGTAGGACCCTATTTAAATTCAAACGTATCAATTTTGACTTAAAATATGAATAGAAAAATCTCACTGCTTTCAATATCCTTTCTAGGATTAACTAAGCTAACTAACTAACAAACAAACTTTCACACCTGATCTGTATGTATGTTTGGCTCTTCACATTTTAACTTACAGCAAATGTTTCTTGTTCCTTATCTCTTGATATTTTTTCCTTTACTTTTGTAAATGCATAAATAATTCTACCATATCAAATCGAACATGAACACGCGTACTTACATCTCATCTCATGTATTTCCCTCTGCCATTGAATAATTTTACTCTGTACTTACAAAAAAAAAAAACAGCATCATTTCACTAGAGGCAGCTTCTACTTTGTTATTCTTGCTATCAATTTTGCCGTACACCTTGTAACATGACGCTGATTGCTGGCGAGTGATCCCATTTGCATTAATGCATAAAATACGAGAGAATCTCGACACGTTTCTAAATAGCTTTCATAGCAAATAAAGGTAGCACATTGCGGCCATGTACCGAGGCAATTGAGCTGATTTGAATTTCCTTCATAAAATGGGATGGCATCTCTCTTGCGGGGCTGATTAGTAGTATAGGTATCCTTCTCTTCCGCGCCTTTTACTATTTTGCTACTCTACGTGTATGATGTCTATGGTACAATTCATTTCGGTAATTTGCATTTATTTTATCGCAATTTCAAGGCGAATGTATGTAGCTTAGCAAAAAAAAAACAAAAACAAAAAACCGATGATGATGTAGACGGATTTACGTAGACGGTAAATAATACAAATTTCATGATGCATTAGTGGACAATGATGATGAGAGTAGAAGTGGACATGATTTTATGGTGGTTTTGAAGTGGAATATGTGATTTTTTAATGAACTACTTATACTAGTTTTGAATTATTCACGATATCCTTTGTGAATAAAAAAAAAAACAAAAAAAAAGAAACACCGGACTCGGATAAAATGATAAGAGCAAAAAATGGTTAGTGTAAACTTTGAGCTTCGTTAATCAAAATCCAATGAAACATGCATGAGTCTCAGGATATTTTTTACTTGAGTTCTCTAATGGTAATTTAGAAACTTTCATTTCAATTTAGTTCGAGGTCATTCCAAATGAAATCAAGAAATTTTAAGTAAATTTATTTCGTGGACGATCAGAGTGTGATCATAAAGCTTTCATTATCGATCTACCTCAATGCTTTTATCTCCGTGAAATCTACTTGGGTCTTTTACTTTTCTCATTTGAATTGCGCCATGTTTCTATTATAGTGTTGAATTGCATTATATGTCCATATGAGATTTATATAACTATTCTCAATTTTTAACCGCCCTTGATAAGGATTTCGACAACAGAAAATGACAAAGTATACCTTCCAACTTTAACGTTAACGAAATTGTTTTTTAAAATGTATTTTTTTTTCATCTTGCTTTTTTACTCCTCTTGAAGATATAAGCCCTCCATATTATCCTTTCCACCTGACTCTATTATAAGAGGATCTGTTTTAATTCCGTGAAATGTTTTTGTTCACTACGCTAGAGTATTTGTCCAATGATGGGGGTGCCATATATATTTTATTCGGAAAAATGCAATATGTTCAGGAAATATGTTGGTTGCTCTCAATACATATGTGTTTTTTTTTTTGGGTCGACGCCATTGCTCTCAAACAGATTACGTTTGGACTTTTTACCGGGTTAAACTTAATTTTGTTCAAGAAAGAATTTTTTGGGATTCTCCGGTATATAGCAAAAGCTAAAAAATGTTCTAATTTGTTATTTCATCACTGGGTGATTTGAAAAACAAATGAAAAAAAGAAAAAAAAGAAAGAAATGAAAATAGAAAAAAAAAAACAATTTTTTTATTTATTAAAAAAATTTAAAAAATTTTAAAGAAACAGATTCATTCGAAGCGAATCGAACCTGTATACGCCACGCAGTGGGCTGAAAAATAAAAAAGAAAAGGAAGAAGAAGAAGCGTTTCGTGTCAGCAGAAAACCTTACACTCATCGGTGCAGCTTGGTTTTCTGCCTGCTGCAGACGCTTGTTGATGAGTCAAACCAAGACTTGGAACTTGTCACCAAAAATTAATTGGTTGTGTGATGAAATAACAAATTAGAACATTTTTTAGCTTTTGCTATATACCGGAGAATCCCAAAAAATTCTTCACAAGCCATGAAACAGACTCCCTCACTACCATATGAGAGCCACAGCTGAGTCCTAACATTCTATTTGATTTTGTTAAGTAAGGTATATAGTTAGCGTAGTCTTTGGAAAGGTAAGGAACCAAGATGTAAATTACTAGAAGACTATTTTCCTGTACGGATAGTTTTCTAAGCTCTATAGCACATATAAAGTCAATGTTTGGCACTTTGTCATAAGTATTAATATAAAACATTTTAAAGTACGGACTCACACGAACACATACATATAGATTCCTGTTTCATGGCTTTGGAAGTATTCTCGAGGGTTTTCCTGGATTACATATTGTCATACCTACGCCATTATTCAACTAGTTGTTATATGAAGTCGAGCATGGGATTCTGGATCACCATGGTATATAGACCTATGCCCAGAGTTTTGTAACATTCAAAAATATCACATCACAATAAACAATTTTACGTAGGAATTTCATAAGGGCAACTTGATATTCAGAACAAATTCATCCATTAAAAAGTCACAATAATGGCGAAAATGCTGTGAATCTAACATACCTGGATTTCTATAAATATACCAATATCTGAGGCATGCAAGGAAATTCACTACTAATACTAATTATAATTCTTCTAATTAAATCTATACATTTCAATTACAGGAACAAACAAAAAGCGGTAATAGAATATAAGCCAACCTAGATGTACGTAACTACAAGATTTTATTAAGCTGAGTATGCTGAGCCTCCTTCTTGATATTTGCAATGGAAAAAATTTGATCAAAGATATCCAAATTCGGAGGACAGAAACTTGGGTATCGGTTTCACTTACACAAACATGTACCACACCATTACATGAAGAGTACATGAGCCCATCTCCTTTAGTTCTATTATATACGACAAACAATCGGAACTAATTCAGAATTCTGTATGAAAGACATCAGATAAGATTTTGTGTCTAGCAAACGTCTGGTCAACAAGATTAGATATTCAAACGTCTGGCCTATAACTAGATTGTCAGACGTCTACCTATAATTAATCCGTCAGATTGGCGGCTGCACTAGTTGTTTTAGAATTAAATTGTTTTCCCAATGAAAGATTGAGCATTGCTGCATTCTCAGTAGTGAGATCATCGAAAATATATCGAAGAAATCGCAAAAAGAGAAAGAGTTTAGATGTTGAATTTATCACAATTTGTATCTATCGTGCACCATTTCATAATTTTGGTAATAGCAATAAAATAGCAGTACTGAATATGTAAACTACCCTTTCTACTTCCTTTTTCAAGGCAGGGGACGAGCGGCCCATTGCGATATCCTGCTAGAAGGTCTATCACCAAAACCTTCTTGTCCTCTTAATGAAGCGCATCAGGTCTTGCTGAGGAAGGCTTCTCAACTTCTTTATAGATACGACGGTAGAACCTACAGTATCCAGCCTGCTCCGGGTGAAGGCTGGAAAAGCACACAAAAAGTATTCGGTTATCTCAGGCTCTCTTTCCAGACAAGACAGACACTTAGAGTTGTCACCAACTCCCACAGTTCTACAGCTTTGATGAGAGACTCGATACTAGAGGTGGCAACGCCTAATGTTGGTTTCAATCCGAGGAACGCAGAATCAGAACCAGCCCTAGCTAAAAATTCAGCTCTTTCATTCCCCATGATCCCCATGTGACCAGGAATCCATTGATGGTACACATTCAGGTAGATACACAACTTATCTATAGACGACTTGCAGTTCCCCAGTAACTTAGATGTTATCCGAGGGCCATTCAGCGCCATTAAGGATGGCTGATTATCCGAAAGGATAGCAATGTCTTTTCCCCTTGATCTCCATATCAAGGGCTATCTTCGCTGCCATTGCGATGGCAAAGACTTCTACCTGGAGGAAAGTGGTGTGTCCTTCCTGTGAGTATTCCATCCTAATGTCAGGCTCAGGAGGATAAACCCCCGTCCGGCTCCCTTCGGTAAAACTTTTTAGACCGGACCGAGGAAGGCTCGATTAAGCACTTCCCTCAATCCACTATTCCCTTACAAGAAAACTCATAGAAAAGCGACGCCCGAAACGAAGCTCTGGTACCATCGCATCAAATGACATGCTAGCCAGAGGGTTTTCTAGTTCCAGCCCTAACGTCAAAGAGCAATGGGAAGAGCCAGCCCAGTCGTCCTCCCACCATCCCCATGAGTATACAGCCCTTAACTGTATATTGAAAGTGTCGATCGTGTGGGTGGCTGGAAGTCTATGTGATTCATGTACTTGTGCCGAAAGTTATCAACAATTTAGTTCATATAGGGTCGGTGGAAAAACGAAATATAGCACATCTTTATTGTTTGCTTTTAAGTTGGTCCGTCAATTTCAAGTCTGCTGCATACAAAATTTTATCGGTAACAATATTCATCATGGCTCCGCGCGCAGCCAACTTAAAAGACACATCGCGAAAAAAAATTCAGGCTGGTGGGTCGGTGAAGGTGGTATAGGGATCTCAGATTCAACTGTGGTTGCCCGCATACCACCGACAATTTTGACTTCAGATTTGAGATTGCATCCTTTACAAAATCAGGATTGGTATATACGGAGGAGTTCCGACAAAACATATATGCTACGCTCCTTTTCTCGTTCAGAATGAATCTGTTTCAATCCATTTCGTTCTTCTAGTAGGGCCGAAATATTTAATTTCAATCTGTCTTCACTTTTTTTCACACTTCGAATGGTTTTGAATGCACCTGAGTTTTTCTTGGATTTAAGTAGAACGATTTTTATTTCAATTCTTGAATATATTGTTTACATTTTGGCCGCTGGGGTAATTGTTTAGGTTAAGTCTTCGTTGTTGAAAAATGGCTTTGTTTCAATTTACACGAATTTATACTTGCTTTCTCAATTGGAAGAAATGTCAAATATTTGAAATGGTTCTATTTTGTTCCTTTTCAATATGCACAGAACTAAATTATGATATCATTCTGTCGATACACATAGATTCATTCAGAACAAGAAAGAGAACGCAGCAATAAATTCGTACAAATTTTTGTTTATCAAAAATCGAAGCCATTTTCCAATAAATAGAACTTAACCTTAATTATTACCTCGGCTAAAATGGTAACAATACATTCACGAATATAAATTAAAATCATTCTGTTTGAATCCGGGAAAAACTGGAATACATCCAGAACCATTCGGAGTTCGATGGAAGCGACTACAGATTGAAACTAAATCGTTTGACCCGAGGAAAAGAACGGCATGGATTGAAATAGATTTATCCTGAACGATAAAAGAAGTATATTAGACTAAGGGAGCCATTAAATCAACAGTTGAAGAAAGCATGGGTAACGATCAAATGAGTCTTTAGGTACAAGAATAATTTGTAGAAAATGGATTCAAAGATATTAGTCCTACTATTCTTGATAAATCATGGATCATCCCAAAATAAGGTAAACTAAGTACTCTGAAAATCTGACAGCCGTAGATAGTTTCATACGTTTCCAGGTTTCCAGAGAGTGGTCATAAAATGAACGTTCGATGGTATACGAAAAGATTGGATTAAAAGGAGTATGCTAAAAAAAGGATAACCCCATTCTTGCCGTTGTTGTTGTGATAGTCCCCAAATGCCAAATTTTCCTACATTAATAAACAAAGCATAATCAAATATTGTAATGATTATCTTTACTTTTCTCGATAATCAGGTGAGGACGTCTTCTTAGCACTGGATACTGCTCTGGAACAGCTGGAATATATTTGGAAGCTAAGCCAATGGCCAGCTGAGGTTACCAAATTGATAAGGCGTTCAAGAATATCTTGAACTGCCGACTTTAGAGATGGGAGAGTAGAGTGAAAACTAACTTCTTCCAGTCTCAAGCAAAAACTGTTCTGCTTTATTCAAAAATGTATGGCTTTATATACAATCGATCTCTTAACTTCCTACTTACCTATCATAAATTCTAAGGTCGTCGAAATATGTATTTCATGACGACATATTACAAAATATCGTGAAGCGAAATTCTATGTGATGCAACTATAACGTAAATTGTTCGCAAGAATTGATGACCCTTATTTTATTGCCATTTAGTGCAATCAACATTCAATATCGCTGAATACGTAACTTCATGCAAAGCGGTGAAATGTTTTTATTACATCATGTGCCGACAAAAAGGTAGCGGCAGCGATTTGCACATATGCCACATGTGTTCATGCTATGAAGTAATTTTCTTGTTTTCACTGTGGATGAAGTAATATAATTTCATCTATATTTTCTTTTCTGGGTATTGCTTCATGTAATATGTGATTACTTTTTATGTTGGGTTTTTTGGGTTTATTCGAATGTTCTAAATGAGGGTAGTATGTATATATGTATGTATGTATGTTAATTTTGAATGAATGATCTTAATGAAATGAGGGTAGTATGTATGTACTACATCCCTCCCTTTATAAGGAAAAAAAAAAAATTTTGTTTCATAAAATAAAAATTTTTTTTTTGACTTGCGTTATAATTGCATCTTATAATTTATTTTGATTTATCTTACTGTGATGTCATCGTTTTATTTTTTATTTCTTATATTGATACATAAGTGATTATTAGAGCTAATTGGTATTAAATATTTATCTAGTCTGTTACATTAATATTTATCTGGTTTATTACATTAATATTTATCTAGTTTATTACATTAGTATTTATCTAGTCTATTATTATGTATTTCCTTAATTTCTCCATTAATATCAATTTTACTATTTACATTGTTTGTTTCTACAACCATGTATGGTCCTTTGTATGGTGGTTCAGATTTTCTCTTATTTCCTACTCTAATCTTAACTTTATCTCCTACTTTAATATTTAACGGTTTTACTTTTTTGTCATGGCTTGATTTTCTTTTTCTCTTCGTAATTTCAAGTATTGATTTTGCAAGGTCTTGAGTTTGTTGTATTCTATATTTGACCTCTTTGGCATAGTCCTCAATGTTATATATTGGGCTTATGTCTCGCTTTTCTATATTTGGCAATGTCGCGATTTTTCCATATACTAGTTCAAATGGTGTTAAATTAGTTTCCGAGTGCGGTGTTATGTTATATGAGAATGTAAAATAGGGTAACCATTCGTCCCATTGATCATTTTTGCATATAGAGAGTAGATATTCATTCAATACTCTATGGTTTCTTTCAATTGCACCCATGGTTTCATGGTGAAATGGGGTTGATGTAACATGTTCTATATGAAAAATTTTGCATATTTCTCTGAATATAGAATTCACAAATTCAGTTCCCTTGTCTGTTCTAATCTTTTTGAATGTACCATATTTCAAAATGATCTTTTCAATTAATATTTTCGCGATTGTTTTTGCTTCCTTGTTTTCCATTGGGAAAGCTTCAACGTATTTCGTCAATTGGCATTGGCATGTTAGTATGTACCTGTAGTACTTACTCTGCCTTAATGGTCCTACAGTGTCTAGTTCTAAGGTTTCAAAACTAGTACTGGGAGTATCAGTAATTGTTAAATGCTCCTTAGTATGTCTTACAATTTTGTTTAATTTGCATTCTTCACAATTATTTACATATGATTTTACCATTTTGTTCAAATTCTTCCAGCAGTATCGTTGCTTGATTTTGTTGATAGTTCTCTTTATTCCTGTGTGTCCACCAGTGTGTGGTGTGTCATGAAATTCTTTGATTATCTCCAGTTGCTTCTCTTTGTCTGTTATACTTTTGGGAGGCTCATATAAAATTATCCTTATACAATTGTTTCTTTCCTTAATTAATTTCCTTTGTATCTTATTAAATTCTTCTTTAAATATTGTTATGTTCACGCTTTCAAATATGTTATCTTTCGTTGATAGAGCTAACTTCTGTATTCTGTTGCTAATCATAGAGAGTGACAGTGTCTCCAAGATAAAACCTAATCTAAGGCATGGTTTATTACTGTACTCGATTGCAACTTCTTTCTTCTTTATGAATATATTCTTCTTCTTGTTATATTCTCTTTGTGGGATATCCTCTTTTATATTTATAAATTTCAATTTTTTAATCGATCTTGTTTCTGAAATAGAAGCACATTGATGGATGAATAGTTGGCCTGACAATTCTTCCGTGCTCTTATTTTTATCACGTGATTTCATGCTATATATTTTCTCTATTTTATTTATCTCCTTAGGTATCATTTCTTTTAATAATTCTGAGCTCATTTTTATTCTAGAAAGCGCGTCTGCATTCGTGTTTAATGCTCCCTTTTTATAAATTATTTCGAAGTTGTATTCCGACAATTCCATTCTAATTCTTGTCATCTTTGATGATGGATTTTTGTGAGTAAATAGGCTGACAAGTGGACGATGATCTGTGACTACTATGAATTTGCGACCATATAAGTACGGTCTGAAATGAGTTATAGCCCAGTAAATTCCTAGCAATTCTTTGATTATTATTGGTTTGTTTAATTCATGTTTGTTCAAAGATCTGCTTGCATATGAAATTGGTAGATCTTTTCCAATTTCTCCTTGTGATAGTACTGCTCCTAATGCTGAATCAGAAGCATCTGTAGTTAGGATAAATGGTTCGTCAAAGTTTGGGTATTGGAGAACTGGGGGACTTATCAGTCTCTGTTTCAATGTTTGAAATGCTTTTTCACATTGCTCCGACCATATGAATGGTGTATTTTTCTTTGTTAGCTGATTGAGTGGTTTTGCAATTTTAGCGAAGTTTGCGATGAATCTTCTGTAGTAATTACAGAATGCTGTGAATCTTCGAGCTTCATCGGCGTTCGTTGGTCTTGGATAGTTCACTATGCTATCATATTTTTTTGGGTCTGTTTGTATACCTTCACTAGTTATAAGGTGTCCCAAGTAAACTACTTCTGTTTGTAAGAAATTGCATTTTTGTGGATTCAGTTTCAAATTATATTCTCTTAGGCGCTCGAATGTTTTCACCAAATTTCTGTTATGATGTTGTATGTTGTTTCCATAGGTGATTATATCATCAACATATAAGAATGTTTCTGCATCCAATCCTGCGAGTGCTATTGATAGCATACGCTGAAAACTGTTGGTTGATATCTTTAAGCCAAAAGGTAGTCGTTTAAATTGAAAATGTCCTTTATTTGTTGAAAAGGCTGTGAGCGGTCGTGATTCTTCATCCAGTTCAATCTGATGAAATGAGCTTGTAAGGTCCAAAGTTGAAAAATATCTAGCTTTTCCTAGGTTGTCCAAAATATCTTCTAATCTGGTTAGAGGAAATTTGTCATCCGTAATCTTTTTGTTGAGTTGACGGAAGTCAACAACCATTCTCCATTTCTTATCACCTTTGTTATCCTTTTTGGGCACTACCAATAAGGGTGAATTGTATGGGCTCCTTGAATGTTCAATTATTTCTTCGTCTAGTAGCTTGTCTACTTGCCTATTTATTTCTTCTAGCTGCGTTTGTGGCAGTCTATAGTTTTTAATGTATACAGGAGAGTTGTCATGTGTCGATATATGCTGCTGGTAAAAATTATTCACTGTTAGTTTGTCATTCGTCAGGTAAAAGATATCTGTGTAATCCTTGCATAGTTGATATAGCGTATCTTTTGCTTTCTCATCTAAATTTTGCACATTTAATTCCTTTTTTAGTTGTTCAAATCTCTCTTTTTCTTCGACTTTATGTCTGGTCAATTTCTCTACAAATCTATAGTTTGCTAAAGGAACAACTTCCAACTGCGGATTTTTTATGCAAATGTCATCTTCAGTTACATTTATAAATTTCACATGTTTTATACCTTTTGCTGGTATTATTGTGTTCGCTACGTGTAGCCCTTCTTTGATTTCATTACTTAGTACTATACTATCTTCACTTACTTCTATGTTTATTGGCTGTATTATCTGAGATCTAGCAGGTATGTTAATGGATTCTTCTTCTGGAATTTGGGTTATTATAGGTAGATTAATATCATTAAGCTCTGTACAAATTGTTAATATGAAAGTGTCATAATCTATTTTACATCTATATTTTATAAAAAAGTCATTCCCTAATAGTCCATCTGTCGCTATTGGAAAATTTTCACTTACAATATGTACTTTATGTTTAAGTCTTTCACCTTCTGCATCAAATTGTAAAATTATTGTTCCTAACGTTTCACTTTCACCTTTTGTCACACCTCTTATTTTGCAAATTTCACTTTTGTTTATTAAGTTCACATCTATGCAGTTCACCTTAATGATCGAGATGTCTGCACCAGTGTCTATAAACCATGATGTGGCAGAAGCTTTATTGGTACTGTGTAATGCTATATAGTTCGTTAGCTTGCCAACATCTATGAAATGTATTTTAATTAATTTTCGATTTGCTCTTGATATTTCTCGTCCCTCGATAGGTGTTCTCCGGGGACGATCCCGTAGTTTTCCGACTCCAACAAATTAATTTGTCGTGGTTGTCTGTTTTGATATCTGATGTTTCCTCTGTTCGTATTATTGAATTGTCTTTGAGAAGGATTTCCATTGTTTCTGAAGTTATTTTGTGCAAAGTTGGTTCTAGTATTGTTATTGAAAAATGTGTTTCTGTTAGTGTTAAATCTGTTCTGTTGAAATTGATTGTTGTAGTTTCTATATGATTGTTGGTTATGGTTTCTATGAAAGCCTCTTGAATATGATTGTCCAGATCTGCGAGCATGTGCTTGGAATTTGTAAATTCTGTTCTCTTCAGACTTGGCTTGCTCTGAATCTATCTCTTGGGCAAGATCAATAGCATCAGCATATGTTGCAGGTCTGTTTGCAAATATTGTATATTTGATTGAATTTCTCAATCCTGATTTAAAAGAATTCAAGGCAATTCTATCATTCATTTTTGTAATGATTTCTTTATTCTGCTCAACTTGTTCTGTTATTTGAATATTATTCAAATCTGCAATTAGAGTATCAATCTCTGCAACGTAGCTCTGCAAAGTTCTATCTCCTTGTCGTACCTTAGACAAATCATTTTGGATTTTCAATGCATTTTTGTGAGGTTTGAAAGTTTTCAATAGTATTTCCTTAAAAGATTTGAAATTTATGGGATCAGCTTCGTTAACTATTCTGTTACGAGCTCTTTCTGATAATCTTGTTTTTATCAGGAATTTTACCAGTTTCTCTTTATCCTCTGATGCTTTTAATTCATCGTGGAGATACTCTGTCAAGTTGATAAAATTGTTTAGTTGTTGCGAGTCTCCGTCAAAGATCGGCACTATTTTAGTGACGCTTGCTATATCAAAAGTTGCCATCCTGTTATGATCTCTACTTTCTTCTTCTAAATCTGAATCTACAGATGATTCTTCTTCTTCAATTGATTTTTCCAGTATCTCTCGTATCTGTTTGGTTTTAATGTCTATTATCCTATTCAGTTCCTCACATAAGGTTTTGTATTTTTCTATCAGCTTCTTGCAAATTTCTTTTTCTTCACGCTGTAACTTATTGTATTCTTCTACAAATTTTGCCTTTAAATCATTTATTTCATTCCCTTTCGCTAGTATGTATCCAGCTGAATAGATTCTATTTTTACTCTTTTTAAAATTTTCAATGATCTTTTCTAATTTTTTGATCACATTCTTTAGGTTCTGCATTCTTATTTATCAAAGCCATTCTTTTAATTTAAAATTTTTCTTTATTTAAAATGAATTCAATATATTTCACATTAGTATTAATTCTTAAGCTGTTATGACTAATTTATTAGCTTCCTTCTTTACTCTACTTATGTACTTATTTCTAATATGTCTATACAATAATATCGCTAAAAATAATGCTATGATAATTCCTAATAGGATTTTTATGTCGGTCGCGTGATCTATATAAATTTCAGCCGTTAGAAAAGAGTTTCCTGATGACGATGCTGCTGCGTCTTGATTTGCGGTGGCTTCTTTATTTTTGGACTCCTTTCCTCCCATTCTCTTACATATAATTCTACTTCAGCCTGGGGGATGTTTTGTCTTTGGTTCTCCAAAATTGTTGTCTTTTTAGCCTGATGTCGTCCAAGAATGAATTTTTCTCCTTCTTCGTAGTTGCTAGCGTTGTTAGCCTGTGTAGTTCTGCAATTTCTCTTCGATGTTTCACAAGCTTTCCGGCCCTCTTCTTATTTGAATAAATATTATCCAAAATAAAGTACATCTTCTATCTACAGCCTAGAAATAACTCAATTCTAGCATAAAAATACATCCATAAAAACCATAATTTGCTTCGATATATATATAAAAAAAAATCTACTCTAAAAATTACAAACTTGAGCAATTTTTTTACGATCCACCATCAGAAATTATTACCCTCGCATTTTGATTTCTCTTCAAACTCAATCGACAACCTGAAATTTATCGCTTCCCAAAGTGCCTTCAAGCAAGATAAGACGAAATAAAAAAAAAAATTGGCTAAAGGAGCAACAGAGCAATATCCTAAAGTTTGCAGAAATGTCTGATGGAATTCATAAAATTATTTTCAGAGCAGGCTTCAATCACTATATTCTACCAGGATGAAGGCAATATGGATAGAGAGTGTCTAAAAAAAAAACCCTCCCTATTCGGGAGATGAAGTTGTACATACGCTTTTTTCAATACATTCCCAGAAGAATATCTGACGACCCACAGAATCCTTGAAATGTTGCATTACTTGAGTTTTTCGATTCAATACCTTTGGGTAAAATATCAGTGAAGCCAGGGAAAGAAAAACGAAACAACCCCTCCTCCAACCTTATCCTATACTCCGAACTATAGATGACAAAATCTATCACATCCCTCAACACGTAGTAGTCAACGAAAGGCATAAGTTAGGGGGCAAATTTTCATGCAACAATGATTATGTTGCGGGAGGGAGCTCTATTCCTTCGTATCATAACATGAAAGAGAATTTTTATCTCCAGTTCCATTTTAGCTGGAAATTCGGAATATAATGTAGTATAGGTTTCTCCCTGTCTTCATTGAGCATCCCCATAGGGTCTCCCCTTTTAAGGTCAATGGAAAAAATACGAAAAATAACATCCCCAAACTTAAAAGGCACAGCTTAACGGGAAAACTTAGATAGTCAATCTGTGCACATCAAACTAAGTTTTTTTTTTTTTTTGTTGGCCTTTGGAAACCACCTCACAGTAGTGGTGGAGACGACAGAGTTTCAATAGTTCATTCGGGCTAAATATATATGTATTTTATGTATATAGGACTGGGCAGGGGACGCTACTGAACGATTTTCGGAGGAAAATTAAATTTATGGCATACATGTGAGCCTCTTTCTCCTCAACAAAAATGCTGTGATTTGGAATTTCGTATTCAGTCTTTCTGGCACGTATATTTTATGTATATATATATGTGAACATATAGTTATCCGTCATAGTATATATGTGTGTAGACTGAGAACAATGAACGGAAAAGACAAATGTTAACGTTACGTGATATTTGAAAAGCTAATCGAACGAGGTTTGCACAATTCGTTTCGGCGAATCAAAACTGTTGCTTGGCTTTTATGTGCTAAATATATGTATGTGTCTAGCTTGAGTAAAGGTAGGTTTTTTGTCCTATAACTACTGTTACTACATGAACCGGTGTAGTAAAAGCGTACTCCAAATATTAGTTTTGGCTTTCGGTGATGGAAACTCATTAATATTGCATTTTCAAGGATATCGTCTTGTCCAAGTTTAAGCTAAAGCAGATATTAAAGCATAAAATATTGTCGAAGTATGCAGATTAATTTGTGTCATAAGCGTGATGTGGCAATAAGGCGTTTTCGAGCATTAAATTTAGAAATTAAATGAACAGACATTTGAAATGAGAACTACGTTTTTCTGACTAACACAAAGCTGAAGATTACCAATGGAAGGACTGTACAGGGTGAGACGCAAAATCCGGACAAATGACAGATTATTTTCAAATATAATTTTTATTGTAAAAACGGAAAAGTTTACAAATTTTTTTTTTCACTATATTACGACGTTAGGATGTCTGGACTTGTTCGTGACATTTTCAACGACGCATCATACGTAAAACTCCAAAGGACTTAAATCTGACAGTAAAAGCTTTTTCGACAGAAAAAAACCAGAAGTGTACGTCAGCATTGTTTCTTAAGGAACACAAAAGTAGGATGCAGCGTTCAACTTGCTTTGTCCTCACACCTCCGGAAAGCATCTGTGTCACTTTAATTGTGTAAGACTTGTAGCGGATATCCTCGTCGACGATTCGACGCATAGATTTTCACTCACACCGACAACCCATGACAATTTTCAGATCGACTTGATCCTCGAAAATCAGTTCCTGAGACCGTTGTATGATGTCGGTTGTCCTGACAATGCGCTCCTTTGAGTGAGTTTTCCACGCCAAGTGTTGTAAAATCTTCGCTGTACTCATTATTTGCGACGAAATCACACAGACGATCCGAATGATTTCCGTCGCTTAGCACCCACCCACTTTCGATAACCGCAATTCTTCGGTTATACTCCGCATTTGGTTCAGCATTGCGTCTGTTTCGAGGTTATGATTGTTTAGTACATGCATCAACCTATTTGGACACCAATAACGATATATGCAAATGGTGCAAAACGGCGGGAAATTCAAATTGAATTTAGACGAATTTTGGCTCCGTACCCTGTTCATAGTACCTAAAATGATAACTAAAACCAATACTCGATTCGACTGGTATTTCTACGGTATAGTTGCACACTATCCTGATTTTCCGTCTAATTTATAGTAATGACTATTGTCTGAGGTCTAAGTATGATGGTCAAGTGCTTTCCACATTAGGGGAAAACATAATTGTAAATGTGTTGATCAGGTGTTTGTACATGATTTCAGTTTCGGAAGTAATTCCAGGACAAATACTGAGAAGAATCAACTGAAGAAATCATCAACGACTCTTTCTACAACATTTTACATACGTCTACATTCATACAACAAGCAACGGCTGATGTATCCATATAAATAATTTATGTGTCCGAACAGGGGTATTGATAGCTATACTAAATGCTTTTTTAAGAAATCTCCTTCTTCAAAATCCCAAGAATTTTTTCGAAATCCATTTCTCGTAACTCGCTTTTTTTACAATTTATTATTTTAATACATATCAGTAAGAGAGAACTACGAAAATATATGCTAAATGTAGTAGCGGGGTGTATGTGACCCAAGTGCATGAATACGAATCTTCTGGTAGCAAAAACATCTCGACAAAGTTTTCTGAATCCGGAAATGACTTGACTACCCGATAGTACTGGGCGAGACCTTTCATTTGATATGCAACATGCCATATTAGATAGAGGAAGGAATTTTGAAAAATAAGGATTAGGGAAAAATTTATTTGTAAGAAACTTGTGGGATTTTGGAGAAAGTTCTCTATCGACAGATTATTTAGTATGGCCCCGACCTTAGAAATTCCGGCCCAACAGGAACATTTTTCTGACTACACCTTTGTGACATCTCAGCGTTAAAAAGTGCCACGTTGGCGGAATGCGCGAAAATGGACAAGAAAAATGCCGGAAACGAGGAGAAAGAAGAAGTAAAAGTGTTAGACTTTTGAGATTTATCAGGTGACAGAGGTTTTTGTTCTTGAAAAAACAAAAAGTGAGATTGTCGGCAGGTAAAATTTTTTTATTTTTTTTTTTAATATAAACAGAACGGTTTTTAAAGGATATCCAAGTTGTATTTGGAGTAATTCTGGACTTGACTACAAACGAGGCCAGATATCAAGGAAATTGTGATGCATATAATTGTTGCCAGTGTAATCAGATACAAGCCTCAAGCTCATATACTCATATTATCTGGGCCTAATACACAGAAAGATAATTGAAAGCATTTGCGATATGCGTATAAATAAAACATTGTCTGTGTCACACGCTAATCAAGTACTACACACAAGGTGAAGCGGCAATTAAGACTGGAGGAAGTCGGGTTGTTTGTGATACTTTTCTGACCATAGTCTATCTTGAAAGCAGTATTAGTTCGTACAACCTTAATATCATTTAGTAAAGGACCGGCAATATTACTTCTCAATTCATTCAAAATAAATTTGAGGCCTGAAAACAACCTTTCAACACCAACTTGTGTTATTGGGGTGGCGACTATTACACAGGAGAGAGCGTAGAGTTCTGGATCAGAACACTTATTCGTTTCCCAGTAAGATAGTATGTTCGTTTCTTTGCACACCCTTATGATTTCCAGAGCATCGAGAGGAGTACCATGCTATGAGGACCTACTTAACTGTAATCTTGATATTACGTATTCATCAAGGTATACATCAATATCATCTTTCAGATCACTCTCTTCAATATTATCTGATAAGTTCACTCTAGTTTCGTGTTCGTTCTGCAGAGCTTGCATTCTTATCCACACATCCTTCAACTGTTTCTTGCTAACTGCTGTTATATACTTGAATAGTTATTTTGCATACAAATTCTAAAGAAAAATGTCCAGTAAATTTCTAGAAAAAAATCTGAGGCCTGCCCTATATCAGGCCGTGGCACCGTTGATGTTATATTGGAGCGAGGCAATCCGCATTGTTGTCGGCCTTCAATATGCATACAAATTTTACAGAAAAATTGTCTAGTAAATTTTTAAGAAAAAATTGAAGACTCCCTACATCAGGGGCCGGATTCACTAACTCGGAGAGTTGTGGAGTTGTGGAGATGAGAGCTCTTCTGCCCACTCGGAATTCTGTAACTCATGCAATTTGTATTGAGAATTACAAACTCGTATTGCACACGGCAAAACTCTCGGCTGTGTTAGTTGTGGAGAAGTAAGAAAAATATTTCTCAACTGACAGTATTGTCTGCTTTTTTTATCTGTTGTGAAGGTACCAATGTACCTACGATTTCAAATTGAATTATGGCTTTACTGCATATTCTGGCTATGTTTACAAAAACAAATTATGGACATCCTTGTAATACTTACAGAGAAGTAAGGATTTTGGTGTCTCAAGGTACCCGCGAAAAATTGTAATTCACGCGGAAATGGTAAATTTGGTCGTCTTTCAGTACAGAAGAGATGCTATAAAAAATGTAAATATGTACGTTATAGCTTGTATGTAGGATGAAATCGCATCTACATTTTATCTCCTAATTAGTTATGTAATTAGTTTTTGAGTCCGGTTAATAGTTTTGGAGATAACTGCGAAAGATGAAAAAATGGCCGTTTTTTTGGTACAAAAATGGACATATGTTCAACTCATCATTATGAAGAACTGGTAAGTCGCAGAAATTCACTTTTCAAGAGAAAAATGTTCGCAACATAGAACTAATGAATGTTAAATAAAGAACGGAAGAAATATATTCAAAATATAGGAGCTGGGGTGTATATGACCCAAAAACAAAAAATCCGTCTTTCGGCGGTAAAAACTCAGTTATGAAGTTGAAATGATAAAAAAAAACTACACCACTGGATTATTGGCTTCTCCTTCTTTAATTTGATACCAAACATGCCGTATTTTGGATAACCCCCAATTGTGGGTGGTACGTCCTCCATTTCCAAAAGACCCTCGCCCAGAAATTGTTCACCTATATTTTTTTACTCTAGACCCTAAATCCATAAAAAAAACCCCAATGCACTACGACCTTCCTACATAGAGTTAGCCGTCTTTCAATATTTCAATACATCTCACCTTTTCTTTAACTCCCCAAGTATGTTAGAGAATCTCGAATGGAGAATTAGGGAGTTTTAATCAATGAAAAGGAAAATTCTCATCTCCCAAACTCCTAAACTCTCCGAATTACAGAATCCGGCCGGCCGCAGGTCGAGAGATCGTTGCCATTTGGTTACATCAGCAAGTCGAGGCGTCGCCAATTTTATATTCCAGCGAAGTGTTGCAGATTTTTATTCTACTTGTAGGTACTTTGTATCTTATTAGTTTGTCAATGCTACGTATTGCGGTTTTACTGTAAATAAGTTATGGAAGGATATCAGTGAAACTTGGGAAAAAACTTTAAAAACAAAATCTAAGGTGCCACTGTAATTTCATCCGACATCCCGGCAGAAAAAATTAGTCGCCTCGTAAAACAAAAATATTCACAAGACCGGTCATACAATTTGTTTTGTGGTCGGTATCAATTTAAATAGGTTTTTGAATTTCGGTCTGGCGGTCACGGTCACATTTTATTAAGGTCTCTTTATTTCGGTCCCATTTTATTTCGGTCCCATTTGATTTCGGTGCCATTTGATTTCGGTCGCTATATTTCGGTACACTTTTAATTTGGGTTTTAATTTCGGTACCTCAGTTAAGACCGGTTAGAACAACCTAAATATGATAGGTTTCGGTCTCGTTTCGACCCGTTTCGACTCCCGGTAACTTGCCGGTTTCTTTATTATAGCCCAGCTGCTAACTAGAATGACAGTGACCAGCAGTTTCATCAACGGCAGTAGAATATTACTGCATCACAAGTATGTGAGGGTCATGTCCTATTTCCGAGTTCCGCATCTAAGTTAACGAGGTGTGCGACTGACTGGAGGTAAGCAGTTGCATTTTCAATACAGTAATCATTACTAACTTTGTGGAAAATTACTGTGGTCACTACCACTTAAAATGTATGTATATACACATACTCGTTATGAAATTAAATACTGCAAACTTCCTACTTTTAATTGCAAAAATAAATAAACTAAGTAATTTTTTAGATATTTTATGTGATTATACATTTCATTACATAAACATTTTGTATCTTACTGTAAATTTGTGCAAAGTTACACACAGTACTGTGATTTTACACAACACTTTTGTGTCATACTGTGAATTTGCATAAAATTCCATACAGTAGTGTGATTTTACATTTAATCATACAAAACTTTTGTATCGTACAGTAAATTTGCGTGAAATTCCACATATTTAAAAAGGAAATTTCAATAAAATCTAAGTAATGACGTTTGCATTTATCTCTATTCTTTCCTTCAGTACTCTGCTCATATGTGTATCAGGATTCGTCGCTATGAATCATTATACGGGAAATTATATCAGAATGCGGTCGCCGGACAGTGTATAGTTTGATTTTGTGGAGTGAGTTAGTGGTAATAATCATAAAACATGTAAAGAAATGTTTTTAGTTTCGATCTTACAGTTACCTTAAAAACCGTTTTAAAAATCAAAAAATATTTTTAGGTACGCAGTATTTTTATAATTGAATTTCGCTAAAAAAAAAACTCAAATCATGGAAATACTGCATACCTACAAATATTTATTGCTTTTTAAAAATATGATATAAGGTAGCTGTTAGTATTGAAACTAGCATTACTTCTTTTACGTACTGATTGTTAATCTATTATTACATATTAGTGCCATGGTCATAAGAATTGGTCTTACACCAATTCCAGCTTTTTTACTTGTTTAATTATGTAATTTATTTATTTCTGTACGAAACATTATATTGGCAAAATTGTAATAAATTACATAACTATTGGTAAATTTACATATTGTGTAATTTACATACGGAATTGAAGAATTCATAAATAATGTAAAATTACATTAAACTTAGTTCCACAGCATTATCTAAATTTACATATTGCATTTTACATCGGAAATTGAAAAATGCATAAACAATGTAAAATTACATACAGTGCGAAATTGCTTTACATAAGGTTATGCAGTGCGCATAAAGTTGTGTAAATTTCCGCTACCATTGTTGGCAATTTGTTACCTATTATAGTAGCGGAATTTTCAATAGATATTTTTTATGGTGTAGGAGTGATTAGGTTTACAGGGAACACAACACTGCATTCGCCACATTGACATAGTCTATTCGCCACATGTGCCGAATGGCGATGGTGTTGGACACCACTAATATAGAGGAATGTGTATGAAGGTAGTTGCTTGTGACTATACTTTAGAGTCTATTAACTTTAAAACAGTTGATTATAACTATATTTATAACTAAACACGACTTCATAATAGTCGCAACCAACAGAATAATTAGTTGCCGACATTAAGAATATAGTTTTGACATCAAATTAATTTCGTCGCTCGAAACTATATTATTGTCAATATATAGTCGTGAATTCTAAAAGCGTTGTAACAAATATAGCTATGAAAACTATAAACTAGCATATAGATTTTAGAACTGCCTTACACATAAATACATACAATAGCGGGCGACGACTGTACTGATGCGTGTGGGCTAAAATACGAGCGTTGGGTTGTCGTATAATTGGTAAAATTTAGGACGTTATAACTCCGAACGGACTAATAATTGAGATGAGTCGTAATATTAGTTAGGTCCGAGTTACAATTAAGACCTCTCAGTCGAATTTGACTTTGCCTAAATGGTAAATGCATGTGGCAAGATTAAATTGCAACTTCAACTTCGAATGCGACTTCGACTGAAATTGAACTTTTCTTAAAGTGCAAAGTTTGTGTCGGCTGCGGCCAACTTCAGTTCAGAAATGTTCACGTTAAGAAAAAAGTGTGGAAAGAAATCGAAATCGGCAAAGTTGAAGTCGTAATTTAAATACAAATTTCACCTCTAGCATCGACTTCGTTATGAAAATCAAGTCGAAGTCGACTGAGAAGTCGTAATTGTAATTGGTGAGATCTTTCTATTGGTATATCATTCATTGCTATTGGAGGAGTAGACCAACTTCCATACATTTCTGAGCATTTTCTTTTGACAATAGAAGAGATTCTTTGGCAGCGCGAAAATGTAAAAAAAAAAAAAATACTCTTTCCAGCTCTGTGATGTAATTTAGATTAAGATCATAGAATAAATTTTTAGATCACGCGAAATTATCAACATGCCTTGGCAAGCACTGGGCATGTCGAGCCAAGTCATTAAAAATCGACAACGATATTGCGCGAGTATTTAGAGACTACTTATGATAAAACTAAATTAATAAGAGATGGATAGTTAGTAACACCTAAACTAAATTAAAATGCACCTAATGGGATGTAAATATGCGGACAATGAGCCAAAGCTAATGAAACCACTGAAGATATATTATACCAGTGTCGAATGTTTAATGTCGTTGATTTACATGCCTTGAGCAGTTATTCCAGTTAATGACTGTTGTCGATTAACGGTTATTATATTATTAATAGTAAACGAAAGTGTTAATTCATTAATAAATTATTATATTCATTGATAAATTATGCTAGGGCGTTATTATAGTGCAAAATTCTCTGTTAAAGGCACTTAGCATACGTTTAATGGATAAAATAGAAAAGATCAACCAGCTACACTGGGAGAGTGTTCCAAGCCTAAGAAGAAATTCGGTAATTGCCAATATAGAAAGTCCAAGAAAGTCTATTTTTATAACTGTTTGAAATTATAGTCATGGTATATAGATTATTCATTCAGTGTATAGCTACGTAAATACATACGCAAGTATAAGAAAATTCTGATTTCCATTTCATATCAATCAAATAAGAGCATCATAAGTAAATATATCTCCTTGAAAGATACTCAAATTATACAATGTGGTAACAGAAATATTTCAAAAGGTCAAACCTAAAAAAAACATTTCACGTAGGTGTACACAAAAGTCTCATCAACATTTTATACAAAGGTTACCCATCTGTCAATATATTCCTATAAAGGTTAAGTATTTTCAATGAAATTAATTCTCTTAATTTAAGTATTCTTGATTAATATTAAATTCATCTTGATCCTTGAAAAATTTCCATAGTTAAGATCTATATTATTGACTTTTACTATGTTCACAGAACAAAAAGTAAGATAAATACTATTCAATCCTCCTATCTTACCAAATTGTTTGCACTTTACTTAATACAAAAGTCATATTTCTTCCAAGGACGAGAACAAAGTGTTCAAGGAGAAAATGTTTCATCTCGAAAAAGTTGACAAAATGTCACCTGAAATAACCAAGAGTTTTGAGAATCTACACGCCCAAAAGTCATCAATTTCAGAACAATCTTCTAGTGTTTTATCTATAGGACTATCTCTTTCTATATATTTCTCTCTCCCTCTCTCTCTCTCTCTCTTTCTGTAATAAATGTATACTTTAGCCAAGCAATCATCCCTAAGGGAAAAGTTTTTATTGTTATTACAGCATTCAGCAATCCAACAAAACCACCATAAATTCTCCATCTCCATTGAATTTGGGCAGCTACATACCTATATACCTATACTGCCACTTAGTAATAGGCTTAGGCAGCTACAGAAAATTTCTACTGTGCGCCAGTTAAAGTTTTTCGACGAGCCGCGATGGTACAGTTTGTTATCCTGATTTGGTGTGCTTTTGAAGTGGTCTGCCTGGACGGGTAAAACCATCATACACAGAAACGACAGCAACAATAAACAGAAAGAACATTTTCCGTGAAACTTTTAATCTCTGACATTCATGCCGGATGAGCTTTTAATAAATATATAGATGCCTGGCCCCGTTCGGTAATAAATAAATTCCAATCCAATACTGTTTTCGGTCGGTTTTCTATAGCACGTACAGTAAAAGTAGTCCATAGATATATATAAACAGAAAAATATACATATAAAGAGGAGACCACAAAAACCAGTACTTCAATATTGGTGATAAGAGTTTCCGCGCTGACAGTTAATTTTTATCGCATCAGATAATATTGGATAGGTAGGTATTGCCTGTTGTCGCTTTCATTCAGACAATAGCGCACAAAATTTTGATTAAAAAACTTAGAGAATTCTGATATTCGTGGTATTCAGAAATCGCCCGGAAGACATACTTCCCCAAAAAACTCTCAATAATGATTTGAAAAAGTCTGGGCATCCCATCCAGTTCCAGTTCCAGTCCATCCACCACCCGCAGAAGATTCAAAATAAATCCATTAAATCCTGAGGATAAAAGATTTTCCTTTTTAAGCTGTTGTTCTCTTCCTGGGGGCTAAACTATGGCAAGGAATCCAGACAAAGAAGGTCTGTGGAAGTAATTAAAGTAGATGAGCGGAGTATTTTAGCGCAGGAAGCCATCCGCCATTCCTTTTTCAAGTTAATGACAAACAATCGTGAAAGAGCTTCGTCTTTCTAGGGACTGTTTTTTTTTTTTTTTGTTCTTCTTTCCATGAAAGGATAAATGACACTGAAACGCGGTGCGAACGCTCAACACACTAAGCTTTATGATAAAATGGGCGCTGTTTCCTGTATGATCTGTTGTTGTCTTTACGGGCAGTATCGCCTCCGAATCGGACCAAGAGAATAAGTCTTTTATGCCATTCTTGGGGACAAGGACTGACAACTTTTATAACACTAATCACAGTTGCCGTATATTTTAGTGGAGACAGAGTCTATGTATGTATAAACTCGTATATAGTGCAAGCAATATAATCTTCTCTAACCGAAGAAGATGTAAGACATTTACAGCACCATTACCTTGGAAAATGGTTCAAATTAAAGGCGACGTGATCCAGATTCAGTAGTTGCAGGTTTTTCACAGTTTTTTTGTTCCATTTCTATGTGTATCTAAAGAATTCTGAATGACTGCGTCTAATGGAATAATGGGATTAATTAACTTATCCAAGTCATTCCTCTAACTAACTAAAGAGACTTAATTAGGAGAAGCGAAGCAGTGCAAAAGCCGTGAGCAGAATTCATTAGCTTATCTCTTCCCTTCTGCAACCGCCATAGCCCACAATTGCTCAGTGGTATGGTGGAACTATATGAAGAAGGCACAATCCAATGTCTGACGATTTGCCGAATTCTTTTATATTATTTTATCTTGACATTAAATCTAGCACAGAATTCAGTCAGCTCCACCATAAATAAAATATGTTCGTTTTCTTTTTTTTTTGGGGTAACAGGTGTTTCAAACCCATATTCTTGCCCATCTTGAATGGCGTCGTCAATCGCCATATTTGTCACTCTGACTGGAGTTAGAAGAGCTTTTTTCATTGGTACATACATTGAGAAAACTGACGAATTACAGTACTGTACCTGAGCAAAAAACGAAGAAAAAAAAATCTATTTGAAAACTTTCTCCTTCGATGCTATTTTTGTGACAGTTGCTGCCTAACTAAATTCTGAAAATAAATTATGCGCGACTGTCAATCGTTTAATTAAGCTAGAAGAAGTTATAGGGAGGGCACTATCGGTTTGGTAAATTTACCAATTACACGTACAACCATACATATATAAGTATTTCAAGAAGTTTAAGAATAAGTCTTAATGATGCCGAATGATTTACTTAATTATGAATCTTCTAGAGCGTATCAAAGATTTTGCCATGACAATTTGTATTTAAGAGGAAATTGTAATTTTCTTAATTAGTATAAATCAAGAGATCTTGAGTTGAGTTTAGAGGTGGGTTCGCGGCAATTGAACTAGACTATACGAGTGCTTTTAAAACGTAAGAAGTCGTATCAGTGATTGTCACGGTAATTTGATACATGAAAATGTAATCTCTTGTCTAATTGGTATGGAGTAGGTACTATAGAAATGTAATCTATGGATTTTCATATGAAGATAATTTTTGGAAACGGGAAAATTCAGGTTTAGCATTAATTTTAGAGTTAGATTTGGTTAGGTTGTGGGAAGGATACCGCTAAGACTTAATCTACTTCACTTAGATCAATGTCTTTCCTTCAAAAGAAATCAACGAGTCTCTCAGGCTCTGTACCCTGCACCTCCCTCCGTCAATTCTGATAAAAAGTGGATCCTCTCTTGGTTGCTAGGGCTGCACAAACGTAGACCACATGACGAACTGATTTCATTTCTTGATGAATTTTACAGCTTCGGCAGAAATCGGTAGACTCTATACGCAGTCCCTTAGCATAGTTGCACATGGTCCAATTACCCGTTATCACCCCTGCTAGTTTATTTTTGTCCGCTCTATTCGACAGCTGTAAAAAAGGAGTTAGTTATCAGCAGAGCCGGTAAAGGAGAGCACAAGCAAGGGAAAGGCCGTATATATCCTTCGTGCTGACAGAGAGACATAGTCTGATTACTGATTATAGTGCGTGTCCATACTGAAGCCTTCACGTATACGACCTTGTAGTCTTGACTTGGAATTAGTACTCTGATATGCTATAAGATTACTGGCTATAGTCTCAAGCCTTTTCCAACTTGAAGGACGGGTCATAACCCTATCGTGGTTCACTGCCGTCACTTATGTGGCAATATGAAAAAGCCCGAACGGAGTAACCAGTCTCGTTTAAGGATGAAGATCTACTGGGAGTACTCCTTATGGTCATGAACTACAAAGCCATACCAACTAGGTAGCCAACATTGCTAATTTTGTACCATAGGGTTGAAGATCCCTGAATAATTCTATTCACCCCAACACGGAGTATGCCCCTGGATGGAAGTATCATGGCAGTTGTGGTGACCCATATGCGACCAGAGAGAGAGTGTCTGAGTCTGCATGACTTAAGCTGCTATTTTTCTTTGAACCGAAGAGTATGTCCTCTGAATAAAGTGCATACTGCGTCCGATGATCTGAAGGATAGTTGCTAATTAATGTATGCTTAGATATTTGGCCTTCGGCGAGGAGTTGGGCTACATCAACCGGATGCCGTGACCCACAGATCGGCAAAGATTTTAATTGGGTCTCGTTTCGGCCAGTAAGTTCAATATCAAGCATGCACTGGCACAAACCTGTACTTATTGGGACAGGACATACTTTGTCTTATGAGGGCGCTGATTGTCGTATTGATACTAATCCGTGCATTAAGACTGCTGTGAAATTAAGGCTTCGAGCTAGTTGTCCACGGAAAACCCCCGAGAGAATCTGTCCGCTCTTCTAAGCGTATGATATTAGCAAGGTACTGAGTCTTAAAGAGCAACACCATATGCAAAAGAAGCATTTAATCGAAGAAGGAGGAGCCAGCTAGCAGGATACTAGTTGATATCTAGATATGAGAGGGCCATCAGACCCGGGTTTGCATGATGCCCAAACTGAAGTAGTCTTTGCTACGAAATCTGACCGGTGGTTTTTCTGGGACCACGATGTCGGCTGCCTATGAAGCTCTCTTTCATGCCGACACTGGTGAGGCTGTGCCAGGACTAACGTAGTCGCTGTCGTTGATGGCCACACTGGAATGAGAAAATACTCACAGACACGACTTTTTCGAGAATCTAAATATTTCCGCTGCCTTCTTTAGTCAAACCCAAAGACTTGGAGTACTCGAAATGATATTGAAAAAATTCAAAAGCTCGTAGTCACTAACAGTATTGCCGAACGATGACTGGTAATTGTCCTAGAACTCAATGCAATTATCGCACACAATATAGATCCATTTCAATTCCTTATCCAGATTGTGATGAATGATCATCGCGTGAAGTAAAGTAGTAAGAAGCAAGTTTTCTATATTTTTGTATTTGTATAACTTACATTTTAAGTAAACATATTTTAATAAAATGTCAAATATACAAAATACTTCTTATTTATATTTAATCTTATGGTTATTAACATTATAGAAAACGACCAACGTGGGGGACATTTTTAACATCATCCAATTGAAAAGAAATTTTTCTCAATATATTAATTACTAGAAGAAATAGTTTTGCGGGGTGGCAGCAAGTGAAAATAAAGCAACTAAAATTCGTGTTGACATAAGGACCATCCTATGTTCAGAGAAAATTATATACAGAAAAGTTTTTATTACGAGGTGACACCATTATTATAAGTAGAGTGTTGGGGCCAGAGAGTCGGCCTCTAAGCATTGTAACCTAAGAGATCTTTTGTACTATACTACTGCCGTATTATAAGGTCTAGTTCACGTTTGCTCTTTTTAGGAAAGTTATTTGCCCATTAGGGTAAGCTTTCTTGACGTCTGATGGAGTTACAAAACCCTGTCCTATATATTGGAGTCTTTGACAAGCGCCCTGCGCATTCGCAGAGTACATGCTCTGAAGATTTTACCTATCCATAAGTGGGCAATAGCCTAGCGTTATGTCAGTAAATAGAATTGTCTAGTGCTTACCATTAGTGATGACTTTTTCGTGTACCTTAGTCAAGGAAGATTTTTCCATTATATCTGGTGAGCCTTTTCTATTTTCTCCTACTAGGTATCTTTTTGTAAGGTCATAGAAAGGTTCCGTGAATAGAGATTTCGCTCCTTTCTTGACTAGATAGTCAGCGGAATCATTACTTTCATGTACTTCGTGTCCTTCCATCAATCTACAGGTTACTTTATTATCCTCAGATAGTATTGGGAGTACAAATGGTAAACCACCATTGCCTAATAGATGGCGCCAGCAATAACTGCTGGTCGTAAATAGCGGATAAGAAATATCACATGGTAAGGTTTGGCATCTGTCAACAACTTTTCATCATTAGATTTGTGAACTTTAAACGGCATCATTTCCTTTTTTGTGCGCGAATATGTCGAAGTTTCAGTCAAATAAGCGTCATTTTTAAAAGAAAATCTGCGGCTGATGCGCGTCGAATGATTGTAGAAACTTATGGTGAGGCTACTCTTAGTAAAGAACGTGTCGCGAATGGTTTCAATGCTACAAAATTGGAGATTGCTGCGAGGAAGACAAGGAGCGTCATGGAGGCATTACCAGACGAAGATTCAGGTCAAACGCAAAAAACAACTTGCAGATTCATTGGGCGTGAGTCAACAATCTATTTCACATCGTTTGAAAACCTTGGGAGTGTTGCAAAAGCGAGGATATTGCGTACCATACGAATTGAAGCCAAGAAATGTCGAACAGAGAATTGTCCAACGACAATAAAAAGAAGGGTTCTCTTAATCGCGTTTTTCCTTGCGATCCATTATGATAATCCAATGTGAACCAAATCATGGGTCGAAAATCATGCTGTGTATTTGGTGGGACTAACTCGGCATGGTATATTATGAACTGCTGTAACCAGGCGAAACCTTTACCGAACACAGCTTTGAGCCGAGCATTGAAGGAAAAATGGTCGCAATATGAGCAGACACACGACAAAAAAAAACACTGAAATGGGACGTTCTACCCCACTCGCCGTCTTCTCCAGACATCGCCCTTTCAGACTACCACCTATTCCGATCGATGACCAATGATCTGACTGAGCAGTATTTCCATTCTTACGAAGAAGCCAAAAATTGCATCGATTCGTGGTTCGACTCAAAAGACGAGCAGTTGTTTTGACGCGGAGTCTGTATGCTGCCAGAAAGATGGGAAAAAATTGTGGAAAGCGATAGACAATATTTTGAGTAATAATTATGTAAACACAATGAAAGCTCAAATTTGAGAAAAAAGGGCAGTATTCCAGTTGTACTACCAATAAATCCAGGACATCCCTACAATTCCAAATCATCTTTTAAGTGAAGGCTTTGGAGATTATTGCCCTTATCGCGAATTGACTGTCGGAGTTTATACAAATGTTCGCATCTCGATGGCTTTTTTGTATATTGATTATAATCCGCGTTTCTATGGCATGGAATTCTGTTTGAAAAACAATTACGTAGAATTCCAGGGTCTTGTGTAACTTTCATCTCTGTCATAGACTCCTACACCCATCATATGGTTTTTTTCGATATCCGTCTGTGTACCAGATGAGAGATCAGGGTTGAAAATTCGGTCAACTATTTTTCCAGCTTTAGTGGTCTTCTATAATTACTTCAAAGGTTCATCCAATTCCGAAAGTGTTGGTATCTGTGAACTTGGAGGCTTTTGAGTAATTTTGAAATTCGACAAGAATTTTTTGTTAACCGATTAAGTCTCCAGATTTTCTGGAGGTGGTATTTATCACGTTAGTACTAAGAGCAACATCTTTTCCAATGAAAATATGTAGAGAAGGAAAGATCAACACCAGTTTTAAGGCTGTTATGAGACAGGCCCTCATATAGCACGTAATTCAAAGGTATGCAAGTCTTTATAGTTCTTGTAACTTTATTTGCATTGGTTTTCCCTTTGTTTTGGCCCATCATATAAGGACGCCATAGATATTGATAGGCCTAATAAAATAGTGGTATAAGGCCAAAATAACTATTTTTGGATTTAAGTCCCATTTTTTGCCATATAGTCTTTGGCATACCTATACAAAAGCTAATATGGCTTTCTGTATAATCTTCGACAAATATTGGTTCCAAATAAGTTTTTGATCGAGAAGAAAACATAAAAACTAAAGCTTTTTGGAGAGTTCTATGTTCAATCCGTGCAATGAGGGTGCCATTTACTGTTTTTTTTTTTTTTTTTGCTAGGATTGATGCTTAGACCTTCGTTTTCAGACCAGCCAGATATAAATTTAGGTTTGTTTGCATTAGGTTCGAGATTGTACTATCACGCTTGCCTCTTATTGTTATAACTACGTCATCATATCACACATTCGAGAGATTTTATCATACGTCATCATATCCCGCATTCGACAGATTTTCTAGGTGATCGTCCAAGGGCCAATCGAATTCTACCGTGACGGCAGCCTCCTCTTTTCACTAATTTTATTAAATTCGCTCCATATGGAAGTAGTAATCTTCCAATTTTTAAGCATGGCGACTGTCGATGTTTTGCACCCTTTCATCAATGATATCATTCTATTAGGGCAAACATTGTGTTTTTGAAGGTACAGAATGCTACTGTTTTCAGTTAATCTGCCTTTTCTATCTTGTTAATGTGATTGTGTAAGACATGAGTACGAGGTGACATAATCCATCGACTGGAAGTACATACATTTGCACACGACAATTATATTGTCATTAATTAATTAATTTATTTATTTATTTATAATAGTTAAAAATTTCCATGGAACGTGTCTGAATGAAACTGATAACAATGGAACTTTTTCGTATAATAGATCTGTTTACAAATTTAATTTTATTTTAAGTTTTCCCTAAAACAATTCTAATTACTCATGGATAATAAATGGAGCCAGAAGCCTTTCTAAGTACAATATATCAACAACATGGCATCCAGTTGAACTGGATGTTATCCACAAGAGTTCATCGCAAACTTCTAAACACTTGTAAGCTTATCTCAACGAGATTTGTTGCTGCAGTGTATCAGTATATGTATACGAGCTGTATACTTATATATGTATGTATGTTGTTGTTTTTTTTTTTTCTAAGATTATTGTGAACACAAATCCGGAGAGTACTACGATAAAGTGCAGCGCTTCTTACGTAAGATACTAGTAAGAAATCGCTGTATGTGAAAGCATGTTCTTGGAAATATTTAAATTCATAAGTTTCCAGTCGCCGCTTTTCAAGGATACTTAAAAGATGAAGGCTATATTATGGGTGTATGTGAAGAGATAGCTTGGGTCAAGTGAATAGTGATAACGAGTTGTTTTCCAACAGGCGAATTAAAATAGAGGAAAACATCAAGGTGAAGAATATTTTGAAAGGATCGCCTATACTTATTCATTCTTAAAATGTTGCATATATTTATATGACCATAGAAGAAATCGTAGAGTATATGTATAGAGGTAGGCTAAATTTACCCATATGTTTGCATATAAAGCATAGAAATAATGATGGTAGGAATAAGGAGACATGCATAGAATCATGAAATATTTCAACTTTTACATATCCGTCCATCTGTCTCACTGACTATATGATACCTTGAGTACAGTACTTACAGTAATTTAATGAAAGAGCCAGGTTGCAAGTTTATATATGGGTAAAATCGAGCAATTACTTTGTAGTGCTGCCATATACAATTCCCAGAGAATCGTAATCCTATATAACATTCCTATATCAATATTGGGGAGTACAGATCTTGGGAATATGCTCATATATCAAAATTTATATAAAAAATCAATCTCCAATCAACGCTTATATTAGAATACGGGGAATAAGTGATTTCAGTGAGAATTCATTTTCGATATCAATACTCATATAAGCATACTTAGTGAACTTTTATATAGGATCAAGGGCATCACTTGGAAAATGTGTTCCTATATCAAAGCTTATAGTAGTTGCTAAATTGTCCTGTCGCGGCATGTGAATATGATAGATGAATTTATAGTTGTAGAGTCTCTGAATTTGGTGGAATTAGGCATAGAAACGGAAATTATTGTAATTCATACAAAGTGCTCATCTCGAGATAGAGTACATTTCCGAGTGGTTGCTCAAATGTAAAATCACTTCAGAAATGCATCGTGCATCTGGAAGACTTTAAAAGCATACCACGCAGGCCGATCGAAATTCTCATATAGCAATTCTTGCCACGAAATAGGAACTTAAGTGCTATATGAATGTTTTTGTTTTGATCTTTTCTCTACTATGCTCATATGGCACTACAAATGCTATATCGAAATACCTACTCTCAACCTATAGGAATTTGTTACCTATATAAGCGTTTATTCCTACTTAGTGATTGCAAAAATTATTGTAGAAGTAAATACCGATTTTTTCGGTTTTAGTTTTATTTTATTTATTCGTCCATCAGGTCCACTCAGATTAAATTTGCATTCATCACTCCAGATGACCGAAGTCCAAAATGATTGATATTTGGACCGATGGCTTCTAGCGAAAGCTATTCGTTTTCTTCGATTACCTTGTGTAATCTTTGGTTTCTTGAGACTCTGACATCCTCGGAGATTATGTTCGAGTAACCGCTATCTGACAGTCCTGGCAGATATATTAACGCCATAATTTTCTTCCATTCGGGCTCTTATTTCCACTGAAGTGTCGAAAGGCTCTCTAAGATCATGCCTGATTATCAGACTGTCCTCTCGATTGGAAGTTTTTCTCGGCCTAGATCGTCTCAGATTCTCAAAAGTTCCATGTTTTTGGTAGTGTTTGAGAGCATTTTGCACTTTTTTCCTCGAACAGCCCATGGTTCTGACGATTTTACTGATGTTTTGTTCCTTTTGGAACAAATTCCAAATTAGCCTCCTTTCTTCCTTAGTAGAACTATTTTTTTTGCCCATAACTATTCTGAATCCGAAAATAACGCTCGAAAAATTAAATAGCTACAAAATAAAATTGTATTCCAATGAAGAAATAAAATAACTTAAAAATTAATCACCTGTATGTAAGGGTGTGCTAATTAAAATGCCAGAGTAACTTGGACACCTTTACCTTTACACTAGTATATCTGACGACACCACTGTTCAATTGTTTCCGTAAGACGTAATTAAGCAATATGAATGACACATCTTTCAAAACCTTTTACAGTTAAAAACTGATAAGTGAGTCATTTTATGGAAAAAGACAATATATTGCATATGCATAGGGCCGTGCTAATTAGCTCGCCAGGGCTGTATATAATATATATAATATGGCATAATAAGTTCCACATGAATATTAAACTTGCAGACTCAAATAGGATCTATTGTCTTTTAATGATTTTATGTTAGGACCACTTTTCCTTTATAGGATAATTTAGGAACAAATAAGTTATCAAATAGGGACATATTTAATTCCTACATAAGTGAAGTAGACCAATTTAGAAAAACCTACAACAACGTCATAACATTAAACTTCTACAATTGGGAATATATAAAGTCGTATATAAGCACAGAGCATCAATTAAGTACATTATAGGAATTATTATTCCTATATTAACACTATATTTTATTCTCGGAGCATGATATGGAATTCTCCACTTTATCTCTATAAGAGTCTAGAGCAATTCCCTGGGAATTTGGTGAGACAATAATCTGGGTTCTTATGACACCTTAAGTTCGCCATTTTATTTATATTGGGCAAAAATTGTTCGTTGGGACCCCCCTGCCAGGGGTTCCTACCCCCACCCTTAAACACAATAAATAATTTATACTTTATTATGGTCACGGGAATGTTCTCACAACTCTTTATAAAATTGTCGTTAAAAATGTTGTTCTAGAGCTAATTGGGCGCACTGTATATAAGTTATGGACGCTAATTTATAAAGCATTAATAAAGCATTTTAGCAGTTTGCGAGAAAGTGTTTGAAACCCTTATACAACCACTTATATCTGCAACTTAGTTCTCTTATTATTTCTTTATGAAAAATGTATTATAAATTTACTTCAGAAATGTGTGAGCAGGAAAAATAATTTTTGAAATCAGACTTTGTCATCCAACATAATTTTGTTTGCAATAATGTTTGCGTAATGTTTAAACATTAATTTTCGATTAATATTGGAATAAAATTTCACGAAACTTTAATTTTACTGTAAAAGTTATAACGCGCCTACTAAATGCTAAAAAGAAATGAAATTAAATAAATATTTATTATTAAATTTATTTTTAATGTTAAGTTCCAAATCGTTTAAAAAAATTAAAAATTAAGAGGGAAATTATCAATTTTTTTTGTTTTATACGCAAAAAAGAATTGCGTATCAATAAACGAAAAAGTTAAATGTTAAAATGTTGTTGTGCAATATATTCACTTTTTTTTATATTAAAACGGCCGAATGTCTTCACATCACTTTACAGCTCTTATAAAACATTTTAAATTCGTGTGAAATCTTCAGGATAGGAAATGTCAAAATACATTCCATATAATACTTAGTTTTGTATAGGTTAATTGGTATTTGTGAAGAATATAATTCTTATTAAAGATTTAATACCAATGAAAATAGTTTCCATTTTTTATAAAGTTTCCATAAAAGCTAAAATACAGTTTTCGAGTTTAATAAAGGGGAAATCCCTTACTCAATTCAAGTCGCAACCAAACGGTTTTATAAGTGTTTTAATTTCATTTTTTAATATCTTTACAAAACTCTTCGACAACTAAATTGCTCCAGAAACTAAATTGTTTTAAAAGACTTTTGTTTCGAGCTATTATAAAATAATTATAGAATAAATTAGTTTCCGGAGCAAAACTGTCTTATAAGAGGTTCGGAAAAGAGTTCTAAGTGCTACCTTGTAAAACAATTTAGCACCGGAACTCAATACGAAGAAGCGGTACCTCTATAAAAAACATTTTAGTTTTCGTGTAGTTATTATGCAACTCTTATAAAATAAAAATCTAATTTCTGAAACTAAGTAGCTGAAAAAATGTTCATTGGAAAGTATCCAGAGAAAAATTTTCTTTTGCGAATTGTTGCTGGTAATGAACTGAGGCGAACAGTCAAACTCGTTTTCCGATCAAACATAATCCTAACGAGTTAGAGCCGATCTAAAGCACGAAAAATCTAGTACCACAGTTCGAATAAAAAAGAAGAAAATACTAAAAAATTAATTGACTAATGGGATGTCTATAAATAGCTATTTGAGTCTCCGGGTATAGGAGTGTGGGTACTCAAACTTCTTCCTGTCAGGACCTAAGGAATGCGATTCTGTACTAACTAAATTTACCAAAATGTAATAGATAAAATTTTGACAGCCCCTAAGCTTTCCCCCACTTAATTGAAATAAATGTTGTTAATAAAATATATTCAGAGTATCATAGTGTATAGAGTTTTGCTATGAAAATTCATAGCGAAATAAGGCAATATGAAATTGACTCAGTTTGCTGCTAAGTCTGCAGCTCGAGAATTAAGTTGAAAAAACTCTTTATGCAAACGAAAAATCTTTAAAAAAGAAATTTCATTGCAAAAAGAGGGCGTTTCATATAAGCAGGAACCGTATAATCATCAGTACGGCTTGGTTCCTGCCTGCCGTATACGCCAAAGCAAACAGCCAAGCTGATCTCATATATATACTTAAAATAATTTTTAATTGTGAATTATATGAGGCGAAATACTACGTATTTACTTGAATGCTTACCAAGATTAGCCCTATGCGGTAGTATTTCGCCTCATATAATTCACACTTAAAATTTATTTTAAGTATATATATGAGGTCAGCTTGGCTGTTTGCTTTGGCGTATACGGCAGACAGGAACCAAGCCGAACTGACGAGTATACGGTTCCTGCTTATATGATACGCCCTCTTTTTAGTAATCTCAATTAATTTCATATTGGCTAAATTCTCTATGAAGTGTCATAATTAAAAAAAAAACAAAAACAATTTAGGTAACAATAAATTACAAAATTTATACAAAAAATTAGAAATAAAATGTGAAAACCTTATCTATATAAAACAAAAAGTATTTTTATTATGTTTTTTTTTATATTTTCATATAAAATATATTCCCAGCTGGACCATTTCTAAATACAAAAGTCTTAAGAAAACTTATTTGGCGTGGCAGAAATAAAAATCTAGCACAAATTACAAATCGAAACTTTCAGTACTTCTAGAAGACATAGTTTTTTTTTTTTTGTTCAAAACCATATCCCCCGTTCCTTTAACATTTACATTTTTTTCTCATTATACTTTTCATGACATGGAAACCCACCTGAGAAATTCTATAAAGAAAAACGTGTTAAAAATATACAAAGTCCTGTGCAGGATAATAAATCACAAAGCAATCTCTGTGAATCTCCGTAGAAAGGGTAGTGGGTAGTGCGGGTACAAATTAAATTAACTGTCGTCAACAGGATATAGGTAATTAAATTCAAAGCATTTGCAAAAGAGAAGAAAAAACAAAAACGTAGAATATGAGATAAACGTAATGAAGATTAATATTTTGTGCATTCAGGAATAGCGCAAAAGGACGACAGATTGCATAAAACTCTATCATGGGACTTTGGTGAAGTTTGCAACTAATTTTTTTCATTTTTCTTAAATTATTTGAAATTTTCTGAATAACAGAGTGAAGCGGACGTAATTGTTAGACAACTTCAAGTCATGTACGGGGGGATAGTATCTACTGAAGTTTTATTAATTATGAAATTTGCTCCAAACCAGGTATGAGAGGAGATGGTAATTCTATATTGCTCTCCATTCATAGTATAATCTCTATTTGGAAACTTGTTTATTCTGAAACAGTACTGTAGACGTTAGCCGTAACGCTAGACGTGAGACCCCTCTAAAAGTATGTCCAACCACCACAAATGAAAATAGATAGTACCACAATTCTACTCTTACCACACCCATATTCTGCCATGAACAGACAATTTTGAATCCGGAAAGATAATAAAACTTCTACTTTAGTACCTGAATGTGCTTGGAATTCGATATGTTGTGATAATGAGACTGACCAATGTTCTACTACATATATAGAGGCTCTTCTACTAAAATTGTGCAGACAGTATGTATGTGCCTATACATATGTACATATATCTGAATAGAATTGCTTTTATCCCTTGCTTTTGTTGTAAAACGGATGCATACAAATTTTACTGCATTTTGTACATACAAAGCCAAGAGGTAATTAGAACGTCTTTGAATTCTTTTGCAACAGCGAAACACTTGAAGCATCATCGTTAGACGTAGCTTTTTTTTTACTGCTGTCAGTTAGTTGAATTTATTATTTTGTGCGCTGCATCTTAAAACTGAAAAGATACGAAAATACGCCTACAGATACCTACTACAAAAAAGTTTATTTCTATTTTCAAATCTTTCCTCAAGAGATTAATGCAGACATTTCCAGAATGCAATTTTCTAGACTAAAGTAGAAAAAAAAAAAAGACAGAAATTAATTTTCAGGAATTTTCACAAATTTTAATGGTGAAGTGAAATCATTTTTTTTTTTCATCTGAATATTTATTTTCTTTCTGAATATTTTTAAAGACTTATATTTCCCAGGATATGAACAAAAGGCACAATAATTTGCATGCTGACGTCTGTATATTATGAGCAGAGCTAAATTCATTAAAGCGGTAGAGTTTCAGAAAAATAAAAACAAAAATAAATAAAATTGCGTTTGCATCGAATACTAAACTGAAAATCCTTTAGGGAGTTGTTTTGGATCATCAGTCTGGCACTGATAATGGAGGCCATTTAAATTAATTTAAGGGCAATGAGGCTATCCATTTGCATAATAGTATATTAATTGCTGCTATAGGTAGGAACTGGATGGACTTATATATATTTCACGATACAAACATATACGATACTTGCATGCCGGCTTATTTTTATTCTTTACGAAGAATAATCCAACAATCTTTGAGTAAGTGACCATTTCATTTTCATTATTAACATCAACACCCCCTAGCAGTGAATAGGAAAAGTAAAAGTGAAAATAAAAGTAGACATACAGGGAAGTAATCATTACACTTTTGTTGTTATGCTCTTTCAGGACTTCTTCGTTCAAATATAAATATCACCTGTGAGAGTTGGTTTCTGTAAGGATATTGCATTCATCTTCAGCAGTAGTATGCGATATGATTTACCTTTGAGTTCATAAACATTATCCTAGGCTTCTTCTGATTGCCACAGGAAAATTCTTATAGAGTGAGGTACCTAGATGTTTCAGATATAAGTAGGCACCTATAGGTTGCAGTCGCATACTTAATGAAATTAGAGGCTATGCCCGACACTTAATTATACCAGAGATATTGGGAAAGGATCGGATAAGATTAGATAAGATTTGAGGCTTTTCATGTCTAAAACCAAAATCTCTTGAACATCAGAAGTAAAGGTGAATGGGAATAAATAAAATTGAGAACAGTCTAATGGACTTGTCCGTTTCACTGATACACTTGAAATAGAGCAGGTTTCCGGAATACAAAGCTACCTAACTACATACAGAATTACAATAAGCTTAGCCTTTAACTAGGGACGTGGAGTACTATAGACCATACGACATTTTTCTGTTTTTGAAACCTATCTACTTTCCCTAGCATCCCGCTGGATGATGTGAGTGCCAAAGTTTTAAGATTAGTCGCTGAAAAGCCATCGCGAGAGAAAGTAGAGCAGTGGTTCCGGTACACCCAAAATATGGGAGTTAAGTCGATCACAGAAAGCTTTACGCCTCAGAGACCTTTATTTTTTTAACAGGAAATATTTATTATATAATTTGATTCTCATTTCAGATTCTTCTAACGACGAAGATTTTAAAAATGATCTGAATAGCATATGGAAATATCCTTTGGTTGAGGAAATGTTATAAGAAATTTTAAAGTGGAAAAATATAAAAATTCAGTGGATGAGATAGAGCTGAGCTTAATGTTTAAGATCTTATTGAATTATATGCGTTAGTTTAGGTCTATTTATGCATTCCACTCTCTTTTCATATCTAATCACAAAAACTCAAGCTATATTTTTTCTCCTAGGATGGGATAGGGCAATTTTCGTATCATGACCGAGAGCTGAATTATCGCAACAAGAAAAACAAAATTTAGCCCTTTTTCAACGTGCCAGAGAAAACTCCTGGGAAGTCTTGGAGGACAATTTCAAGTAAAGCTTTTCCAAGCCCCCATACAAAATAATCCTTCTCGCGATCACTTGTATTTTCAAAAGTCTATAATGACTGGACTACTAAAAAATATTTATTTCAAATTTTGAAGATTTTATTCTAAAGGGTTTTGCCGAATAGGGACGGGTCGATGTTGATAGACTGTGCCGGTCATGTTGTTTTGGCGGTGTCAATCAAATCATTATTCAGTCATCACCATGTCAAGTTACACGAATGAGCAGCACATTCAAATGAGAATATGAAAATGAGTGTTCGTTAGTGCAAACGTTGCGCGTATTACGCCCCTTTTACGGCAAACGCGGTGGCTATTCAAAGTCAACTCTCCAACGTTTGGTGACCAAATTTCAGATGGCAGTAAATTCCTCACCTTAGACAAGAACTCGACCTTTCGTAGACTTCATTTTTGCGAACTTTGCACACATACATATAAGGTCCAACTGACCCAGGAGCTCAAAGTTAATGACCATAAACAACGCCGTTTGTTCGCTGAAAAGGCTTTGGAGCGTTTGGAAGAGAACCCTAATGTTGGCCGAAAAATCATCTTTAGCGACGAGACGCATTTTTGGATAAGTGGCTGTTAACAAGCAAAATTGTCACAAAAAGTTAATGTTTGGTGCGAATTTTGAGCTGACGGGGTCATTGGTCCGTACTTCTTGGAAAAGAACGTTGCTGAGGCCGTCACCGTCAACGGCATGCGCTACAGATGAATGCTAACCGATTTACTGAAGTCGCAGATTTGTGCCTATAAACCGCAATCGACTGATGCCCTCAAAGTTAGCATAACCCAAGCCATTGCTCAAATTCAGGCGGACCAACGCGGCAGAGTCACTGATAATTGTACCTCAAGGATCCCTGCCACCGTGAGAAGCCACGGCGGACATTTGAACGATATCACATTCCATTCGTTATGTCATATATGGGCCTTTCAAATAAATAAAGAATTTCGTTAATACCTCACAGACAGCTTGTTTTACTCCATTTAAACATCGACCCGCCCTTATTGGAAAACCCTTTACAAAAGCATGGCAATACGATAATTTTTTATCAATTTATAAAACCGTGTACATTTGTAACCAGTTTTAACATCCACGTCAACCGGTAATCTCCATCGTTCCGGATCAAGAAAAAAGCACGCGGCTAATATTAAATTTGGTAGGAACTGTAAAAGAAGAGAAAAATTCCAAGAAAATTTTTACCACAAAATAATCGAGAAGTTGGTATTGGTACAACGCTCATTTGGTATGTTATGAAAAAAAAACAAGGAAAGCGATGCTCTTCGTGTCCTCAATGAATAACAAAATGAAATTGAATTGAAATTGAAATGAAGGTACTTTTCAATGAATAAGCCTGAAGCAGTTCAGAACCTGGTGCCGGAAGTAGAAAGGCAAGATATTTATGTTAAATTAAAAAGGAAGTCTTCTTATGATTATCTAATGTCGTAGACCGATATAAAATTCATGCCTTTAGCTAAAAGCCTAGGCTATTAGCTAATGATTTGCCAATAGCCAAATGCACATCTGAGATAGCAATTTTCGTCTAATGGCCTGGTGAATTTAGAAAAAAAAAAACCTTTAACGAATACCAAAAATGCAGAGTTCTGACAGAAGCTGCAGTAATTCAAATAGTTTGAGATAAAAAACAAGACGAAAAAATATTGAAAAATTCTCTAGAAAATAATACTGGAAATAAAACCATTAATTTTTATCAGTACTACAAAAAGTATGTGACAGAGACAAAATTAATTGGCGATTTTCTAAAATTATATAATAGAAAGCGAGCAAGTCCAAAACGATGTGCTTTTTTTTTTTGTATATTATTAAGCCTAGCTTAGGGGATACCCTAAGATGCAATGTGCTGATGCATGTCACTCTTGAGCCTTCTCAGATTGTAAGCCAGAGGAAAAACAGAATATGGTAGGCTATTCCACATTCGCAGAGTTCGAGGTAAGAAGTCATCACGGAATTTTACTGAATGGCCAAAAGTATTTTGAAGGGTGGAAGGATGTGTGCGGTTTGCTGAGCGAATATTGCGTGCAGGGATTAATCTACAGTGGATCAGGATAGACATTTCATCGGAACATTAGCCATGCATGTAGCGATAAAGGACCGAAAGGCATCCAGCATTGCAGCGGTACTCGAATAAGTCGATATGACAAGTAATATTCAAAGCACCAATGAGCTTCAAGGCTCTCTTTTGGACAATATGCAAAGAGACTGTATGACCACCCCTGGCCCAGATGTGAGAATTGTATTCCATTCTAGGTTTGATATCCATCAAATCAAAAGCAAGTAATTAAGGGATGATTTTGTTTTAAAGAGATGAAATAGCTTTCGATCTTAGATGCATTGAATTCGACGCGATTTGCTTTTTTGCTCCAAGCGAGAATTCTGTCAAGATCGTTATTCAATGATCTAATCATGCAATCTCGATTGACAGATGTGGCATTCGCTCTCGAGTCCGTGAAAGTGTCAAAACAGTATGCAAAATCAATGGTACTGTCAGCGGAAAAACGGTGAATGGGATTGAAAGTAAGGGAAAGCAGATCAATAATGAAAATTTGGAAGAGAGACGGAGATATAACAGGGGCTTGGGACGCACTGGCATTTATAGAGTGAGAATCAAATATAATAACGCCGTCCACTACAATACGAATTCGAACCAGTTAAAAAACTTTCAATCCATAATAGAAAAGGAAGGAGAGGCCAAGTGCTTTAAGTTTGGCTAAAAGGCAGAGGATGCCAGACTCTATCAAGGGCCCAGGAAATATTTAAGGCAACGATTCTGGTTTCACCAAAATTATGAAGACTACGGTTCTAACGTTCCAAAAGAAAAGTCAACAAGTCTCCAGACGAGCGACCAGGCCAGAAGCCATATTGGCGATCGTTGATCAGTTTACTTCAATAATTTGGAGTTAATGACAGATTCAAAAATTTTGGAAAAAATCGAATTGATTGCAATTGAGAAGTAATGAAATTATAGAGGTGAAATTGTTCCTGATGGTTTTGACTAGAGACCAGAAATCTTTGCTACCTTTGTGGCTTTCCAAGATTCTCTTCCTAACACTCTGGTCAAAAAGAAATTTTTCTCACAGGATAATGGACTTGCAGGTGTTGTGTGCAGTCTTGTAGAATTGTTTTAGTTCTGGATAAAATCGATAGGTGCGAAAAGCAGACTCTTGCACTTTCATTGAATGGTTGCACTTTTCGTTAAACCAATTGCGATTTTGCTGTTGTAGAGATCTGCTGTAGGCATACGTAATGTATTCACGCATGACAAGACTTAGAATATTACAAGTACAAATGTGCATTTATCAACATCTCTCGAAACAAAACAGATGGACCAGGCAATTTCTCTAAGATACTGATTGCAGCTTTTCCTAATCAGCATTTTTATAGTACCATAAAACCGTACTTGTAAGTAGTGAAGTAAGGCAGCACAGGTTTGAGGTGGTAAATTGAGAGGTGATTAAGCAATAGTCTGAATTACCAAGATGGGAGCCGACTGAGATGGAATATTTATCTACCTACCTAAGCTACCTACCTACTTACCTATCCAAGCTAAGATGATAGAAACAAATCAAGTAGATTAGCTCTATGTCCAGCTGCATCAGGAATTCGCGTTAGTGCATCCACTAGCTGTTGCAATTTGAAAGATTCAGAGAAGATGGCATGTGGTCGAAGAATGTCTGAGCCACGGTATGTTACGGACGCTAACAGTCCTCAATAGTTAGGAAAGGGTACCAGAAATGTAACATTTACATCTGCTTATAACCAGTACCAAACAAGATAGTGCTTATTATTAGGCTGTAATATTAATCAACTTGCGCCGCCACGCGAAACGAAATTTTTAAAACTAAATAAACTTGTTCATATTCGATGGCATTTCTTCCAACGCAACCTGACCTTAGATTAATTCACGGGTCTTGTCTATTTTCCTATATACAAAAGAAAATTAGAAGAAAAGCTTCAGTCGAGGCCTGAATTCATCTATCGTCTGGTCATTAGCTAACGCCCTAATTTTTCCATCTGGCTACGACATGTACACTGCAAAAAAACTGTTTACCTTTAAAGTTGCAAGCAGTTAGATAGTATTTTTGAGAAGATAGTTCATATGCAGATTGTGAACTACATCAATCTAAATGGATATCTGACTTCATGACAAGGTTACATCAGATATTCACGAAGGATTAGCTAAAGACCAACTTACAATTCCTAGTTTGCTCGATTTTAGTAAGGCATTCGATTCTATCAATCATTGCAAGCTGCTGAGAAAAATTTTAATACAATTTTTGCTAAGAATTTTTTAAGCAGACGCAGTCAATCAATGTTAGAATGAATTAGGTGTGCTCGGGTGAAACGTCTGTATTATTTGGAGTTCCTCAAGGATCCATTCTTGGTCCTTTACTATTCTGCCTCTACTTGAGTGACATTATTGATGTAATATCAATATGTTTCTATTCATCTGTATGCTGACGATGTGTAAATGTATCTAAGAAGACCGAATGACTTGACGGAGGACTGCGTATGCCAATTCGATGATGACCTGCAGCGTGTATATAATTGGTCACTGCAAAATAAGCTAAAGTTGAATCGCAGTAAGTAAAATTGCTTAGCGATTTATAAAAATGGAATTGATTCTAATATTGTCCCATCAATATTCATATACGCCTTACTATCATATGTTGATTTATAGCTAGAGGTCTTAGCTTTGAACTTAACGCAAAGATAACCTGCTCTACACATATAAGAGTTGTTATTATATGAAAAATATATGGATGCTTGCGGCAGTTATGGTTAAGCTCTAGTTTTCTCTCTATTAACATCGATATGAAGTTAGTCAATTTGTAGTGGTTTCTCACTTCATGTCTGTCGAAGACAACTGTTGGTGATATATAGCTATGTAGTCCGCTTTGTCTTTAAACTACCTTGCTTCAGTTATGTATCTTCTTTGTTAACATGCTTGTTTGGATACTTTCTGGATGCATACCTAACCCAACGCAGATTGAAAATTCTTCACAGACTAGTATATATCCAACAGCCAGCGTACCTATTCGAAAAGATTAGCTTCCTACAATCAGCTGCAATTCCTCGTTGTAGATCTTAATCTTACTTTTTCCAATGTGAACGAGAACCTGTAGAATTTTTGGAAGACTTGACCTTTGTCTAAATCAGATTATTGTCGTATCTTTGAATGTTGTTCTACTAAATCCAAGTTTATCTAATTTTTTTTTCTCTCACTGTATTTTATGTTTTTGTTTTAAATATTTCATAGATGCAGATCTTTGATATTATGCCCCTTACCAACATACAGCAAGGAAGCGATTAGACCGATCACTTCGAATACGTGTACAAACTACAGCTTTTGATGGTGATTCATAAAAATCCTGTCATATTTCGTCAGTAAAATAAATTTTTGCAAATCTACGCGTATGGTGAGATATCAAATATAAAAATTTAGACGCGGCTAGCATTAAAGGAACCTTTCCACATAAAGTGACAAGAATCACGAAAAAATAAATTCCACCTAAAGGCCTTCATGAATTAGTCCTCATATAAGAAGAAAGAAAGTGACACAAAAATAGAAAGATTCCTCTTCAAGCGAAATTTCGGTAATCATAAGAAAAATGGCTGATTCCACATGAATTCCTTCTTTGCAGGATAGGATAATTAAAATCAATCCATATAATACGTGACTGTAGTACCTTGCGATTAGTTATGAGGAGTTTATTATTAAGTTAGGGATTCCACCAAACTTTTTCAGAAAAACCATTCAGGAAACTTATGAAACTCGTCAAATAGATTTCTTTCCTGCAGTGTAGTGAGGGAATAATAGAATTGTTCAAAGTTGGCCGTATTATACGAAGGTTGTCCGAAAAGTTATTTAAGTGACAACAAAACATTTCGAAATGAATTAATTTTTCAACATAATTTTGTGTTAAAATTTGTCTAAATCATCTTTTTTTTGGTAGAAGGACACAATGGCATACACATATGTTGAAATTTAAGAGTGTGAGTTAAAAGAACAGACAAAATGCTAAATGACTAAAAATTATAATTTATGTGCCAATCCTGGAGTTAAAAATAAATTCAGAAAGAAATTGAGATAAAATAAAATAAATTGGGTATAAGTGCCTAAAACATTTGGTGTTCCTCAGCTGTTATTAGAAGGCGTTCATTACGTATGGACATTGCCATTGTGATGACCTGAATTTAATATTTCTAGAAACTCGATTGAAGCTGTTCTGGAGCTTACCACCCGATTAGTACAAGAAAATGGGTTTGCTTATAACCTAGTCATGGAAAGAAATAAAGACATTTTTATGCATCCACCTGAATCCAGTTTTGTGGTCAGAACTAAGGCTTACAATAAGTCAATTGCGACTTATGAAGAACTATTGCGAGCTCATAACTTGGGAGAAAATTAAATTTATAATGTGAATTAATTAGGTGTCTCTGTGGTGACGCGTCTGTCTCTGGTCGCATTTTTCTGAACGAGTGAACAAATACCGTGAAAATCTGGCAATTTATTAATACCTTGCTGAGCGTAGAAAGTCGTACCTAAGTAGGCGTCGATTCGCAATAAAATATTTTGTAATCATAAAAAATTTAGCTTGATGTCAGATTTATTCCGATGAAGTATGTTTCAAGATAACATTTTGGATCGATACTCAAGCATCAATAAGCCTTCATTAATTCTTTCAATTCGCTAATGATGATTTAATGAAGATTTTATGAATCACACCATCAATACGAATTGATTGTTGTGGTGTGGACGCCAATTGGGGTAAAAAAGTGAAAATGATCAGTGGTATCGATGTGGGATCAATGCCAATTCAGTTCCTGTAGTCAATACAATGATTGTTCAAACCAACATTAAATAGCCACCTGAAAATTAAATCATTCAAAAGATTTTAATTCCAAGCATTTCTTATTATTGAAACTAGGTTGGGAACGAAACTACATATACCTACCTACAAGCTCGTCGATAAAGCAGTTTTTTAGTGGAGACAACAATCGACACATGATCGCTACATTCCACATTACAAAATCTCGACACGATCGACAGAATTCATCAGGCTTTTAATTGAAATTAAAATGTATATTATTAGCAAATTATTACTTAGCTTAAAAAGCATAAAACATTTTAGTATTAACTAAAAATAATTTAGAAATGGCCATATTGTGTATGTACAGGTATATTCTATTAGTTCAGTTAATACGTTGTACGTACTAAGCATAGCTGCTAAGGTCAATGCACTCGTCTGACCTACGCACAGCTGTTAAGGTCAACGGACTTTCTGTTGCTACCTACGCACAGCTGCTAAGGTCAATGTACTTTGGTTGTTATGCGCAAGGTAAAATAATTTGTTGGTGCCGTGCGCAGTTCAGAGGCAATATAAGTCGCAGGTCAACTTGAATCTTTCTCTTTTAGTATCCAGCTTCTATAGAGTGCGCATCATTTTGGAATTCGACTTGGCTAGTGTAATCAAATATAATTATTAACAAATTAACTTTATCTTGGGTAACGACTGAGATAAAGATATTTATTCTGGGTCTCGACTGGAATAAATTTTACTAACTCAACAACTTTATCTTGGGTACCGACTGAGATAAAGATAGTTATTCTGGGTAGCGACTAGAATAACATAGACTAACTCAAACCTTTATCTTGGGTCTCGACTGAGATAAAGATATTTATTCTAGGTACCGACTAGAATAAACACGACTAATACAACTTTGCTTTGGGTCTCGACCGAAGTAAAGTATCTTGTTCCGGGGAACGACTAGAACAAGATAATCACTAACTATTTAATTACCAACGCCATAAAGTCGATTCCATAGTTTTATCCTGGTGAGTACATCTTTGATTAATCATATATTATATTTCATATTGATTAATATATTTATATACCTATATATATACATATAGTGCCATTGGTCAAAGTAGCCACAACTTTGACAGTAGTATATTGAAATTAAAATTATTATTGTGTAGTGAGTAAGCGATTTTTTTTAATATATTGAAGTTTAGTTCTTAAGTGTGAAATTGAATTCTGTTAATTTTAGTTCTAGTTGTAATGTTGTACTTAAGTTTTAAGTGCGTACAATAAACCACTGGCTATAAAATATTCCCCGGCGTTATTATTTACAGTCCACATCCTTCTCTATATTTTTTCTTGAGTGTTCTCATTGGGCAGAACAATGATTCTTTTATTATAGCTATAGCATCATAATTTTAAGGGGAAAATCGGAGAATTTTAGAATGGCGGTACTGATGTTGTATTGATGTTTTTCTGATCCTGGAATCATTCTTGAATTAGAAAACGATTTCGCAATTTTCACGTCATTTCTGTGAAAGTTATTCACCTTGTTGGAAGGTATTTTTGCTTTGTGGAATTTTAGGAATATTAAAGACAATGGAAATCGTTTAAGTGGTAAGTGGAATAATTAAAACAATGTCCAGAAGGGAAAAAAGAATTGCTGGTGTTTCTGCAAGACATTTTAGAAGATTAGTGGCAGCAGATTTGCTACAAATGCGATCCGAACACAGATAATCAGGATAAATTTGTAAATTGAATTTAAAGTTTTCATATATGACTTCAATTTAAATTGCTTTCACCATTTCAGAAACAGTGGATTTTGCAGATGAAAGGAACAAAAAATTTGAAGGTGTTCTTGCCTATATTTGTGCATGAATATGTTCAATGCCTGTACAATGTGCGGGGCGTTCGTGGGAAGCAGAAGTTAACTACATATGAAAACATTTGTACCTGCCTTTTCGGTATATGTACCGTATTTTAGTCAATTCAAATAAATTTCGCATTTTCAATTCAAATTTCAGATAGCTTCAAACGAAACAATTTCGGACTTATGGAATTCCATAAAGAACTGGACGAAGTGCTTCGCGCTGCAAAAATGAAAATCAACAAGGCTGCGTAAAAAAAAAGTAAAAATACATTATAGCTCTTGTAAACTAATTGTAATATAGTTCTTGAAAAGTGTTTCATTCTTTTATTCTTATTATTGTAATCAAAGAAGGAATTATTCTTGAGTTTTTATTAATAAGATAATTATTATTTTAAAATCTACATTTTTCATATGTAATTGTGGGAAACCATAATTATATACACTCATATAATCTTTCTTACATATGAAAAATGGAGATTTTTAAACTTATAATTATCTTATTAAAAAGTCAAGAATACTTTCCCTCTATGATAAAAACCCTCCAGAATGGGATCAATACAAATCATCAGTACAGGATCAATAAAAATTTTCGATATGGGGTCAGAGATATATCGATGCAATTCCTTTTTTCTACTTTGGATCCAATTCGGTGTTTCTCCGATATATCATTGATGCAAGGCATGAAAAATAAATTTCCCCTTTTCAAGAATTCGACCAATCAAATTTGCTTAAAAAGCGGACATCGTCCATATAAAAACATCAATATTAGTATACTGAAAGGTATCGATACTTTGATACTCGAGTATCAGTATTGTAATAGTATTTCATCAGTACGATGCTATCTGGGTTTTCTCCTACAGAAGCATTATAACGTTTAAAACTCTGACTGAGAAATGAAATTTCAATAAAGAAATAAAGATTAAAACTTTGAACAACAAGCGACTTTTAATATGGCACAATTTTACAGGAGACTTACGTTTATGTCCGCTCAAATAGCGATCCCATTCCATTTATTTTTAGGTACTTAATTTTAGGACAGCCCGACTCTAGTTGTATTACGACAATATCGCAGTTAATTTGTGAATGATAAAGAATATTTGTGAAGACAGAAATTCATCGCATGTGCCTTAGATATAAACAGTTTCAACTAGTTCGACCTCTAACTGACTATCCACAAAAATCGTATCCTAGTACTGGTTCAACCAGCCTCAAGGGTAGACCTAGTCAACCTGCCTTGACCAGTTTGTCATTATGGTCAGCTGATCAATTACGCTACTTACAGGTGTTAGAGGTTCGTCAACAGCATCTGGAAGTACTCAACAAGGCTAGTAGCGACACTGCCTTGCCTAAAGCCATATTGCTTTTTTACAAGAAGAATTCGTGGGCTACGACACAACGCACATTTTTTTTATTTTTTTTTATTTTATAAATTCATTACCGTACACTGCAGGCACCAACTGCCCGCATACTAGTGACGCATCAAGAACACTCTTGGTTGTCTCTGAAATTCAAACTTACCATTGAAACCAGCTAGTGAGTCTCGATGCTTTACCTCAATTCATTATCTCCTTAGTAAGCTGTTGTTCCTGCAACTGTATTTGGGTTCTTAGTCATGTGAGCACACCTGCTTCACGACATCTAATGTACAATCCAAGGCACATTCAATTGGACCTTCTACATCAAGACAGCTAGTGTAAATTGAACACAGAGAAGAGCTCGATACACACTTAGTATGACTCGCTTAAGTTTTACAACAAATTACAACGCTAAACATCTGGTGGGTCCTGAGGTTATAATACCGGAGTATCGCCATTCTTTTCACAATGAACTACCGGCATAGAAAATACAGGTAAACCCATTCCTGTTGAACGTGGATCCTAATGGTTTTATGTTGTATAAATGCAACTTGTGAACTGAGTATGTACTGAAACACTGGAAGTAGTAGATGAATTGAGATGTATTTTGTAATTAGCTAACACACTTCATTCTAAGTCTATATAAGGACAAAACTGAAGATTAATTCCTTCTTATTTTCGATAGACATGTAAATCACAAATGATAAAGAGCTTTGAATTTTCCAAAGGAGAATGGCATAAATATTTTTTATCCACTTCTATGAAAGGCATGCGATGTGATTTGTTTTTTAGATCCTTATATAATTCTCAACAATAAATTTGAGCCTGCAGAGACAACAAACATACCGCTAAACACTGAAAGCTCTAAAGTTCCTGTGAGAAATCAGATACAGACAACAATTTCAAACAATGATTTGGGTTTGGCCACCTTGTTTTCTAAAGGAACAACTTTTGCCAATTTCCATGCCAGTTTATCTCGCTGAAAGTCTACTGCTTGGATTAAGGTGTCCCACGATTTTTTAGTGATTGATGATGAATCGACACAAAAATTCTTGTGAGTCTTATCTGAAATATTGAAAATACTTCCTGAAAGAAATGATTTTTGTTTATTGTTTTGATCTTAGCAAAGGCGGCAATTACTTCTCACAGGCACCTCTCCATACACGCATTTTTATTTAAATTGGTGCATTTACTGCAATCTCATAAGGGCCCTTTCTGGAGATTATTGCTTAATTTAGGAGATATGATTCTACATACAACCAGAAGCCAGAAGAATCTTACGAGGTCCCAAAGTTATACATAACTACTGTATCTCAAAATTCGTGAAAGAAACTTAAGTTCTCGCATGACATAAATTAATAGAAAAATTTTTTAATTTTTTTAATAAACTTTTTTCGATTTTAAAGAATTTTTGTTTTATTTAATATTAAATCATGGCCACACGAATATGGTCGTTGATTTAGATCTACAGTATTTTGTTGACCAATTCGAAGCATTAGACAGAAAATTTGAACTAGTTGAAAGGATAGTAGGAGTCTCTGGTCGTTTGTTAAAACAGTTAAGAACAACATCACCAGTTCTTCGGTACCGCCCCTAATTTACAAGGGGGTTGTAGACATGGAATTTGTTTGCAGCTTAGCTTTCTGCGATTTCTTTCTTACCACCTTCTTCGCAAGCTCCTTCTTTCTCTATCATCATGCAAAAACAGTCACAGACCGTTAAATTACCGCACAAGGGAGGTGTTCAAAGTGCTCGCGAGTCTCAATGTGTCTACGGCTGCTGGGCTGGGCTTGACGGAATTTTGTCTCTAGTAATCAAATGCTACGCATGTCTTTTAGCTAAACCTTTACGAAAATTGTTTCACCTATTTCTATTTCACCAAGGAGTCTTTTCTTTGGCATGAAAACTTGCATATGTTCAGCGAATACCCAAAAAAAGGGAGAGGCAAGCGATCCCCCAAATTGTAGACCAATTGTCCTCACTTCGTTTCGTTCGAAGGTTTTCGAAACACTCGTCAACACCCAATTGATGAAATATCTAAAAACTAATCACCTTATTAGTAATCGCCAATATGGCTTTCGACCTGGTCGCTCTACTGGAGATTTACTAATATTTATCATCGGGGGTTGGAATCAGTGTCTCGATAGAGTCTGGCATCTTCCACTTTGAGTTTAATTTCAGGCATTCGGTTTCGACCCTAATTTTATAAAATGGATTGAAAGTTTTTTTTTACCACCATTCAATTCAAGCTATGTTGGACAGAGTTACTTCTGATAGTTTTATAATCAATGCCGGTGTACCGCAAGGTTCTGTGCTCTCTCCTATTCTCTTCTTGATTTTTATTAGTGATCTACCTGCTTTCAGTTTCAATCCTATTCATAGTTTCGCAGACGATAGCGCACTTGATTTCGTGTACTCGTTCGACTCTATAGCTAATTCTCTCATGAGAATGTTATAGTTGACAAATAAAGCGACATGTTAAGTTCACTAAACACTATGATCTTACAACTATACTAACTTGGGGCAGAGCGGTTCGGATGTTGTTTAATGCTTGCAAAGCGCAATGTTACCTGAAATCACTCAAACATATCCCAACAACCACTCAACCCACTTCCGTCGATGGAGAAGATATCTCTAACTCGGCATTATTTTACTCCATCAGACTTGGTGCAAATATACAAGTCTCATATCAAGCCTAGATTAGAATATAATTCCCATGGGCTGGACGCACTGCATTGTCTGTGTTAGACAAAATCCACAAGATGGCCCTCCGGCTTATTAATGATGAGATATCAATAGAAACTATTGATTCCCTCGAACACCGGTAGCATGTCTACCTCTTTTGTTGCTACTTCTATGGTTATTGTTATCACTAAATCTCTAGCCTGATTTCTTGTAGAGTTCTTCCTATGTGGACAATACGAGTTGTAACACGGGTTCATCCTCACACTCTTGATATCAAATTCCGCGAATCCTTCGTAAGCTGAACAGTACGAATGTGGAACAGTTTACCATCCTCTGCCCCTCCCCCCTCTCCCAACTATGAACCACAAATATTCAATCGTAATGCACACCGTCACCTGCTTGACTCAACCCAATAATCCTCAATTCCCTATCCCTGCTTCCTTTCCTTTTAAGGCTGTTCTTTGGCAATATCATACAAAAAAAAAAAGATTACCTGTGGTTCCATACCAGCGTGACTCTTTTAACCTCAAGGAGACACTCTTCGCAACTGTGTATAACATTTGACAGGAATATTAAGGTATATGTATGTAGTAGATAGAGCAAAATCTCTGTTGGTGTTGTGCGGCATCCTTCTTCGGCTTGTGCATTGAATATATGGAAATCGTAAGAGTCATCTTAACATATGAAAACTTGTTATAGTAAAATGGTCTAGAGAAAGAGACTTATTTGGAATGTATTTCTTAAACGCAGAGAGCTTCCTAAGGAGTGGTCCAGAAAAAATAGACCCATTAAGTTATTTTTATACCTGCAAAATTACAATAATCCAGGTCTAGATTTTTTTGTTAAAATATTCCATAAATACTGAACTCTGAGTTTATATGAATCATTCGTGTATTGGAAGTGAAATAGTTAAAATGTCTCGAAGCGAAGAAGAAGTGCGTGAAATGATGTTGTCCAAATATTTGGAAAATCCAACAATTTCATTGTTAAAAATTTCAAAAGACCTGAATACAAGTTATTCCACGGTAAAAAAGGACAATAGCCAAGTATAGGCGAGGCTTGTCAATAGAAAGGATACGTGGGACAGGTAGAAAACTAAGGCCAGCCCGTCCAGACGTCATAAAACAGATGAAGAAAACTTATTCTCGGAGACCGGGAACTTCGGAAAGAGATATGGCGACATTGGCAGGAACATCAAAGTCTACAGTGCACAGATATAAAAAAATCTGTGGATTAAGGAGCTATAAGGTTCAAAAAGTGCCGCTGAGGAAGGAAGAAGAAGAGAAAATAGCAAGAAGAAGAGCAAGAAAACTTTATGGGAACTACCTGACGAAATACGAATGTGTCGTTATGGATGATGAAACCTATTGCAAAGCTGACTTTTCGCAGATACCAAATATTTTACTGCAAAAAGTCGAAGCGGAGTATCCAGAAAATTTTCAATAAAAGGAATGACAAAATTTCCCAAGAAGTACATGATTTGGCAGGCGATCTGTTCTTGCGGTTTACGAAGCAGTGAATTTATCATCAAAGGAACAATAAACTCAGATGTGTACATCAAACAGTGCCTTCAAAAAGACTTCTACCTTTTATTCAACAGCATCAAGGGTCTGTTATTTTCTGGCCAGATTCGGCCACCAGGCATTACGCAAAAGCAACGATGGAATGGTACAGAACCAATGAGGTTAATATCGTGCCAAGGGAAGCCAATCCAGCAAACTGCCTCCAGCTTCGTCCAGTAGAGAGGTACTGGGTATTAATGAAAAAGGAGCTTAGAACAACAAAGAAATTTGCCAAAATGATTTCAGAAATAAATGGAAAAGAGCATATAGAAATGTTACTAATATAACTGTTCTAAATCTAATGCGCGGCTTGAATAACAAAGTTAAAACATTCTTCCAAAACAAATAATGTATTAGAAATAACTTTTGTATTTTAAAGTTTAAGTTGTAAGAAACAAAATATAGAAATTTTATAAAAAAATTGCCATTAGTGTTTTTACTGGAAACAAAAATAAATGGGTCAATTTTTTCTGGACCACTCCTTAGTTAGACTTCAGAGCTAACTAAATGTTCCTAAAATTTTACAAGACTGGCAGTTTATTTATGTATCTCAGTGGTTGTTCCCACCTTGAAGAGCATGCTTTTACAGACTCCACATCTTGCCCGTTTGCTTTAATTTATTTTTGTAAATTCATGCATGCTTGCTAAATCTGTTGTCATAAGAGAAGATGAGATTTGTCAAATATTCTCTTGTTAGACATATGATTATCATCATCACTATAAGCTTCAGCAACTGTTGTAGTAGCAAAAGCTTTTACTGTATGGATCACCTAAATGATAAAAGAGAAAACGGCTTTTCACATAGTTTTCCATCAAACACAGAGATTTGTCACCTCCCTTTTAATGTATACTTCGTATATAGTAGGCACCAATCTTTGTTTTTTTTTTTTTAATTCCAAGAGCGTGTTTTGATGAAAGCGATTAAAAGCAGGTCGACTAACCCCATGATATATTTATTATACATATTCTTGGTGTTAGGGTAGTTTACCTTTATAATAAGATTTGATTTGGGGCGAGAAGCACCTTGCATCACCGAAAGGTTCAGGTTCAGTCAAGTCACAGGAATTATCAATTCATCTGGAGAGCAATGCATTTGTTAAATTTGTCACCATTACTTGGAACGTACTTAAAAGTGACAATTTATTAGAATGTCGATAATCTTTTTCCAGTTCGGTTATTTCTCACGACGCATTTATCAGAAAATTCATCCTTGTTTAAATTGGACCAAGTTTCATGGTAAGTGAACCAATAATCAAAATACACTTTATGTTTTCTAGACTCTGCCATAGTTTCTAATAGTTTTATAATAATGTTTCTTTCCCCCCAAAACCATCTAACTATATACAAATAATCGCTATATCATGTAAGTCATCAGATTATGTAACGTACTCGTCTTGGGTTTACCTTTGATGTATATTTTCCAACCGGGTTTTACTATGACTTGATAGGATCACATTGATTCATCTATTAATTAGTTTCTTTTTGTAAAAATTCCAATTTGTGAACAGTTAGAAGAAATTTTTACTTGAAATTTTCTAACCTTGAGAAATTTGTCAGTATCTGTTTCATTGTTGCGTCCTAGCTAAGTGCTAATTCCATTTAATTTTCCAATAGAGATTACGGGGAATTACATTTCTTATTATGATGAAATCATAACCCGGAGATATTCGATCAATATAAAATTCTTCTGTAGATGAAGAATGGTGAAGCAAAAAAGCATCATACCGAGAAATTTGTTTTTAAATTAGTCAAGGTGAATTCAAGGTTGATTATGTTTTCTTTTTTTTTTATGCATATCGTAAATTTTTGTCTGATTTTCTGACAAGTTGTAAATCGCTTTATCAAATAGCTTTTCAAAGAATTCGAGTAAAGAATAATCTGCAAGTAATTGAGAATTTTTCAAAATATTTTTTCCATTTAAATATGATATTTGGTAATCATGCAGGTATTTTCCCACACTTATATAAAATTAAATAAGTGCAAACGTATACCTAGCTGGGGAGTGGGAGTCAATGGGGCTATAACCCTCACCTCTTCGCCCAAGTGCATTTTATTAATAAAAAAGTGTACATATTAATTATGTTACTACAGGAACTCATATCCAACGATTCAGTTTCAGTCCACTACAATCGTTTTAGTATGGATTGGTGAAACACCTACAGGTCGGCACATTAAAAATCCAAAAACGAATTCAAACAGTAGCAAAATTAAAAATACGGTGGTTTGAAAAATAGTTTTTTTTAATATGTAAACCTTTATTGTAGCAGACAATAAGCGTGGCCAATATTTTAATTCTCTTTGTATCATTTTTAAGGGAATCAATTTGATCTCTCGTCTCAGTTGGTTTATATTCTCACATTTTTTCTTATTAATTTGGTTTTTTAAATATCCCATAAAAAATAATCACATGCTGATGAAGGAGTCCATATATGGGGTGAAATAAAACGTAATTCTTTTATTGTCAGGAAATCCAATATCTTCTTTGACGTATACGATGGAGCCAATCCTAATAAAATATCCAATCATTTTCGGGATATAATCGCTCTTCATATTTTTTATTAATGGTTTTAAATATACTCCCAATAGGGTTTTCCAATAAGAGGTGTTATTTTAATTAGCCCGCTATTTCGGTAGATGTCACTTTTGGCATTTGTCACTTTTGACATTTGACAAGTAGAAACTACGCCATTAATAAAAATGGAACGATACACGATTCAACAACGCATTGAAGTTATTAAAATTCACTATAAAAATGGTGAAAATGTGGCAGAGACGGTTCGTAAAACTAGAACATTTTTGGGTCGTCGTGAAGCACCTTGTCGGACCGCAATACAGAAATTGGTAGACAAATTCGAGCTGTCGGGACAAGTTAGTGATGTGAAGAATAAAATCAGTGCACGTCGCTCAAGAACAGCCGAGAATATTGCTGCTGTAGCCGAAAGTGTTGGAGAAAACCCAGGTTTGTCCATTCCTCGTCGTTCTTTGGAATTAGGCATTCCACAAACGTCATTACACCGTATTTTGCATAAAGATTTTGGTCTTAAGGCTTATAAAGTTCAGTTAACACAAGAACTCAAGCCGGCCGATCATCAACAACGTCGAGTCTTTGCTGATTGGGTCCTTGAAATGCATGAAAATGATCCGGAATTCCATCTTGAATGATAAGGCCCATTTCCACCTCGATGGGTTCGTCAACAAGCAAAATTGTCGCATCTGGGGCTCGGAAAACTCAAGAGTTATTGTTGAAAAGCCTCTCTATCCTCAACGTGTGACTGTTTGGTGCGGTTTATGGTCCCGTGGGTTCATTGGACCTTACTTTTTCGAAAATGAGGCTGGAGCAACAGTTACGGTGAATGGATTGCGCTATCGACAGATGATTAATGATTTTTTATGGCCGGAATTGGATGGTATTGATCTGGACAACGTTTACTTTCAACAAGACGGCGCTACGTGCCATACAAGCAACGAAACCATTGATCTTTTACGGGAAATGTTTCCGGACCGTGTTATCTCTCGAAAAGGTGATCACAATTGGCCACCGAGATCGTGTGACTTAACACCTTGCGACTTCTTCGTTTGGGGCCACGTGAAAGAAAAGGTCTACGCCAACAGCCCAGCGTCGATTCAAGACCTCAAAGATGGAATTCGTGAGGCTATCGAGGACATAGGGCAGCCATTTTGCGATTTGGTTATGGAAAATTTCATGAAAAGGATATGGTCCTGTAGGCGTGGTGGTGGTGGTCATTTGGCTGATGTTATTTTCCATTATTAACGGCATACCTTCCTCTTTATAATGAAATAAAGATGCGATCATTAATCCAAAAAGTGGCATTTTTCTTTGAATATCAAAATAACGCCTCTTATTGCAAAACCCTTTAGTAAAACGGATTAATTTCGGCACCTGGTTTAACAAAAATTCGTTTTGTGGCTCTATTGTTAGAAATACCAATGATAACTATTACTTCCTTCGTGTGGAACGGCTTTGAAAATATTCACACAATTTATTTCATGATTGTTCTCGACTTACTGAGCTTTCCGCTGACCAATCGGTATTCGTCAGAAGTAACCAAAATTCGTCCATTGCCATCTTATACTTTTTCCACTTATTACACTTTGGCAGGTTGTAAAGACCATGGGAGCGTTCATATCTTTTTGAATAGTGTTTTCGACAATATTGGGACCTCTCGACTTTTTTACTAATTTTAATTTCAAAATACTTTTTATGGTGTATTGAATAACTCTCTTAGACACATTAAAATGTATTGCGAGATGCTTTTGTAATGAAGGATTATGTTTTAACGTATTTTTTTTTTAATCCGTTAATTTGCGATTTTGTTAGACTCAATTTTTGTCCCCACTACCAACTTTCTTACGTTCTTTGCGATCGTAGAGCTGGTAATCAGTTATTTTTATACTCAGATATTGTTGCCTTTGAAACAATAAAATTTTTATTTTTACCCATGTTTTGTATTACAGATAAAATGAATTGTCTTTTGAGTAATTAAAAAATGTCACGTTCACTAACATTGTTATTGGACAGCTCCCCACCAACTGATAGTGTAGGAATGAATTGTATGATTTTAAAATTTATAATGGCAACTTAGATTATTATTTTACATAAGTGTTTCAGTAGTAAGTGTCCTGTAAACTTGTTCAGTTTTTTAATGCATTTACGTGGATTAAAGATTATTTTTTATATACATAGCTCACGAATTTAATTTTAGTTTGGTGAGGAAGTTTTAATTGATATGGTTCAACAGAAATATAATCTTGAGTTACTTCTGATAATTATTTATTTTTCAAAAGAATAATAGATGGCATACTGGCGGATATTAGAGATAGGCTTTCAGACAACGTTCTCTGAGCATTTTATCTCAGAGTGTTCGTGTCTAATTTAATTATAGCCAATCACCAAAGTAAAAACACAGTTGCCTTCAAATACGAGCAATTTGTAGGTATTCAGCTCCTTCCGAATTAGAGGAGTTTAAGTTGTGTGATTTATAAAGCTAAAGCGAACTCTTGAAAGAGAAGGAAATAATATTCTTCCTTCTATATTAATGGATGAGATTGAAGCATGTGATTAAGTATTAATGCCCCGAGCTCATGTTAGTGACTCCATTCAAATTACAAGCTCGTCCAGCCTCATTTGTGGGCCTTTCTGCATCTATCGAGGTCTATGTCTAATGAACTACATTATTTTATTCTAAATGCTGTCTTAGCATCTGATCAATGAAAAGTTTGCCTTTACCTAACAACACCTTACTAAAATTGCGAATTGCAGTTAACATTCTAAGTTCTCTTTTTGCACATGGTTTAATACTTTTTCATTGATTTTGCTTACTTTTTAAAAAATACAGTTCGTAAATTATAGAATAATTTTTAGATCACCAAAAACTTCAAAACAACAAATACAGAATCTATAAAACACTTCTGTAATGCTGTCGAGCTGGACGCCAAATAAACGCGTGGTAGCGCACTTTGAGTGCAGTCATTTTCCGCAGCATTCAAAATGCAAATTATTCGCGCATCATATTCTGGCGAGGATAAATTTTATCGTGGAAGATCATCATATTCTTATTAAGGACGTCACTTGAAGATTATCACCTTTGTTATTGCGGACGTCATGTCATTTGGTATAAAATGTGCCCCAAATGCAAGACTTCTTGATGAATTGTTTTCGAATCATCTAGGCAACACCAAAGGAATTCCTGTAGAAGATAAGGAAAATATCGCGCTGAGAAATCATGGTGACGAATCACATGAGCATTGCGTGGGAGAGAGGCAACTTCACTATAACTTACTCCAAAATGAACACTCATACAACTTTAGGCCTGACACCTCCGGACAGGAGAGATGTCTTAAACAATGCATTATGATACTCCGAACATATTTTATTAACAATGTTAATTTCTATCTAGCGGGAGAGAGCTTTGGCGATCGGCTGTAGCTTGAGCGACTTTCTTGGGTGAAGTAGTGGACTATTTTACTTCTCGTAATTGTGCGGAATTGGTGCATCGTGGAAAATGATTTCATATGAGAAAAACGTTCATAACAGAGTACTAATGGCCGTGAAAGTAAGAGCCTCAAAATATATGCAAAATGTACTAGCTGGGGTGTATGTGACTCAAGTGCATGAAAAGGGTTTTCCGTCTGCAAAAACGTCCCGAGTAAGTTTTCTGAATTGGGAAAATTATACACCTCGCGGTACCCGATAGACCTTTAATCCTATATGCAACATGCAGTATTGGAACCACCCCCCCCCCACTAGGGTTTCCTACCCTCTACCCTAAAGTATTGAATTTTTTTTTTTACGAATTGTAGCTGGTAATAACTGAGGCGAACAGTGAAACCTGTTTTACGATCGCACATACCCCTACCGAGTTAGAGCCGATCTAAAGTTCGAAAAATCTGGTACCTCAGTTCGAATATAAAAGAGGGAAATACTAAAAAAGTGAGTATTGGGATGGCTATAGATAGCTATTTAAGCCTCAGAGTATAGGAGTGTAGGTACTCAAACTTCATCTCGGGAGCTAAGGAATTCCGTTCTGTACAAGATTTTCTGAAATGTTATAGATCAAATTTTGACAGCTTTCCCCAGCTAGATAGAAATAAATATTGTTAATAAAAAAACGTTCAGAGTATCATAATGTATCGTTGAGAACATGTCTGTAGGTGTCGGCTCTAAAATGGGCATTCCTCGTAAAAATATACATAAACCCGTTTATATTCCGAAGATAGTAACGGGAAGATAAGCTCCAATCATCACGCTAATCATATTTCATCTCTATATTTGCTGGGTTATAGTGAATTGTTTTTTTCGGCTCGGTGTAAGCACTGGCGACGATACTTTCATAATCATGTTCTTTTCTTCCCACAATACAATTACCAAATCCAAAGGTCCCATATTTTCTATCTCGGTTATTTTTGGTGTTGTCCATTGTTGCAAATATGTCCACTTCCAGGTTCGATTGTTGACAGTTGGTTCAGGTTATATTTTAATCTTTTGATTTTATTATGTAAGTATTTCGTTATTTCTGACATCACCACGCTGAACATGCACCAGATTTGCAACTCCAAGTTTGACAGTTGCGAAGTGGAATGGTAGTAGCACAGTCCTAGTGGATACGCGATATCCGAGTTCAGAAAAGAATTCATTATTAGATTGCAAATGAATCGGTCTGATGAATAAGAAGAACAAGAAACATCACTTTGAGAGCCTATAACCCAAAATAAATTACAGGAACTGGTCAGCTGTGGATTGACGCGTTTAGCTATAACATAAATATTATGATAATTTAATAAGGAGAAGCAGCTATATCACACTTTTTATGGATAAGAACTATGGCACGTTATTTCCACTCATGATGAACTACCTGCCTATCTCAGAAACGTAGTACAGTTTATAGAGAGCATTCCAGGAAGACAAGATTTCCTTCAGTTACTGTAGTTTGCTAAAAAGTGTGTTTTGTCCTTGCATACCAAAATTGTGAATGGACTTTTTACTATTCAGTTAAGCTCCTACTCCTTTTATATAATTTGTTTTCAGGTTTGTTTTATAGTATCAAAAATATGCGAGATAATTTCCATATTTATTTCCCTACATCTCTACTTGACAGTTCTCTTGATTAATGCAAACATTTTTCTTAGATAAAATAATTTACGGTGCACGTGAGCTTTTGCATAATAAAAATGTGAAGGCCACATTCGTTCGGTACAAAAGTCTTAAAATGAGAAGAAAATTCGCGAAAAGTACCATCCACAATCCAGCTGAAGTCGAGACTACTTCACCGACCTATTTAAATAGCAGGCATGTAATTAGTGCAACACAAAAAAAAAAGTGGTTCTTCCAAAACGTTTTAAAACAATATTTCTGAAAATGCAACAACAACAACATTCAAATGGGAGCCCCAAATTGGTGTTAATTATGAGGAGATTCAATGTTTTTCGAAATGTTTTTGTTTCTGAAGTGTTTTGTTAGGTTTACCTCGATATGTTTTACATTCATCTAAAATGTAAATGGGTAAAATCGACGAAAACATAGTTCATGAAATGTTATGTGTAGTGAAATTTCATAAAATTGTAAGAGGTTAGAAACTCAATCAAAAATTGCACGTTCCTCTTTAATTAAGAGATGCAGAAATTAGAAAATTATGGTAGAAAAGAAGGAAGTTATGTTAATAAAATCAAATTTCACCACATTTTTGTGGATTTTTAGCAGAAAGGGTGAATAGATTTTCATTGCGGATTACATTAACCATCATGAAAATGTTTTTTGTCTTTTCTAAAATGTTTTGATTAGATTAAAGGTGAGAAGAGTGTTAAGGTATTGGTTTGTCTGGCGTTCACTGCGGTTTGAAAGATTTATTGTGAATCCCTGAATTTTATTGAGGAAATGCGAGAGCCTTGTAATTGTTTTAACATTTGATTTCGTGACAGAATCAGCTCTTTTGCTTTTTTCCCAGACGTATTGATGATGTTACATGCTGTAGTTTTTACAGCCTGCTTCAATATAAAAATTTTGTTGCTGGTTGTTAGGACAACTGTGCGCAGTCTGGTGTAACAATGCGGTTTTCTGATCCTCCGTAAGATTAGGCTATGAGAAATTTCATTTAAAACTCCCTAGTTCACGGATACAAATGCTACACGTGCACATGTGTATATTTAGTGTAATGTAACTACAAAACAGGGGCCCGAACTACATGTATATTTGTACATATTGTGTACAGGTATAATAGTTGTTGTAGTGGTATACGTATTTTGTCTACAAAAACCTCCTTCGAATGTTTGGAAACGATCATGATGCAAGCAGAATTATGGCTCTGATTCTCCGTTCCTCGGACCGGAACCCACCGTAGGCGTTGCCACCTAGTATCGGGTCTCTCATCAAAGCAGATGTTCATAGAAAGCATCAGTAGAGATGGGCGAACCTGAGTACCTACAGATGTACAAAACTGTTTCTTGATGTGCCCAATAGGAATATCTCTAATTTTTTCATTGAACTCGGAAGAAAACAATGCAGAACTGTGATTGGCATCATCACCAGCCACAGCTCACTTCACATTTATCTAACAAGGATGGGAGTTGTTGGCAGCCCTGCCTGAAGGGAGATCCTGAGACAACCGAACACGTTTTATGTGCGTGTCCGGCCTTAGCCCGTTGGAGGCCGGATACTCTAGGATCTGCCCTTCTATATGTGGATTAGCTGGAAACCCTGCCTCACCAAGACCTAATGGGCTTTATTAAGAGTTGAGGAAAGTTTTGGTGAATGGCCTGCTAGCAGGAGAGCATAATGGGCCGCTATCGCCTCCGTGTTTGCGGTAGGGTCTCCTGTCCCTCTGCCTTCAAAATAAAAAACAAAACAAAAAAAAAAGAATTTTCACCCTCACCGTACAGAGAGTGTGCAATTACATTTCTTTTCCACTAAGCCGTTTTCCGATTCCAATCACGTTCTATGTCCTCTTGCCTACTTTCTATCTCAGCTTTCTCTACCCCTACCACTAAAAAAAAAAGTATGAAAATTCTAATAAAACCTTGATCAATTCTAAAGTCTCAAGAATTTGAGGGGCGTGTAGACGAGCTTATATATGTAACATACGTGTAGTTCCAATACACGCCTGAAAGTATAAGCTCTAATTTCATTGCCCATTTTCGATCATATGTGTAGATTCCGCCAGTAACGCACGCATGAGTTGGCATAGGTGTCCCAAGTCAAAAAGTAGTCCGAAACATAGGACTTCAGATTACATTTTGTACATAATTTGTAAATTATCTTCAAAAAACTGACCTTCCGGGTCCCATTACCCCCCCCCCCCCCTCGGTGCGCCAATGAATATATCGGTGGCTTCAACAATTATGGTTTTAAGCTTTAAATCCCTCTCTCCGCTCTCCCTTTCTCTCTATCTCTCTCTCTCTCTCTCTTTCACTCCCTCTCTCTCTCTCTCTCTCTCTCTCTCTCACTCCCTCTCTCTCTCTCTTTCACTCCCTCTCTCTCTCTTTCTCTTCCTCTTTCTATCACTCTCTCTCTTACTCTCCTTCTTCATAAACGGATGACAATAGTGTAGAGTGGGTTGTGGGAGCTCTTATTATGGTGGGCATTATTCCGTAATAATGTAGTGTTGATGGTGTGGAGTGGATCGTGTGCTCGCAGTGGAAGCTTTATTTAAGTTAATGAAGCAGTCGTGCTCGCAAGACGTTTTTTAGTACACTCTTCAATATCTAGTATATAGTTAACTGTCCGAGTACGCAAGTCGCAATTGAAAAATTCTTGGGTACCTACAAGTTTTCAAAGGATACGGACCTGCTTGCCAAACAAACCGCCTGGTGCATGGAGATCAGTACGAAATAATAATACGATGGAAATTGTCCAACGCAATGTGTAACAAAACCCACGTCACTCACTCCGTAAACGTTCTGCGGCATTAAACATAAAAAAAACAAGCTTAAATAGAATAATTACGAAAGACCTGAAATTTCATTTCTACAGAATTTACATAACGCAAAAGTTAATGGAATGCACATAGTTTCCATACGCTAGAATCATGATTGATAGATTTTCGAGACCTTGCAATATTATGGCAACATAACTTTCAGCGATGCTGCATATCCTCACATCGATAAATATGTTAACAAGCACAATTTCCACTACTTGTCACCAGAGAATCTACAAGAGCTCCATCAAAATCTACCGCGTACTCAGAAAGTCACAGTTTGGTGTGGAATGACAGCTAAAGGAATAATAATTGGCACTTATTTTTTTAAGTATAATTCTGAAAAGCATTGCCAGATGCTGGAAAAATTTTTGGTGCCTAAACTTTAAGTTTTTGAAGGTGTGAGCTAGTTGACATTCCTTCAGCAAGATAGCGCTGCCGCATAAACTACTCAGGAGTCCATGAATACAAAGAGGCGTATTGCGCTATAAAATCACTGGATCTGTTTTTTTTTTTATGAGGATATCTTAAAATGTACCAAAACAAATCTCTAAGTTTATCGCAATTAAAGTAGAATAATCCCTATGAAATTGCACAAATTACTCCAAGTGTGTGCGACATTTTCAAATATGCGATTCAGGTTGCAGGATTGAGTTCGCTTTAATGGCCATCATTTGAAAGCAATTAGTATTAAAAACAAAAAAAAAATCCCCACCACTGTATTCAATGACTGAATAAAAATTATTTTAATTGATTAATGGTTTGTTTGTTTTATTTAAATTTTTGAAGTTGAAATTGGTGCCTATTATAACGAAGAGCCAACTTGAAACGTTGAACTTCCTGCAATCGGTTAGCCAGAATAATCCCTTGATTTCCAATCCATGAGCAACGGTAGAACCTTCTGCAGGATGTTACATAATTAAAATACATGTCACTTCTTTCATTTCATTCTCTTAGAAAAGATTCAAGTTTTCTTCTAATTTTTGTATCAGTTCTTTTTTTTTCTAATCCAACTTCCATAAACTTCAAGTTTTAATTTAAAATTTTGATATCAATCGCCGGAATTTCTCACTTTCACGTAAATTTCCATAAACTCTTGGATTGTAATAAAAAATTTTATATAACATTTGTAAATTGTATGTATATTGGAAAGAGTAGATTGTGGGTGTAGTCTATAAAATAAAATCAGTTACACTGATTTAGATTATGTTTTTATCTACCTGAAGCAGGAATTTGTGGCTCAATAGGCTAAAAAAATGTATAAATACAAGACGAAAGGGCATCAATGTTGTTACCTCAGTGGTAAGAGCAGTGGCTTGGAAAGTGGAAAATTCCGGCTTCAAAAACCGGACGAGGCGATTAATTGTTTTCTCTTGCATTTAATAATTTACTTTAGAATTATAAAAATAAAAATCACAAAAATTCATCTATTCCAGATAAGCAAGAGCCTTCCTTTTTTAGACGTTATGTCAAAAAATTTGTTTTTATCTCTGTAGGGTAGACGAGAAGATCCTTATTATAGAGCGGTGTAGCCTACCGCCCACTTTTATAGTTTTGTTGGTAGAAAGTTTTTTTTTATTTCCTACAGTAACTTAATTTAACACAACCGCAAAGTACTCGTGATTGGAGGTGTTAAGTAAAAATAGTTAATTTAATTTAGTTAGTTTTTAGTTTTTTTCTTTCTTTGTAGTATTTGAATTTTAATTCCAATTCCAATTTCAATTTATTTATATTGGTTGACTGTACAACAGAACTTACAATGCTTTGACCCCGCAATTAATTTCAATAACTATACGAAATATTAAATTTAGTCAAAGATAAGTGAATAAGTTACTAAATAAATATAGACAAAATATAATAATAGGTAACAAGAGCTGAAAATAGAAGCAAGCTAAGAATACGAAAAGAACAGCCATAAGAGTGGCAACATATATGAAAACTTTATTGCTGGGATGTAAAAATGTCCTTAAACTATTTCTAAATCGGGTAGCTGAGGTCATCGGTTGAATTTTCGCCCGGTAGAGAGTTCCAGATATATGCTCGATGTACGTAGTAAGAACGCTGCCCAAGTATATAGAACAAAAGCGAAGAATTATAAGCTATTGGTGCTTATCAGGATGAAAGAATTTTAAATATTCATAGAGATACCTTTTCGTATATTATGTATAATTTTATTCATGAAAATTAAAGTCCTGTATGTTTGATAAGTTTTAAAGGACCATCCAAATATTTTGTGGTGATACAGACCGATATAACATTGCCTTCTTTATGTTCCAGGCCGTGACATTAAATTCTTTGAACAAATTAGAGAAGAACGATTTTGTATTTATTTCTTTTAGCATTCGTTCTTATGGAAAAATGCATTACTTTCAACTTCAACTTTCTGCATAGTATAAAAAAGCCTCCGTACTAAAAGTTTGATTCAGGAATTTTGTTGTTTAATTCTGTGTGCATTTAACAGTGTATAAAAATCTAAGTACTTTGTTTAATAAAATTGTTAATATTTTTTCATTCAAACATGACACTACCATTTAAAAATGAGAAAATGTTTTAGATTCTATTGCCTACATACCATAAATAACAAAACACACAGAGAAATGAAAGCTCACTTCAAAATTGAAGCAAATATTTCTTAAATACGATCTAGTTTTGTTTGAAACTACTTTTATTTTGAAAATAAATAAAACCCGAATAATATAAATTATACTACCATAAAGGCAACTAATTTGCCTATTAAATAGGCTAATATTTGAACAGCCTCTAATTATAATTTTAAAGTTATGACGAGTTAAACACAAAATACTATTAAATAGAAGGCGGTAATGAGTTTTTTACTCTTTCGATAACCGTACAGTATACGAGTCTACAGGCAATCCTCAACCTACTGCATATGAGCAGAGAAAATTAAAAGACAAGTACTGAAGTACTGTCAGTTTCTAGCCTAAAGCCAAAGATCAAAAAATTCCATAAAGAAATTTTTTGAGAGTATAGGTATTGTGTGTAATGTGTTTCGATCAGCAGTAACAGGGCGATCTCATCAGGACGGGTATATTGTACGGGTCTCAAAACAGTAAGAAACTCGCTACCGCTTCCTATTTATTAGTTAAATTAAATAGTTTAAATAAATCTATATGTATCCACCAGCAACTTATTGGAATCTGAGTTCACTGTAATGTAGACAGCAGGCAGTTTCAGGGTTTCATTGTTGTCTTGATGAAATCGTCCTGTTTTATGCGATCGAAGCAGAATACTGTTGCGAAGCAGAATACTGTTGCCGCCCTTTTGTTTCACAGCGCAGTGAGAAAACGCAACTAGCGAATATGTAGCTCTGGCGATTCATTGATTACAAAATACTTTGAATCATGTAACTTGGTTTGGAAAACCGATTTTCTTTTTTTTACATATTTCGGAAGTACTATATAATTAAGAATATACTGTAAAAATTTAGACCGAAATATTGATGAAGTTATAGCACATGTATATGAGCGACTGATAGTAGCGCGCGCTGAGCAAACGGCTGGACCCCTCTATTGTTTACACGTTACCTTTATACCTGCTTCGAGCGTCGGATACTCTTGTATATACTAAAAGTTTTACCTGTTTCTTAACATACATATTTATTTTGGATCTCAGTTATATCGAAATTCAAAACGAACAGTCAGTGTACGTTCGTTAATTTGTGCGTAAAAAGAAGAACGTAAAAATAGATTGGAAAGGAAACTTTAAACGTGTTTTGCTCGATACAACATTTTTACGCTCGGCCAGGGTAATAAAAATTTGTCTATCCAAATAATTGGGCTGAAATATGGATATGCTATTCTACTCATCAATATCTATCGCAGGAACTAGGATCTTTTTCCCGAAAAAAAGCACTAAAACATGTGCATGTTAGCAGACTACGACCTTAAGAAGTTACTGTGTGTTAAACATTGAAAGACTCATTTTTTCATATACATAACTCAATGGGCAAGCATAAAGCTCTGATTGCCTTCCAGTGTATTTTGTGGTATGAGGGCAACAGAATTTAACATGTTTTCTCATTTTTATGTGCAGTTTTATGTTTGATTAAAAAAAAAAAAATTAAAAAAAATTTATTAAACAAAGTACTCAGGCTTTTATATTTAAACAACGACATTCCTGAATCAATCATTATACATAAAGTTAATGTTTATAGTAATACATTTTTCCATAAGAACAAATGCTAAAAGAAGTAAGAAATCGTACTTCTTTAATACTTTTGCAAGTAGTAAAATCGCTTTGTGTCATGGCCTGAAACATGCCGTCTTTATGATCAAAGCATTGCAATCCATAGATAAAACGTACACAATCACTATAAGCTACGACGAGTTCACAAGTTCAGTACAATAACGGAAAGATTAGGCTACCTTTAACTAAAACGTGGTATAACCAAGAATTTTCGAAGAAGAAATATCGATAGATTTTGCTGATAAAAGCCTTGATAAAATTCCAATAGGTCATACGATTATTCAACATTACTCCAACGTTCCTGACTGATCTCATGTACAGCAAACTGTCGCTATTTAATGTTATCGGGGGTACGTCATTTGACATTTACATCAATGTCATTTCTGTATTACCACATACAACAAGATTTGCTGGAATTGAGTGCCAGATAATTTATGATTGACCATGAGTAAATTTGCTTAAAATCGTCATTCGTGAGTTATACCAGACCTGTAAAGTACTTAAATACATTGGTACTTACGTAAGTAGTAGTACCATTACCAGGACCAGGACTTTTTTTTAAGTACAAGTACAAGTGCCGATATTGGTACTTAAAAATTTTTGAAGTACAAGTCCAGGTACTGCTACTGGTACTCATAAGCTCATATATGCTTAAGTACCCTACAAGTATCAAACTAAACTTACTATAAATACTGCCATAACGCAAAGTACTTCAGGTCATGCAAATTATTTAAATACGCCTTCTACATAATAATAGAGGTTAAGGAGTAGGGACAGAGTATTTCTCGTTACGCCGGTATTTGCAGTAAGTTCGAACTTTGATACTTATAGGGTACTTAAGCTTATATATGGAACGTATAAGTACCAGTATCAGTACTTGGAACAGTAAAAGATTTTAAGTCCAGGTCCTGATACGAGTACTTGTACTTGGAATTTTACAGGTCTGAGTTATACTACACCATCCCCTATCAAAGCAATCGGTCTGTTATAATATGGATTAAACGTGGTCGTCAGTACGCCTGTAATACTTTTTAGGAAGATTGTGTATGTATAAGCTAAATAGTAATGGTTCCAGAATAGAGCCCTGAGTACATCGATGTATACATACTTAATAGAAATAAAAATAAAATTATAGTTTCTGTAATAATAATCGCAGGTGTACTTAAATTTTTTTTAGTTTTAATCTAGCACACTTTGGAAGTGAAAACGATGATATTCATATCGCCCTCATTATGCGCACTACAGTGCAGTATAACCAGATCTGTCAATGAGTCTTATACCTGAGGCAGATTTGCGGTTTCAATATTGCAGTTTGCACTAAACCACTAGTATGCCTCGATATACTAAGAAATAACCTCCATACACTCTGTGTACACTCAGTATGTACAACGTTAGAACTCAATATTGAAATTGCGAAAAATTTCGCAGTATAGAGAGTTTATTGCAATCTGACCATAGTTAGAAACCATAATCATTTAATACAGAAGCACTGAATTTTATACAGCACTGTTGGCTGCAACTTTTTCTGACATTTTATATTTGACACTTGTCAAGTTAAAGTATCTATTTCATTTTTATTTTCCCTATAGACACGTTATTTCACAATATTTGCCCTCATTTTCGTATGTTCGCGGAACTTTCTTAAGTCAACTGACAAATTAAATGACAAATCAAATGATAAGTCAAACGTACATATGTTCTCTAATTTATTCTCAGTGTTGTAAACCGCAAGTGTGTCTCTGAAATTTCAATATCTTAATTTGAAACCGTAAGTCTATCCCCGGTATTAGGTCGGCAGTGATAAAATCCATATCGCCCATAATGGAAGGTTGAATTGCCCACTAGTGGGCGGTCAGTACCAGGTTCACTACATATCCCTGCTCTAGAGTAACTTTTTGCTTGAATTGATTTACACTACTACCCTATGAGAAAACTTATACTATATGGGCGGGACACCCTATATAATTAGTTTCAATTTCCATCGCTGAACTAACTCGGCCAGCTAAAGTGTGTCATGGACTTAATGGCATATATCTTAACCTAAATACTATCAAAAATTATTGTTGTGACCTTAAAATTCAAACAAAACAAGCTCATAATATTATCTATTCCTGTAAACGTAACAATTGAACGCTGAAAGTTGTGTCCTTTCCTTAAAAGGTAAATAAAAATATTTTTTTGTTTACATATACATGAAAATGATGGGAATTCCTATTTGTTCGGTCGAGTGGGACCGACGGATATACATATGTATTTCGAAATGATAAATTTTGTTTATTTTGATTGGATGAAATGTTGTTTACATGATATTTATGTATGTCATATATCGATACATATGCATAGTAAATACATAAATATTTATATATTTATTCCGGAATCCTCCTCCTCCTCCTTTCAATACAGTTAAAAATCATAAAGTTAAAAATTTCCTACTAGCAAAAGTCCTCCATTTGAATGGGGGTGTTTTTAACAAAACAATAAAAAATAAAAAAATAAATCTCAAATGTGCAGTACTTACCGATTCGATGGCTTTTTCTAAGCGAAAAATCTCCTCCTGAAGTAGGTGGAGAGTTCCAGTTTTTCCACGATGGCGAGCAAATGCAGCTGCACAGGCACTATGAATGCTATTTACCCAATTTTCCAATTCCACCTGTAGGCAGTAAAATCCATTAATGGTTGCTACTTACAGTTATATATAGGTACACATATCTATGGCTTGTGTATATACATAGTGAAGTGTTTAAATTGCATAACCTAGCTTTACATGTGTGTACAAACACCACACAAACACACACACACACACATATACACACCCACCTTCCTTGAAATTTTTACAACAATAAATATGCCATCGTTTCACTTAAAAAGGACTAATAAAATATTTACGCGCAAGCTCGTAAAATATGATTTTTTGTATTGAAATTATGATTATGTCCTTGTAGAAGCTTTAAGCTTTTGTTCAGAAAAGGGTAGCGCCTGAACCTTTAACTACACAAAACAAAAAACATAAATTAACAAAAAAATTGACTTACGGCAATTTTCATAATGAATTGGTTTGTATCTTTGAGAAAGTTTCTACTACGGCCTCGAAATGTATTGCCTGCGCTGACTATCTTACAACTTTTCTTACACAATTTCATTGCCCGAGGAAGTGTTCCACTTCCATTCGCTTCGAAAACAAGGACTTCTTGCATGAATGCTTTGTGTCTATGAATGCTGCTCTGATGGCTCTTGCATGCAACCCTGACTTGATTTTCCTGAATGCAAGGACTTGTGCATAATGCTCGGTTTTATAAAAGCAAATATAATGTTGGTTATATATGAGTAGTATCCTTCCAGGATACAGTTTTATGGAACACTCGAGGGATATTCTCCACACACGCTTCATGTCTCAAACCATTGAATGCGCTTCACATGATCTTCATTCTTCATACATTTAACATTAGATGAAATTATTTTAGTGAATATTTAAATTTATTTTAATGTTTGTATTCCATAGAAATTATTCTGATATGTGAATGATATTAAATTGAGTTTAATGTTTACTTTACGGTAGAATACTTGGAAGATACATAAAAAAAAATCTTATAATAAGTTAAGGATATTAGATAGAAAATTGTAATTAAGTTAACTAATTACTTAGAGAAAATTGACAATTCATATTATCCTGGACACAGAAAGGGAAGAAGATAAAAAAATAAATAAGAAAATAAGAAAAAAAAAGCCAGTGTTTGAGGCCAGCCCGTCCCTTTAACTCGTACACGAATTTGTCTGTCTGTATATTTATTTATTTCTTCTTTACTATTTTCTATATTTCTCGTAGACCCACTTTTCGTCATCACAACAAGCTGAAATTTGGCACACAGATTCATGTCGCATGACAATTGAATCTATCAAAATTTGAACCGGAAATTTCGATGGAAATCCCGCAAAATCGGGAAAAATCATTTGAAAATTTGGTACAAATTTGTTTAGTGATAAATCAGTTTCAGAAAAAATGCAGAGTTTTCGGATTTTTCCGGAATTTTGTGACTTTTTCGGAAAATTTTCCTGTAAAAAAGTATTCTAAATTATGCAGGATCAAGTTCCCTATCAACTGGCATCATTACTTTCTCTCCGACAATGGTGAAAACTTACAGAAAAAATCGAGGAAAATTCATATAAAACGCTTTTCCGGAGTTTTCCCGACCAAGGAAGCGTTTGAGCGTTTTGCAACCTAAGACAAAGTTGTAGAGCGAAATGAGTTGCATAAAGTTGCTTTTGTGGAAAACTCCATGGAAAACCCGGAAAAGCGGGAAAATCATCGGAAAAATTTTCATCGATATGATGAGTGATAAATCTGTTTCAGGAAAAATGCAGAATTTTCAAATTTTACTGGAAAATTTTGCGAAAATTTCCGGAATCTTCCTACTTTTCCGGAAAATTTTTCGACAAAAAAGTTTTATAAGCTATGCGGAATCATTGTTTTTCCGTCCTACTGGCATCAATACTTTCTCTTCAACAATCATGAAAATTTGCATTAAAAATCGAGGTTTTTAAAAAAAATTTCATATTAATAGCAAAAGTCTATGGAAAACATGGAAAATCGGGAAAATTCATGTTATGTGGGATGAAGTTGGAATACAGCTAAAATGCGCTGCATCATCCCAACATCGTCCCAACATATCATCTCGAGAGCATCACTAACCATGGCAAAGTGAGTCGCAGCCGTAAAGAAAACTCAGGCAACAACTGAAATATTTGGCAAGAAAAATTTTCAATTATAAGCTTTTGTTCTTTGGCGATATTTTGACGCAAAAGTTCTGTAAATAAAAATAATTTTTACTCGAATAAATTTTTTAAAAAATTGGTATATCAGTGTATTTTCAGCCGTCATAAAATTGTTTTAAAATATCTCCATGCAGCACGTAATAACAAAATTTAGTTAACGTGAACAAGGCAGAAAATAAAATAAGTAAAAAACGAGTTTTCAAGCCGCATGAAACAGTAGAAAATAAAGTTTTCCTCACACACAGTGGTGGACTCAGATTTTATTCGCTGACAATCACCGATATATTTCAGTATGATCAATCAGAGGTAATAAGTGATTTGATTCATGAAGAGAAAGAATATTCAAGAGAAATGTCCCAATCAAAAAATCTGAGTCCACCTCTGTGTGTGAAGAAAAGTTAATTTTCTACTTTTTCATGCAGCTTGGCCTCAGTTTTGTTTGAAAACTCTTTTTTTACTTATTTTATTATAATGTTTTGGTTTATAATTGAAGTCACAAGAGCAAAGTCAACATTTACGAATTTCGGGTTTTATACAAAAATTGTATAAATTTTATTTTATCTGGAAAAACAGCTGAATCCTATCTTGATTCAATTGCGTGTTATCGATGGTAAGTAATATTTGAGTTTTATTGCACGAAATAATTTCATTTGCAAAAATTCATAAACTCATTTTGAAAAATGAAAATTTTGAGTGAATTCTTGTGTTTTTTTTGCAAAATATGAATGCGCGGAATTTTTATTATTTTACACATGGAATACTTATTAATCACATGTTGCAAATACCATGTACACAATACCATGATTTATGTTTTGTATACTATTAGGCTAAGCTTAGGGTATACCCTATGATACAAAGCATATCATGACAGGGAGGAAATAGGGAAAGATTAGGGGACATCAAGAGTGTGGCGGAGCTCTGCCGATCTCAAACCTTCATAGATTGTAAGTTCAGCCCGAGGAAACGCAGAAGATGATAAACTATTCCATATTCGCATAGTTCGCGATAAAAAAGCATCATAAGAGTTGAAGTAAAATTTGTGAGGATATAATGAATGGAGGTGACCGACTCTGATGAAAATTAAAATTAAAATTTTTTACGTAATGATCATTTACTAGCAACTATACATATTCGGTAAATCATGACAAATGATTCTAACTTTGGAAATGCATTGACAAAATCAGATATTAGATGCTGAATCTGAAACAGAACTGTCATTAGGAATCAAACAAAGTTTATCTAAATTAATTTGAAGTTTTTATTTTAAATAGTCTTTTTGCCATTATAGACCAGACAATGGGTATAGGTTCTGACTTACAAAAGGTCAAGAAGAGTTCTAATTTGGTAGATTTGTACAGTTTAATGTCCTCCTTAATATTCCGAGTTTACGACCTTGAGCGACTGACTGCTGCTAGTACCGAAAACCAGTTTTTCGAGAATATTTTCTTCCCAGTGCCGTATGGGTTAAAAATACTAACAAATTATAAAGTATGAAATTTGCTGCAACTTTTGTATGAAACATTTTTCAATAATTCACGAGTTACAGCTGAGTTAAGATCAGCAAATTTCTAAAATTGGAAAAATCGCTATATTTTTTTACGAAATATCAGTAATTGACGATTACATAATAAGTAGGTACTACCGTACCATCATGAGGTAGAGTGAGAGGCACGATTTTCTTTTTGTATGTGGTATTTCCAGCAGGTCTTCCACGATTTGTTATTTGATTATGTCTTTTCTTCCTTTTCGATGACCACGCTGACATATCAATATTTTCTTGGAAACTACTTTCCTCATCATCCAAGTTTTCATCTTAGTTGTCTTCTTCGTGCCAATAATTTCCAACGGTCAGGTCTTCCTTCTCATTGTCGTTTTCGTCCTTTTCATTTTCTCCAGAGTTCGGAAAAATCTCTGCGCTATTTTCACACTCGTCTCCATGACAGTATGTGCATATAACAGAACACTTCAAGTCTGTTGTTCTACACCCACAGGCTCGACCGCAACCCGCCTTTCTCTTGCACGAAATGCATTTCAGGAGTGCTTCGGGGAGATTTATAAATTTTAGAAACTTCTTATTTCTCACCTGTCGTAATCAATGGAACGATAATTGCAGTTGTTGATTCCGTTTCTAACTTTAGAATTATTTTCAATAGAACACTTTCCTAGGGCCATCATGTTAATGCTCTAATTAGAAAAGAATATAGTGGGCTTCATTCACTCTGGGCGACTAGTAATTTTACTCCAGCGAAAACCCGTTTAAAGCTAGTTAAGATGCTTCTCGTCACTCTTTTTACTTATGGGTGCGACATATTTCAAATATCGCGCTGTTATTTTATTGGCGGAGTCTTAAGTCTCGTAACCCCTGCTACTTGTATAACATACTTCAGATTGCGAGATCAAGTCGAGTTACTACTTTATTAGTGCCTAGACATAATTGTCTAATATTTAAGCGGCAGTTCTTCATCCAGTCCATTATTATTTGAAATTCTCTGCCAATAAATTTGAGATTGTTGTTTGAGTTAGGTATGTTTGGAATTTTAAATGCAAAGCTCTCGAACACTTGAAATCAGTTTAGTTTTTAGTTTTGCATTCCAAATAAACATAAGTTTCATTTTTTTCTCCTTTCTAATAATACACTTGTGGATTTTACGAATCTCAGTTTTCGTATAAAACGTTATATGAATTTTATAAGTTAATTTCTTGTTGAAGCTGCTAAGCTTGTACAGTTTCGAGAAGAAAAAGAGCAATAGAATTTTTACATTTGGAAAACATCTCTAGAGTTCCGTACCATTGTACAAAATTTACCTCGCTGTGTCGTTGACTGCTGCTGGTGGCGCCCAAATATTTGTGTTGCTGTGTGTCGCTTTTTTGTTTTTTTTTTGCTTTTTTGTTTTTGCCTTCAGCATGCAGAATTTCATTTTAGATTTCTGCAACATTCGCGGATTAAGAGCAAATCGGTTTTCGGTGTACTGCCACCTTAACTCAAAAAATCCGGCAATTCTTGCGCTAAGTGAAACCAAAGTCGTTTCTGATGCTGATATTAATCAGTATCACGTCCCTGGTTACAGCTTCGTGCCTCTTTTTTCTCAGCATAGAGGGATCGCAGTATATATTCGGAATGATGTTGCCTTTACTATTCTTCAAGATTTTCCTTCTGCCAATCCAGAGTTTAATTACATCTGGATTAGGTTCAAACTTCACAAGCACATCATATACTTCTGTTTCCTTTATCGCAGCCCAAATATGTCTGATGACGACACGGTATCCGTATTTGACAATATCTCCAACAATATTGATCATTTGCTTTCTCTCTCCCCCTCTTCCGAAATCGTCCTGGCAGGCGATTTTAATGTTCATAATATACCGTGGCTCACACATTCTTCTACCACAAGTCCTGCGGGCCGTTTCGTTGAACTCTTCTGTGAATCATTTAATTTGCAACAGCTAGTGGATGCACCAACGCGAATTCCTGATGCAGCTGGAGATAAAGCTAATTTACTCGACTTGTTTCTAACATCCCATCCTGACAAATATTCCATTTCAGTCGGTTCCCCTCTTGGAAATTCAGACCATTGTTTAATCACGGCTCAATTTACCACCTCAAACCTGTGCCGCCCAACTGCTCCACCTACAAGTAGGCTTCTTTGGCACTATAAGAATGCTGATTGGGAAAGTCTCAATAAGTATCTTAAAGAAATTGATTGGTCGGTCTGTTTTGCTGCGAGGGATGTTGATGAATGCACATTACAATTTAGTAACATACTAAATCTTGGCATGCGTGAATACATTCCGTATTCTTACAGCAGGTCTCAACAACAGCATGATCGCTCCTGGTTTAACGATAAGTGCAACCAAGCTATAAAAGCGAAAGAGTCTGCTTTTCGCGCCTATCAATTGCATCCATGTCCGGAAATGAAACAAGTCTACAAGACTGCACGGAACACCTGCAAGTCCATTATCCAGAGAGAAAAATTTCTTTTTGACCAGAATATTAGACAAAGAATCTTGGCATGCCGCAAAGGTAGCAAAGGTTTCTGGTCCCTGGTCAAAACCATCAGGAACAATTTCACCAGTTCCTCTATACCTTCACTACTTAATAATGGTGAAGTGATTGTTGACTCCCTGGATAAAGCTAATATTTTAGCTGCTAGATTCGCTTCAAATTCTCGCCTTCCACCAACTTCACAAACACCTGTTTTGCATCGCCCGTGTGAATGTGTACAAGAGCCAATACACATTCGTACGAGGGATGTGTTCAGGGTCCTTAAGGGGATCAACGTCTCCAAAGCCGCAGGCCCTGATGGTTTTTCGCCCCTGTTAATTAAAAGCTGCGCCTCTTCCTTGGCTAAACCTCTGCGCAAACTCTTCTACTTGTCTTATTCGACAGGAAAATTTCCAACTGCTTGGAAGCTAGCTCACGTTCAGCCTATTCCCAAGAAGGGAGAGGGTAGCGATCCCTCAAATTATCGACCAATTGCGATCACTTCGATTCTTTCAAAGGTTTTTGAATCTATCATTAACTCTAAATTAATGAAGTATCTTGAAACTAATCATCTCATCAACGATCGCCAATATGGCTTCCGAGCTGGACGCTCATCTGGAGACTTGCTGACTTTTCTTACGGAACGTTGGAACCGTAGTCTTCACAATTTTGGTGAGTCTAAAATCGTTGCCCTAGATATTTCAAAAGCCTTTGATAGAGTCTGGCATCCAGCCCTTTTAGCCAAACTCAAAGCACTTGGTCTCTCCCCTCCTCTTCTATTATGGATTGAAAGTTTCCTATCTAGTCGCCAAATACGTGTTGTATTAGATGGCGTTACATCTGAACCGCATCCCATAAATGCCGGTGTACCTCAAGGCTCTGTTATCTCTCCAACTCTCTTTTTAATTTTCATTAATGATCTGCTTTCCCTTACTTTCAATCCCATCCATAGTTTCGCAGATGACAGTACTCTTGATTTCGCTTACTCCTTTGACACTCTTGCGGAATCCAGGGGGAATGCTGCATGTGTTAAACGAGATTGCATGACTAGATCATTGAATAACGATCTTAACAATATCCTCGCTTGGGGCAAAGCGAATCGCGTCGAATTCAATGCATCAAAGTCCCAAAGCTGTCTTATCTCATTAAAACAAGATCATAACTTAACCACACCCGTTTCTTTTGATGGAGCATTAATTTCTGATTCACCGTCACTAAGCATTCTTGGCATTAATATTTCCAGTAAGTTAAACTGGACAGATCACATCTTCTCTGTTGCCAAAGAAGCATCGAAATGTCTTGGATTTCTGAAAAGGTGTAAGAAATATTTCAGCCCGTCAAATCTAGCGCTCCTCTACAAGTCCTACATTAGACCTAGAATGGAGTACAACTCCCATATATGGGCCGGGGCTGGTCGCACAGCCTTAGCTTCATTGGATATTGTCCAAAAGAGAGCCTTCAAGCTCATTGGCGATTTGGCAATAACTTGTCATATCGACTCACTCGAGCACCGCCGCAATGTTGGATGCCTTTCGCTCCTTTATCGCTATATGCATGGTCAATGTTCTGATGAAATATCTAGTCTAATCCCTTGTAGAATGATTCCTGCACGCAATACTCGCGCTGCAAACCGCGCACATCCTTTAACCCTTCAAATTACTTTCGGCCGTACAGTAAAATTCCGTGATGCTTTTTTATCCCGAACAGTGCGAATGTGGAACAGCTTACCATCTTCTGTTTTTCCTCCGGCGTACAATCTGCGGAAGTTTAAGGGCGACATACATCGGCACCTCCGCCACTCTCCTCATATCCCCTAATCCTTTCCCTATCTCCTTCCTGCCATGCTGTGCTTTGCATCATAGGGTATCCCCTGAGCTTGGCTTAATAATATAAAAAAAAAAAAAAAAAAAAAAAAAAAAAATATGTACTTTTTATTTATTTTTTCAAATCAGAGGAGGCGTCATGTGAAACAATAATACTCTCATTTGAAAAAATTATAATAATGCTGTCATTTGAAAATCATTTGAAAAAAACAACTTTTGATAATAATAATGAATGAAAATAAAAGGAGGAAGAAAACGCCGAAAAAATCAGGTTTCTTGTATGGGGGCCCCTTTTAATTTATTTTTATTTTTATTATTTGTTATTATATCGCTAATAGAAATACAAACTCTGTGAAAATTTCAACTGTCTACTTGTGACGGTTCATGAGATACAACCTATTGACGGACGGATGGACAACGAAGTCTTAGTAATAGAGTTCCCGTTGTTCCCCTTTGGGTACGGAGCCCTAATAAGGCGCTTCGTATTAGCAGGAATCAATACTCATCAGTACGACTGTTCCAGACTACCTGAAATGCCTGATACTGATGAGTATTGGTTCATGCTGATACGAAACGCATTATTTGCTGCTATCTTCGCCAGCTGCAGACTTTACAGCAAATTGGTTATCAATTTTTTTTAAAATCATAACAACTTTTTGTAAACTGACTTTTCTCTTAATCTCTAGAGTTTTTATTGATGAGCGGATTTTTACATTTGTGAAACAGAATTTTTTTTAATACTTTCGGTAAAGTGTTTGTAGTACATACGCGTGCAAAACAAGTTCTTTAAAAAAAAAATGTAAATCTGTAGATAAAATTTGAGTTAAAATTCCAAAATTCCGAATTTAAAACTTTCAGAGCAGATTATGCGGAGTCGGCGGGGAGTATGGGTGACACGGGAATTATTTTGAAATGGCTGAAAAAAATGAAAAGCTCCTCATTTAATGGAGAAATCCTAGCTGAAACAAACTAGTAGTATGATTTGCATTAAAAACGAGAAACAGTTTAAGCTTTCGGTAATTTGCAGGATGTGAAATGTATGATGTTCTCTTCCATATAATAAATCAGTATGGAGATAATATTTTAGGACACTCTGTTTGCTTTTATACGTATTTAACTTTGGATTTTTATACCGTATATAGGTATATATTATATACATATACTAAAACACATTCATCGAAAATGGCTTGAAAAGTTCATTTTCAGAACGGGTAACCTGCGAATTTATTGATTGGATTTAAATGAAGAGAAATGCAAAAACTTTCCAGGGTATTTTGTTTTTATTTTAATTAGATATGAAAAACTCGTGTTGGTGATTCTTAAAAATATTAGTCGAAATGAAAAGCAAAAAAATAAAAACGCAAAAAAAAATTTGGTAAAATTCGAGAATTTTGATATGATTGATACCAAACTTCAAACAGGAGGGAAAACGAAAAAGGCACATTGTGGAGTATTGGGTAGTTCAATTGTCTATCAAACAAATATTAAATCATCATCATGACATTTATAATTCATATGAAAAAAACATTTTTTTATCACCCACATTTGTCAAACTTTTCGGAATTATTTCCCTACTACTTTCACTAGATTTTTTGATCGTCCCAAATTAAATTTATCTACGGCAGTTGGGAGTAATATGTGAATTACAGAAGATTATTAGTAAATAAAGCGAACAAAACCGAACCGAGGATGGACCTTAGAGGAACCCCAAAATGAGCTGAAAGAAAACTGACTGAGGTATCTACTACTAGAGAAATATTCTTGGTGATGCGTTATGAGATATGAGAAAACAAGCTAACATTAAGAATTTTAATAACTGAATTTAGAGGAAGAATTTTGCTATTGCTCTCAATACAATACCTTCAATATATCAGTTTTTGGTACCGTTTTAACTACAAATTAGACGTATCTATTTAAAAAATAATAACTTAGAATCTGCAATGATGAACGAATGGAAGCTACATTGTTTCTCCGCAATAACGCCAAGAATAAGTCATAGTTATAATCAAATGAAATTACAGCATGCCTACTCTTCACTTTTATGCCAAACAATAAAATACCTCTCGGCAAGAACTATGATCGGAAGTGCGAAGATACAACATGGATTATATTATAAAGACATCCATATAAACAGACATTCTACAAGTAAAGTAAAAGGAATATAACATTCCAGCTACAGTATTTAACCCGCAAAAGGGAATTGAGTTAATAACTCCGTTAATGGACTAAAGTTCTCAGATTATTTTACGGAGATTATTTGGTTACCATTACATGTATGTACATATAGAAGTTGGTTGCCAACTTAATTCCGTAATATATTGAACGCCAATGCAGAAGTAAATAAATACGGCATTATCATAACAGTGGAACTCTGTATTTCCGATTGTACTATATAACCTAAAGCATACTAAAATCTTTGCTTATACGCAGTTCCACATGAATTGCTGACCGATTTTCAAATTAAGTTTTGTGGAAAAGTTAATAAAATAATACGGTTAAGAGCGAGCTGGGCTCATTTTGGGCTATATCTTTATAACCAATTCACAAAGAATTTAAAAAAAATTTTTTTAATCTTTGAAAGTAGCTGTTTCAAATGATACCCCACAAGATACCGAAACATAATACTTTTTTTTAGGGGGCCCAACCCACCACCCCCAATAACACCTAGAAAACAAATTTAATAATATTTAGCTGTTCAATTATATGCGCATCATGAAGACCTAACATTCTGCAAAATTTTTAATTCCTATGTCACGTCGTTTTTAAGAAAAATGTCTGTGACAGACAGACAGACGGACGTACGCATGAACAGTCTTATAAGAGTTTCGTTTATTTCCTTTTGTTATATGGAACTATAAAAAAAAAAAAAGCTAGAGTTGGTCTAACACGAATTTCTAAAATACTCTATATAAGTGCCCGTGTGCAATTTCATATGGTCACCCACCCTTTTGTGCAAGTTTGGTTTTCGTAGTAGTTTTTCACATGTATTTCTAGAACGGTTGGTCTGGCAGTAAAAATGATTATATCCAATTTTATAGGATTTTATATTCTCAAGGAATTTTCAGTACAATAAAAACATCTATAACTGATAGTTTTCATAGTATACGTAAATAACCTAAATTGTTGTATGGCAACACCAAAAAGGGGCTGCCGAATTTAGAACACTTTTGAACATTTATTTACCATTTTTATGAAAACACCGTGTATAAAATTTCAGCTCACTATATTGACGTGTTCTCAGACTGTACCCAAATACTTATATAGTGATAAACCAACGTTTTGTATGGCGACACCAATAAAGGGTTGCCCGATTTAGTTCATTTTTGAACATTTACAATTTACATAAAAACGCCTTGTACAAAATTTGAGCTCTCCGCGTCGTTGCGTTCTTAAGCTGTTTCCAAATATATAGAGAAAATCGAAATTTTTGAATGGGAACCCATCGAATGAGGTACTTGACTTCTCCCATTTTCGAACTTAATTCAATTTTATTTTTAAAGGTGTGTTCAAAATTTAGTTCTGTAAGTAAAAGCATTCCACAGGTATCGTAAAGATAAATAGAGAGATGAACAGATAGCCAGACAGACGGACGACCAGATGAACTTTTAATATTTTGCTTGGGTATCCAATCTATTTTGCTCTACCGTCATTATTTCTATGCATTATAAATGAAATGACAAACTTAAAATGAGATTTCATCTAGAGTATAAAAAATTAAAAGTTATTCTCAAAAATTCACCTCTTCTATGAATTTTCAAAAGCAAAAATAAATCAGTGAAGGTCCTAATATAGAACTTTAGGGTATGCCATTAAATAAGGCGAGTAATATTGCGAAGGTATCCAAAATCTTAGCAAAATATAAAAATAAAACGAAAAATGCATCACTAAAATAAAGAATCATAATATATCACACAGCCAGCAGCTGAAAAACGTATGCAGAGCTTAAAAATCATTGTAAATCATAAACATAAATATTGGAGCGATTCATTCAAAATTAAATTTTTACCTTCAAGCTTTACCCTACCGTTGCAATAAATTTACCATGAAATACAGATTTTCGAGGATTATATCCATTAAGCTCAATAATTTTAACGATATTTCTCATAAAGTGTTTGGTTATTAAGTAAATATGGATCGATGTGCATAAAAAATGACAACAGACATGAAAAAAATATGACACACATACACGTGGTGATAATTCCACTATTCGTAATATTTCATCTACTAATCGAAATTAATGGCGCACCTTTCAACTATACATATGTAAATACGAAATTCGAGAGTATATATATATATGTGTGTGTGTGTTTGTATAATTGTACATACATACATATATAAATTGACTATACGTTATATGTCCTATGTTGTTTTATGTTATTAAAATTAGAACAAATCCCACCTGACATGGTGCCTGGAATAAATAAGCGTCCCCGAATGCTGTACTCAAACAGAATATATAATCTCGTTTGGGATGTTCTGGAATCGGTTGCATAATGGCACCATCGACAATAATTAGGTGTTTTGGAGCAGCCTCAACAGAGCGACCCTCACGTGAATCGCATGGATAGAATAGAAGGGTTGTACCCTTTAGGCATACCCAATAACCTTTCCAGCCACGCTTTCTGGCCAACTCAATTTGATGTTTTTTCCGTAAGAGCCATTTTTTAACCGATAAGAATCTGTAACAAGAAAAATCCCATCAGGGCTTAATTTAAATTAGGGAAGAGAACAAAAAAAAAACAAAAAAAAAAAAAAGCAGGATGAGAATAGAGCTGGGTAATAATTAAGAAATATATTCAAAAAAGATTTTTTAAGGGGGCGGACAAAAATTAAAGTATAACAAAAAGAAAAGAAGATTAAAAAAACAAAAAACTTACCCAGCTTTTCTGACGGCTCCAGTACAATTAAATGAGGACGCAGCAGTTCCAGTTGCTTTTGCTTTATATGGCGACGCCATGACACTTTCCCCATCATCTTCATCAGATACAGCAGTTGTTAAGCTCATTCGATCATCATCAGATATCTGAAACAAACCAAATAATGGGTCCATTGAGATTTCAGTTTAACAGTTAAAATGCAAAATATTGTAAAAAAATTTTTTACAAAAGTATTATTGGAGGGCTCTTAAGAGGACTTTTCTCCAGATTTTCTGGTATTATTTCTTCTTAGAAAAAAAAAAATCCTAGCATCAAAGAGGAGCACCTGATGCTGGATATTTTTGTCTTTGCTTTGAAAATCTATTCATTCGGGAATTATGGAAACAGATGAATTGAAAGAAAGGGAAAAAAAACGAAAATCTTGAAAATAGAGTAGGCGGCTTACAAGAATTATTGAGGCGACTCCGTAGAAGAAAAAAAAAGATAACAGAAGAAAACAAAAACGGCTAGAGAGTCGCCACTTAATCTCCCCCAAAAACATTAAAGTTTCCCGCATAAACATTTGTCGTTTGTCTTTATGACGGAAGGGAGGGAGGCAAGAATCTTGTCCTTGTCTTTATTTAGCATTTTTTTCCTCCTTACAAGCAAAGATGCTCTGACTGATGAGTGTCTTATTACTCCCGTGGGGTGAAAATTCTTGACGTAGAAAAGGACGTTTTCACACGAGCATCCACGTCCTGCGTATAAATTTCAGTTTTTACCTTCTCCAAATACATATGTCGTCTTTCATATGCTAAGAAGAACACTTTACGACTATTATAGAAGTCATTTGTTATCCTTTTTCCAAAAAAAAATTCCATTTATGTTTTGTTTTATTGCTTAACTTTAATGAATTGAGAATTTTTTATGTTTTCTCGTTGCTAAAGAATATTTCATAATTTTGAGTGCAGACTGCCGACAGATGAAAAGCGATTTCAACTTAAGACTAATACCATTATCCTGTCAAGGTACAAGTCTTATTAGATTTTTTAGTTTTCTGTTCCTTGTTATAATAAGGAGATAAAACGAAATTTATAACATAAAAAAAAAAAAAAAAACGCTTTTGTCAATTATGTCTGACCTTTTCCTTGATTCCGTAATTCCTTTTTATTGCTCACGACTATGATCATCTTGGGATAGACCCAACAATTTACTACGATCCTAGATTCACTCAATTATAAGCTTGAGCAAAACGAAATTCTCTTTGAAAGCGTAGTTAAAGGAGGTATTTCCTGCATACAGGATGTAAATCTGACACACTACCATTTCAAATTCTAGGAAGGAACATTAACATTGTTCTAATTGAACACTAAATTTAGACGAATTCAAAACTTTTGTACAAAGTACCTACTTTGAAATGGCGGCCCCAACATCTAAATTGACGTGAAAAAATGGAGTTAATGTAAGAATAGAGTTAGCAAAAACAAAAATTAATTATGAAATTTTTTTAATTTTGTTTCTACAAGTGGTAAGGAAGTGATAATCAACCATCAAACTCTTAAGTTAAGTTAGTTTAAGTTAGAGTGGCGGTTGTCAATATTTCCGGCTGAAAGGGAATATTAACACTTGCACCTATATCTTTTCGTTTTCTGATTTGATTAGTGTTTTTTAATTTTCTTTACCCTAGCAAATTTGCAAATATATGATTTCGGACCAAGAACCTCAATTATTTTACCTGCTATCCATTTGCAATTCATATTTGTATAGATTATATCCAGATTTTATTGCCATTTACCATCTTTACCTCTCTTTTCCACTCGTGATAATTTATTTGATTGAATTACTTGACTGAGCTAAAATCTACTACTGAAGAGGTCTCAAAGATGAAATCGGGTGTGAATTTCTCTGCCAAACATTACCTTGGCAGGAGATTCTTCAGTCGTGCAATGTTTAATTGTAGGAAAGTCAAAAAAAAAAAAAAAAAAAAAAAAAACGCGACAGAATATCATCAAAAGATATACCTAGACACCTTTCTTTATTTTCTTAAATTGAAGATCTGATTGAGCCTTTTAAAGTTTTCACGAAATTTTCCGATGCATCATTTGTAGCAGGGTGACCGGGAGCATTAAGTTTTTGCTTTATTCCATTTACAATTAAAAATGTTTTAAATTCAAAAGATGTAAATTGCGTACCATTATCATTTACTACCTCTACAGGCAATCCGAACCTGGCAAAGATTTCACGAAATTTGCATATGACATAAAATGTAGTAATGTTATTGGTTTTGAAAACCTCAGGCCATTTGGTATATACATCAATTATAACGAATAGGTGGTATCCATCAATAGGTCCACAAAAATCTATATGTATGCGCTGGCATGGCGAAGAATTTAATGGCCAAGGAATTAAGGAAGATTTTTCTGGGTTGTTGCAAAATTTGCAACTGTTGATCGTTGCTTCTATAACCCTGTCGATATCTGGCCACCAAACGAACGATCTAGTAATTGACTTAGTTTTGACTATACTCAGCAACATGACCGCTGTGTAAGTCCATAACAATTGCATTACGTAGAGATTTTGGGATAATAATCCTATAAACCCATAATAACATAATAAGATATCCTTTTCCATATGTAGCTCCATGTATTTGCTTAAGAGTTGATCATTTAAACATCTGGGGTACCAAAAATAACACAACGAATTATACTGGATAATATATCATCTTTCTAAGTTTCCTTACGAATAAAATTAAATTCTAACCAAATATTGTCTTGGTTCCCTATGTATGATATGAAGGAACCTTGCTCTTCAGTACATTCTGAGCTAATTGGCAAATGAAGAAGGAAGGCGAGAAAAAATTTAAATATATTACACAAATAAATCTACTTATTTCTGTAAGTCGATCTATGATAGAGGAAACCTAGAAAAAGCTATAACGGAGTTTTTTTTTTAATTAGGCCAAGGTTCAACACCTTCTGCTAATTATGCTTCTGAATAACAGATGCTGCATTAATAGGATTATGTAATTAATACTAGATTTTCATTTATGTTTTATAGGTAGGATCACACATCTGTATATGCGCATAAGTAAATTGTCGAAATTTCCAAACATTCCTCTTGAACATTTTCCTTCCAGAAAGAAAATATTTTTTTTTTTACAACCTTTTCTCTTCTGAACTATCAACCGTACAGATAAAAATTCTCTCATATACTAATTTTAAGCCAAGAATATCATATTTCCTACAGTATACAGTATATATTTGCATGGTGGCCCATTAATAAGTGCAATTTTGTATGCCATCGCAGTGTACCAAATTATCAATTTTTCTAAGAATTTTTAAAACAAAATTAAGAAAATTCCGAAGAAATTTCGGATTCTTAAACTTTTTCCGAAGAAATTCTTTGCGAACAGAATAAATAAATTTTTATAAAAACGCCAAAAGTGCCGAATATTTTCTCTCAAATCAACGCGAAAAGAGTTTGTCTATTCTTATGAATTACCTAATAATTTCGTAAAGAAAATTGTTAAGCTTCTCATCTGAATTCTAATTGAAATCTTAAGGAATTCATACCAAATTCTCAAAAATATTCCTTAAGAGCTCTAAAGGAAATTCTAAGATTTCCTAAAGACAATTATCAAACTTCTTATCTGAATTCCGATTGAAATCCCAAAGGCACTTTCACATCAAAAACAAGAACCGAAAAATGTAAACCGAACATCTCAATTTATTCCACTTTAAAACAAGATCTTTGCTCCAATTATTAATTAAATCCAGGGAAATAGTATAAACTAAGAATTCTTCTTATAAAATAGTTTATTTATCTCAGATTATTAAGAAAAACACAAGTTTTATGTTTTTATGTTTATAATAATAATACACACAGTTTGATGAGCTGCGTTTGGCAATATTTGTTATACCTATAACCACCAATAGCACAATTAATGTACAGTGTTGGTAGCATTCTTTAAATAAATTAGAATCGGAGTACAGTATTGGTATGGCTTTTTACACCAAGTTTAAATAGGTGTAGAAAGCTTTTATTTTTATTTGTATAATATCAATTTCAGGTAGGAAAGAAGGTAGTTTAGGTAGCAATTATTAACGACGCGCCATATTTTATGGACGAATTGTAATAATTGATGATTATGATACATAAAAACTTCTCAATTTAAGTATTTTTCCTATAGTTTGTGTTTTGAATGAACATGTCGATTGTCTACAAACAGTTTGGCCTAGTATTTGACGTTTTTTGTTCATAAAAAAATTTAAATACAGAATTTCATAAAAATTATAAAAATATTTTGCATCTAGAATCAGCTATATTTTTAAGGGGTTTCCTTATTTTTCGCCCTATTTCTTTAATATATATCGATAAAGTTTTAAGCGTTTTAATTTTTTCCTATCAAAATACTGGAGAATTATATTTTAAAGTAATTTCTTTTTCAAAAAACATGTTATTGTATTACGATGTCATTTTGAATGCAAAATTATGTACACAATATTGCAATAAAGTATATAAATTACTACTAATTAATAAAAATCAATCAATTGGCCCATTGCAAGTATATAACATTTAATATAGAAAATGTAGTATAATAAAAGTATAACACATTTATTGTACAAAATAGTCATTTCAAAATGTACATGTTCTTCTATACAACAAATAACGTAAAAATAGATCTAATTATCTAAAGCTCAGTCGGGCTGAAGAAGTGGGACTGACGTCTGTTGCTAATTAGTAGTCGCCTCGCCTATGTCGGTCCGACGTCGATCCGACCTGCCTGTGCTACTTGGGTACTCTCTTCAACTTCGAATTTCAGGTCGCGTTTAGAAAGAGTATATATCGCACCTTCAATGCAAGAGCACACCACATCTCAAAATTTGTACATTCGACTAATTGACGTTTAAACATTTCAAGTCTCTGTACAATTTCAAATTTTTCACTACTACTGTAGTATTTTGTTTAGTTAGTAGTATCTAGTGCACTGCAGATTGAGCGCAAAAAAATTCTAACAACGATCAGCTGTATAAGGTTAGAGCGTTAACCTGATAAAGTTCTAGAGTTTGGCACTAGGATAGTTCGATGTCTTTATGAAAAGTATGCTTCAAATGAGCATACCACAAAGTGATCGACATAAAGAGAGTGCTCAAACCAACATTAAATAGCCACCTGAAAGTAAAATCGTTTAAGAGATTCTAATTCCAAGTATTTATAATTATTGAAAATAGGTTGGGAACGAAACTATGCATACCTACTTACAAGCAGGTCGATAAGGCAGTTTTTAGTGGAGATAACAATCGACACATCATGGTTACATTCCACATAAACAAATCCGGGACACAATCCAAATGAGAGGAAAGTAACTTGTCTTCGATAATATTATGCAAATCAAATGGAATTAGATTAAGTCATCTGTACAGTTAAATGTATCTTTAAAGTAGCAAATTATCATGTACTAGCTATGTTATTGTATAATTATAAGCCTAATAACTTGAGCTAGTCAAAATTCCAGTTGCTTTGCACAGCTGCTAGGTCATTGTACTCCACAGCTGCTAAGGTCAACGGATTGTTCTGTTGCTACCTGTACAGCTGCTAAGGTCAATGTACTTTGGTTGCTATGCGCAAGGTAAAATAATTTGTAGGTGCCTTACGCAATACAGAGGCAATATAAGTCGTAGGCCAACTTGAATCATTCTCATTTCTCATCTACTATACATTTTAAATTGGTTAGTACATTTTTGAGTAACCATTTAATACATATTTAATCTTATTGAGTAATTATATTTATACATATATAATATATCTTGGTGCCATTAAAAAGTGAGTTCCCTTTGAGGTTATCATAAGTTGTTTTTTATTTAAGTTGATACATAAGTAAGCTTTTAGTTATTAAGTGACATAGTCGATATTATAAGTATCTTAAGTTTATGTTAGTGAATGTGTAATCTCTGAACTATAATGCCCTTTGAATTTGGAAGAGTGTAGTAACTGCGACGTATTGTGAAATAAACCACTAACTTTAAGTATTCATTGGAGTTCTTATTTACAGTCCACATCCTTACTTATTTCTTGAGTGTTTTCATTGGGCAGAACAGAGAGATATGAGCAAATCTATGCAAATCATGAATAAAACGGACAGAGTATTGTTGAAAGCGACATTCAACTTTCTTTCGAGATTGAAAAAAATTAAGCTGCCAATAATTGAATGAGGTAACACCAAAGATTTAGCAAGTTTCTCATGATATGAGTGGATAATATGCAAACCGATGTCCTTAACTGACGTAAGCATTCATATACTTTTCCTAAAACATTAGAAACGTTCTTGAAACATGTTAAACGCTGACTTATCTCTACGCCTAAACTTTTGACTGAGATTCTGGACGGTAGAGTACTAGTGTTAACCCATTAATGACTTACGTTACATATATGCAACACTGACATTCCAACGAAATAGAGGCAAAATAAAGATAGTCTCCCAGCTTCGGCAAATTTTTTAATTAGTTTCGTAGAAACTTATCTGTGTAATCAAACAGAATAAAAATTCACTGTGATCACTTTAGTGACAATATTTAAATCTAGCGGACGTGTATTAAAATGGTGAAAAATATAAAAAGAAGAAACCTAAAATATAGGAACACGGAAATAGTAATTATCTTATTTTCTTATATTTTTTAAATTTTTTTCAATTTATGATTATGTACCTAGTTCTATTTAGAAATAAACTAAAATTGAATTTGTCCAAAAATATATTTTTTGTTTGTTTTCCATTGAGCTAAATGGTGGTCACTTGAAAGTGTGCGTTGCATATAGTATATAACGTTAGTCGTCTTACAGCATTACATGAATTTTTGTTTTATTTTGCTTTTTTTTTTTGTAGCTTTTTAAACATAAAAGTGGCTGTGGATTGTTTAGACTCGCTTCAATCTGACGATGAAGATGTGCATGTTGAGCCACTCGACGAAGGGGAATTGTCTGGAGGAGGATTTAGGCGATGAGGATGGAGGAGGGACACTAAAAACCTGCCAATAAAGCAATTGAAAGCCGCATTTGAATTGGTTTTTACTGGTGCTGATGGAAGTGAAGGCAGGTTTGAGATTGCTGAAGATGCCTTAGTGATTTATCTAAAAGTCACAGACATCTTGAACACTAGGATGACGAATTTGGAAATTGATTTGATGGATGCTTCTACGTGCTCTGCAAATGTGCCTGTGAGTACAACAACACCAGCAGACATTTAACCACTAGATACTCTACCAGCATATAAACCAGAGGTTGCACTAGAAAATGGGAGCTACTCTGGAACTCAGGCAAACTCCGAATCTGGCTCTCGATCAGAGCAAGAGAAATCACCAGCACTAGATCAAGCGAAAACACATCAAAAGAGACTATCAGTAGAACAGGACAAGACACCAAAAAAGTTGAAACTGCGCAGTCACAATCACAACAGTGCAATTTCAACCAGCTAAGCGCAAGAAGTCAGTAGCAAGACAAAAAACCCAGCATCAAAACGCAAAGCGACTCGTACATCATCAAAATAATCAGCTTCTGAATTCGTTTGGGTGATAGATGATGAAGTGTCGCCGGAGCTAATTTTTCCAGAAAATGACTATCGTGATTGTATAGGTTTTTGTACCACATGAACAATTTCAGAAATTGTTTTGATGACGCGGTGATTCAGTTACTTTGTGACGAAACAAATACATATACTGTTATGAATAGTTAATAAAATCCGAACATCAGCATAAATGAAATGCGCATATTCCTAACTATTCTGATTACCACAGGTGCTCTTCCCATCCAGGAAAGAGAGATTATTGGGCCGAAAGCAATGATATGATGAATATTATGATATCAGATGCGATGAGACATGATAGATTTGAATGTGTGTTTTGCTATCTCCATTTTATTAACAACACCTTAGAGAATCGAAGCGATAAGATCTGGAAACTGCGTCTTTTGACTGATGCCATAAAAAATCGGTTCTTACAGCATTTCAAACCAGAGCAACATCTGTCATACGATGAATCAATGGTGGAGTAATACGGTCGTCATGGCTGTAAACAGTTCATTTGATTTGGGTACAAGATGTGGATATCTCGTAAATTTTGAGATGCATCGTGGATCAAATCCTCGTCTAAATCCAGATTATCTCGCAAAATATGGAAAAAAATGCTACGCCACTATTTTGCATGTTAGATGATTTTACCTATCATATTAAGTCTTTTCACTTCTGTGTATACTTCAACAATTTATTTACACCGATTCCAGTTTTATTCGGCTTGAAGGAACGCAATTACCACGGTACTGAAACCATCAGACAAAATATGCTTCCTAAGTCATGTCCGTTACCACTGGAGGATGAATTGAAAAGAAAAGAGCGCGGCTATATTCTGAGCACAAAAGTTAGTGAGGTTAATATATATAAAACGGAATGGGCTAATAATGCTATCGTTTTTATATCTTCAACAATATATGGAAAAAATCCTGTTTCGACTATCGGAAGATATTCGAGAAAAGAAGGGAAAAGTGGATGTTCCGCGTCCATGTGCTGTTCGACCTTACAATGCATGAATGGACGGCATGGATAGAATGGACAAGAATGCTAACGCTTATCGGATTGCAGTAAGAGGAAAGAAGTGGTGGTGCTCCATTTTTCACGTGGCTGGTAGATGGATCTATTCAAAATGTCAGGCTGCTTCATCGGAAAGGTGGTTCTTCGATAACACATCTTCAGTTTCGGCGTGCCATTGCACAATATTATTGCCAAAGTCTTGGTTATCCCAAACCGTCAGGCTGTTATCGCCGTCCTAAAACTTAAGTAGAGCATTGTAATCCCCATTTTAACGGCATGCATCATTATGTCATCAAAATTCCAAAGGACAAAAGACACCATTGTGCTGGGGAAAATTGCACTTCATCTGTAAAGACTATGTGCAAAAAATGCAACGTAAGGCTCTGCGTGGATTGCCTTGAAATGTATCATTTCATAGCTATAAATTAATAATTGCTAAAATAAATACATATCTAATAATAAAATAATAAAGTTTTGCCAAAATAATTAAAATTTTGTTTTTCATTTCATATTCCTTTAGCATTCATATATTTGTTTTATTTATTTATTTTTTATTTTTTATTTTTTCCAATAATACTCAGGTAATACTCAGGTATGCATCCAGCGAAAGATGTGTACCTATTCTTTATTTCATTTATATATTTTCATACATCTTTACTATATATTTTAAATTTTGAGCCTTCTTTTTCCATAAAGAAGGAAAAATGTCAATTTTCCCGTGTTCAGACTAACGTTACATATATGTAATGGACACTCCTGCGGGAACGGAGTCCGGGAATTTTTTTTTTGTATTCAGTTTTGGATTTCTACAGCCTATAGCACCTTCTGTATTAAATTTTAGCCCTCTAACTGAATTTTTAGGATCTCGTCATTAATGGGTTAATCATTATTGCAGGCAAGATCTAAGTTTCTCTTGTATATTGTGGATAAATACAGTTAGACTTAAGCGGATTTAGTATTAGATAGTTACGATTGGCCCAATTGGACATTATTTGTAGATCATTACTTAGTCGAGAAACGAAATTTTCGTCAAGCCCGTAGAGAAACTACCTATACTAATTTCTTTGCGTTCACTGCTTCTTTTGGCTTATTATATCCTAGATAAAATCGTTGTACGATATTATCGAATTTATTTATTTTTGTTTGATTTGCTTATATCTGTTTATTCGTTTTTTTTTCTCAATTTTTTATTGGCCATGGATGTTAGCTATAGCTCTATAGGGCGTATCCACAGGTTGCGGATTATTGAACGACCTATAAATGTCTACGATAATATACAATAATAGGTTAGCTGCGAATATTCAAATAAGCAGCCGCTCAATTTAGCTATTGTTATACTGAAAATGTGAACAATTTCATCCAGGATCTTCGACAAATTATAACTTTTTTGTTTTGTTTTCAATTACATTCACCATTACCAGTTAATGTAAATAATTTTTTTTTAATTACCAATGTATACCAAATAATTGTAATTTTACTAAAATATTTTAATTCCCTAGTATTGGTATTATAAATTTTTATTGTAAATTTAAATTAACATTTTACAATTCTGCATGTGGTTTGATTTATGTACATTATCGGTCTGCCGTTGATTACAATTATCATGTCAATTGATAACATCTCAGAAGCAGTTAGATAACATACAATATCTTGAGACAAACGTTCGTCCAATGATTGCACCATTTCGATTATTTGTGATCAGAAAGTGCACAGGAGTAGTCATGCGGGAAATGCTTTCTTAAGCAAGAAACGCTAGTTCTTATATGAAAATCGAAGGAGTCTAAGATTTCTGTAAAGTAACTGCCGTCAGCTAGATCAAATATTACCTTTAACCAATCAAATTTGGCACCAACTACCATTAATAGTAGACAAAGATTGGTGTGCAATTTGCACATTAAATTCATGTACAATTAGTTGAAAAGTAATACTATCTTTGATGATGAAAATTTATGAGATATCAGAATCAATTTAACTCTTGATTGAGAATTAATAAGGCTCTGGTAAGAGATTTTAATAAGGTTGATAATATTATTCAACTTTCTATTTAATCATATTTAAGTAATCCGACAAAAGTTGCAGATTCATTCAAATGATGAAAATACTCTTAACTTGTTACATTAAAGTCGACGGATGTTTCAAAATAGAAAAAGGATAAATTAAAAAGAATTTCGTTCGACTGCACAATTGTTCAATTTCATTAAGCTTTACACCAACATGTTTTTGGAAGCGGATCGAAATAATTTATGCAAGGGAATTTCACCAGTCGACCAAGTTAATGTGCTTTTTTTTTCTTCGATTTTTTATGGTTTCGATTGAATTGTTACTGCTGGTGAAATTTCAGTTCATTACTGATTCACTGAATGCAAAAAATAAAAAAAAACATACAAATGGAAAAATTGAGGCTAACCAAAAATTTCAAATGGATTTCGTATTGAAATCAGTTTTGTTTTTTTTAAAGATTAGTTTGTGTGTGGAAAAACTAAAATAAAACTAAAGTGAAATAGTTTACTGAAAATATTTAGTTAATATCAAAACATTCTGGTAATATACATAAACTATGTAAAAGGATAGTTTTATTTATCCTTTAAATTTTGTTCATGTTATTCTATACAAATGCAAGAGAGATTTAAAGGAGGTTCATTTTCAAAAACAAGGACACGAATTTCATATCTGTCAGGTTGGTAACATTTTGGTTTAATTAATCATCGCACACAAGTGCTGCAAGAACAAATATATTTATACGTAGATAGCTTTAAAAGGCTTTTGTATGTACATATAAATTAAATATATATACATATATCTAAATATTTCATATGTAAAACTCAATAAATATACGGGGTGTCAGGAGAAGAAGATGTTTTGTTTAGAATGTGTACACAGTTGGAAGCCACAAATTCATGGTGCCAACAAATCCTAACATTTCTTGAAAAACCACAAAATGTACTCGTTTTCTCTTGCCCAAAACCCAAGACCTTCAAGCCCACCCCCCCATCCTTCTCAACCAACTCTATACCCCATTCTATTCGGATACCATAATATCGGTTCCGGTTAGCCGATTTTTGTTGTGAATTCAATATATAATACTTGGCGAACCAACCTCCATACTACTTAAACAAAGGAGCCATATTCAATCTTTCACAATGTCATAACAAGACAAAATTAAGACTGAATTTACGAAGAGCTACATTCAGTTCATTGGTATAGAATTTCGATGCCAAAAATAGAAATTCTGGGAAGCAAAACAATAGCCTCCAGTTGTAGGCAAGTATTCTATGGTCCACTTCTTCAATTAGATCGAGAAAGGGTATAGAGCTACCGCGCGCCGTTTACCCTCAATTGGTGCCTACAAATCCGAAAAGGAACATTTTGGCTAAGACAATGTATAGGAGGAGAGAGAAATAATAAATGGATTTTATGGAACCGCACAATAAGTATCTACATACATACATACACTTGTACATACATATCCTAGTATATATACCTAGCAGCATGAGAATAGTTGCTCTCACGTTTATACATAGTTTGGTGAAAGTTCGGCTATAATCTTTTTTGGTTCATTGAAATTTGATGTCATTCAAGAAAAAAATAAAAAAAAAACATTTGTACCAAAGGATATTTCTTGCATAACTGTTTTTTATACTTTATATGTGGCTTTAAAGATTTTATTTATGGAAAAGTAGTATTCTGCATTCATTACAATTAAGTTAGATGAAGTGGATACAAACTACCTGCAGCATTTTGCTATAAAAGCATGTATTCAATTCACCTTGTCCTTAACTTTAACTTTCAGAAATCTATAACCCTATCTACATCTTCTCCCCCCGCCCCGCCTTTCCACTTACGAATTAACTCCGAGAACAGCGGCTAACATGGGCGCAGCAACCGTAGACGAAAAGACAACACCAAAACGAACGTTCAACAAGAAAAAAATTTAGAATTGGTCTAACAACAATAATATTATATTATAGATGAAAATAAAAGTGAAATAAAGTGAAAATCCGATTTAGTTAATTTTTGAATTTATTTTTCTGCTCTCTACGTCAACTCGTTCTAATGCAGTGTTAAAATATTTAGTGAGAAACGAAATTTTTGTATGGCAACACCAAATAAAAGTTGCCCGCTTTGGTCCAATTTCGAAAGTCGACTTACCATTGCTATGAGAACACCGTGTACCAAATTTCAGCTATCTACTTTGACATGTGCTCATGCAGTGTCAAAATATATAGTGAAAAAACAAAGTTTTGTATGGTATCACCAAGAAAAAGTTGCCCGATTTAGTCAATTTCTCAAATTTTATTTACTATTACTATGAAAACATCATGTACCAAATTTCAGCTGTCAACGTTGACGCGTTCTCAGGCAGTGCCCAAATATATAGTCAAAAATGAAATTTTTGTACGAAGGAGCCCAAGTAGCAATTTGTCACCGCGGTTATAAAATAACTAGGATTTCTTTCAAAAAAATGGTAGCTTCTTAGTTACTTTGACGCTCATTCAGTAAACGCAGCCAATTTTACTGTCAGAAAAACCTCGTCGTGTATGAAAACAAACATTGAGGTTTCAATGTATCTTTAGAATAACTGGTTTGGAATTTTTACGTTCTTTATAACTTTAAAGCGATTGCAAGTGAAAAATGGGTCTCTTCGTTACTAACTTTAAATGCAATTGAGAAATTTAGTCATAATATTTACACCAAATTAAAAAAAAAAAAATGAATCTTCAAAATTGAAAAAAAGACTACTGTTTCCCAGAAAACACTGCTGGTGAATTTTAAGTTCCATATTGACCTCAAAGCAACAGAACTTGCGGAAACACGCAAATTAAAGGACGGGTACCGCTGCATATACTCTGTGCAAGAAAAATAAGCTGAATTTTTTTTTTTTTTTTTCAAAAATAATGTAGTAAATTAAATGAATAGTGGTAAATTGAGTAAAATAGTGGTAAAATAATAAAATTAATAGAAAATCAACAGAAAAATATTTAACATGCGTATAGCTAAAGTGATTCTTAATAATAAAAAAATACATAAAAATCACATAATTTCAAATAGTTAAGATAGCAGTGTAAATTATTTGGGGCACTTTTGTAAGTTTTCAGGAAACGGTGCAGTTACTTTTTGGAGTTGTTAGCGGACATTTGCATAGAAAATTTACCGATAACGACGAGGCATTGTTCTTCTAAGAATAATTAAAGCATTCTAAAATTATGGTGGAAAGAAAAAAGTAAACAGTTCGTACCTGTTAATATTTCGATAAATTTCTTTATTCATATTTCTTTATATTATTAGGAAACGAGAAGATGCTACATGGAAAAGGATAACTACTTTAAATCAACCTTCTACCAATGTAGACCAAGCGTAAAAAATTACTTTTGCTAATTCCTCACGGGTAACCTTAAAACAAAATACTTAGGTTTTTATTGTTTTCATTCAACTATAATTTAGTATCTTGTTGAAAATGATTTATTTTATAATACTTGAAGCTTTGTTGAATTGATTTATTTAATTAGCATTATCATGTTGTGCAAAATTATAATTAACATAAAATTATGCCATTAAATCTGCTATAAATAATAATACTTAGATACTTTCTGTTTTGATTTATTTATATTTCTGTTAACATATGAACCTTAAGCGCGAACACAGAAGCTATCTACAAAAGACTATTATATCAGTCTCACTAGTTTTAGCGTCTTCCCGTATCTTGTGGAATCTGGATTATCCTTTAGATACCTCAACGAAGTGTTATATGAAGCTGGACGCCAGGGTTTTTATTTAGACCAATTAGGCTCAAGAGTTTACCCGTTGTTTGCTTGATAATTATTCCATTGCTCAACTGTGGTCTTCTTCATAAATGAATGATTGCGTACATTCAAATTTGTTCCGTAAAGCTGAATAAGCTGAGCTGCACGTAATCATGCATTTACATATGTACAGTAGGCGCTATTCAGGCCTAATTCAAACTTTTTAAACATCTTGCAAAAAAAAAACACTTGTGGTAATGTTTATAATAATTCTTTTATTTACACCGAAGCAGTAAAAAAATGTCACAGCAACCTTTATGTCGATAGTTTCTTTACCGTGGCGAATTGGTTACTGTTTCACGTAAGTCACTGAAAAACGTTATAGTAACATTCATACCACTAGTGTTTTTACCATGATTTGTAGGTTAGATTTTCACCGAAGTTAATAAAAACCGTCCAAATACAGTTGAATACACGTCATCGCATCGTATATGACACGTTATATACACGAATATGCAACTATTGGGTGTATGCAACCAAAGTGATAAAACGGTTATATGACGGGGTTTTCACTTCAATTTGCTATTTGGAAGTTGCCCGATTTGTCCCATTTTCGAACTTAATTTATTTTTTTTTAAAGCCCAGCACTCTAATTGAACGCGACGGACATGCAAAAATCAAAAAAATAACTTTAACTATTATGCGTTGGTGTCCAAACAATTCTGCTCTGCTAACATTATTTCTATGTGTTACAAAACGGAATGGCAAACTTAGTATATCCTGTGATTTCATCTAAGGTATAAAAAGCAAAAGGACCATAATCAAAGGATAAGAGAGGACGATAATTTGAAATGAGAGTTAAAGCTAAGCCCAAGTGAACAGAGAAGATGAAGATATCATGGAGGGAAACAATAGCAATCTAAAAGAGCAAAAACATACAAAACTTGACTTGAATTGACTTCATTTAAGTTAACTTAACTTCACTTGACTTGACTTGACTTGAGTTGACTTGACTTGATTTGTTTTAACTTGACTTGACTTAAGTTAACTTGACTTGACCTCTTACGGTTATTCAAGCTTCGAACAATGGTAAATTGAATAGAAAGGTATTTGACATATTTCGCTTTATGAGTCCAATAAAGGCAATAAGGCAACGGAAAATGGGAGGAATATTCATGCAATATATGACTATCGGACAATAAGCCAGTCTCAATGGTTATTCTAAAAATTCTGAAACGGGAATTTAAAACTGAGAAGACGAGTCTCGTTCTGAAATATGTATCGAGCTGGGATTTGGTCATTTAACCATTCATCGACACCTGCATGCCATCTGTAAAGTCAGAAAATTTGGGGTTTTGAGTCTTATCGCATGCAAAGATAGAATTTTTGCTCTTCTTTGCTGTTAAGTCTCAGGAATGAACCTCTTTTGCACCGAATATTGAATGGTGAGTAGAAATAGGTTTTCTACAAATATATTAAGTAATAAGGAGAAAGACAAAGGATAAACACCAGCACCCTAGACTGAAGAAGGTTCTCAACCATCTAGAGTTTTTTTTTCGTCTTTTTAATGGGCTATATAAAGGTTAAGTCCACTTTGAACTTTTAAACAGAAACTAAACAAGAACAAAGAAGGTCTACTGCAAGTAGCTTGAGTGGCTTAGATCAATGTTAGAAGAAAAAAAAAACAGGGGAAGAAGTTATAATTGGTCTAAAACTAATAATATTATTCCCTAGATGATTATGTGACAACACCAAGAAGCGATTACCTGATTCAGTTCAGTTTTGAAATTTTATTTATTATTTTTATGAGAACGCTGTGTAAAAAATTTCAGCCCTCTAGGTCGCTTTACGTCGACTCATTCTCATGCAGTGTAAAAATGTATAAATCCTAGTACTACCGTCCTCGCTAAGCTAAATTTTAGCGGGTCTCCAATATCGGGCCGTTCTTTAGCAGCTAAATTATGACAGCGGAGACTCAGAGAAAAGATATATCAAAAACAAGAAGAAGAAGAATTTTGCAAGTTTTTTATGGAAATACAACGCGCGGTGATAATATTTCTAAAAACAGGTAGTTAAAATTATTTGGAAATATTAAAAATATAAAGAAAAAAATATGTATAATGTATACAATAAAAAAAAAATAATAATAATATTGAAAATATGGCCAAGAAAATTAATGTAATTCATCCGTACTTACAGCAAAGACGTACAAAAACTACGTAACTGCAAAAATCCGGTCAATAATTTTATCAAATTTCAGAACTCTGACAATAAATATTTTTAGCGCGATAAAGAACGGCCCGGGCGGATAAGTTCAAGCTAAATTTTTTGGAGACATACAAAATTTAGCTTAGCTCGGACCTTAGTACTAAGCTTAATGTGAAAATGAAATTTTTATATAGCAACACCAAGAAGGGGACTTAAGGTAAGATTTCAGCACTCTAATTGAACGCAGACAGACAGACAGGCGGACATGGAAAAATTAAAATAATTTTTACTATTCTGCATGGGGGTCCAAGTTGTTTTGACAAACTCAGTATACTCCAAGATTTCATCTAGATTATAAAAATGGCAAGCTTGAAGCAAAGACGATAAAGAAAATTCTGCAGTCGATAATCGACAGATTGCAGTCAGACATTGGTCTTCTAGTAGATATTACAAACCAAGGTGAATAAAACACAAATGATGTGGTAATATTGTCCGAAGATTTTTTCAAAATTCTGCTTGATTATTACAGGAATCAATAGAAACTTAAAGGGAGGTTTTCGGTAATACTACAGCTTCCAGTTATGACGTAAACTCTAAAGCCATGATTCCCAAAGTGGTCGATGACGACCTGCAAGGGGTACATATAAGCGGAAAATAAAATTGGAGGTCCATGAGATGTAAATGGGGTTCAACGAGAGTGGATCTCATTTAAGCAGGTCGTAACTTAATGTTGGCCTTTCATGAATAGAATAATTCACATACACAGATACTTGATTATTTACATAATATTTTCTTATAATATAAAGACAAGTCATATAAAGGGTTTTCCAATAAGAGGTGTTATTTTAATTAGCCCACTATTTCGGTAGATGCCACTTTTGGAGCTGTCAGTTTTTGACATTTGACAAGTAGAAACTACGCCATTAATAAAAATGGAACGATACACGATTCAACAACGCACTGAAATTATTAAAATTCACTGTAAAAATGGTGAAAATGTGGCAGAGACGGTTCTTAAAACACGAACATTTTTGGGTCGTCGTGAAGCACCTTGCCGGACGGCAATACAGAAATTAGTAGAAAAATTCGAGCTGTCGGGACAAGTTAGTGATGTGAAGAATAAAACCCGTGCACGTCGCTCAAAAACAACCGAGAATATTGCTGCTGTAGACGAAAGTGTTGAAGAAAACCCAGGTTTGTCCATTCATCGTCGTTCTTTGGAATTAGGCATTCCACAAACGTCATTACACCGTATTTTGCATAAGGATTTGGGTCTTAAGGCTTATAAAGTTCAGTTAACACAAGAACTCAAGCCGGCCGATCATCAGCAACGTCGAGTCTTTGCTGATTGGGTACGTGAAACGCATGAAAATGATCCGGAATTCCATCGAAATCTCATCTTGAGGGATGAGGCCCATTTCCACCCGATGGCTTCGTCAACAAGCAAAATTGTCGCATCTGGGGCTCGGAAAAGCCAAGAGTTATTGTTGAAAACGTTCTCTATCCTCAACGTGTCACTGTTTTGGTGCGGTTTATGGTCCCGCGGGTTCATTGGACCTTACTTTTCGAAAATGAGGCTGGAGCAACAGTTACGGTGAATGGATTGCGCTATCGACAGATGATTAATGATTTTTTATGGCCGAAATTGAATGGTATTGATCTGGACAACGTTAACTTTCAACAAGACGGCGCTACGTGCCATACAAGCAACGAAACCATTGATCTTTTACGGGAAAAGTTTCCGGACCGTGTTATCTCTCGAAGAGGTGATCACAGTTGGCCACTGAGATCTTGTGACTTAACACCTTGCGACTTCTTCCTTTGGGGCCACGTGAAAGAGAAGGTCTACGCCAACAGCCCAGCGTCGATTCAAGACCTCAAAGATGGAATTCGTGAGGCTATCGAGGACATAGGGCAGCCACTTTGCGATTTGGTTATGGAAAATTTCATGAAAAGGATATGGTCCTGTAGGCGTGGTCGTGGTGGTCATTTGGCTGATGTTATTTTCCATTATTAACGGCATACCTTCCCCTTTATAATGAAATAAAGATTCGATCATTTATCACAAAAAATGGCATTTTTCTTTGAATATCAAAATAACACCTCTTATTGGAAAACCCTATATAACACTTAAAGCTTCCGAAATAACACAATTACAAATATTGTATACTAATTATTAAAATCATTCAATTTTTCAAACTTTTCACTGAATTGCCGGAGCGCGGAGATGTTTATTTTCAGAAACGTCAAAGCAAGTTCAACCAAATTCAGTTCGACTGTCAATGAGTGGCTTATTGGCATGATATACTGCTTCTTTTTATTCAATGGGTTGGTACCCTCTGTCAGTGACAGTACACAAAGTAGTTTCAGTTCCTTTCTAGTACCTATTGGACGGTATGCGGAAGAAATACAGGAATCCCGTCAGAAAGAATTTATGAAAATTCGGGAACGACACTACAGAAAATTTCGATAATATACTGCAATACAGATATTTGGCATAATTTACTTATTTGGTAAGATTATGTCTTAACGATTATAAGACATACACTCAAGAAGAAACCATCTTCTATAAGAGAAGATATATTAGCTCTACTGAAAACGCCAAATTATGAAGAATAAGGTTTTTCAATTTCTCCGGCAGAGAGCGCTAATTATTCCGATAGTGAAGATAGTTTTGAATAAGATATGTTAATAATATTTTATGATATTTAGAGTAAACTCGGATGAAATTGAATAGCGAGTGATATGGAACTCTCTCAGTTTGTCGTCCAACCGATTCATCAATTCAATTCTCCTTGGCTACTATTACGTTATAGTGTCCCATTAGAATTAGTATGGTGCAGACGTTAAATCACTGCACGCAGTAGTTAGTTCTTGTTGTCACATTATTAACAAAATAAAAATGTTTTTTTCTGTAAAGTTTTTTTTTGTTGTTGTTTGCTTTCTATAAGCTTCCGTATAACTTGGGTGAGAATATAACGCAACTGCAGGGCGGTTATGTATATCAAAATAAAATTGAAAAACATGTTAGAGCTAGTGTTACTTAAAAATAGTGAGTAAACCCTTTTTTATTAGTTATTATAAAAATCAAAAAATCTATACTATTATGGATGACGCGGCATGGTCAAATTTATAAACATTTTCTTGAAATATTTCTTCTTTACAATTTCTATTTAATGGTTTCCTTAGTTAATTCCATCAAATAATATCTTTTGATGTTTTGTAATAGAAATATACCTACCATATACAAAAGAAAGAAAAATTGAAATCGAGCTACTTGAACAGAAGAATCGTTAAGGGATGCAATCGAGGATATTAGTAACAGAACATATTCTATTAATGAGGCTTTCAAAGTACACAAATTTCCAGGGACAACTGTAAGAAAACCCCTGAGAGATGCTACATAAAGCAAAGGTTCTTCCAAGTGAAAAAAAACAAAAAACAAAAAAAGCAAAAGCTGGAAGAATTGTGCTTAGTTTATTTATAAAACGTCTCCTGACTTATCTGTCCGGAAAATTCAAGGAGTTTCTCAGTCACATGCTGAAAACATGAATAAGAAATTTCAAGCATTTGGAAGCCGTTCTATTTGGGAATAATCTAATGAATAAGCCTGGGCACATGTTATGGATACGACCAGCTGCCAGTTTAAAAATCCAGCTGGACATGTCATGTCATGTCTGCTGCTATAACATCGGTTGAAAAATGGGAAACCGTCACTGTTATTGCATGCTACAATGCGGAAGGAAATTTTCTTCCTACTGCTTATGTCTTCGAAGATAAAATGAGAAAGTAAAGTTTCAATATGGTATGCGTCCAGGATACGTAGGGTATATGAGAGACAAATCTGCCTATCTAAACACGAGAACTTTTTTTTTTACTTGGTTAAAAGATCAATTTTATCCTAGAAAACATCAAGGAAAAGTAATGTTAATACTAGATGCGCATTCATCCCACTGCACTGATATTGAAATGCTGGAATATGCCGCCGAAAATGACTTTATTATTTTCTGTTTACCACGTAACACATTGGTAGATCATTTTTCAAGTCTTTCAAAGCAAACTTTTATTTTTCGTGCAATTTATTTATGAAAACAAATCTTACAAGGAAAATTAACAACCGTCTTCAGTTTGGAAGTTTGCTTTATGCTATATGGTGGAAATCAGCAATTGAAAGCATTGAAATTTAGCATTTTCACCAGTTGGTAATCATCTTTTTAATCCTGATGTTATTCCTAATTATGCCTTCATATAAAGGCTAGCGTACAAATATCAACAGCGGATGACAATTCTAATGACGAAGCATCAATCAATCAATCAAACAATCTGCACAAATAGGACAGGCCTCCAATTCAATTTCAAATTAGCATTTATTCATTGAATTTACACAAGTTAATATAACTTATATGTAAGTACATTAAAAAAAGGTCAAAGTAAGAATGGAGGCATTAATCGAAAGAGAGAAGAGGGATGACATATAGTAAAAATCTACATCCTAAATAAACTACTGTATCTTAAATAACAAAAACTAAAACTAACGACTAATAACTAAACAACTAACAACACCAAATAAATAAGTTCAAAAATAACAAAAACGCGGATTTACATGATAAAAGAATTAATTAAAACTAAATAATACAATAGAAGTAACAAAAGAAAATAAACATACAAACTCAATAAATGAAAGAAAACAAAAATAAGAAAAAAATAAAAAAACAGAAACCTTAAAACTTCGAACAAGCTGAGAAAGAAGAATAAACTAAGAAAATAAAATTTAAAGTTTAAACAAATTTTTTGTAAATTTAAATTTTTCACAGGAAAAGAACTGTAAATAAAAAAAAACAAAATGTCCAATTCATTGTCGCGTCGAAGATATCGTGGTGAACATAACTGAAACCGAATGACACTTAATTTCCTATTCAATATAAGTTAATTTAATTTAATAACCACCAGAGAAACGATATTTTAAACGTGATTTAAACTTATAGAGGGAACCGACAACTTGAATGGCTGCAGGCAGCTCATTTCATGAGCGAGCAGCCTGAACGAAGTAAGAGCGCTCTAGAATGGTCCTATAAAAACGTGGAATGAGCAGATTATGATTTCGAGATGTATTTAAAAACTGCAATTGACAATACAGATAACGTGGTGTCCTAGAGTGCATCAGAATATACAAAAAGACCAACATACTCATCACACGATTATCATCTAGGGAGCATCCCAGCAGGTGAGATCTCAAGTGTTGGACGTGATCAAAGCATCGAAGCCCGAAAATAGAACGCATGTAGTCGTTAAAAGCGACGTTTAGCCTGTGAGAGCATGAGCTATCGAGCTTGGGAAAAATTAAAGTACCAAAATTAAAATGAGGAAGGAGAAGTGTTTTGACTAGTCTCGTACGCATATCTGTCGATAAGATATCAGTTGATAACCAGACCTGATGAAGGCATCCATAAATTTTCCTCAGCATGAGATTGTTATGGTCACAACCGGTCATAGTATAGTTGATTACTACTCCCAGATTCCTGACGCGCTGCACTAGGGAGAGAGCAGAACCATTTATTATAACTCCAGGAAAGTATCTAATGTTGTTATGAAGGATCATGGGTTGAGACTTGCCCGGATCTAGCAAGAGTTGATTTCTCATTGACTAATGGTATATCCTATTGAGGTCATCGTTAATGCGTGCTAGGCAATCCTCCATCAGTCCAATTGTTATACTGAGATAAAGCTGCACATCGTCAGCATACAAGTGTATTTTCACGTCTTCAACAATATCAGGAAGATCTTTGTGAAAAATACTGAATAATAAAGGTCCCAATATAGAACCTTGTGGAACCCCACGCAGGACAGGTAGAAGGTTAGAAATTAAAGCCAATGATCCAATTCCTGTACCCAGCCATACTACATCAGTTACAATTCTTGATATTATTTCACAAGTTCCATCAACATTACAGGTAGTAAAAATTAATCCCAGGAAGCAAGAGTTTTGACTTCTTTGGAGAACCTGATTCAACAAAATCTTAGAACAATGAGGCATGAAAAGGCGAATCAAATCAAACCGGAAGAAGGAAATATTAGAAAGTGAAAGAAGATAAAAGGCAACTGTTACAGACTTGAAAGATGCTTCATCAGAAGTTGAAATGAAGTTGTTTAACTGGATGAGGTATCTGAGGAAAATATTTGCGCTGGTTGTGAGAAGTACTATAGACAAAAAGCAGAAATATATAAATGGATACCTACTGTGCATTATATGCAAGATGTGTTTGCAGGACTTTTGCTCACTATGTGAATACTTGCAATGGTTTCGGTGCAAATATGTCAAAGAAAAATTAACATACCATATCACCGTATACATTGTGCCATATCATCCGTGTGGTGAGATATTGTATTTTTTGATAATATTTTTTTGAATTTTTGTTTTTTGTAACTATATTCCATATCTCCTAATGTAGCCTATAAATAGGCTAATTTACAGACAAATAATGTAACATGTGGTTAATTTATGGAAATTTTATTTTCTCTCGAATTTGACTAACATTTATAAACGTAATAAAGTACATAGTAAAGTACTACACTGATATCGCTAGTATAACACATTAAGTTAGTTAGACTTTTGCTACATCCGAATGTATAAATAAAAGTTACATTATCGTAAATAAATTTCTGGCGTCTACAGCAGGCAGGAACTAACCGTACTGACGAGTATTAGTTTATGCTAATACGAAACTCCTAATTTGTTAATAATATTTCCCCCACTGAGAAACCAATGTGGCATCTGCTCATCGGTAAGCTAACTCTAACTTGCACTAAGCTAGCGAGCTGACATTTTTTTTATACATAATTTGTGTACTTTTGTGTTTTATAAAAATTATAGGTAGTTTCGAATGTCTGAATTCGGGCATATTTTTGCCATTCAAAAAATTTCGTTTTTGTAATTATATAAAAATTTTGTGATAATTCTAAAAGTGTGTACTTTCCTTACAGACCTTATTTATAATATTTTGACAAAATTGCATAACTCTCAAAACTTTGATAAGAAATCAAAACAAACAGTTTATTCTCGGCATTATGAACATCTCTACAAAAAACTTGAAAACTGACTTATGTAATTTGGATAAAGCACAAAATAGTGTTAATAGCAAAGGTAAAAATACAAATTTACATAACCTATAAAACTAGCCTACAGAATTCGACAGAACGAAAAGATACCAAAAATTTTATAAAGGCGAAAGAATGTAAAAAGGGTACAAGTGTTGCGAATAGTTAAGCATATCACTGTATAACTTGCAGAGAAATACTGTCGATGACGAAAAGAGCTCTACTTACTATCCAGGATCCAAGGATCCCAATACTCAGCTTTTACTTTATAAGTAGGTATTTTGTTGAATAAAATTGTGAACAATAAGCTCTTTACATATTTGCATTTTGTCACCAGCTTACATGTATACGTACATAGTTTTAATACACATACACACACTCACCCATGCATATATATGTAAGTAAAGTCGTTCCTTTTTTTTTCCTCACCAGCTACAACATACTATATCCTTCCTTTTGGAAATGCTCCACGATGGTAATATAAAACAACGACGAAAAGCTATGTTAAGTGGTGTATAGAATGAAAAAGTGAGGTGGGTTTGGGGTGAGTGTCGGGCTTTTATTGTACTTTGGAGTTGAAATCTACGAAATGGAACTTTAGGCTGGCTGATGTGTAGGCTGTACCATCATACGCAGACGAAAGAGGTCACTGGGCTTGGAGTATGTTACGATTGATGGCAAGGTTTGATAGTACTTGGAATAAATGCTAAAAACCTTCCTTTGCATTTACATCGTTTCATTGTACCAGAAGGGATCAGATTTCTACACACATACATATGTATTTTAGTACAATATAAAATGCACAACAAAAATTCCATGAGTGTATGTGTTTCTTTAGAATAAATTCAGGAACACAATTCAATCCTAAAAGCCTCCCTTCTATGCGTATTTCGTTATTAAGTACGAGGGTATTTAAGACTTGTGTTAAAAATATAAAACACTTTAATACGCCCTTCCTCGTATGGATTTAACTAAAACGTGCGATTATAAAGGAGTGAATAATTGAATGGTTCTGTTATCAATAGAAGTATATTCCGTTGTAAGGACGATATCTTAATTTTAGATTTAAACATAGGTTTTCGGAGTACGTTGGAAAATAGTGGGGGGGGAGTTGTGGTTTGATTTTAATAATACAGCAAGCATCTTGATCGATTAATACATAATAATGCCTTTGAGAATATGTCAGATGCACTTAATTTACATACACACATAGAGTTAATTAAATACCAGTATCCCTCATAAGTTGAACCAACCGGGTAGGATATAAATCCTCCACCCCTCACTTTCTGCTTCTCTCAGTAGAGTCCTATGTTGCTAAAAAAATTTGTTGTTCAATGTAAAAGTGTTCAAAAATAACACGGGAAATGACTGATGGACTTAGCCCCCTTCCGCAAATGAAGAATGATGGAAACCACTGTTATTTTTAAGGAAGATTTTATAACAGAAAGGAAGACTTCAAGTAAAGTCGTATTTAAAAAAATTATAAAAAACGGGATGCATGTAATTAAAAAACAAATTTTAAATTATTTCTACCCAAACGATTTATTAATTAAAGAGTTAAAAAATATCTAATTGTAAATTTTTTTATAGGTTAGGTTACTTGAAAAACGCACAATACTTTTTCTGACTACCCTATGATTTAAATACTTCCCCTAATCGATACATATGCTCCTTACAAGTTTATTAATTATAGTTCCAGCAAATATGCGAAAACTTCCCTGAGGTCACCTACTACAAGATTACGTTTGCTTTCTGATACTTGTCAGTGTAGATGATTTTAAAAATATACAAAAATACTCAAATCTGGGCTTTGAGCAAGCCATTTGAAAAATACAATGATTTCTCCCTTTCCATACAAGTTTTGGCTACAAATCTTGTATGCTGTTGAAAGATTCCTTTAGTCTGAAGACATTAAATTTTCTTACACAATTTTAGGATATATATATGCGGTACATGTTAGTGTGTAACGTCGATTGTTAGTGTGCGAGTAGTCAGGAGATTGTCCACGGCCGTTTTCCTACGTTACAAGTTTCAGCGCGCTGATCTAGCTCTGCGGTTCGGGCGGTCCACATAATACGCACTGCTTAATCTATGCTCACTCACTGAATCACTTATAATACCTTATAACTACGCGGTGTGGGTGCGGGGTGGGTGTTTGCGCTTACTACTCTTCTGGCCAACACGATGAACGTGCGCTTCTTCGTCAGAGTAGCCAATACGGTACGGAGACGGAATATATATTCGTGCGCTCGCTACTCCTTTGATCAACATGACTAAGGTGTGCGTATCGGCCGAGTAGCCTACACGGGGGTACGAGATGGTGTGCCTGCGCGTACTAATTCTCAGGCCAGCAAGATTTACGTGCGCTTGCCGTTGAACTAGTCAACATGACTTGCGGAGAGGACTTGGACGGGAGATGTGTCTACGCGGGCTGCTGGGAGGCAACTGACTAAACTTTCGGTGCCGACTGACTTTTATAGCCAGTTTTCTGGTAGTCCACTGGTGGGGGTCAACTCTTCTCACTGTGGAGTTGTCTTCTCGCGGTCGGATATTTCACTGATCGGTGGCTGTGCCTTCGACTTGTGTCTGCTTCGATGCTCGGTGATCGACTGAGTGATTTTACTACTGGCTGCCAGCTATTTATAGGCAGACTGGCTGATGGCGTCGGGTGTAGAATGTTCCCTTCTACTATCACGCCACCAGCACGGGACACTACTGAGCTGCTGATCAGTAGTGTGCTCTTTTCTCGGCGGATAGCTTACTTTGTTGCAGCTCCTACATACTCGTTTTCGCTGGTGTCTAGCTAAAATACATGTAACTTCGTTACAAGTGTCTTTTGCATTAATGTATGTTAGGTTACGTAAACTTCTTGTAACAACCGTACACTGTTAAGTTATTCATTACTTATTTAAATTCATCTCTAGGATTCCTCCGAATATGTTGACGTCTCTCAGTATTCTTTAGTTCGCTTTAAGTAATAATTCCTGAAAAATTAATTTTTAAGCATATTTCTATGATTTTAGTCAGTATATCTTAAATCAAGAAGGAAACTTCATCTCAAAAAGAGTTGGATTCATTCTGGAACAAAAGTTTCATATGAATTTGAATTTGTGTAGTCGATCGTACGTAACATCAAACGGGACAGCGATCACCTCCTCCCATTAACTATTTCCCTATTTCTGTATGGGACATATGAATTTTTTTTATAAGACTATGCTACAGCCAACTTTAAGGCGAAAGTCCTTTCTAGATTAGAATTGGAATAACAACCTGTGCTTAAACAATTAAAAGAATTTTTTTTTTTATACAGCTGGTTCCAAATCAGAGGAGGGAAACACCGCAGCAGGCGCTTTCTTCCAGGAAATAGCTATATACACCTCGAAAATCATCCCACAATTTTCAGGCGAAAATCAATGTAATCTCGGTAGGTATCTTCTCAACTTTGATACATCTGGTCAGACTGCCAAGCGGCTGCCACATTCTTAATAAAGCCCCTTGCTACCACCAAATTAGAATTGAAGTGTAAAACCACCTTGAATTATATTTCTCGGTACAACGAGATATTCATACTGTGGGTGGCAGGTTACAGCAATACAATGTGAAACGAAAAGGCGGACGAACTCACTTGTTTTCGAGCAGTCTCCGAGGGTCCCCATCTCCACAATCAGGATTACACCAAAACACTTCTAATATATTGGCTTGAAACGACTGCCGACATAGTAGTCTTTGGTGAGATGACCGTATCGGTAGAACAAAAAAGAAGTGTAGGGAAACTCAAACCAAACTTAACGAAAAAGTTACTGGGACTTAACAAACCAATCCTGAGAAACCTCGTTTCTATTATCACTGGACCCACATTTCTCAAGAATCACTTACACAAGATATGATTTGTTGACAACCCTTCGTGCACAGGATGCGCAGAGAAGACCGAAACATTGACTCACTTTCACTGTCACTGTCCTCCGGCTCTACCTGCATGAGATACAGATTCCTTGGCTCACAACACCTAAATAAACGGCAAGAAGCGAGAAGGGAGCATGCGGGGCCAAGTATAAACTTCGTGAGATCATCTGGCTAGGACTTATGAACAATGACAATGATAAATCTAGAGGGTGAAAAATGAGCTTTGTAGTAACCTAACTTGTAGAGACCCCTAGGATTCTCCTTACCATCAGTGCTTTTTGACAACGGTTTTTCGTTCACACTATTCCTCATTTTACGAGCCATTTTCCCTGCTAATGAATGAATTCGCTCATTTGGGTGACGTGAATCGAGAGATCCTATTTTTCCGTTAATACTTTGACACCAATAGGTTTATGTCCTTTTCAGTGCATCAAAAGATCTGCAGCTCCGAAGTGAATTCTTTTACTTTTTGAAGAGCTCTGATAACCAATAATTATCAATTTTAATTTATTGCTGCCATGTCAATATGACTTTGTATAATTCTGGGCCTTAGGTCAATGATTTGTAAAAGTCATAATCGAATGATTTTGTGTTTTCAACTTTTTTTTTATTTGCCTTTGGAGCTTATTTAACTCTTTCTTCAGGTCTTTTCCGTACACAACATTATTGGATGCAATTATTGCTACCTTTCTGAGACGATTATAAACAAATCATCTGGTGTTAGTTTTCTGGGGGGGGGGGGGGTCCACATCAACTATTGGGGAGTTACTGGGTGATTAAGATAAAAAAAAACTAATTATTCGCAAAATACCCTGTATCTTGAAAAGTATATGGCATACGATCACAATTGAGGACTCATTGTATGCAGAACTTGTTGGCATTTTGCAACGACTGCTCAATCAGCCCTGTACCCTGCTCCTCTCAGGAGTAGACTCCTCTTTTTAATTTAACTTATTGCACTTTATATCCGAACTGTAACCGTTACAGTTATTAGAACCTATTCAGGTCGTACCGAAATTAAACGATATTTTTTTTAAACTACGATTTTCAGTCACCAAGGGGGCACAAATTAACTTTGAGAATAGGCTTATGACCTTTTTACTAAAAAAAAAAATAAAAAAACAGACGTCAAAGTAAAGAAAAAGGTAAGAAAATCCGAATTTTTTTTTAGACCGGAATTACTTCTGTGAGGAGAAGAGAGTGCGAAGCTGGTTGAGCAGTCGTTGGAAAGGTCAAGCAGTTCTGCATGAGTCCTTAATTGTGACCATACGCTATGTACTTTTTAAGATACAGGGTGTTTTATGAAAAACTAGCTTTTTTTCGTAATCACCCAATCACCCTGTAACTCCCCGCCACTCTCCAGACCATTAAATTTTTTGTTCGCCTAACTGCGTACTATCACATTCTGCTCTATCTATCTCTTTCAAGATACTCTAATGTCGCACTTCAATTTCAGGTAATTGGGATTTTCTAGATTATCTGCAAAACCTTGTATGCCCTTCTATACAAAAATTTTTCTAGAACATGTTTTTGAAAGGGTGTGTGCTATCCTGTTGTGGCGGAGTGTATCGTTTAGTTCCTCAAACTGTGACACTTCTCACTCTTGTCCATCGTATCTTTTAAAAAATCGTTTATAGTGGCTACGATAGATGACACCAGTAGTCATCATATGCATTCAATTCTAATAAGATTCTGTTGATTTCAACTATTCAATATCAATCCGCAATTTCACTTTACAATTACCGGGTTACGGTACTAAAATATACGTCATTTAGTAAATTTGAATAACAGTGGTTATCTGGGGTTGGATTCTGTAAAACGGAGAATTAGGGAGTTTGGGAAATGAAAATTTTTGTTTTCTCCGATTAAAAGTCTCTAATTCTCCATTCACAATTCACTAATATGTTTGGAGAATTAGCCAAATCTTTTGAAAAATTTAAATGCCAGGTACGACAAAAGGGTATCAGTTTTTGGTGTAGAAGGTGATTTTTTTTTTTTTTTAATATTCAAGGTAATTGAGTCTATTACATGTCGACGTCAAGATAAAGTGAAAGTTTTAATTAGTAGGGTAGTTTATGAGGAATGCAGGGGGTTGGGTTTTTGTTTTCTGGAATAACTGGAGAATGGAATTGAGGAGAGAAATCTATGTCGTATCAGAAAAAAATAGAGCTCGGGGCAAATATGATAGAGGAGGGAAGTTGGGTGGGGGGAATTTTTGTATGTGGGTTTTATACATCCCAGTTCCTGTATTTTCCATATATTTCTTCCGCTATTTATTTCTAATCCATTAATGCTCTATTGTGAGCGTTTTTCTCATGCGATGTTAATTTCCACGACATTCGCAATAATGTGTTAAAAATATGTCTATGTCTGTACCAAAAAAAAAACAAAAACAGCCATTTTTCCACCTTAAAAAGGGACTAATTCACTTCCTTGTTGCAGTTATCTCCAAAACTATATATCGGACTCAAAAGCTAATTACATATCTAATTATGGGACAAAATGAAGATGAAGATTTCACTCTACAGCCTGCATACAAGCTTTACCATGCATATTTAAAATTTCTAGCATCTCTTCTGTATTAGAGGGCGACCAAATTGACCATGTTTGCGGGATTTAAAAGTTTTAGCGAATACCTTGAGACACAAAAATATATATATATCCTTATTGCATGGATCTTCAATTTTTTTGTTTTTCTTTTTATATAGCCAGGATATGTGATTAATTCGTACTTTAACTTGAAAAATCCTAGGTACCTAGGTACTATCACAGTACACAACAAAAACAGAAAATACTGATAGTTTAGAATTTTTCCTCTTACTTTTCCACTTGCAAAGCCCTGGAAAATTAAAAAGTGAAGTAGAAAATTCGGGAATTCTCAAAACAAATTCGCCGAGTTACAGAATTCTAAGTGGAGAATTAGCTGTCAAAACAACTCTCATTTCCAAGATTCGCCAATTCTCCGTGTTACTGAATCCGGTCCCTGACAACAACCAGGGAAGGTTATGATAGGTTAGAGTGGTGGCTATCGAAATAGCTATGGCCAGTAACACTTAGATCAGCGATAGACCATTGTGATACCATTTCATCTGGGCCCTAACTGGAGAAGATTGCTCAATTTAGGGTGGTGGGTTAAAATCAACCACAAGAATTAATGAACCTTAAAAGGTTCCCCCAACTTGTAACTCTGTAACTTTCCCCCAATTAGTAACTACTTAGCGTAGAATTGCTTCTACGTTTCGCAAAGCTGGGCAATTCACATAGCAAGTGCTCAATGGTCTCAAGCTCCTCCGACAAGGAGTCCATACAAATTCTGCAGAACTCATGCGTTCTGCAAGTTTGCCAAAAAGGCACTGTCCCGTGATAATAGTACAGTAAAATTCTACGCATTATTACAGTTCCTCATTATCAGAATTTCTGGGATATTTCATAACTGTCTTGAAAACGCGTATGTGGTTAGTTCTTAACATCTGTGGTAAGCCAGTTTGCAAGCTTGCTGGCCTGTAAATCTAGACTCAAATTCTATGGATTCTTGTGCTAAGTATATATTCATAGCTGAACGAGAGAGTCATCTGTCCCTGTTCCCTGGTATATTACTGTGCTCAGGCTACCAATAGAGTATCGCTCTGTTGTTAGCACCAAGTCTTTCGAGCGACAGCTCTGGACTATGCGATCTAATTGAATTCAGAGGTTTGATTGTAGCTTACCTGATCACTAGGTACGTTATAAGTTTTTTTCTAGTCATCTTACTGCGTTACTTATATTTAGTTAGAACATCTGTTTGGAAGAGACTGCAGTTGGATGGTAGGCGATACGATTTTTTTTTAGGGATGCAGAAGATACCCTGGATCCTAGTTCCATAGCCACTGAAGGGATAAAACTAAAAGATTTGCTAGTTATAATTTATATCACGGAATATTCTAAATCTATTTTTTGATCTGAATTTAATCGACAATAAACTGAACATGTTCATGGACTTCACTTAAATCCTTTCAAAACAACATAAAAAATGTGTTGTCATTGACCAACCAATTCGCAACCCAAAATCGCTGACCTTCATTATGGAGAGCTCATTTAAAACTCACATGACAAAATACCCGATTTTCACCAATTCACAAAACCAAATAGATTTGCCAGCATTTCATTATAAGGGTAGATTCCTGTATACTCGTAGCATATATGTAGGACATAGATATAGGGACGAGGTCCTTCTACTCCGCATTATTGCATTGAATTTGACATCGATTACTTTGGCGATTAGATCACCACATATACATTCAAACACGTTTACACATCAATATATATCGCTGTGTCATTTGGAAAATGCTTTTTTTTTTTCATTTTTTTTTATTCACTTGGAAACCGCAAGCTGAATAGGCCTAGGCAGTAAATCCAAAGTGTCAACAGGAGCTCGTTATGGTTTACACATGTATGGACTATGCTTCCCGTGAGGTCTTTCACAGCGGACAGGTTGCGGATATTGCTGAATGCATTTGACATCAAAAATTTCTGGCTACTTCAAATTTGCCCAACGTTGTGTTATCATTTTGGTTTTGTAATTGCAACCGCTAAAGAGGCAGGACAAAATTAGGTTTTGTATACATATTTCGATATATCTGTGTATGATTCAGTTTGTATATTGGTATATGTATGTGTACAGGGCAAGTGGGTAAATAACGATACTAAATTCAGATTTGATGATCTTAATAAAGTTTGCGTATGACTGCTGTAAAATTTATGCGGCAAGGGTATTGGGAAATCATTTTCCGAACATTTGTCATTTAATGATATATCTCACATCATTATTTGGTGCATACGCTACGAACTGATGTTAAGGATAGTCGCATAGGGAATAGGAACGTATTAATTCGTATACATGAATTCATACATAGTATGTTTGTGAAATGCTTATATTTGAATAATTTAAGCCTTTAGCCACGGATAAATAATAATCAGATAAAATATTGATTTCGGCTAAGAGGAATTATAGAGGTACATCGAAAAATGATTATAATAGGGGAAGGACAGTTTGTTATGTCGAGGGGGCAAATGCAAAATAAACTATATTCATTAAGACCTGCGGGAACACAAATATCTGTGGACAATAAAAAGCGTGGAGTTGATGCAAAACAAAAACAAATCGAATTTTTTTACGTATAAGAATATTTCGTAAATGAATTTTTTGAGTTGGATTTAAAAGTATGCAGAAGTTTATTGGGTGAGCTCCGCAGAAAAGTGCCTAAAATGCTGCTTAATATGCGGAAAAATTGATTAACACCCGAACAGCGCCTCTCAGCCGCCATTCATTTCTTTAGTTCAAGTCGAACGGCGCTTTAGATGCGCCATGACGGCTCAATAGATCTTATATTCCGCAGGTATTGCTAGTTTTCATTTCCCATGTATAAATTTTATTGTAAAATTATATTATCGGTATTTGTTTACTAAAACTAGTAAAACAATAAAATATTATTGAATACTTGTATTGTTGTTGTGTCCTTTTTTCTGAAATAAAAGGGATGCGACCCTGCATTTCATATACTTAAAATATAAATACCATGAGAAAAACGTTTACAATAAAGCAGTAATGGCTCTGAAAGAGAATTGTTGAAATATATGCTTAGGGGTTTATGTGACCCAAGTGCATGAAAATTGGTTTTTCAGTGTCAAAAACGTTACGAGAGGGTTTTCTGAATGGGGAAAAGTATTATCAGTGGATAGTACTAAGCGAGATCTTTAATTTTTTGATATACGACATGCCCCCGTCCGGAGTTCCTAACCATCATTCTAAAAGAACCTTCGGTAAAAACATTTTCTTCGACAAATTGTAGCTAAGTAATTAGCAAACGGGAATAGTGAAAGTGGTTTCTCAATCAGACATAACCCTACACCGTAAAAATTTTTCTCAAATTGGTACCACAAAGTTTAGGTATTTTTTGATAAGATTAGGGAATATTCCCTAAAATGTATGGAATATTTCCTAAAATGTAGGGACTATTACCTACATTTTAATGAAAATTCAGGGAATATTTTCAATATTTTAGGGAATATACCCAAAAATGTAAGTTCTTTTTCCCTAAATTTTAGGGAGTATTCCCTACATTTTAAGGAATAATCCTAATATATTTTACAGTGTACCTAACCTGACAATCTAAGGTACGAAAAATCTATAAATTCGAATAGAAAAAGGGAAATACTAGAAAAATGAGTATGTGAATTGAAAGATCTCCGAAAATAAAGAACGCTTTTACTTTTTTAAATAAATTAGAAAATTTACTGCGCTCCCCGCGGCGGTTCAAAATTTAATCTAGCACATTTTTAAAAACCTACTCCAGAATCGAATTGTCCAGATTTTGAGAAGAAGTTTGAGTACCCACATCCCAATGCTCGGAGGTTAAATTGCAGATTAATAATCGAAAAACCCATGACCCCCTAAATCACCCCTCCGTCAATCGAAATAAAAAACAGCCTATGATATGAAACTTTTAATTATCAATGAATATTAGAAATATGAATCAAATCGTATGGCTGGCTTGGGAGGTACATCAGGGTCCCCGATTTTTGCAATGTATGAAAAATTTAGAGTCTTATTTTTGAAACTTTGCTCTTCCCTAGCTTTTTTATTAAAACACCTATCGGGTAGCTGATTGCCAATACTAAAAAAAGGTTCGGTTACAAAGGGGCTTTTATATATGTTATGTCAAGTGGTGTAGTGTAGAACACCCCAGCGGAAAATATGTCAAGTGCTTCTAATGGGAAATGCTTCAACACAATAGTCAGAAAATATCTTTTTCGAAGTGTTCTCTTACCATAGCCAAAGGGATCTTTGAGGAAGCAGATCTCTTATCTGAGTTTAAGCTCATTCGTTTTTTGTTGTGAAAAGATGACTCATAAATGCATCTGAGAGAGCAACAGAATTTTCATTCTTTAGCAGTCAGTTTGAAGTGTGAGGTTAATTTAAATTTAATTTAATTTAAAATTAAACGGATCTCATTCAGAATAAAACTAAAGTTTCTAATAAAGCTCTTATCTTGATTCCCTCTGTATTTCCTTCAAGCGCTCAAAGACTGCTACCTTACAAGTGGCACAAGAATACTACCCTGCAAGTGATCGCTCCCCACTGCTGAAAAGCTCACGAGAAACGATATGAACAAGGATACGGTGGGGAAGCACTGCAAGCTACCAAAGAAGCGCTCATGCATTCGTCATTTAGCGCTTCCATTTCCTGCTGAGACGAAAAACGATTAAAATTGTATGAAAAACAGCAATAATGTGAGAAAAATTTCGAGAAAAAATCAAACCACGGACAGCAAATAGTTTGTTTCCTCGGAATTCCACTGAGTGAATGCAGAAATTTCTGTGAGTTTTCTGAATTCTATTGTGAGTGAAAAGAAGAAAAAGCCTTAATAAAATTTTGAGAGTTCTGGGAATTCTTACTCATTTTAGTGTAGCTGCTCAAAACAAAAACAGAAGCATTTCCAAGGAAGCCTCGGGAATGACTAAAAGAAGAGGGCGAGCATATGAACAAGTGAATTCTTAAGCGAGAAACACAATGATATGGTCATCAGAGTTCATTAGCTCAGATTTCAATTTATTCCTATGTCTGACAATAGAATAGAATGAAATGTGAGCTGATGAAGGCTGATGCCCATCGCATTATGTTTTCAGCTTTAAAAAGGGAGTAACTGATGCTTTCTTTTATTTGTTATATTATTACTTCTTTATTTCGTAAAGTAGTCTATTCCCGGCCACACTTTTTAAAAAAGCCCTATGACGATAATGTTTGTCGCATATTAACTAAATTCTTGTTTAGTTTTCGTCCATCGTAACCTTTCCAATATACAAATTGGTTTTATATACAAGCTGTGTCTTTTGTGTACCTTGTTCTAGAACTCCCATATACTGGAGAGAACAAATTGTTCTGTCGATTGAAGCGAACTATTTGTACTGTTCGCTTCATTTATACATCTTCTATGAAAATTTATGTGGCGTGCTTTTGTGTATTGTATCTTTTGTTCTGCTCTGTTCTGCGGACACAAAGGAACACAGTTATAGTCAGTGAGGGTGAGCTGTGGCAGCAAGCGCATGCGTAAAAGTTCAACATTTTTTAACTATACAACGTATAGCAAATAGGTTTTAAGGACTTACGCTTTTATGATATATTTTTCTTGAAGTAATCAAATAATATTCCAACATTGTTGGACGGAACCAAACCAACCGCTTCATGGCGATCCCGTCTATGGAAAGGACGAACGAGCTTCTGAGGATGTTATACTCTTAACTGTTCAATTCAGTCAGACCATCGTCGCATTGAATGACGTTTTGTTGTTTTACTTAAAAAGATTTTCAAATTATTGCTCATTCTAGTTTAATAAAACTTGCTTGATAGCTTGTGCGTAGGTACGTAAAGTGTAATGTACAATTTTTCCATAAAAATATTTTATATTTGTGGATTCTGCAATAATTTATTTCACAGAATGTGTTCTGGTTTGGACGGAAATATATTTCAAAGTTAATTGAATCAGTGAATAACATCCATTGGAAATGTTACAACATGTAACGTATTGCCTCTCTCGACTAAGGTGGAAAAAATTTCCAATTTATCTAGTGAATTGAATTCGTTAAAAATGAAATTATAAATTGTACATCATTAATTGTGAAATCACACACTGCCACTGGCTTTGCTGGTGAAAATAGTCAATTTGCTGAATCTGTTTGTTCATTGAGAGCAAAGACGATCGGTAGCTAAATTATAGGAAACAATCCTACTACTGCTGGTTCATCTTTACCAGTTTCAACTGATAATGCTAAAATCAATCAATCGGCAGAAACTTTTCGATTGTTATGTCGCTCAATTGAGTTTGAGCACTGATGTATAATCTTCTCAGGGCTCTGTAGTTTTTCTAGACACAACGAATGACTGGATTATGGTAGAAAAAAAAAACAAAAAAGGCGTATAGTTATTCTTGTTGGTAATGCGGTGCCCACAATTGAACTCTCAGTAGTGTCTAACCCGGTGTTTATGCGAGATAGTACAGCTTATATGCAAGCTTCCCTTCCAACGCAATTTTTAAGTTTACAGCAGAGTTCAGTTCGGTTGATGCCTTATCATCTTGCATGTGAGTTTATTTAAACAAGTAAAAAAGCTAGAATTGGTCTAACAAAGAGAGGGTCCCTACTCGTCATCACCGATTTCGTCCAAAGTCACAGTATGAGTAGGGCTTGACTAGAAAAGTAAGTGTCGCAAGTCGCAGCTCCAGATGGCCAAGCGGACCGAGATAATGCATAGTGCACAAATCCACCTCACCCCATATCTCGTCTAAATACTGTCCTATTTGCAAAATTCCTTTTGCTAATTTTTTGGATTTTTTTTTTCTTGATTTTGTGAGAATATTTTCCCTCCCCTTCCGATTAAGTTGCGAAATTTAATTTTCGACGGGAAAATGTTTTGTCTGAAAAGTTAATTTCGAAACTTTGCTCCACGAATTATCGTTTAATCCAATTTTCGATTTTTTCATGGATGCGACCTTATCAGGAAATTATCTATACAAAATTTCAGGAAGATCGGGTGTCATTTACCTATTTAAAAAAAAATCTATAAAAATTTTACGTGCCCACTTTTCGCCATCTACCGGCGATCTCTGAAAACTCTCTGGCATGGTGCAAATTTGAGCATTTTTCAAGTGTATGTAACTGTTTGAAAAATTATCCCATTAGCATGCACGAAAATAGGAGAGAGGACGTTGAAAATATTTCAAGAAAGTGGCGATAAATGGCATCATATCAGAAAAATTTGGATTGTGAAATTCAAAAATAACGGTTTTTTAGGTACAAGCTACTGAAAAGTGGGGCGGAAAACAAATCTATCTCATTTTTTGTTACATATTCACCGAGAGCTTTCCAAAAAGTACCCACAAGCCAGGATACGGAAGAAAGTGAAAATCGCGATTTTTTTGTGCTTAGCCCTTGAAAAATGTTCAATTTTGCAAATTTTTGCGGGAGTTGTCACAATAAAATATTTGTAGAATTTGAAAAAAAAAACGCCAAACTCATTGCGGTAACCTTTCAACGACAGAGGAGGTATGAAGGTTGCATATTCTGTAAGTACAATGCCCATGAGTTTTCAGAGATCACCGGTAGATGGCGAAAAGTGGGCACGTAAAATTTTTATAAATTAATTTTTTTAAATAGGTAAATGACACCCGGTTTTCCTGAAATTTTGTATAGTTAATTTTCTGATACGGACGCATCCATGAAAAAATCGACAATTGGATTAAACGTTAATTCGTGGAGCAAATTTTCGAAATGAATTTTTCAGACAGAAAGTTTGCCCGTCGAAAAATAAATTTCACAACTTAATAGAAAGGGGAAGGAAAATATGCTCAAAAAATCAAAAAAATTAGCAAAAGGAATTTTGCAAATAAGATAATATTTAGCCGAGATATGGGGTGCGGGTGAGATTTGTACATTATGCATTATCTCGGTTTCGCTTGGCCATCTGCAGCTACGACTTGCCACACTTTCATTTCTAGTGAATTTGTACGAAATTGGTGATGACGAGTAGGGATCCTCTGCCTGTAAGACCAATTCTTATGATACCCTAGATGAATGCCCGTATAAAATTTCGTATTGTCACCCTTCTGTGCAAGTTTGATTTTTGAACTGGTTTTTCGCATATTTCTAGAACGGTTCGTTGGAAAGTATAAATGATGATGACCAATTTCATAGGATTTCATATTCTGAAGAAGTTTCTAGTACAATAAAAAATGTCTTGAACTGATCGTTTTCACAGTATACGTAAAAAGCCAAATTTTTTATATGGCAACACCAAGAAGAAGTCGCCCGATTTAGTCCATTTTTAAAAATTTTTTGCTAGTACAATGAAAACACCATGTTCCAAATTTCAGCTCTCTATATCGATACGTTCTCAGGCAGTGTCTAAATATACAGGGTGTTTCCCCTTAGGAGGTCCATAGAGCGGGAGGTGATAGTACTCACCTAGATGAACCAAAAATTGTATGGCAGGGGGGGGGGGGCAATATCAACCGTTTAGGAGTTACAGGGTGATTCATAAAAAAAGCTAGGTTTTCACAAAACACCCTGTATCTGCAGGGCGTATGGTCACAGTTAAGGGCTCACTGTATGCAGAACTTCATGGCCTTTGCAACAACAGCTCAACTAACCCCGTATCCCTCTCCCCTCAGAAGTTATGAAGGTCGAAACTAAAAATTTCGGATTTTCTTTCCTTTTTTTTACTTTGACCTCTATTATTTTTGCAAAGAGGTTGTTAACATAACTTTTTTTTATGAAGACTGTAAACTGTGAAGCCTCCTCTTTAATTTGACCTATTATACCCTATGTGCTATCTGTATCCGTTAAAGAGTTATTAGCTCTTAACCTGGGCTGGTTGAGCTGTCGTTGGAAAGGCCATGAAGTTCTGCATACAGTGAGCCCTCAACTGTGACCATACGCCCTGTAGTTTTTAAGATACAGGGTGTTTTGTGAAAACCTAGCTTTTTTTATGAATCACCCTGTAACTCCTAAACGGTTGATATTGCCCCCCCCCCCCCTGCCATACAATTTTTGGTTCGTCTAGGTGAGTACTATCACCTCCCGCTCTATGGACCTCCTAAGGGGAAACACCCTGTATAGTGGAAAACGATAGTTTTGTATGGCAATCCCACGAAGGAGTTGCCCAATTTGTCTCATTTTTGAACTTAGTTTTACTTTTTTTTTAAAGTCCGTGTACAGCTCTCTAAGTATACGCGTTCTCGAGTTATTGTGCGCACAGACGCACGGACGGACATGCGAAAATCAAAAAAGTTCAATCATTCTTTTGCACTTAAATGCATTTTTGTAAATTTATTGAAATTATTTTCAATAAATTTCAGTCTGTTAGACGAGAAATCTTCTTTTGGAAAATCAAAATAACTTTTAATTTTATTCGTGGGTGTCCAATCCATTTTGCTCTACCATAATTATTTCTGTGCGTTACAAACAAAATGGAAAACATAGTAAACTCTTTAGATTTCATCTAGGTTATAAAAACGATGACCAGTAACAGCCTACAAAAATATGTTTTTTTTGTGATTTCAACAGATTAGAACAAAGTCGATTTAGGACAACACCATTAAATCCATCAATGTTGCTATTTTGTCACATTCTACCATTTCAACAGATAACTGTTGTTGTTATTTTAATTACTATTTTGTAAAGATATTCTTCCACAAACGGAGGATGCAATGGGTTTTCTCCTTTCAAGGTTAATACAAACTCCCACGTGGCACTTTTTAATCTTCATCTAGGAATAAGTAGTATCTATCTATCTATCTATCTACATAAATGTATGCATATGAATCATATCGTTCTGTCATTGTCTTAAGTATTTTCAAGTAGTATATACAAAAATCATATGTATATGAAGAAAAAGCCCTACTGAAACTGGGTTAGAGAGCTTTTGTCTTATCATCACTACAATTCATATAGCATCAGCTGTTGTTTAATTGTTCCTCAGTCCCCATATGAAATAGTATCTATGTTTGGTATAATGGATGTATAGATGTAAATGTATGCAACTATACTCCTGACAATATTATTCATATGAAGTTATGCTTGAAGAATTTTTATATGCTGTAGTATTTTGTTCCACCAACATTTATGCATACTTACTATGTCAGGATTACAGAACATTACGATATGAATGATCAGGCAGAATTTCAAACTCATCCCTTAGAATCATCATCATCATCATCATCATAGCATCAGAATCAGCATCATAACCATCAGGCTAGGTTGGCGCTATACCAACTATACTATATCTCAAGCATTTGGTCCTTTTAAAATTCAACCTTCTTTTCTCATCCTCCTTGAACTGCTTGTCAACTTTGTCATTTTTATTGTTCAAGGGAGCGCTTTTGACTTGTTACTGTTGGCTGCCATTATTTTTCTTGAAGATGTGTTGAACGCTTTGTTGTTTTAAAATTAATGACTTGATGGGTACACAATCTTGATCTCTTGCACGAAGTATACTTTCTTTGGCTTTTGTGTTGACTGTATTCGCCTCAAAACACTGCCATTAACTGACACACTGGAGCCACAAAAGACTATACAATAAAAATTCCCCTTAACTGTGCTTCTGGTTTTATAGATAATTTTCTCAGATATTTATTTTTGTGGTGTGGTATTTGCGTGTTGGCATATTTTAATACTAGAAGGTGCGGTTACTACTTTAGTAATAAAATTTATGGTAATATTGCTCTGTGCCTGATGCAATTCAATTACTTTCATGAAATTGGTGATTTGTGCAAGTTTTATTGCAAAGGTGGTAATTTCAGTGCCCTACATACATTACACACACACACACACGCATATTTGGTAGCTAATAGTGTTTTAGAACCTATCAAGTTATAGGACTTATATGACTCGTGCACTTCTTGTTGTATGTATGTATATGTATAAATCGATTTTGTGGAGAACATTACGACAGAAATGTTATTGCGTGTAGCACATAACTTTGAAAATTTGAAATTGAATTTAAATTAAATTTCACATCATGACGAACGGGGAATGAATGAATGTCAAGAGAGTCCATCTATAGTATTACGCCTATACATATATATACGCATCTATATAAATTGAAACCGTCATTGAATATTCAAGTGCAGATCATAAAAGAAATTAAATTTTAATCTTGATGAGAATTATAAATGGTCGTCGTAAGTACTTCATACCATACCTCCATCTGGGATCAGCTCTTCCAAGTTCAGTTAAGAAGTAGAATTATTCATTTAACTTAAATTTATTGGGTCGTAATAATTGCCTAAAGGAAAAGAAAAATAAAATTTTTGCACCCAAGAGTCTTAAGAATTTTCCTATTTTCTCAGCAAACCGCAGTTTAAATTCTGTCATGTTTTTTTTTTGTTTTTTTATTCAAGTCTAGTGCTTCTTAAAGTTGAGCGAACTTTTAGTAGGAAGGAATTTATAATTAAGTCTAAGAGCCACAAATGTCAACTACATAACTCCAAGAGTTGACATCATGTGGCGGTTACCTTTCATCTAGTGTTCTTCCTACTTTTCTGAAAGGAAGAAGTACATATTATGTCTACTACCCATATGTAGTATGTATGTACAATTAATTTTTGGATTTTTTTTCCCTCTTCTTATCCGGGATAAGACAGCATATGATATTTCAAGGAAGAAAAAGGAAAAAAAAAAGAGTAAGGAAGTGGATATGCCTTATTTAAGGACGGAATATGCGTTTTCTCAATTTATTTTTTTATTTCCTTTTAATTTTTTTTTTTTTTATTTTAGCTTATTTCGTGAATCAATTATGTACAGATAGCATGAATGGAATAGCAGTTTGTTCTTCCCCTTGATTTGCATATGAAGGGTTAACTTCACTGCTATTGATATGGCGAAGACTTCAGCCTGGAAAACAGTGGTGTGTCTACCAAGTGAGGACTCCATCCCAAAATCAGGCTCAGGAAAGTAGACACCCGCACCAGCTCCCTCATTAGTGAGAGAGCCGTCGGTGAAAATTTTCAGAGCGGACCTGGGAAGGCTCGATAAGGCACTTCCCTCAGTCCACGATTCGCTTACAGGAAAGCTCACAGGGAAACGACGCCCGAAACGAAGCTCAGGTACCATCACATCACATGGCATACTGGCCAGAGGGTATTCCAAGTACAGCTCATATGCCACAGAACAATGAGAAGAGCCAGTCCAGCCGTCCTCCCAACATCCCCATGAGCCTTTTTAGCATCTGACTGAATAACAAGATCCAGGGGTGGTAGATTACGGAGGACCTCAGGAGCAGCAGTAGCCGTAGATCGCATGGAGCCCGTAATTCCCAAGCAGGCAAGCCTTTGCAGGCCCGCCAGCTTCCGGATCGCAGTCCCCACAAACGTCCTCGGCTACCATACACAGGAGGCATATGTAGGCATGGGTCTAATGATCGAGGTGTACATCCAGTGGATAACCCTCGGCCTCATGCCCCAAGTGCAGCTAATTTTTGCACTTAAAATTCATTTTGTAAATTTCAGTCTGTTAGACGAGAAATCTCCTTCAGCTAACGGTTCTCCTGCATTGAGCGAAGACCCTCGTAGCCGCATCAACTTTTTCTGGACATGAGCAGAGATTTGCAGATTGTATCCAAAAAGCTCTGGAAGAACAGAGTACCCAAGCATCTTCTGGAGAAGAGCACCGATATAGTCTTTGTTCGGTTTTCTGTCATATCATAACGGCTGCACCAGTCCTCAACAATTTTGAGGCCTTGTTGAATGAAGGCACCGGCAACAGTCATGCTGTGCCTGAAAATGAGCAGTGGGATGTCATACGCATACGCTTCAGATGAGAATACCACGTTTTTCAATACCGTGTTGAGTGAGTTAACCAACATAACCAGAGTACCGGAGAAAGCAAGCCACCTTGCGCGCATCCTCACTCGACCAGCATACTCAGGGAGGTTCGGACGCCCACCACTATCCATCAAACATACATTGCACTACAGTGCGGTCAACACCATATCCACAAGTTTCCTCATATAGCGACTAGGGGGTAGCCCTGATAAAAACCCCTTCGATGTCCAGAAAGGCTGCCAATGTAAATAAACCACGATCGAATCCCCGCTCAATGATAGTAACCGTTGAATGGAGAGCCGTCTCCGTAGATCTGCCCCTCCGGTAAGCGTTTTGTGAGGTGTTTAAGGGATAAGTCCCTACTCCCTTGATATATTCATCTACAAGGAATTGGGAATGAGGAATGAGGTTCGAAAACTCTTCGGATCCATGTAAGAAGCCTTACCAGGCTTCGGAACGAAGACAACTCTCACCTTCCTCCACACCTCAGGGACATATCCAAAAGCGATGTATGGAGCTAGTATACCGCTTTCTGCGTTAAGAAGGACCGGAGTCGTCTTAGAACACTCAGTGTGGCCGACGGGTCACTCCTAAGAGCCCTTAGCAGCCTAATCGGTTCACGATAGCCATCAAGCTCTTCACGGAAGTGTTCAAAGGCCGGTGTTATATGCAATAGCGCACAACTCTGGATCTAATTACCACAGATACCAAATCTGTAACGCCTTTTAAAGAAAAGAGCTCAATATTTCAAGGAATATTACATAAAAGAATGCCTTTTTAAGTAAAAGAAAAAATAAGGATAATAAAAATATTAATTATCTATCCTTGAATATCTCAAAATGCACGCTGTTTTTTTATGTTAATGTTCATAATATTGTTAATAAGTTGTCAAATTATCAAGTTGGGAGCGCAATGGTTTTAAGGAAGAGATTTTTTTTTTTTTGCGATAGAGATCTGATAATTTTTGAAAAAACTTTAATACAAATTTGTTGTGTTTTCTTTTATATCGCGTAAAGTTTTTTCACCAAAGATACAATCTTCTTTTCTCTGCTCAAATGCGACCAGTCCTTTAAAACATAGAAGGAATTACCTCAATATCTGCTTTCGCCGAAATGTGATTAATAAACACATTAATGTTATGCACAAAATGAAAATGTTTAATTTCCAGACCACAAATTTGCATGTATGGAGAGAGCCTATTCCAATAATTGACATCTAAATTTTATGATGTATCGTTCTGCAAAAATGCGTTTAAACTATGTCCGCTGGTTTAGAATACTTGCTACAGCTGTAATAAATTATATTCTACTGTGCACTGATGGTGGATAGTGTAGCGATTAAAAGATATCATCTAAATATTCGTCCACCATTAATTACTAAATTAAATTGTTTCTACTCTTAATTACAGTTTCAATAAATTTACCAATAAATTAACCCCTTTCATTCAAATGTGATGCAAAGCAATATTTTATTACTCAAAATTTACTTCTGTATGTGGCTATAACTAAGGGGTAATTCACAAATTCGTTTAATCTAATTAAATGTTTTGTTTTACTTTATATCGTATTGACTTGTTCATATAGTCATATTTGTGCATACCTAATTTCCAAATAAATTGAAAATTACGTAATTTAATGTATTCATAAAAAAAACTGTAATATAAATTTTGATTAGTGCATTTAGTAAACAAATTCTTTTGGTTACTTAGCTTAATCTGTAACTATGACCTTTTGTGTCCTGTAACCTCAAATTAAGCTATAAAAAATTAAGAAATAACTTGCTTAAATTCCATGGCGTAATGTAATATAATTGATTAAATTGATTAATTGGATGGTTCTATCGTGCTCACACCATGGCGGCTCTCTATCGCACTCATTAGTCATAACTTACATTATTAAGATCACGAATTATGTAAAGCCCGCGAAAAATACGGCGAAATGAACGCGGCCATTGAATTCACGCGATTTTACAGCAATATATTCTGCAGAATTTATATTTTATTTTAATTCAAATACACTTAGTGGAAACCAATTTATACACCAAGCAAAAGAGGACCTGGGATGCGACAGCTGAGAATGAATTGGGTAGCTTAACGTATTTTACCTATATTTGTGTTAGGACGTCTGTTACGTCTGTTTGTTAGAAATCTTGCAATAAAAATGTCGACCAGATGTAATTCAGCTAGAGCTTTGAAAACTTGCATACGTGTAAGTGTCCTGTGACAATGCAATTCGAATAATGTTTTAAATCCAACATAGCAGACGCCTCCAAGATAGCAGATTATTTTTTTCTTCACAACCCAGTTGATACGGGTATCAAATGAAAGAATTTCACGAGTAGAATAGAATTGTAGACTTTCGTAGAAATGGTGTTCATAAAATTAATCCAATATCAAAGCAGCTATCTGCCAAGTTTAGATATCGCACGGTTGAATGAAGAATGATGGCAGTAGTCTTATCATGGGGATCTACGGTTCAAGGCAGTTTTGCTCTCACATACTTGGGATAAATGATATATTCAGAACGACAAGCACATGTCGCTCTTAGTAGAGTAAGAATATTTTGCTGGACTTCGGATTGAAGAACTTGACTGCACAAAAGTCACGGAAAAGAAACCATGTAATAATAACGCTCTCACAGAAATGGATAAGATGTGACAATATCGATTGAACTAAGTGTATGGAGCTAAAAACTAAAAAAGAAAGAAAAATTAAAATTATATGAAAAAATATTTTTTAAAAAGCTTTTATATAAAAAATTGTACTAAAAAGTAAAAAAATATTTTTTCTCTATGGAAAATAAACATTGTCCGTTGCATAGAAATAAAATTCTGCGTCGCAGAAATATCTGAAATTTTTCTTAGGCACATTGTAACGTCGGGTGAGTGAATGCGACGGATAGTCAGGAGTCGCCCAGGGTAAAGTTCCATGACGTTGGGTATCAATATTACTTCAACAATCATTTATTTGCTAAAGCTACTATGGTACAAGGTTTCTCATCTATCTCTATACTAGTTAAATGTTTGTATTTCTTTTATATTCTTTGCTTTATATTACTATTATCACTATCACGCTAGTATTATTAATTCTGCAAGTCCAGAACTGGTGTTTTATGAGGTCACTGATATTATTAATGTTGTTATTTTAGTTCTATCACCTAGGTTACTAATACTATTACACTGTTATATTTAAGTCTTGTATTTTGTTTATTCGTACGGCAGGTCGGCACTTATATTTCTAACATTAATATATTTAACCACGAAGAGATGTATCGTGTGAATTTTATCTCCTACGACTAATACGAATGACGTGCAGATGTTGTAGTTATAATCAACACGGAAAGAAGCGGTTTGAGTGATACGTGCGAATATTATCACTAGGGCCAATGCGGATAATGTATACGGATGCTATAGTTCTAAAGCACGGAAAGAAGTGGTGGAGTAATTCATGTGAATATTATCATTACGGCCAATACGGATAACGTACAGATGCTGTAGTTCTAATAAGCACGGGAAGACTAGTGAACGATGCGTTCAGTCGATATGCTGGGAGGCAACTGACTGCCGATCTGGTGCGGCTCCTATTTTTATATGTGTCCTCTGACGGACTGGGCTGGTCGGCGGCCTACTGAACTTACATCAGCTCGTTATCAGACTGACGGCTTTGACTGGTAAACTGGTCTTCACTTACTGGCGGAAAATAAACTTGTCTCTGATGATCTTTACTGAATGACTCTCGGTTGATAACTAACTTCTCTGCTCTGACGGCTTCCTTTATATAGGCGTAGATCACTATGGTGTCTGGTGTTGTGCCAATCAAGAAGCGCAATCATCTACTGATATTCTGTGAAGAATAGCTTATCTGTAGATATTCACGTGCACATTTTATCTGGTAGGGACTGGATGTGTATAAATTAGTGAGCGGTCATGTGACTTCGTTACAACATCTTAATATTTTTAAATTCATAAACCTGGAAGCTAAAAGCACAGATAAGTAATACCCAGATTTTAAAACCAATGTTAAAAATCTGCTTCTCATGATGTATATATCAGCCAGCCTTAGCTTTTAGTAAAAGCAAAATCCCGGAAGATTAACCAACCTACAAACCAGTCGAACAATTCGGTTTCAGTCTGCGCTTGAAAAGTAAGAAAAAATTGTGAAAACTATAGAAGTTTTGTCAAGATATTCAAAAGCTTTAGCAAATACTTTAACCAAAAATAATGTACAAAAACCCTTGAAGATGTCACTACATACAGTGCATAACTTGACTAACCTATTTCCTTCAATATCTGGGTATTACCATAGAGAAAAACGTATCAGAGTCGAAAACTATATGTTGAGAATTTTGCCACAGAGCTTTTACTCAAATGCCCCTAATCTACTTTTAATAGCATATTTTTAGTCTGACGGCAACACATCCAGAGCTCATTCGATGGTGCTAAGCGATCAATAGTCAGTACACAATATAATACCATCGGCCGGCCTACATTGAACAGCATAAAGTCGGCTTCGCTGAGATGTATGCACGCACACTGCACTGTATACGAGCCGAGCAGAGTAAAGTGGCAATATCATCACAGTCAATTCAAAAGCTCTTTTAAAGTGAGCTTTTAATATCGAGGGAATAAAGCTGCCATATATTCTTCAACTTTGTTATTGCTTCTCTATGGTATTACTTATCTGTGCTAAAATCTTTAGGGATGGTTACTGCACAGTTATGTTGACTACCCCAAAGCTTTTAATTTCCATGAGTTTCGATATATAATGATGTGTAAGAAAAAATTTCTGCGACGCAGAATTTTATTTCTATGCAACGAACAATGTTATTTTTTGATGGGAAAAAAATATTTTTTTTATTTTTAGTACATTTTTTTAGTAAAAGCTTTTCTAAAAACAAAATTTTTTTTTTTTAAATTGATCCATTTACATTGAAGACCTTAGTTAGGTTTATTTGACAATATGCTTCAGTAAATAGAAACAAAGGTAATTTAAAGAAACGACTGCAAGAAATATATAACACATAGTCCAAATATAACTAAAAAACGTTTTTATTTAGAGAAAGCCCAATAAGTAAAAATTCCAAATGTGGAATTTTCTCACAGAATTCTTACGGCTACTTTACACGCTTACAGGGAGCCATTTTATACAAATGTGTTTGAGGTATACGAAAAATTTACTTTCGCATTGTTAATGGCAATTTTTTTTTGACAGTTCGTGACTATATTTTCCTTGCGCTGCTTCATATCCAATTTTTCTTCTAAATTTTTAATGAAATGCTTTGAAAAGTTTCTTTAATTATTATTTTAAGATCTATAGCGAGTGGTAAAACCAAATTATCTGTAGAAATAGAAAATCATTTTGGTGGTGAAATTATAAGTGCGTATTCTATGTAGATAAAAAGTGCGGATTTGACTCTGTGAAAAATAAATAAGACAGGAAGAAAATAATTGTTTTTACCATGATTAATGTCATAAACATGTTAAGTTTACATTACAAAGTATAATATTAGCAGTAGTGAAAAGATCTGGAATTCTGGTAGATTTCATTAATAAAAAAAACAGCAAAAAAACATGGAAATCTGTTAGATTTAAACGTTCAATTCCAACTATCAATACAATCAAAGCCTTGGAATCTCGACGCAGTTCCCTATGGCTAAAGAAGCGAAAATACGTGCGCAAATAGTACAGATTTCCAGGTAAACTCCTCAAGAATGATAAGTAAAATGACCGGAATACCATTCGAATTGCTTAATGGGAATTTTGATATTGTGGTATGTCATAATCCAAGCTATCATCGCTTTATGACGAGTTAGAACTCAGCAAAAGTTTAAAATCAGATACCTGCGAATCCTATAGGCAATAGAATTTGCTATGCATAGGTTTGTGCCCTCTCTCTACTAAAAGTGAAAAAATTTATATAAAATTGGCCTAGTCCTAGACCAAAACCCACATTAGAGACATCTAGCGTAAAAGCAGAAGCCCAACATGCGACAATTTAAGACAAAAAATGGATATTTGCAATTCAAATGAATTTAAAATTTGGAACGAAAATTAATTCTCCTAATATTTTTTTGCACAAACATAATTGTTAAACATACTATTTTACTTTGTATTTTAACACCTTTCAATCAAATATTACATTTTCTCGTCGGTGAAATATCGGGAGAAAAAACAAGTAACAATCAGAGTCAAATAATTAAAAAAAGCTCAACTACAAATGGAAAAACTAGGACCCATTGTCAGACTAAGGTACATAAACTAATGTCGATTTTGATTGGACTTCAGTGCAACACCAGTATTGCACTTTTTCTAGCAGTGCAGTACTGAAAATATTCGATGGGACAGCTTTTACAGCAGAAGTGCAACATTGACTTCCCCTACTTTGCACTGGATATTTTGTCGGTGTTACGAATACATATTCAAGTTGAATTGTCATCTGCTCTGTCAAACTGTACTGTCGGAAATATTTGTGAAATTTTGGAGTTAAATGAATTAAAAGATTTTATTTGGGTAATTGGCATAAAGTTAGTTAAGAAGAAATTTCTTTCTATATATCGATAAAGAACATTTATTGCGTTTGACAGTTCCGTGTATATAATACGTGTGTCCACAAATACAAGGAATATGACAGAAATATATTCGATGGACTTCGATTCTCCCAGCTCTCTCTGCTGCCAGAAAAAGTGCAACACTGAAATGGTCCCATCGAAATCGACATAAGCTGGCGGGAGGCGATTCTTCATAGAAAGAAGCCCATTAGAGGTACTAGTATAAAATGGTAAGATTAAATGGTTTTAGAGGATATTTCAAAGAGGTTGAAGGAACCGAAACAAGGAAAGCAAGAGGTAAGCAGGTAGGGAAAGGCCTGCTAAATATTTGAGCATCGGCGTCAGATCGAGAGTATAAGTACAAATCGTAGGATAAAGTGAAATTAGACCTCCTGAGTTTTAAGGTGAGTGCCTTTTCAGTGTAGTGTTAGGAAATAGCTTAAGTCTAATGGTGAATGAATTAGAGTAAGTTGCATAGGATATCTTGTGAAATATCGTGAAATAGCGACGATTAGTGTATGGGGCGTATGTTGTCCAGAAGGATGAATGTCGTTCAGATTGATTGTGAGGCGTATGCTGCCAGAAATTCTAAATGTCGACAAGTATGTGTGTGTGTGGCGCATAAACCCAAGAGGGACGAATGTCAACTAATCTACGGGTATGTTAGAGAGATAGAGTGCATGTCTAACGTTAGTATAGCATCAACTGAGTAACTTTATACTCACCTGTTAATTTTCTAATCTTTTCATATTTCCATTCCAATACAATGTTTTCAGTTTTGCCGACGTTATTTACTAGATCACTTCGTTATCTTTAATTTAATTTTTTTTTTTTCCGGACAGGAATCGAACCTATTCTCCATCTTTGACCGATTCTAACAAGTCTGGGTTCGATTTCCGTTCGGAAAAAAATAAATAAAAGTTTAATTTACAATTTATTTGTGCGCTTTCATAGTTACTTGTTAATGCCAGCTGGAAGCGCAACATGACTTTATAGGCTAGTTACAAATTAAGAAATACAATTGGGAAAATCATCTGTCTCGTAGTCGTAGTCGCCGGAAAAGTGGAAGGTCCCGATTTCAAACCCCGGATGAAGCCGTTGTTTTTTCCTGTTGTAAGTATTTATGATTTGATTTAGAATCGTTAAAAATAAAAGTTACCAACAATTTTTCTATTCTCCATCTTTAATTGATTATATATAACCATTATTCTGCTACAAATAGTTTGCTAGAAATTCGTATTGGAAAATGTATGAAACTTGGACTTAAGTATAATTCACTATTAACTATATATAATGAAAAATTCTCAATTTTCGAGTTATAACTAGGTGACCTGTGGCCACAGATTATTATCTAAATTAAAGTCAATTGTTATCTGGTGATAAAACAACTAAATTTATCGTTTATATCCAATCATTAAAAATTTCAATAAATTAATGCGACATTTTTAATTATTCACACATTGAAATAATGGTTTCAATTTTATTATAGTATCATGCGACACATTCATGTACAAAAATTTAATCTTAAAATTGCTTACATATATTTCTGCATATAAAACCTGTCCAGACTTTAAATGGCAGAGAAATGCACTCAAGTGCATAAAATGCATACGACGAAAGGGGCAAATATATATATATATATATGTATATGTAGTTGCAATAATCCTTATCAGACCTTATACTATCTATCCCGCTCTCCATATTAAACTGCAGTATACACCATCATCACAACCACCAATAGCAGCAGCAGCAGCAGCACCAACAGCAGAACTGCAATTTTCAATTCGACCTAGTTTATATTTTCTGCAGTATACCTACATTTAAAATTTTTTATCATTCCTACATACACGAAATAATTCCGCAATAAAATGAAGATAAGATGGCATTACATTCCTAAGTATTTGTTGTTGTTTTTTATTATATTTATTTTTTTTCCCACCAATACTCCCCAGCAGTATCTAAGAAGAGCAACTGCAAAAAAAGCCATCCACATAAATATGCCTACGGCATGCACTAGTATGTAGAATATATGAGTAGTATATGCACAATTCATATAATATATTATATATGTAAGTATACGTTTGTAGCATAAATTCTATGCCTATATGTCATTCTGCAAACCAACAAGTATATCTTCCGTTTAGATAGCATCTGGAGCAAATCCCCTGGATAATTTATGGGACCACCCATCATCACTAAGTCGTCATTACGTTGAGCTAGAAATGATCACAAATCATAAATTTTTCATTTACACTCAATGTGGACTGGGGGGACACTGAAACGATGAAAGGACGATATGACGAAAACGAGTCAACTGGGAGAACTTAGATGGTGTTAAAAAAAGAAAACAGACCTGGGAGCTTTGTTCCAGAATCTGGACCCTACAATATATATATCTATTCAGAGTAGAAAGCGGAATATGGTTGGTGATTGTACAGGGAGTAAAAACAATAAATAAAAAAATAAAAAAAATCGCGCGAATTTCCCACAAAAAAATTTTTTTTTTTGCAATAAATTTGATTCAATTATATTCCCAGTTTTTTTTTTTTTTTTATCTAGATACTATGACCCCAACCAGTCGTCCACCGAGAAGTATTCATCCTACCCCTGCCTTCAATAAGCAAAAAGGACGTACGTTGAAAAAATATTTGCCATTCAAGCTAGGCTAGAAGCATTAGTCGCGGGTAAAAATACATAGACCATGATAATAGAAAGATAACGTTTTAATAAAGTCACCCAGAAATTCCATTTTAGATATGAACGTCGAAATGGGGTACACAGAGATATTGTTATTGCCCTTATGTTGATTGTCCTGCCCCTTTTTATCCTTGGTATAGCATTTATTGTCGAATTATACTTGTTTCTTGTGCTTATCATCTTTTTTGATAATGCTATTCAGTTAAGTTCCAGTTTTATGTGGATTGTGGAGGAGGCCAGGCAAAACAAATACAGAACAACGGACTGAGACTACTGTGCGTATACTAGTAAATTACCCTTGATTTTTCCGGGCAGTTTGAAACCAACAGCTTGAAATAGTACTGCCACATAGCAACGAAACCACACAATCAAAGAAAATCATTTCTATTTTGATGTTAGGAAGAAAATTTGTGGCGTGGATTTTATTGCCATGCCCTGAGAATAAAAAGAATTTGGTAGCTCTGTGGATGGAGCATCAACAACTTAGAAACCAAGAAAATAATAAAAACTGCTTTCATTTTTTTTTCTTTAACTTGAATGGCAAAACTATTTTTGATGGACACACTATAAAACACTGTTATAAATGTTTTGATAGAATTGTGTTCTAGCTTTATTATTTTGCAACTATTGTCGAAGAGACACAGAACAACACTTTCAACTCTCAACTCAAGTGCTCTTGTTGAGATCTTCTTCAACTGGTGGTGACCCAACTAAACTCGATAACGTAAGAACATCTTGACATATATACATTATAATATATATATATGTATAATGATACATCTCCGCTTGTTGACCCATCATCATCGTCGTCGTCGTCGTCGTCGTCTTCCGTTTTCCCTTTTATGACACTCAAAGGCATTGACCAGAAAGAATGACTTCGTCAAGTCCAGCCCTTTTGAGGAATTTCATTCAATTAATTTTAAGAGTATCTTCAGGATGATGGTGTTGAAGGATGAAATTAAGATAAGAAATTCTGTGGGCGCTTTTAATGTCCTTTACACAGTAGAAGTATGTATATGACAGAATGGAATGGTTCGTAGGGTAATGAGACAGAAAATTTCATTTTGAATGTCCCTGAATGGGGGCGGGGATTTGTTGGTGGTGTTATGAAGAAAAGAACGACATAAATTGGTATCATCTTGTTTGCTAGTACATGGACTAGGTAATTTTTGCTGGTTGCATTTGAGTTATGTTAGAGTGAAGGAGAGGGGAGAATGGAGAAGATCATGGATAGAAAACTAAGTACATTGAAGATTGGAGGACTCTGCTTTAATGAGGGCACATTTTGTTATTGTAGAGAGTATATATAGGATATAGTAAAAGTTTAAATTAGTTGTTGAACATACCAAATAAATATGACAAACATCTCTACTAGAATATACGAGGACAATCTATTATCTAGTTTATGAACTATATTGTAGTTAGGAAAACTATTTCATTTACAGCTACTTAAAAGTGACCCAATTTTGGCAATAGCATCAAAGAACTTGTTTGCTTTTATCTTTTAACTTTTCAAATTAAATAAAGTTTTAAGAGATACAAGATAAAAGTTTAATAAATTTATTTAATTTCTATTTAAAGAAGAGAAAATTATTTAATTTATTAAAATATCGAATATTGAATAGTGTATTGATACAGTTAGAAATTAAATAGGCTTAGAATTTATTATAGCACTAGAAAATCTATGTTCTCTCCTGTGTTCTTGATCTTCACAACTACATCTGTTGTTTTATCACAACTCACAACTTCCAAATAACTTTTCGAGTAGTAGTAGTCATTGGCGTAACTACGATTTTTGTTTGGCGGGGAGGGGGGGGGGGGGGGGGGGGTGGGGGCAGGTGCCAACTTTCGTACATAGGCTTTAATAAACATTTGGCTTGCGAAGTATACTAGCTCATGGGTATTCCCAGCTATTTACCGATATTTTTATCCATTGCTAGTAATACCTCTGAGCCAATCAAATTGAATAGAATGCAAAAACCATAAAGTTTCTTAGAGTCTATAAGTTACAGAACTCGAAAGAAACATAATCTAAATTCTAAAGCATAATTTCCGCTAATGTAATTCTGCATACAAAAACTTAATAAAATAATGCTAACTTTTACATGTCGCAGACATCACCTCACTACATTTTTTATATGTAGTCTTCTTACGTGATACCTTAAGAGGAGTCAGTACCAAAATTTGCAAATTTCATGCATTTTTCAATGAGAATTTCTGTCAAAGTATTCCTAACAGAATAACGATTTATATCTTAAATTAAAGGTAACGAAGAGATCTAGTGAAGAACGTCGGCAAAAATTAAAAAAAGTGCATTGGAATGGAGATATTAGCTTGGAAATTTCTACAAAAATGGGAAAAATTCAAGTTTTTCAATTCAAATTCCTGTTAGTATGTGTTTTCATTTCTTAAGATTCTCACTATTTTTGAAAGATAAAGCCTAAATTTAGTGAATAACGTTGCGTTTTTGTTTTTTTTTTTTAATATTTAGTTGCGTCTATTTTAATTATTTGGCTCTAATAGTATACTTGTTGTTTCTGCCGATATGACACCGGCAAGAAATGGTTTATTTCATTGAAATTTGTTGGACTACAAAGATAAAAAAAAATATTTAACAATTATGTACAAAAAAAAACAAATAGGAGAGTTAATTCTTGTTAAAAATTTTCAATTTATTGAACTGCAAAATTTCACATTTTGTCTTAAATTGTCGCATGTTTGGTTTCTGTCTTTTACGCTAGAGAAATCTAATCTGTGGTCTAGGTCTAGGCTAATTTTATATGAATTTTCACACTTTCAGGACACAAACCAACGTATAGTAAATTTTTTTGCCTACAGGTTCGCTGGTATTTAAATTGAAAATTTTGCTGAGTACCGACTCCTCCTTAACTTCGCTCCCAAGAAAACAAACAGACTAGATCAAAACTTTTAATCCATTGCAAATGCAGATACCCTGTGTACAGTCGGGGCGTAAGAAAAGCTTTTGAGCCGTCTTTTACGCGGTTCCGATATTAGAGGCCAGAGGAACAACAAACAGTTTTCAATTATTTTCCCATTCTAGATTTTAATGCTTGTTGAATGTTGGAGAGAGAAAAGCATTGTACATTCCTTATCACTTAGTATAAGTAATCAGCATTCAATCATCGGATGATAAACAATAAAATTAAGACAAACAATAAAACTAAGACAAACGGCGACGAGAATTTCCGAAATAAGACTTTATTTATTTTCGTTTTTGAGGCCAGCCCGTCCCTTTAACTCGTACACGAATTTGTCTGTCTGTATATTTCTTTTTTACTATTTTCGACACTCTCGTAGACCCACTTTTCGTCATCACAGCGAGCTGAAATTTGGCACACAGGTTCATGTCGCGTGACAATTGAATCTATCAAAATTTGAACCGGAAATTTCCATGGAAAACCCGGAAAATCGGGAAATATCATTTGAAAATTTGGTACAAATTTTGATTATTGATAAATCCGTTTCAGGAAAAATGCAGAGTTTTCCGATTTTTTGATAAAAAATTTCCGGAATTTTCCGACTTTTCCGGAAAATTTTTAGGTAAAAAAGTTTTCTAAATTATGTAGGATCAAGTTCCCTATCAACTGGCAACATTACTTTTTCTCCGACAATGGTGAAAACTTACAGAAAAAATCGAGGAAAATTCATGTAAAACGCTTTTCCGGAGTTTTTCCGACCAAGGAAACGTTTGAGCGTTTGCAACCTAAGACAAAGTTGTAGAGGGAAATGAGTTGCATTTTCGTCGATATGATTAGTTATAAATCTGTTTCAGGAAAAATGCAGAATTTCCCAATTTTTCTGGAAAATTTTCCGAAAATTTCCGGACTTTTCTGACTTTTCCGGAATATTATCCGACAAAATAGTTTTATAAGCTATGCGGAATCATGTTTTTTTTCCATCCTACTGGCATCAATATTTTTTCTTCAACAATCATGAAAACTTGCATGAAAAATCGAGGAAAATTCATGTAAATTTTTAAAAAAAAAATCATAATAATAGGAAAAGTCTGTGGAAAACATGGGAAAATCGGGAAAATTCATGTTATATGGGATCAAGTTGGAATACAAATAAAAAGCGCTGTTTAAAACATAATTTGAATTTGAGAAAACCGTTGCAGTACTTCAACGATTTGATACTCGAATAAATTTTTTTGAAAAACTGGTAAATCAGTGTCTTTTCAGCCGTCATAAAATTGTTTTAAAATATCTCCATGCAGCACGTAATAACAATTTAGTTAATGTGAAAAAGGCAGAAAATAATATAAGTAAAAAACGGGTTTTCAAACAAAACTGAGGCCATGCCGCATGAAAAAGTAGAAAATAAACTTTTCTTCACACACAGACTCAGATCTTATTCGCTGACAATCACCGATATATTTTAGTATGATCAATCAGAAGTAATAAGTGATTTGATTCATGAAGAGAAAGATTATTCAAGAGAAATGTCCCAATCAAAAAATCTGAGTCCACCTCTGTGTGTGAAGGAAAGTTTATTTTCTACTTTTTCATGCGTTTTTTATTTATTTTATTCCATTAATTTCAGTTTGGTCGAACATTTAAATTATTGTGAAAATAGATTAGTACACAATGCCATTGGGGAATTGATTGAAAGTGCATTCTTTTCTTTAATCCCAATAAACCGACGTGACACTCATCTATTCCCTACAGGTCACTTCAAACATCCAAAGCGATTTATATTTTTCTTATATCATAGGAAGTAGTGTTTATTTGTAAAATAAAAACAAAATTTGCACAATTTTAAAAGTAAAATAAAAGAAAGTAGTGTCGTTCAATTAACTAGAGACTTTTGTTTTCCACTTCGTCTGCTATTCTTCTCTCACCTATTAAGGAAAAAAATCAAAATCCTCAAATTCTATACTCGATACCGCTTCTCGCGACAGCGTCACATTGTAGCTCAAGCTTTAAGATGAAAACCCAAAGAACGCGGCAGGCGTCGCATTGATTTGACAGTTTAAGGTCGTGCTGGCCAAATGGTTGCCGCGCTTGCCGGATCCGATGCGAAGGTAGAGCAATGTTCTACTTTTAACGCGCGGCAGACACTTTGACAGTTCTCTTGATTGATTTTAAACTGTTTATATGCTTGGTAAGCTGCAAATGCAAGAACTGCTACATCTAATGACTCTGATATATTCACTATTTCACTCTTAAATAATAACTCAAGCTTTTCTATCACTTTTTCTTTTTATAAATAGATCTTAAGAGCACCAACGCGACGCATCTATTGAGCCTTACACAAAACCAGTACGCGTCTGCCGGGGAGAACTGTCAAAGCGATGCGATGTCTGGCGCGTTCATTGGGTTTTCACCATTACCGTTAGCTCTGGATATTTTCGTATAGTCATTGCTAAAGTAGGAAAGAGACAAGTTTTGCGACTAACTGGACGTGTCTCAGTTTCTCATGGGTTTTGAGAATGACTCAAGATTTCAAATTGATTTTACTTAAAGTTAAGATCATTTCTGAACTTTCTCATCAAACACAAGTGTTAAGACATGATCACGTGATTTAATTCCAGTGATAACTCAATTTTGGGAAAATATGGACATAGCAAGTTTTATTACAATACCCCTCAAATACAAGCCGTGAAAGCATTAGTTAAGATTGACTAAATATAAATCACTCCCCATAAAATCAATGTTCAGAATATATTTTTGTGATTAACACTCGGAATTATCTCTTAGCGATAGTTTTCCTTTTTTATAAGACATGAACCAATTCCTTGAAATGATTAAAAACTTTTGAAAGTTATCTCAACTATAACAAACAATTCTGCTATGCATAGAAAAATATCTTCACTTGGAAATTTTTCTAACAGTACGAGTAGAGAATGAAACACTTTTCAGAAGTTGGTAAAACTTTTCGTCTTTCGTGAATTGAAGTTTCCCTAACTTTAATTGTTTGGCCAATCAAAGAATTATGTTAATTGTTGGTTAATTGTTGGAAAAAAAAAGTTTTCAGTTCAATCATTTTAAAGGGTTCTCGAAAAGTCTTTCAAAAATTGAAATTCTTGGCGTCGACATATGCTGGTTTACTCATAAAAGTCTAAGTCATATAAACGACTATACATACGTAGATAGGTATGTGACGAAGTTTGCAGGTATGTGGGTGTTTATGAGTTTAAATTTAAGGCAAAGTATTCTCAATTCTTTAAAGAATAAAATTTTATTTCCAAAGACATATCTACTCATATAGATTGGAAGAAATATTTTTATGTGCAATGCTAGCACATGAATACAAAATGATAATGGAGAAGGTAACTCAAGATAGCGTTTATCTTTTTAAGTTGAATACAACTTTAAATTGAAATAATGCTAGAAAATATTGTTGTTTGAGGGCAATTCCGCTATAGACGATTCTCGACATTAATTTTTAAATCACAGTATTCGTTATTTTTTTTTTTATATCAGTGCAAAGAAGAAAATCAAAATTTAATTATAAAAAAAAAAATTGGATTTTACTTTATATTGAAATTTTTGGCGCGCTTGGGATTATCATCACTCGAAAAATTGGTATAAACTGCAAAATCCTACTGGGTGACACTGGCTCGAAACAGCTGTTAATGACAGTTTGAGGTTTTATTTTACCGCTAAACGTGTTAGTGACAATATTCATTTATTCTTATGTGCCCAAAGATGTAAGTACTTATTGTTATATTTTAAGCATTATGGACTACAAGAAGTCACTGTTAGCTTGTTGCACCCGCAATACAAAAGATATAATGGTTTGTGTTTTTCACAGAAGTGCTAACGTTTTGAAACTTTGTAAAAGTAAGAAGAAATCAAAGGTAAACTTAAATCAATTGTTTTTAAGAGTATAATATTAGTTGAATTGAAATAAACGTTGACTCAAATTGGTTGCACCCTCGATCGTGATGCTGATACTGCGGGTCCAACTCTTTGACAACACTACCCTTATTGTGTAATTTATCATATATTTTAATGTTTTATTATACCTTGAGTAATAATATATGCTGTGTATGATTGGTGATTTATATTTAATAGGTGTGTTTATATTATATTTCGCTTTTTTCATAAAAACATCGACTAAAATAACAAAAGAGCAACGGAAAGAGACTGCTTCGCAGTAAAATGCAACAGACTTTCCGAAAACACTCCAAGAGCTTCTGAAACAAACGTATGAAGATTGCATGTTCAACACTTGCAATGTATGCAAAGATTCCAACTTTTGGGATATCACCCTAGATTCTAATCTCAGACACCAAAACAGATTGTATTTGGCAAACTTTCAATGAAACTCTAGATGTACTACATGACAGTACTGCTTAATTCAAGCTACATTTTTTTTTGTTAAAAATGTTCAGAAGGTCCTTGAGATTTACGTGAGCACCTGCCATCATGGCTTAATCTGACGGTGTTCTTCACACACGGATTGATTTTGTGACGTCAATCATCGCCCTCCAGTTACATTTCTGCTTCTGAAGTATCAGTTGACGCCAAGTGCATGCCTGGCGCCCTCACTAATGGGAGCGAGACCTATTTAACATCTCTACCGATCTGTGGGTCACGGCACCCGGTTGATTAAGCGCAACTCCACGCCGAGATCATACCAAGAGCAGTGAACGTTCAGCGAACAATCACATGGTATTCATTAGGCATCTTTGTTTGAAAAAACAACAACAAAACACTTGCTCCGATTCCACAACAATTTATTTTTATTTTTTACAAAAAATTGAGTAAAAGCCTACGCGTTTCGTCTTATTAGGACATCATCAGGGCTTGCACTAAACCTAAATCTGGGTCAACTATGCTGAGCTAGATACATACATACATACTACGCTAACCGAGTTACGTACATACACTAAACGCTACATGAATACACACAAACGTTACAAAAATAATAAGTTAACAGAGCTAGACACGAACAAGAGATCACAGATGAGTTGTATATAATTTGTGAACTAATGTTATAACTTAACTAGGTTAGGGTTTAAAAGGGGGCTTCTATTATAAAAATCAATCTGATCATTCAGCAAAGTATAACCGTCGTCAATAGCCTTTCTGATTTCAAATATTTCATACCTATCCAATACTGGGCCTCTATTAATATTATGTAAAAGGCTTATATTTTGGGTAGTACAGTTATGTCCGGTATATTTTAAATGTTTAGCAAGACCTGAAGTCGGATTATTTGTGTTCGATAAATTAATATGTTCTCTGAATCTTAGTTTTAGAGATCTTTTTGTTTTTCCTATGTAATTTTTTCAAACAAAGATGCCTAATAGAAACATATTCCACCAAGTGTTATCCCAAAAATCGATAAATGTAACATGGTATTCACTCTGCCCGCGATATGGGCGTCAACCACAACCACCACGTTACTCCCCGAAGGGCCTCACCAATGTCGGCATGACAGCTTGTGTCATGGGCACCGACCCCGTGGTACCTGAAAAACCTCAGGTCAGGCTTCGTAGCAAAGACGTATTAGTCTACGCTACTTCAGTTGGGCTTCATGCAAGCCCGAGACTGATGGCCCTCCATACAGCTTATATAGCTTCCTGCCTAGTATACCTTCTCCTCCTAATTCTAAAAACTTATTTTGCATATGCAGCAACGCACTGATGCCTTTCTCTGCTACTCAGTACATTGCTGAAAACATATCTTCCCTCAACTCTTTCTATTCCCATGCTACTTAAGTCTCTTAAACTACCATACATAGGACATTCACACAGAACATGCACCCAGTCCACACACTCTCCTCCACACAAACATTCCTGGCTTTCACTTAGCCCCCTCTTGTGAAGGAAGGCATTAAGTGAGCCATGCCCAGTCATAAGGATGCCTAAGCAAAGATTGAATTCAAAATCCGGGTGCTCTTCTACGAAGGACATCCGATTTATGAATTCAAACGTTGCTCTTCCCTTCTCACTTTCTCTCCACCTATCCTGCCATCTATCTACTATACACTGCCTTAGTGTACTTTCCCTCTCCTTTTTGCTGAGGCCTTGCACAGCTTCGTTCGTCACCCAGTCTTGTTCTCTCAGGGCGATTCCCCTCCCGATCCTGTATGACAAGCTCTTGCCTATCGCTACAAGATCAAGCGTGGCTGCACCCATTAAGACTTGAAGGGCTTCCGTCGATTCCGTCGAAACAGTGCGACACACAGCTAAGCACGATAAGAGCATAACCCTCTGACACGAGAGAATTTTTGCTCTTCCTACAACACTCTTAACACTATCGCCCCAGACAGGTGCTCCATATGTTGCACAAGCAACAAATAGGCCCTGGTATATTATTCGCGTTGCTCTTCTGCTGAGTCCCCACTCAGTCCTCATTACGCGTCGAAGCTGACCAACTAAACCTAATATTTTCTTTTTTACTTCTACTAGGTGACAGCAAAAATTCATCCTCTCAGTCATACTTATCCCCAAGTATTTGACTTGAGTCGAGTATTTGAGACTACCACCATTTATCCTCACCAGTGGAGGACGATTCAGCGACAGTTTGCCCTTGCGGAGCATCATAACTGTCTTTTCAGCTCAAACGCTCACTCCAACATTTGTACCCCACTCGAACACCATTTTCATGGCTCTCTCACTCTTGCGCTCCTGTTCTGAACTAGAATCTGCTTCTACTAATAGAAGCAGATCATCTGATATGCGTAGCATTTTCCCTATCCAGAAAGTTGGTTCAGCAGAGTATCCATCATCATATTCCATATAAATGGACCACAGATTGACCCTTGAGGGCATTAAAAAGGTTCAGTCCGATTACTTTCCAAATGCAAAACAAGACCTGACCGATGAGAAAGCTATTATTATACAAATAGACTTTGCCGAGTATTATGCGCTGATCAGTCAAGCCGGAAATATAATCAGTACATTGGCCTCATGGTCAAGTCACGCTTTTCACGTGCTGGTATTTGGCCCTTCAACCCTCAAAATTATTAGCAGAAGCTCGTACAACTGCAAGTCCGGCAAAAAATGTGGGGGTGTGTCAGAGCGATATAAATTAAAATGGAGAGATTAGAGTACTCACAATTTCTGAAAACTATTGATGGCAAATGTTTCACTGAAATCATAAGTGACATAGCAGACGTGGAATTTAAAGACATTATCGCGAAGATGGAAGCGCCACAGAAAAAGGTTGATGGAAATAATATGTTCATAGAATTTGCGGCGAATATTAACGTATTTGAAAAGAAATAATTAACATAAGTGACAAAGAAGTGTACTGATTAGTAATAAACATTGTTTGATTTCTTATTTCGTGTTCCTCTATAAGTTTTTATTGATGTTTATGTTCACATAAATTAGACGGGTTGCACCAGCGATAATTTCAATTTGCACCTGCGATTGATTCAAAAATGAATAATTCATGGTTTATTTTTGTTTTGTACATATTTTTTTATTTCGTTACTTGATTAATTTAACGCCTTATAAAATATCAAGGCATAACATAATAAATGTTTCACAATTAACAGATTTTTATGTTTTGTCTTTTATGATTGAGAAAGGTCGGGCCAACTTTGTTTCAACCGCTATAGCACTTTGAACCTCTCTCCTGACTATTTAAATATTTCAATCCCGTTCTTATGCTTGATGCTATACATAATAGAACCTGACCCCTGAAGCCACCTTATATACCGTCTTGGTAACATTAATAAAGACGAAGACTTCAGTACAAAAAATATGCGCATGATTAGTTTTATGATGAAAATAACGTTTAATATATTGAAAAACATATTACACTATTGGCGTAAGGGCTTGAAGCACTTCATGAAGAGATACTAGAACATATCAGACACTTCATGTAAAAGGTCGTGAAGCACAAGCTGCTATATTTCATGAAGTACTAAGTTATATCAAGTGTCTACAAACAAATCTGTAAAACAAATTTTTATTGCCCTCTGCATCTTCGAGAAACCATTAAGAGTTTGCTCACCCTTTCCATAATTTTTGTTGTCAGTTTTTTGTTAAATCTTAAACATTCTGTATTATACGGGGTGACCTGGATTAATTCTGCACTAATACATGATGTGACAGATTTCTCGAGAATACAAAATTATGTCGAAGAGGAAATGTCATTTGGAATGTGTAGAAGGAGTTAAAAATGTTTCCAACATATAACTATTGAATAGATTCACCATATAATGATGATTTAATATTTGATAAATGAATAATTCTTGAGAGCTTTCTCAATGCTTCATAAATATTTCTTCCTCCATCTAGCTAATAAACTACAAAATAAAACAAAAGTAAAAAGAGAAAAAAAATTAAACGTAATACTTTCAATATATTAGAAAAATGGAAAAAAATAGAAGGAGAAAGAATAGGGAAACATACTGGAAAGATAAAAAGAAAAGAGTTCGACACAATCAGCTTAGGAATTTGCAAAATTCAATTACGTTATAAGTTGGTTTTAATTCACTGCAAAAAGGTAAACTTTGTGCGTGGGGGGGGGGGGGGGGTTTCCAAAGGAGTGCAACCGGGACAAGTAAGACGACCAAGAAAATTGATGAATTGAAACGTGAAATCAGAAGTTTACTTCCTCTTAGGGACTGCAGAAATTTAACTTTACAGAAAGATATTTTGATTCACTGGTACGAATAAGATTATGTTAAGAAAATCAGTACTTTACCTTTTAAGTACAAATCTAGAGTACAATCCAGGATCGATGATCTGTAAGGAGAGATATGAGCAGAACGAACGACGCAAACCGAAAGCAAACCAGTATACAGTCTTTGAAAACAACCTCAATCTTCCAATTGCAAACCGAGTCTAGTCTCATGTATATTAAACTACCATAAGCAAAAATAGGCACGAAAACTGTCTTAACTAGTCTCAAGCGCAAATCGGCGGGAAACATATTTGCAGACAGCCAGAGTCTCCTAAGTCCACCATAAATTTTGCTTAACATAGATTTGATATGAAGACAGCACCTCAAACCATTTATAATTTTCAGCCACAAATTTGTTATACAGTTTGCATAAGATAATTTTATTGTATTAATTGGGAAAATATCCGTCATATCAAGATCATAATTAGAGAGAGCTATGCATTGTGATATATTAGGATTAAGAAGAAGTTGATTATTAATTGACCACCTAAAAATTCCTAAGAGATCATCGCTTATTCTGCAGAAGGAGTCCTCAATCAGACCACGAGATCTAAATAAGTATAGCTACACATCATATGCATATAGATGCAACTGGACATCATGCATCACATCACGTAAATCATTAATGCAGAGACTAAAGAGGAAGGATCCTAAGACTGATCCCTGAGGAACTCCACATATTAAATGCATTCAAGAAGACGGAACTCTATTTATGTCCAACTGTTGGGACCTATTTGAGAGAAAATGGGATATCATTTTAACAGTAGAAGTGGAGAAGTTAAACTTTGCATACAATTTACGCAGAAGTTTAATTAAATGCCATTGAGAAGTCTAAAATACCATTACACCAAGACCCCTCTCATCTAGAGCCGATCGCAAGTCCATAGTGACCTTGATTAACGCAGACTCATAACTGCGTCATGTACGGAAACCAGATTGATATTTCACCAGGCGATTATTACATCTTACATAATTTTCAACCTGGGCTCGCATAAGCTTTTCCAAGACTTTGGCAAGAAGACTGAAAATTCTGATGGGACGGTAGTATGCCAGCTCAGTAAAAGACCCTTTTTTTAGCAATAGGAATAACATTAGCTCTATTTCCATACTTCTGGGAAGTGAGATGTACCTAGTTAGACAAGTGTTCATGATGTGCCGAACATAAGGAAAAATGTGATGTTGAAAAAACCGGTAGCATGGGACTTGATAGAGTATATGAATTTAAAATCTTCATCAATTTCCACACATCGGAAATAGACGAAATTAACACTTTGTTCACGTAAAGTAAGAAAGGATATATTAGGTTAAAAGAACCTTGCACGCTGTGTTCATAAAATGCAATCCTTTTTACATTTTATGAACTTTTGTTTTGTTAAGCTTATCCAGGAAATCGTCATAATTATGGAAATGGTTCATATAATATGGTCCTCCTACTTGCAGACCCACCCCCAAAATGTAGCTTTAAACTGCATAACTTTTTATTGTTTTCAATGGTCAGTATTCATTTCACAAATGGCATGTCAACAAACAAAAGCTATTGCGAGAATACTTCAAGTATATCGATTTGGGGATAAAATTGTGTTCTCACGCATTTTCTTTTCACAATTACTTTGTTCACCGCCAGAAACACTATATAAGTTTACTCATCAGATTCAAGTGCATATTTCATCCCTAACGTTTCATTGAATTCTCTTTCACAGATAAAAAAAAATATTAGGTATATAGTGTCCCACCTGGATAAATCAATTCAAAAGTCATTACAAGGAATATACCGACAGAGACATTCTCATAAGTACACACATTCATCATGTCATAGCCCCGGGATATTCAACCCGACCAGAAAATATCTTTATGGTTCACATGGGTTCACATCTGTATGAACAAACAAAGCTTCCTGATACTTTCAGCATGAATATATGTATCTTGAAATTTAAGATATCGGAATCTCTAGAAAATTTATGCCCGTCCGGAATATAAATATCAGTTGACCTCAATACATAAATATATGCACGGAACCGTGTATAGTTCCTTTGAAGAAATAGAATAACCTCGAAGAACTTTTCCCATTCAAAACATTGCGTTCATTACGTCATTGAATTCATTCAGTTGAGCCCATCTCATTGGCATCATCAAGGCCTTTTTGTCTCCCTATACCCCGATTTCCATCCATATGTAAAAGTTGTTAGAAGATATACATATAAGTCAAGGGTATCAGTTTCTATTGGTGATAGGCGTATTCTTGACCAACCGGGTCTTTTTGATAAACGTATGCAGTAAAACTGGACAAATAGGAAGCGATATCGCATAAACTACATGCATATATCCGTATGTGTGTTCCTATTCGGATATAGCGCAAAAACTGGTCATGAATAAGATTAACCGATCCACATATATCAACTGGCCCCGAAAACATTAGGTCATGCTTGAATAAATACAACTGTGAATTTTCTGATGTTTCAGAACTTTGTCGTTCAGGGAGTTAGTAAACTTACCATAGTCTTTCAATACTACAAAACTTGACGATGTTTTGTTAAATGATTTGACTGCGGTCGCTTTAAGAAATGCGCTCCAACTAAAGTTTCGAATGAATATTCCTTTTATGCTTGCTTATCAAAGTGTGGAAATACCTTTCAGAACAACTTTCACATGACGAACGAATTATTAACATTTGACTGAAATTGATTACTGCGAAATTGAAAATTCAATACATTAACGGTAAGTACGTTGGTAGTGTAAGTATTATTTGCTAAAATCCAGGGTTCATTCTGGCGCAAAATAATTTCTTTTGAAGGGAATCCCTCTCAATTCAAGAGGGAGTAAAAGTTTGAAATTTATGAAGAGGATGTGCTCCGTTGTTTGTAGATGGTAGCAATTTATTATTTAAACTTTGTTCATAAATTAATTTTGCTTATTCGACAAATTTATTTAAACATTTTTTGATTTGTTTTTTTTTTTTAATATTTATATATATATGAATGTAGGAATTTGGTCCAAATCACTAAAGATTTATATTTTAAAAATAACTTGGAATTATCTTGTCAAGAGACAGATTTATATCACGTCTAATCATAAATCTTGACAAACAGTCTCCAGTGTAATCTTAAGAGGTCTTAATGGAAGCGGAATACGCATGTAAGGATTTACTTATTTTTCTAAAAATTGTAGTCATTGGCCCATCCTTAAAACACCATACAAATAAGTCACATATAGTTGTCTTTGGGGTTCCATACCCAAAGACTGCCAACGGGACTCTATTACTAAGCCTCCGCTGTACTTCCGTTTGTCTGTCAGCGGGCTGTATAACATAAACCGTAATAGGTAGACAGTTGAAATTTTCACAACGTGTGTAACAAATAATAAAAATAAAATAAAATTAAAGGAGGCCCCCTATACAATCAACTTTTGTTTTTGCCCGATCTAAAAAGTACATAGCGTTAGGGCGGTTTTTTAATTTTAAATCTGTTAACGTCGCTTTTAACAATTCAATCAATTCCCGCTAATTTTCTGGTCGGAACATTGTGAAATAGCGCGTTAGTTATAATATCTGGAATTAAAGGTAAGTGATCGTATTTTATTTTTGTTATTTGCAGCCTATTCCAGCGGGAAATATGTCAAGCGCTTGTAAAGGGAAGCGCTTCAACACCATAGCTAAAAAGTATCCCTTCTGAAGCGCTCTCTCACCATACCTAAAAGAATCTTTGCGGAAGTAGATCTTTTCTTTGAGCAACGCTGTGCTTAGCCCTTGGGGCACCTGGGGAAAGCTGAGCGAATCCGCCTTTCCGATATTTATTTTTATACAGAATTAATAAATAATTGATAATGGACCCGGTGGTTCTTTACTCCCACCGTATTTATTGACTCCAAACCATTATAATTTTCATTTGATCAAAAATAACAATCAATCAAAATTTATTTTTCGTACTTTTACTTTTGCAAAGTCTCCAATATGTAGAGAGTTTTGCTATGAAAATTCAAAGCTAAATAAGTCAATCTGAAATTGACTTAGTTTGCTGCTATGTCTGCAACTCCAGAATTGAGTGAAAAAAAAAATAAGTTCCTGATAGTCGATGCGATCACATAATTCGCTTTCACAGTAGACATGGTGGCCAATAACCCATTGGCCCATTATCGATCGCAGAAAATTTTTAATAATCTACAATTTCGAGAAACTCCTAAAGCCACTGAAACGAGTAAACTTAACAATATCCGCAAGAGAAGGACAACGTTGTGTAAAATCGACAGAAAATCATATTTTACGATGGAATTCAAAACTTCAATTGAGGATTGATCAGCAGGCAAGATCGCAGCCAGATTCATAATTTCGTCACACAGATCAATGCCATCAATATCCATGTTCTCCCCAGCTGTAAATATTCTATGCAAATCTTTGTAGCTCTTGATTATTTCAACTTTCGTTAATGACTAGAAAGCATGAATATCATACCGAAATTTGAAGTCATTGCTGTGCGTCTATAGTTGTTGAGATTTTTCTTTCATTGATACTACTGCTGTATCAATGACGTGGTAAAATAATTCTGTTCTAAATTGTTCTTTCGGATCTGTTAGACGTTCTTCTCGACCTTTGTGTTTAAAGTGGAGTAATATCGGTTGTCCTCAGATGCCAGGTCTTTGGATTCGTTTAGTATTCTAGTAAAACTTTCTTCAGGTCTATACTGCTTCAGAAAATCTATGGTTCCGTCTAGAATGTTACAGCATTCAACTATATTCAAAGTAGGACTAAGCAGTAATAATTTTGAAGGACACTTACTTTGTCCAGAATATCCAACCAAATGATTACGCTAGAAATGAATTCAAAAATCACGATGGATTGGTCTAAGCACCGAGCCTCATGGTTCGATAGATTATTTTTTTTTTTCGAGCGAAATTTTCACAAGTGCATGATAGATCTCTCCAAGCTGGTAGCGCACGGGTTTGATGGAATCAACCTTACTTTTCCAACGCGTATCACTGACAGCTTTGAGAGTCAGATTTAGTGATGGGATACTAAAGCATCGCATTCGTATGAAATATTGAGGCGATATTTAATGGTTCTTTTAGAACCGTTGCCAATAGTAGGAACCGGATCACTTGACTCACTTTAGAAATCCGGAACTTTAAGTCGACTCAGATCTGAGTTACGCATCTATAATTGAGAGCAGCCTTATTACCAGATCTGACTGTACATAGTGTTGCTTAAATATCGATACTCTGACGTCGCGATAGTATTAATAAGCTCGGCATAAAACTATCGATACTATCAAATATATCAATAGTTTTTGTACATAAATACGTACTTTTAATATACATCAATATCATCGAATTTCTATGGTAGGTGATCAGAGACAGCCATACTGATGAGACCTCTCTGATCGCTGGGTCGAAATGTTCGATTTCTCTGTATTCTCAATGCTTATTATTGAAATTATTTTCAGTGAATTTCAGTCTGCTATAGACGGGAAATAATCCACTTATAATATACAGCACGAGTCGTATAGACATCATTAGGTTGGGTTTTAGTGTGGGTTGTGTCAAATAGATTTTTTGACGAATTGTTATGAGGTGAATTACTTTCGACGAATTTTTTTTCGACAAATTTTTATTTCAATTCAAATTTGTAGATTAAATTTTTTTGTATTTTTATTTTGAGTCCGGCTACTTCCTTCACGGCACAGCCGGCGCCTGGGGTGGCTGCCCCTTTGCCTCACCTCTAGGCACGGCGCTGTCTCTGATCTTACACTTATTCGTTTTTTGTTGTTAAAGATCATTCATATGCATCTGAAAATGCCCTTATTATTCATATAGATTTAAAATTAAACGAAGAGCGTTCAGAATTAAACTGAAATTTATAATTAAGCCCTTATCTTGATTCCCTCCGGAAGCGCTCCAAGAGTGCTTCCCTACAAGCGCTCCACGAGTGCTTCCCTACAGGCGCTCCACGAGTGCTTCCCTACAAGAGCTCGACGAGTCCTAACCTACAAGCAATCCAAGAGCGTTCCCATGAATCTGCAACTAAGCTTGACTTATAGGTTTTACGTAGGTATTTGTGAATTATGTAATAGTGAGTACTTTCTGTGGTGCCTCGTTATTGGGTTGGCGAACATGGGAGTGAAAACTGTTATTTTGAGCGGGTGATTTAGGGAAAATTCTAGGAGGTGCGCAGTAATAGAAATTGTAATGTAATTTGCTTGGTGTTGTCGCTATTGCAAATTGCTTAATCATAAATTGTAATATGATGGATATCGCTAAAAATTATGAAAAGTCCTCTTTGGAACAAATGAATAAGAATAACTTAACAGCGTTTAAGTGAATATATTATTTCCTTCGAAAAACGTATAATTTTCAAACGTATTGTGAGGGGAAGGAGTTATTTGTAAGGGAGGTCTAGAGTAAAATTGAGAACAGAACACTTCAAAGAATCCATGGGCACACTCTATCGTACTACTATTTATCCAACAACATCAACACATCATTAACTAAAAAAAAAATACCTATTTCCTAAATTTTAACTAAATGTGCTAAATAATTCCCATTTTTATATATTATTCAGTTTGACCTCCCTTTTACTCCTTTTTGGAGCACAGCGTGTATCAATTATGAGATGCTCAGCTTGGATGTCAGATACCAGGCGGATTCACAGGTGGTGCATGGTCTGAGAATCTATTAGCTTTCTTGCTAACAGGGCAGCTTCGAATAACAAATAATAACTTCCGAACCACACATGCCCAAGGCAAGGTGGAACAGCATATGCTGAGGGCTGCGTGGCTAACAGAGATCCTAGTGACTACTATACGCACTCCGGAGACCAGGCACCTCCGATTTCAAATAAGCCTACCCAATTCAAGGTGGAATAGCATACGCCGAAAGTTACGTGAATAAGGGGGTGCTTATTCGTTGGTATATGCGAACTCCGGATACCAGGCAACTTGTGTGAATCATATGGAGAACTTTATTTTTAAAAAGGATGGAACCACTTTAAATGTCCCAAAGGACATGAAGGAGAATTTCTCGTCTAACAGACTGAAATTTATTGAAAATAATTTCAATATATTTACAAAATGCATTTTAAGTGCAAAAAAAAATTATTGAACTTTTCGACTCAGCGATCAGAGAGGTCTCATCGGTATGGTTATCTCTGATCGCCTACCATAGAAGTTCAATGTTATGGTGGAGGAAACTGGAGGTGCTGCCAAGAAAAGAACTGAAAAACCTCCGTCCGCTTACCAACAACAATCTCTTGAAGGTCAACATCAGTACCCATCATCAGACACTGATGACTTAACTATTGCGGGTGGGTGGATGGAAGTAACTATGATTAGCTTGCGCGAAGGAGAAGAAAAGGAACTCCTTCGACCTCCAGCCGAAAAGGGGGAAATAAGGGAAGGCGGGGCTCCGACTGTAAGAAACCTCCGAAGACAAGAAACCATGAGAAAGTGTAAGGTTTCTTCTAGAAAACTTGGAAATTTGGGACGAAGGTGATTGAACACAGAGGAACATGGAGAAAGTGAAATTGGCAAGAAATATCTCGGCGTAAAATTTGTATCATGTCCCTTTTTTTCGGGAAATAGCTTTCAATGGACCGCCTGCAGAGAAAACAAAAAACCGCAACTATGGACGAAAAATTGAAGGAGTAACAGAAAGCTAGGCCTGCCGAAGCTCCTCGATCTACTGTAACGTCTCCTAGGAAACCTGCAGTTGATTCTACTAGCCGGGCAGTAATTTCAAAGAGCTCTATTGGAGTTGAGTTAGAGAGACGAGCGGTCGCAAAGGGCAGGAAAAAGTCGTAGCGCACCATTTCTTCCAGGACATAGCAAATTGGAAGATGCTGCTAAACGTCTGACTGTAAGCGATATGGTTTGGAGGCTTCTGATGTTTCAGTAATAGACTGGGGTAACATGAACTGAAAGATCTCCGCGTACAACTGGATCTTGGTTGAAGGAAGGCTCATCAAAATTTTGATGGAGTCAAAAACCATAACCTGAACTGTCAACAATAATCTTCTTCTTGTTACTCTTTACTGTTTTCATAACTCGCAGGCGTGAAAACTGTTCAAGTACTGAATCGAACAAAAGTTTTGTGATTTACTTACTAAAGCAGATTTGAAGTCAATCCTCGTTTAGGTACGTGATCTCTGCTTGAAATATACTTCAAGTATTCATGTAACCGTACTGGAGAGAAAAGCACTAAATTTTAAAGTACTAGGAAGAAAATGAAAATTCGGTTAATTCAAGTTCTAGCTGATGACAACTAATGAAAGCTAAGTAAGTAGTAGAAAATCAGTTACGAAGAACCCATTTAAGTTTAAATTTGGCCAAAACAAAACTATTACAATTTTAGTTAAAAGTTGTTAAACCATCGTCCGGATATTTTTGTTATAAGTAAATTTAACTGATAAGTCAAAATTGGAATGTTGGAATGCCCAATTATAGTTTTTGTTTTAATCTCGAAGTTTAACCACAAACATCCGTAGTCCGTAGTGTGGCCATATACATACATAGATATGTATGTATACTTTAATTATCAAAAATAAATCAAATATACAAGAAATATTGATTCTTCTGCCCTTAGCTAACCACCCGAAATATGAAAGTTAGAATTTCTTCAAGGGTACTGCTGAAACAGACGCTCACGTAGAATAAAAAAAAAAAAAACTTTTGCAAAGTTTCGCAACAAAGACCATAATTGGAAACTTTTCGTTGGATTCATATTTTCTTTTCGAAAGCATGGCTAAAAATACAATCTTACTGCATGATATTCGGTTGTTAATAATTCAGGAACTCCTAAAGCTACTGCACTAAAACATGTATAAAATTTTGAATTGCTATGAACACAACATAAAAAAAAAAAAACACGAAGCAAAACAAAAGTTTTGACAAACAACAAAAAGCAAAACTTTAATTTTCAAAAGAAAAGACAACTGATGGTGAAATCTGTGTAATTCTGGAAGATAATTTTTGATATGTACTGTATCCCCTAAATTTTATTATCAAATTTCATCCAATAACTTTTCGCAAATATCCTAAGAAGTAAGTAATTCGGAGGTAAGAGAAAATCTGAAAATATGAAAAGTTTCCGGAGTTGTTGTGTGTTTTTTTTTAAAGCCCAAATTTAAGTGGAAAAATACTTTATGGCATCCTGGGTTTTTTTTTTTATTAAGTTTTTGTTCATTTTTATTTCAGAATACATTAGGAGTTGTTTAAGAAAAGTGAGATGAAAGTCAGTAAATTACCTACCAGGTTAAAGTATAGAGCGCATTTAAATTAAGCTTTTTTTGAAGATTTAACCAAAATAAAAAGCTGTCGCAAACCCATTTAACTTGCACAAAAGCTTCAAAATGTTAGTTGCACTTGCATTGAAATTAGAAAAAGTCAAGTTTGGAGCTACTTGTCTATCTACTAAGTTTTTTTTTTGTAAAGACACAGTAAGAGTTTTTGTATTCCATCTTCATCAAACTGCCATTCAACCCGCGACTCTGGTCGAATGTTAGACTTTTTCCTTGGAGTGATATTGCTGTTTGGTCGTCCGTTTTCATTGGACCGAACACATAAATATCACAAGGCAAAACGATGACTTTAGTTTCGCATGTTGAAAAAGGTTTGAAATTACCAGGAAGATCAGGCTTAGTATACCCTTGTGAGTGTATTCAGTATGCACAACACGTTGACTATTCATAAAAAACTTTTATACAAGTTTGAAAATAAAGTTATAACCAGTGTTGTCAACAGCTTTCAGAAAACAATCTCTCTTTGATAAAAAATATCTGGGCGAATCCAATCTGAGTTTTAACTATGTCTCGTAGTTTGGGTGAAGAAAAGTTTATATGAAATTCAGCTGTTAACATTGAAGTAATTGAGCACAGTCCGAAAAGTCCTTTTTGAAACAAGTGTTCAAGTTTGATTCATCGATATCTTTGAAAGGTCTTATGACAACACTTGCCTTTACAAAAAAAACAAAAAAAATTGCAAACAGAAATTTGAGAAGGAAGGACTAATATTAACAGAATGGGTATTCAAACCAAAAGTGTGATTAGAACACTTCAAATACGCCTTTGAAATACTCGATCCTTTACTTATTTACCGAACGGAGCAGCATATATGTATATTTGTACATTTGCCTACATTTATTCAACAGTACTTCCACAATACGCAAATCTGTAGATATATTGCCGTATAAAAAATGTCAGCCACCTGAAGTCAAAACTCTCTCAACGTTTTAAAAATAGGCAATAAATACAATTTTGCTATGGGATTACTATGATTTTACCTTTATCTGAAGCTGAGTTTATATTTTTTTAAATATTACCGTATACATAATTTTAAATTTCAGACGCATAGAGGTGAATGCTCACATTTCGAACCATTAATGGCAAGACACTAACGAATAGGCTGAAATACAACGGGCCTATGATAGAACCTTCAGGTACTCCTTGAATTGAAGGTAGCAGAATCGATATTTTATTATTGAGCCTGACTTGTTGACTGCAATCTGATAAAAAACTACCCATCATCGATACTGCTGTACCACTTAATTTGAAAGAGGCATAAAGTTCTGCATGAGAATTCTGTCATCAGCGGTATAAAAGGCTTTTGAAGAATCCAGAAGTAATAAGGTGGTAAATTTGTCCTGATCCATACATAGCACTTCTTATATCAGTGAATATCTTTAAAATAGCAGTTTCACAACTGTAGTTTGTCCTAAGTTCGGATTGCCAGTAGGTCAGTAAATAATTTTTGTCTACTTGTTCAAAAACTTTAGATAGAGAGAATGGTATGCTAATTGGTCAAAAATCAGAAGATTGCGTCGGAATTGGAATAATATTTGCAGGTTTCAAATTAAAAAGAAATGACAAGAAGGATGATGAAAAGCATGAATTAATTATACGAAGATGACTGGAAGCAATAATTAAAAAAAAAAAACATGGTGAGAAGTCATCAGGGCCAGTCGCATAAAAACATATTGAATTAATGGTCGAAAAAAGTTCATTCATGTTAACGATCCGGAAATAAAATAGGCCACTGGAACCATATGAGGTAGTTTCCGTAGATTCCTCCACAACTTTTTTGAATTAAAGTTAGTATTCATTTTGGAAATAAGTATAATACTGACATTTAGCAAGCTTTATCGCTGTGGTAGTTGTATTTCGAGCAGTTTTATACAAAAAAAATATAATTTGTAAAGCCACATCACTTTTCTTCCCATCACAATGTCATTCGGCTATTAAAACAACCTTAGTGAATGGCCAAATTAATTTTCTTAGTACACTTCACCTCCATAATTCACGTCACTTCACCTCCATAATTCATAATTCATTTTATTAAAAAAACTCTACACAGGTAAGACAAAAAGGTGTCGTCTTATATGTATGCGTAGGATGTAAATATAGAAAAATTTAGAGAAAAAAAGAGCAAGAATGGATAGAGAAATACAACAAAAGCTACTAGTAAACTTAGACTATATTAAATTACTATTTACACTATTATTTTGCTATAAAGTTATCAAGAATAGTATGCATAAAAAAATATATGCAAAATATAATATGATTATATATTTAGACCCGAGTTTAAAACAGATAATTGAACCTTAAACCTAGCGCTACTATGTGCCTCTCTGATAGCAAATGGAGTCTGATTCCACGGTCTGATAGCCTGGATAAAGGACTGACGCTCTGATACTTGGCTTGCAAATCGTGGAACAATAAGAGCATTAGTGCGTGTTGAATGTGCAAAAACAAATTTATAATAAAGATACTCAGGTTGTTTAGAATTAAGAATGTTATAAAGAAGTATTAATATTAGTTGATAAATATACGATTTTATGGAACATCCAACAACGGAATTAGTGTAAGCAGAAACATGGTCGTATCAACGAAGGCGATATATGTAACGAACCGTAGAATTAAAAGCCATATGCCATTATGGGAAGAATACGTGCCCCGACCAATCTTGGTTTAGTTAAAAGTGGTGTATAGGCAGAAGAAACAGAGAGCAGGCGAAGGGTGCCATATACTTTCCTAACAGTTGTATTATCACGATTACTCCAAGTCAGACATTTATTAAAAATAATTCCAAGGTTCTTAATATCAACGTGGTATTCAATGGGGTGGCGGTCGAGTATTACGGGGGGAAATATGTAGTGTTCAAGGAATATTTGTATATTACGTTTGGCTGGGTTAAGTATTAATTTACTTTTCCTGGCCCATTCAGAAACTGCTGAGAGGTCTGCATTGAGTTTATCAATCCCATCCTCAATAAGCCCCAGCAGTATGGCAGTATTAAGTTGTATATCATCGGCATAGAGATGAAACTGACAATAATTTATTTCATTTGGAAAATCATTGATGAAGATGGAGAAAAGCAATCGGACCAAGATCGAACCTTGCGGAACACCACAATTTATGGACAATAAGTTCGAAGACTGATTATTGCAAACTACCAATTGCATTCGACTGGAAACGTATGATGCAACCAGTTTACACGCGGAGCTAGAGAAACCGAAAAAGTTTTTCAGTTTACTAATTAACAAAATATGGTCAACTTTGTCAAAAGTCTTTTAGAAGTCCAAGAGTACTAGTGTGACAACTCTATCATCATCAATTACCATTCGTATATCTTCGGTAACCTTAAGTAGAGCAGTAGTACAACTATGGCTAGATCTGAAACCAGATTGAAGAGAGTTTAATAACTTATCTTCGTCCAGGTGCTTGGAGATTTCCCTACATAACTACTTCTCAAATACTTTGGAAAATAAATGGTAAAATGGATATAGGTCTATACTGAGGAGCCCCGAAGGTAGATTTCTTCACAGGAATAATTTTAGCCTTCTTCCATACAGAGGAAAATATTGAGGTTAACAAGATATTATTGAAGATATGGCTGAGTGGGTGGACAATAGCAGGAAGAATCAACTTAACAAATTTTGGATGAATACCGTCGAGCCCAATAGCTTCAGAATTTACCGAAAACGCAGCTTGCATAACATCATTTTCATACATTCTCGTTATAGAATAGCCTTCAAAAGTAGTTACTGTTAGAGGTTATGTTAGAGATAGGCACAGTAGATGAAGCAGCAAATTCGACTTTCAATACGCTAGGATCAGCATTTTACTATGTTTATGAGATCCATATTATATTCAGTAAAAGATCACAATTTTATCTGACAATTCTAAATATTCTTCAAGGTTTGCAAATTCTTATGCGTTTATTTATTTATTTTTTGTTGACCTTGACACATTCTATTTCGGCTTAACTTCTTTGCAATCTACAAGAATGAAATTCTTCTGATAAATTATGCAGTTATATCTGGTAAATTATACCCTTTTCCTGTTCCATTTTAGTATATTGAAGGCATATACAATTTATTTTGTTTTATTGAATTGAATTTCAGCAGTGGTATCGCTAGACAGAAAAAAAACGACTCCTTCAAAATCAAATCAACAGTCCAACTAGATATATTTTTAGCATCATTATCAGAGTAAATATTTTATAGATGTACCGCTAAATATTGGTTTATGTCGATTATCGCAATGCGTTGTTCTTTTTGCCATTTAATAAAACTGGAACTAACAACAAATAGCTAAGCATCGCCAGTGCTGCAGTTTTATATACCTAAATCACAATGAATAAAAAAAAGGATTTTCTGGAAGCCAGTGGGAATGACGAACTTCTACGTTGAAGACGAACTTTCAGGAAACTCTTAACGGAGTTATGCAAATAACTACAAAACGAATGCACAGAAATGCGCATTTAAATTATTAAAATAGTTCGCAAATGAACCTCGCATTCTAAATGACGTTCCAAATAATCAACAAGAATCTGCACAAACTGTCGAATCCCTTAGATTTTTATATTTAGAAACGAGATTAAAGTTTTTAAAGGAAGATAACAAAATAATATTCCCTCACTACTTTCATTTACAGACTCAGAAAGAGTCATATTAATTGATAGACGACACTAAGCATCTTGACAGCCTGCATGCAAGTCATCGATTCAGCAAAGTAATAGTTCAATATGGATATGGGAATCCATTCACGAATTCGAACTATCTTAGGATAGTTTTGGTAGTTTGGATAAAACACAGAAGAATTTCTGTAAAATAATTTTAGTATGAAACCTTCTGCTGCTACGCGACTAATGGATGATCAACCGTACCGAACGTACTTGGTCGTTTCTTAATATAGGTATAGATTATCGGTTGACAATGCGTACACGTATGTGGGAAGCTTCCTTTGTTGAAAGTAGAGGAGCTCAGAGCATAATGACGAACGATTTTTTTCTAGATTTTTCTCAAATCCCTAAATCGATTTCCGAAAACTTTAAATATACCAATACCAAGTAGGGTCAATCAGGGACAAATTGTGATATAGATAATTACCGTTTAGCATCCTTATGAAGTGCGCTGTTGACCTAAGTGCAGTGATGACCAGTTCGTCACTATGCCCTCCATGCGGGGCATAATGACGAACGGCTGGGGGCGTAATAACGAATTATATTTAATACATGAAATGACATCTTTTTTCTTATCAAAACATATTTTTATTAATTAATGACCATAATGAGCCTTGTACATTCTAAAATGAGGAACACCTCGAGTTTTGAATTTGAAAAAAGGCAAACTGAAAACATCTGATTTGTACCTTCCTGGATTTAGGAAGTTTTACGATAAATAGGTTGCCATTCCAAAATTTCTTTTATAATCATAGAATTCGAAAAAATATTGTTTTGACAAAATGCTGACTTCTTGGTTTTTAAGAAACTAACCTCCAAAAAACCGAAAAATTTATCGTTTGCGAAATGCTAAACACGCTACTTGTTGTAGTAATTTTCCTTGACACAGAATTTTCTTCTAATGTAGAATTATGTTTTTGAATCAGCACTTCGCTGAGCTTACCAGAATGTAAAAATCGAAAAAAATATTATGCCCGTAAAAAGCTCGTCATTATTCTCCATAAAAAGTTACTCATTATGCCCCGCAAAAAACTCGTTATTATGCCCCACTACATATTCTAACACAATCTTTGGCGAAGCTAAATTTTTTTCATGTTCTAATTGCAAAATTCGTCTGCTCTTTTCGTATAACTGACATAGACTTATTTCAAAAGAATATTGACCGTATGTTGGCAATACTTAACCCTGCATTCTGGGTATCATAGCGCGACTTTAGAATAAAGTTGATTACAGATGATATTCATTCGTCACTTTGCCCCGTTCGTCATTATGACCCGAACTCCTCTATATACTATTTGAATATAATACGTTTACTATCAATTTCGAATTAACAGAAAATATATTTATTTATTTAAAGGGCAGCATTATGATGCTTCAATGCTAACCGAGGACACCCAGCTTACATATAACACTGCTAAGATAATGCAATTAATTTAACTTAGGCGTAGATAATGAATCGCTTGAATTTAATCAATTACATCTATCCGATAAGTTCTTCAAATCTGAAATTCTGAATGCAAGTTTATTTCCTACCCAACTCTCCTCATCATCTATGGAAAGGTGTCGTTAATGCAAAACAGTATCACTTAAAATGAGTAATGTGATAAGGAATACATTCAGTTCAAACGAACTTAGAACACTCATTGCATAAGTGGAAATTGTTTTAAGCTTCAAGAATCTTACTCACTATCTTAGATGAAGCAGTAAATCTATCTTGTCTAATCCGAGTTACTTTTTAATAGACTCTCCTTTGAATGTTGTGATCAAACTTTATTCGCAAGAACTAAAACTGACTCGGCTGGTCAGGTGAAAATTAGTACAGCGTAAAACTTTTAGATTACAGAGATCATCAAAGATAGTATTTTCGTAGATGAACAGAACAAAAGCATAACATCAAAGTTGGTTCGCGGGAATAGTGTACTTTTTAAAAGGAATCTTGACCACATTAGATCAGTCTTCCTTGAAAAATAAAATGTAGTTAAGTTAAGACTGGGGACGGCGAATTTTACGAATCAATTACTAAGATAGGTAATTTAGTAATCATTGAAGAGGACGAAGATACTTAAAAATAGATAGTCCACACAATTCTAATCATCAAAGTAATCGCCTTCTAAAATTTTTTAAAAAACACCTTCAGCTTGGATTGGTTATTTTTTTTTCGTTTTCTTCTTTGTAATTAAAATTGAGGGCAAATAAGGAAGTAAAATATTATAAAGATTTTTTTGTATGGCACTTTTCAGAAGTTTTCCCGCATAAACTGTAAAAAGTATAATAAACTTACCACAACCCAATTTTAGAATATTTGTTGATAACACTTACCTGAAAAGAAAGAAAATAATTTGAATTAAATATTTTTTTTTTTTAATGTTAAGTGTTTTTTACTTAAGATCATAAATAATATTTTGACAGTATTTTTAAGTGAAAACTTACATACAAAAGGTAAGCAATAGGACATAGTTTCATGTTCTTCTATACAAAATTTTCCTTCCACATAGATTTTCGATTTGAAGGGGAAATCCCCTCCATTAAATTCAACGTTTTGACAACAAAAATATTGAAAAATGCCTAAAAATTGACTGCCCTGCGATATCCTACTTACATATCTCTAAAGTAGATGTGTAGTTTTATCGATCTGTTAGACTCTAAATCTTCAAATTCTTTTTCTTTTTTGATTATAACAGTTTATAACACTGTATCTAGTTAAATATTGTACCAGTATAACAGTTCAGAATTTCTGTTATATTGATAACGAATAACGTTTGAATTAAAATTAATTAATTCATTTACTTAAGATAATTTTATAATCGTAATTATTCGACATGGTGGCTAATATGACCCACGACTAATATATGAGGATTTGACGTTTTGAATTTCAGGGTGATCTAAGTGGCGAGTGATTGAAATTTTTATTATAATAAAACTCTGGCGGCAGAAAGGGAGTCTCTGATGCGCAATTCTGCCCAGGAGAATGGTGTTCAATGGGAAAGAATGCATGTGACATCGTGCAGAAAACCTAATCTGACCTTTTGATGATAATTTGGTGCAATCGCATGAATAGGCATGGTCTAACACGCCATAGTACACTGGAGAGCTGTAAGATTACAGGCTAGCCTCTACAGACTTAAAGGGCGTATCACACTTTCGCTTATACAACTTCACCCCCCTGCGAGCTACGGCGGTTTGAAGATTTTTCCTAGTGTTCAGTAAGTGCTTCAACATATTTCCCAATATGTCCTAGGTTTTCTTAAACATCGAAATGAGTCTTTTTCTAATCGATGGCTAATCAATTGCCTATTAAGGGGGTGTGAAATTCTTTTTCCTGTTCTTAATATCTTCGAAGTTATATTAATCTTATTTTGAAGTAATAGATTTTTGCTATGCTTTTATTTAATAATAAATTTTTTGTTTGAAGTATTTTTTTTTTAATATGAAATAAAAATTTATTTTTATGCCTTTATTTAATATGCTCGCTCCTCCAAATGTTTAAACCTAGATACGCCTATAAGTGGAAAGGAGATATCTCGAAATCCAGAGTGTTCTTAAGGCATCATAAACGTTATTTAATATTTTCTTAACATGGTCGCAATATGACATAAATGTGGGTTGAGCATAGCACCAAGATTTCAAACATATTTAGAATGTGGTATATCAAATGAATCCATAACAACCGGAGGATTCTTCCTGAGCTAACTTTTGTACGTAATTAAGGCAGCGTAACAGTGTTCAATTTATTTTTGTCTTTTTTCTCTATCAGTCATTTTAATGCATTACAAACTTGTATTATACTATGATTTTGCCTAAGGTATCTACATTTATAAGCGTAAACTATTAGAAAATCTTATCAGTTAGCAAGTGAAATTTACGAAATCATATACAATATTTTGTGTCCAGCTACACAAGCTGACAGTCAAGCCAAATTCCTGTCCTGGATGAAAATTCTGATGGTTTGGCATCAAAGTTCCATTGAATTGAATTCTGTGAAGATGGTTGTGGAGATAAAATGGACGATAAAATGGTGCCACTGCCCACCAGCTGTACATTACTATTGGTAACTATTACTTTATTGCTTTTCTTGACAATTCTTATTAGATTATAAATTCTATGCTGAATTACCTTTACGCAAAAGGAAAATGCTATTCCAAAGTACTAAATCTGTCGGCAGAAATTTCTTTTAATTTGGTTTACATTAACACGCAAAAGAAATATATAAATACTTCCCGGAAATGGTTTTATTTCTTATTTTTTTTTTTTTTTCTTTTTTATTAAAAGTCTCTGAATGTCTAAAATAAATGAAAAAAATTGAGAGGTTCGGTTTGTATGATTCCATAGGACATTTATGTAGCATAAAAAAGGTGATATTTAGTAGCAAACAACCTACTATATATGGTGAGTTACCAGCATTTAAATTAAATTCTTCAATCTGACATGAAAACCTAATATTGTCGAGGCATTTCTGAATAGAAAAATTAAACGAAAAAGGAAAATAGAAAACGTAAAATATAAAATAAATTTTCCTGTTTTTTCTTTTAATTTTAAAATTTATTTGACTAAAAATAAAATCATGGGCGCTCAGAGCAAACGTACTTTTTCACTAATTTAATTATCTCAACTCTCGAAATATTTCCCACAAGCGTCCCATGGGTTTAGTTTTAATTAAATAAGTTTTAAAATTTATAAATAGCAGAAAGAATTATTTTCTACTTTTCTGGGGTATTTTGTATAACGCTGCACATGTAACGTAAAATATTTTTTTGTAAGAGTAAATACCTAAAGCGACGAAAATTGCAAATGAATATTGAAAGAAGTGTATATTAGAAAGGAATTGTCTTGACATATTACGCAATCCTGCTAAATTTCAAGAAAATCAGTGCGGTAAAAGTGATTGAAAATTTATTTAAATTTTTAAAGGGTTTCCCACATCCCATGCACGTCTGACTTACTTTAATTTGAAAATTTTGTATCTCACGCATGAGGTCACAAAGAGTTAAAATTTGACTTAGTTGCATTAGAACTACTCATGAATTTGCCATAATAATGAAGATATTGTTAAGCATACGCACCGCGCAGAGGTGCTATCAAAGGATGCTACTATTTCTTATCCAACTTAAACAAACATAAATACCTCTCATGGGTTTAGAGAATTTTCTGAGGGGCTTGAGAAGGGTAAGAGAATGTTTTTTGAACAAATTCGGTGGGTATGTTCGCTTTGACGATGCGCATCTTTTGGGGAAGTCCTTTTTATGGTGATGGTAAGCTCTCGGCAGGGAGCGGAATGAAATTTGAATTGGTTTTGCTTATATATCTTGAAGGGCCATGGAGGCTGCGTTGATATCTTAAAGGGAACCTACGGTGCTAAGTTAAGCTGGGCATAGAAATGGTAGCTTGAAGGTAGGAGGCGATATGGCGAGAGGTCAAAATTTGCAAATATCTTCCACCACATATACAATAATGTTCGCAAATTAAGCTACAAAGATCTCAATCCGATTGCATTGATTTCTAAAGACTTTCTTCAAAATGGCCTAGAAAGACCCCTACTTGTCCTATGTTTTTCGATTTTTTAGAGTGGAGGGGGACGTTGTTTTTGCAATTCCCCCTATTTAAGCCTCCGGGTATAAGGATGTGAGTACTCAAACTCCTGTCCGATAATTCAGAAATTTGATTTTGCACTAAATTTTCCAAAATGTACTAGAAAAAACTTCAACCTACCCCCCCCCCCCCCCCTCACCGTGGTGCGCGCAATATATTTTTCAATTCAAAAAAACGTAAAAGCGAGATCTGTTGATGAACATACTCATTTTGTTTCTATTTGAAGTGAAGTACTCAATTTTTCGCGCATTAAGTCGGTTCTAACTCGGCAGGAAATGGATTTCAATATTCGTTTCAGCTCATTACCATCTACAATTCGTAGAAGATTTTTTGTTTTACTCAGGGTACTTGTGGGGTAGTTCGGAGAAACCTGCTGGCGGGGAGGGGGGAGTTCGAATTGGGCGTATCGCATACAAAAGTTAAGGTGTCACCGAGGATTATCTGATGGTATACTTTTTTGCTCGATGTAAAAACTTATTCAAGAGACGTTTTTGCCATTGCAGAAACCCATTTTCATGCACTTGGTTTATATATACCCCAGTTACTATATTTCATAATTAGTTCTCTGTTATGAACATTTTCTCACAGGAGGTCATTTTCCTCGATGCAACAATTCTCAACTATTATGAGCGGAAAAGGTCCACGAAAAACTGTCACTTTTTTCTTTTTCGATTATCTCCGAAACAATTTATCGTACTCAAAAAATAATTACATATTCGATTAGGAGAGAAAACAAAGATGCGATTTCATTCTACAAATTTCCTTTATCGTTTATATTTAAAAATCTTATAGTGTCGTTTCTGTGGTGGAAGACGGCCAAATCGACCACTTTTCCGGTCAACTTAAATTTCTTTGACACACTAAAATCGATATTGCTCTATAAGTAGAACTTGGATTTCAATAAGTGTTTTTGTAAATATACCCAGGATGTGGGCCAATACAAGGGGTGTACATTCAAAGCGTGGAATCGTCCAAGTTGGGGTAGTGGAGGGGGGGGGGATTTTTGCCCTCAAAGTCGAAAATGTTGGCTATTTCACTTTGACATCCAGGAAAGTCCTCGTATAAGGAAAAATTTGAAAAGTCAAACTAACTTTCAGGTCGAGAAATGTAATATAGGCCATATTTATTTAAAAAAAACATGGCTGCCATATACTAAAGGAATGAATAGAAAAATTGAGTTATACCTTTATTAAATCTTTTCCACAACTACTGCAAAAATCACCCAAATAAATGTAATTTTCTTAATTTTAAAACGTTTAAACATAATTTATAGTTTCAAGCTGCTAATTGGCAAACCAAAGAATAATTTAAAAAGCTTTAAAATTATTATTTTTTAAATATAATATGAACAATTATTTCCATCAATAAGATTTTTGTCGTTATAAATTGAGCGCTTAGAAGCCGACAGAATTAATTTTGAATAAGCCCATAACTTCTAAATATTTTATTAAAGCAAAACTTCTTGTAACCATTCAAGTTAGAGTTATGTGCCTTATTCATAATATTTACATTACTTAATACGGAAAATATGCACACACATTTCTTATAAAATGAAATTCCTTCTACATTAACACATACATAGCTATACATGAATTAAACTAGGTAGAAAATAGGTCGAGATTAAGGAAAATTTACGTAAATACGACGTGAAATTTACATTAAATTTACCAAGTTAAGGAAATGTGTCCTATGCCCTATAGGAAAATATTCCCAAATTTCCCTAATATTTACATCGATACGACATCCTCTCATTCTCCACTTACGTAAATCGGACGTAAATAGTAGTTAGTAGTAAATGGCAGTTAGTTGCTGCCCTAATTTACGGCAAATAAACGTAAATTATAGCTAAAAAAGAGGGGAAATGTTGCGCAAGGGGAAAGTGTAATTTCCATAAAATACTACCTATAGTTTTGTACTTTAAATTTTTCATATACAACTTTAGTGAAATATTGAACATTTCACCAACTCCGCCAACTCTCCGAACAGAAAAACTATAAAAAACAATTGAAAAGCTTCAAAGATTATTTATCTAACAAATTTTAAATCATCATCATATAATTCAAAAGGAATAGGGTGATACATAAAATAAAAGAAAAAAATCATTCCAAAACTAACAAAGATGAAACCCATCTCCCTGTGTTTTCTGTCCATCAATTTTATTCTCCCCTTTATCTGCCGTTAACGGCTTATCAAGTTGAGATGGAGCTCACTATACCTGCACATACATACAACATATATGTATATCAAGCATTTCTTTCTTTTGTTGCGATTCCACTTAAAAATTCGGAGACCAACTAATATCCAAAACTAGCCTTAAACATAATATGCTGAGTATCATTTTCGCGGAACTATAATCAAAAACCGAAATAATTTAATGTGGTAGACAACTAACTATTGTTTATGTTCATATATGTATAAAGTTATTCTTTCGACACAGGAATGTCGAATATATATATCCATGACAAAGCATAAATGTCAGAAATAAGACAAATTTCACACACAATGATAAACAAAAATTTCATCCTGATCCAAGTACTTTTATAATTGCGTTCAGTCACGTAAATTTTAGTGATTGACAAAAGCTCATCAACGAAATATCCCTCGTCATTGTTATTAGTTCGTATAGACTTTAACTTAACATGGCATTTCAAATGTTCTCCGACATCATCCATTTACAAAATGTTTAACCCACTTAACAAAAATAAATTAATGAAGACCTTAGGCTGGATCCTTTTTAACTTTTTGCCAGATAGGTAGGAACCTTTTTAAGTCTTAAAAAAAAAAAAAAAATAGAGAGGAAAAAAAAATCACCAAGCAACAAATTATATTTGAGTTTTCTTCAACCCGATCTTTCACCCCAGTTTAATTCAATTTATTTTGCAATTCTACCAATTATTATACTTTTCTTTTATTCTTTTGCGATCATTAAGAATTATTTCTCAAATTAAACATCTCCTTAATTGGATAACAACAACAAAGGCTTTAATGCATAATTCTAGTTAAGTCTTAGTCGTTTGTAAATGGAAAACCACTCCTTTGTGATTAATATAAATTAACAATCTGTGTGTATATTTTCGTATATAACACACCCCTAGATTAGAAAAAAAAAAGAAAAATTAGTAAAACTGGATAGATTTTAAGGATTTAGCAAATATTAAAGTCCGAATCTGGAATAGTTTTTTTTTTTGTATTTTTATCCTTCTTCAAATGTGGCCGCCAGATTAAGTATAGGGGGGAAAATTAAGCTTGTTTACTGCTGGAATGTTCAGAACTTCTTTGGTTTTTTTTTGTCTAATAGCCAATGGTTGATCGTACCGCCTTTCATCCAATTCTTCTTTAGAAAACTTTTATCTCCTTTATCCATTGACATATGGAAACCAGAGGCAGGAAAAAAAACACTTTTCTTAACGTTTTTCTATGGAAACAGCATGAGAGAACTTTCATTCTTGGAGACAAAAATCATATTAAAAAAGATAACTTCGTCTTCGTCGCATATATTCAGACATACATAAACACACACACATACAAGCATGTAAGCTCAGGACAAAAAGTTTTTTCCTTGACAAACAAAACCCAGTGTGGTCAGAAAAGTTTATTTGAAGAAAACATTGTCTGCTAGAGAAGGGGAAAATTTTTTGTTTTTTTTTTCCTTTCTACAAATAAGGACAAGATGAAAACAGCCCCAAGCTCTGAAATTATTAAGAGAAAATGGATGGTTTAATGGAATGCGATATATCTACGTGTAGTATTAGGTCTATATTTGGCATAGTTACATACATATGGAATGTATAAGGAAAATTTATTATAACCACTTTAATAGCGTAATTTGAGGCATTCGTCTAATATATTTTAATGATTGATACGAAGGCGAATGAGAAGTCTTACAATTTATTATTTTCCTCCAGTTGATTTACATTTCAATTGTTGCTTTTATTATCATATGAACAAAAAAAATTTTGCTTTCAAACGCTGGAAGGAATTATAAACATAAAAGGTCAATTTTTCAAGAGTATTTGAAGTTTCTAAGTCACCTTTCAGTAGCAGTAACGCCTACTACTGAGGTCTGCACTAAACTAAATTTTCATATAAAATTTAGCACGCTAAGAGCTATTGGCGAAATTTTATCCTGAATTTTAGCGAGACCAGTATTAGTAGGGTCAATACGTTAAATTTGGCTCGTTGTTCTTGATTAGAGGTAGCACCACCAGTAAGCCTCCAAACAATTTGGTATGACTTTATTGGCCCGGGCTGTTCGTTAGCATGCTAAAAATATTTTTTGATAAGAGTTCTGAGAAATTCATTAATTTGAACAGTAGGTATAATCTACAAATAAATATTTATAAAAATGAAGAGCAAAGGTGAAATAATTGAACCCTATGGTATACCAAAGATTATGAGTTATGACAGTTGAAAGCCTTTTGCAGATTTTGATAGCTTAACTACAGGAGATTAAGAAATTTTAAATATGTCGGTAGTATCTGCAATATTTACACATCCAATTATTTCGAACTGAATGTGGAACGTTGGACGAATTGAACGGCAGTTAACATTAAAATATCCACCAACTAAACTATTGTTGTAACGTCTCAATACACAGGTTGGGCTGTTCTTAAATTTAGCAAAAATATCTTCGTCAAAACTACTAGTATATAAAATGGTTCAGTTTGAAGTTTTCATAGCATCTACCATGAATCAGAGGTATGCAAAAAATTATTATTAGATAACCTAAATTTTCCAAAGAATTTTATAGAGTCACAGAAAATTATTCAAATTTTTAATGTAAATAGAATAAACAAATGTACAAAAGTAAATGCACAAATTTCATGAAGGAAGAACCACAAATCTTGCCAATTTTATTCAAAATTATCTACCAAAGCACACTCAACATTTAAAATAGACTCATCAAGGATAACTTCATTAGTAATGGAAACAAAATAATGAGCACCGACTTGAGAAGAAAAGTTGTAAAAACAAATCGCAAGTAAAAACTCTTGAGCTTGTCAAAGTAAATGTTATCGTTATTTGCCCATACAAATCCATCTACATATGTATAAGTCATTGCTCAACAACTCATGTAAAAATTAATTTCGTTCTTCAGACATAACATGAAAGACTTGATCTAACAAGAACATCTACACAAATTTATTATTTTTCCATTTAGCTTAAGCAACATGAATTACAAATCAATTTCAAGAATGAAAAACAGGAAAAAAAAGCGCCATAGGAAGAGTGAAAAACTGTCGTCCTACCAACTGAACTGCATAAGTATGCAAGTGATGGATTGTGCATTTTCCATGCAATTTCCTTCATATAGACATATCATCAATCAATCGATTTAGTTCGAGACTGAAACGGAAATGATAGTTCAATGAAAATTCATCAGCAACTGGTTGCCAACAATTTTTCTACTGTATTGACAGCTGAACTATTTCCGGGAAGTGCTGCTGTCCTATGTTGTCTATGTACTTCAATTTGATATTTAGTTAAAAAAAAAAATGAGGAAAAAAGTTGAAGGGTCTCTGACTGATTGTAAAATAAAATATTAAATTGAGAAAAAAAAAACAAATAATAGAATTTTTTTTTTAATGATTTACGAATGGAGTCGCTACAATAAATGTTCAAAATAATTCGTTATATGTAGTTCATATCAAATATGTATGCGTATGTTTGTGTGTGTGTTATGCATTGGGTTGAACCAAATTTTCAATTGATTTTAAAGCCCACAAATAAAAAAAAATGTTTTAATTAAAATTGAATTCATCATTTTGATCCATGCCCTTTTGCTATTCTCCTGGCAAAAATTTTTTAATTGATTAGGGTACAACTTCGTTGATTTTTCGTTGAAGAACATATAAAAATGGTATTTCATAGACATAGAAGTTGCTTACAGTACAAAGAAATAGATATTAGTTGAAAACATAGGTATTTGGGGCCAAGACAATCCATCTAAACTTCAATAATTTTTATTGTATTGATAAAATCGATTCTTAACAGGGGACACCGTAAACATTTATTACAACATTTTCAAATATTTTAAAAGACTTATTTTTTTAGCAAAAAAAATTACCTTTTCTTTAATGGCGAGCCTTATGAATTCCATTGCACAAAGTTGACAGCAAACTTGATTTGCTACTATATCACAGATAATTATGTCTTATCACTTCTTGATATCCGCGCCAACAATACCTAAGGTTTCTTTTACAATGGCAATAAATACGAGGATTGTCTGAAAAGTATCTGACCTCAACATGAAGATGGAAGCAGTCATAAACAAAAGTTGGAGAATGTGTTTGCATGTGCTTTAAAAGGTACTCACCAAAGGTTCAGCCATTTGTTGTTTGACAAACATTTGAGTGAGTCGATGGGAGTGTTTTTGTGAAAAGGAAAAGTCGAGTATCGAGCTGTCATAAATATTTGGTTTTGTAAGGCAATACGCTTACGAAAATCAAAGAATAGTTGGACGCTATATACGGGGACTCGGCACCATCATTTACCACCGTAAAATTTTAGGCAGCTGAGTTTAAATATGACCGTACCAGTTTGGATGACACTGAACGTTCAGGACGTCCAAAAACTGCAATATCTGACGATAATATCGTTCAAGTTCATCAAATGGTACTTGACAACCGTCGAATTAAAGTTAGGGAGATAGCAGAGGATATGAGCATGTCCAAAGAAAGTGTTCGTCACATATTTCTTCAAGATTTAGGCATGAGAAATATGTCAGTGCGTTGGGAGCCGCATTTGCTAACTTTGGACCAAAAACACCGTCTTACACTTCAACAGATCTAGTTCCAACTGACTTTTTTTTTCTAAGATAAAAGCTACAATCGGAGGACATAGATTTTTGTCGAATTAGGAGGCCATTACCTTCGTAAACAACTATTTTGTAGAGAAAGACGCCAAGTATCACTTGGAGGAGTTGAAGAGGTAGGAGAGACTTAGCCTGATTCACTTGCATAGATATCTCTGAGGTCGCTCTTACATTCTGATTCCCTACGGAAAGTAATGATGCATCTAAGCTTTGAAGTAACTTGAAGTTTCGGGAAGAAATGCCTAGCGCCTCTTTTGATCGATAAAATAGGGCACTCACACAGCACTTGTTGAACTGATTTGATAATTTCTTCAGAAGCTTTACACCTCAGCGATAGATATCATTTGACTCTAGACCCAGTCTCAAAGCAAAACTATGTCAGCAATCGACTTTTGAGTAAGAAATATTCATTTTCCATTTGGGATATGTCAAAATAGTTCATTTATAAGATTATTGTGTTTTCCTGTCTAGGCACGAGTCAAATAAAATGCTCGAGCTTTGTGCTGCTACGTGTGGCTTGCCCTTTATGAAATCGAATTTGTGGTTCCTTATGGTTCAGTGTATACCTCTGATAAATCAGCTGACTGAAATGTTAAGAGTTTGGTTCGGTGTTTTGTTTTCTGCTGTTGCTGCTTTGATGTTTCGGTTGTTGTGGATTGTTTTCTGGCAAGCAAGAATAGCAATAAATTAACCCGTCTCATCATTAAGTTCGGTCTTTATTTCCGTGGAAACGCGAATTACAATACTCCAGAGTCTGCGATTACAGACATTCGATTCAACACGATTTGCCTCAAATCAAGTCTTCGTTGCAAACAGAAATTACCGAATTTTCATCTGGTCAACCTTCGGACTGTGTTTGAAGCATTCCGGGTAAATGGACTCAGGATTCGGCAACATACTGGGGAGTCTCCGCAACACTTACTAAGGAAAATTTGAACGCTCCTAAACGGCAGCCTTCTAGCGAAAATTCACACTGTTGCAGCGTATGCAAGAGACCATTTACAAGAAAGAGGCCTCTTATAAACCATACGTCCAGCTTCTTTTCGCTTTTGAAATAATCATTTGGTACAGTCTGGCTTGGATCAGATCTCCCTCCATAAAACAAGGTGAGTAGTTTTGTAACAATATTATATCCTTATATCGTTTTCACAAATTAGTTATGGAGGCCTCTTATCCTTTCCAATTATCCCATCTCTGAAATAGTATTCCCCCTAGTCATCAAAACGCGCGATCTGTCGGTGCATTTAGGAATCTAATCAGGATCCATACTTTTAATTAATCCTCCCCTTTTTCTATTTTTCTATTTTCCTATTCTCTTGCGGCGTAGCTCACTTTCAGATTTTTTACAATTTTTATAATTTTATCATTCCTATAATTTTATAATTTTCAATTTTCAATTATTTTCAGTTATGCTTAAAATTTTCTTGTATTTCGTGTACTTTGGCAATAATTTCTTAATTTTCTTTTTATTTAATTTTTAATCTTTTGTTTCTTCTTAGTTTCTTTTTGCTTGTGTCTTTTTTTTTTTTTTTTAGCACTACTTATACTTTTTCTGTTTATTTTATGTTTATTTCCAAATTTTTGCTTAATTTCGGTAGGTTTTTATTTTTGATTTTTAATTTTTTTTAATTTTATTTTAGTTTTTGTATAGTTAGGATATTTTTATTTAGTTTTATAAAATGTACCCAAAAGTATTCCCAAAAGTTTTTTTGCTAACAAGATTATGAAATCTTGTGTACTTTTCATGAATAATAATAATAATAATTAATTTTCCCCTAAATGTTGAAATGTATTGCAGAGCAAACTTTATTGTTTAATTTTGTTAAATAGATGCGTAAATATTACCCCATTTCTATTTATTACAATATATGTCTACAATAATCCTTTGTTGAAATTTACATAACATTTTCGTTTCACTATGAATGTATTTTAAGCAAAGTGATTCAGATGCCTAAATTTTCCACATGAAAAATACTCAAATTTAACCGATAAATGGAATTGAAAATCTTAGTAAGTAAAAAAAAATTCTTATATTTTTAATTCTCTGAATTTTTTATCAATAAGAATATATCGACCATATTTGTATTATGTATTATAGCGACGTATGTACAGGTCAAGTACATTGCATATAACTTAAGTTATATTTGAGATAGTTTCCAGTGTGAAATTAGAAAATATGACTAATAAACAAGATTTGCACGATTCTTATATTACGTTACTGTCTGTGTCTTCTATGCGACTTTTACACGACTGATACAAGTTTGATAGATTACTTCCATACCTCGTGCATGCGGAGTCGAACGAACATTAAATGTTATGAAAATCAAACTAGTGTTCTTACTTATATTTCGTTTTGACTTTAAACACTTACCGACTCGCCTGTAATAAGTGGAAGAATGTCGAAAGGCCTTCTTGTTTGAGGCCATTTGGATATTTAAGCCATTTTGTAACTTATTTATGATATACTAGATACGAGCGATTATTTTCAAAACAATCGGGTTGCAATTTCCCTACAACCAACTAGTACGCGACGTATATCCGACAGTTATATGGCAGTCTTATTTCGGTAATATTAGGTATGTAAGACAGTTATAATGATTGTTTTGTGACATCAATACTACTGTAATACGAAGAGTCGTTTAGTTAACGTATATGAACCATTCTAATAGCTGAGACTTAAGACTTATTTACTATGTTTATAAAGCTAATTAATTGTGTCTATAATAAGACTTAACTATATATGACGATTTTGTCATAATGCACAGCTATATCGATCTTATATAACACACAGAACGTTTATACGACTTTTCAGTTATATGCTGCTACTTGGGACGCGAGTTCAACACGTATATGTCGATCTACCAAAGAGCTTAAAATATCTACTTAAGCATTCCAATGATAAAAAATTGAAGAAGATGGGACTTTCAGAATTCATCTTTCTCAACAAAAAATTAATTTAACAAAGGTTTCTAACAATAGGAACTAAACTAACAAACAAACAAAAACATCTCAAATGCCAACTATATATAACGAATATAAGCACGTTGTATACGTACAAATTCAGAATATTATCCATAAACGCTACACAAATAAACTACATATATGTATGTATGTATACAACAACAACAGAAAATTTAATAGAAGATCATGCCATAATGTCTTAATATTATTGTGACAAACATAATCCGCGCTAATCCTCTCAATAGCAAAAGTCCCGAATGTTTTGCTGCCACAAAACCGACTTTGACACGATCTAGTTTCATATAAACTAATCCCATGAAATATTCTGCACATATTTTTCAGGATTTCAACAGCACAATCGTGTTCTGAATCACGTTTTTCTTGCTAAAAGTTGAATACAGAAATAACCTTTTCGCAAATATTTACACCAATCTACCCTTATCCCCACCACCACCACCACCACCACCACCAACCCACACACCACTTATATTCTACAATTTCGGCTTTTAGTGTTTTTATCCTCGCATTCAATCCGGACAATCCGGAAAATTGCCAAAGAATGTTTAAGAACGCATTTCGTGTGTTAGGTGTATAATTCTTATCATAAGTATTTCACGTGAGAAAAGCTATTTATGTATAGCTTATACAATTCGAGATTAATTCTTTTATCAGTCCATCACAATTGGTATACTGTATGCAGGAGTATACATACACATATGTGCATATGTATGCACAGTATATTTGCGCCATCATATATAATATAAAAGTTTATATTCATAATCGTCATCATGCAACGATTTTATCTCATTCTTTATAATTGAGTTATTCAACCAACCACCCCGACACACATGTTATTGAAAATTTCAAATCATGCTCTCCGTTTTGGGCGATTGAAATTGAAAATGCTCCCCAAGCTGGCAAAGATTTATCAAGACCGCTTGAAAGTCAGATTCAGATTGACTCTGTGAGAGTTTGGTAAAAATATTTTAATCCAAGAAAATTGAAAATTCGATTTGAGGAAATTCACATGAAAATTGTCGAATGAATAATAAATAAAACTTTTGCGGTATCAGAGGATGTGCTCTAGGGATATAGGAATAGATTTTGCAAAACATATATTTATTCGTACATACATACATATATGTGAATACTATCTATGTAAATAGAATTCTAGAAGTACTACTATACTACGAGAGAGTATATGTACTATAACCAAGAAATAAAATTTTCCACCAGCCATACCCGAAGCTTCGTTTAGCTCGTAAAGAGGCTTTTCCCACTTTTGGTTATTTGGAACTTGGAACCTTTTCTTTGGTTACGACTTTCAGTAAATTGTATTTCATTTTCTTAAGTGTGCACTGACTGTCGACTTTTGAGCACACACTTTCTGAAAAAGTTTTTCCTGTTTTTCTTATACATTTTTTTTTTCCTTTTTATACCTCTACCAAATGAAAAAACAACAAAAAGACACCAATCAAGTATTGGAATGAGAAAAATAAGCCCAGAGGAGTTAGACGAATCGAAAGAAAGTACGCAATGCAAAGAATCTAAATACAATGAACATTTCGGGTTGGAAGGGTTTTCTGATTTTACTCCTGAATTTGGGGTTGAGTCCTTTCTTATACAATCTATCCAAGCGTATGGATCTCCCAACTCCTGGAAAGGAGTTCGTATTACTTTCAGCTTGCCTTGCGATAAATATAAACTGAAATGCCTATGTTAAAGGGTATAAGGGGAGCGCGGTAAGCAAGAGAGAATATAGCATTTGAGTGTGTCAGAGTATTAAGTCAATCTCGATTTGGTTTTCACATTTTTTTTTTTTTTTTACCCATTTTCACATTTTTTTTTTTTATTGCTGGCAAGATTTTAACCTTTTGTTAAGGGGCTTATATAAAAGAAGAAGAAGAAGAAGAAAAAAAAAGAAAAATTTATGCAAATCCTAACAATACTTTGGGAAACTTTAATTTAGGCGCGCGCTTATTAGAATTCAGTCGAAATTTAATTAATTAAGAAGATAATCCTCAAAGATATTCGCACAGGTGGAATTGCTCAAATTGGTATTGGTTGATAATTAACCAAACATTGTCTCTGTTAATTGATAATAATTGATTTTCAAATGTTCATACATTGTTGATGTTGAGGAGAATTTATCTGACCACTATATCAATGTTGTAATTAACATATGAATGTGTGTTTATGTATATTTGCACATCTCTGAAATGGTAATAGGTTTTGGATAAATAGTGCATGAATAATTTTAGATTATAGATATTCAAATGAATTGAATGAAAAAGGTTAATTGTGTCTACTGTTTAGTGTGTTGGCCGATTATTGTGTTAAAGTAACCAAAGCAAAAGATTAGAGATATTTTGGAATTAAGTTTAGATGCCTTTTTAAAAGATTTGTTTATGGCAATTTTCATCACTTAAGGAAATTGAATAAAATAACCAAGAAGGATTTAAGTTTTTTTGAAAACGTCTGTCAGTGTAAAGTAATGGAAATGGTAACTTTATTGTGTATTGATTCTAAGTGAATCATTAGAATGAAATCTCATTTTAAAGTTAAGGGAAACATTTTTTTTTTATTATCTATATTTGTCCATGAACGTTTTTGGCGTAATTTCTGGACAAGGATGTATACAGGGTGTTCGTTCAATGATGTATGTTTTGTCGCTGTCTGTACACATTTACACATAGCTTAAAAAGTAAAACAAAAAAAAATTGTTGAAGGGGATGATGGAGTATTCCGAATGGTTTGGACTTAAGAATTTTTCTTCATATTCTTTGGACGTTTTATGAATCACCCTATTATTTTTGAAACAAACATCCTATGATGATTTTAACTTTATTATATACATAGCTAATTGTAACGCTAGTTTATAGATATGGTGGATGGGATGTAGTTCGGCCGATCTTCTGCACAGGCTCAACGTTTTAGTGGACGCAACTGACGAGGAAATGTAGCCTGGATTTGCTGTCAAAAACCCGTTTGCCTGGCAATAACTGGGTGTTTGCGTACCATGCCCACGGCAGCACTGGAGGTGTGCTTGATTTATTGCCGCTAGAACTCTACTGCATGAGTGTAGCGGCAATTACCCCTGTCAGGCTTAGAGCGGGGGCTTTGTGGCAGAAGATATTCTGGAAGGATTATAGGGAAAGATCCGATATTTAAGAAAAGATCCAAGACGAATGCGGGCACATGGGCTGGAGTAGTACTCCAGATATTTGCAGTGGTACATATCTTATAGAGTACCAGAAAAATGTAGTGTTTTTCAGACAGATTTTGGAGCGATTTACCAGGCGGCAATATTGGTATGTATGTGCAGAGAGTCGGCATAGAACATATGCATATACACTTTCAGCCAGCCAGTCATTAAGGCGCTGGTTGCTGTGTTGGTTAAATCAAAATTGGTGCAATTATGCAATACCAGCCTTGAAGAACTAACTACGCGACACAAGATGAGACATTTTGGCGGCACGTCTTTATCTGCTTGCACATGTCTGACCGCTTGACCAACCAACGTGTAAATCGGCAGACCTATAAAGTATTTAAGTACATTAGTACCAGTACCGGGACTTGTACTTGACATGTTTTTAAGTACCAGTACAGGGACTTGTATTTAAAATATTTCAAGTCCAGGTACTTGTACTGTACTGGTACTTTTACTTGGAATTTTACAGGTGCACACCTGCAAAGTACTTAAGTACATTGGTACTTAAGTACATTGGTACTTAAGTACTAGTAACAGTACCAGTACCGGGACTTGTACTTGAAATGTTTTTAAGTACCAGTGCAGGGATTTGTACTTAAAATATTTCAAGTCCAGGTACTGGTACTGTACTTGTACTTGGAATTTTACAGGTCTGCAACCAGGTAATATTAGCAGTAGCTTTGCTCCAAAACAATCAGCCGAGTCGACATAGGGTCAGCTTGGTCTCAACAATACGTACTCAATTGTAGCGTCATGCTCACTTGAACTGCACTAATTATCGGCTGGCTGAAGAAGCGGAGGTTCGCCCTGGCTCGGTGTAACTTATGACCCCAAGCAAACATGGATTTGGAAATATTATGATTTGTTATTGATTGGAAATTGTTTATATAAGGCATAATCCTCATTAACTTTATATGATATTCTTTTAGACTGTAAAAACTAGTACTAAGGACCGCGGTAAACAAAATTTTAGCGGTCTCTAATATCGGGCCGTTCTTTAGCAGCTAAAATATGACAGCGGAGATTCAGAGAAAAGTAATATTAAAAACAAGGAGAAGAAGAATTTTGCAATTTTTTTACGTAAATACAATGCGAGTTACATCAGGATTTAAACCTGACTCACAAAAAAAAAAAATTAGCTTAGGAAAATATTGAAGCGGAATTGCAATATGAGTATTTTGTTTTTCAAGTCAAGTCGTGAACAAACAAAAATCTCACATTTTGCTTTTATATTTCCAGACGAAGTTATTTCTCATGAAAAGCAATGATAAAGAGTTTCGTAGTTAAGGTTAGATTTAATTAAGTAAAGGAATAATTAAGTTAGTTGTAAACCAACTGTCGTCTGGCTGAAGTCAGATCCCTAAATCGCGAAATAGAATTTCCGTAAAAAAATCAATTTTATATTAATAAAATTTATTGAAAAGAAGAAGTAATTTCTTTTATTTTTATTTTTTTTTTTTTATTAATACTTAAAAACAAGAATTTAAGTGTCGCAGTCGGTAGGATTGCTACGAAAAGGTTGGCAATCTTGTGATACGAATTTTTTCTCTGAGACTTATCGAAACGGAAAACGTAGTGTTTAATCGAAATTGTATACACGGAGAAATAAGTTTCGTGCCTTAAGAGGAGTCAGTAAGAAGATTTGCAAGTTTCATACATTTTTCAATGCAAATTTCTAGCAAACTATTTGCAGCAGAATAACGATTTATATCTTAAATTAAAGGTAATGAAGAAGTCTAGTAAATAACGTCGAGAAAAATAACAAAAAATGCATTCGAATGGAGATATTAGCTCGGAAACTTGTAAAAAATGGTAAAAATTGATTTTTTTCAAATCAAATTCCTCTTAGTAAGTATTCTCATTTCTTTATATTGTGACTATTTTAGAGAGATAAAGCCTAGATCTAGCAAATAACGTCGAGTTTTTTCTTTTTAGTGGCGCATTTTTTAATTGTTTAACTCTAATAGTACTTGTTTTTTCTCTCGATATTTCACCGACGAGAAATTGATATTTTGTTGAAAGTTTTAAAAATATAAAGCAAAATAGCATATTTAACAACTATGTGCAAAATAAAATTTAGGAGAGTTAATTCTCTTTAAAAATTTTCAATTTCTTTGAACTGCAAATTTCCATTTTCGTCTTAAATTGTCGCATGTTGGGTTTCTGTCTTTTACGCTAGATGTCTCTAATGTGACTTGTGGGCTAGGTCTAGGCTAATTTTATATGTATTTTCATACTTTCAGGACACAAACCTACGTATAGTAAGTTTTATTGCCTACAGGCTCGCTGACATCTAAATTGAAATTTTTGCTGAGTACTGACTCCTCTTAAATAAAATCAGTGATTCAATTGATTGGATTATCAGTGATTTAAATAAAATTTGTAGAAGAAAAGAATTTTCAGGAAGTATGAAAAAATTTAGCGATTTAATTGTTCGAATTATCATTGAATTAAATAATTTTTTTTTTGTTGAAAGAAAATTTTCAAGAAGTGTGTAGAAATTTTAGTGATTTTTATCTCGTATCCAAATAAAACATTAAAGTTATCACAGTCGTTAAGAAACCTCTATGAGTAGAAATAGGCAAGAACGTTTCGATTCGAACCGTAGAATAACAAATAACGAAATGAAGCAAGTTAATCCTCAAATTAGAAATACGATCGAACAACAGGAAGTGCAAACCCAGGCTTTATAAGTGACAGTTGAGCAGCTGATAATAAATCCACCAATATAGAAAGCGCAAATACATGACCTGTAAGCAAGAGTTGAACAATTAGCAGCACATCCGCCAGTACAACAACAAAACAACGAATTATCCCTAACATCAAAGTAATTTTTAAATTACATGAATAGGCTAAGGATATTCAACGGAAGAGATGAATTCACTGTTCGAAAATTCATAAACTCTGTGGAACGGACAACCCAATTATGCAGAAACAACCAAGGACTCTATAATTAGTATAATCAGTATCATAATCAACGACAAAATACAAGGTGAAGCTATGAAATGTATACAACGCTTAGGAACAAAAGTTACATTTTCGACCAAGGAAGGACTACGTAGAACTTCTTAATGAAGGTAGAATTTTAAAAGTGAGTAAGGGAATTGTTTAATAGTATTAGAGAAATAAATTATAACCTGAATGAGTTGTACGAATTTAATGATGATAAACCAATTAATATCATCCATCCAATAATGATAGACGTTTAGCTGATATTGTTAGAAATAAAATACATACATAATTTTATTAGAAGTAATATTCCCAAAAATGGTTCAATAATTGAAATATATAATAAATTTGACAAGTTAAAGTTGCTTGACGATGAAAATGCGGTAGCTCCAAATAGTAGGAAGAATAAAACAAACCTTCATAAAATATCTAGCAACAATAGTTATAGAAGTACACATAAAATAACAATTACTCAAACAGAAATGATTTCAATGCGGTTTAACAATTTCAATAGAAATAGCTCTAATGGTAATAATAATATTTCTAATAGGAACTATAATGCAAACTGTGTAAATAATAAACCCAGATATAACCAAAATTTTAATTAAAGTAATAATAGTTCTGGACTATATAGAAATAATTATAGGAATAACTACAACTCAAACCAAAACAACCCCAACCCTTACCAGTCTAGCCAATCAAACAATTCAGTGCAAGTTAGAAGTAACAATCTGGCTGAACCGATGGATATTGGAAATTTCTACAAAGATGTAAATTTTCAAAACGAACCTCGGAACTCACAATCCCAGTAATAGTTATAACACTAGGAACCCAAAAGATTAGAAGAATATTTAAATGAGCCCCCGTCTATTATTCTACCATTAATGGAACAAATAAGATTACGAGTAAAATAGTTACTACAATGCCTAAAGAATTTAAATTCATAGGTACCATAACTTGGAAAATCATTAATTTAGTGCGGGTAGAAATTACGACTCAATTATGGGTTAAAATTTCTTGGTACCCTTTAAAGCCAAAATAAACCTAGAATATCGGTATATTGAGATAAATCATAATAAAATCTTATTTGAAGATAATAAATATCCTTTCATAATTAGCGAAATACACACCTTTTATTTATTTATTTATTTAGAACTTCATCAAAAATCTGATTACTAAGTTTACAAAAGAAAAATTGTAAAAAAAATAAATAAATTAAAAATTATATATATATGTAAACAATGATATTGACCAACAGTGTACAAACAATATTAATAAAATGAAAAGTAACCTTAACTAAGCTGATCTCTTAATTCACTTTTTGAAAGATGAAAGTCAATGCAATCAAACTGGTTGTTAAAGAGACGAGACATTGATGAAATCGGCTCGTGAAAACCATAGTTCGTACTATGATGAGGAACGACGAGGAAGTCGTGGTTCCTCAAGGAGCGCGCAGGAATAGATATATTGAAAGTATTTAAGAGCTCAGGAGAATTTATCGCTCCCTGTATACACTGAAACGCAAAAACAACTCTGGAAGCTTTTCGCCTATTTTCGAGAGAATCCAATGGAAAGAGTTTAAGCCTATCAACATATGGAGGGTTATGCCAATGAAGTCCACGCAGAGCGAAACGAACGAATCTCCGCTGCACAGCCTCAATACGATTTATGTATACAGCATAAAACGGAGACCAGACCGGACTGGCATACTCCAAAATAGGTCTAACGAATGTGCAGTAAAGGACCTTCGTTATGAATGGATCATTAAACTCCTTTGACCATCTCTTTACAAACCCCAGAGTAGCATTAGCCCTGGCAACGATTGTATTAAAATGATCCTTGAAGGAAAGGCGTGTATTAAGGAAGACACCCAAGTCCTCGGTTTTGTCAAGTCTAGTCAATGGACTCCTTTTACGAGAAAAGGACATAGCAGTACATTTGTTGATGTTGAGAGGAAGACAGTTAATAGCACACCAATTATGAAAGGTGTCTAAGTCCAAATTTAGAATTCCACACTCGTTTTCATTAGAAACAATGCGGAAGATTCTGGCATCGTCAGCATAGCAAAGTATTCTTGAATTAGTCAAAATCAGAGATACGTCATTAATGAAAATAATAAAAAGGAGTGGTCCGAGATGGCTGCCTTGAGGAACACCAGAAGTATTATCTATTACTCGCTTCGCAACTCGCTGCGTACGATCCGATAAATAAGAATGAAGTCAATTGACAAAAACAAAAGGAAAACCAAGAAGAGTCAGCTTATGAATCAAGATTTTATGATTGATTCGGTCAAAAGCTTTACTAAAATCTGCGAATATGCAATCAACTTGCTTTCCGCTTTCAATTGCAGAAATGCAGAAATTAGTAAACTCTAACAAATTAGTCGTAGTAGATTTACCCTTCATAAAACCATGCTGAAAAGAGCGCAGGAAAGGCTTGCAGTGGAATGACAAAACATCGCAAACCATGGCTTCAAATATCTTACCAATACAACATAACTTAGTGACGGGTCTGTAGTTAGAAATGTCACACTTATTACCCTTCTTGTGAAAAGGAATAATTAAAGAAAGCTTCCACTGTTTAGGAAAAACACCACAGGTTAAAGATAAATTAAATAAATAACATAAAACAGAAGCTATGGACGTAGCACAATTTTTTATGAACGTGGAAGGAACGCCATCCGGAAGGAATTTCAGATAATTTTATATAAAAACTAAGACAAGATGATTAAATTGCTCAATCAAAATGAAGATCTATTCTTTAAAGAAGGCAATGAATTGACTTCAACTCATGAAATAGTTACTATCACCGACAGACCAATTTATTGTAAAATATATAGGTATCCTCAGACACACGAAAAAGAAATAGAGTGTCAAATTTATGACATTCTCGAACAAAAGATTATTAAGGGATGCAACTCGCGCGGTCATAATATTTCTAAAAACAGGTAGTTAAATTATTTGGAAATATTAAAAATATAAAAGTAATGAATACAATAAAAAAAAATTAACAATGATATTGACGTCCACGAGAAGAAATCCAGTTCATCCGTACTTACAGCAAAGACGTACAAAACTACGTTAACTACAAAAAACCGGTCAATAAATTTATCAAATTTTAGAACTCTGACAAGAAATATTTTTAGCGCGCTAAAGAATGGCCCAGGCGGATAAATTCAAGCTAAATTTTTTCGAGACTTACTGATGGTGCCATCTGTAATCAAAACCCAAAGGTAAATTTAGCGTGTTGATCTTAGTACCGCTTTCGCTAAAATTCAGGATAAATTTTCGTCAATATCTTTTACCATGCTAAATTTTCATACAAAATTTAGATTAGCGCGGACCTTAGTAACTAGACTTAAGCTTTGTATAAATAAGCTAACAATAGTGAATAAAGAAAATTATGTTTTTCACACGGGACTTGCAGCTGTTTAATGTAGGGTAGACTGGGGTCAATTGAAACGTTTTTGAGAAAATCGCATACTGTTACTACATTTCAACTTCGATCAGTTTGGGAATGCGCTACAATTGCAACTAGCTTACCTGGGTATAAAAGAGCAATATTGTTTTAGCTTCATATGCAGTAATCAAGTAGAAGAAGAATTAAAAAAAAAACAACGTGGCAAATGTTTCAACTGACCCCTATACCTGTGTCAGTAGAAACAGTACCTGGGGTCAATTGAAACATTTGTAAATTAAAATACAATTAATTTCTTATAATAATTTTATTCCTAATTCTTTGGAAATAAATCACAGAATTATTAAAAAATAGCTCTTCTACTTTAAAAACGAGAAAAGAAAAACAATTTAAATAAAACAAATCAATCAGATTCACAATTGTGACAAAAATTAATGGCAATACCGGCTGTGCTTATTGTTTTTCCAGGATAACTCCGCATCCACAGCTGGAATTTATTGCTTTTTTGAATGGTCCATAGCAAGATCGGTCTAATGGCTGGAGCTTATGGGAGCAATGTGATGGGAACTACAGTAACACAATGCCATTTTATTTACAAAAGTTAAGGAAGTTATTATGAATATGTGACGAGGGGTTTTCCAGCACCAGCAATACTTTCGGACAGCCGAACTATTGGTATGTTTTTTAAAATGTGCGCTAAAAATAAGAGAAACCCTTCTTGCATCCATCCCAAAGGGTTACTAGTGCCCACTGCACCCACGGGTCCATCTGTTATGAAGTGATCCTGGAATTGGACGCGAGGAATTAAAAACAAGGAGGAAATGCATTCCTTATAGCTTTTGCTGCAAAAGCCACTGTAACGAGAGTTCCCGTTCTGCTGATATTACTGAACCAACTTGTGTTATTCCCCGTCTCTACAAAACTCTATCAGGTTTCTGGACCGTCGTTATGCCGGTTTCATTGACATTATAAATATCTCGGGGCTCAAAGTGGTGGCGATCCATAACTATTTGCAAGTTATCGTAAAATGCGTCCACTATTGTTCAATTCAAATTAGTAGCTCTTATAGACAACTCTGGGTTTCTCGCCATAAAAGCTCTGAATCAATCTTAACCAGCTAATGCATTTATTTCCCAGGGGCCTGGTTTTTTCAGGTTATATACTTTGGCCAATTCGTATGCTAATTATTTTACCTCCTTTTTGGAAAATCTGAAGTAAATATCAGCCCATCTTATCAAGTATTTCGATAACGACCTCTCCTGTGGTTCATTAAACACTCTGTTGTGGGATGCACAGCCTATCGAAACAGATACTACGCTATCTTCCTTCGACTTTTCCCTTTTCTTCTTGTACCAATACAAAGACATGAAATTCAATCCATGTTTTTCAGCTGCTGTCCTCAACGAAATGCCTTCTTTTATGGCTTCATATGCATCTTTGTACTGATCTAAGCTACACTTGCCACGATATGTTTTTTTTGCACGATTTCTTGGCATCTACAAAGTATAGATGATAATCATTTATTTCAAAAAGAGTACAAGGGTCAGTTGAAACGCGAAAACGTATCAAACGTCCCCAGCACCTCTTTTCATAAATTTCATTATGGCAGCAAAAAAAAACTAAATGTCATAAGTGGCTAATAATCGTATCTCTCTGAACTTGAATATTAATAGTTATTGCATTCTAAACCACACTCGCGTAAGTACAATAATTTTTGATTAATACACAAAAGAATACAAATTGAAATACTTACTTTTGGTGACAAAAAAGTAATAGCTTCACATAAAAATGCGAGTCATACTGGGAGCGATGCCAAACACTGAATGACACGTTCCAACACGAAGACCGCTACCTTTTCTCTTTGGGCTTTTGCCGCTCTCACTAACCGTTTCCGAGTTACTCGATTTGTTTGAATCGACCCCCGTTTCAATTGACCCCAGTCTACCCTACTCCAGATTCTTCTTGCAATCCTTGCTTAATCTTCTGCATCCATTGATGCAATTTTCTTATATATTGGCGCCATTTCGTGCCGTGAATTATAAAAGCAAGGACTGTCAAGATAGCATAATTAAAAATATTACAACAGTATATTACGATTAAAGCCATGGAAGAAGCATATAACAAAAAACTTGTCCTAATTCTACCCCCACCACATACTTACTTCTCACTAGCTTTAACCTTTGGATAGTACTGTTTTTGACAGATGACGTTCGGGTGTATATCTTAGCAGGCCTATTCGCTTAGTGATCAGCTGAACATTGATCCCAAGGATTATTTTAAATTGGGCTACCGTGAGAAGAGATTACTGCTTACCTATGCCACAAATATCCCCCAAGTTATAGTTTATTCAGAAAAATCGACATTTCATAGCGAGCACCCCCCTCCCCCTACACCCAAATTCCCAATCATTCCAATAACCATCTTATAGTGATTGAGTTGCAGTGAAATGGCACTTTATCCTGAAAAATCAACAGCGAACAAATATCAAAACGTTGTCTTGAGTCTTCAATGATATTTATTACATAAAATAAACTCGCATTGTAAAAATAACACAAATGCAGTATCTCATCAGAACTTTCCATTGATAAAGTCTGTAAGCTCTGACATACATACATATGTAAATAATAGTTTACATAATATCATGTGGATGTTTGTGGAGGATTTCATTCAAACCGGGACGTTATTACAGGCTCGAGTTCGTTTAAATTAATCGAAACAAAGCTCATCGTAAAATTTTCCTTTATTCTCATTGATTTGTGTTTGTTTGAAATTTTTACAAATTTTATATCAGAATATAAAATTTTTAATTAAACCACTTTTTTTTTTTTTAATTCATTTGTAGCCTTTGAGTTGGTTACGAAACGAGTTCCACATACATATATGAATCTATTTCATTAAAATTTTTCCACACTTTTGTAGCTTCAACATTTTTAACAGAAAACTAATTTGAATGAAGGCAATTCGGTAAAACCGATAAACGTGTAACAAATTCCAATCACTGCAAAAGAAGAAGAAGAAAAACCTATCAACGAATTGGAAATTTTATCAATGGACTTTTATCAAATGGAAACATTGTAATTTAGCAAATGGGTAGGTACATATAGGTAACTGGGTAGGCAGGTACTCAACAAATCACATATACACATTTCGTAAATGGCAATAACCCAGATGTCTTTTAAGGTTAATATTATTATTTATTTAATTATCAAATTACAAAATTACAATATTTAACAGAGTTGAATTTGTGGATTTTAAAAAGTTTAGAATTCATCTTATATTTCTTTGCATCTAGCAAATATATATCTAGTACCTACTAAGAAATATTTAACCCTTGTGTACAAACCCTGCTATTCGGGTAGTTATTTTAGCTTTGATTGGATGTAAAAACTGTACGAAGAAATATACTGGGATGAATATCCATGCCATTCCAATTTAACTTGAGATAAATGTTGATCTATGCAAAAAATAAATTTGTAAACAAATTGGTACTGGGTAGACTTTTTCGACTCAAACTTTTTTTATTCGTAATTTTATATGAGAAGCGCTATCACAGAGATTGCTTATTTAAGCTTAAGTTTGGGAAATTTGCATAAGGAAATAATAATGAAAACGGCTATGGAAATTTACAAAAATTAATTTTTAATTTTTTTTTTTTAAGTCTCACACACTAGCGTTCTCGTTAATTGATAACGGCTTCTCTGTGTATGCATATTTGGTCAGTAATAGATAAAAATTTGAGACATCACAAACCCACCAAGCTTCTATGTGATATTTTTTTCAAATGATGCAAATTTTACTGCATATTAGTGAGATTTAGTAAAAGTGCCAGTTATGTCATTAAAATGAACAGATCTTTTTGGAAAGTGAGAATCATCAGGCGATCATGAAATCTTTGCAACTTGCAAAACATTTAGATATAAGAAGAAGTTTCATTGCAACTACAACAAATACTCGAAAATTTTCTTCATGATATTTACTCACAGTCCGTAACTGTCAAGTGAAATATAAATGTGAATGAAATGCCACTGTCAATGTCATTGACTACTTTCGAATTAAGTCATTATGGAGACAATCTGTCTAGCAGTGTAATCCTTTTTTGTGCTATTCCCCACCTAAGTTTTCCTAAAGTTTTAATGGAATTTTTAATGGAAATGTTCACTAAATAAACTTAAATGATAGGTTTTAGGAAGAAATCACTAGGAAATTATTGAATAAACACAGTAAGTAAATTTTCAAATCATTATAATGGAGGACTGAAATTCAAGTACAAAATAATTTTGTTGAAAGATTTTTCTATATTATTTTAAGAGGAGCCAGTACCAAGATTTGCAAGTTTCATACATTTTCCAATGCGAATTTCTGGCAAACTATTTATACCAGAATAATGATTTATATCTTAAATTAAAGGTAACGAAGAGGTCTAGTAAATAACTTCGAGAAAAATTTAAAAAAATGTATTGGAATGGATATAGTAGCTCGGAAAATTGTAAAAATTGGTAAAAATTGATTTTTTTCAAATCAAATTCCTCTTAGTAGGTATTCTCATTTCTTTATATTGTGACTATTTTAGTAAGATAAAGCCTAAATCTAGCAAATAACGTCGAGATTTTTCATTTTTAGTGACGCTTTTTGTAATTGTTTAACTCTAATAGTAGGTACTTGTTTTTTCTCTTGATATTTCACCGACGAGAAATTGCAATATTTCGTTGATAGTGTGAAATTATGTGCAAAATAAAATTTAGGAGAGTTAATTCTCTTTAAAAATTTTCAATTTCTTTGAACTGAAAATTTTCATTTTCGTCTTAAATTGTCGCATGTTGGGTATCTGTCTTTTACGCTAGATGTCTCTAATGTAACTTGTGGTCTAGGTCTACGCTAATTTTATATGAATTTTCATACTTTCAGGACACAAACCTACGTATAGTAAGTTTTATTGCCTACAGGCTCGCTGGTATCTAAATTGAAATTTTTGCTGAGTACTGACTCCTCTTAATTATTAGTGATTATTAACTATTTAAATTTAGTGAGATCTTTGAGCTTGCACCGAAGAGATTTTCTTTCAGGCTCCAATTTAGTTAACTTCAGTCTCATGTCTTTCCGTTTTGTTATATCCAGCCGATTTCTTTTTTGTTTTTAGCAGCACATCATTTACGGCACCAAATCTGCATTCAGTTCAATATTATGATGGTAACGGTAACAATAGTTGCACAATTGGCTGCATTTAGATATTAGATTTCCGTTTACTCACAAAGCCATGCCATCGCTCCTTTTATATTAAATAATGTTTTATTTGGCTCATCATTTTGCATTTCGGTAAATTCTTCTTGACACTGCATATTTGAAATATCAGACAAATCCACTAACATTTGGCTGCATCATCCCAGTTAGTAAACCAGCTTTATTCAAATCAGAAAATCTTTCTTTTAAATTAACCGATAAATTTTTAAGATAACCGACAATAAAATGTATATGGTACCAGTTCCTTCACATTTTTGGAGCCAATGAAACTATCGAAAATTTTCTTGTAAATATATGACTGACATAATTAATAAAAATAATGAAAACACCGACAAGGCTTTTATTTGTTCCTTGAAGTTGTTTATATTGTTTATATAGTTTTTCAAAGATGACGGCTAAATAATTCACAAATGCTTTACCATCGATCGTTAATAGTTTTTTCATTTCAGGTTTATCGCTTAAAAAATCAGTATCACATAGTTCTATAAATGCTTTCAAGCAGTTCCCTTTCGAGAGCCATCTTACTTCTGTGTGAAGTATAAATTTCACATGGTCTTCATTTTGTTCTTCATAAAATAGTTTGAAGAGACTTTCACATTTGGCATTAGCTATACTATCATTGTTAGACTTTATAACTAAATTTACCTACTTCATTTAGAATAGGCGAAATGTTTCTCAGTACCAGGTATAACTGCCCAGTATATCTAGTAGATCAACCCCAACGTCTACCAATGAAATCATGGCTACTAATATGGCGGATAGAAGTTACTTACACTGCAGATCTACCCAGCTTGAGTTGCCATACGGTTAATTTAACACTTGGATGCATTCATTTTCGAACTGCCCCCCCCCTTAACAAACGAATCCCCCCCCCCACACCACTGTGGAGCGTGGTCCCCAAGTTTGGAAACACTGGTATAGGATTTTACTCCAAGGAGTCATCTTTATCTCTACTACAATTTCTCCCTTTCCTATTCTCACTCTAACTCTCTCTCACGTAGCCATGCACACATATATTCTATAAATCTCTCTGTCACACACAGATATATACACGTTATATCTCTTTCTCTTTCACATTATTTTTCCAGAATCGTATTATTTCTTATTTGACTCTCTCTCTCTCTCCCTTCTGTCACTTCCAAATTTGCAATTTATTACATTTCTTGCAAAAAATTTGAACTAAAAAGAAAACTTCTTTGTGACGTAATGTTGTCAAAAATCCGAATTTGGATGCATTTCAGTATGCAACCATACAAGCAAAGTCGATAAGCTGAGTTCTCTGAATTTATTTCATCAATTGACCATCAAGTAAGAGACAAGTGATTCTACGTAGGTTTTATCATAAATTGTTCAATGTGGCAATACTAATGCCATTTGAGACGATCTGACGTTTCCATTGTAAAGTTTGGCATTGCCTAACTTTTAAACAGTGTGTTGATAAAATTTAATTTGTATTTGGTGATGAAGCTCTACATAAAACCACTATGTGTCGTCTAAAATCGGTTGCTTTTCCAGAAAGATACTGTTACATCATGATGTGACTTATCGTGAATTAGAGGTGACCCTAGATATTAGCATGGCAACTTTGGAAAGGATATTGATCAATTGGTTGTGAGAAAGCTTTGCGCGCGTTGGATTCCGCATAATTTGACAATAGCTCAAAAAAAGATTACCACCGATTGGTTGGGAAAGAAAGGTTAAAAAAATACAACCGCTGTGCATCAAAATACGTGTACAATATCTACACAGGTGACGAATTTTGGAAATATTCGTATGAGCCGTATAGTGACCATATGGCTGTATCAAGATGAGCCAAATCCAACAAAATCTGTTCACGTACGGAGCACTCCGAAATAAATGGTAACATTTTTCTTCGGTATAACTGGAAATATCGCAACCTTTGCTTTGGAGAATCGTAGAACGGTCAATTCTAAGTGATACACTGTCATTTGTTTGCCACAAGTGTTTGGTGAAATACGAAAGAAAAAAACGCAACATGAAAAATCATTCTTCATCATGACAATGCGATCTCTCACACATCGGCTTAAATAACAGAATCTTTGAACTCTCAATACGTCGAATTAATGTGTCATTCGCCGTACAGTTCTGATTTGTCAGCTAATGATTTCTTTTTAAGCCAGAACTTGAAAATTTAAAAACCATGTTTCTGAGATACTTCAAATGGAGTTGAAAAAATGGTTTGAAAATTAGTTTAAGCGTTTGGAAAAGTCATCATGGCAAATACTTTGAAAAAAATAAAGCCGTTTGCAAACCTTTACTATTGTTATTATTACTCTATTGAAAAACATCTGACACAACCCTCGTATTTTACCATTGTCGTGTTGAAGGGGCTTCCAGTTTTATATATACAGCGGCTTTCCCATGCGTTCAAATTTATTAATTTTATTGATTAATTTTTTTAGATTTAGATTTTTAATTCCAATGTCATTATGTTGCTCCTTCATTATATATGGCACTACTATAGATTTTTCGGATTTGTTAATCTTGCAGAGCATTTTATCTAATCTGTAAGAAGACGTTGAAATTTAAAGCTAACTATTCTTTTCTTTGTTTTTGGAGACGTTAATATTGTCATAATTTCCCTTTTTATTTTATCAGCATGTTTATTAATTTAATTTATTATAATTGAATTCGAATGACACAAAACTAAAAACTGCTATTTTTTGTTGTCTTGTACAATATGAGAAATGGCAAATGCTATCATTTTCTTTTCCTTGCTTACATCAGATTCAGGAATGGTAGTCAATTGTCAACTTCTTTTTCATGGGTAAATAAATCACCCTCATCTTATGAGTTTTTGGTAAACCATATATCCTCGGTGTTCTGGGGTTACGGACAGTTAATTTCCTTTTCTGGATATTAAATTTGGCACTTATTGTTGAGGCCACTTCCTTCGCTTCTCTTGTCATTTTATGCGCCGAATCTCTTTTTAGTTCTGAACATTGGCTGTCATTTATAGTAATCTTCATACGTTTTTCATATCCTTTTTATCTAATATGAGACTAGAGGGGTAGCTGCGTTTATCTATCTATCAATGATTTTAAAATATCTTTTTATATTTATTTTCTTACCTTTTTTTCTTTATGCAATTTATTATGACTAAGATTGCAATATGTTTGATATAATTCTTGTATGTGTTGTGAAAAAAAAAAACTTGTATTTTTACATTGTACATAGAGATAGTGGTGTCTGCAATAATAATGAATATTTTTTAGCGATGAATACTACCAAAATACCATAAAAATCTTTTTCCGTCAAATTCAGGAAGATGTCATTTAAAAAGATTGAAGATTGCAACTGTCAAAATCAAAAATTGAACATGGGAATGATATTAACCCCAATGATGGTATTCATCAATACCAATTATAAAAACAATTTGAAAGAAGAGATTAAATCTAGACCAAATTGGAATTCGATGGCATCATTGAGCTATGAACGGCTTAATGCCACACGCGATGTTAACGACACTGTCAAACTCAAAGACAACGTTGATGCCGCTATTTGGTTTTGGCGTTAAATAAGAAAACAAAAATTCCACAAGCCGAAAAGTGAAAATCGTTTTCCGATCAGACTTAACTTTACCGAGTTTTGTCCGATCAAAGATGTGAAAAAATGTGAAGTCGTCACTTCGGATGCCTTGATGCCGCTCTGAACATCAAAGTTCAATTAACCCAAGCATCGGCATCGGCATTGACTCTGATGCTGATGTTGTTATTTGGGTTAACATCATTGTCATGTACAGTTTTTGATTTTGACAGTTGTAGTATTCAATACGGATACCAATGCAGCTATTGGGTTTTGGCTTTTAGGTACTCAAAATTGAACATCGTTATTTTCAAGCAAAACTATTTCAATATTCGGGTCATCCACTTGAATAACTCAATGTTTAGTGCTTAGTTAAAGTTATGCAAGTAGCCAAGACAAAAGCTTCGAGTAATTTATTATCTTCAGTATCATGTTACGAATTGAATTTGTGGCAATAGCTCTTCGCCGAAGTAATCAGACCATAAAAGTGGATGGTTTGCTGATTTAGAGTGAGTGAATGGGGAGCTTTCCGATTGAGAAAAATTTTCTTACGTGTTTTGTGGCTTTGGGGAGGGGGTGGTAACTACCACCTTTGGGGTTGCCCAATTTGGGCCGTAGTGATGAGTCAAGAGTAGAGATTTGAATCGAGCTTCGAGAGTCACATTTCGAGAGTCTACTTTCGAGAGTCGAATTTCTAGAGGGGAATTTCGAGCACGATTTTCGAGAGTCCCGTTTCAAGAGTAGAGATTCGAGCATCGAGTTTCGAGAGTCGAGATTCGAGGGTCGACATTCGAGGGTCGAATGTCGAGAGTCGACATTCGAAAATCGAGTTTCGAGAGTATGACTAAAAAGTAGAAAATAAAATATATTAAAAAAACTTTTAAAATAAATAACTTTTTGAATAAATTGCACTAAAACAGAAAAAATAATTTTTTTATTTCTCAGTGATATACACAAGAAAAGTTTAATTACAAAATAAGAAATGCTACAATTCCGATTAAATCATAAAAGTTTGGGCATGAGTTGCAGTTAGACAATTGTGATTATAGTTATATAGATGCCAAAACATTTAAGATTTGATCTGAGTTGCAGCATTTCCTATTTTGTAATTAAACTTTTCTTGTGTATATCACTGAGAAAAAAGAAATATTTTTTCCTTTTTACTGCATTTTATTTACAAAAGTTATTTATTTTAAAAGTTTTTTTAATATATTTTTTGTTTTTCTTTTTTAGTTACAAACTGGGTAATGTTGTGATAATAATACTTAATTTAACAAAATAAATATACAAGCCCGTATATTGTAGCTTTCAATGCCATCAATGCCAAAAGTGTATTGTAATGTGGTTTTAAACAATAATGATGGCGCCTTAATACTTTTCTGGCATGTCAAAAGGATTTATTTTGACGTTTGATGAAATAATACTTTGGACTGAGTTTGGGTAAAATTTTCCGTAAATAAAATTATTTTAAATAAGCTTAATTCAAAATCTTTAAAAAGACGCACAACTCTGCTGAAAAAAAGCACAATATAAATATCAAAGCGGTGCTGGTAATTCAAGGTTGTGACTTTAAATGGATAGATATACCATTTTTGATTTGAATTCAGCTTTTGACCAATTGAGTTAATCCTTTCGTCAAATAAATTAAACTTTAAGCCAATAAAATTTAACTTTAAGCCAATAACATTCAACCTTAAGCCAATAAAATTCAACTTAAAGCCAAACTTCAAATAAACTGTAATTCATTTCAAATAAGCTCTAGTCCAACTAAAATAACAATTTCTAAAATATATTGACATAAAACTGGTAGACAGAGATTAGCCTTACAGACCAGGAAGGAACACGTAAATAAACAAGTATCTTCAGTATTGCAGCACACTGAGAAACTGAGTAATTTTGGTCTGTGATATACGCCATATAATTTACACAAAGGATTTGAGTTCAAAATCTATTTTTCGGCATTGCTATGTAATTTACGATTTGACAGATTTTTATGGGATTTTGAGAAATCCGATTTGAGCATTTGGGGAGAATTAGAATTGTGAGATTTTGGGAAAATTAAGATTTGACGAATTTTGAGAAAAATCAGATTTGGTGGATAGGAGTATTTAAGCTCGAAAATCCGGATTGTGGATATCTATTTTCTAATAATCCAAATTTGAATACCTTCAACCCTATAATTTTAACAATCTAGAAATCTCGTTAAAATTCTTACTAGTTTCATTTGCAAAATTATTTGAAGATGGCAATTAAAAGAAAAAAAAAGTGGAGGAAATGGGAGGGAATCGTGGTATAGAAAATTAAAATGGCGATTAATTCTCGCGAATATCGAATTTTTTTTATGGAAAATTGATATTGGCCATCTCAACAATTAATTGAAAATGTCGAGAAGTAAAAAAAAAAATGTCCTGAAATTAAATTACTTTAAAATGGAATTGTAGTTGTGAAATGTCGATTTCTGAATCGTTTCATAATTAGATAAGATTATGAGACAATTTTGGTTTAAAGTTTGAACAAAACATATTTTTTTGTATAAGAGAATTCTAGTTCATTATTTCAAATCCAATTTCAATTTATTATATATATATAACTACAACACTATACATATATATTCGTGGCAATACACCAGTGAGATACAAGATCTTTTAGTAGGTGCCTATATAATAGAGATGTTCAAAGCTACTTTAAATACATTGCATTGGTCTGTATAATATAAAGGAAAAGCATATAACTAGAGTTAAGTACATAATTCAGATAAAGAAGACGTCGTTTGATCGAGGAGAGTGAGTCTGCCCAGACGGATCGCTTAATACAAGCAGGTAAGGAGTTCGAAAGCTTGATTGTATGAACGCAATATTAAGATGCTATTTCTCTTAGAATTGCCGAAATTGAGAAGGCGAAACAAATATGCTGGAACGTTGTCCATTTCATTAATTTAACCAGGACAACAAGAAAAGGTCACAACCAAATACAGAGTTACCAAAGGGCGGCACATGATCAAATCTACGTAGATTAAAATTGTATCTGATCATAACATTAAAAGTCATATGAATTTTATGTGAATTATTATAATCAAGCTGGTCATACCCTTCACATCCGAAGATGAGAACAGGAACAAGTCGAGATCGACATAAGAATAATCTTGTTACAGTAGCTGTAAAGTTACTGGATGTCCATAGAGAATGTAAAGAACCATAGACTTTACGAATTACAGCCGAGATATGATTGTCCCAGGTTAGAGTATTGTTATATATAACTCCAATGTTACGAGCAGTCTCTGCAAAAGGAATAATTTCCCCTCCGATCATGATAGGAGAGAGGCCAGTAGTGTCAGTTAGATTTACTGACATTAAGCTTCAGAGCATTGCCCTGAGTCAAGCGAAGAATCGTTAGTAAGTCGTCATTAACGCAAATAGTGCCATCTTCAATAAGACCAAACGGCCTTGACAGGTATAGCTGAGCATCATCAGCATATAGGTGAAGGCTGCTATGTGTAACACACTCGAATATATCATTAATGAACAACGAGAAAAGTAAAGGACCAAGAATCGATCCTTGAGGCACACCAGAACGAACACGCAGAAGAGACGAAGTAGAACAATTACAAAAAACACTCTAAAATCTATTAGTAAGATAATTGAAAATCAAATGTGTTGCGGATGCCGAAAACTTAGATTTTGTAATTAACTTCTTACAAAGAAGATTGTGACTACATCGACTACATTAAACGTTTTGGAAAAGTCTAACAAAACTAAAACAGTAATATTATTGGAATAAATTGCCCGTCGAATATCTTCAGAGACATTTAATAGCGCTGTCGACAAACTGTGACCAGGGCGAAAGCCAGACTGATGTTCATTAACAAAACCGTGTTCATATAAATATATGGAGATTTGGATCGAAGTTAACTTTTCAAAGACCTTTGATACAATTGGCAATATACTAATGGGACGATATTCACAGGGATTAACACCAGTAGTTTTAGGTAGATTGATGATTTTTGATTTTTTCCAGGATGTAGGGAAACGAGAAGTCGTGAGATATACATGGGTTGAAAATATTATTAGAGGGGGCGAGAATGTAAGGTATACAAATTTTTATGAATCTAGGAGATATTCCATCAATTCCTGTGGCCATAGATTTTACACGAGAAAAGGTATCAAGCACTTCATCAGGATATACCCTAGAAAAATTAAAGATAAGGAACTGTGGATGGAGTGAATTAAGGAATAGTTCAAAGGAGAAAAAGTGGAAAAATTGGAGAAATTAGTGAACGAAGTAAACATCTTATTAAGATCGTCCGGATCTGCTATCTTATTAGAAACATTTTTGATACCATGTGAGTCATTCACGAGCGGCTTCCATAAAAACCGTATTTCTAGAGGTGGTTTAGATAACAATAAAGTCAATTCTAGTGTTACTTGATTTCTCAGAAGCTTTTAATCACTCCCAAAACTTCATCAAGCAATTGTCTAGCTTTTTTCGAATTTCAACACAAACGAATACATTAATCGATAATTTCTTGGATGGTAGATCGTAGCGGGTTCAAATCAACGAGTAATATACTTGTTTACTTCAGGTTTTTTTGTATTCTGCAAGGTTTCGTCATCGGTCTGCAGCTTTACAGCTTATTTATTAATGACTTGATAGATACTATAAAGGATGTGTATTTATATGCGGACAATTTTCAAATTTATCACAATAGACTTATTGGACTAATTAATGATTGTAAGGCTAGAACTAATGACTCTGCTGATTGGTTGCATCGTAATGTGCTCATCCTTAATCCAGTTAAGTCCAAACGTTGTAATATTGCCCATTTGAGACAGTCTTACCTCCTCTGCTTCTTAGAAGTCTAATCCTACCATTTGTTGATGAAGTAACTGATTTGAGTAGGTATTAAACTCAATTATCAAATGAAATGTTGCTGCTATATTAATTCCATCATCTGTAAAGCGTATGATGGTCTATGTAAGCTTAAATGTTGTTTTTAAGGATTTCGACTGATTTGTTTTTGATTTGAGGAAGTGAGATCATATCCCTCCGTGCAGGTGTAATTTACTGGGCTGTTTTCTCACATTTTTGTTTTTTTTAACCGGAAAGCAATCATTTTCCTTTTTAAGCATGCAAGATTTGGTGGTAGACTGGACTATTTTAATGGGCAGATGCACTTCTTGTGTACAGTCGGCGCAATTCCTTTTCATCAGCATTTAATTGGAGAAGGCTCTTACTTTATTCAAATCTTCGTATATAGAACAGGTTCCAAACCAGTCACGACTTCTTACTGTAAGCTTATTTTACTTGTTATTGTTACCGATAATAATTTTGAGCTTGAGATCTTGATACTCTTTTTCACGGCTGTTGTTTTTTGTTTTTTTGTTAGTAAATAAGAGAAGTCAACTTGGTTTTTTACTTTATAAATTATTTTCTTAGTTCGTAACTGGTTGAAATAACTTTTTTTAAAAATTTTTAACCATTTCAGAAGTCTCGCAAGAAAATTATTTGAAAAATAATGTTTTATTTATCTTTTTGATAAATTATTTATCCGAACAATAAATATTATATTTCGCAAATTTTCTTCCGACAAATTGCAACACAGATCATTCAAAATTATTTTTAGGGCAGAAAAAGTCGTCTTAACCCTGACTTGTGTTGGGGGGACGGCGTGGATAATACCGGCCAAATTCCGTTGAACAGGAAATGAATACTTTTGGAATTCCATGTACCTAAAAAGATCGGCATCGATGTCGACACATAATGTCGTAATGCCGACACAAGCGAATAGAGTTTCCATATCTGAATAATTTTTATGGAAAAGGAATTTATTTTGTCTAGCTGAAAAATGCAATTCGTCTTGAAAAAATAAGAAGTCAGCTTGCCTTTTATACTTCCTTGAAAAAACTTTCAAATTCTTCAAAACCGGTTATTTCCAGCTCGAAAAAATAATAAGCCTTTCAGCTTTGTTTTTTTAACTTTAAAATATTTTATGATAGAAATAAAACTTTTACTTAAAAGAAGTTAAGTTCTCAAAAGCTTCACAGGAATAGAAATGGATCCCACTAGAAATATTTTGGTATATTGTAGTAAATTGCACGATCATAATTTATCCCAGCTTTTTTTGTTTAACATTTTCAAAAAAGCAGTTATTTTTTGTTCCTCATATAGAATATTTTTCCATCAGCATTGCATGATATGTGGAATATGGGTACATTTGTGAGGCTACTGTTCTTATATATTCCCTTATCTGTTACTTTCCTTTTACTTTATTTTACTTTACTTTACTTTACCTTATACAATGTGTATTTTCGAAACTTGATTAAACGAAATGTGCGGATGCTAGACACCTGGGCAAACAAAAAACTGTATGCCAGAGAGGGGGGGGGGTACAGATCAACCATTTGGGAGTTACAGGGTGATTAAGAAGAAAGCTGGATTTTCACATAACATCCTGTATCTTAAAAAGTACATAGAGTACGGTCATAATTAAAGAGTCATTATGTGTGGAGCTTCATGGCTTTTATAACTACTGCTCAACCAGATCCGTACCCCCTCGTCCCAGGAGTTATAGGGCTCTAAAGTAAAAATTTAAGATTTTCTTACCTTTTTTTTTTTAACTTGACCTCAATTATTTTTGCAAAAAGGTCGTAAACATAACGTTTTTTTTATAAAAACTGTAAACTGGTTAAGCCATAATTTTTCTTTTGTGGCAAAAAATTGAGAAGGAACAGCAGGAAGGCATTCTGTGTGAAAATCTGTATTATTTTGTTGCGGAACCTAAGAGGAACTAGTTAAAAGGCATCCTGTTTGGAAAAGCTGCATTCTTTTGTTGCGAAAACTATATTTCGTCGTTGTGCCATTTAAGAAAAAAACAGAGGTAACATCTGGACGTAGCCAAGGTGTCTTGACCTTATACACATGGACAAATAGTCTGCAAAATATCTAAACTCCAAATCCTGAATGATTTTGTAAAATCGAACCCAAAAATTTGGATGGTCACAGATCAAAAAATCATCTCGCAAGTAGGTACAATAAGGACATATAAAGTTTAACTTTCCGAAGAAGATATATGGGAGGATATATTAAGGAGCTTCTCCAATCCACAGAATTCCATTTGCTACACCATGTATGTACATTTTAAATTCAAGAAAAGAAGAACTATGTGAAAAAGTTCTTACATTTTCATACGGTCAATTAGCACTAAAGGCACTCTTTTTAAAAGAGCTTACATTAAATCAAACCTAGTAAAAGGGTTAAGAGAAATTTTGAAGAAGATTTCAATGTAAAATACAATCACTCTCAACTGGGTTCCAGTACACACTGGGATAACAAAAAATGAAAGAGCAGGCATACTTGCAAAACAAAACGCTGCTTATTATGAGGAGCACCCAGGCCGTCCATCAGACGTCGAACTGAAAAATCATGGGAAAAGCTACTGATATAATTCTTAAAGATCGCCGATCGATAAACAATATTTTACATGAAAAGTTTAGATTGAAAATGCTGTCAGCTCGATGGGGCCGCGATTGCTGACGATGGACAAGAAGCGGATGCGGCTGCAAACTTCAAAGCAGTGTTTGGATTTCTTCAAGCGAGATTCGCAGGAGTTTTTACGTCTGGTCGTAACCGTGGATGAAAGTTAGATTGACAATTATGAGCCAGAAACCAAGCAGCAGTTAAAACAGTGGACATTTCCAAGCGAATCTGATCTGAAGAAGTACTAGGTGGTGCCATCAGCCGGGAGGATTATGGTTACGGTTTTCAGGGATTCCAAAGGCATAATCCACATCGACTTTCTGGGGAGAGGAAGAATGATAATAGGGCAGTACAGTCAGTTATTGGACCATTTTGAGCAAAAATTGAAAGAGAATAGGCCCCATTTGACTCAGAAAAAAATGTGGCTCCACCGCGACAACGCATCAGCATTCAGCCGGAATCTGCTTGAACTTCGTTACGAACTGCTGCCACGTCCACTGAACTCACAAGATCTGGCTCCCTGTGATTTTTTCTTATTTCCCAACACGAAAACGTGGCTCGCAGGAAAAAAGGAGATCATCGGTGAAACAGAAGCTCATTTTGATGCATTTGAAAAATCGTATTTTTTAGAAGGTCTAAAGAAATGGCCGGAGCGTTGGGAAAAGTGAATCACATATAAAGGTGACTACGTTGAAAAAGAAAAAGAATTTGCCAAAAGTTTGTATTTTTATTCCTAACATGGTCAGTAATAATTTTTACCAGTAATAACTTCAGAAATGGAAAACCCAGTTACAAATAGAGCAGTAAACTCAAAATTATTTTTAATTGCTTAAACTTGATTACTGTTACAGTCAGATGGTAGGATGCAGGAGTAAAAACATTATAATTAAATACCCCAATCACGGCAATGAAAGAAAAAAAAAAGGAAAAATATCCAAAATTTATTACACAAAAAAAAAAACAAATTCTTACCTTTCTCAAAAATCTTTCATTACATTCCTTAGCAGTACCACGCCAGTGTCGATGTCTATATCTTGAATTTCCTAATTTCAATGTACCTCTAAGTTGAGCTGCTTCAGATACAACACGCCTAATAGTTTGAAATCGTACACGATTACATCTATGAATTGGTTTTAACACTACACCACGTTCCGGTTCCGATTCAGCACCGGATTTCACATGATCATCTTCATCATCAACCCATGCACTAAGAACACCTTCTACGAAATTATACAACATTTGAATATTTGGTTGCATTGGTGCCGAACCGGACGGAGTATCTGGCTTAATAAGTTTACGATTTTGGCAAACTTCACGCAATAGATTCTCACCAAAATGTACCGTTTTATGGCGTCGACGACGTGAATTGAGCGAAGCAGCTGATGCAGATTTGGTCAGTTGTTTACCGTTAGTACTAATTAATTTCGATTTTGTTGCACGTGGAAGCGAAGCACGTGAATCTCCACGACTCAAAGTATTTGGCTGTGAGTTAGAACGATGATGTACAACTGATCGTATTCTATGAAGATCAGCAGCACATCTTGGCAGTGAATTGCATTTGATAACATTTACACATTTCGGATTCATACAGCGTGGCAGAGAGTTGCAACGACATTCATGGCATATCGTTGGACAGGTGATATTACGGCAGCGCGGTAGCGATGAACAACGATCATAGCATTCAATAAAGCAACAATGAGGATCAGTACAAATTGGAAGTAATGGACATGATGGATCTGTACATGGTGGTGATGTAGTACGAGGAGCACGTTCTGCAGATGATGATTTTCTTGTTGAACTTAAATGAGCCTTAGCACCAGATATATCAGATACGGTTGCTGAACGTTGTGTTTGATGGCGACGTGATCGTTCACGTTTTGATTCTCTACTATCTTTACCAGAAGTTTTTTCTCTAGCAATTGGAATTGATTCTTTCGGCACATAGTGGTATTGAGTTTCTTTCCTCGATTGTTGAGTATACAATCGATCTAAACTTGGTGTTACAACTTCACTTGCTGAATGACGTAGCTTACGATCCGGTTTAATTTTTTCACTTTTTTCAGGCTTTTCTTTTGATTTTTTATTAAGATCGACACAGCTACCACGCTGCATTGGCAGTTTTCGTTCGAGAGTTTTACCAATCGATTGTAGTTTATGTAATGGATATGGTATCCAATCTGGTAGTTCAACTCTACCACCACTATCTTTTTCACTTTGTCCAAGTGAATGGCGTTTCTTTGGTTTCGGTTCAGAATCTTGAGAGAAACTTCTTGTTGTTCCGCCACTACCATTTCTTCGGTGTGAACCTTTTCGTTGGTGTTGTTGTTGTTGTTTCGGTACGGCACCTTCATCTTTATTTTTTGATGATGTTTGTAATTTAGTTAACCATTCAAATATATCACTTTTAAGTGCTGATATTTCACTAGGTCCAGAATTTTGTCGCTGTAAAGGCTTCTTAAGTAATTCTGTTAGTTCCTCTTTAAGACTTTTAGGATATTGTGTAGTAGCAGAAGTTGATGGTTGTGTTTGAAGTTTCTGTTCAGAATGTTGTCGTTCAATCATACTTCTTTTACGTGGCATATTATTACCAATACTAGCACCACCACCACCACTACCACTAAGCAACCATTCACTAGGTATATCATCTTTTAATATTGATAATTCACTTGGACCAGAAGAAGTTCGTTGAGGTAATTGTTTTTCTAACCATTCAATTGTTTCCTCTCTAACAGGACCACTTTCTGCAGATCTAGCTGAATGTCGTTGTCTTGCAGTTCTATCAAACCATTCACTATGATGTTCTGATTCTTTTCCCGTATTATATTCAACTTCAGCACTTTTTTGTCTTGATGAAACTCTCGGCGGTGGTTGTGGTTTTTCTAATGATGGTGGATGTGATATATGATGTGTCGTATGCTGTGTACTAACATGCCTATGATGATGATGTGACGAATGTTTATATGAATCTTTTCTTTTAATCACTTTTTGCTCAATAGTTTCATCGTCTCGTGCTCGTACACGTCGTGTAATTTCAAAAATGTCACCATTTATTTGATGATAGAATTTTTCAACTTCAACACCTTTATCAAATTCTTCTTGAACGGATTTTGGTAATGGCATTTGTGTTGGTTGAAATTTTGTAAATCCTGTTTGTACCATTTCCTTACCATCAACATCTTCTTGCATTTTAATAGAAGCTGTAGAAGCAGTAGCAACTGCTGCTGGTGTTGCTGGTACTGTTGTTGCTGATGATGCTGCTGCTGCTGCTGCTGTTGATTTAGTAGCACCATCAGATTGAAGTAAACGATCTAAAGAGCCATGATGAGTTTTAATTGTTGGACCTAATGGTCCTTGACCCAGAGACTGTAGTCGACATTGTGCATTACAAATGCATACACCTCGTTTATTTCCACCACTGCCAAAACGAAATAAGCTACTTCCGAGGCCACTGCCACCACCACCTCCACCACTACCAGCACTCCCACCACCTGCTCCCACCCCACCACTAGCTACATCTTTACCCGAGGCCGTTGTTGATATCAAGTGGCTTCTACCTTGAGCCACTGGCGTAATATCCACAATCACGCAACAGCAATGCAATGAAAATGTTTTCTTATCACTAATCGAATTATTATTATCGTTATCGTTATGTGACGCTGCCAGAATGAGACGCCAATATATTTAGCACTAGTATTTGTTAGGTTTCCGAATTTATATGAATTTTTATTTGCAATATCTTTTTTATTTAAAATGTAATTTATTTTTAGGAAATTATTATTATTTGGTTGTTGTTGTTGTTGCTGTATCGGTTGCTGTTGTTGTTGTTGAGTTTTAAATTTTTGTTTGAAAAATTTTGTTAAAAATTTTACAATTAATTCTATCACGAAATATACACGACGACTATACATGCCACTAACATTTGATAGAATTATATTTAACGAAAGTGTGAAATTTATAAAAATAAAAGCATTAAATTTTTTTTTTGTTTTTTTCTTTTTTTGAAAAACGTATTATTTTTATTTTTTCAAAAGGCGTTTTTTCCTCCTGTAGGTACTTATAAATTTTTTGAAGATATTTTTCATTTATTTATATTTATTATTTTTATTTATTTATTTTATTTCAATATACTTGCACTGATACCACCACTATCATCACCAACACTTTTATTAATTTATCTACACAAAATTTTTCAATTTATCTTTTCTGTTCAACTGGAGTTTATCATTGATTTAAAAAAATTTCACTATCTTAACGAAAATATTTTCAACTTTTATCGTAATATTTATTTATTTATTTTTGTTTTTACCTTTTATACTATTTACTTAATTTTTTTAATTTCTATTTATCTATTTACAATCAAATCACAAGTGCTCAATTCGTTTGATTTTTCAATCCGATATATACAGCTTATTGCCTAAAATTTTCTTTTTTTTATTTTTTTATTTACTTTTTGTTATTTATTAATTGTGTGCCAAGAAAACGGATAACTATTGTTTATTTAATTTGATTTATCTATTTTATTTTATTTATTTTTATTTTGGTTTTGAAACTTTTTATTTTAGGATCTCACTAAATTTAACATTAAATACAACATTTTATTGGCTAGTGGAACGGGTAACACAATTTTCACTTAATTTGACTTTGGAACTTAAGCATGAAATTTTCATTTATACACCACCCTTTTTATTTGCTTTTTTTATTTATTTTTTTTATACATGCAAGTAATACGTGTTCACGTTTATATTAAATTTCATTTAATTCTCTTACGGTGTGCAGATCTATTCGAGGCATATTTACAATGGAATTCTAAAAGCCAGAAGTTTTGTCAACACAATTTTTTCATACTGCATATGTGTTACGCTTTTATCATAAAGGATTATCACTAAAATTTTAGATAATTCCCTTTTTTTTTCTTTTTCTTTTTTTAGGTATTAGATTCGTGTAAAAACAAATACAAAAATTGATAAAAACCAGATATTATGCACGATTATTTATATTATACATTACATATGTATGTATGTATCACTTAATTTTTTTTTATTTCAATTATATATATTTTTTCTTTGCAGAATTTTTTCTATATACAAATATATATATATATATATATATTTTTTTAATTTTTCATAAATTTTCATTAGCACCACCCTGTTTCAATATTGAACACAATATTTTACTGAATGATGACTGAGCAAAATCACAAAAAAAAAAAAAAAAAAACAAAACACAAGAAAACAATTAAAATTTTACCCGACAAGGATGACGACTCCGACAACGACACAACGACGACGACGACGACAACAACGGCGACGTTATTAATGTTAATATTAATAACAACAATAAGTTAAGCGACAACGATTACGTCTTAACGGATAGCATAGCAGCAGTGTATAGTAGAAGAACTTTTTTCGTTACCAATGTTTCACTAACTAATTTGAATACACTTAAGATTTACGAAACCGAAAACGATACGAACGAGACTATTTGCGACAATTGCACGAAACTTAAACAACAACGACAATAATCCTGCTGATGATGATGATGATGATGATAATGACGACGATGATGATGATGATGATGTTTTTCTGTTGGTAATTACGATATTGCGCGTTTTTGAAAAATGATTATTTGCCATTTCCCAGTAAAATTTATCAATATAAAAAAAAATAGTGGCGCGCATACGATTTTATTCTTTTAAAACGCACACAGTTTCCGACGACGTTCTCGTTACGACTGAACTAAACTTGTTGGGAAAATCTGAAAGTTTTTCTTTTTTTTTTTTCTACCATCATCATAGGTCGCGTCTCGCGCGTTGTGTCGTATCGTCCTTCTCTTTAGGAATTTTGAGTCCTTTCTGGTACTCGTACTCTCGTGTAATAATGGTCTGATTCTGGGTATACAAATGAAATGAGAGATATACAGAGAAAATAAGAAAGAAAAGCTTTTTTTTCCCTTCTAATATGGGGATGGAATATGGGGATGGATATGCTATGCCGCAGTAAGATATTCGAATTGTATTTTCGAAAATTCGATAAACAGAGAATTTTTGAGCTCATCGGAAAACAGAGCTTTTAAGCTTTTTTTCAGAGAATTATTTCGAATTTGGAGTATAGTATGTGAGTGACTATCCAACAAACACTATGGTCCATGTTTCTTTAGCTTTTGCTTTCATTTCTCTAAATATATAGAAAAAGGGTGGCATACTAGATAGAATTTCGACTACAAAAAAAAAAAAAAAAAACAAGTACGCAAAAGCTTTGACACCTTCTATATTCGACAGAATGGCGTAAATCACTGCTCATGCTCAATATTTTGGGGAATTGCCAACTATAAATGATTTTGTTTTTGTTTTATGTTGAAAAGACAAAAAAGTTTTTCTATTTTTCTCTTATTGTTCATCTGAAAAATTTTTATCTTTCAATATTCTCAAGTTTTGCAATAAAATTTAATGCTAAAAATTTTTATTATTTATACCTACAAATATTTTCAGTATATTTTTTTATATATATATATATATAAATCCGTAGAACACACTTAAATTTTATTTTATTCATAAATATAATTTTTAAATACGAAAAAAGTTTAATTATTTAAAATTAAATATAAAATTATAATCATCAACATAATACTTCTCTTTTTAAGTACATCTACATATATATATCTATCTCTCACTTAACTTGATGTCATTAGAAATTTTCGAAGTTCATGTTACTCTTGTTGTAGTTTTTTTTTTCTTCTTTTCTCTATTTTTTATCTAGGACAGTTACAGCCTTGACACAATCAGCATGAATATCTAAGTTTAATTTTTAAATCTCAGGGCGATTTAACTAACCTGATTTTCAGTAGGTATGTATGTATTTATTTATGTATGTATGTATGTATCTTGTGAAGCTTTCGAGAGATATGTAAACGAGAAATAAAAAGATTATTATGCAAATGAGTTACATGCAAAAGTGTATAATTTAACTTGACTTTTGTTCAAAGATTTTTACTGGAAAGTATTTTTTAGACCGACAAATTTTTTTTTGGTTAAAATTAGTTAGATTATGGAGAGCAGTTTTTTTCTTCAATGAGATAAATTAATTTTTTTTTTGGTTATGTTTGTTCTAATTTTTATATATTCTGCAATTTATGTGAGAATACCTGTCTATAATAGTATAAAGTAGATAGAACAGAAATTGATATAAAATGATAAGAAAGCTTGTGATTGAGAAAATCCATCTAATACTAAGGTAGTCTACATCGCGTCTTGGTTTGATCATAAGCTCAACTCGAAAAAAATAATGGTTGGTCTAATTTGGATACTTTGGAGTAGGTGTATTCATTAAAATTTTTAGATGAATTCAGATATGTCCGCTAGCACTTATCTAATACAAGATAATAAAACAATAATTTTGGACCAATCGTGTAATCTACCCTCCTTAATACAATGTTTAACAACTTCCGGCTTTCTTTGACTGTAGAAGGTTGTATTGTAACTCCTATACCTAAGGGTACGTGCACAACGAGGCGTGGCGAGGCGAAGCGAGGCGAGGCGAGGCGAAGCGAAGCTAGGCAGATGAGAGGGGCGAGGTGAAGATACATTTCAAGATGTAGTGCTCACAACAGTTCAGTTTTTTGGTAAATCGCGAAGTAAGATCAAAATTTATGTCATCAGATTCTGAAGAAGAAATTTTGTGTTTGTCAAGTAATGCAACATTTATCACATAAGTGTACTTTCCGCTGTCTTACTTACCACCCGATAAATACGAAACGTCAGGAAATTGGCGAAATTAATCAGGACTGAAACCTTCAATTATATTAAGGAGAGATTTCAATATAAAGTGCCAAAATTTCCATTCTAAGGACATAAAAATAATCATTTCCTGTTTGGCCAGCCCTTTCTGCAGTTTTGCTTGTATATGGGGTCGCAATAACAAGCGATTAGAATTTTGAAAATTTATATACTGATCCTCACAGATACTTCCAGTAACTAAGAATGAGTAAAGAACCCTTCAATTATACAAAAATCCAAAAGAATCTATAAGAATAATCCAGCTATCACAATAACTCGCTGCATCTCGCGATAATATGAGAAATTACATTCTCAAGCAAGATACCTCGAGGTGTCTCGCCACATTCGCGCGTTGCTCCAGCATTGCTATGAACATAGAACAGATACAGAGTGCAATCATGTTATTTCTTCAACGCTTGATATAGCATCGCCTCGCCTCGCCCCGCCTAGCCTGGTCCCGTTCGTACCCTTAGCACATGGCCAAACCGCCGCACCGCACCTAGCACCGCACATAGTACAGCACAAGATCAATCATTCCTTAACACATTGCTCCTTGCACATCGCGGAATTAGTCGCCACAGTGAAGCACTGCACATTACCTAAAGCGACCACGAATATTTGACTTGTGAAGTTAGTTAAGATATTACGAAAGCGCAGTTCAGTTTTCATTAAAGAGTATAGACAGAATTCAACAATCTATTTGCAGTTCCTCTGAAGAGGACGACATTTTGTGTGGAGTTAGTAAGTGAAATTCCTTAAAAAAATTTAAAAAAAGACAAGCCGCATTCACGAAATTAACTTTAACAGAAGTAATTTGGATTAATTTCATCATTTCAGTAATGATATCCGAAGAGACAGAGAACGATTTACAAATATATGCGCATGGACGTGTTCACGGACAAATTGTGAAATATTGGAAGAATTTCCATAATCAATAAATCTCCATATGTATCCTATACGATCACAGCACTTCATCATAGTATTCACATACACACCCAAGTTTTTCACATTCTCACAAGAAGAGATTGGAACACCAAGGAGTGTAATGGGAGAGAGATCCAGGCCAGTAAGATCATTTCGATAAAAACGAATACACTGAAACTTGTGAAAATTCAAACTCAAACAGTTCAAAATAATCTGGGGAACAAATTGAGAGGATCACGAATCTAAGCGAATGAGAATCTAGGAATAATCTAGGTGACAGCAGGTAACATTCTCAAAAAGTATACCGAATAAAAACACCACTGCTGCTGCTGGGCAGGACGCAAAAGAAAATCAACAAAATTTAGCGAAGATATCACCCCAATGTAGTATTGATTAGAACCAACTAACAAATTTATTTACAAATTTACTTGAGGTCGGGTTAAGTGTGTATATTATTTCTTAAAGGGGGTTACCACTAAAATCTTAAAAAACACGAAAAGTTAGTACAACTTAGCGTCAAATCTGTTCGTATTATCGTACTCAAAGCTACACATAGCTAGAGAAAAACCATAAACTTAGGTAATAGCGTGTCAAAAATAAAGATATCAGGGTTTTATGTATATGTAAGTAACTTTAGAAAGACCTACAACTTATGAAATTTCTAGAGTTTGGTACATAATAACGTAATAATTGTACATCAAATATGTAAATTTGTACTTGAGTATTGAAGGTCTTAAAGTGGAAGAGGAAGTGGCGGAGACAAAACCAGTAAAAAGGTTTTGGTTACTAATATAACCTCATTTGAAAAGTGCTGCATATTTTCATGGAGAAATAACTACCAAAATTATGATATTATTGGAAAGAAAGTTCAATTTTTAACAAGAATCACACCCTTTTCTGTTTATTTTGAAAAACCCAAATTGTTTAGTAAAATGATAAAGGAAATAAACTCAATAATTTTAACCATGCAAACGTCAAATTTTTTTTTGTTTTTATATATTTTGCATAGAATTTGGCGTTTTTAATTAATTTCATCACCGTCAGATGGGGAGATGTACTTTGAGAAGCTCAGCGGGTTGCAACCTACATGCTCAGAATGTATTTTGCAGTTTGAAAGCATTTATACAGATTTATATGATAAAAGGCGTGAAAATACTCACGGATATCATGGGATCATATCGCTTAGCACATGCTTAAAGTGTTTGATTTCAGTTATAAAATTGCATATTTTTGTACGTTTTATTTTCCACTGAGCTTTTGAAAACAGAAGTCGTGAGCTATTTTCGGTGGTAACCCCTCTTAAAGCAAATAAACAAAATTTAAAAAGCTTTTTTTATACAGTATTGTCTTCCGTGAAAGCTTAGATTTCATTATATTAAAAAGGTATTTACTTTTGCATGCATTGCATGAATTATAATCCTTCTTATCCAACTATTCCTATCAAAATTATTTTATTTTTATGTTTTATCTTATGATGTACTATCCTTAGATATGAGCTGGTATTGCGATTAAACGCCTAGCTTATTCCAAATACATTTTTCCCTATCTGTGTTTAGTGTTGGGGGGTATATTTGGGCTTGGCCGCTAAATCAGGATCGGTGTAACACTGCGTCATACTCTCGTTACATACATACATACAAGTGATACCATACTGCGCATGGGGCTTACTGATGACGAAAAGGGATTAGTTAGATAGGCCCGAGTTTGTAAATAAAAAAAAAAACAAAAATTGTAAGAGTTCTTATGTCAACTTTAGAAAAGAGAGATGAAAAAATAATAAATAATAATATGAAGAATAGAAGAATTTTAAGAACTTTTATTTTTAACGATTCTAAAACAAATCATAAATACAAGAGAAAAAATACAACCGCCTCGTCCGGGGTTTGAAACCGGGACCTCAGTGGACTCAGTAGTAAAAGCAGTCGCCCGGCAAGCAGAAGGTCCTGGTTTCAAAACCCGGACGAGGTGTTTTTCCCCTCTTATATTTATGATTTGATTTAGACCGATTCTAACAAGTGTAGGTTCGATTATCGTCCGGGAAAAATAAACGAAATAAATTAATTATTTAAATATAAATCTGAATACTGGTCGTGTTGATATTATGTAGCGAATAAAAAGATGGGTTTAACGACCTTCTGAACGTTTTATTTATTTTCGTTTTTTGCCTATATTTCGGTCCTTTGTTTGGGCCATCTTCAGGGCATACAATAATATAATTAATTCTTCTTTACATATTTTAAATCAATGTTCTTATTAAATTTTGCACACAGAAACTAAGTAAAAATCTAAAAAGCTATCACAGTCAATAAAATAAAAATATAAAAATAAAAATGATACTAGGTACATATATGAAAATAAATAAATTAAAATAAATAAATAACTAAATAAATTAACATTGAACAGATCAGTCGTCAGTATACTGACGACATAAACACCGATCTGTTCAATGTTAATTTATTTAGTTATTTATTTATTTTATTTTATTTATTTTCATATATGTACCTAGTATCATTTTAATTTTTATATTTTTATTTTATTGACTGTGATAGCTTTTTACATTGATTTAAAATAAGTAAAGAAGAATTAATTATATTATTGTATGCCCTGAAGATGGCCCAAATAAAGGACCGAAATATAGACAAAAAACGAAAATAAATAAATAAACGTTCACAAGGTCGTTAAACCCATCTTTTTATTCACTACATAATTATTTAAATAAATACAAAAAGAAAGAAATTTATAAATACAAAGAATTTTCAAAGACATCACGATTGTGATCGCTATATTGATGATGATCAAGCCTTTCATAGATCGACTTTGCTCCGCCTCATAGTCTTCTGGATTCTCGAACTACAATCTTATTGCAAGATAATATCAGGTGGTTTTCAAAGGGACAGTAAATAACTTAGAGGCATATTCCTCCATCTATTTGACGTGTTGATGATTCTTTCAGTAATGGCTTATTATTCATCTACAAGGCAGCTCATCGCTTTGTGTAGAAAATATTTTAGGTCGGAAGACAACACGGTCTTCAACAAGTCCATTAACTAGCAAGTGGTCAGACTGTACTTACTATAATTGATCGAACTCTGGCACCAGTCCGCAAAGTATTCAGCTGGTCATTTAACAAACAAGTATTTGACTATTAATCATTGCACCCAACGCGAACTCATGCTGCAAAGCAGTCTAGTCCTCATCTGGTCCCTGACAAAAACTAGTACTACTTAATGTCCACCACGAGAAATCACTGATCACTACTGCGAAGCAATCCGATATCTACTACTTAACATCATTTCAAGATCGCTGCTTCAAAGTAATCAGATATCTCCGGTTACCGCGCTCCAAAATATACAACAAATTGTGGGCCTCCATGGCCACAATACTAACTACCAACAGTTTGGCCCCGAAAACTATCAGAATGTTTTGAAGCAACTAACAATGACAGTATCGTCAATATTCATATTATTTATAAAACCTAATGAAATTGAGGCTAATAAGACTTCTGAATACGTCTTCATCTCATCATTGGTTGTGATAAATTCTGTGCTACTACAATAAATTAGCCAACCAAAAAAGGCTATCGCGCTGTGGAAAGATGAAAATATTTATTACCTTCTACCAAATAGTCTCTTTCCATCTCTCAGTAAATAAGAGCTGAGTGTAATAATAGAACTCATTACTCATCTCATGAATACATTTAAATTGAAGTAAAATTAAGTGATCATTATAAACGGACAAAAGAAAATGCTAAATTTACAGAATTTTTATCCAAGTCAGGGAACTCGTATTATTTTTTTTTTATTAGAATAGAAACTGTAATTAATTTCATTTGAGTACTACGATTGTAATTAGAACAAACAAATTAATTAAACAGGTAAAATTGAGATGGATATTTCTACAAATAATATATATATCCAATCCGCTCATGGTACTCGCAATTATTTGTACAAAAACCTTGTGCCAATTCATAGGACACACAACTTGACATTAAGTCCGAACGGTAACGATTTCAAGTATTCTTTCTACCCATACCCATCTACACTAATTAGCCAATTTTTTACTGAGCTAATATTGCCTGGATTTATATTTCTAGCAATTTACCTATGTAGCTCCCTCCTATTTTAAGCCTATATTAGGAATTATTTTTAATTGGCACTTAAAATAAGTTAACAAAGGAATTTTACTCAGAGATAGAATGAGAGATATGGAATGATGGTTGTCGAGGGAGGAGGGGGGGGGGGGAGCATCTGCCCTGTGATATTTGTTGCTCTTTTGGATTTTAATTCTAAGTAAAAAAAAAAAAAACAAATTCAATTTTCTAAACTTCTTGCAAGCTTAATTACTTACATACATATGTGTACATACCGCAACCTCCTTACACGAGTACAAGAATTAATAAATCATACTTACTTTCTAAGGTAAATTACTGCACATTAACCCTACCAAACATATATATGTGTATATATGTATTCGGTTCGTGGTAGTGTATAAAATCTTCTTTGAGATAAGTAGTACCTTCACCTGATAACATTGCACAGTTCCCAGAGAATTCCACGTGAATAAATTTTCTTCAGAATTCTTAAGTAATTATGAAGAGTGAATATTTTACTTTGATTACTTTAATTTCATGTGGGAATGAATGTGTAATTTTGAGTGTAATTTACACACATGCATTAACTCGGATCATTGGGGAAAAGTACATACATATAAACAGTGGTGATGGTAATAACTTAATTTTATTGTGTATGTTGCAAATATTGTGTTTTTGGATACTTGTTTAATAATAGTCAACATACATTCATACGTAGATCATTGTTAATGCGATTTTTAATACTAATTATTTTCTACTTCAGTAGATTTGAACTAAGGCTGTTGATAGACTTCAAAGCAGGTGATTCGAAGATTTGAATCGTTAACGTTTTTCTGAAGTTTCGAAACTTCAACGCATGAATACTTTCCCGATGCTTCGAAGCACGAATTTTTAATTTAGTGTATGTCTCTGGAGAATTGTTGGGTTAAATTATAAGTAATATTTGAAGTTGGCCAAAAGATTTTCCTTCGAAACAGCAATACATACTTACGATCATAGCATTAAGACTATGATACCCTTTTCAATCAAAATAAGTATAAATGCTCATCTTAAGATGGGGCAATTATCTTTATGTGAGTCCCGTCAACACAGCCTATTATTCCAGAAAAACGCATAACGTTAAAAAAATTAGATTTGGATGCTCGTTTTTCTTCTTCACTCATTTCACAAGTAATTCATTTTGGACATACTTCCAATTCCATAATATCTAAAATTTCTGATAACACGACAGATACAGTAGATTGGGACATTCCAATATTTAGATCTTGCCCCGTCCCACCTTGATAACCACCTTCAGCAAAGAATCTCAGTGCCGCAGCAATTTTTATTACCGGTGGTATTGATGTAGAGCGGACGGTTGGATTAAATTTATCTTGCATCTAGTCTAATAAATATTTAAATGCATCCTCTGAGAGCCGGTAGTTTTTCATGATCCTTGAAAGATTAAAATGAATTTGATTTGTCCTTAAATTTCCCTCCTCCTCATCTTCAAAAAATAATGCAATACTAAAATAACAACACATGAATATTTTTCTGAAAGGAATGAACACCTCACTATGACAATTTAAAATTAACAGAAAATCTATTACATATGGAGTTTTTGTACTAGATTATTCGTTTTTTATATGGTAATGCTTTACATAGAGTTCGTTCGTATTTCGTTCGTATATCATATCTCGAATATAGTTTTTCGTACATAAATTTCGAGAGGTCCGAAATTTCGTTTCGTGTTCAATAATAGACCCCCAGGTTACCAAATACCAAGTAATAACGAAAGACTCCAGATACTAGAAAGTGGGCTCCATTTCCCGCAAAGGGCCCATGTCTGGTATACTGACGGATCAAGGAAGGATAGCTAAACAGGTGCAGTGGCTATCGGTGCAGAATTGATGTTCTCCATTTGGCTTGGTGTTTCACTTTTCATTTTTTCAGGCGGAAGTCTATTATATAGAGGTTGGAGTTCAGGAATGTCTAAACAGAAACTCGAACATTTACATCTGTTCAGATAGCCAAGCTGCGCTCGTGGCTTTGTTCTCTCAAAATTTTGAATCGACACTAATCTGGAGCTGCTACTGGATACCCAACCTACGTTAGAGACCAGAATATAACGTTACTTTAGGTTTCCGGATACGAAGGGTTGGACGGTAATAAAAAAAAATGGACGAACTAACTAAAACCGGAACCGACAGTCCGTATAATCGTCCCAATCCGATATTTGGTCTACCAAACAGTCATTTTTGGGGAGAACTGGATAAATAAAATAAGCAACTGGATACCCTCTGGTGCAGACGATTTGAGGCAAGCGAAGAAATTGTTCATCCCCTCTCCTATATAGACAGATGCGCAGAATAATTGGTCTTAGCAGGCAGGCAATCGCTCAGGCTGTCTATTACTAATGCAGCCATTGGACTTGATCCATTCCATTATTATACCTTAGCTGAAATCTATAGGCTATACTAAATTTACCATTCTGTTTGTAACACCTCGAAATAATGATGATAGAACAAAATGGATTGGACACCTTCGCATAATATTAAAAGTTATTTTGATTTTTGTATGTGAGTCCGATTGTCTGTCCGTCCATCCGTCCACACTACAACTCTAGAGCGCGTTCACTTAGCGGGTTGAAATTTTGCACACTATTTTTTTTTTTATATTAATTTTAAGTTCCAAAATGGGCCAAAATTTCGTTTTTCCCTATATATTTGGGCAGATGTTTCAGTCTTATTTTGCATTTTTTTTTATCGATAAAACTTTCGTGGCACTTTGTTTTGATCAGAACTGATTTCCCCTGAAATGAGCTTTAAACTAATAAATTCAATTTATATTTATGGTAAGAAACTCATTTTATATTTATTGCAACATTTTCAATGTTTCCAGTGCGTAAAACAAGTTTACATAAATATTATCATTTTATTTTTCCCGTTTTAAAAGTTGATTCGTGTGACGTCACACGCACTTGACAGCCCGGACAATTATACCTTGTTACTCTGTATATCGTGAACAAAAATATCTGTCAAATATTTCTTAATATAAGAGCTCTCCACCGAGGTACGGTTTAATCTCTTATCGTGATAGTCACAGAAATTGTTTCGTTTCTAATACCGAAATTGTGAATAAAAGTGCTGTAAAGTACATATTTATATAATACGAATATATTATATAAATAATATACAAGTTTGTGAAATGTAAAATAATTATACATACAATATCAGCCGTGCACAGAGGATAGTTCAGACGAATATAGGGGACGACTTGGATCAGTTTTTATTTTTGAGGTTGTATTCATAAAGAATTCTAAAATACTAAAATTTGTTGCCTTTAAAGTGATTGAAATGACATCGCCTTACGATAATCTACTTAACTCGACAATAGTATCGTTACCTTAAAGTATTTGCAACTATTAAGTTTTTTTCTACAGGTTTATACGAAAATGAGATTTAGGAGATATGTAAAATAATAATTCAATTATGATTAAGTGCTATGAATCTATCATCCAAAAATCAATAATTTTAACCTGATTAAAGACGCACACAACTACAGTGCAGCAAAATTATTGTGATGACATGTCTGGGCACAAGTGTAGCAAAATTATTGCAATGACATGTCTGGGCACAAGTGTAGAAAAATGCCCTTGCTTCGTGCTACCTACGTGTGGGTTGGCCCTATTGCCATCATCTCCTCTCCAAAATTTTCTTCATCTTCCTCCTTCTTGCAAAGTGAATTATCTTTAACAGCTGGACTGACTGAAAAGGGAGTGTTCAGATTCTCCAAAGCCTCTTAACCTGTTAAAATTTCTCTGAAAAAAATTTATGTACAATACGAATTCTGATAAAATCTCTCACTTACTAAATTTAAGAGGTTAAGAGATCTCTTAAAAATCGTTTATATAGAATCGGGGGGTTAGTCTAAGTTTTATACAATTTATAGATTGGTAGACTTTCAGCTCGAATTTTTGGTAATTGAATTTGGCTAAGTAATCTGTTAAGTTATGCATTAGCCTTATTCTTGTTCGAATGTAGCATAATGAATGCATGGATTGAAAAGATATTGAGACCTCAAGCGGGATCGCTGGAACGCAGGCCTCAGCAAGGCCCATTGTTCACCCTCCAGACTATCCAATTGCTAAAAGTCCCAACGCGACGCTCTTCTGAAGTTAAACAATGGCCTCCACTACAGCCCTCCATTCCTGCTTCATACAGTTCCTCCAAAAGGTGTGAGCCAGGAAATCTGTATCTCCTTCTTAAAAGGAACATAGAGAGTAGGAAGTGGCATAGAAAGTAAGTCACCGTTTTGGACTCCCCTCCGGATTCTTTGTATACACGATCATCAACAAACACTATTCTGTGAAGGTGACTCCTGAGAAAATAGTAAGAATTTGCATTATAGATACCAAGGTTGGCTTTGTTAGTCTCAATAGCTTGTCCGTTAGGTTTGGGTTAAGTTTACCCCACAGTTCGTGCGTGGTTCGACTTGAAGGCTCATCCAATTCAACGCGACTATGCTTTGGTGGGATCCCAATCATGGAGGAGGATGCCTCCGAGACGGCACCAAGTCCTGTTAGCTCATTTTTCTTTTCGTTCCCCTCGATTATCGCTCTGATTAGACCACCTAAAATAAGGAGGTACCCTGTTATTCCGAGAGAAGGAGTTCAGAGTAGTTTTACACTCCAAAAACACTTTGGTAGGTTTAATGGATTTTGACAAGGCCATGACAACTGCTTGGCTGTCCGGCAAATGTCAATCTCCTTAATCTTAGCATTGTTTTCGATGGCAAAACGCTAGCTCCGGTATTTTCTTCAGAATGGGAGCCGTCTGTGTAAATTATATACCCTAGAATAAATTCTCGATTTAAAGTTGCTTTTCAGTATAGTCTCGAGAAGGTGGTCGCTGTCCTTGTGGATGGCAGGTGCGATAGATTGTACCAGCTCAAAGATACATTCGTTTGCACAGTCTTTGAATTTTTACCAATATCTTGCGATGATTGGCGAAATCCATTGCTTTCTACCACAACACTGAACCGTAGGTTAACATAGGTCGGATGATGTAAGTGTATATCTATAAAATCATCCGTGGTTTGAGTCCACACTTCTTCCCTATCGTTCTGCGGTAGTGTAATAGAACTTGAACTTGTTTTGTCGAGGTGGAATTGGATATAAAGAAGTTTGGTTGGGAATCTTATTATCACTTAAGTGTTTTACGTCGATTTTTTTTTTTAAGGAGTGATATCGGTTACATTTGAGACACATTTTAGCCGCATTCTATATTCATTGACCTGGGTGTGATTCTGATCTTTTGTCGTACTTTAATGTCAAAATATACGCCTAAATGAAATGAACTGTTCTACTGATTTTTACGTGCTTCTATTCAGTTCAGCAAGCCTTGCATTACGAAGAATGAACTGAAAATGACACTTCAAAATACAAATTCAAAATATTATTTCGAATTTAAGTACTAGTATTGCTGTAATTAGGTGAATAGCCATTTACCACAGTATAAAACTTTTGTCACAACCTCGGGAGCAGGTGACTAATTTGTTGTACTTTTAGGCGTGTATTCTGACATGAATTCATTTTAGTTTATTTTGTGGTTGATGAAAAGGATAAATCAAAATGAATGTGGTGAATATAAAAGTACGACAAATTTGAGGTGAAATGTCAAAATTTGTGACTAAAATATACGCCTAAGCTACGACAAAGAGATCAGAATCACCCTACTGAACTACTTAGTTATATAAGTTCTATTTAACAAGAACGCATAAGTCTGGTTCTCTTCCAGGTCTTACTTAATTTTTAATTTTATGTTCTTCTTATTTTTTTTTTTAATTCATTGGCAAAGTAGATTTCTTTTTAATTCATAAGGCGAGATTTTTAATTGCACCGCCGGCTTCAATGTTGTTTTGACGTTTTTATAGTCGGCTGGTTGTTTTTACAAATTATGCTGAATCTAATCAGATCAGTGTATAAACAAGGAAGTTCCTGTGCAACAAAAAACCTAATCGGCTTGATAAATTTTCAACTATTTCTTTTAAATTACCCCTAATGACATTTTCGAGAATATAAATAAAATTTAAGATCCTAAGTACTTACCACTAGTGGCCTCAGTAATTATACTGTATGTAATTACGAATATTCAAAACTTACCTGAAAAGGAAGAAGAAATAAATTTGTAATTTTTGCTATTATAATTATAAATAAAAATTATATTTTTACTATTGTAAATTTAAGTCTATTCTCTTAATTTTGAATATGCAATTAACGTGTTAACAACTAACAATCGACTAAAACGACGAAAATACAGACTGCTTCTGTCAAATCACAAAATGATAATTGTAAAAGCACTCGAAGAAAAAACTATATTGTGGAGGAGTGAAGTGTAGAGTGTGGAAGTTTTGAATAAGACGCTTCTGCAACACACACATAAGTATTCAAAAGAAGCATTTTGAGATAGATGTCTCTATCTAAAGAGCATTAAGAAATGCTTTAGTTAACTTGTTCCTAATTGCAAAGGCTGCTGGAAAAGATAACATGCAGTCAGACTTTTGGTAAATTAGTATTGCCTTTAATTCTGTAGTTAGGAATATTTATGGACTATGACGATTTTACCATGTTTCGCATTATATTCGTAACGTGATCGGATGTGATATTATAACGTATTTAAATTTTAAATCACTCAGATTATTATGTAAAGTTTTAGAACTAAGCTGTATATTTGCATATCTGTATGAAGAGTTTCAGTTCTGTAGGTTTACGAGAGGAACAAAATTTTGTTATACCCAGATCAAGGTTTTTGATTACTAGAGAATCTGTTCATCACTCACGTAATATTAATTTCGAATGATTTGCCCACTCATATTAAGGATTCTATACAGTCAGAATTTATGAATTCCTTACTTCTACTTGACAACTACAATACTTCTTTATTTTTATTTTTTATTATTTCCTTTGTATTTTTTTTTTCATCAGTCTTGCACATTGTCTTTAGCTTTATTTTCCATATTTGGTTCATTAGATTAGTTTAGTTTAGTTTATTATTCGTTTTATCTTTTTTATTACATATCAACTTTTTTTTTTAACTATTTTTCCATTATTTATATTTTTGCTATTTAGCATTTTTTTAGTAATTGTTCTTTGCTGAATCTCTTATACATATAAAGAAAATTGAATTCTTACATGTATAAATGTTTCCTAGTAAATGAAATGAAAAAAATGAAAGTTTTTAAAATCAGACAAAAGCTCATCTGCAAATGTTCTCCAGTAAATCACTGAAGAAATTTGAAACAGTTTTTGTATGATTGGATGGATCCTATTACAATGTAGAGAAAAGAAAAAAGTGCTTAGCTCCTTGCAACAATTGCAGGATGAATTTATCTATACCTTTTCAGTTTCAAAATGAGAATAATAAACTTCAATATGGGAATTGTAAACTTCAAAGTGGAATAGTAAACCTCAAATTGAGAATAGTAAATTTCAATATGGGAAATGTTGAAATCTAAATAAAAATAGTAATCCTTGTGATGGTTTTCACAAAATTCTTTGCATTTTAGAGAATTATTACATTTTTGTTTTTATATTAAAATTGATAGCCGTCACAAATGGCTACAAGAATTAAAAAATTAGAAAAATAACCTAAAAAAAACCCAATTCATGATGTGTCAAATATGAATGGAGACTGGAAACAACTTGCACACCAACATAATATTCTTCAGTCAACAGCATATCGTTGGATGTCAGAGGGTGTAACTTCAGACAAACGAGGAGGGAAAAGATTTGAAAGAATTATGCAAATTCATTTAGATTATTTCGTAGAAATTATTGAAAGAAATTGTCGCATTACATTGGCGGAACTCATTGCTGCATTTCGAGCAAAATTTAACGTTTCTATTTCAAAAACAACCCTATCAAAACACCTAGATTCTCTCTGCTACACGCTGAAATACCTAAGGCATGAACCCGAAAAGGAAAACTGCGCTGAGAACAAACAAAAACGAAAAGAGTTTGTTGAATGTCTTTTGGAATTTCAGTCCCAAAATAAACCTATTTTGTTTATGGATGAAACTAATTTAAACATTCATATTTCAAGAACGCAGGGTAGATCATTAAAAGGAACAAGATGCACCACTATAGCAGCCGGTTCAAAAGGTGCTAATGTTCATGTAATAGGATGCATAAGCACAATTGGATTTATATATTATGAAATAAGAAGAGGTTCGTTCAAAAGAGAAAATGCAAAAGCGTGGATCGAAACCTGCCTTCGCCAAGCAATGATTAGACATGGTGAACCAGTTTTTATGATAATTGACAATGCACCTTGTCACAGTAAAGCTGAAGAAGTAGGAGCAGGAATTCCATGAAAACAAGATACTGAGACTTGGACCCTATAGTCCAATGTTTAACCCCATTGAAAATGTGTGGTCTGTGGTGAAAGCTTATGTTTAAAGAGAATTATGAAAAAAGCTATCAAGTATTACTTACACCAGAAACGATTTAACCATCAAATAATATAGAGTAGAAGCCTGAGAAAGCTTCATGGAAGAAGGTTTGCAGACAGTCACACCAACAATATGTGCCAATTGCATCGCAAGAATTCAAAAAAAAGTTCTGCTGCTCTTAACTTAGAAAATATGCAATACTAATAAATTGCTTCTAAAATATTTTGTATTAATTTTTTTTTTATTGAAAAACTAAATTCTCAAATTCAAATTTACTATTCTCATATTGAAATTTACTATTCTCATATTGAAGTTTACTATTCCACTTTGAAGTTTACTATTCCCATATTGAAACTGAAAAGATATAGTTGTTACAACGGGCAAAGTTCTGCCCTATTACATAATATTAGAAAGAGTCCAAACTATAATGGATAAAGCACTTCGAAGACAAAAAGGACAAAAAGGATGTGTCAATCCTGTATAAATCACAATATGTGTAGTATACTAAAAAAGGTAACGGCGGTAACAAACCTTGTTGGAATATTAGAAGATCATAGACTATAAAAACAGGAGCATTATTCGCTTAAAGCGATCAATCGAGTATACATTTTGAGATCTCAATGATCTGAGTAAAACATCGAATTAGGGATGGGGAGGGGGCAAATTCTGGTGGTTTACGCATGACGCCATTGCGGAGATTTTTAATAGGATTTTAACTGCAGGTTAACACTCCTCCAAGGAAAGACAGAACAAAATTGATGATTTTTGGCCCTAACACATACTTGGAAGTAAACGGAATATTTGAAAGAAATTTTCTTATATTATGATGTTTCATGTTTCTCGTAAGCAATCCATCGTAGTATAATCTAAAATGGCTAGCAAGTTAGACCTCTCATTCGCCATGATCCCCATGTACCCGGAAACGTACTTCATTGACACGTTATTGTGGATACACAGCTTAACCGCAGATGTCCTGCAGTCTCCCAGTATCAGGTTTAATTAAAATTTAGGTAAGCCGTAAGTACTTCTCTACCACCCAGACATATATAGATTCGGTTGCTTGCTTTAACCGAATCACTCTGTATGTGGAACATAATATTACGAAAATGCGAATACCCTCAGAAATTTTCTTTACCTGTCTAAGGGGTTTGTACATTAGTTACTAAGCTTAGTTGTGTTTTTCTCAAATGGTTGAGTATTACCACTCTCGATTTAATAACTTCCGACCGAATTATGGTTTCTGACAATCAGATTGAACTCCTCTGGTCAGCTTTGAAGACTTTCAGATTTAAAGCTTTCTCACGGATTAAAGGGTGGATGATGGTGTTTTCAGTCATTTGAGCCTGAACTTTCGATGGTGTATACTTGCCTGTATCCTACATCATATTCACCGTCATTTGGATCATATAGTGGAAGAGAAACTACAGTGTCCGAGAAAAAACAGTTTTCGGTCTTTTTGTACTCATATACTAGGTATATTCTTAAAAAGCGATATCGGGTATTTTTCTTATTAAATAACTATAACTGGTCACAGATTTTCATTTAACTTTTTGTAATTGTTTTTATAAAAATGTTGCTATATTCGTTCAACCATAGCAGAAAAATAATACAATCCTGTAATAATTTTGCTTAGAATTTGTTTCGGAGCGTTCGTAATTACTGCAATAAGGTCAATTTTATTTTCGTACTACCTACCGTTGTCGTGCATTATTGTCGATAATCAGCTTTGTAAGTATTTTTTTTTTAACAAACTAACCTTTTACAGAAGTGTTTATGGCAGCATTATCGTATTGATCCATTTGATACCGTCAAATACATATTTATATTCTATTTTAGATTTCTCATATTCCACAGTCATTGTTTGTATTTGAAACTACCCATTTTTGCCGTTATTATCTCCGAGTCAATTGGTCCATAATAAGAAGCTGCATCCAAAACCTTGGATGACAATCAATCTTTTATTTAAAGATACTTCGGGCCCATAGCGTGAATACTACAATATATGCGTAACAAGTTTTGGAAGTTTCAATTGTGTTGTAAGGCTTCATTTGGTGTTTTATTTTTTTTTTAGAGATTTAGGACTTTTCTAAGGTATTCACGAAATTATAATCAGTATCAATCGAATAAAAATCTGTTCGCATCCGGCTGTACTATTTCCTAGTACTCTTTACTTCCCGTCATGTGATTTCTTGCAAACTGCAAACTACAGATTTCAAACCTGGAAATTGTAGAGGTGAGAGCGTTCAATAATTTTTTTTCTACGTTGATGAAGATTACAATATGCAAGAATCTAAGAAAATTATGGCCATGACCTTTTCTACCGGTGGAACTATTATTTGATTTCTTTGGTTACGCGATTTCGTTTTTAATTAACAATGAGCAAAATGTAGCACTTATCTTATCGATAGATTTGTCATGCCTGGAATGTTTATGCAGGATATGAAAAACAAGTACATTTGAGATTATTTTAGCTATCTCGGTTATCTTTATTTATTGACTATATTTTCAATTATGAACTCTTTTGGACATGTCGCGTCATGCGCTCAGCATCATGTATGTTTATACGACCATAAAAAATACAGTGAACTATTTTTTTGTTAGCTTTTTTAATTTCCTTAATGGGTTTTCCACGCCCATGTAACATTTTTTTCAAATTGATGACTGAAGGTGATGGATAGTTTTATAAGAGGTATATAATGGTTACTCGGTTATATAAGAATGTGAGTGGTTATATAAGAGTTCTATAATATTACCAATTGGTGACGTAGTTATATTAGAGTTTTTTAAAGTAAGAGTAACCATTACTAGAAGGTATGTAAGAAAGTTTTATAATTGTTTTCATCACCATGTTATATATATTATTGGCAATAAGTGTTTATTGTGGTATCCGTGGTTACTGTTCGAACCAAATCGCTTCGAATATATGTTTCTCAACAGATAACTTCTGAAAGAAAGCATGCTGAAAACAAAGCATAAATTTCTTAGTAAACATATCTCTAATTTGATTACTATTAAGCAAAAAACATGTACACCACCCAGCATAGCCATGTATTTGTCATCTTCATAACATATTGCACAAATACAACATAAAATTATAACCTCAACGAGCAGATCAAATAAAAATTATTTCCATTTGTTAGATTCGTGATAAAAAACAATTCCTGAAAAGGGAACATATTAAAATATACCATGCTAAAATTAAGTTCTGAAAAGACAATAAATTCATCTAATTACAATTTTCCTAAAAAATAGGTAAAACATCTAACAAAAGCATGTATATAATCAGTCAAGCCGATTAATTTGCATCATTATCATCATTACAAGTAATATCCAACGGGAATTTCTTCGCTGCGTGATAGACAGAATATTTTTTTTGCAAATTTAATTCAATTTAACATAGCAGCATGTGTTGCTCTAAATTTCTTGTTGCTATGCATTTTTGTTCGTTGCTAGGCAAATTTTATCGCTAGTACCGTAAGATCACAGCTGCACTGCCAATTCTTGTAAACATGCGCCGCTGCTACTCTATCAGTGGTGTCGTGTGCAAGCAAGGGCTATATAAACGACAAGCTGACTGATCTCGATCTCTTTTTGTACTTGGCATCGCTTGGGGTAAGTTGGCTGTATAGGGACTAACATATATATCGGTTGCGACTGATATATCACTTTTAACAACTAACACTTATTTCTGGTATCGACGGGAATAAACGCATCTTATTTCGGGTCTCGACTGAAGATAAGATACTTACTAACAACTATTTCTGGTATCGACGGGAATAAACGCATCTTAATTCGGGTCTCGACTGAAGTTAAGATATTTACTAACAACTATTTCTGGTCTCGACGGGAATAAACGCATCTTATTTCGGGTCTCGACTGAAGATAAGATAACACTTTAAGCCGGGTCTCGACTGACTTAAAGAATATTATCTCGGGTCTCGACTGAGATAGTATCTTACTAACATTAACACTTTATTTCTGGTCTCGACGGGAATAAAGAATTGTTTTAACCCATGGTTCGAACAAAGGGTCTTAACATTAGCTTAAAGCCAACCCTCAAGCGTCAAGTTATAGATCGGTGAGTACCAGTCACTTGTAACAATATAATATTTATCATATATCTATTTTATTATACATTTACTCATATATATATTTATATTTTATACTCTTTTGGTGCATATTTATTTAATATCGTAATTTGACTTTATTCTATTAATTTTACATATATATATATTGACGATCTTATATTGCAATTTTTGCCAATAAGTATTTTTCAGTGTGATACAAAATTCTCTGACCCAAAACTTATATATTGAGTTTTATCCCAATACAACTTTTCTTGATAATCGTATATTCTAAGTCTGTGGTAATAAGTGTTTTATAGTGTGTGTTGATCTCTGACCTAATACCTTATTATATAATCTGATCTTAATATAATTAGTGGGTAATCTTAAAAAACAGGTGTGAAAGTTTATTGGAAGTTAAAACGAAGTGAATAGTGTTTGTTTTGATTAGAGATTCGACCACTGACCTTGATCCAAATTTACCAGTGCATCCATTTCAGTTTCACTGAATTCAAATTTGCGTGTACGTTCTACTAACGGACAGTACAGTTACCCTTATATAACTCGACAAAATTCAGTAATTTAGGTGACTTTAATAAAAACTGGGAACTTTCGCTAACACATATACCCACTATAAAATATCGTAAAATTTTTTGGTGGCCCTTTAGTAACTACGGTGATCGTTATAAAACCAAATTACTTTTAGTGTCGAATGGAGCTATTATAAAACAGTTTTTATTTCTATAATATAATATAATATAACCAAAGGGTGCATAAGAACACTAACGTCTGTTTTTTATCACTATAAGATATATAGCAATACCAGAGGTTACATATTATGAATAAAGGGTATATATATTTTCGAGGTAATGGTAATTACTTTAGTTTATATAATAATTCTGGACGTTTTATAAGGGTCATTTGTTCATTTAAGTACAAGCCGCCATTTTTTCATCTGTGCATTTCAGATAAAAAAAAATATGTATGTTAAGCCAATTTTTTAAATAGCTTCCGTTTTGATTTTATATGAAGAAAATACATCTTTTTAGGTATATAACACATCTACATTATGTAATGTTACTTTTATGAATTGATATCATCTAAATGAAGATTTTAAATTTTATCATAATTAATTAAAATTATTAAATATTGCTTATTTCTGGAGCGATCTGTATTTTTTAGAACTATCTAAGATGATATTCACAATAAAATTTAATTGCAACTGAATTTAACTACGTACAAGACGAAAAATTGTAATTCTAAAAATATTAAACCGTTACATTATAAAAACGCAATACAAAAACATATTAAAATTCTATGTCAAGATAGGTTGAGAAAATATTTTCATTACATTGTTTTATAAAGGTAACGAAAAGTATTTTCCCTAATCAATAAAAGTAACCAGCCTGAGAAAATTCCAAGCGTTGTGGATACGTTTCCATCACCATTATAAAAAGATGACAAAGATAATCGAAACATTTGTGCAACCAAATAAATTAATCGAGAGCATCATGGGTTATATAAGGGTTATATAAGAAGTTATATTAAGGTAACAAGAATATTTTTGTTTCTCATTTTTTTTTAAATTTTATTTATATAACGTTAGCTAAATCAAGTCACGGTAACCTTTATGTAATCCTCCATTTAAGTTCTATAAGGTTTTTATACTGGTTACAAGGAGTTTTCGAGTACTGGTCTATATAAATCAAGTTATATAATTTGGTAATGTAAAAATAATAATATAATATAAAAAAAATTGTTTCTTGGATGAAAAAGTTCTTATACGAAATCTAGTTGTTTTCTATTATAGCAACGAAACACAAACTCGAAAAAAAATTGTATTTAACCAAAACACGATGGTGAATTTCAAAATTAAAATTACTCTACCGATTTTAGCGTCATCTATTATCAAAGTCATTAAGTTATTTGTATATGGAATTAACAGAAAATTATTATTAATTACAGCTATAAAATGAGAGAAATATCTCATCTCGTTTTTCTTAGATTATATGACCTGCAGATGTACAAAAGTACCGGATCCTATGGCAATGTCAGACAGAAAAATATGAAGGAGAGTTAGAAGAACACTACTTGAGGATGCATATCTATAGACTACTTTAATGGTTCGATCCATCAAGTGTTTGAGTGACTACAGGGTAGGATTTGATCGACTCTATACGTAAAAAAAAATAACCAGTCAAGTGCGAGTCGGACACGCGCACAAAGGGTTCCGTATAGGGTTTCCAATTATCCGACATTAATGATTATCCGGATTTCGAATAATAAAAATTGGAATTATCAAATATTTTAATTATGTAAGATTATTGCATTGATAGTTTTAAATTCAAGAGAGTTGTAAGTTTTGCCTTAGTAAGGGCTGCAATTGAAAAAATGCGTTCTTTTGCAGTAGATGTTGGCTTTATTGTAAGAAGTACATTAAATAATATATTTAAATCATCTAGCCTTGTTTTTGTGTTAATTAAAATCATAAAAACTTTTTTCAGCAATGTAGTAACTACGTTGCTCTGCTCTGCAACATGGATACTTATGTAATTGAAGAAATCGTCACTTCCAGTTAGCTACTTACTTGATGTCGTCATAAGCAGAAACATTGATTCTTCGAAAAATTTCTACTGCCAATGTAATGAGAGCTTCTTTTGAAGTGCAATTAAAATATTTATGGAATGTGGTATATTGTTTGCATCTAAGAAGATTATTAATGTCATAAGTATTTTATCTCGATATTCATCCATTCGTTTTTTAATCTGTTCCGATAAATTTTTACTTAAGTTCGTTCCAAAGTCGGCTAACCTTTCAAATAGAAATTTATAAACATCTACAGTTGACTTCTGTGTCGCTGAATTTTTATTTAAATCCTTTATTTCAGTGATAGGACATTTAACAATTCTTTTAAGCTTGATATACGAGTGTTATAGTCTGAATTGTTAAATGGTTAAAAATTAAATATAACATCGTTGAATGTTGGCTTACCCATTGGTTACGTCAACAAGTCGAAGCATCATCGAGCCATTGTGGATTTTATATACATAATCACGTCATGCTTTTTAACACCGAAAACTTGTACAACGGAATCTGGAGATATATATTTACTCCATAATCAATGCATATACTACATTTTTGGGTGATTGAATTAATATTTTATTTAGAAATATATTTAATTTTTAACCACACTATTATCATTTACTTTTCAAATTTAAATGGCAAAAAACTAATAGTACGTAGCACAGTGAATTTCGAGTAAATTAAAAAAAAAATCAGTGCTTAGTAGGTTTGGTTTTATTTAAAAATTGAATAAAAAAAAACCACATCCATAAGACAACTTATGTGTTCATTCAAAGTAATATTAATAAATAAATATTTTTTTGAGCGAAATCCAAAAATTTCTACGCTTACTATATGTTTTGTTTTGTTTTATTTAAAATTAAAACTATAAGACTGCCACTAGAGAAAGTATTTGTATATTATTTTTAAAATAGTTGAAAAATTGTAGAGAGAAAACAGTATTTTACTGAAAAAATATGCAAAAAATATCCGTATTATCAGATAATTAGTGAAAAATATCCGAATTAACGAATAGTCAAAATTGGTTGGATAATCCGGATAATTTGATATCCGGATATCCGAATTGGAAACCCTAGTTCCGTATCATCGTACAAAATTTAACAATATGTACTTTTTATTTATTTTTTCAAATGAGAGTAGGCGTCATGTGAAAAAATAATGCTCTCATTTTAAAAAATAATAATAATGCTGTCGTTTGAAGAAAAATGCCTACTTATGATAATAATAATGAAGGAAGATAAAAACGCCGAAAAAATCAGGTTTCTTGTATGGGGACCCCCTTTAATTTTTATGTTTATTAAATTTTTATTATTTGTTGTTATATCGCCAATAGCAATACATAGTCTGTGAAATTTTCAACTGTCTACTTGTGACGGTTCATGAGATACAACCTGTTGACGGACGGACGGATGGACGGACGGATAGCGAAGTCTTAGTAATAGGGCTCCCGTTGTTATCCTGTGGGTACGGAACTCTAAAAACACTCTGAATAATAAATAGATCTACACTAAACGTCTATAAGATTCATTCTAAGTCCTTAACATTGGGTTCTACATCAAAGCACAAACAATGTTCATAATAAAAAAAAAAGATTATGCCATACTTGTAGCCGTAAAAAACTCTACCTCAATAGGTCAACAACTATTGTAAATAAGGAATACTAAAATCCACAAATATTACAAATTTATGAATAGATTAGGAAAGACAAGAATATATTCTATGCAATATTATTGTCCCATAAATATCAAACGATGATGACTGAAGTGCTACACGCAAGTAGATTGATCTCATTTCTCATTCCAATTAAGTTTACATAAATAAAAATACTTTAGAAGCTAACGTTCACTAATTCACTTGAGACAAATGGTCCAAAAACTTTCTTATGTATACTTCCATACGTATTTAATTGGAGGATAAAGCATTTATGTACTTCGGCCCATAAAATGTTTCACTCAAATAAGTTTTCTCGAATGTTTTGAGCGCATTTTCAGTGCACTACCTACTACACTACACTACTTCCGGATACTGCTCGTAAAATTAGAGTAAAAGCACTCTCCTCCAAATGCAATATATTTAATGTTTTTTTGTACATTTGTTTCAACTCAGTTAAATTGCTAAAAACATTTGCAGTAGAATAATAAAATATGAAGAAGAAGAAAAAAAACTTTATACAAAACTTTTCAGATTTTATAGCAGCGCGCCAGTAAGTACTTTGCTAAAAATATATCTCTAGAGTGGAGTAGTAGAGTAGGCTCAATATTCGCTAGAATCTAGAAGTTATGCTTTTGATTTTCATGGAATGAATGCATTTTGCATATAAACGGAAGTTACACCTACACAGAATCAGCATAGTTATAATACCAATTCAGCGAAAAAATAATAATAATTTTTCTTTGTCCGTATTATAAGAACAAAAGTAAAAATTCATTTGTATTTCTAATTATTTCGATGTTTCGGGAAGGTGAAAACGAATACGAATACAAAAACGCAAACTCAGTTTCCATTGATTCATCAACAAAATAACAAACGAAAGCGTTTTGTGTTGACTATTCTGTGTTCCAAAACTGTAAGTAATTGAAGTAGAAATGAAAGGGGTGGGGGAAAGAAAGGAAAAAATAAATAAAATAATCACAGAAACGAAAGAAATCTTGTAAAATCCGATATTCTCTTGGCTCCAAGATTGTGGTGGAACTATACATAGAAGAAACTCCTTAAGACAAGCGGCAGTTGAGAGAACAATTTAAAACTCTGCAAACAATGAGAACAGCTTTAATGTTAAATAAATGTTGATTTTGCGTGGTCACAAACCTTAGTGCTGTTACTAAGTTCTTGTGTGTCTCTCGAGGACTTCATTAAAGTTAATTTACCAAAAAAGGTATAGTTACGTTTACGTAGTTTACTGACTTTAATTCGCAATTATCGGAGAAACGGAATTTTCGATTAAGTCCATACTGGAAGGGTTGTTCAGGTGAGGATCCTTTTTAAGAGTAGAATTTAATGAAATACAGGGTCTATGTGTATGTGTGGTGTGTTGAAGGGTCTTGATTTGGGTGAATAAATTTAACCTATTCATGTGTATATCAAAAAAAATTTTTATTTATTTTTTATTTTTAAATTGGTTACTTTTTTTTCGGTTGTGCATATATGAGGATTGCTGTATTTTTTTCTTTTTTTTTTCAAATTGGTAACAAAACTCTTCAACTACACCTATTTATAAAGCAGGTGACCCTGAATTAATAATCAATTACCGACCCTTATCTATCTCTAGCAGCTTGGCTTTGATATTTGAAAAAATTATACATGGACAGTTAATTCACCAGACGAATGCTTTGATTAATCAATGCAAACATGGTTTCATTCCTGGGCGTTCGACCATTACTAATTTGGCGATTTTCACGGATGTTATTGCAACTGCATTGGATAACTGTACGCAAATTGATTCTATACATACTGACTTTACTAAGGCTTTCAACATAAAAGAATAGTAGTAAAGATGCGATCCTTGGGATTCCATGAGGATGTTATTAAATGGATGTTTTCTTACCTAATCGAAAGAGATAGTGTCGTAGTTTTGAATGGATTTTAATCTATGCCTTTTAAACAATTTTCGGGAGTCCCGCAAGGTACAGTTCTTGGTCCGTTCATATTTACAATATATATTAATGATTTGCCGGAAAGCATGGAATCACAGTGCCTTCTTTATGCAGATGATGCGAAAAATTTTCGTGTGATAAATACTGTAAATGATTGCCTAATATTGCAAAATGATCTAAATAAATTGAAAAACTGGTGTGAAGAAAACTTCCTATGCCTTAATATTACCAAATGCAAATTTATATCCTTTTCTAGGAAACGGCAGAGACTTCAATTTGATTATTCAATAAATAATGCCGCGTTGTCTTTGGTGCATGAAATTAAAGATCTTGGAGTTATTTTTGACGATAAATTATTATTTTCTTCTCATGTTAACTATATAACTGCTAGAGCTTTCAAAGTCTTAGGATTTCTATTTAGATCATGTAAATCTTTCAAATCTGCTCATTCGCATATAATAATATTTAACTTCATTGTAAGAAGCATTTTGGAATATGCCTCACCAGTATGGAATCCGTTTTATTCCATATAAAGGGTCTTCCAATAAGAGGTATTATTTCGGTAGATGTCACTTTTGGAGCTATCATTTTTTGACATTTGACAAGTAGAAACTACGCCATTAATAAAAATGGAACGATACACGATTCAACAACGCATTGAAATTATCAAAATTCACTATAAAAATGGTGAAAATGTGGCAGAGACGGTTCGTAAAACTCGAACCTTTTTGGGTCGTCGTGAAGCACCTTGTCGGACCACAATACAGAAATTGGTAGAAAAATTCGAGCTGTCAGGACAAGTTAGTGATGTGAAGAATAAAACCCGTGCACGTCGCTCAAGAACAGTCGAGAATATTGCTGCTGTAGCCGAAAGTGTTGAAGAAAACCCAGGTTTGTCCATTCCTCGTCGTTAGGCATTCCACAAACGTTATTACACCGTATTTTGCATAAAGATTTGGGTCTTAAGGCTTATAAAGTTCAGTTAACACAAGAACTCAAGCCGGCCGATCATCAACAACGTCGAGTCTTTGCTGATTGGGTCCTTGAAATGCATGAAAATGATCCGGAATTCCATCGGAAACTCATCTTGAGTGATGAGGCCCATTTCCACCTCGATGGCTTCGTCAACAAGTAAAATTGACGCATCTGGGGCTCGGAAAACCCAAGAGTTATTGTTGAAAAGCCTCTCTATCCTCAACGTGTAACTGTTTGGTGCGGGTTATGGTCCCGCGGGGTCATTGGACCTTACTTTTTCGAAAATGAGGCTGGAGCAACAGTTACGGTGAATGGATTGCGCTATCGACAGATGATTAATGATTTTTTATGGCCGGAATTTGATGGTATTGATCTGGACAACGTTTACTTTCAACAAGACGGCGCTACGTGCCATACAAGCAACGAAACCATTGATCTTTTACGGGAAAAGTTTTCGGACCGTGTTATCTCTCGAAGAGGTGATCACAATTGGCCACCGAGATCTTATGACTTAACACCTTGCGACTTCTTCCTTTGGGGCCACGTGAAAGAGAAGGTCTACGCCAACAGCCTAGCGTCGATTCAAGACCTCAAAGATGGAATTCGTGAGGCTATCGAGGACATATGGCAGCCACTTTGTGATTTGGTTATGCAAAATTTCATGAAAAGGATATGGTCCTGTAGGCGTGGTCGTGGTGGTCATTTGGCTGATGTTATTTTCCATTATTAACGGCATACCTTCCTCTTTATAATGAAATAAAGATCCGATCATTTATCTCAAAAAATGGCATTTTTCTTTTAATATCAAAATAACACCTCTTATTGGAAAGCCCTTTATATAAATGAACTGGAACTTCCATTAAGGCGTTTCACAAGATATCTTAAATACAAACTATCCGGTACTCAATGCGAATATCCTCAACAACTAAATAATTTTTCAATGATTACACTTCAAAACCGCAGACTTATTTTGGATGAACCTACGCTTTAATGTTCCATCTCGTCTATTGCATAATTTCAACACGTTTAATCTTCCATTTGCCAGAACTAATTTAAGAAATAAATCACCCATCTTCCGTATTCAAAAAAGTCATAATACTTTCTTTAATAATGTCGATTTATTTAATAGTAGAAACCTCTCTCGTTTCAAGCAAATAATTTTTAATGAAATATCCTCTAGCAATTTATTTCCGGTATAATTTTACATACTTCCATATTACGAGTCTGCGATTTAAGGTTACCAATATGTTATATCCTCTCTTTCTTAATGGTTACTAAATAATTTTCACGTTCCAGAGTTTTCCTTCATATTCTTGTAACTCACCATTCTTCACCCTTCTAACTATTCGTATTATTTTTCGTATTATTTTTAATATTATTTCTCCCTAACTCACCTCCAGAATTATTGTTAATTGAAATTGTAAACCTGAATTTCTTATTAACTTTTAACTAAGTAGTGTGGTGAGCATATCTAAAAAAAAAAAAAAAAAAAAAAAAACAACTTGTTTCCTTTCTTCTTTATTTCTTGTTTCTCTAAATAATTTTTAAAAGATTGTAATACTTAATAAGAATAATTAATAAGAAGTGAAGAAGATCTGTTAAATTTAAATTAGATTTTATTATTCGATTAAATTAACTTATTTGCGTATATTGATTGAATTAGATGAATGAACTGATAGACATATTAGAGGTTTATGATGAAGTATCTACTATAGAGCTATGCAATGAAATAGAAACTAAACATTTTTATCTAGATGAAAATAAAACCTTTAATATTTTTCATATGAATATAAGGAGCATAAGTAAACATTTTGATGAACTTAAAATACTCTTAAGTAATATAGGTGTAGATTTTGATGTAATAGTGTTAACTGAAACTTGGCAAGACGACTATAGCTGCTTTTATCTGGAAAATTACATTAGATTTGATAAACCAAACCATTACAATAAATGTGATGGAATTGTCGTATATGTCAGAGATCATCTTCATGTAAGTAAGTTAAGTTGCCAAATTATTGAAGCCAATGTACGGCATCTGCAAATTAACGCTCATGGGAATGCGATCATTAATATCACAAGCATTTACAGATCCCCTAGTTTCAATCCAAATAATTTCGTTAATTCTCTTGAAGACTTTTTATGTTCCTTAGGTGATAAAACAAATCATATTATCGTGGGAGATATAAATATTGATATTATTAAGGGAAAAGTTACTCCTATTGTGGGTGAATACATGGATACTTTATCAAATCATGGCTTCAATAAATATCTGCTTGGACTGACTCGTGAAAAGGTCATGATAAATTTGAGTGCCAATACTTGCCAATACTAAGGATTTTTTTTTTTTTAATGAATTGTTTCGAGTTTGGCTAAGTGAACAAGATGTTTCGAAGAAAGATTAAGCTGTGTTGAATGCAGTTAGAGAAATAGTGACTTTAAACGGCTCGATGAGAGCTCGCAAAGTGTAATAAAACAAAACGTTGATAAACTTTTGTGGACAATTACGTCAAAAGTCATCACAGTAGCGAGTGGGTAAAATGGAGAAAGGTACGTCAGCTTATTGAACAGGCAAGCTCCGAGGAACTGAACTTTGCGACAAAAATTAAGAAACGCTTAAATTCCTCAAAACCTACAAAAATTACAGCAGAAGAAGCTTTGGCCTTGTACGTGGATACCAAGATGACAAAACAGCAATATATAGCTATTCGAGATAATACGAAAGAATTATATATTGAAAAATATGGATGGTATACTACATGCCAATCCTTACCCATTGGTCAAATGTCAGAAGAGGCTCAGGAAGCCGAAACAAAAATGCAAAACATTTCAGGGAATATAACGCCCGAAAATTTAGTAGGGAACAAACCATGGATGATATCATACACATGCCTTTAATTTCTTCTGACCCCCTAATTACAAGCAAACGAAGAAAAATACCTAAAAGAAGCAGTACTCTACCAAAAGACTTATTAGAAATGTTAAAAACGCCGATTGAGTGTTAGTGACAATAAAAATAATTAAACTTAGAGATTAAATAAAGTTATACGAATCAAACTATAGTAAGTTATCTTATTTCAAATCCTTATCAATTACGTTTTTTATTATTATATCAGGGAAATAAATTACACTGGAATGACTAAATAATTTCGCTCGCTCAGAGTCCACTTTCCGACCACTGTGTGTCGGTCCTTCACTTCTACTGATCTAGGGATATTTTTTGAGGTTATTAGCTTCAGCCAATTTTTTTCAGATTCTGCCATCTGGCATTTTTCTGAGCCCAACTTTGCTAGCGCAATATTATAGGCCATCACACAGGTACTGGCGGTCCTAGCTCGCTTAAAGATCTTCCTTGTAGCTTTTTCTAATGTTTTTATTTTACCTTTATAGCTAGCGTATACGAAATTTTTTTTGCCATATAGGTATATCCCAATTTCGTCTCTCGTACATTAGACTTAAATTTCTTCAAGAAAGAATTTTTTGGGATATCTCCGGTATATAGTATATAGTTGTGTGATGAAATAACAAATTAGAACATTTTTTAGCTTTTGCTATATACCGGAGATATCCCAAAAAATTCTTTCTTGAAGAAAATTAAGTTTAACCCGGTAAAAAGTCCAAAAGAGTAATCTCTTTTTATTTATTAGACTTAAAATAATAAAAGGAATAGGGCTAACTCTATCCAGCGAAGTCAAGTGATGGGGTTCATATTATGTAGGCTGAAAACTGAACTAGATTTCATGTCAGGTGCAAGCTAAAGCCGAAGGTGGTACTTTTGATGTACATAGCCAAGCTCAGCCAATCTTCTTTTGTAACCCTTACCGGTACACCATGAGTCGACATAGACAGGCAGGAGACTTTCAGTTAGGGCAGGTATCGCGAGTTTTTTTCGAAATCCATATTTCTCGAAGAATAAATAAGCTAGTATTAGCCATAAACATGTTTTAATTAAGTAGGATAACCTTAGGTAGAGATTAGGGTAAAAAAAATTGCCAGCAATTACCTACCGATATCTTGCAACACACAAAATTGTAATGCACCATTTTCACCAACTAATGCTATGAGTCAAGCATTTCCGATGGGTGCAATATGTTGCGATAGTCTGAAGTGATGCAAAACCCAAAATCATAAGTTTGCGCAACTAATCATTTACTGATCCATGCAATTGCAAAACGCCGAAATGTGTCTTGCGTTGATAATAGAGCAAGAATGCAAGGTCAGAGAAGTTCAGTATAGTAAGGAATAAACCCCAAACCTCGTTTTCACTAAGGAGTTCTGCTGTTTAGCTGCTCCCATTATCCAGCCAGTAATTAAAGCTCTGATAAGCCACTCCTATATTTATTAGAGGGGTTAATGCCTTTGGGCTACACTTCCCAGCAACGACTTCAATCTAGAGTTAATGCCCGTGGGCTGCTCTGATGAAATTAGTACACCGAGCCAAGAAGATAGCCGAATAAATAAAGAGGATTATCACAATAAAAATCTTTATCTGATTATAAGAAATTAGGACTACTTAGCAAGTAAGTTAACATATTCATATTTGGTAGGCCAATGACGTAGCCTATAACAACAAATATTCCTTAAACTGAATTTTTAAGGAAATAGACCGAATTAATTTAAGTTCAGCAGAATACAGTCATTAAAAAAAAAAAGAGAAAACTATAGAAAAGTGATCACGATAAATGCCGGACTGATTTATATTCACCGATAGCGACCGGCAATGAAGTATCCGTTTCATGCCTGTATCGGTCGGTGCCGGTTGATGTGAATTTAGCTAACTACCAATTTTCGTAGGAAAATATTTTGCCTGTCTGTGCCGGATCGTGCTGTGCCAGTAAGTGTGCATGGACCTCTGGTGGACGTAAAAAATATAATCTTTTAACTAAATGCTACCAGACAGAAATTATTAGGATGGGAATGAGATTATCGGTACATCCAGTATTGCTATATTATTATGGATGAATCTAAGACCAATGCGGGTACAGATGTAGAGTAACTCCAGAAACTGGAACAGGAACGAAATGTAGAGACTACGTACCGACCAAACAAACGAAGTATTTTTCAAGAAAAATTAGTAGCGATTAAAAAAACGGGACAGCTATAGTTTCTCTGTGTGCTGAGGAACACCGATGTTGACATCTATGTACATATACATACAATAACAGCCAGATGGCCATTAATATGCTGGAAGCTAAGCTGGTAAAATCAAAGCTAGTGCAGCAATGCAAAGGCAGTCTGGATGAGGTATCCAAGCGGCACATGTTGACCATATACTGAGCACTTGGCATGAGGAACACCCAGGATAATGAAATAGTAGATGAGCTAGCGAAAATTTGACTTGAAAGAGATAGCTCCGAAGCAGTAGCCTATGTAAGAATCCTGATCGGTATACTATAAAGGATGACATCACCAGCGATATCTATAAAAAGACCAATCAGCGGTGGGTTATCCGTGATAACTATGGCAATTATGGCCTGCATACATCAGAAAAGGATTAAGAGAGCTCTTTAATGATAACAAAGCTTATATCAAGAATGTAATACGAGTTGTAACCGTCCAGTGCTCTATAGAAAACCATGCTAGAAAACTGGGTCGAACTGCTAGTGATTTTGTCGAAACTGTAAAGAACCTGAGGAAATTGAATTAATGCTAATTCTTTATTTTTTTGTGTTTAACAGAAGCTTGTACAAGTTTTGGCTATAGGTCAAGGGTTTGTGTTGAATTAATAAATAAAGAATAGGTATTCCATAGGATTCTAAAAGAAAACATATTTTTTTCTAAAAAACTACCCGATGAACAATTCAAATAAGCTTCGAAAGCATGTAACTCTTGAGAAAAGAGCATCTATGCTTCTTCGTTTATTAATTCAATAAAAACGCTTGACGTACAGCCCAAAATTGTACAAGCTTCTGATTAAGAAAAGAAAAAAAGCAATTAGAATTGATAACTAAAGGTCACCACATGCACAGTTCGTTATGTGAAAATTTTTAAGCGCAAAATTATTTTAAGTTGAAAAAATTCTTTATGCAAACGAAAAATCTTTAAAAAAGAAATTTCATTGCAAAAAGAGGGCGTTTCATATAAGCAGGAACCGTATAATCGTCAGTACGGCTTGGTTCCTGCCTGCCGTATACGCCAAAGCAAACAGCCAAGCTGACCTCATATATAGACTTAAAATAAATTTTAAGTGTGAATTATATGAGGCGAAATACTACGTATTTACTTGAATGCCTAGCAAGATTTTTCGTTTGCATAAAGAGTTTTTTCAACTTAATTCTCGAGGTGCAGACTTAGCAGCAAACTGAGTCAATTTCATATTGACTTATTTCGCTATGAATTTTCATAGCAAAACTTTATAAATTATTTTAACAAAAAAGTGACTGTTAAGGTATTCCTAAAGAAATTGAATTAGTCTACTATTTTCTTTTTTGAGTATTCTACCAGGGCAGAGGAGTACCTGGTAGCTACTTTTTTTTCGAAAATGGGAAAACTTCAAAGCGAAGAGCACAGGTCTACTATGAGACTCCTTACAAAATCAGATATGTAACGGTAACACAAATAGAAGAATAGATCCCCAAAATCTATTGGGCACAATGAATTCACACGGTGGTGTAAGCAAAACAATATTAGAAACTTCAGAACATCCCTTTATTCAAATCTACCGTAAACTAGGTCAGAGGTCTATCCCTTCCCCATCCTAGCTACGAAAAGTGTTACAAAAATATTTTAAATCAAAATGAATAAACTTCAAAATTTGCATTTCTAAAGGTACACACCAATATTATTTAACCATATTTTCAAAAATATTCGCAACAACTAAAATTATACAAACATATCTACAAAATGCTTGAATTAATTGCCACAAATAAAATTTGCACATTTTGCGGACAAAAATTCGCTTAAGACATTCCACCCTCGCTACTTCCGTATCGAATAAACATTTAAATGCCACCAAATCGCGACAATGAATCTAAATTTATTCATTGATTTCTGTAATCTCTCAATTTCTCTTTTCAAATCCGAGGGAAAAAAATAGAATAAAACCAGTGACAATAATTTCTTTAACAATACACAGAAATTTTACGGAAATGGCACTTAAATATTTTCTCCTCCTTTGATAAGTAAACAAAAAAACGGAAAAAAAAACATCTACTGTAATCCGCTGCAATAAAAATAGGATTTATGTAAGGCTTTACAAAATAGTCTCGTAATACAGTTATTTCATAAAAGACCCACGAAAAAAAATTAAATTGTTGAAACAATTTATTTGAAACCTTACAGATATTCGTTCAAAAAAGAAAAAAGTTTTAATTTATTCTTAAAATCGATCAGTAATTACTGAATATGTTCCCAAAAATTGATTGTATTATGCTCACCCTTTAATGGTATACAGAGATCCATCCGATCTCTGTAGCTCAAGGAAAAGGGTGGTCCGGTAGAAATAAAAAGAATTAATAAATTAATTAAATAACGTCCTTGTTGACTTGGATCGAGTGTAATTTCCAAACAGATATTACTGAAAATATCAAAACTAGTTCTTCTATGTAATTGCGATTTTTTTCAGTTCCTACCTAATTATGTACCTGCACGGGTATGCAGAAAAAAACCAACAAAATAAAGTTTCTCAACCCCCAAATTTTGTTTTTTGTTCTTATATTTTTGTGAAGTCTTTTATGTTAAATTTAAACTCTTTTCAACTTCTGTGTTTATTTATGTACCTTGGACCAGTCCAAAGAGGAGGCTGCGTGTTTGATTTTATTTCTTTTTTCGACATAGAAACGGCAATGAATGTTAAAACACATTTAATTGATGTAAATATTTTACGGCTCTAATGTAGAGGATGTAGTAGACAATGGCAAATCCATGTATATGACAGAAAAATTCTATATCTACAGCATTGCCAAAACCACTTAAATGCGGCATGGGTCGACAAGTACAAAAATATTCAAGAAATACTTGTTTTCCTATGAGAGCCGAATCAATAATCGACATGTATTTACCAACTGACAAGAAGATGTCCTCAAAGAATATATTTTAACGACTTCTACTATTGCACTATGGGATGTCTAGAGATGAACTGAAAAAAAATGGTGTTTGAGTTTGGTACAATAAAAAATATAAATAAATAATAATAAAAGAACTCTAAAAAGTTAGTTTTAATATAGTTCAGCTGGCAGAAACTGGATAAACTTATTTCTGTCTTGCCATAAAAAATATATGTGCTTGAGCATAATTTTTTCTCAGTATCGATTTACACTTGAAGAAATTTTTAATACATATGAAACATGTTACCCCAAAAATGTTGGCTTGTGAATAGGAGTAAAATAAATTTGCAGTGCGTTAAGTGTTTTAGTTTTTTTTTTTATATTATGCATTGAGTTTTTGAATATGGTAAATATTAATTACAAAAAATCTTTTACACGGACGGGCAAATCTGAAAAAATAAACACTTCTTTGTTTTAAAATAATTTTATTAACAGCGAGTCGGGCTCGGACAGACAACAAGAACTTTATCGACCGAATTTTACTATATTCAAATCTAATTCAAATTTGCTTATAATAACTAAATAACATTGTGTTGCAAAAAAAACTCGATATACTTTTGACGAGACATAATGTATGTTGTAGGCCTAGAGGAACTAAAAGTAGTGGCATACTAGAAATTCTTCATATGCTTCCTATTTCGTTGCGATGAAAAGTCACGAAATTACAGTACCGAAAAAATTTCGAAATTTACCATATTTTACACATTTTGTCAACTTTGACAACAATTTGATGGCTTATTTTGCACTACAATATATTTTTTCTGTTCATATCATTAATAGCGAATTTGATTCCGCGTCTAATGAGCATTTGCTAACCAATATCGGTTTAAATTTCACTGTTGATTTATCTAATTTTTGCTCATTAAGAAGCTATATTTCTGTATAATATTGAACCACAGAGAAAGTTGAAGAAGCACTGGGTTTTAACCGCGAAAATTGGGACAACGTGAAAAAATGCAATATAACAACTACTAAAACAACAACTGCAACAAATACAACAACAAATTCAACAGACAACGATTTTGCAACCAACCTGAGTACTGTGCAATAATGTAATTGACAACAATAAAGTTCCGACTACGTAAACGTTGTACACGAATTTTTGAGTGCCTACGGTGAAATGGGCTACAGCATGTCCATAAACATTCACTTTTCGCACTCACACACAAATTTATTTCAGGACTAATAAGGATATGTATTTGGTATTACCGCCTTACATTCCAAACAAAATTGCCATTCAAACTACTGTATCATACGGTTTGGCATGCGTCATGATATTTAATTCTAAATTGATGTCATCTGACTGCATTTTTTCACGTTTTCACACTTTTCGCAGTTAAAACCCAGTGCATCTTCAACTTTTTCTGTAGTTCAATATTATACGGAAATGTAGCTACTTAATGAGCAATAAAATAAGTAAAAAACGAGTTTTCAAACAAAACTTAAGCCAAGCCGCATGAAAAAGTATAAAATAAACTTTTCTTCACGCACAGAGATCGACTCAGATTTTTTTATTGCGACATTTCTCTTGAATATTCTTTCTCTTCATAAATCAATTCACTTATTACCTCTGATTGATCATACTGAAATATATCGGTGATTGTCAGCGAATAAAATCTGAGTCCACCTTTGTGTGTGAAGAAAAGTTCTACTTTTTCATGCGGCTTGGCCTCAGGTTTGTTTAAAAACTCGTTTTTTACTTATTTTATTTTCTGCCTTTTTCACGTTAACTAAATTGTTAGTACGTGCTGCATGGAGATATTTTAAAACAATTTTATGACGGCTGAAAAGACACTGATTTACCAGTTTTTCAAAAAATTTATTCGAGTTTCAAATCGTTGTAGTACTGCAACGGTTTTCTAAAATTCAAATTACGTTTTAAACAGCGCTTTTTAGGTGTATTCCAACTTGATCCCATATAATATGAATTTTCCCGATTTTCCATGTTTTCCACAGACTTTTCCTATTACTATTAATTTTTTTTTTTAAATTTACATGAACTTTCCTCGATTTTTCATGCAAGTTTTCATGATTGTTGAAGAGAAAGTATTGATGCTAGTAGGACGGAAAAAAAATAATTCCGCATAGCTTATAAAACTGTTTCGTCGGAAAATTTTCCTGAAAAGTCGGAAAATTTCGGAAATTTTCGGAAAATTTTCCAGAAAAATTGGAAAATTCTGCATTTTTCCTGAAACAGATTTATCACTAATGATATCGATGAACATTTTTCTGATGATTTTCCCGCTTTTCCGGGTTTTCCTGGAGTTTTCCACAGAAGCAACTTTATGCAACTCATTTCGTTCTACAATTTTGTCTTAGGTTGCAAAACGCTCAAACGCTTCCTTGGTCGGAAAATTCCGGAAAAGCGTTTTACATGAATATTCCTCGATATTTTCTGCAAGTTTTCACCATTGTCGGAGAGAAAGTAATGATGCCAGTTGATAGGGAACTTGATCCTGCATAATTTAGAAAACTTTTTAACCGGAGAATTTTCCGGAAAAGTCGGAAAATTCCGGAAAAAAATTTCGGAAAAATCGGAAAACTCTGCATTTTTCCTGAAACGGATTAATCACTAATCAAATTTGTACCAAATTTTCAAATGATTTTTCCCGATTTTCCGGGTTTTCCATCGAAATTTCGGTTCAAATTTTGACAGACTCAATTATCACGCGACATGAACCTGTGTGCCAAATTTCAGCTCGCTGTGATGACGAAAAGTGGGTTGACGAGAGTGTCGAAAATAGTAAAATAAAAAATATACAGATAGCAAATTCGTGTACGAGTTAAAGGGACGGGCTGGCCTCAAAATTTCGATAGCTCAACAGTCAAATTTCATCCGATCTTAGTTAAGAAGTGATCATTAGACCCGGAATTGAATTCGCTATTCGTGATATGAACAGAAAAAATATATTGTACAGCAAAATACGCCATCAAATTGTTGTCAAAGTTGAAAAATTGTGTAAAATATGGTAAATTTCGAAATGTTTTCGATTTTAACTTCGTGACCTTTCATCCCAACGAAATAAGGTCTCTCTTCTTTTATATACCATCAAATAAGAAATGGCGGAGTTATAAATTATTGTATACATTCGAATACCGAATAAAGTTTTTTTTTTTTTTTTGCTAAAATGAGAAATTTCTAGTGTGCCATTACTTTTAGTTCCACTAAACCTGCAACCTGCACTGTGTGTCGTCTAAAGTATATTTTCGCTGTAACACAGAGTAATATTCGAATAAACGAACACAAGAATAATTTTATATGGTTGTGTTATAAGTTAACATAAAACACATTCTTTCCAGACCCCATGATACTGACGAAAAAATGCTGCAGTTTTCTTGTTATCTTTGATTAAATGTCTACTTATCCTGAGAATATAAAAATTTTAGCTTTAGAAACCAGAAGATCAGGGCGAACGGTATTTTTTTTTTGCCATTTTAGGATATATCTTTATAACCTATGCATCAAAAATTTTTAAATTTTCTAAACGATACCTTCCCTATACGATACAAAAAAAAATTATAATTTTTTTTAAAGAGCCTAAAAAACCACCCCCATTAAAAGTTTAATAATCTGTAACTGTCGAAATACATTGGTGGTCAAAATAATAAATACACCGCTAAGTAAAGCATCTATTTTTTCAGCTGGCAATGCTTTTCAAGTGGCACAATCAACATAAATGAACCGTTAGATTGGAAAGACAGTTTTGTAAGTAGCGAGTCTATTCATATAAAGGATGATGGCTACTCTTTCCGACGGATTGAAAAATTTTTCACTGCTCTTTGGGAATGGCCCAGAATGCCATGAAGCAGAAGAATGATAAAGAAAATCATGGCCGGTCACGGAAAACCTGTCCATTATTGGGAAGGGTCCAGAATACCCTGAAGGAGAAGAATGATATGGAAAATCATGACCGGCCACGGAAAAGCAGTCCATCATTGGACTTTGTGCGCGTCTCTAAAAAGAACCCTTTCGCGTCTTCGGTCACGGGAAACAAATTCTAGCATGACCAGGGTCTTTCAATAAAATATTTTTGTATTGTATTGTAGATACAGATTTAGATTTGTGGAGGGGTGCTCAGACGTTGGGCTCCCATTCACTGCGAGCTGCAAGAGCTATTATCAGCCCCCATTCAATTTACTCCCTTTCTAGGTTTAGACTGTTAATGAAGTTTAGACCCACTCTGGGACTTAGGTCCTACACATAGTTTGGTGCAGGAGAAGCATGTTCGAGGTTTAACAATCTCCACATGGCCAATGCTTCGCAGATGCAGAGAAGGTGTTCCGAGGTTTTGTGAGCTTCCTAACAGCAGTAAAAGGCTGAAGTCTCATCCAAGTACATCTTGTATATGTAATACCTAAATGGACATGGCTTGAAAAGAGCTCTGTAGTCACTTTGAGCTCTGTTCTCCTGAAAAGTAGGAGTTATTTTGTTTTTCCGTAAGATCTGTAAATAAACTATTTTGTCTAACGAAGTCCTTGAATAGCCTTTCCCAATAAAGACATTTATGATTATTCTCCAAGCTTTTACGGTAGCTCTGAGTATGTCCTGGTTGGATCAGCACATACCGAAACCTGTGTCATTCAGGATGCAGTACTAGTGCAACCGAATTCTGCTCAGTTTATATGCATATGAAGAAAGGTGTGGCTCAAAAATATTTTTATACATCTCAACAAAAGTTAATCACGGACGCCTTTCACCATATGTATATAAACTGGGCACAGTTAGATTGCACCAGAACTTTATCCTAGATGACAGGTTTCCATAAGATGTAAATCTACCATCACCAAATCCCAATGTACCAACCATCATGAAGAATTCAAACAAAAAGGAAATCAAGAAAAAAATCCAGATTCTGGATTTTTTTCCGGACTTCCTCTGAATTTTGTTGCTTTGGATTTTGTCCCGTGATGATTTTGTCTGTTCTGGATTATTTTGTCTTTCTGGATTTTGTAGCCAATCCATTGGGCCCACTGGGGATACTACAATTAAAACAACCACTGTTAACTCTACCCCTTGGCAGTTTTGAAATGAACTGACTTTGAATTTCCCGGTTGGGTACAAAATCCAGAGTGACGAAATCCAGAAAGATAAAATCCAGAAAAGATGAAATCCATAAGTGACAAAATCTAGAGTGACGAAATCCAGAAAGACAAAATCCAGAAGAGATGAAATCCATAAGTGACAAAATCCAGAAGTGACAAAGTCAGAAAAGGATTTTTTTTATTTTTTCTGGATTTTGTCATGTTATCAATGAATAGCTACAAATTATTTGTTAAAATTAGCAAATGATTTTTTTGGAAGAATATTTTCCGCCAATGTAATTTGTTACACATAACATTTAGAAAAAAAAAAAAAAAAAACAGTGTTTGTAGGGCATTTAGTCTTCATCAAATTCATATGAGACATTTTGTCGTAGAATCGTCGCGGAATTATTTTCAAAAAATCAATTTTTTGTATCTTTAATCCAAGTTGGTAGACCGCGCTGACCTTCCACAAGGTCGTAAACTTGGATTTTTTTATGAAGGCCCATAACTAAATAACATTTTATCAAAATCGTTTCTACCCCATCTTTTGTAGGGCAAAAACCCTTATTGCCTGGACTACTAAGGGACATAGTTAGTAGTCTCTACTTCAATTACAGATATATTTGCAAAATAGTTGATTTTAACTATTTATTTTTCAAAGTGTAGCTTAAAAGAGGCTTTAAAAAGGATTTAAAAATTATTTTTTATCAAAACAAAAAACAATACAAATTGCAGTAAGTAGGTACGTGTGATTTTTAGATGTCCAAAAATACAAGCATTGATTCCGTCCTTTTCTTACGTAAAATTCATTACATAATTAAACCAATTAATATTGTTAGCATTCATTGTGCGAATAAGTTATACTTCCTTAATATTTTCTGCCTACATACAAACATAGGCACATTTCTATATAAGTAATCGTAAATAAAAGTTCAGATAAAGAAAAAAATAATATCCTTCTACTTGAAAAAGTTACGTAGAACATACAACAATACAGTTAGGATGTGAGGCCCCTTCCATACACTTTATTTTGCATTTCGGTGAATTTTCTCAAACAAAAACATTGAACCGAGAAATCAAGAAGACAAACAAAAACAATCTAAACAGAGCAATAAACATACTCGAAGACATAAATAAATATAGTAAGGGATGCCCTTTGCATAAATATATTGTCATTCAACCTCTACATATTTTCTTTCTGGTGAAAGCTCTTAGAGCCTGTACCAAAATATTTACGAAATGAAGTGCATTTTCAACTGAGGTGAGATGAATACTAAAAATATTATGACGTCAGCAAAAGCTCTATTTATACTTGAATTGTATGTATATAAAAGGAGAGGGGATGCTTTTGTATTTTGGCAATTGCAAAAGAAAATGTATGCCTAGGCTAGGAGAATAACATACGGCAGTTGTTGTATTCGCCATAATGTTCGTGAACATTTCACCAGAGTACCGAAATATGGTATGAAAAAAAAAACAAGAAATAAAATAAGGACGCGATAGAAGTAGAATACGAATAGAACAACTATGTTGGAATAGTATGGAGGCGCCTCTAAGGCCACTCTATATTGAAATAAGTGCGGCGGACACACGTGGAGAAGGCTTACTGTTATATGTATGTATGTACGCACATAGATACTACATATTTATATTATATCAGTATATATGTGTGTATATATCTACATAAAAGATCCAAGGAAACCATCTGTTTGTGGTAGTTTATCTTGGTTAGAGATATTTGTGTTACTGCAACTCTTGAATCGATCGAAATTATACGCGACCCAGTGTTGCTATGTGTAGTCTGCAATGACAAACTCAAACAGCATCTTTAGTTCTCATCTGTCCAAAGGACTATTATTTCGAAAAGTGAGCTTTTTCGAAGTTTCTCCTTTCTCTCTCTCTCACTCTCTCTGTGTCACTCTCCCTCTCTATCTCTCCATTTCTCTCGCTGCATAAAAGCTCATTTTAACAACTTTAAATGCGATTTAGTGCTTTTAAGAGATTACACAGTATGAAAGTATTCTCTTCAACAACTTGACTTCCTTCAAATATCCTTGGAATGCATGTTTTTACAGAAAAAAAAATAATAATAATAATGTCACCATGCATATATAAAAAAATACACCACACCTGATGCCCTCCCACCCTGTTTTAATTTTGACATTTAATAGAAAAGTTTGTGGAATTTGGCATTTTGTTTCCTTAAACGAATTCTTCCATGCTCCGACCCAGGGAAACATATGTGCAGCTGCAGCAGCAGGTGAGGTGCTTTATTATATACAAAAAAAAAAAAGAAAAAGAAAAAAAACAGTAAATCGACAGGCATTGTACGTCGTGTCCTCTGCAGCTCTTCTATGGCCTTGGAGATGAGTATGTACACATATGCATATACGTAAGTGTACATTTATGCATTACACTACAGTTTCAACTATGAAACTTCGACCATCCATATGTTTGTGTACGATTACGTAGTCATAGCTTTCCTGTGAGCTGATGCTGCAGCTGTACCAGGATGAGTGTATAGAAACAGAGCAAGGAATTGCCACAATAAATTATACGTGCATTTGAAAAACGCAAAGCGGAAAGTGTATATGCACCTTGTTTTCGGGAAGAATAAGGACTTTTTCTGTCTATAGATAGGCATCGCTACACTTGTACATTTTTACAATTTTATATTTTCATATTATCTTAACTCTCCGATAACAAACTGTTTGTGATTTTCTTGAAATATATTGAAGATGATCTTGTATAGCCAACGTTTCCACATTCAACTGAGGACGTTAAGATTAAAGGATGTGAATTAGGATCACTTCTATTTATTTTTACGAAAAAGATACAGTTCTGGTTCGGGGTGCTATGTAATCTGTATAGTTGAAATTTAAGTATATTTTTTTTTTTGTTTTTTAAGAATTCATTGGACACTTAAATTTTATATATCTAATAAAAAATGAGAAGGGTTACAATTTGAAGTGGGTTAAAAACATTCTCACATTATTGGGAATTGTACGTTGAATGGATTATACTCGTGGGGATCTTATGCTTTGGTAACAATGAGGTTACAGAAAGACCTTTTTTGTACACTTAATTCTTTATTCTAAAATCTTTTTTATGTTGTTATTTATTTTAACTTTTCTTGCTGTCTTTTTATTTTTACTCTGTACAGTAATGGTTTTTTATTCTTAATTAACTATCGCATTAAATCATCAGCCGTAATTTTGACGTGTAAAGAGAGTAAACTGAACTTTCTCGTGTGGAAAAATATTGAATTCAAGTTGCAATAATAACAGATGCCCGCTCACACGAATCTCAACACAATATTGTCTGTTATTGTTAAGTTATTGAAGTTTGTCGTAATCTGATATCAAGTTCATTCAAGGTGAATAATGACAGCAATATGGTTCTCCTTTTTTATTATGGGGTTTGGAATTTACTTTTATTAAAAAAAAAAAAAAACATATTATTGTATTTAAAAATAGAAAATGAAAGAACCAATATTTTTGAATTTTCAAAAAGTTGTTATTTGTTCAAGAAGGCATTTTTTTGGACTATAGCAAAAACTAAAAAAAAATTTATTTGTTATTTCATCACACAACTCATTTGATTTTTTGTGACAAGTTTCAAGTCTTGGTTTTGACTCATCAGCAGGTTCCAAATAGCGAAATTGAGTGACTTGAAAAACAAATGAAAAAATAGAACAAAGAAACGAAATGAAATAACCGGCCAATTGCGAGTCGGACTCGCGGACGAAGGGTTCCGTACCATCGTACAAAATTTAACACTATGTATACTTTTTATTAATTTTTTCAAATGAGAGTAGGCGTCATAAATAATGCTGTCATTTGAAAAAATAATAATAATACTGTCATTTGCAAATCATTTGAAAAAAAAATGCCTACTTATGATAATAATAATGAATGAGAATAAAACGAGGAAAAAACGGCGAAAAAATCATGTTTCTAGTATGGGGCCCTTCTAATTTTTAATTTAATTTAATTTTTATTATTTGTTGCTATAGCGGCAATAGAAATACACACTCTGTGAAAATTTCGACTGTCCACCTATTAGGGGAGACTGGATACGGTTGTAACGGGGGTCGATTGTAACATCGCGAATAACTCTCGAACTGCTCACAATTGTGTGACTCATTATATCGGTGAGGTGAAGCCCTTGCATGTACGAGCTTGATCACTAGTCGTCCGTGTTTCTAGTACGATTTTTTATTTCTTTACGACTAAAAGTATGTATTTGATCCTATATTGTTTTTTATTTTATTCTCTTACTGTACGTGGTAGAGATATGTGCATTAGTTTCTAACAATAGTTGCACATTAGAGAATAAATATATTAATGTTAAGCTTCGCTATCGTTATCCATTTGTTATAAAAATATAATAATGTTGAGAAACAGTGATTGGGGACGGTTGTAACACTTTCCCTGTGGTCGAGTGTAACGTTACAACCAACCCTATGCATGTATACTACTTTTGTAATAAATTGATTACATTGCTTTGTAGAAGCCACGTTTACGCAAACGTATAACAGAAAAAGGAGACATGATATAATCAGTTACGTGGGGGCGTACGAGGCCATAAAAAATGGAATGTCTGTACGAGCAGCAGCAAAGAAGAGCAATTGTACAATTTATGTTATGTGACCCTAACAAGATGTAAAAAAAAAGGGAAGCTGCTGTCGATGATGTCCATGTATAAATGGGTTATAGAGCGCATAACAAATTTTTCACTATGGAGCAGGACAGAGAGCTGTCAAAATATTTAATACTTTACGCCGATATGAACTTGGGATTTACAAAGAAAGAAGTCAGAAAATTGGCATTTCATTTAGTTGTGAAGTATGAACTTCTCAGATCAACTATGTGGGATGAAAACGAAATGGCCGGGGAGGAATGGTTTCATTCCTTTATTGCAAGGAATCCAGAATTATCGGTAAGAGCAGGCCAAGCAACCAGTTTGGCGCGAGAGCTACGAGTTTCACCCAAACATATGTTGAAACTTTTTATGATAACTTAGAAAAAGTCATGGATCGTCATCATTTTGAGTCGTAAGATGTGTACAATATGGACAAGATCGGAGCTAGAATGGCCCAAAAACCTGACAGGATAGTAGCCAGATGTAGATCACGATAGGTAGGAGCCATAACCTCGGCTGAGCGTGGAGCGCTTGTTACAGTAGCTGCTGTTATAAGTGCTTTGGGTAACAATATATCGCCTATGTTTGTATTTCCCCGTGTTAATTTCCACGATTATTTTATAAGAGATAGACTTGTTGGTTGTATTGGTACGGCAAATTTATCAGGCTGGATGCAGGAGGATAGTCTTTTAGTCTTTCTGAAACATTTTCAAAGTCATTCAAATGCTTCTTCGTCTCACAAGGTATTACTATTGATCGACAATCATTCATCGTATGTCAATATAACATTTCTGGATTTCTGCATGGAGAACGGGATCGTGCTTCTATCATTTCCTCCTCATTGCATACAGAAGCACAAGCTAGGAGATTTTACTAGACCAATTGCCAGCTGAGGCTACATATAAATGAACAAAGCTTATCAATTGAAGCATGATAAGAAGCGAATTCTAAGTGCGAAATACTGACAGGTACACCATCTGAAAATACACTACCGACTAGCAAAGCTGTTTTGTTTTTTCACTGATATCTTTAGGCCTCTCGCAAAAGCTTCTGAAGGGAAGATTACAAATAGAGGAAGGAAAAAGAGATGCACGACAATTTACACTGATACTCCTGAAAAGGAAGCTATAAGAAGAGAATCAGAACCAATGAAAAAAAGAAGCGTGCACGCACAGTCGGTTAAAAAAGAATTTGAAGAGTTTTCTTGACAAAAATAAAAGTGCAAAGAAAAAGTCAAGGACAACGCAAATAGAAAGAAAAGACACTCTTCCTCAGGACTCATCCTCCGAAGATGGAGATTGTTTCTGTATTATTTGTGTTGAAACTTACAGCAGCAGCAGGCCTGGAGAAAACTGGATACAGTGCGTCGAGTGTAAAAACTGGGCTCATAAGGCATGCACTGCTGGAGATCCGTACTATGTCTGCCATAACTGCGATACCGACTAATGAGGTATATATTAGCAAGAAGAAGAAGCGTTGCGTGTTAGCAGAAAAAAAGTTATTGTAAATACATATATGAATAGTTATTTTAAGTCTATTGATTAGAACAGTGAACTTTTCATAAGCTGACGGTGATTTAGAGATTTTTTTTTACCCAAGTCAGGGAAACAACATATCCTAAATACGAAGGCCAGGGTGTCCAATTGTGCTAACATACTATAAGAAAAACGTCTCACCGAAATCTTCATGTCCTCTTAATAGCTTAAAAACTCATCAGTTTTAGGTTAGGTAAGCTATTTAGCGCATCTTTAGATAGGAGGGCAGACCTAGGATTATCTAGGCTACACTGAGTAAAGCTGGGACAAGCGCACAGAAATTGTTCGGTTGCTTTCTTCCAGGCAGAGCAAACATTCAGGGCTGTCAACAACTCCCATCTTTGTTAGCTTAGTGAAAAATTGGCTGTAGCTAGCTTTTGTACACCTACAAGTGCTTCAGTACGCTCAGCGCTGCTGATACTTTGTAGGAACATCCATTTTGATGATAAACCCTATCATTGAGGTAGATACATCAACAGCGAGCTATAGTCCAAGAATGGCAGAACCAGAGCCGGACTTGGCTAGCAAGTTCACCCTATCAGCCCCAATGATTCCACTGTGCCCGGGTACCTACTATAGAGATACCGTGTTATAGACACACAGCTCATCCGAGGATGTATTTCAATCCTTCAGCAACTTAAATGTTATTAGAGAAGGCCACTCAGCGCCATCAAGGCTGTCTAACAGTCTTAATGGATAGCAATGCCATTTAAATTTTTGTTTTTATATGAAGAGCTAAATTGGCTCCCATTGCTTTGTAGGAGACTTCAACTTGCAATACAGTATAGTTAGCCTTTTAAGTGGTTAATCTAACCCAATACCAAGCTCGAGAAAACAAACACCGGCACCGATAACCCCATTTATGAGTGTGTCGAAAGAGGTTCAACTAAAAGGCTCTCCTCTCAGTCCATGACCCCCAATCAGAAAATTACACATATAATTGGTGAGCAAATCGAAGTCCGGGCACCATCGCATCCAATCGCATGCAGACCAGAGGATTCTCCCATTTTAGTCCCCACGCCAATGAGCAATGGGTATATCTACACCAACTACACGTGCCCATGAGCGCAATAATCACACAGGCTTTTGGAATCTCCATAAATGACAAGGGGTGGCAAGTTTATAAAACTTCAAGAGCGGCTGTTGCCATGAAGCACACGAAGTATGTAATGTCCGCAAGCTTTAGATAAACATTACTTTCGATACAGTCCTCGGTCACTATACAAATGAGGCATACTTGAGTATAGGTCTTACTATCGAGCTGTACATCCAGTGCATAACACTTGGTGATAGGGCAAATGAAAACCTCTCATGAAAATGATGAGTCAGTCAATCCACATACACCAGCGTAAATATAAAAGTTCACCACTATTTTTGCGCAGCTTCTATCCACCAGAACACTAAGTGAGAATCGACCTAATCCTCAGTCAAATTTGTCGTCTATTAGCATTTGGCCGATCCATCGCTCGACCGTATAATCAACACCATGTCGATAAGATGTTTCACATATCGAATCAGGTAAGTCCCTGTTATAGCCGCCTCGCTATCCAAAAAGGCTCACTATTGGTGTGAAATGCATATTAAAACGAGAGCAATTGACCTACTGCCACCAAGTCAGACAAGTTGATCTACCACCATCGGTCAAGATCAGATAGCTTCCGAAACCAAGCCAACACCAGACCAAATAGACCAGTCCAGTCCACTTACCCTATACTAACACTAGCTCCAAAGCAAAACCGACGACAAAAGCCAGCAGATCATCACTATAAAACAGAGGAAGAGTATAAAAGCAGGCATCACACAGCAATAGCCAGTCAGTTCCTTCCCAGTAGCTCGACTGAACACCTCGTCAACACAGTCCCACTACTTCTAATATTCGTCTTCGTTATACCTACAGCATTCATACGTTATTCGTATCGGTCCAAGTCTAGATTAGAAAAATACTCACGAATCGCCCCTCTTCATGATCTGCTCTAGGTAACTCTAGAGCAGAAAAGAGCAGAAAATCATGTTTAATGAGTACTCTAAAGTGAGCTGGAGCTGGAATTTAACACAATGCCGACACGCTCCGAGATTGCTCACGATTGGCAATCCGGTGAACGATTGCACCAACATTTGTAGGTTTGTGGAACTCGTTGAGTGGTTACTTTGCATGTTGTGGGTGAGGCAAGTTTTATAAAAAAACATAGTAACCTTGTAAAGAAAAACGTTTTGTTTTAATTTTTCACAGACCAGGCAGTTTTAGATCGCTATTCCAAGTGTGTTATAAATAGTAAAAATTGTTAAAATATTATTGTAACGCCAGTTCTATATGTCCTTGTAAATTACTCTACAAGAGAAATATATCCATACGAATACTAAGAAGTTGTGTTTAGCTTCTTCCAACCTTTCTCCTTAATATTATTGTCCTTATTATTGCTAGTCTAATCCTAAACTCAATCGCATCTCTGGGAACACACGTTAAGTGAAAACTTACAAGAACCAAAGTAATAGGACAGGCTAAGAGGTCCTCACTACATACAAGCACTGACACGATTAAATAGGTGCGCAGTACCGAAGAGTCATGGAGAGTTGAACCAAAATTCGATTAAGGCTTCGATACCCAAGTCAAATCAAACATATGGTCTTCAACTGGGCTCCCCACGATAACAAGAATCGCAGCAACAACCACAGCAGCTCAGCAGGATCCGTATCCTATAATCAAGTAAGATCTGTATCCTGCAATTGGAAATCCACATCCTAAAAAACAACCTTCGTGTGAGTCAGCCCAATAGGATCCGTATCCTACAATCGAATAGAGTCTGCATCCTACCATAGGATACTCCAACTTCAACAATAATTTCAAAGTCAGTCAGCTCAGTATACCAGCCGGACGTATCTACAAGCAAGTGGGTCTGTATCCTGCCATTATGCAGAATGGTTGCTTACACTTATAAGAACAGACACTAGAGCAAGATTTTCTGCTCTACCCATTTCGAAGGAGCAACTTAGAGTAGGAATTTGACAACTGTAAATTATGTTGACAGTTCTGATAACAATTCAAATAATTGCGTTTTTTTGTTTTTTTGTGGAAAAAATAAATTTCTGGACAATTCCAGTGGAATAATTTAAACAAAAATTGTATTTTGCGTGTGTAAAAGAAAGGTCTCATTGCATGAATTTAAACAATTGTGTTTTCTGGTGACAGATTTTGTCAACTGTTGCCTGATACTTTCTGCTCTTTTCTACTCTACTTTTAATTTAACAATTAATCTAAGTTGAGCTTCTCTGCTCTGCGTTGCTCTCCTCTGAACATTTTTCGAGTTCATTAAACAGACCTCTTGTCAATAATGATTTCCTAAAAGTAAAAGTAAAATTTTAGCATAGAGAAATATTGTATAGATTAAGCAGGACCGTAAGCATTTATTTTGTGTTTTTTTTTTAATTCCATTGCAAACATCATTAATGAGATTTATCAACCAATAAAACCTCAATTTTTTTTTATACACACTAATCAACGACGATCAGGAAGGTTATTCTGATCTTTTGTCGTACTTGAATGTTAAAATACACGCTAAATGAAATGAACTTTTCTACTGATTTTTTCGTGTTTTTATTCAGGTCAGCAACCCTTGCATGACGTAGAATGAACTGAAAATGGCACTTCAAATTACAAATTCAAAAAAATATTTCGAATTTCAGCACTTGTTTTGCTCTAATTAGGTGCAGAATTTCTATTTACCACAGTGTAAAATTTTTGTCAGAACATCTTGAGCAGTTGACTAATTTGTTGCTAATTAGGCGTGTTTTTAATGTTTGTTCACCGAAAATTCATTATAGTTCATTTCGTGGTAGATAATAGTGAAGACACAAAATGAACTGTGTTGAAGAAAAAACTTGACAAAATATGTCAAAATTCACGACTAAATAGAACGACAAAGAGTCACATATTTTGACATTTCACCTCAAATTTGTCGTACTTTTATATTCACCATATTCATTTTGATTTATCCTTTTCATCAACCACGAAATAAACTAAAATGAATTTGAAATAAATTAATGTTAGAATACACGCTTAAAAGTACGACAAATTAGTCTACTGCTCCCGAGGTTGTGACAAAAATTGTATACTATGGTAAATGGATTTTCAACACCAACTTAAAACAATACGAGTGCTTAAAATCGAAAAATATTTTCGAATTTGTTATGTGAAGTGTCAGTTTCAGTTCATTCTACGTAATGCAAGGTTTGTTTAACTGAATAAAAACACAAAAAAATCAGTAGAAAAGTTCATTTCATTTAGTCGTATATTTTGACACTCAACACAACAAAAGATCAGAATCACCTTCCTGGTCTAATCAGATTTATTTTTTCATCATACAATGTGGTGATTGAAAAATTACGTTTTGTCATTGGCATCTTTTTTTTCACTACTTGAAACCGTTGTATAGGGTGCCACGCTAAAAGAAAGAAATTTCTACAGAATTACTGATTTTATATGACGCTTCACTACAAAATCAAGAAACAGATTAAACTGGTATCCTTCTACCCCAACTACTTTCAAGACAGATAAATCATAGAATTCTCTTTGGTCAAACACACAAAGGCAAATTAGTATTCCTTATATAATTTTCATTTTATAGTGCAGCAATAAACTTTAATGGCTTAGGAATTTTAAACGTTTGTTTAACTTAATTTATTATTCTAATTTTTTTTAATCCTAGACTCGTAACTGGAAATATTATGCATAAATATTACAGGCAGCCTATATTTCTCGTTATATTATTCCCTTGGGAAATTTTCACAAGAGCAGCATAAAACTATATTTAAATTCAAGATAAAGTAGAGAAATCTCTGTATGATGTCCATGAATACAATGCTGCAGGACCTCAGATAAGCATAACCAACACATTAAGGATATTCAAGTTCAAATCTATTCAAAAGAACATTCCCATCTACAAATAAAAGACCGTAATGAAGTTTTTTTTTTTTTTTAAGTGGGAGAAACCATATGAAGCCCTTCAGTCATCCCCATACCCCGTAGACTATAACAACTGAATAAAAGGGGCTAGCTACTATTAGAATAAAAACGGTTAATATGACACCGCCGCCGTCGACATTCATTGTACTAAAACTTGGGGCACCTCCATAATTCACGTTGAATTTCTTGCTGTCAGACAGCTCCCCAATGTCCCAGTTATGCGTGCATGGTGTCCCACTTCTAGCTCGGCAGGGGCTTAGCATATTTCTTCCTTTTCCGGAAAGTTTTTCCTTGCTTCAACTTTATATCCCTTGATCCTTTCAATGTCTTGAAAACGGGCGTCTCATTGATGCTCTGCTTTTAGTCAGAGAAAAAAAAAATTTTGCTTTTTTTTTTTTCTCTAAATTTAATCCCAAGAATTCACGTCAGAGCTGCTTGGAAATGGGAATGAGAAAAAAGTTTGGAGATTTTATTTTTTTATATGGGGAGGCGGACATGGGGTTAGCTGAAATGTTTTTATGACTGGGAAAGACACTTCCGCTTTTATTTTTTTTTCTTGCTTTGATATTCAATTGCCCTTTATTGAGATGATGTTACCTTGCTAAACAAGTTAGATCGAATTTTATTTACTTTACTGGTTGGTATGAATGCTCTCAAAAGCACTAGCAAAGTTATATTTCAAAGAAAATTCTAGTAGGTACTTTGGATCTGGCTGATTGAATCTCTTTTCTCTTGGAATATAAACCAAACTTTCCCTTTTCATATATACGTAACTACTTAGTTTGTGAGGAGAGACTACGGGTAGAAGGAAAAATGGAATTTTTATTTGTATAAGTTTAAATATTTTATTTCTTTATGAAATGTTAATTTCTTAAGAAGATGAAAAATTATACGTGACATCAGATATTCATTTGTCCAAAGAGATAGGGAAAAATAGTTTTTTTTTTGTATAGTTGTAAAAGATATTTTTAGGTGATGTAAAAATTTATAAATTTAGAGGAGACCTTCAACTTCGATTAGTCAGAATTAATCCCAATTGGCTATGTATTAGGGAAATTTATCAACGTATATTATTAGCCAATCCATTTGAAATGAGCGTAAGTTAAGCAATATGGAAAATAAACTAAAGCCCAACATCGTTCGTAGTTTAGTACCAGTGTAAGACATTATTTTAGCTAAATTTCATTGGATCGAATCTAGTGAAGCATTCAATCTAATTTCAATTTCAAAAAATTTTTTTTTTTGCGAATATAGTCGAGATGCAACGTTAAAACTAAGTTTGGAAAGAACACAATTATTAAAAAAACAAAAAAAGAATAGCAATCTAAAGTACAGCACAATAATTGAGATAATATAAAATGACATATGATCAAAGAAAATGTCGACTTTTCATACAACTTTAGGCCCAACACCTCTAGATATGATGATCGGATGTAGCTTGAACGACTTTCTTTTGAAAAAGTAGACCTTTCTACTTCTCGTGATTGCGAGGAATTGGTGCATCGTGGAAAATGAGTTCCTATAGGAAAAGTATTCACAACACAGCACTAATGGCCACAGAAGAAATAACTGCAATAATATATGCAAAATATTGTAGCTGGGGTATATGTGACCCAAGTGCATAAAAATTGGTTTTCCGGCGACAAAAGTGTCCCGAGAAAATTTTCTGAATCGAGAAAAAAGAACATCAGCCAATTTGCACCCGGCGAGACCTTTGATTTGATATGCAACATGCCGTATTGGAACCACCCTCATCGCCGAGGACTCTTAGACGCCACCCTAAAAGTATGCATGGAAAACTTTTCTTCTACGGACTGGTAATGAGCTGAGGAGAACATTGAAACCCGTTTTCTGATCAGACATAACTCTACCCAGCTATTTAAGCCTCCGAGTATAGGAGTGTGGGTACTCAAACTTCTTCTCAGGGCATACGGGATTCGATTCTGTACTAGATTTTCCAAAATGTACTAGATCAAACTATGCCCCTCCCCCCTAAGGCTTGCCCTGCTGAAAGAAACATTTTTAATAAAAATAATGTTCACAGTATCATAATGCATCGTTTAAGACATCTTTAATGACTGGAGGTGTCGGGCCTAAAATGAGCATTCCTCTTTTCTTGGCCCAAAATTCGTGCTACGTATGAGTTCAATTTACAGAGGAACCCCACACATCTATATGACGTTAAAGAATACGTAATCATCCTGACAGTATAACGCGTAATATTAATAGATATCAAGACTGCTGACATCGATAGTTTCCGAAGAGTAACATAAAATCTCGTACATAAGACCGCCAATATAATCAATCCATTCCAAAGTTCTATTAAAGTTAAGATATAGTTATTGATATTGATAGATATTCTCACGAGATCATGGTTCATTCGGCAAATATCGTCTTCCATCAAACTAACAGATCTCGATATATAAAACTGAACGTCTTCCGTATACATATGGAAGTTGCACTCATTTAAAATATGTGGAATATCATTGATATAAAAAACAATAGTGGTCCTAAGACAGATTCCAGCGGTGGTACAGTTGATACGGCCAGAAAATTAGAGGAAATGTCTCAATAAGATTCTTACATACATATGTATATCATCGGCGACTTTAATCAATTCAGTATTGCGACTACTTTGCATGACTGAAAGTTCATTATTAGCGTTTCTATTCTAGCTTGCATAAGAAATATCTTTTCAAATGCCTGGGAAAGAAAGGGTTCGTTAAAAAAAGGAAGAAATTCAAATGAATTCGAACATCTTTCAGGAATGGGTAAAATTTTTACTATTTCCATTTTGCAGGGAGGGTGATTATAATGTCATCTAAAAAATTAGTTAGAATCTAAATATCCTTTGGGTATAGATCAGCAAGGGCAACCGCATTTGTTTTAACTGCCATGACAGCACTAAATATATCCGTCTTACTAACTGAAATAAAGGAGAAAATTCTTCAAAGTAATCTTGACCAGAAAAGAACCTTGAACAATCATCCCTAAAGTGAGATTTACTACTCGATGTAGACATAAACGCTCGATTTAGAGTGTCTGCATTCTCAGATATGCAATTTTGCTTCGAATTCCACATACAAATAATTTTTAAGTTTTGCCACAATTTCTTAGTAGATAAATTAGCATTAAACTTTAAATTGTGGCAATTTTTGATCCTTAAGAGGCAAAATTGATTCCAGCACTCGAAAGCATTACGGTATGAGTTATGCAAATTTCTAGCAGTTTTACAATTCACAAAATTTTTGCTTATGGTTTCTAGTAGTGGAAGATGCTATTCCTTAGCCATGTATGTACCTTAGTCATATCATTTTCCATGCAGACTGTAGGTACTACATACCTGCATAAACACACTTTATCCGATTTTACTAATAAATAGTTGATATATAAATTATTCTGGGAATTAGTTTGTCGGACAAAGGTGCAGTAATTGGCCATTAAAGAAAAGTCGTGAAAAAGTAAATATTTTCCAGTGATAGAGAAATGAAAGTGTCGGGAGTTCTATTATTCCTATATCGTTGGACTCCAGTTCAGGTAAAACTTGTAAGAGGAGGTTGGACATTCTAAAGATTATCACCGACATGTCAAAAAAGCCATAGACCGGCCTTTAGATAAATAATAAATAAAATATGTATAGCTATAGCAATTTTGTGTTCAGTAACTTGCTTTGCAAATATTGTTATTCTTGGTTGAATAAAAAGTATTATTTAATTTAATTCTGTTGATACACCATCATTTCTAATTAGTAAATTACAAATGTCCAAGGTATACAATACCCCACAGGTCCAACGTCAATTTAATAGGGACCACCATTTCATGGTTGAAAAGTATTTAATATGTCAAAATTTTGGGCTCAATTAGTGCTAATTTAATCCTCTAGAATTTTCTTAAAAATTCCGTCGATTATCCAACTTTATTAAAAGTTAGGACCACCACTACTGATACTGATAGCTCAGCAATAATATTACCATACTTATTGATCTAAAAGTTTTTCATTGCTATGATTCGATACCATACAAATACAAAGTAGTGTAGCAAAGCATATGTAATGTTGTGTTGAAGTATAAATAAGGTTTTTACATGATAACCGCTTGTTTACTAACGATGGTTGCAACTTTAAATTAGAATATTAGAGCCCAAAAATCATAGGATATAACGCCTATCTGCAACAAATCAACGGGAAACTTTAAACACTTTCGATACAAGGTAATATAAGACAAACATGTTTATTTTGCAGAGACCACTCTTTAAAACAACGGAAACGTAATCGTTAATTCTTTTGTAATTTAACAACCACCGAAAGGCCTTTATCGGGGTTCAAAAATGAATCGGTGAGACGTGGAATTGGTGAGTCGTGCAATATGATTTCTTATGAGAAAAATATTTACAACAAGGCATTAGTGGTCATGGAAGAAAGAACTGCAAAAATATATGTGAAATGTAGTAGCTGTACGTAGTAGCTTTCTGTATGTGACCCAAGTGCATGAAAATGGGTTTTCCGGCGGCAAAAATGTCCCGAGAAAGTTTTCTGAATCCACCACCCCATAGGCGAGACCTTTAATTTGATATCCAGCATGTGGTATTGGATTTTAATAAAGTTGGATTATCCATGGATTTTTATAAAAAATACTGGTGCATTTAACTCAGGGATGTGGTTTTAAATTAGCCCAAATTGAGCCCTTAAACATTATTCAGTGTGCACTATTGTAACAATACTATTTCACCTATTCTCAGTAGTGGTGGTCTTAACTGTTAAAAAAGTTGGATAATCAATGGATTTTTTTTTAAAAAATACAAAAGCATTAAATTCGGGGAAGTAGCATTAAATTAGCCCTAATTGAGCCCTAAATTTTAACATATTCAAAACTTCTCTAACATGAAAAGAGCGGTCTAACATAATTGACGTCACTGTCTATGGCCGGCAGCACCATGTTGTACCTTGGGCGGCAAGCATGACCGTCATATTTCCTTTTATATATCATGAAATATAAATTTTTAACTGCATATTCGACTATTAACGGAAAGGTTATGTGCTAGACAATCTATAATTGTGAGTTTCTTGAGATTTTTCTAATTAGTTTTCTCAAAAAAAGTCAATCAAAAAAAAAGGTATCAAAGTGCAGCACCTTCCCCTAAATTTTTTCCTTCTTATAAAATCACTCTTGCGTCTGTCACAAAAGTTGTTTTCGAAAACGACATGACGTAGGAATTTGAAATTGAAATTTAGCTGGATGTTGTGGGGCTGACACACATTTTGATAGTTAAAGATTATTAAATTTATTTATTTATTTTGTTTTTTTTTTTTAATGGGGGTAAATTGAGCACGCCGAAAATACTGTTTTTTTCTTTATTGTGTTTGGTATCGTTTGAAAGCCCAATTCCTCCCCCCCCCCCACTTAATCTTTTAAGTTTCTAAAGCTAACATTTTGATATTATCAGAGTTAGTAGGCAATGAGTCATAGATATGAGGAAAACTGCCCATTATTTTACTATTTCCCTAGATTTATGTATGAATTTCACTGGAAAAGTGCATGTATTTTGTAATTAAATAGAATTATTGGAATGCTTTTAGTGCAGCTTATATCGGCTGTAAAGGATCCATACAATTTGACAACTCTCATTTATGTTTCACTTTTTGAGTTCAGAATCCAAATTAAATTATTTCTTTGAGGGTGCAATCGACTACCAACCAGTAACGCACCCAGGATTTGTCGTTGGGGGGGGGGGGGGGGGCATAGGTGTCCGAAGTTCTAACAAGTCAGAAAAATAGGGCTTTAAAGTCGCGTTATATTGTAGATTAAAAGGTTTTATTTTATTTTATCGGACTTTGTAATAATATACAGACCACATTTTATACGTAATTCATAAATTATGTTCAGAAAACTGACATTCCGGAGGGGGGCCGGTCCCGTTCGTCCCCCCTCTCGGTGCGCCCCTGCTACCAACATCAAACTGCTGATGAGTCTACAGACTATTTACCATCACATTCCGTACACTGAACTGAGAGGACAAGAGAACAAATCAACCGAAAAGTTGTAATTGTCTACACCCAAGTACCTATATTATGTAGTGTAAATTATTGATACTATAGGCATCTCAGAAAAAAGTGTCGTCATAATGGGTGGCGTGTATTTGTTGACTGTTGACCAAAAATGCATTTGAAAGAACATTTGCAGATGTTTTGGATGTAATCAAAAGAAGAATTTGCGCCAATTTTTGATTGTGGACGAGTCTTGGGTTCATCATTAGATATCATAGAAGAAGAAAAACTATCGAAGCCCGTTTTTCGACCGAAATAGCAACTATTTTTTTTTTTTGTTCCTAAGGGAATACATACTGGTATGTATACAAACAAATAAAAAAGCTAAAATTTGTCTAAGACCAATTCTTATGATACCCTAGATGAATGCCCGTATGAAATTTCGTATGGTCACCCATTTGAGCAATTTTGATTTTTGTAGTGGTTTTTCGTATATATTTCAAGAACGGTTCGCCGGACAGAAAAATGATTATAACCAATTTTATGGGATTTCGTTTTTAGTACAATAAAAATGTCTTTGACTGATAGTTTTCACAGTATATGTACGTAAAAAACCTAAATTTTTTTATGGAAACACCAAGAACGACTTGCCCGATTTAGTCCGTTTTTGAAATTTTATTTGCTAGTACAACGAAAATACCATGTACCAAATGTCAGCTTTCTTTGTCAACGCGTTCTCAAGCAGTGTCCAAATATATAGTGGCAAACGAAATTTTTGTATGGCAACCCCATGAAGGAGTTGCCCGATTTGTCTCATTTTCGAACTTAGTTTTACTTTTTTTTTTCAAAGTCAGTGTACAAAATTTCAGTTCTTTAAGTACATGCGTTCTCGAGTTATCATGCTCACGGACGGACGAATGGACAGGCGGACAGACGGACATGCAAAAATCAAAATAACTTTGAATATTATGCGTGGATGGGTGTCCAATCCATTTTTCTCTACTGGCATTATTTCTGTGCGCTACAAACGGAATGACAAACATCGGCAGTCGCAATGTAAAAATTGCATGAATTCTATTTCCAATTGCTTCCACACGTACAAGTCTTGGCCCCATGCAACATTTTCCTCTTCCTAAATTTTAAAAAGAAGGTCTCGTAGAGAAAACAATTTCTTTGTTAGAACGCCGTAAATGCGTGTTTTACAGACCTACAAAAAAAAAACCATAAATATTGATGGGATCAAAAAACAATTGGAAAACCTCTGCCTTCAAAGGTGACTTTGTTAAAAAAAAAAAACAAAAATTAATTTTTATCAAAATATTGTGTTTTACGTGCCTCTTCAAGATGCTTTTCAAAATGTTCTCGTTTGCTTTTAATTGAATTTAATATAAGATAAAAATAGTAAAACTCACCAGGGACTGGAATTTGTAACACGAAGAATTTCGGGTATTTAGGAAATGAGAGTTGTTTTAACTTTTAATTCTCCACTAGGAATTCTAAAACTTGGGGAATTTGTTTTAAAAATTACTGAATTCTCTACTCCACTTGTTAAAATTATCCGGTGTGTAATGAGCTTTACAATTTTTCAATATGCAATTTACATAGCGTTCTAGCCGATCGGAATTGCAATAACTCTTTTCTCATTTCTCGCACGTTTTCATAATTTTCCAAGCTTGTTAGTGAATTAGGCATGGAGAATTAAGGAATTTTAACCGGAGAAAACGAAAATTCTCATCTCCTAAATTCCCCAATCCTTCATGTTATAGAATTCGGCCCAGCCTCATTTACAAATTTCCATACTTTTCCTAATGAGTTTGAATACAAGTAAAATACCCAAATAATTACACCGGTGTATAATTACTAACGGTGTATATTCCTCAGTTCATAGCAGGTAGGAGTGCCTTTATTATAGAAGTCGATCCACACTTACCGGCACAGCACAAACCGGCACAGACACGCATCGACAGGCACCGGCATTTCTTATGCACCTTATAACGACATAAAACTGAAAGGACACTTTCAATTAAGGCAAGTATCGAGAAAAAACTATAGAAAAGTGATCTCATGTTAGCTTCGAAACTAGACCAGCAACCGACAAATGCCGGTCGGGTTTCTAGCCACCGATAGCGACCGGCAATGAAGTTTCCGGTTGATGTGAATTAGCTAACTTGATTTCATATAAAAATATTTTGCTTGTCGGTGACGGTTCGTGCTGTACCGGTAGGTGTGCAGCGACCTTAACACGGCCTTATCCTTGAACATTCTTCTTCGACTAACCTGGTATTGTTTTCAAACTGCAGTAGAAGGTAGTTGTCAAAGGGTTAATATACTCGTTTAATTTATAAAACAGGTAAATTTGATTTCCATACTGCTATCCTTATAAGCTTTATTACATATATTCTGAAGCTTTCAAGTCTTATGATTAGGAAGTGAATTAATAGAAAAGAAATACACTCAATTTACATTTGTAATTTATTGTCTGACTAATACCAGAGATGGCACAAGTAATAGATATCGCATGGAAGACTAGAGGACAGTATACAGATTGTGAAATAAGTGTTGCATACTGGAATGGACCACAATATGTTAAGATCGTGTCGAGAGAAAATGTTGCTTGAACAGCAGTTCTGCATTCATTTGGTTGACCTCCTCAATACGGCAGATGCAAGAAAATCTAAATCATTCGACCTCTCCATCATTTCAAATGCTGTGGTCCATTCCGGTCCATGTCCCACCAGCCATATGAATTTTGTATATTTTACTTTGATATTGCACGCGACGTCTAGTTCTTGTGCCATCTATGCTAATCGTTACCTTATTAAGCACATTTCAATGTATACTCTGTCGTACAGAATTAAATCTCCAGAAATTTGATTAATGTTTAATTTATATGCACAACAAAGGTCAAAACGTTCGAGATCCTTGCTCTGTACGTTCCTTTACGTAACACTAATAATATGGTTCACTTTAATTCCATAACTAATTCAGTAATAAATTAATGTTGATATTTTTGGAATCCATAATCTATAATGTAAGGAATTTACTTTATATATATAGTTTGTAGGATTTACTATCTGTGGACAATTAATTAAATTGATTAAATAAAGCACAACATTTTTAGATTTACAGTAACCATATTTCACGTTAAACAGAGTCTGTTTAAAGTTATGGATTAGTCACAAAGGACGTTTAAGTCATGGCGGAAATTTTGTGTGAAGGCTTATAGGAAGACAAGCTCATTTAAGACTCATCCGATTAAGGAGTTTCGTATGCATAGAGAAAACTTTCCATGGACACTTATCATGAGAAAAGCTGGGTGTCTTACATAGCATGTTGTCTTAGACAAGTGACCTCAAAGAAAATTGTTGACTTCTGAACGAAAGAAAAACTGCGGTAGTTATATCCAGGATTTAAAAATGTTTTGCAGCTAAATTGAAAAAGATAAAACTATTGAGTATTTTCAAAACCGATTTTAAGGTCTTTTATTTCGGAAAAAGCTTGGGAAGTAAAATATCCTACTTTATATATGTGGCAATAGACAAGTGGGTCTTTACAAATGCATAAACTGTACGATGGCGTAAAGCTAAATAAAAAATACCGCAAGTACAGCTCAATAAATTGCAGAGTCTGGTCTGTGCAGAAGAACTTAGAGTCATGCTAACCAGTTCTACTACAACTTTACAGATATTACTAAATTTACCACCTCTAAAGATTTATATAAAGAAGGATGGTAGGCTCACAACTGACAGAATTCTGACTACTGAAGATAAAGAACCGAGGAAAACATGTTACACCGAATTACTGGTAAAAATATAAAAATGCTCCATCCTTAGCATTCCAATAACAGACAACACAACATCAAAATACAACTTTGATATTCCATTCAAAATACTCCTTTAAAAGCGTATAAATTGGGAATAAAACAAATCGGAATTTGAAAAAGGAGATCTAGTATGGCATAGAGATATATGCTTACAGGACAAATAACTGGGTTGGAGCTGAAGTGTACATTGAAAGAGCCAAAATAGTAAATGTTGACTTCGAGGCAACCTACAATATAGTATATTCCAAGCAAAAGTGCTCGTGAATTTCTCTCACAACAAACCAACCATTTTAAATGAAAGCCGGGATTAAACTGTTTGGAGATTCGTCTGAGAGCTAAAGAAATAAATAGTGAATTCTTTTCTGCGACTCGGTGTAACCACCGCCACCGAATCTTTAATCTCCCGACTCTTTTCTTCCCACCATGCCATCAGGGAGGAAAAGATCACGAGAATGGCAGATTCGATGGCAGTATAAACACCGAGTCGCAGAAAAGAATTCACTATTATTCACTCTAATTTGGGTGTGTCTGGGCATAGCATAATTGCAGGTAGCGATATTGCGTGCAACGACAAAGTGAAACTAGCTGCACAAATAAGGATCAAAATTGAGCTTCACGAACCAGATTCCTTTCTGTAGGATCACGACCACGGCAACCAACGATATCGGAAAGGCTAAGAACCCAAATCGAACTCTACTGAAGGGAAAGTAAGGGTTGCAGATAATAAAAACTATTCCTGGAAAACCTCACCAAAGAAGGAAAACCTACCTAACTTACACCACAATACGGCAGGCGTATCCCAGGCCTACTATATATTTTTTTCTTTTTACCAACTGTCCTAAATTTTGACAGAACATAAGAAAGAGATTTCGACAAGATCGTAAGTGTTCGGCGATTGCCGAGTTTTGTTCTGGCAGAGTGTCCACAATTATTGTGCCTTCAATAGATAAACTGCTCTGTGGAAATAAGAGGCTTGTTTGAAGCCGAAAAATGTGATGGTTTGAACCAGTGACTGACTGACTGACTTGATATCACTTGCACGGTAAGCAGCCCGATTGGGACTGGTAAACTTTCAGACCTAAAATAGTTTTTGAAAACACCAAACTGTCTTAATAACGACTTGATATCCACAATGGGAGCTGTCTATGTCCTGACCAATAATTCGCTTTGTAGGAGTAGGTCCATAAACATATCTCGCCCGCAGATGCTTCTATGTCCTTTCGGACGGCTGTACGTATACCCAGTAGAAAAGGTGGCAGCTCCTCACTCCACTGTTCTGTATTCGCGTGCACTTTAAATGCAGTTTTAAGATGCCTGTGGAATCTTTCAATGAGTCCATTGCTACATGGATGGTAAGGACAAGTATGTACGCGGTGAAACGCCAGTAGTTTGGTCAGTTCACTAAATAATGCAGACTCAAATTGTGTTCCCTGATCGGCTGTTATTAGCTGCGGGACGCCAAAGCAGCAGATGAATTCATTGACAAAAGTCTTGGAGACCATATGTGTTGTCATGTTCGGGATTGCGTAAGCTTCAGGCCATCGGGTGTAGCGATTGTTGACTATTGTCAGTATTTACATATTTTCATTTGAATGTGGCCAGGGTCCTGATAGATCAATGTGGACGTACTTGAAGCGAACTGTCGGCTTTTTAAAAGTGCCTAACGAAGACTTTATGCATCTGTGAACCTTTGCCTTTTGGCAGTTAACACATGTCTTGACCCAGTAGCCTATGTCGACGTTTAATGTGGGCCAGAACAACTTTTTTGAAATCATTTACCTAGAAGCCCTAACACCAGGGTGTGAAATCTTATGTTGGGAATTGAATAGAGTTTTTCTCAATGACTCAGGGATGTAATGTTGGGTGTTTTTATTCGATATTTCGCAGGTAATTGGTTTTACTAGGTTGGGAAGTTTTATAGGTTTAAGTTCAAACCTAGACTGCGGACTCCGGACTGAGGAACGGAGAATCAGAGCCAGCCCTAGCTAAAAGGTCAGCCTTTCATTCCCCATTATCCCCATGTGACCAGTAACCCACAGGAACGACACATTGTTGTGAATACACAACTTATCCACTGACGACCTGCAAACCCCCAGTAACTTTCACGTTATCCGAGGGTCACTCAAAGCCATCAGGGCTGCTGGACTATCTGAAAGGATAGCAATGTCATTCCCCTTGATTTGCATATCAAGGGCTAACTTCGCTGCCATTGAGATGGAGAAGACTTCAGACTGGAAGACAGTGGTGTGTTTTCCAAGTGAGTACTCCATACCAAAATCAGGCTCAGGAAAGTAGACACCCACCCCATCTCCCTCATTAGTGAGAGAGCCGCCGTTGAAAATTTTTAGAACAGACCGGGGAAGGCTCGGTAATGCACTTCCCTCAGCCCACGATTCCCTTACAGCAAAGCTCACGGAGAAGCGACGCCCAAAACGAAGCTCAGGTACCATCGCACCCCGTGGCATATCGGCAAGGGGGTTTTCAAAGTCCAGCCGATATGGCAGAGTGCAATGAGAAGAGCAAGTTCAGCTGTTCTCCCAACATCCCCATGAGCGCATTGTACACACAGACCTTTTGGCCTCTGCCTGAGTGACAAGATCCAGGAGTGCCAGATTTAGTAGGACCGCAATAGCCGCAGTAGCCCTAGATTGCATGGAGGCCGTAATTCCCAAGCAGGCAAGTCTTTGTAGGCCCTCCAGCTACCGGATCGCAGTCCTCGCAAGCGTCCTGGGCCATCATACACAGGAGGCATATGTGAGCATTGGTCTGACGATCGAGGTGTTCATCCAATGTACAACCCTCGGACTCATGCACCATGTGCAGTTAAAGGTTCTCCTGTATTGAGCGAGGACCCTCATAGCCGCATTAACTTTTTCCTCTACGTATAATCCCCATGTCAGCTTCGAGCCAAGGAAGACTCTAAGGTGATTGACATGAGGAGAGTGTTGCATAGTGTGTCCAAAAAGCTTCGGAAGAACAAAGTACCTAAGGTTACGTCTTCTGGAGAAGAGCACCAAGCTGGTCTTTGTTGGATTCACTGTCATGTCATGGTGGGTGCACCAGTCCTCAAAAATATTGATGCCTCGTTGCAAGAAGGCACAGGCATGCTGCATCTGGAAATGAGCAGAGGGATGTCATCCGTATAAGAGAATCCCACATTTTTCAGCACCGTGATCAGTGAGTCAACCAACATGCACCAGATTACTGGGGAAAACACGCCAACTTGTGCGCAGCCTCTCTCCACCAACACACTGAGAGAGGTTCGGCCGCCTCTCTCCAGAGTTAAGTGTCGTTGTCTTAGCATTTGGTCGATCCATCACACTACTGTGCGGTCAACACCATGTCGACGAGCTGCCTCTCATAGTGACTCGGGGGTGGCCCTGTCAAAAGCCCCCTCTATGTGTAAAAAGGCTTCCAAGGTCCATGATCCAGTCCCCTCTCAATGACAGTAACTAATGTGTGGAAAGACTGAATGAGGAGAGGTTTATGGTTCGACAACTCTCTTAGAATTCTTAGTGATTAGTAGTTTTTGAAATGATAAATCATCTAAAATGTAGAAGATTATAAAATGAAATATAAGAAAAAAATCTGCAGGTGTTTTTATTATACTTAGATGATAAGCTTTTGTAGAACATTCTGTGCATCTCCGCATACACACATATCTTCAAAAGCGTAAACCGTATTCTCTTACGAACACACCAATCCATTTATACAGAAAATACGTTCGATGAGTTGTAATTTGTTTTTGTATTTTTTTGCCAAAATGTTATTCAAAATAAATATGAAAATTGAAAAATCTTCGCATAAATGTTTCCCATCAAAATGATAAAATTATTCTGCCATCTTTTTCAACAGAAACCCTACAATTTCTAGATAAAACAATTCCAAACATTTACCGATACAGTCAAGAAAATTTGTTAACTAATTTACAAAAGGTTACTTTATACCTACCTACCTACCTACATACTTGTATATTTCTCAGTTAAATTACAATTGAATCACAATTTCTCTTATCAACTAGGTGGAAATTACATCTTTCTTTTGACCTGACATTTACATCCTGTGCAACTTCCTAAATAGACAATAGAATTCGCGCATAAGATCAAGTGAATATTTTCATTCATTTCTCCCCGGAATTGTATGTAAAGTCACAATTTATACACTTCCCCCGGATTTTATAATGCTTGTCTGCCACTATGAAGACGGAAATTGTGACCAACTTTAAGGATACAATTCACCTCCTTTAATAGAGGTTTCAACAATCTTCATCACCCACTTTCACTCCTTAATTCTCATTCTATCGAGATTTTTTGTAGATGGGTTGAACTTGGAAGGAAGTATGTTGGTTGGTTTGGTTTGAAGGAACTTATTTTGCTTTCATAAGATACACTTAATCGACTTGAAGCTATATATACAAAGCTATTCTGGTGAGACATCAGAGGTACTCTATACATAGACAGATGGGGGACGGAAGCTATATGAAATGAAATAAAATTCAAGACTGATACAAACTTTGAAATTGGGTAGGTCCTAGTAGGTAGGTAGGTTCGTCTATACATATATATATATGTGTGTTTTTCTTTTATTTGTATATATACTTAAAGAAATAAAAATCTGAACGAATGCTCCCTTCAGACTTTTACTTTCGCTGCTTTTTTTATTTCCTTGTATCAAAACGGAGGCCTTCCTCTTAAGAATAGCACTGTACACAAATAAAGAATCTTTTTGTATATCCACAGTTTGTTATCTCAAGTGCTGCGACACGTTTCAAAAGATCTCAGTCTCTAAAACATTCTGCTGTTTTCCTTTATCATCAGCTTGAAAGACGTTTGATAGATGTACATAAATACATGCATAGGTACAAGGATATACGATGTAATAAAAAAAAAAAAAAACTCCAGGATAAGCTAACTCCTTTACGAGAAAAGTTTAATTTTAGATGACAATAAGTCCAAGTAAGTGCATATTAAATTTTCTCAGAAGCTAAACTTAAGTGATAATATGACTTAGTCATAAAACCTACTTGGAAAAATAATTTGGCATGTAACGTCACCTTTCATGGGGGGGTTTTTGTTCTTTCTTTTTAACAATAAAAAAGTAGCAAACCTTAATTATAATTTTTGACTTAATGTGTCCTTTTACAGGTTCATATGACTTTGTGTATGTGTGCTATGCATATTCTTCCCAAAAAAACAGTATAAAATAATTATCTTATTAAACTCACATTTATTCACTTTAGTTCACACCTTTTTTATTATACCAGTATGTATTGTAGTAGCTACTAATTGGACTTTACTGCCGCAGCAAAAACTGGTCCAATTTTACAGGTGTCGGAATTTTTGTATGCAGATATGCCAAAGGGCACAGTAAAAAGGAGAAGTATTTTTTATTTTTCATCTGTGTCAAATGAAAGGAATTAAAAAAAAAAAAACAAATAAAACGAATATAAAAAATTAGGAACTATCTACGTTAACGTAAAAAAAACAAAAACAATTTTGATCAAAATTTACTTGAAAAATTTTCAAAACTCTGTTGATAAAATTAATAATTTAAAGAAAAATAACATTTTGAAAGTAAGAGTGCAATCTAGGTGAAATAAGAAATTATTTCTTAGCAGATATCTTAACCTGTTTTTTATTAGAATTTACATGTTCGTTGTCAATCAAATTTTCACACCCATTTTGTTTTTAAAATAATTTTGGTATATGTTTGTGTTTATTAAATACTTTTTAAGAGTTACGTGGATTTCGAAGGCTAAATAAAGCATATTATCTCTATTTTGTTTTATATAATAAATAAATTATTTTATTCAAAATTTTAAGCATATAAAGAGCAACATTTAATGAATATTTTATACAAATTTGGAAAATTTTACCGGTGGGACCTGGTTTCCGGAGACTTCTAACAAAAAAGTCTCCTCGCGGTGGTCAGGAAAACTCATGAATCATGGTTGTGTTGGTAGTCCATTTTTACATGTATTTACATACCATCCCTATTCTAAGCAAATTCTCAATTTGCAAAAAAGTAAACAAAGGTTTTGTGCGGAGCATCTGTGGTAAAAACTGTTCTTTTTCTACTTTGTTTTGAAATAATTCACATATTTAATTTATATAACTCTCTGCTTCTATTAACAAAAAAGATAATTTAAATAGTGCAGTTGCCTCAAACAGGATTTGCCTAGTTTATAATCCAATTTATATTTGCAAACACTGACCGAACACTTCATTTCTGTTTTTTTAATTGATATGAAGATTTTAACAGGCACTAGAAGCACTATAAAACTTTGCACTAAATAAAGTTCAAAGATAAATAGTTTTGGAAAGAATTGACTCGGTACTGTGTTAAATTTCGTAAAAGAATTTTAAATTGACGAAATCTGCTCACAAAACAAAAGCACATTTGAAAACTTGTCACTCAGCTTTGACAAATGTTCCTTCTTTCATCTCACTTACTCTTATGTATAATCTCCTGCTCTTGACAAATAACGCTCATGTACACGAATTTTACACGATTAAACCATTCCTGTTTCCTCTATAGTCTAAGATCTGGCTTATCACCATTCCTGTTTGCTATATATTCTAAGGAGTGAGCTATTACTGCACGGCTGTAGGCCTTTTAAATTCCAGTTTTTATGATGTCGCCCTCTGGTTTGACGAATAAAGACAAAAAATGTGATATCGCAGATTTACATGCAACGAAAAAGAGCGACAAATTGATTAATTTTCATAAATAAATGATAATGACAAGTGGCGGAATTTTCAGATTTACTCTAATGTAATACCGCGCTTTTGTGAAAGCACTATTTTCTGAGATATTGAAAGAGGTCACCAACGTTTGTTCCAAAGTTGTTGCTGTATAATCCTATGTTATTTGAACAGAACGTGCTTCTATTTGCACGCTTTGCTCTAAAGAGGGTGGGTGTTATCAGTATTGGGAGATCGTGGGAATTCCATATTCTGGCAATTTCTGCCATTAAGATATTGAAAAGTAGTAAGTTAATATGTAGTAGCACTGATTACTTTGCGCCTAGTTGCTAATGTACTTTTCTAGATATCTCTCCTATATCAATAAAAATTAATTAGTTTTCGAAAGTTACGTGAACTATTCCTTTTGGTGTATTTCGTATGCTTCTGGTACCTAGGATAAAAATGGTCGGAATAATTTGTGGGAATAGTCGCCATTAATTCATATTTTCGAGAGAATTTTACCCGCAACAATCTCCCAACGGTACTGTAACTCATTCTCTGATGGGCTTGGGAAAAATGAGAATTTTATTTGACTGATAGATATTTAAAATCTCCTTTCAGCACATTGGCCAAAACGACATTTGTCTTTTTCTTAAAACGTTGAGGTAGAGTAGATATACGAAAAATTCATTATTATGAATAATTTGAAAGGATTTTGAAGTTATTCAAAATTTTGCAAATAATTGAATAAAATCAATTATGCTTGTATGTATATCTTACTATACATGAAAGAAGAATGAATGAAAGAAAAAATTGCAAATTATTAGTAATAATTGCTTCGTATTTCTGTGGGGGGGGGGGCACCGAGCCTACACGGGCTTCTCTGGGGAGGGCATTGCCCACCCGTGCCCCTACCTCGCTACGCGCATGCTCATGATAGCCCCATCTCCAATAAAAAAAAAATATTGTCTATTAGAAAATAAGTACAGCTCGTGACTGAACGAAAGATTTAAAAAAAAAAATATTGTAATTTTAATTTTTGCCAGAGTTATGTGCAAAAAATGGTACAATTTACACTACGTATAATTTTGTAAGATTACTTGTAATCGAAAAAGAAGCCTTCGTTCAGTCACTAGTCAATCCTGTTTTGAAGAAGTGTGCAAAATTTTAATAAGATCGGTGCATTAGTTTTTGAGAAATCTGTCCACCGAGTTCAAATACAGGGTGATTCCCACTAGGAAGTCAATAAAGCAGGAGGTGATAGTACTCACCTAGAGGAACCAAAAATTGTATGGCAGGGGGGGAGGGGATATATCAATCGTTTAGGAGTTACAGGGTGATTGTATCGCCAAAATTCGCTGCGAGAAAAGTGGAGCAGCATATTGCCAAACTGGACGCCTACTACAAGAAATGGGGTATAAAAATAAACATCGCCAAATCCGAAATGATTTGCATCCGCAAACCATCTACCACTAGCCGAGCAAACATAGCCACCTTGGCTAAAAATATTGACATTGAAGTCAATAACCAAAAAATAACACCCTCCACAAAAACGAAATACCTCGGTATATCTTTCTCTAACCTGCACAAGTTTAACCCTCACGCACAATATGCTTTGAGAAAAGCAAAAGCTGCCTATAGCCTGCTGAGCCCACTTCTCAACACCCCAAATGGGCTGTCAGTCCCCACTAAGCTCCTGCTTTATAAGCAGCTAATTCGACCAACCATCACATACTGTTTCCCAATATGGCACACGATCTCGCCAACCTACATGAAAAACCTCGGTAATCTGGAGAGAAAAGTACTCCGTTCTTGCACTGGCCTTCGTAGAAGGGCAGGTAACAGCTATTACCCCAACAAAAAGCTGTACGAGGCAGCAAAAATCCTCCCTATCGACAACTACCTTGTCGCACAAGCCCAACATCAGATGGAAAAACTTCCTCATCATCCAAACCCTCTCATATTCAACCTGCCTGCACACACTCCACCTGCAGAATTCAGGTATATCTCACCTCTTCAACTTGTTGACCCTGAGAGTAGGGGCATTTACTATACTGGCGAAAGATTTACTTTCTTTTGCAGCAAAGGTTCCCACCATCGAGGATAGATCTTCGGAACATCAGCCACCGTCATCATAGCAGGATGCCCACATAGGAACTGCCTAGAGAAGGAAGACCCCCACAAGGATAACTGGTCCAAGCTCCAGAGCTCCTCATCCTCCTCAACCGCACCCATCACAATTTCCCGTCTCACCCTCCTAAACAACAATTAACAAACAACCGCCACGGAAACAGCTTAGTGTCGCGCGCGAAGCTGTAATAACAAACAAATCAAATCAAACATAAAAGTTTATAACCAATATATGTACAAAAAGAAGACAAAGCCAAGACAATCGTGAAATCAAAGCCAAAATAAAAAGCCTGAGTGTAAAAATCTACCATAAATCCTAACAGGAAAGTTAGGACTAAACATTAAGGACAATATATTTTAAATGCGCAGGAAAGACTCTGACTATGACTCTGACTATGACAGGGTGATTATGAAAAAAGCTAAATTTTCACAAAACACTCTGTATCTTAAAAACTACAGGGCGTATCGTCACAGTTAAGAGCTCATTGTATGCAGAACTTCATGGGCATTCCAACGACCAATCTGAACCAGTTCCATATACCTCTTCAATCAAGAATTATGGTAGTCTAAACTAAAAATTTCGGAGTTTCTCACCTTTTTTTTTAATTTGCCCTCTATTATTTTTGTAAAACGGCCGTTAACATAATTTTTTTTTTTGTTTTGTTAAAACTATAAACTGTAGATTCTCCTCTTTACGTTGACCTATTACAACCTATGTGTTAACTGTAGCCGTTAAACAGTTACTAACTCATAACCTATTCAGGTTACACCGAAATTAAATGATATTTTTTAAAATTACCTGCTAAGGGAACAAATTATCGTTGAGAATAGGTTTGAAAATGTGTTTGAGAATAGGTGTAGAGCTAATAACCCTTAAATGGCTTCAGATAACACATAGTAGGTTCTGAAACTATTAGAACCATATATTATGAAAGATAGAGCTGTACCCATAGATAATTTCTTTACGAGTATTCTCCTTGCTTCAAAATTACTATTTAAAAATACTTCGTTGGTTGGAACAATACGTTCAAACAAGAAGGAACTCCCGAAAACCTGCAAAAAGACAAAGAAAGATAGCATGGCTCGTTTTTTAACGTTACTTTATGCATCAAATGGATGTACACTTACAGTATACAAGAGTAAACCGAATAAGGAAGTGCTTTTGTTAATTACAAAACACAAACATGTCATATTTGATAAAAAATAACAAGAAATTACCCGAAACTATGTTATTTTATAACAAAACTAAATTTGGGGTCGATGTCACGGATCAAATGACACGAAAATATAGTGTTAAATCAGGTTCTAGGAGGTGCCCACTTCAAGCTCTCTTCAATATCCTATTTTTAGCAGAAACAAATTCCTGGATATTGTATAAAAATACAACAGGTGAAAACATATCAGGAAAAGACGTTTTGTTTCGTCTAGGTGAAGAGCTTGCTTTTGAATATCAGGCTTCATGGGAAAAATCACAAGAAGTTGATACACCAAGTACAAGTAGTAGCATCCTTGCTATACGTAAATGGTGTCAAATAGCACATTGTAATAATAATAAGACTAGTGCATTTATTTGCTCTATATGCAAAAATTATGTATGCGGGAAATGTACAAAGAGAAAAATGTATGTATATAAAAATTGTGACTGATTAAATACAAATAAAATTAATATTTATATTCTATACATTATTTTTTTATTCTGTAATAACGAATAAGTTAATGAATTAATAATTTCTATGAATCTATTTATATAAGTGTTACAATTTATATGATTCAACTGATTTAGGCTTTAACTTTTTCTAAAGACCAGTCATTCACGCGCATGAGTACTAGCTTTCAGATGCAAAAAACCGGATCCGGATCGGTTCCGTATTTTTCGAGTTAAGCCGGTTTTTGTAAGTTGACGGACAAATGTCGAATTAAAGGTGCTGTATGAATGTGGTCATAACTAAGAAACTAGCTGTCACTTCTTGACAGTTGATGTCTAGTTGGTTTCGGTAGAAATAGGTATATAAAATTTTCAATAAATCTAGTGTTAAAAATATCTTTGTCGTTCATTAGAAGTCATTATTTGTCCTACAAAAAGTTCATTATTTTAGAGCTTTTCGCTGGATTTCTAGGAACCATTTGATATATATTTTCTGTCGGTTGTACTAACTAATTAGTAGCAAGATTTAAGCATAAATTAATCAATGACATAAAATCAAGTTTAACTAAATCATCATATCCTTGGAAACCATGGTATCTTGATGGTATGTCTATTTATTAAAACTTCAAGAAGTAACTTTTCGAATGTCGAAGTTTAATCCCTTGGCACAAGAAATGGACTCATCAAATAACTTCAAATTTTTTCACTCACCGAAACTTTTTAATTAGAATTCAAAATAAAAATAAAAAAAAAAACTTTCTGAACATCACTAAGATACTAAATACAATCTGTAATCAGAAGTATCTCAAGTCAATGAACGTTGTTGAATAATGCTCGTGTACACGTTTTACACTGATATTTACTACACTTTACCACGCTAAATGTAATTAGAAGTTTAAGAGAAATCCTACTGGATGAAGAGCTGAGGTGTGTGTGTGTAGAGAATTAAGGGCTTTCCTATATAATGCATCTGAAAGATCCTTAGAATGTCCAATGTCCAAGAGAAGTAGATTTAAAATTACGGGTCATGTACTGTACATTGGTTTCGATTCAGTAAAGCTTGCAATTAGATAAGAAGCTTTTCACTTTGAGTTGGTTTAGAATAACCGAAATTAGTTCAAAAGGAATTGTTTGACTGAAGAACATCAATATTTGCACATACACAAAAAAAAACTAAGTTGATTTATTGATCGTGAAGGGTTTCTTTACATTGCACTGAACATGAAATAAGGGTAGATGACTGTGGAATAGCATCATTCGTTTACACTAAATTTTAAGGGACTTAAAAGAAAATATTCCAACCACAATTTAACCAGAGGATTGTGGTTCTATATAAAAAAAAAACGTTTGGTAATATTTTGTGCTGGTTGGATTGATAAAAATTTCATTTTTGTATTATTTGTTTAAAAAAATTACGTTAAAGGATTGTTGATTGCAAATAAGCTTTGATTTAATCCATATTTAATTTTTTGTAAAATTTATACACTCTATTTAAAATGTCACATTGAACTTAACATTTCAATTTAATAGCTGACAGAGGCATTAGCAACCTCCGAAGAAATTATATTTTCCTATCTGAGCTTTTATGTGAGTTATAGTACTAGCAGATTACTTCAGAGTATTGCCAGTTTTGATAGGTTTAATCGCAAATATAATTCATTGTACGTAAAATCAAGGTTGACCTCATTAAAGAGGAAATTCAAGTATAATCCTTAACTGAAGGAAGCTTGCCTAAATTTAATACATAGTAAAAGTTAAATATAACAAAATTGGATCAACTACGGTTATAGAGATATATAGAGGAATGTCGTCGGGGTTCATAATACAAGGATTAACAAGGTATGGCCGACTTTCTGTAAATTGCGTGCTTACGTCATGTGGGAACTATTGCCATTCAGTGAGATCTGTCATTGTGTCAAGTTGATACAATAATTGCAATGTTGCAGTCTAATCCCGAAAAACGGTCAATAATCGGACAACTTCTTAATTGTGAATTTATAAACAGTAGCCCGTTGCTTAAAAGTTTACCGCCATCATGTTTAACAATGGCAGCCACTCTTCTGGTCCTGACAACATTCCAGCGATATTTCTAAGTCAATGCCGTGATCCTATTTCGATGCCTCTTTCATATATTTTTAATTTGTCGTTATCCTCGGGACTGTTCCACAATGAGTGGAAAATTTCATTCGTTCGTCCCTATACATAAAGCGGGTGCTAAAAACTGTACCAGTAATTACCGTCCTATTTGTAAAATGTCTGCAATTCCGAAGCTATTTGAAAGTATTATCTCTGAAATTTCTTTTTTAGTTAAGGAGTACATTTCTATGCACTAACATGGGTTTGTAAAAGGATGCTCTACAGCAACCAGTTTAGTTTCCTATGTCAAATTTTGCTTACATGTCCTAGGACAAGGTGGTCAGGTTGTAACACTATATACTGATTTCGCTAAAGCATTTGATAAGGTCAATATTCGCCTGCTTTTACACAAACTTGAGGCGTTTGGATTCCACTCTGATCTTCTTGCATGATTCGCTTCCTACTTGACTAATCGCATACAAATTATCAAAATTAATGATGTGTAATCTCGGCCGATTTTGGTACATTCCGGTGTGCCTCAGGGGAGCCATCTAGGGCCTCTTATTTTTATTATATTTATCAACGATGTCTTTAACATCTTTGAATTTTCCTCTGTTCTAGGTTTTGCTGATGATCTAAAAAATTTCATGGAAATTGTTGATATGTCTCAAGTATTCAATTTCAAATCAGAAGTCGATAAATTTGCGAAATGGTGTCATCTTAATCATTTGCTGATAAATTCTTCTAAATGTAAACACTTTATGGCTACTAAAAAAGTATCACCAATTAATTTTAAAGTATCTATTGATGGGATTAATATTCCTAAATGTAGTATAGTTTCGGACCTTGGTATTATTCTAGATAGTAAATTTACTTTCTCCTACCACATTTATTATGTAGTAAGTCAAACTAATTCTCGGCTTGGTTTTGTTAAACGACGGGCTAGTGAATTCTCTCATCCATATACGCTTAAGGCATTATTTTCAGCTTTCGTTAGGCCAATTTTGGAATATTGCATGGTTGTATGGGATCCGTACTATGTGACGCATTCTAATAGAATTGAAAATGTGCAAAGGAGATTTACCAGGTTTGCTTTTAGGAGACTTAACTGGACCGGTGATTTCCATCCTTATGATACCAGATGCCAGTTGATTGGCTTACAGAAACTGTCTCTCAGACGTAAAATCTATAATACTTTGTTTATTAGAGATGTTATTGAAAACAGGATTATTTCTCCTGATATTTTAAAACTTATCCATTTATATGTACCATCTAAGTAGATAAGACTGCGCCCCATTCTTTTTGAAACTTTTCATAGAACAAATTATGGCCTCAGTAGTCAATTAAGTCGTTGTATTCGGTAGTTTAATTTGTGTAGCAGCATAATTGACTTGCTATGACTATAATATTAGATATGTTCATATTTTTATATTACATAGTAGGTTAGTTTTAGTTGATGTTCTTACCAAAACATAATTTTAGTTTTAGTATATGCATGGTCTGTTGATTTTGTAATCTGTAGACTAAGAATAATAAATAAATAAATAAATAAATTTTCTGATCTATTGAAGAATCTTGAAAGCAAGGGCGGCAGAAGAACACCTTTAATTGAAATAAATGTATGGCAGTGAACTATACAAAACTGGCATCAATGTTCTCAAAGAATAACTTGCATGATGCTATTACATGGCTTCAATATAGATGCCTAGGAATAATTACGGGAACAGGTAAGATGTAATTAATTTATATGAGCAACTATCAACACTAATCCTGTTCAACTTGTCGGTAATCTACGAGATGAGAAAAAACACCAATCCAGCAGTGAAACATGTTATCTAGATATCCGAATGAGTTGATTATAGAGACAAGCACGGCTTTGGTGGATAACAGCTGTGTGATGAAGGAATGGATGGCATTTTTAATTATACTGCAAAATTAATTATGCTGCTAATTTGCATAAATGTTCACTTCATTGATAAGGATGGAAAGGGCCACCACATACATGATAACCGTTGAATACCATTCAATAATGGAAAAGAAAATTAAATTCCTGTCGCATATCAAGCGTTTCATGATCTATTATTTTAAGTAAAATAAATAGCTATACTGAATGGAGTAAATTCAATTCCAATAAATATTGTCTAATTCAATTTAAAATATTCCCAAATCGGAAATTGTACAACCAAAAGGAAATTTCCTGAAATATTGTCTAAATATATCCTCGATAAGTTTTGTACACTGTCGGTAATATTTATATTGAAGATACACACCCATTTTCGATACAAGATTAGAAGAGTTTGTCTTCTTTGCTTCAAAAAATTTGACAATTTGAAAATTACTTTTGTTATTGGCAATGACATTTGCGTCCCCATGACATAGTAACGCAAAAAGTTCCTCTTGAATCGGCCATACCTTGTTATCTTTGTATCATGGTCGTCGGTCGTCTAGGTCGGCCATCTTCGATGTTTTTTAGTTTTGACCACTAGCGCCACCAATTTTCGAGCTCAGAAAAATGTCTCTTAGTATCAGCGAACTTTTTGTTACATTACAGATTTGGAGCGTGAACGAAAAGCACAGTTGTGCGAGCACTCAGTGGTTTGAAATTCCAAAACAAGTTTTTTTTTAGCAGCAGTAAATACGGCCAAAAAGTGAGGAGAAAAGATGGAATCATCAAGATAAGCATTGAGAATGTTTTGTGTGTTTCATACTTGAAAACAAACCTAGGGAAAAATGCAATCCTGTAACATGTTTGGTTATGTGGTGTTACGTAATATGGCAATGGCACTTGTCGTGAAGGTTGGCCACTTTGTGTAGTCAGGGTTGGCCACTTTGTGTAGTCAGGGTTGGCCACTTTGTGTAGTCAGGGTTGGCCTACTCTGATTGTGTGCTTGGGAGACACCCACACAAAACGTTCAGTACCAATCCCAACAAAATCAGCCGGTAAAACACCAGCTAAAGGAAAATGTCAGCCTAAAAAAGCTCTCTTCGGACAATGCAAGAGAGAAGTGCATTTGAAGTGCGTTAATATAACGACATTAGCCGGAAATCCGATTTCGAATAATGTGCCGTTAAGATTTTGCTATAAAAGAGAAAAATGAAACATATTTGGTTTTTTTATTTCCAGCTTATTTTCAATCATTTCAGCACTTTGTTCATCGAGTGGCCAACCTTGAAAGCATTTCATTTTTTTTTTAAATGGTATATTTTTTTTCATTTTGCACTCAATTAATCTGCAGCATTCAGCAAAAGTATTCCCATTTCCCACATATTTCCAAAGATGTGCCTGGATTAATCAAATTCCTCCTTAAACGGAAGTTATGGGCAAAAGTAACAAAGGTGGCCAGAAATCGTCGCATTAGATATCTCGAAGGCTTTCGATATCGCGAGTCGGGGCTTGTATAATGCCGCACAAACGCAGTGTTGCCTTTTATCTTTTTTTTTTTTATATTATTAAGCCAAGCTCAGGGGTTACCCTATGATGCGAAGCACAGCATGGCAGGAAGGAAATAGGGAAAGGATTAGGGGATATGAGGAGAGTGGCGGAGGTGCCGGTGTATGTCGCCCTTAAACTTCCGCAGATTGTATGCCGGAGAAAAAACAGAAGATGGTAAGCTGTTCCACATTCGCACTGTTCGGGATAAAAAAGCATCACGGAATTTTACGCACCTTATCAGCAGCACAAGCACCAGCTGGCATCACGCTGTACATTTGAAGTGGATTATGCTAGAATTTTCAAACTTCAGTAGCTTTGGAATAATTACAACGTACGGGCATATGGCACTATCTTTGAGTGAAAAACTTTCGTTATCCGAAAAAATAATTAAGGAAATACTCAGCTCATTTAATTAATACGAAACGGTAGAAATTGGGTATATATCATCGTATACAAAATATAAAGCAGATGAGGAACGTTTTTTTCGATACTGCAGAATAAGGCCGGAAACATTTGACTATATTTAGAGTCAAATAAGATAATTATACAGAGATATCCGGCGGTCTTGACTACGATTTTACCAGAAGAAAGGACTGCTATAACATTGAAGTTAGTATAATCTCAAAATACTAGTAGATCAATTATTGGAAGGTTTTTATTGTACATAAAAATGAAGAAATAAATGTAATCGCAATAATTTAAACTCGAAATTGTTTGCATCAATTGCTCCTGAGCTTACTATACAATTTCCCCAATTTTCCTTAATTGAGCTAGAGGAATTTGTTGTGCGTTATTTACGAAATTTTTCCAACAAGGGACAGAATGTGATCGTTGATCACTCGTAACTTCCAAAGCTACTTCGCTCATTTTTATACAAAAAAGAAAATTTTGAATATCACTTATTTTCATTATTTTATCCAGAAAACTGATAAGGAAGTTATAGTCCCCATCCAGCTTTTTCACATACATTTTTGTACGAAAACTTTATTGCATCTAAGCAATTGGTGCTCGTAAATATAAATGACTCTATTACAGAGAAGCACTAGCGCCAGCAGCCGCCAACAAGCGTGCCTCGCGCTTGTAAGATTTTTTCTCGTAACCACACCATTTACTATAAAAGCATTCAAATTGCTGGTGACATCTGGTGACAGCTGGCGCCAGATGGACTTAGTATTACTGGCGAGGTGCGTAACCGCATTTGATTGCTCTGATGAAATCTCTAGTCTGATCCCTTGTAGAATTCTGCATCTCCGTACAACACGAGATGTAAGCCGAGCTCGCCATACAGTGAAATTCTGCGATTCCTTCATAAGTAGAACAATACGAATGTGGAACGGTTTGCATCGTCTATTTCCCCCGCCAGTTATAAACAGGAAACAGTCAAGCAAAATGCACACCTACGCCTCATTGACTCAACTCAATAATCTTAAATTCCCTCCCCCTTCTTTCGTTCGTGCCAAGGCTGTGCCATTGCATCATAGGGTATTTCCTGAGCTCTGGCATATTTAGTGTATTCATACAAAACAAAAAATTGCCTAATGAAACTTTTACTTTTGAAATTTTATTTTTTACACTGATACATTTTTGCATGCTATGTTGCCGTTTTTTTCAAACCTTTATTTGTTGAAAGGAGGATTGATATTTGGTACCGATAATCCTCTTGGTACACCCACTGATTGCACTGAATTTTTTTTTTCTGAATCATTAAGCTCACATTTCATCTCCAGAGGAGGAAAGACAGATGGTCAGTGAGAATTGCCTGAGCTGACCGTAAGGGAAATGCCAAACAGTCTCTACTATTATTACACAACCTTCCGGTCTTGTTCGACAATTTAATGCCTACTTTTCATACAGGCTCGACACCTTCAGACATGAAAGGTGTTTTAAACGATGCATTATGATACTCTGAACATATTTTATTAACAATGTTTATTTCAATTAAGCGGGCGAAAGCTGGCTGGCGATCGGATGTAGCTTGAGCGACTTTCTTTAGTGAAAAAGTCGACTGACTTTTGTGAGTCGTGGAAAATGACCTCCTATGAGAAAAACAGAATATTCGCCACAGAGCACTAATGTCGATGGAAGAAAGAACTGTAGCAGCCGGGGTGTGTGCGACCCAAGTGCATGAAAATGGGTTTTGCGGCGGCAAAAACGTCCCGGTAAAGTTTCCTGAATCGGGAAAAATATACGCCTTCAAACTCTCTTGTACATCGTCGCTATAATTTTTTTTAAAAGCATCCATAATTTTCTTTTCCTTCCAGACCAATTTAACTAGAAACTTAATGTTCGCTCGAATTTCTAATTCAATTTTTCCATTATTATCGTTATAGCAGAAAACTGGCAACGCTCTGTTGTGGCGGAGACCATAGATCCAACCTCTAACATAGAATTAACTACCACTAAGAAACCTGAGCTATAATTGCTGAAAGATGTTGTTATGCCCCTATCATATTAGGTATAGTTTACATTAGTCCCTTTTAGAAAGGTATCTTTTCGTTCGTGTCAGTTTTTCTGACGTCTGATGCGGTGTTGATAAATTTCCTATCCTGACATTGGCATTTTCGGCAAGCAAGTAATGCATATTTTGCTCTTCAGATTCTATTTCTTCAGTGCAGAATCGACAGTTATGGTCTGTGGCTTCAATCATTTTCTTAAATATGTACTGAAGTTGGTAATGGCTACTCATACTTAGTATATTTCGTGACTTTGTTAGAGTCTTTGTATGCAAAACTGAAGAACTTCTTCCCTTATCTCAGTTCAGGAAGGTTCTCCCACTGTAACTAGTGAGCCTTTTCTATTTTAGTTATTAATTTTCCTTTTAGGTGACTCTTTGCAAGATTGCTGAAGTATTCAGGTTTGGTAAATGAAGATAATGCGGTCAGCAGTATCACATATCTACATGTGCTGAATGTACTAGTATCCACCTAAGGATTACTTTGTTTGCCTTTGATAGTAGATGCATGACATTCCTACATTCCAAATGATCACGACTTAGCTGTCGCAATTTCTATATATAAATATATTTCCTTATCGCTACGCTGTTTACAGTTTGATTTTGATGCACTTTTTTATTGCACAGATTACTGCTTGAAAAACAGTTGTGTAGAATTTTAGGGCCTTGTGTAATTTACACCTCGACTGATAGACTCCTCCGCCTACCATGACTTTTTTTCGGTCCATCTGTTTACCAGACAAGTGATCTGCATGGTATTTGTGGTCCACTATTCTTCCAGGTTTGACGGTCCGATCATCGATAGCCATTTGAAAACTGCATCCAAATTTTAGTACTTTGTGGAATTATACCTGAGAGCTTATAGGCAACTCTTTGAAACTTTTAAAATATTTGTTGTTGGTCAACTAATGTTTTCTGTTCTAAGATTGAATTTGGACAGGTCTTTGTAGCACCTGTTACTGCGAGGCATGAACGGCTTTGTAACTTTACTTGTTTTGCTTTTAACCTTTGTTTAGGCTCACCATATAAAAACTCTCTGTATTGTCGGAATCAAGTCGTACTTTTTTCATACCATTTTTGGTATGTACAAAATTCTGCACAGGGATTTCTGTTACAAACTTCAACAAGTGCTGTTCACATATGAGTTTCTGATCAAAAACTTGATCTCTTTAGAGGATTCTATGGTTTTTCATACAAGGATGGTGCCTTTAAGTTCACTTTCGTTCAATCGTTCTCATTAAGAATAGGATAATGGCTAGTGGTCTTGCTAGAATTTATTCATACGAAGGTTGTCTGAAAAGTTTCTGACCTAAAAAAGATACGAGGCATTTTTTCTTCAAATTAATTTTTATTTTTCTACATAGTGTCCTTGTAAGTCAATACACTTCTCCCGGTCCCATCCCTTCATCGCGTCCAAATAATACTCGGCGTCTATCTCTGCAATTGTTTATGAAGGTGATCACCTCCTCATTCGACAAAAATCTCTATCCTACAAGCGCAACTTTCAGCTTAGGGAAAAAAAAAAGTCGCGTGGGACTAGATCTGGTGAGTAAGGTAAAGTTGGTGATCAAGCAGTTCAAACTGTAATTCGTGCATTTTCATCATGGCAACCGCTAAGGTGTGAGACAGTGTTTTTGGTTCAAAGTGAACAAACGCGGTACCCACGCGAGGATCGCTTTCTCATTCGTTGGACTTGTTATCTGAAATCTATTATCTCTCTTTAATTCGACTGTTGTCTAACAGTATGTATTTGGTGAACTTGGCCGACGTTACCGTCAGTGGTTGCAGGTTTTGTACGTCTAGAGCGTTCATTGTCATCCAATCTGGTACGGCCACGTTTAAATTCAACTGCCTAAAATTTCTCAGTGGCAACTAATGGTGCAGAGTCCCCGTATACAGCTGGTCTTCGGTTTTCGTAGGCGTATTGCCTTTAAAAAACAAATATTTATGACAGCTTTATACTAGACTTTTTCCATTTTTACAAAAACACTCACATTCCCCAACTTTTGTTTACGAGTGTTGCCATCTTCATGTTGAGGTCGGAAGCTTTTCAGACAATCCTGGACGGCTTGCTTTCCGTCTAGTCAGAGGTGCTTCCGGGGGATTTTTACATGAAGTCTGTGATCATGTTTCCCGCGGTAGGTGTGTCTATTATATCTGATCGTTTTACCAATGCGGGTTTATGACCCTGACGGAGTCTCTCATGGTAAACCTTCATCGAAATCTGCATAAGGTGATCAGTTTCGAGTGTAGAATGGCTATATTATTGCCTTAGATGCTATGAAAAATAGTTTAGGTTTGGTTTTGCAAAATTTGTGTACATAAGGCCTAATTTTCACAATTCCTGAGTTGAAATACATCAAGAAAAATCCCGAATTTCTTAAATCTTATATTTTATCCTGTCTTATATGATCGAAGGATCTAATTACACGAAACCAATTTTCTAAATAAATCCGAAATCTATAAGTAAACCTATTACGTAGCACGACAAATTAACGAAAAATTTCAAAGAAGTGAATTTCAAAAATGATCGAAAGGAAAAGTGCCACAAATTTCATAATAATTTTTTTTTTCAAATTCTGAATTGCTAGTGGAGGCCGGTGGAAAAGGGTGACTGAATATAAAATAAAATTCCCAAGCATTCGATTTTTTTTTTCTTGCTGACAGAATTCTTTTTTGTTGTACTACCTATACATATACAAAGTATACCTACTTACCTACTCTTGGAATTATCGAATAAGCCATGCATAATAGATGAACGTTTTGCACGTTGTCAAAATTGATTTCCCATTTCAATTCAACTTTTATCAAAAGCTACTCGAGCGATTGGCCCCATTCACTAAATATTTGAGACAAAATTCTCTAACCCTTCAAGAAATTATTTGTCACGATAATCGAATCTCTGGTGGCCTTGTTGCTTCCTTCTGGATATTATCCCGGTCATGGAGACCTATTAAGCTTGTGTGTGAGATACCAACAACAAAATTGATTTGTGCAATTGACAGGATAATGCGATTGTATATGCTGCCACCATCAGAATGACATTGTTTTCGACTTTTGGGAACTTACAGAATAAAAAAAAAATATATTTTTTTTGCAATGAAGAAATAAATTGGGTTCAATATGGTTTCGACTTTACAAGATTAAGATTAGGTTTAGGTTTAGGATTGCGGTCAAGGTTTTTCGATCTCCTTTTGTTTTTTTGATTGTTTGTGTGAAATTGGTTTTTATAGGTGGTATATAGTTAAATGTAAATTTCTGGCTGTCGTTTAAAAGAAATAAGAAAAATCGAATTGAATAACTGGAAGCGGAAAAAAGGGAGGAGGTTTTTATGAAATTAATTAGTTAAAAATAGGTGTTTATAAGGGAAGCATACACATACACACTTAAAACCTTGCCTTCTAAATATAGGTCTCACGCTTTGTTGCCTGTGTAATGAAATGGTCTTTTTAAGTATCACTGCACCCACGACTTCGTTTTTCTAATCCATACGATATGACAAAAACCTCCAAATTACTAATCGAATTAATCTTACCATTTCCAATTCAATTCGACTACAATAACCTTAATTCGCAGCTTATTGTATGACAGATTTCAGGAAATAAAAGCAAAATATTATTTATCTGTCACCTTATGACTTAATTATGGCATACCTCAGAGCTCCATTCTTGGTCCTCTATTCTTCAGCATTCATATTAATGAGCTATTTGATGTTTTTGTGTACTGCGTAATTCATCTGCATTCCGATGATGTACAGTTGTACCTTAATCGCCCCAACGATCTTCCCATGGGAAGACTAACGGGCAACTAACAACGATTTAGTGAACAAAAATCGCAACGCATTGTTTTTTATCGTGACCACATTATTATGTATTACTTTATATTTATCGTGTCCAGAATCTATGGACTTTCCACAATTCAAACTCGTGAATTTTATGCTGTTCTTCAGCTGCTATGGTTATCTTCGAAAATTTAATATATGAAATTTTCTATATGGATACTAAGAACTCTATTTCTGTCCTACTTTACTAATGTGTGTCTGTCTATATTTTCCTCATTTGGATTATTTATGTTTCTAGATTCGTGTTTGGGCTTAGAAGATATTATCAAATTGCCCCTTCTCCCTAGGACTATCTTTGTGAAGGCATTGTTTTATCACCTTCTGGGTTATGGGTGCTCATTTTGTACGATTTCTTGCTAACACTCATCCGGATTTGGTACAAAGCAGTATGTATCGCCAACGACCTGGTAATTTTAGTCAACGCGGGCTACGAGTCTGAACTCTGTGGACTGGTGCAGAACGCGATCCGACTAGTCACGGGCTCGGCTTCGGGCTTTGCATTAATCCAATGAAAACAGATTTATACCTCTTTACTAAGAAAAGGAGTACATTGCGATTGAACCTGCCCTCTATCGATTCCATATGTTTAGAACTGAAAGACAGGGTAAAACATTTAGTTATAATATTAGATAGAAAATTAAACTGGAAACCACACCTTGAGGACAGAGCGAATAAAACGCTTCGAGCTTGGGATTTAAACCAAGGATGATTCTATAGATATACCCCAGCATCATCCGACCCATGTTAACTTACGGTTCTGTGGTGTGGTGGAAGACAATGATTGTGTCTCGTATAAGCGGCGCTTTCAAGTCAACCAGCGCGAGAGGTCATCCCCAACATACACTTCCTGCATATACATGTCACGAAGGTGAGGTCAATCGCTGCGCTGAGGCTGCATCTCAATAATAGCTTGATTCACTCCAATACAAGGGTTCCACAAGAATCCATCTTTAAATTTGTGTAGTCCACCGTACCTGACATAGATACGGACAGCGATCACCTCATCGAGACTATGCTGAAGAGCAACTTTAAGGCGAAGAGTCCAGATAGGGCAGAATGGGAATAACATTCCATGCGTCCACCATTGACAAACCCTACCATATCTATAGACGGTTACAAATCGGAAGAGAACACCGGAGATGGTGTTTTTTGCGAGGATCTTCACATGGAAATTGCCATAGGGCTTGAAAGCCATGTCCCTGTCTTCCAGGCGGAAGTGAAGGCCATCCTTGAAGTGGGAAGGTATCCATTAAACGCTAAACCTTTTACAACCTCCAAACATGTATTGGAATGTAAAACCACCCTGAACTCCCTTCTTCGGAACAACGGGGTGCTGGTGCCTTGGTACCAGGTCACATTAGCGACATTAGCGAGTAGAAAAATACGGAAGAACTTGCTCGTCTTGGTGCAACTTTGGAGGAATCTCCTCCAGAATTGCGATCGCAACAAAACACTCTACCTCTACTATCTAGGCTTATGCCAACTACCAATACAGTCGCCTTTGGTTGGTTGACCCTTCAGATAGAACTACTCAACCCGAATGAAACGAAAAAACCTACTGGGACTAAAGAAGCCCACCTTGAGAACTCTAGTATCAATTCTCACTGGACACTCTCTTCTCAGGAGGGACCTGCATCGAATGGGGTTTGTTGAAGATCCGGTATGCAGAAGATGCGGAGAGGAGTCCGAAATGGTATCTCATTTTATTTGTTACTGTACAGACCACTCAGGCAAACGTCTTAGATTCCTTGGCTCACACCTCCTAGAAGAACTATACGAAACCGGCAAGAAGGGCTGGGGGAACAATGCTTAGCTTTGTCAAAACGTCCGGCTGGGACTAATGAGGAATTGCTCATAAGTGTGGAGGGTGAACAACGGGCCTTATTGTGGCCTACGTTTTAGACATCAATTTCGGATCACAACCTCGTTTCAATCCATCAGTCCCCTTATACCAACTGTCCACTAAGATGTTCCCTCAATCCGTGCTTACAATACCTGGCCTTCTTGTCTCTCTCCTTTCAATAGTTTACACAAAAAAACAGGATTATCTATTTAATCAGTTAGAATTTTTCTAAGCAGTCATAAATTTTAATTTAAACTCCAGAAATAAATATAGTAGGCGACTTTCCGAACAACCTGTACACTAATTGAAGTAAAGTTATCAATTTCACTCTGTTCTGCTCTATTTCCAATGAAACTCAATTTAATACGTATTCCGATTTACCCAATTTCGAAGAAAAGGAGTACTCTTAAAAATTCAATTAATTCACTGTTGATGATATGAAAAATCTCCAAGCATAAGAGCATGAGTTGAATACACATACCGCCATAAATATTAAAGGGATCTTTTCGGTACACCTTTACTACTTAGGAGCAACTTTAAAAAGGACCGAACCATTGCATTACCAACCTGCTGTATGTGGCACCCACCTTATTTGTATAATTTTTTTTTTTTTTTTTTTTTTAATAAAATCCAATTTACCTTCGAAGTGACTTAATGGAAATTTCTTTGGAAAAATTGAAAATGTTCAGTCCCTTCGTGATTACGTTCGTTTTCATTTGAGGCCAACAGCAGTAGAAGCATTATCTGTTGCGAAAGGTGAGAATCCGTAATTGGAATTAAGTTGTGCTGAAATATTTTGTAAAGAAAAGAATCAAATCTTTGTCGTCTAGACAGGACTGACTGTAAGAGATGGTCGTAAGGAATTCGAAAAAGTAATTGAAGATGTTTTATCAATTTTGATGTTCGTTGGTTTATTGAAAAGATTCGTTATTTACTTGAGTTAAATTTTGCGGAGTTTAAGCTTAAAATCTGGGCAATTATGGGGAAAATAAAGTTTTTTACATATATATGTTTTTTTTTTTAATGGAATTTTAGAGAGTTGTGGTTAAATTGTTTTTGAAATAAGAAATTCGATTGGGAAAATAGTTTATATCTACATGAAAAAAAAAGTGGAATGATGAAAGATATCTAAGGTTTGAAGACTTAAAAGTACATTTTAAAGTTTACTTTCTATTTGAGTTGTTAGATGGCGTTTTATTAATTGCTTCAGCTTGACGTTCAAAATGAATTCAGAAACTTTCTCTGAATGTGCTTCAAACTAGACTTATCAGAAAAGTAATTTAAATTATTGTAAAATTATTTTAAAGGTTTTTGATTCTTTATCAAAACATTGAGAGAGACATAGAGAGAGTGAGTTTGCTCAATATCCGTGATTGGTTCTACTTCGATTCAGTTTACACCACAACTATCTAGGTAGGTTAAAGATTGGCTTTCGCTATTTGAGGTGATGACATTGCCTGGTGTCAATGTTACTGTAGATGGGTAATACCAGGAATGCTCTGGATTATTTAAAATGTACGCGAGCAATGTTGTGCCATACAGGCAGTCATGGGAGTGAGGTTGATTGGATTGGTACCAGGGATTAAACGAATTAAGTATATTTTTCTGGAATGCAGACTGTTAAGATGTACCCAGGTGACATGCTTTGCTGTTGGGTATTGTAGAGTTAGTACAGCGATTTCAAGGGTACCGGGTGATACGCCTCCCAAGCTTGATACAAGTTTAAACAGGAAATTATATGTTCTCTTCATTTTGGCGCAATATTCTCGAGGCATTGCTTAAATGTCAGAAATCTGTTAAGTGCATCAAAGAGAGATTTCGGCAATATTGCTTACTAATAATTAATAATCAGGCTCTGTTCTGTTTACCCTTGACGACAGTATCTAATGTTGAAAGCAAGTTCGAAGTACATTGAATGGGTATGATAGGACGGCTTCAACAGCGGACGTTTGATGGGATCATGTGTGCATCAGAACCTTATGAACAATATAAACAGCAAATCATGGATGCGTAAATTGAAAAAAAAAAAAAAAAAAAAAACAGGGCTGCAAGTGAGCCTTGAGGTAAGTTGTTATTCAGCTGTCTAGTGCCGTTTGCATTTAAAAAACATAGTCTTGATAAGATTAACTACCAATTCTAAGCATTATGTCACCAACACGAGGTTAGACTTAAATAGATTTAGTATCCCAGAGTCTGGCACCGTCAAATCAACAAAAATAACTGCAGTCTTTAGTTTTTCTTCAAATCAAGCATTTTCTGGTATTTTTTGCAAATGTTCAGCTAAGTCATTGGGTGGTAGCTATCGCTTTGTTAGGCAATTTTGTTAGGTTTGAGATTTGCAATAAACTTTGCCTTCTTAGAAAACTGTTTAAGATATCATTACAGAAGTCATCAATAAGGCACCAAGCTAAGCACTGTTTGTAATAAATTTCACACGGGTGTATATCAGTGCTGTTAGTTTTTCAATGTCTGTGATAAAATTCCTGTAATTCTAACAGAAATGAACCGATACAACACCACGGTTATGGAACTCGGTGAGATTATATGGCATAATATCGAAGAACATATTTGACCAGGTGGTGTTGAGCACTGATAACAACAGCCTTCAAGACATCATCAGAAGAGGTAAGGAATGGCAGTGGTGAGCATTATATATTTTGCTGGCTTACTGTAAATGGACATACTACGTACCTTAAACCAGAAAAGAATATACTAACAAACCTGAGCATCACTGAAGTTTAGGAGGTGTAGATGCAGAAAGAAATCACCATTAGCTAACACGAAGCTAAAGATAACTACAGTCAGGAATACATAGGGCGATTAATTAATTAGTTTAGAAAACTTGCAAGATAGTATCATATACAAAACTCTCATAAGTGTAGTAGAAGAAAATCTCATTTATGTTGAAAAAATAATCCGAACGAGAAATGATACCCAAGAGAACCACCATCGGCTGCTGCAAAACGAATATTCTCAGTTGCCCACCACGGAAATAAGAGTAGCATCAACTGTGAGAAAAGAAGGAAAATAGCGGACATTTTGGGAAAAGTATTCGAAAAAAAACATAGCATTAAGGATTGAAGATGGAAAGTTTTTAGTAAGCTACAGGCAGTATCTACAGAAGTGGCTGCAACACTTCATCAAGTTCAATTTAGAATAGCTCGAAAATACGCAATATTTTGCCAATAAACAAAAAAAAAATTGTTTTAGGGATTTGAACGATTCTAGAAATATGAAAATCACTTTGTCGAATGAATCTTGCATTTTTGTCAATCTATTCGTTATGGTCGCAGCACTACACGACGCAGTATGCTACATCGTGCGGCTCTATCTTCTAGCGACAACTATAATCTCTGGCGGGCGAATAAAGATTGAGGAAAAATAAGAAGCATCGGCGAAGACGGAAAGAAGTCCGACTGACATGTACTTGATAAGACGTCAAGTAAGTAGGCAAAAATATAATCGCGAGTTATCTCACAAATCCGGACATAAGAAAGTACATCGCTGAGAAAGAGAACATCACAAGAGTGGAAAAGACCGTAGGTTGCCGTACAAAAATTTCGTTGTCCACTATATATTTGAACACTGCCTGAGAACACGTCGCCGTAGAGAGCTGAAATTTGATACATGGTGTTTTCATTGTACAAGAAAATAGAATTTTTAAAATGGACTAAATCGAGAAACTCCTTATTGGTGTTGCCATATAAAAATTTAGGTTTTTTACGTCGACTGTGAAAACGATCAGTCCAAGACATTTTTATTGTACTAAAAACTTCTTCAGAATATGAAATTCTATGAAATTGGTTATAATCATTTTTTCTGTCCGATGAAGCGTTCTAGAAATATATGCGAAAAACCACTTCAAAAATCAAACTTGCACAGAAGGACATTCATCTAGGGCAGGGGTCGGCAACCTTTCTGGAGTTAGGAGCCATTTTTTCCCCGCTGTGATAAACAATTTTTTTAAAGAGCCAAATATAAGTATATACATCGGTAATATGTATTACAAAAATTAATATAACCGTTATCTGCTGTGAAACATGTATTTATTGTGAAATGAAAACATTTTATTTTGCATAATAACAGAACATATAAGTCAACGTATTTAAGAAAATTGAAAAACTTTTTTTATAACTTAATTTCAGTAGGTTATAGGTACATATAGCTTTGTTTAAAATACAAATTAAATGTAAAAAATAATATAAACGCAAATATTTAATATTAGTGCGATTTTTGGGATTTTGTGTACAGACACAAAGTTTTTCCAAATTTGATGAATATTCAAAAGTTTTTAATTTCATGCAACTTTCGAGGCTTTTGTCATTAAGCGAAGTTCTTAATTTATTTTTAATAATTTGCATATTTAAAAATAATTGTTCACAGTAGTAAGTAGATCTGAAAATTGTCAAGATGCCAAATGTATTTTTTCATTTGATCATAAAAATGAGGAAAGACAGTTCCATGTTCAAATATAATGTCTTCCTCCCTCCTACATTTTGAAAGATCCGTCCACTGGTGTCTGACAGCCAATTTTCATTTCTCTCTATTTAAATTTTCTAGTTCTGACTGCAAATTTGTGAACCTTTCTCGCATGTATCTTTGTTTTTCAAATTTAACAACTGTAACTCAAATTGAGCTCTATCAATAGTTGGGAATGATGTAAAATTCAACTCCCACACCTTCGCGACTAGTGGCCTAGAGTAGGGTTTTTTGCATTTTTACAATGGCGGTGACAAAAAAATTCACTATTAATATTACAACCTGAATACGACCATACGATTAAGAAAATGGAACTGGGCTCTATTATTGAATCCGTTCGAGTCGAAGCAAAAAGAACTTAAAAAATCGCCCTTGAATACAAAGTTTTTTAGAATTTACCTAAAATTCTCGCGAATTCGTTTTAGTCCCCTTTGATTTCAGTTAATTTTTTCGCACAAAATGTTAAAATAATTCGTTTGGATTCTTTTATCGGATCATTTGAATCAGTTTGAACGAGAAAATTAATAGAAATTAAAAGTAACTGAAATTAATTTGTTTCAAATTAAAGAATTTTATTAAAAAATTTCAGCTTAAAAGGCGTTTTTTTAAGGTCTTTTCGATTCGAACAAATTGGAAGTGGTAGTATACAAATATTTCGCTGAAATTCCCCGCATTGCATGATGGGTTTTTTTCCAGAAAATTTGTAAAGCTTACTACTAAAAGGCGCTGATTTTCAAAGCTCACGAATGTTCTTCCAGTGTCCTAGTAACGCTTTTGTTGCTATTCACTTTGGTTTTGAGTGTTGAGAGTAAAGTTAGCTAAACTGGGTTTACAAGCATGCGATCTGCCGCGCATTTTGATGTGTGAACAGGATTATTATATTTGTTTGGCAATTGCAATATTACAGTTCATTTTTCAATATTAACTATTAAAATACTCAAGAGCCACAAGTATGATTCTACTGAGCCGCATGCGGCTCGCGAACCGACCCCTGATCTAGGGTATCATAAGAATTGGGCTTATAAACCAATTCTAGCTTTTTTACTTGTTTTTTACATAAGTTAATAATAGCCTTATATATGAATTCCTTTTATTGTTATTTTTCTTGCGGTTATTATTTTGTTTATTTCATATTTTCTAAATGTCATGCTATGTACTTTATAAAAGGTTATGCTTTACTTTGTACGAATTTTTATCTTTTGAATAAATTTGAATGTATTCGATTTGATTTTTCTATAGAGGTGATTCTCTATTCCCAAGTTATTTGTGTGCCACCATCTTTTCGAAATGCTTCATTAATCTAGGAAATAAGAATATCATTCTGAGGTCCTCAATTTTTCTAAATTTTGTTGTTTCTAATTGAGATTAATTTAGTTGTTGTCATTACTTATACAATGTTTAAATACCGCTGCTACTAAGAGAAAATTTAAAATATCTGCACAATTTACATTTAAATGTATCATTTCATCAGTCGAATGCCATAATCTTTGTTTCTATGTGAGCCGATCGAGGAATTGTGAAATTGACAAACAAAGGTATTATCACCTGTAATATATATACATATGTATGTACATTGTACAAACTAGGTCAAGCAATTGAAGACGGTGCAGCTAATATACATAACAAAATACCAAATATTAGTTGTGTACAAAAATATCTCCTTCCGAATGATATTACAGATTACACAGAACAAAACATTAAATAAAACGTCTTCAACCACTCGAACCATCACATATGTCATGAAAAATTTATCGAAATATTTCATATATTGGAATTCTTACCCGATCCTGATTGATATATTCATCACATTTACGGATAATAAATTCAAATGGAATAGAAGGAAATCAAATTCGATTCCCGGAATATTTTCCTGTTTTAGTGGATAATACCGAATTTTTCGTAGAACAAAAACAAGAGGAAGATGGAGAATGGAAAAAGCAAGTCCTTGAATCCACGTATAATATGTACTGGATGCCATTCATCAGCAAACCATATTTCATCATTCAGCACACGTGAGTACACTTGAACGAAGCAAGAAGTGTCAGTGAATCGATATCGAGAAAACGAGAATCACAGCTATAGGTAATCATACATATATATATATGTACATATAGCATAGGGTATAAGCTATATCCTTTATTTTTATATATACTTACATGCATCATATACATATATATCTTATCGACACATCATAGACGATACACATTCCAGAAAGGACTTGAAAAAGGAACCTGTTTTCGTAATTAGTAAAATTATTACCTAGACATGAAATCAATCTCATCTCACGCTCATGTGATCGCATTTCAATTAAGTCCAAGTGGCATACGTACAATAATTGTATCGGAAAGGTAACAATAAATGCAATCAATATTAGAACTGAGCTAGGGTAAATATGTATAAGGTATAGAGATAATGATTTCGGCTGATGTATATTTACCTTGAGACAGCAATTCGTGGAAATTTCCGGTTGGATCCAAGCAAAACGAAATTTTCTTATTCGTAAGTGTTTGCTTGATTTGCTCGTTGATGCACTGATAAGAGATAATAATAGTTTTTGGTACTTGTTAACTAATTAGTTTGAAGGAGAAAGTCACCTGTTAGTATACATGGACTGTTTCTTGGACTAATTTTGTTGGAAGAGATGGGACAATTATCTTAATTTCAAGTTTCATTTTAATGTTCATATTGCAAGTTCAAAAAAATTCAAAAACATTATTTTTATAAGAAGCTTTTCAATTCAACTATTTTAAAAAAATAAAATCTGTTAATTTTTGTTTACGCAATCCTAAAAGTATGTATGGGGGAGACAGAGAAAAATATACAAATACAAATATTATGTTTCCATCTTATTTTATTAGATTTGTAAAATCCATTGAACAATTTCCAAGGAGGGCCGTAGCTAGGGGAGGGCATATGGGGGCAATGCCTTACCTTAAACAGCCAGTGCCCAATGTGTGCGCTGCTTACCTCCCACCTGTTACTGCCTTGAATGAAGGTAAGACGATTGGTCGATTATTTGAACAGCTTTGGTTGTTACAAGAGTCGTATATGAAAATTATTCTCTGATTTTGAAGACTTGACGACGACAGATAAAATAAACAATGGAAAATTCAATGGTGATGATATTGCAAAAACTGTTGACATCAAAGTTGTTATGTTAAAAATGGAAGTTCGATTGGCAAAAATACAGGGTTTTCCAATAAGAGGTGTAATTTTGATATTCAAAGAAAAATGCCATTTTTGAGACATATGATCGGATCTTTATTTCATTATAAAGAGGAAGGTATGCTGTTAATAATGGAAAATAACATCGGCCAAATGACCACCACGACCACGCCTACAGGACCATATCCTTTTCATGAAATTTTCCATAACCAAATCGCAAAGTGGCTGCCCTATGTCCTCGATAGCCTCACGAATTCCATCTTTGAGGGCTTGAATCGACGCTGGGCTGTTGGCGTAGACCTTCTCTTTCACGTGGCCCCAAAGGAAGAAGTCGCAACGAGTTAAGTCACAAGATCTCGGTGGCCAATTGTGATCACCTCTTCGAGAGATAACACGGTCCGGAAACTTTTCCCGTAAAAGATCAATGGTTTCGTTGCTTGTATGGCATGTAGCGCCGTCTTATTGAAAGTAAACGTTGTCCAGATCAATACCATCCAATTCCGGCCATAAAAAATCATTAATCATCTGTCGATAGCGCAATCCATTCACCGTAACTGTTGCTCCAGCCTCATTTTCGAAAAAGTAAGGTCCAATGACCCCGCGGGACCATAAACCGCACCAAACAGTCACACGTTGAGGATAGAGAGGCTTTTCAACAATAACTCTTGGGTTTTCCGAGCCCCAGATGCGACAATTTTGCTTGTTGACTAATCCATCGAGGTGGAAATGGGCCTCATCCCTTAAGATGAGTTTTTGATGGAATTCCGGATAATTTTCATGCATTTCAAGGACCCAAACAGCAAAGACTCGACGTTGTTGATGATCGGCCGGCTTGAGTTCTTGTGTTAACTGAACTTTATAAGCCTTAAGACCCAAATCTTTATGCAAAATACGGTGTAATGACGTTTGTGGAATGCCTAATTCCAAAGAACGACGAGGAATGGACAAACCTGGGTTTTCTTCAACACTTTTGGCTACAGCAGCAATATACTCGGCTGTTGTTGAGCGACGTGCACGGGTTTTATTCTTCACATCACTATCTTGTCCCGACAGCTCGAATTTTTCTACCAATTTCTGTATTGCGGTCCGACAAAGTGCTTCACGACGACCCAAAAATGTTCGAGTTTTACGAACCGTCTCTGCCACATTTGCACCATTTTTATAGTGAATTTTAATAATTTCAATGCGTTGTTGAATCGTGTATCGTTCCATTTTTATTAATCGCGTAGTTTCTACTTGTCAAATGTCAAAAATGACAGCTCCAAAAGTGACATCTACCGAAATAGCGGGCTAATTAAAATACCACCTCTTATTGGAAAACCCTTTAGTAGCAACAAAAAAATATTATGTGTTCTACAACCGCCTGATGCGGCTTTACAGGGTCGAAGCACGCCATTGAAGGATACCACATCGATAGTAAAATATGTCCAGCAAGAAATTGAGATCAAAACAGATGTATGAGACAATTATGGAAGAAGCTGAGAATACCATATTGTAGAAAAGAATCTCAAAAAGAGACAAGTAAAGGCAAGACATCTGGCAGATTAGTGCTGTATGGTCCATCAACTTTTCGTCAAAATACTGCTGGCATAGTTTAAACTCCGCCATTTAAAGCGGAATATTATGAAACTGTAGACAAAGTTGAAAAGAAGATTTCCAGACAATGAAGATTTTGTGTCTTTGTAAAGTGTCTGTTGGTGGAACATAGCACAGAACGAATCATGAGCAAACTACACTTAAGAAAATTTAGCTTAAGTCATAAAATAAACACATACTAATTTTCATATTAGAATTAGAATTATTTATTTAGGGCTATGTGCTACCAGAATATAAATATCTTTTATTTAATACGAAAAGAAGGCGGAATTAAAATTAAATTTAAAAAATAGTAAAATAAATAAAATAATCAAATAATAATTAAAATAAATAAATAAATAAATAAAAAATACAAATATATAACAACTAAAAACTAACAAACACAAAATCAGGGCCACCCAAAACAAAACTACATGGTGCTACAGCGCGCTATCTGCTCCATAAACCCACGAGTCGAGCTCGTACACTGAATACCGGATGGTAAGATATTCCAAACTCAAACAGCACGAACAAAGTAAGAATTTTCCATTACTGAATAATGGAAATTTGGTATCAGTAATTCGAAACGCCTTGTGGAGTCCAAAACTGCTAATTTATTAAATAAATAACTAGGTTTTTTAGAATATATGAGGTTATGTAGAAATGCCAGAAACCTACATAAACGGTATTGCTTTAAGGAGCAATCAAGTAGATGGTTGCAATGTTGCACCAAACAAACCTTGTGCAGTCATTGAAAGCCACATTTAGTTTGACGGAACAGGAGGAACACAAGTGAGGAAAAAGGAGACAGCCATAGGAAAAGCACGGCAGAATCAAAGATTTAACAAGCATCGAACTCATGTTCGTAGACAAACTTCCCGCAGACAACCACAGCCGACGAAGCCCACCATAAATCCTACCTGTCATATCGTTAACATGGTCACAGAATAGCATTCTAGAATTGAGGTAGATTCCAAGATTTTTTACACGATTCGAAAATTGCAGTACCGTATTATTTAAAACTACAAATGGAAGGTCAGATACCTCAATTGCTCTACGATAGAGAACTATGCACTGCGACTTTCCTGCATTAAGCAATAAAAGATTATGATTAGCCCAACGTGCAATATTGCGCACGTCGGAATTCAGCCTGTCGATACAATCTTCCACAATTGCTATTTGTCGAGTGAGATACACATCATCGGCATAAAAGTGAGGTTTGCAGTCTTCAACAATATTAGGAAGGCTGAAGAGTAAGGGGCTATGAATAGACCCTTGAGGAACACCGCAATTTAGAGGCAAAGTACCGGAAACACGATCCTTCATCTTAACCCGCTGGAATCTATTAGAGAGAAAACTGCGGATTAAGGACACAGCAGAAGAGTGAAATTGGAAGTCTGAGGCCAAATTTATAAGCAAATAGGAATGATTGACCACGTCGAATGCTTTGGAGAAATTAAGTAGGAAGAAGATTTCTCGTCTAACAGACTGAAATTTATTGAAAATAATTTCAATAAATTTACAAAAATGCACTTAAGTGCAAAAGAATGATTGAACTTTTCGACCCAGCGACCTCCATCATTGAAATTAAGTAGGGCAAGAGCACACAGATGGTCCCTATCAAGTGAGCTGCGAATATCACTCGTGACATTCAGAAGGGCTGTCTCACAACTACGAGACTTCCAAAAACTGGACTGGAAAGGACTTAATAAGTAAGTCAAGGTTTTCTAAGTGATCAGATATTTGTTATACCATTAACTTTTCCAGGGCCTTAGCAAGAAATCCTAAAAGGCTAATCGGTCGAAAATCACCGGGAACCTCAGGTGTGTACGTTTTAGACACAGGTACAACTGTAGCGACTTTCTAATCAGACGGAAATATCGACAAGTATTAAAAATATGGAGAATCGGCTTTATCATCAGAGGCAGAAGAAGCCTGATAAACCTAGGTGGGACACCATCTGGCCCCACTGCATCAGTTTTGACGGCACCAATTGCCACGATAATCTCCCTGGCATCGACACATCTGAAAGAAAAAGAAAGCTGATCATTATTTGAGGGAAACATGAAACGATTTAAACCCAGCTGTTCAGAACTGCGTGACGAAAGGGTAGGGATAGAAGTGAAATGGGAGTTAGATAAGTCAGAGTTCAGGTTATACTGGGATTTATCTCTGCCATACACGAAGGCCTTACGCAAGTTTCTCCACAAGATTTTGGATGATAGTAGGGGGTGAAATTTTTGCTGAAAGTATTGCCTCTTGGCCGCACGTACCCTAGAGTTTATCAAATATTTTATCAATTTGTAATACGCACGGATTTCTGTGGTGCTTAGTCTAAGATATCTGCGATATAAAAAAATCTTTTTCACTGCAGAAAACCAAGGACGACCATTTTCCCTGATTCTGCGAGAGTGAGTTGGAGCTAATTTATCGTGAAGATAATGTAGTAGTACGTTAAAACCATTAGTTTTCTCATCCACTGAGGTACACAGGCTGATGTCATGATCGAACACGGAAGGCAAATAAACAAATAAAATAAATAATATGAAAGAACTACTTGGATTTAAATAAAACAAATAAAAATAAACAAATACATGAACCACCCGAAAACTGTACAAATGTTAATGCGGAACATTTGAATAATACACTGCCAGAATTAAGCTTGATCAACTTAAGTGAAAAAAATAAGAGAGATACCAAGAGGGTGACAAGTCGATTTTGACCGAAAAAAGGTGCGCGGAAGATTGTCTAACAAAAACTAAGCTGGAATAACTTTAAAAAAAATAACGATAACTCGTCAAAAGTATAAGGGGAGACAGGAAACGTATTGACAGCCGTGGCAATGCTTATCGCCGTGGGAAAAAACCTTAAGATTTGATTCTATAAGCAAGTGGAGATAACCTGCGTCCAGGTCCCGCGTGCGGAAAATGTTGAACCGCACATCTATCCTAAGGAATAAATCGCAAAACATCACTGCGAAGTCAAGTAATCTAAAACATTAGTTTCCTTATAACTAAATAAATAAATAGATAAATAAACAACTAACCCATAAATAATTAAATAACAAATTTTCAACAAATACTAACCTCAAATCATAGATTAGCTACATATACATATATGGAAGCAGGTCGGCCGTAGATAGGTTGTTCATTTAAAAAACAAAAAGTCAAGCTCAGTTTTTTTCATTCCTCTCGTTGATAAATTGATAAATAAAAAAAGGAGAGAATTTTTCAGTAATTGGATGGGAAGGCGAACCCTAGACGGCTCATCCCATTTCATCTTGATGAATTGGACAAAATATAAATCTGCTTAACATTTAAATATATAATTGTTGCGAGGAAAATAATGAGAAAAAAACAAATCTATAATTGCAATAATTTTTCACGTATTTAAAATTCCTTCCAAAGAATAGGCTACTATTGTGAAAAGCCATTTGAATGAGTTGAACGGTCGAAGAAAAAGAGCGAAAACATATTGGGAGTTCAATACCGATAAAGGGAGTTCTTGTATCAGTCGCAACAACCGGATGTAGTATTGCTTCGGGCGTATTTACCTATTCGATACTAATTCCTATCAAAAAGCTTGAAAGAATGCCAATGGTTCACAAGATGATGGCAGGTTTGGTGTTTCTTGTATTTGAACGGAAAAGAACAGACAAAATCGATATTGACGAACTGCTATTCCACAATATGGTAAATCGAAGACTGCAATTATATTGAATAGTTTTACCATGGTATGTTTCTTATTTGGTCCATTATTTTTTTTTTATTGTAGATACCTCTTTTAGTTCTTCTATAAAAAAAAAAGATGCACCCCAAATCCACTGCAAATTTCCGCCGTATTTCAAATTTCTGATGCCCTATCTTTAATTTGGTTCTAACTACTGCCCTGTGCCCAAGAAGAATTGCATTGTTGTGAACTAATCCACTGTTATAAGTACCTTCTACCGAGTTTGTTTGTTGTTAGATAGCAATTTCTTGGTTGTGATTCAGAACCTAAATTTCAGATGTTAGAAAATTTTGCGAACCATTTCTCCGAACTCTTTCATTAAGACAACCATCTGGTTTGGGTAACGATTTTTACAACCAATTGGAAAAATATTTTCCGGTTGTGACAACTATGTGTGGACGTGTTTCTTTATCCATATATGAATCTTGAACCATTTCACTCATTTAATAAGTTGTAAGGACTAAATATGAACTGGACCTGGTAACTAAATAAATGCTAGCCACAAGCTGTGGTTGAAGCATATTCGTTATAATAATTCTTGTATTATGCATAAAAGCAACATTTTTCTTCTTCTCAAAAATAAATTTGATGTTGCTGTGATCTTTAGTTAGAATTTCATACCAACCAATTATGTTTCAGTTTAGATTAAATTGATTTCTGAAAGGGATTTATTAAACTGATATTCCCTTACATTTCCCCATATATTCTACACATTATGAATACCTGTCTAATGTCTTCTCATTTTTCTAACATTTGGAAAGTGGATAAGGTCCTTCCAATACCCAAAAAAGCTTCTCCGATTGATTTGGCAGACTATCGACCAATTAGCATTCTAAGCTTTCTTGGAAAAGTCTTAGAAAAAATTATGAAAACTCAGATTATGAAATATATAGATTGTAATAAGCTCTTGACGAAAACTAAGTTTGGTTTTCGTAAAAAACACAGTTGCGAAACTGCTCTGCTCAAGGTTTCATCTGATTTTCGATTGGCTTTCGATAAAGGTGATATTGGTGTTGGTGCTTCTGGATTTCTCTAAAGCATTTGACAGTATTGTGCATGCTAAGCTACTCCGTAAACTTTTTTCGATTTTTTATTTTTCGCCGTCTGTCGTCAGGTTTATATCGCATTTCCTCTGGAACAGATCTCAGCAGGTGATTGTTGATGAGACTGCATGCTCGCTCATGCCAATGTACTGTGGAGTTCCGCAAGCATCAATTTTAGGACCTCTCCTGTTTAGCCTCTTTATAAATGACTTTAATGATATAGTCCATGACGTTAATTTACATCTCTATGCGGACGACGTACAGCTGTATCTAAGCAGGTTTCCTAGCCTTATAGAGGACTGTATTAGCAGAATAAATGATGACCTATCTGAAATTTGCAGACAATCAGCTGCTCATCAATGCTAGTACATCACATTGTATAGCATTTTATAGCTCGGACCTGGATAGTGATAATCTTCCTCCTATTATCCTCAATAATGTGAGGCTACCTTTTGTTGATAGTGTGTCAAATCTGGGAGTGAAATTCAACACCCGGTTGAAATGCTGTGATCACATTAAGACAACAGTTGGTAAAATATATGGTGGTTTAAGAAAACTGTGGCTATCTGCCAATATTTTGCCTGTGAAGGTCAGACTGTGACTGGTTAGGGTACTGCTAATGCCCCACTTTACCCACGAAAGCCTAATCCTTCCTAAGCTAGACTCAGTTTGCAAACGAGAACTTGAACTTGCCTTCGACGATTGTGTACGTGTATTATTGTCTACGTAGATCGACACATATCACGGCCAAAGATCATCGATTGTTGGCACATCTCAAGCGAAAAGCCCTCGTGCTTCTGTATAATATCATTCACAGGGGTGTGCCTGAGTATCTCTCTAGAGGTATTCAATTCTTGCAATCTCAAAGAGGATGTATCATACAAATTCCACGTTTCTATTCATAAACTTTTGAAGGATCTTATTTTATCCAGGTTGCTCGCCTATGGAACTCATTACCTACTAAAATACGTCGCGTAACCTCTGTCAACGAATTTAAAAAGCTCATTAGTAGTTTCCCACTTTGATGACCGTAGTTTTTATGCCTTATCCAATTTTGATAAACTCCTGTTTGATTTTTAATCTTTCTTTTACTGTGTTTTCAAATTTTTAAGTTATAAACTATATTTTACTATATATTTACTTGGTACTTTTTACCATTAACTTGTATAAACTCTTGTTCTTGTCTCTTTTCTTTTCTTAAACTATAATCTTTAAATTGTATCTTCTCTTTTTTTTAAATAAGTTAGTAGTAGTACTTAGATTACTGTTAAGTTTTCATTATTATATTTTCTTTCCCGAATTTATAATAAATTGTACTTAAATATAAGATCATGAATCTTGTGTAAAATTTTCGAAATATATGATTTAATAATCTAATTCAAATGATATAAAAATAGTGGAAGTTTTTAGACAAACTTGCGACGAGTGCGTTTAGTGCGTCTAGATACCGCAATCGAATTAAAGCGTCCATTTTCCATCAACCAGCTCAAATATTGTTAATAGACAAAACCAACTTCTACGATTTAATACTTATTTTGTACATATTCTGTATACTATTCTGTAGTATACTATAGAATTTCTAAATGAGATTAGATATAATAAATGGTACAACTATACAAATCACTCAGCAGAACTACAATATATAGCTCTGAATAGCAACTCTATAGCTCTCAGAACGACTACGTAGTAATAAATTACAATTCTATTGCTCTGAAAGAACTACTTAGTTGTGAATTAAAACTCTATAGTTTTCATAAGACTAATATATGTGGTTTTGACCTACAAATTAGTTATTTTCAAGAGTACTACTTCGTTGCAATTCACAACTCATGAGTTGTTTTCGTAACACCTTGTAGTTATGAATGCAACTACATGGTTGCAATTTTCAAACATTGTAGTTATACACAGAATTACGTGGCTGTTTGTTACAGCTTTGCAATGTGCATATTTCAGAACAGAACCTGAGGAATATTAGAGACAACTATTATATTAAATTTGAAAAACATAATCGTCGAAAACATCAATAAAATGATCCTGCAGGTCTACCTGTTCAAGCTCTTTATTGTAAAAATTTGGCACTAATTGTTTTTTTTTTTTATAGTAGATATAATAGAGATGTACATAAAAAAACCAAGCACATATTTATATATTTATTTATTCCTGCCTACAGATACAGAAAAATAAATAATAATAAATAATAATAAATAAGAGTAACATACTAACTAATTATGCAGATTCGCCAATGCAAAAATAATACTTATACATATCTCTTTAAGAGCTAATAACTCTTTGATGCTTACCGTTAGCACTTAAAGTGTAATGGGTCAAATTAAAGAGGAAAGTTTCAATTTTCAACTTTTATAAAAAAAAAGAAAGTTATGTTAATTAGCTTTTTGTAAAGACAAAAACGAGGAAAAAGTAAAAAAAAAAATTAGAAAATCCGAAATATTTATTTTATACTACCATAGCTCCGGAGAGGAGAGGATTTCGGAGTTGGTTAACCAGTCATTGTAAGAGTCATGAAGTACGTTCGTAAAATGAGTTCTTAATAGTAAATGTATAATCGAGATTGCTCAAAGCACATTATCTCTATTATTTCGGTTTCGGCTGACCACGAACACAGTTGCCTTTAGTTAGATGACCCTTCGAGTAGAACTAAAAAGGAACTGTGGCATAAACCTAACCCAAACCTAATGAATAAACTCTTGGAACTTAACAAGTCAACCCTGCGAACTCGAATGTTTATTCTCCGTGGGCACTCTTTTCTCAGGGTTCACCTTTACAAAATTAGACCTGTTGATGATCCTTTATGCAGGAGTTGTAGAGAGGAATACGAAATGGTGATTCACTTTTTTGTCACTATCTCAGGAAAGCTATATAGATTCCTCGACTCCCTGGTCTAGCTGCACGAACCCGGCAAGGAAAGCTGGGAACCAATATTTAGCTTTGTAAGAGCATCTGGTTGGGACCTATGAGAAATTGCTGATAAATCTGGAGGGTGAACAACGAATCTTGTTTTAGCATACGTTCCAGGGACCCCATGGGGCTCCAACCTTATTCCAAACTAATTAATTAACTAACTAATTAATAGTGAATATATACCCTTAATTTTTAATATAAAGGGTGTTGTATAAAAAGTTGGCATATTTTCATAATCACCCTCTAACTCCAAAACTGTTAAGCGCCCTCCCCCCTCCTCTCCCTAGCCACGTGGTACACAATTTGTAACGTGCATTGTAGTTGTACGCATAGTCAGTAGATTGTCCTCAAGGGTTATTTTTCCGTCGTTTCGAAGTTCAGAACGATGTCCTAGCTCTGCTTGTTACTGGCGGTCACTTATTCTAAATAGCTCTCGGTTCTTGTACTACACTGGTTCAGTTGTGTCATAGACTCACTTATTTCTACTAAAAAGGAACGTGGTAGTAGCGTGCGTTTGCTGTTTCTCGGGACAACACGATTGACATGTGTTTGCTTTCAAATGGGACAATACAATTCAGGCGAATAGGACTGCACGTATAGCATTCTTCAATATTGGAGGGCTAGTAACGACAGTCGATACTCTACATGAACTGATATTCGACAATTTTGCTTCTGAATGCTGATAGAGTATTGAAGAGATTCCCAAAACCATAACTAGTGTTATAAATAAAGGATATGGTAGATCGATATTGTATCAGAGCTGAAACTGTACAGAATATCGGTAATTGCATTTTTTCTCCTTTAAAGAATGAAAATTCAGAAATTCAGTATTTAATCAGATTTATTCGCTTTAATCAAAAGAGTGACTAAATCTAGTACTGAATGAGTATCGATTATTGATACTGTCAGAAGTAAACATTTAGTCAGTTCTGTTTGAGTGCCGATATAGTCCATGTATATATTTCCGTATGTTTGATCGCGGTCTGATTCTCTTTTTCTCGTGAATAGAACCCAAACTCAAATTTACGAATTTTCGTACAGTGAACCTAAATTGATGCGTGTTTTCCCAGATGTATAATACAATGGACATTTTAGGTCATATTATTACTTCCATATAATTTACAAAAGTGCTTAATAAAATATCTTAACAATTCTTCTGCACATTCGTTATATTTCCGGTAATATAAGCTGTGTTCTTCTGTGTACCTTGTTCTAGAACTCCCATGTACTGGAGAGAAAAAAATTGTTCTGTCGATTAAAGCGAACTATTTATACTGTTCGCTTTATTTATATCTTTCTATGAAAATGTATGAGGCGTTCTTTTGTGTATCTTTTGTTCTGCTCTGTTCTACGAACACAAAAGAATACAGCTATAGAGATGATGTTAAAATTCGCCATGCTGAACTTAAGCATACAAAGTGGTTGTATACCGATGGATCTAATATTCCATTAACTACGATCGGGCCTGTGTATAAAAGAAAAACTCTGAATTCTGAAGCTTTCAACTAGGAAAGGAACTTTGTATTTATTGATTTACGTTGAAATTCAGAGCATACGTACTTGTAACAACATACATAAGTAAACCAATCATTTCATCTACAAATGTCTTCAAAAATGTATTGAAATTGTCTAATTTTCTGGATCGATAGAAAATACCGACATAAAATATTTTGAATGGAAAATTATTAACACAGCCAAGATTAACCCAAAAATTATTTCGTCCATTTGCTGATATAGGTGTTCCGTCCACAAAAAAAAAAACATTTCTACATTATTAATTTCTACGATGGTGTTTTCCTTGTATGAATCCAGCAACGACTTTCAGGACATTTCAACACAAAAATTAAGATACTGACCATTTGACATGTCTCTGACATATTTGGTGTTAGACGAAGTGGGTGTACCCAATACTTCTCTAGCATCTGTACTATTACTCCAATAAAGCTAAAAGTAAAGATATTCAATAAAAACCTATCCTTTCATTATACACTTGGACCATCAAATTTTTAATCTTTCTTTTTAAGTTTTTAATTCCATCATTGCAGTAAGCGTGATTTTACAAAATTTCGAGCTATTTAGGTTGAAATATTATTTATTTTTATTTTTTGAATAGCGTTTTAACTAAAATCTTTTACAGGACGTAAACTTCACCACTAAAACTTTTGCAGATAGAGAACATTTTTATCAATACAAAAATTAGGAACTCTAAGCTCGTAATATATAAGACAATATTCATTACCATACCAAGCACTCATGTAGACAGATGGGTCAGATGTCGGAAATGTAATTGTGAGAACCCTGGTTAAAATTCAACTGATAAGAAAGGTGAGTGTTAATGTTCTCAGTTTCTATAGAGCTTTGATAAATACAATACTGTAAAAAGGATGTTATATGCAAAAAAAAACAGGCGTAAAATAATGTAAGAAATGTGCAAACTTTATATTTTTCGATGTAACCTATTACTAGATTTTTACTCATATTCAGCACTGTTTCTGTACCCAAATAAAGTGAGGAATCTGTACTTGTCTGCAGTAACGATCCAGTGGCTAATATCAGTATCTAGGAATTACAATAGATACTGAACAGTACTAAAATCAATAATGCCAGCCATATCTAATGATTGCAAAAATATGTGTCTCAATAGGAACTTGTGACTAACGATAGACTCCCGCTAGAATTCAGTTTTTTTTTAGCGAAACATGTGATCTGTCGAATCGCTTGGAGACAACTGACAAAACTATCGTTGACTAACTTATTTTTAAAGTCAGTATACTGATTGTCTATCAATGATTGTGGTCAACTCGTCTGGCTGAAGTTGTCTTATTGATGTCGGGATAATTATTTCGAAGATCTGCTTATCTCACTGATCTTATGCATCTTCCAGGGCATAATTAGACCCATACTTTCTTATTGGGCAAATGTGTGGTGGCCTAAAACATTGCAGGTAACCACCAGGAGAACCCTTGATAAGGTGCAAAGATTGGCATGTTTAGGCACCACTGGCACCAATGTACACTTGAAGCCACTCCTGGCTTACAGCCTCTCTACCTCTTTATTCGGAGGGAAGCAGCGGCTAGTATGCTTCGAAAGAAAAGGTCACATGAGCGCACGATCTTCAGGGTGGGTCAAGTCAGTATCTTCGAGCAGGTCAACATTAACGACACAGAAGTTCCCACAGATACTATGACCAAGAGACTTTATTTTAAAAGAGGTTAGAACGTCACCATTAATGGAAGACGCCCCAGATAGTAGACAGAGGACTCCAGCTTCCGCAATGGGCACAAGTCTGCTATACTGACGGTTCCCGGAAGAACTGGAAAACAGAAGCATAGGTGGTTGGTCCAGAAGTGGAACTATCCAAACCGCTTGATGTCTCACTTTCCATTTTTCAGGCGGAAGTCTATGCTATAGAGGTTGGAAATCAGGAGAGCCTAAACAAGAGCTGTAAGAACTCCAACGTGTACATCTGTTCAGATAACCAAGCTGCACTCCTAGCTCTTTCTTCTCAACCCTTTGACTCGAAACTAGTTTGGAGCAGCTACTCGAAACTCCAACTACTGTCAAGGTACAACCAAGTAATCCTGCTTTGGATCCCTGGACACGAAGGCGTGGACGGTAATGAGAAGGCAGATGAACTGGCTAAAACCCGAGCTGAATGTCCGTATACTGGTCTCTACCCAACATTTGACCTACCAAAAAGCCACTTTAGGGGGGAACTGCTTAAATGGAAAAACACGCAATTGGATATCCTTTGGCGTAGCGCGCCCGGTATGAGGCAGGCGCAGACATTCTTCAACTCCTCTCATTTCCAGACGCGCCAACTTATTGGACTTAACAGACAGTCGCTCAGATTATTTGCTAATGCAGTCACTAGTCATGACCTCTTTCATCACTTCCTGAAGAAGATATGCAAATCCGACAGTGAACTGTGTCGACTGTGTGAAGAGGAAGATGATACCTCGATGCATATTATATGTGAGTGCCCAGCACTTGCAGGTCTAAGGCTGCAAATCACTGGAGGAATTTATCTCTCCTAATAATATCTGCAATCTAACCCCAAAGGTAATAATCGAGCTCGTTAAAAGGCTCGATTTTACCTAACCACTTTAGGGGAAGGTACAATAGATCAACTATGGTCGCGGTGTCCGCAAGGCTCTGGAGGCCTAGTCGCACGTACTTTTAACATTAGCATTATTTCACTGATGTCTGGTGACTGTAAGACTTGTTTGACCTGGCTTCCACCAGACAATTTGAATTTTCTTGTGGTGTCTAGATTACATTTATGCAACTTCGGTACAAGTCTTTTGTGTATCTCGGTCAGTAAAATTTTCCGTAAACAGCGAGTTTTCAAGTACCCGGTTCTTCTCCGGGTGTCCGGGTTACACGAATAGGAGTCGAGTAATCCGGGTACCCGATTCTAAGGAAGCGTGTTGTTAGGAATCGATTCCCTGGAATCCGGTATTGCAAAATTAATTTGGTTAATTAATATCGAATATAAGGTATTATGATTGTATTCACGAATTCAGTGATGTACTGGGGTATTAAAAAATTAAGAGCCGATTGTACCCTAATACCCGGATATTCGGAATCGAGAATAGATTATATCCGGATACCCGGGTAACCTGGGATCGGATAACCTGGGATCGGGTACACGGGTACCCGAGAAAACTGAAATCGAGCATCTGGGTACCCGATTCCAGTTGAACCCTGGTACCATTTGGAACATTAGATCAGTAGGTATTATCAACTCCTGCTCTAGTGGAAATACATAGTGGAAATACCCTATAAATATCTAGCTGTGGCCGAGGAGCGATATAACTGGCCAAATAATATGAATATTCCGAGAGTTACCTGATTTAAATTTTAAACATAATTGTTCGATATTATCAATGTAGCAATGTAGTCCACGTGAGCGGAGCCGCAGGTAGCTGCTCGGTTATTTAATAAATTGAGATTTTTAGGTATTAGAAACAGTGTGTGTGTGTGTGTGTGTGTGTGTGTGTGTGTGTGTGTGTGTGTGTGTGTGTGTGGAGACATTTTTGCGCATCAATTGTCTAGTAAGTACGCTCGTACATGAACCCTCTCTTTTCATTAGTCTTTAATTCAATTTGTTTCCCAATGCTAATTATTAAAGGAATTAATTAACTTAAATTAAAGTTTATTACATATAAGATAAATTGTAATAAAAACCAAGCATAGATAGTATACTTACCACAAATTACGTTGACAATTTAAACTTCTATCATCATCCTGTATTCTATGAATAGCTAAAGACACAGATGGCTTATCTCAGGAATATAAATTATAATCTGATTACGCGGTGTCACAATGACACTTAATTAGACGAAATGCATTTCGCTCAACCAAAAGGGAAGTGGAGCATAAATTAACCGTCTCATCTGAAATTGAATAGTTTTCCGTATAGAATTCAATCTAGCAACTGAAAAAGCAATTTCCCAAATTGTTCACCATTAACCTCTCACTGAAAGATACATATCTAGACTACTTTCTTCCATACATACCTACATACATATGTTGACAGACAAGAAGACAGACAGACAGACAGACAGAAGTATAGTTGGGGCGAGATATGTTGTCAAGAATACTCCAGATTACTACAAATACTTATACATTGCAAAACAAAATATGTTCTATACAAGTGTGGTAGTGATTTCAAACTATCAACACACACACACCCACACCCATATATATATATACTAATATAGTTATCCTGTGTGACTGTCATATTAAGAAAATGGAAATCTTCTTCTCATATCCCAATCCCATGTTGATGCTGTACAAAAGGCAAATTCCATGAAATAACGAGCTCAGAGGAGGAAAAATCACTCGCTGTGTAGAACAGAGTTGAATTGCTGGTAATTTTCCATCATTTTCTCGTGTAACTGAGTTGTTTCATACATACATACATACATATGGCCGGAATATAAAATGTTGTTAGAGCATCGTACCGCTACCGTACCGCTACTATACCACACAGAGTAAAGCAGATGAAAGCAAACAACTTCCTATATATAGATCCGATTGCAGGACGAATTTGTAGGATTTCATCGTGAACTGGGATAGCTGGGATGCAATCGATTACAACAATGAGAGAGAGAAATTACATTTTATTGTTACGATTTTACATTTATGCTATAGTCCCCCTGGATATATGTATGTAGTATATGTATACATGGATGTTGTCTCGGTTCAGATGGGAATAAATCAAATCTTCACACAACAAAGCCCTGTCGGGAATATCGACCAAAAGAACGATAATATAATTTGTCACAAAGCTAAAGTGGAATATGGAAATTATGTCCATCCGATGGTGATAACATAACATAGACGATTTTGTGAATGACATTCAGAATATAAAAGGACATCATATTTCATTGGCTGAAAAAAAAAGTTTTCGGGATATTCTTGGGAAAATCAAGCAAAAATGAAGTTGACTCTTAATGCAACAAGTTAGGGTTTTACACATACACATATATATATATGCACAAATATGTAGTAGTAGTAGGAGATTTAAAATGTCAAAATGATGATGTGGATGATGAATTTTCACATCCCATGAGGATGAGTTCAAATGGGAATATTTTAAAGGAAAATATGTAAATAAATTGATAAATGGAAACTGTTCAGTGTGAATGTGACAGTGAGGTATTTAGTTGATAAAAGCATAGATGGCATAAGAACTAGATGTCGCATGGCATACTAGAGCAGAGTATACAGATTTTGAAATGGGTAGTTTATTCTGGAATGGACCATAGAGCGTGCTGAAAAAAATCTTTTTATTATAGCAGTTTTCTATACATTTGATCGACTTTCATAATACTTCAAATACGAAAAAATATGAATCACTCGACGTATAGGTACAAGATTTCAAATGTTGTGGTCCATTAAAGAATGGACCACCCAGCCATATAAAGTTTGTATACTTTTTTGGTACTGCATCCGACATCTAGTTCTTGTGCCATCTATGATAGTCTATGCATATTTTTAGTGTTAGCGATGAATATCATACATGCATCATTCAATTTTTTTTAACGAAACCTTAATAGCTAACTTACTATTATTGTGTTTTAATTAAAGCTCAGTACATACTCTCATGTTCAGTATAGTCAAGGCCACATATAAGGGGTGTACCTACTGGAACGGAGATAATAGCTCGGAAACTTCTGCAAAATGGTAAAAATTGTAGTTCTTTAAATCAAATTCCTGTTAGTAGGTAATCTCATTTCTTTATATTCTGGCTATTTTAGAAATATAAAGCCTAGACACAGATAAATAATACCCAGATATGTAAGGAGATAGGAAAGTCAGTTCATGGCCCGTATGTAGTGACATCTCCAAGGCTTTTTCTACATTAATTTTGGTTAATATCTTTGCTAAAACTTTTGAATAAATTCGCAAAACTTTAATAGTTTTCCAAATTTGTTTGTATTTTTCAAGCGCATACTGAAACCAAATTATTCGGCTTCGTCTGTAGGGTGGTTAATGTTCAGAGATTTCGTCTTTGGTAAAAGCTAAGGCTGCCTGATATATACATAATGGCTGGCTAATGAGAAGCAGATTTTTAACATTGGTTTCCAAATCTGTGTATTACATATTTGTGGCCTAGATCTAGTGAATAACGTCGAGTTTTTTCATTTTTAGTTGTGCTTTTTTTTTTATTATTTGACTCTAGTAATACTTCTTTTTTCTCCCGATATTTCATCGAAGAGAAATTGCAATATCTCATTGAAAGTTGTTGAAATTCAAAGCAAACTAGTACATTTAACAATTATGTGCAAACAAATAATTAGCAGAGTTAATACTTGTTAAAAATGTTCAATTCATTTGAACTGCAAATATTCATTTTTCGTATTAAATTATCGCATGCTGGGTCTCTGTCTTTTACGCTAGATGTCTCTAATGTGCTCTGTGGTCTGGGTCCCGGCTAATTTTAAATGAATTTTCTCACTTTCAAGACACAAACCTTGAAATATAATGATAGACAGTATCAAAAAGTAACACGAAAGGAATAGCTCCATTAGCGCTGGAAGTGCAAATTTGTGCTGTGTTTTTTTGTGAAAGTGCGATATTTATGGGAAAATACAACCAAATTGGTTAATATTGATTAAAACTAACGTGATGATAGAGTGTAGAATACGGCTTGTAAAGATGTATTTCTTTTAAGTAAGTACATTTCCATTTCTTTATGGATGTCAATATACAAATTAATTCTACTCAATATTGCTTTTATGATTCCTTTATAGTTGTACCAAAGTGACGTCAGTATATTTCCTTTATATTTTCAATTAGTTTCATATACTTCATTTGTACATTTTTAATCTAATCCTTCTAATCACATTCTCTTGTCAACTAATTTTGTTAAACTATACCTTTTCAATTTCAAAATGAGAATAATAAACCTGAATATGGGAATAATAAACTTCAATGTGGAATAGTAAACTTCAACTTGAGAATAGTAAATTTCAATACGAGAATAGCAAATTTCAATATGGGAAATGTTGAAATCTAAATAAAAATAGTAATCCTTGCGATGGTTTTCAAAAAAATCATTACATTTTAAAGAATAATTACAATTTTGATTTTATATTAAAATTGATAGCCGTGAAAAATGTCTACAAGAATTAAAAAATTAGAAAAAGAATCTAAAAAAAAACCCAATTACTTGCTGTGTCAAATATGAATGGAGACTGGAAACAACTTGCACACCAACTTAATATTCTTCAGTCAACAGCATATCGTTGGATGTCAGAGGGTGAAACTTTAGACAAACGAGGAGGGAAAAGAATTGAAAAAATTACGCAAATTCATTTAGATTATTTCGTAGAAATGATTGACAGAAATTGTTGAGAAAAATTTAACATTTCTATTTCAAAAACAACACTTTCAAAACACCTAGATTCTCTCTGCTACACGCTGAAATACCTAAGGCATGAACCCGATAAGTAAAAACTGCACTGAGAACAAACAAAAACGAAAAGAGTTTGTTGAATGTCTTTTGGAATTTCAGTCCCAAAATAAACCTATTTTGTTTATGGATGAAACTAATTTAAACATTCATATTTCAAGAACTCAGGGTAGATCATTAAAAGAAACAAGATGCACAACTATAGCAGCCGGTTCAAAAGGTGTTAATGTTCATGTAATAGGATGCATAAGGACAATTGGATTTATATATTATGATATAAGAAGAGGTTCGTTAAAAAAAAAAAAAAAAAAAAGCGTGAATGGAAACCTGCCTTCGCCAAGCAATGATTAGACATGGTGAACCAGTTTTTATGATAATTGACAATGCACCTTGTCACAGTAAAGTTGAAGAAGTTTTACTGAAGCAGGAATTCCATGAAAACAAGATACTGAGACTGGGACGCTATTGTCCAATGTTTAACCCCATTGAAAATGTGTGGTCTGTGGTGAAAGCTTATGTTAACACTTAATGCGGGGTGCAGCTCGCGCGTCACTAGTACGTGTAGCGTTCGAAAACCATTGGAATGTAATAAAAAAACAAACTTTAGAAAAAACGTTCTATCTTCCAAACCGTTTGTTATTTTTTAATGAAATTTGAAATTCTCACTTACCACAGTATGGTCCTTGATATTGTATACTATCTGTCAACCAGTCGCCTAAATTTTTAAAAATATATTGAGTTTATCACATATGTCACGAATGTATTGCAGGGTGCACTATGCAGGGTGTAATAATTGGTGCCCCCCACCCACCACCGAAACGATGCGTCTTACCACCCTCTTCACCTTATAATTATTTGCTTGACTCTACCTCAGCTATCAAACACTTGAGCTAGGCGCACCAATTATTACACCCTGCATAGTGCACCCATAGTGCACCATAGATCAATTCTAGCTTTTTTACTTATTATTTACTACATAATGGGCACGAAGACAAAAGGTATAGTGGACGTATATTGGGATTTTTTATACATATAGATGTAGTTTGGACCTTTACCAAGAGATTGTTATAAAAGTAGTTCTACCTTTCCCGCCTTTAAAGTAGAGTCTGCTAAAAAGGTAGAACTACCCGTCCCGACGTTTAGCATCAGTCGGGCGCGCGTGTAGAACTACCTTTCCCGCACATAAAAAGTTAAAAGAGAATTATGAAAAAAGCTATCAAGTATTACTCAGACCAGAAACGATTTAACCATTAAATAATATAGAGTAAGAGCCTTAGAAAGCCTCATGGAAGAAGGTTTGCAGACAGTCACACCAGTCCTGCTACTCTTAACTTAGAAAATATGCAATACTAATAAATTGCTTCTAAAATATTTTGTATTAAATTTGTTTGTTTTTTTTAATTAAAAAAAAAATTACTATTCTCATATTGAAATTTACTATTCTCAAATTGAAGTTTGCTATTCTACTTTGAAGTTTACTATTCCCATATTGAAACTGAAATCATAAGTTTTATTTCTCTTCAAACAATAGTTGCTCCTGAAAATTGGGCACAATAAGGAACAAAGATAATTCATCGACTGATATACATAATTTCTAGCCATTTTATCCCAATACAGAAAGTGTTTCATGATTTTAGTAGAGTACAAAAACCATATCAATCTAATGTAAGGTATGGGAACATATGCATTTTAATGCCTTATTCTTTCTTTAGTAAACAAATATTTTGTTCATGTTTTTTTTTGTCTTTTTTTTTAATATTGTTAGATAAACTAAAGTTATTGTTATAAGTGCAAAGAGTTTTAAATCTAATTAATATGTACCTATAACTCCGCATACGTTTTTGTAGCGAATTTATGGATTATAAACTCTGTATACTTTGAGTTTATACATTTATGGACTAATAAAAAGAGTTCGAATTTTAATATTATTGTCATAGCAATGTATTATATTTACATACATATATTAAATTTTAATACATTGATAGTATTGATTTTTATTAGAAACATGCTTTTTAAAATAAATAAAATTACTTGTTTTGAATTAGTTCAAATATTAAAAGACACTATCTCATATATTTGAATTTTATATGCAATCTATTACACTTTAATAAAAATTGATATTAAATTTATTAGCTGCGAATATTAAATTATAGTAAACTACATAAAAAAGTAATATAGTAAAATACGTTTTTTTTTAGTAGAGAGGTAAAATTACGTATTAATATATTCAGAATGTTACAATTTAATAAATTTTGGATGTTTCAATATATATACAATATCAAAAAATATTAAATTTGACTGCAAAATTTTCAACCGTGTATACTTGACTGACTGCCTTTACTCTGACTTAAACCGTTTTAATATAAAACTAATTGCCAGAGTTAATTATTGTAATACTACTATTCCCACCCCCCATCCTCAATTTAAATCAGTATCAATACATAGGCAAGGTGAGCATCATTAATTTCACACGAAAACGACTTAAACTTCATCCGCATAACACCAATTTTTCCATTTTTATTTCAATGAATGCAAAAGACCTTCAAACGTGAAAAACAAAAAAGTCCAATTGGAAAGTTTTCATTAAATTTTATTCTGAAACGAGAAAATTTAATCGAATGTTTTAAATTTTCTGAAATAACCCACTTGTCTCTCTCTCTCTGAACAATAGTACATACTATAGTTCCATCCAGACTACGTGCTGCAATTTCGAATTCGTTCTATTTTCTGATCAATTTAAAAAAAAAATACATATCATGGGAATAAAAACCGATGTCTAGTACATAGTAGTTATTCCATGGAAAAAAAAACTTTATTAAAACGTACAAGGAAACAGGGGAGTGGTATAAAGGGAATAAAAGGAATATAAAAGAATAAAACAAAATGTAAAAGTTCTATGCATGAGTCGAGGTACGAAAATGCTTTTAAGAGAGCAAATATAACTATCCTGTATCCTTGGTGAGACTAAAGACTGAAGATATGTATTTACGTTCATCCCTATAGAACTATATCATACATATACATATATGTATAAACATATATCCATAGAAAATACATAGATCCATCAGAAACTTCGTGCAACATTTTAGAAAGTAAAGTACTTAGGCGGACTCTAACAGAAAATGAGGATAAAATGCTTCCAAGCTTTCAAGATGAAGGAAAATTTCTGTATAAACAATACTTCAGTTTCGTACTGTGAAAGTTAAATAAATTCAAGAAAATGTACTTGTTTGAGAGGCGCGTCTGTAAGAATAGCGTTTTGCCACAAAACGGATTTCATCCTGCATCTATGAATGTATATTTACGTATATCTGTCATCTATATATATACAACATGGAATTACAGAAGAAAATTGGTTTTTCACTAGAAAGGTATACAAATAAGAAGTTTCGAGGTGTATCAAGATTGACGCGGAACATTTTCTACAATTTACTACAAAACAAAAACAAAACAAGAACAGTGAAAGATTGAAATGTACAAAATGTGTCAAAATATTTAGAAAAATAAATAAATAAATCCTAAAAATTCGGTGTGTTTAATAAACCATTATAGTTAAACTGCCGTTTTGTTTGTTCTAAAAAAACAGGAAGCATAAATGTACAAGAACTTAAGTATTATGGGATAATTAAATCTAAAGGGTTTATATTTTTCATAAAAAATTACAACAACAGAATGACATTTTTTTACAAAAAATAGTGATATTTACCTTCTATTGAAATTGATAACTGTACATTTTTTTATTTATTTTTGAAGTCAGAGGCCCTATCTATCCATTTTGCAAAAATTGTGGTGATGCTCGGCTTTGTTTTGGAACTATGAATTTTTTAAGCCACAATATAACCCAAGTAATATATGATGTATGTAGTAGTGCTCCCATATTGCGTTACTTTGTGCATATGGTCACATTAAAGAGAAATACCCATTTTAGGTTCGACATTAACTAACATGAGAGATGTCCTAAGCGATGTATTATGATACTCTGAATATATTTTATTAGCAATGTTTATTTCAATTAAGTGGGCGAAAGCTTGGGGGGTCAAAAATTTGATCCAGTACATTTTGGTAAATCTAGTACAGGATCGAATTGTTTAGATCCTGAGAAAAAGTTTGTGTACCCAAACTCCTATTCTCGGAGGCTTAAATAGCGCTACTAACTTTTTTAATATTTCCCTGTTGTCTTTTCAAACTGACCTACTAGATTTCTCACACCTTAGATCGGCTCAAACTGGGTGGAGTTATGTACGATCGGAAAACGCGTTTCACTGATTGCCTCAGCTATTACCAGTTAGAATTTTTTTTCTCTGAATACTTTTAGGGGGGGGGGGGGGGTAGCAACCCCGAGGAAGGAGAAGGTTCCAATACGTCATGTTGCATATCAAGTTTAAGGTCTTGGCGAATACTATAGTTGGTGTACCTTTTTCCCTATTCAAAAAAACTTCTCGTGACATTTTGCCAACGGAAATCCCATTTTCATGCACTTGGGTCACATAAACCCCAGTTACTGCATTTCGCATATATATTTTTGGAGTTCTGGAGGTGGGGATGGGGGGAGGGCTGAAGGTGTAAAAACATATTATTAAGCACGACATTGGGTCCGGGGAGGCTACAGTTGCGGCTCATCCTTACTTCTTCTTGGACGCGCTTGTCGTGCCAATAAGGCTGAAATCCATCGGGTCCATCGAGAATAAATTTCTTTTCGTCAGTGAAAAGAACTTTATCCCATTCAGTGGTCCATGCCCTATGGTTCTCAGCAAAATTCAATCTTATCTGCTTATGAGTTGCTGTTAATGGTGCTTTTTTTGCCCTCTTCTTAAAAGTTAGATTGGGCTCTGCTTGTAATATTTGACGGACGGGTCGGCTTGACACTAGCAACTCTAATTTTGACACAATTTGCACAGAGAACGGTTTATTTTTACGGACCTCACGGAAAATTGATTGTTTTTGTTGCGAACTTATCTTTTGGTTGCGATTATATTTGGCATTCTTCGCATATTTGTCGCCTAGTTTTAAAAAATTAATCACAACGTTATGTGATCGGTCGATCTTCCTCGCAGTTTCCTTCACTTTCAAACCACAATCCATATAACAAAGAATTTTCGTCTTTTAATCATCACTTAAAATCTTCCCACGTGGCATGGCTGAAATAAAACCCAAATAAGTAACGGTAAATTGTGAGCATACAATTAATTTACTCAGAAATGTGCAGATCTTTTTCGGAAAGCAAAAAAATTTTAAAACTCACATTAATAAGCAAATTGTTAATTATTTTTCCAACTGGTGAATTTCCACCAAAAATCTCATTTACTTTGGTGGTTAGCACAATAAAAGCTCGCAGCCAACTAAAATTAGCACTTCTTAGCAAAAAACGCATGTATGGCGACAATTTCTAAGAAAGAATGAATTCTCTATAACAATAAAGTATTGTTGCATGTACACTGTAAAATAATTAATTGGTTTTATGTGAAATTCCACCACTGTAGAAAAGATACTGGTGCGAACTTTGAAAAATTAATAAAAATTGGAAGACGGTCGGATTTCAACGTGATCGGTTTCGTGTGGGATGGCTGTGCGTAGATATTTATTTGTTTTATATTATCTCTTATATATTCCGAAAACCAATAAGATTTTTTTATATTTCAGTTTGAAGTGAATGCAACACCGCATCCAAGCCGTATTGCATCTTTGACATTCATCATCGACCCATTTCTGCACGAAAACTTCGATCAATTTAATACACGATGTCCTAGGCAGCGTATGATGTTTTCTGCAGGAGTAAATATCGATGAAAACACCACGATGAATAATCATCGAAGGAAATATTGATGACCAATAATGGAGGAAAAGGATCAATTTTTACAGATCCAGGAATGATACTATGTAACTTGAATCGAGTAAAGTCGAAACTACTTTTTAAAGTTAAACTAACTTTATTTTGGGCATCGGTTGTGTTGAGATGATTCAAATAGTAAGACAACTTTGTTTTATTACCGGATAAACTTTATGATTTGTGGCTACTTTTTGGGATTTTCCAGTACAATAGAAAAAGTGAACAAAATTAATTATTCTGATTTTTCAACGCTTTCCAACATTGTTTTTTTCTATTTTTCTCAATTGTTCCATTTTTATCATTTCATTATATTTTTCTATTTCCGTTTATTTTCTTATGTCACGCAATTTTGCTATTTGAGACCTGTTGATCAATCAAACCAAGGCTTGAAACTCTATGTTCTAAGTCGCAATAAGTTGCGTGAAATAATGAATATTTTTTTTTATTTTGCTGTTGTTCCGGATAATTAAAAAATGTAGCCATTTTGTTTTAAATAGTATAAGTTCGTAGAAAATTTAATATTTTCTTGTTTTTTGGTTGTATTTTTGGCTAAGGATGTATAATGAAAGAATAAGTTTGTCGACATGCTGCATTGGATCTTCTTTTAATTCACTGGCTTTGTCAAATTGCATTGCATATTACAAAATTACATAATTTGAATGAAATCTAAGTCAATATTGGTTTTGGTACTAAAAATAAATTACATGGGTTAAATAGAACCATATATTGTGCCCTATTCTGTTGGTAAAACTTTATCATTTTGTGTTATTTTATGTCTTAAAATAAAATAGTTCCCTAAAATCCTATTCTATACCAGAAATTTTATTTTATTTTATGCATGGTAACATAAAATATTTCCTGTTAGTGAGGATAACATAAAAGATCCTAAGCAGCACATTTTAAAGGTATTTCTACATATTTTATAAAAATGCGTCAATTAACATAATTGTTGTGTGAAAATGGTTTTAATTATTAAAAACTAAAATGTTCACCGCCATACATAAGAATTACAATTTTGTAAAGTATGTAAAATATAAAAAGTTAATTACATTTGTTTTAGCTTTTAATTTTATGCAGAAGAGATCATATGTTGCGCACCGGCAACAAGGAGAGTTAATCGTACAATCGAGTGAGTCGGGTTCAAAATATGAGGACTGAGTTTCACTGATTTTACTTTATTTTTTACACTTTATTTGACAATTAACACTTTGAAAATATACTATGAAATATACTTTCACTACAATTTTAAGTTGTACTTCTCACTACTTTCTTTTACTTTCCACTAGAGGCCTTAAATTGGGTAGGGGGACTCTCTAGCTTCAGGTGCAGAATATTTCTGATTTTCCTTGCATCAGAACTCTTTATTTATTTAAAATCGATCTGCAGTGGTTCAATCTCCCTTCCATTTGCAGATTGATTATTTTACATTTTTCTGGGTAACCAATCAACAATCACAAATCAAGCAGTTTTTCTAAGAAAAACAACCCAAAATCACCTATCTAGCATTATGTTCAATAAAGGTGAAAAATTTATTGCAATAATGCAATTTGATTTTTCACCCGCAAATTATCGCTTTGAGTTAATCAGGTGGCTCCATTATACGTTTGGCTGATTGTTCTCAAGCAAGAAGTCCAAAGATTTCTTATTTACGTGTACACAGATGACAGGCCTTGTCTACCTAAGAATTATTACCGTGGACATGGGTACATCTAACTATGTATTCCTCATTATGTGTTGCAACTTGACCACAGTCGGGTGCGCATAGTTGTTTGGTTGTAGGATCAGATATCCATGAAGTATTGAATTGAAGTGGTTATTGCTTGATCATATTATTTGGATTATTTTGGGGATTCATAACACATAGGATACGATATCTATGATATCTTCGCGAGCCCTACGAAGTAATAGAAACTAAAGCGGAATATACTAAATATTTTATGTTACGTGTTCGTAAAAGAATCCATAAAATAATTTTATTGAACCACGACAGAATACGAATTTTTAAAATATTTTATTTTCATATTATCAAGAAGGGATTTTATCGCCACAAAATAAAACAAAAAAACTTTTTTAATGAGAAATTACAGAATAGAGTCCATTTTATTGATGATATAATCAGAATGTAAACAGGCTAAGAATCAAAACCTCTGCTGTCTATTTTGTTTCTGTTTTATCGGACTATGATATTGTGACTTTCACTAAAACTTGGCTGTACGCACCAATTTTTGAGAAAGAAATTTTTTTTTTGTATGAGTTAAATGTTTTTCGGACGTAGTAGAGATCAGGACCTCTTGCAGTGCCCGGTTAGAGGTGGTGTTTTGATTACAATCAAGAAAGATTTGTGGGTTGAAACTATTAATATGAATGGATCTGGCTGCTTGGAATCCTTATGTGGCCGATATAAATCTTATTCTACCTGGTTGTATATTATTGTTCTGGATATACCTCCGGGATCTAATTCTGCTGTTTACAAGGACTATCTTAGCTGCAGCAATTCGGTTTTTGATATGTCGAGTTCAGATGATTGTATGATTGTTCTTGGAGATTTTAACTTGCCTTCTAAATGTTGGACTCAATCGCTTGAGGAGGGCTCTTTAATTCCAACAGAATTTACATCTGTGGCGGAATGTGATCCTATGGATGTGCTATCTTCTTTTGGACTTGAGCAAGTAAATGGAATTCGTATTGTTCACAACATAATTTTAGATCCAATTTTTGTTAATTATGACTCCAGTGCTTGTGTTTCTTGCAAGGTAAGTATATGCTCGCTCACGAGCGGCTACTGATGCGGCTCCCAGCTCCTCGCTCGCGAGCCGGAGCCAAAAAATTTTTTTAAAACGCTCCCGCTCGCGAGCCGGAAAAAAAACAAAAAAACTTTTAAACGCTCTCGCTCGCGAGCCGGAGCTATTTAACGGCTCGGGCTCGCGAGTGGGAGCTGCGAGCTTCCTTCTATTGGCTCTTCTTTGCTCGTGAACAATTTTCTTGTTTTGTTTACATTGTCCCTTGCTCATTCTTGGGAATAAAAATTACCGACCTGTTTCAATAAAGAAAGACGATTTTTTTTTTATTTTTATATTAGGGTTCAAGAGATAAAACATAAAAAGTACATAGTATACCAACTCTGTATATTATGATTTTATTCTTCGGAGAAATTTTATTTGCCCAAAAAAACAAATTTATATATTATAACAACGCTCAAAATATATAAATTGCAATACTTAAAGTGTACCGAAAATGTAGTTTTTATTTTTTTTACGACGGATATCTACAGGGAAAAGGTAAATATAAATTACAGAAGCATACCTGTACCTAAATAAAAACTCGTTCTCTACCTGGATTTTCCTAGAATTTCCGTATTATTTAATTGAATGAAAAGGAATTCTAAGGCATGCTATACAGATACCTACTGGGACAATTGTTATTAAAGAAAAAAATGTATGCCTATATAGGTAGAATTTAATGTAACCCAAATCAACTGTATTTTTTAAACTATAGTTATATGTATTAATCAAATGAAAAACAAATACTAATATATATAATTTACCAAGAATTAAAGAAAATGTTTTTGTTACTTACGCGTACCTAGTTTTTTTATTTAACGGCTCGGGCTCGCGAGCCAGAGCCTGTAAGAAAATTTTTTTGGCTTCAGCTCGCGAGCGAGAGCTTTTAAGTCAAAATTTTTGGGCTCCGGCTCGCGAGCGGGAGCTATTTTACAAAGAGCTTTTCTGGAGCGCTCTTTTGAGAGCCGCTCGCGAGCGAGCTTTTACGTACCCTGGTTTCTTGTTCATTGGATCGTATAGTGAGTGAGATTCCCGATCGGCGATCATCTAGGTTTTTAGTACTGATTATTTTGTGGATTTAAATTTTGCTAGAGCAGATTTAAAAAAATTAGAGTTGATATTAAGCAATATCGATTGGTCTACTTTGTTTAATCTTTGTTTATGTATTTTTCTATAAGTCAATTTTAAATTGTTTCTTTGACGCTGTACCTATTCAAAAATCTAATTATACTCCTAATTGATTCAATGACAAACTACGTAATTTACGTTATTTTCGTAACAAGGCGTAGAGAATCTATTATAATTCTGAATCTGTAAATGTTTATCACATTTATTCTTGTATTAGAAAACCATTTAAGGAAAAGGCTCAAAAAGCTTACACTTCTTATATTAATAATGTCTAAAGTAATATTAAATATGATCCTAAGCGTTTTTGGAACTTGGTTAATTTAAGGCGTAGAAGTGATGGTTATCATAGTAGCCTATCCTTTTTGAACAGTTCTAGTCATGATCCGTCTCTTATATTTAATTATTTTGCGGATTATTTTGGCAAGTCTTTCAATATTGACAGTAGCAATGCGAACGATTTTTCTTATATGTCGTCTTGTATGTTATGTCTATGTTATATGTGCATGTTCCTAAGCTTGATTTTTCCTGTTCTGTTAGACCGGATGGTATTATTAACATTGCTCTTAAACAATGTTTTGATAATTTTTCGCGACCGCTTTTCTACTTATTTAATTTGTATATTTTCTGATGCTTGGAAATCGTCATTAGTTATCCCTATTTTTAGAAATGGTCAGAGAGATTTGGTTAATCATTATAGACTAATTGCTAAATTATCTGTTATGTATACCAAAGCTAGCTTTGTAAAAACATAGTTTGAGAACTTGAGCAGTTCGATTGTAAGCCATTAATTAGTTGATACTTTTAGCATCTTTTATTGTTAATACCATTGAGAAACGGTTGCTGGCTAATTGTGTCTATACCGATTTGTCCAAAGCCGTTGACAAGCTTTCCCACATAGTGTTGCTGTTCAAGCTATTAAAAACAGGATTTCCTCTTTTGTTGATTGATTGAATCAAATTTTATTTAAATGGTAGAAATTTTAAAGTCATCTTCAGAAACGTGCTTTCAAATGTTGTTTTTACGCAGTCTGGAGTTCCTCAGGGAAGCCATCTGTGCCCTCATTGTTTGTCTTTTTTAATAATGATATCGTATCTGTGATAAATTTTTCTGAAATTTTAATATATGTTGACGATATAATAATTTATTTCTAAATAGTCTCCAAAATGTAATTTTATTATCTTTAGGCGTAAGTTTTTCTTTTTGAATACCAGTATCATATTGACACTGTTCCTATAAATGTTGTATGTGAGGTTAATATTATATATTGAGAGAGCCTTTTCAATGTTTGGGTTTGTTAGGCGTTTGGCTAAAGAATTCAATGACCCGTAGGCATTGTGTTTATTGTATGATTCATTTATGAGGTCTAAACTGGATTCCGGTTGTCAAGTACTTACATATAACGGTGTACGTACATATCAATAGGATTGAATCTTGAGTTGTCAATAGATTAATAGATTCTTCTGAAATTCTTCTCAATTTCCTTAAATGCTACATGTAATTCCTTCTATTAAAATTTGGATTAGTTGTTTTTTTTTTTTTTTTTAATGACGCCTACTCTGCTGATTTCGGAGAGCAGACAGGACAGCACGTCCTCCAGCACTCACCAAACCAAACACTAGTTTACATATGATATTTTCCTAGAAATATTCATTAATCCGATAGCTATGCAGTTGTAATAAACTCCTACTATCCTAAAAAAAATGTCTGATATTCAAAGAAATTAAAATTAACTTTCTTGCAAATGGAAATCCTTTTAAAATAACACCAGGAAAGGGTTAACTTGATACGAGAGACATCAAGTTAGATTTCATATGAGATGAATCCCTCATATATAATTACGTAGTTCATTAGTATTACAATTCTATTTATAAAAACATTACATGTGTACATGAATGGATATATCACCTACGTTTCTCATGGAATTAAACAGTTCTCAAAGAAGTGTCTTTTGAATACTTTATGTATCCAAATGAGAAATCCATTTAGTTTTCTAATTACTTTGACAAACCTTGAGTAGAAGCTATACGCAACGAAACATATTTAGCGAAACAAATCAATAATTTGAATTGGTTTGATTTCGAATTTCATTGAAGAAATTTCGGGAATTTTATGATTCATTTTTCTTGCATGAACGCTTTCCTTTAATTTGAAGAATTCATTTGGAAATATAAGAAAATTACTTTTATCGCAGTGAGGGAGAAAACATTAAATAATTTTCGTATGGAACTGGTATCAGTGAAATGGAATAATTTGTTATATCTAGTAACTATGAAAACGTATATTTATTATGTATTAAAAAGGGTGAGTCGTAAGAAGGAATATCATACCGCAGGTAGTAGATGAATATGAAGAAGAATTTATGAAGACATATGTGAAAATCGATAGAATGTGAATAGAGAACGAAAAATTTATATTTTTCTAGTCCGTGATCTAAGGCTCTTCAAATCTCCATCTAGGAATATTTATAAAGAAACTATTTCTTGCTGGACGTAGGCTTATATGTAAGTAATATTGTGTGGTCTTGAGAACTTTTAGTGCCAATATAAGCTACTGAAATCTTTAGAGAAACTTATATCTTCTTCCAAGTTCAGTCAAAGCTGTTTTGTTTAATTACATTGCTTGCAAATGCATGCAAAAAGGAAAGGGTAGCGATCCTTTAAGTTATCGGCCAATTATAATCACTTTGATTCTTTGAACGGTTTCTTAATATATCATTAACTCCAAATTAATGGAGTATCTAGAAACCAATGAAATTTTCGACGATCCCCAATATGCCTTCCGGTCTGGACGCGCATCAGATGGGTTGCTGACTATTCGTAGGAAATGTTCAAATCATAGTCTCCAAAATTTTGATGAGCATCCTGCCTTTCTAGCTAAACTTAAAGCACTTAATCTTTGCCTTCCTGTTCTATTATTGATTGAAAGTTTTATACATACATATGTGGTTGCATATTAGATGGCGTTACATATAAACTTATAGGTGACTTATTTCTCGTCTACAGCAGACCGTATGGCGACTATGGGGAATAATTACTCAATTTGAAAAATACAACGAGAAATTGTTGCTACCATATAATTCACACTTGCTTTTGATAAAAAGTTTTTATATGGGCAATTGGGTGACTCTATCATCGAACTTCTATGGTCGGCGATCAGAGATAACCATACTGATGAGACCTCTTTGATCGCTGGGTCGAAAAGAAAACTTCACCTCATAAATGCCGGTGTACCCCAGGGCTCTCTACTCTATGCGTTGATTTTCTTAATTTTATTAATGATCTGTTTGTCTCATCTTTGTAAAACAACATCACAATTATTCCGCTCCCATTTCTTTTCATGAAACACTGATGTAGGATACACAGTCTTTATGCATTTATGGCATTATTATTTTCAGTAAGAGTTAACCTAGACAGATCAAATCTTCTGTGCCATCAAAGAAGCATAAGCTTTTCAGGTTCTATGCAAGACGTAGAATGGAATGCAATACTCATACCAGGCCGGAGGCTGATCTTACAGCCTTATCGTAGGATGCCTTTTGTTTCTTTAGCACTACATTCATAATAAATGATCTCATGAAATATATGTATAGTCTTATACTTTGTAGATAAATTCCTGCATGCAATACTAACGCTGCAAGCTGCGCACATCCTTACAACCATCCGAAATATTTTCCAAGATGTTTTTTTATCTAGAATTGTGTGAAATAGGAAGAGCCCATCGCCGTCTTTTTATCCTACATGATGACATCTTGGGATATACTAAGTTTGTCATTTCATTTATAACGTGTAGAAAAAATGATGGTAGAGCAGAATGGATTGGACACCCAAGCATAATATCAAAAGTTATTTGGATTTTTGCATGCACGTCTTTCTGTCCGTTCGCACGATACTTTGATAACACAGTGCTGAAATTTTGCACATGGGCTTCAAAAAAAAAAAAAAAAACTAAATTTAAGTTCGAAAATGGGACAAATCGGGCAAATGCTTCGAAGGGTTGCCATCCAAAACAAAATTCGTTTTTCCCTATAAATTTGGGCACTGCCTGAGAACGCGTATATGTAGAGAGCTGAAACTTGGTAATACTGTTCTCATAGCAGTATACACAAAACCGGCATCCTCTTCTTGGTGTTGCCATACAGAACTTTTGGTTTTTACTTTATTCATCTTTTATTTTCATATAGGGTATACTATGTCTTATATGTCTTAGACCACTTGTGACTTCTTCTCTTGTTTCTGCGAACATACCTCCACCTGATGGACGAATAATAATAAAATGTAAACAGAATTTATATTTTTGACCGATTTTATAAATTACGCTGTCCATGTCATACAACAAACTCATTTAAGAAAACACCACCTTAGATATTTCAGTTTCTTTACACATATTGTCGGTTTGAGGGCAAACTCATCAAATAGCATTTTATAGTTATCGAGGAAAGAACAATTTAATAAATTTTTTGAAATTACAATCACATTTATTAACTTTTTTTAAAAATGCCGGTTCTGACTGCAGTTCAGTTGGTTAGGATAGTTTCTACCATTAGAAAAAGAGAGTAGGGACGTTTACCACATTGATGGTGTCTTTTTTTTCATAAGGAATTCAGGCTGTTTCGTGCTCTAACACACTATTTACTTTAGAACTTCTGAGGAAAATACGATTAACTCCTTTCCCATGTGCCATCGCGTCGTCTATTTTCGCAATTCCGGCCTTCAATATTTTTTGATGGTCATGTTTTCAAAGCTTAGCTCTATTTTCAGGCATGGCTTTTTGTTCATTCAACAGTCATCTATGAAGACCTCCACTGGGTTTTTCAAACCCTAGAGTTTTTCATCAGAAAGGCACCATTAAGCCCTAATCAGGGATTCCTAACTAAACACCACCTCTAAATTACAAATGCATTGCATGAACCCCAGAAAATATATCCAATTATCTAATTCTGGATTTTTCATGCCAAATGCAACGTTACATTATCACCATTTTTTACCCTAAAATGTATTTCACAATCGTTAAAAATTCAATAAAGCTATTACAAAATCCTCAACCTATGAATTCTTAACGTGAATGCAATGCCTAGAAGAAAAGCACTAGCAATTCTCTACTGCACTTCCACAAACTCTATAAATGAGAACCATCAAGGTGTCAGAAACCCTAACCCATTTGGCGCATGCCAAAAAAAAATATCATAATTCTTTCTACACGAAGGAAACAAAACAAATACACCAACAAATTCAATATGATCGGGCACTAGAATTCGTTACCCAGCGTATTAAAAAGGATTCATTCATGGAAGCGGATTACGAAAATCGTCACCAGGCAATTAAGCCCAAATACATCAGCGACCGATCTGAGACCAGCAAAATTAGCCAACAGGTGTTTTGCTCGTATGGTTGCACTTCGTTGCACTAATAAGTTGACATGGATGGATCGATTGAAGAGTGGTTGAGTTCAGGGAAGGGGGGGGGGCGATCGTGCCAGGAACGTAGGCCACGACAAGGCCCATTGTTCACCCTCCAGACCTACGAGCAATGATCATAAGCCCCAGCCAGACGCTCTAATGAACCATAAAATTGGCTTCCAACCCTCCCTATCGGCCTCATGCAATTCATCCATGCCTCTCCGTGCCCTATATGGGACTATCATCCCCTGACCTCTGAAAAACAGTGTCCAGTAAGAATAGACACCAGAATTCTCAAGGTAGGCTTGCTCAATCCTAGCAGCGTTTTTGTGAAACCTATGTTACGTTTGCCCTACAGTTTCTGTGTTGTTCTACCCGAAGGGTCGTCTAACCAAAAACAACTGCGATATGAAAATTCTTGAATTCACGATGACCCTTAAAAATTGTTATACATGTAATCGATCAGCGAACTTATTATTTCCGTTTGATTTTTCGTATTTTATTATTTCCGCTCAAATTTCCTGATTTTGTTATTCAAAACAGAAAATTGAGCGATCATCAGTTTTCCTTCAGAAATTAGGAAGTTTGTGGAGGGGAGTATCATCCACGTGTAAATCAACTATATAAATACGATGATGTTTGGACTAGAGAATCAGAGAGTCTTCTTTATTTCAACTAGAAGAGTCTCCCTACCAAAGGTAAGGCCTCCTAAGTGAAAATATTGTAAAGCAATAAGACAAAAAGATGTTAAAAATTATTATGAAAGACCTCAAGCCTTAGTAAAATATATTATTGTAAGACAAAGTCATTTGTAAAAATGGTCTCCAAGAAGTGATAAAAGAAAGGAAAACTTAAGGAAAATTTAGGGAGAGAGACTAACTTTGAATCTTACAGAGAAAGGTCCTTTTATCTTGTTATGTCTCATTACCTCTTAAAAGGCGTAACGAATATCACAAATTAAAATTTTTCCAAACGCACTTCAAATTGGATTTTTTATTTATCTCTTATAGTTTTGATGCCTTCCAGAATATTGAACCTTTTCAAAAGGCTTTTAATTTATTGTTTTTTTTAGATCCCTTATAGCATCAGAATCTAGTGCTGCTATATCTCTGGCAAACATCCGTTTGATATAAATAGTATGATTTAAATGATGAAATAACTTCATGGTCCATTAGGCTTGAGATTTGATTTCTTTATGAGCCACAATCACAAGTCTTGTCCATGACAATTAGTAGGAATTTAAATGGAATATTCTTTTGTTTGGAATAATTCTCAATGGCTTTCTCGAAATTATCATTTCACTAGTCAGGCAGGCTTTTTTATTGGACTTGGAATGTACTGGAAGGGAAGAATTTAAATAATTTTTCGGTGTCCTAGGATTCTCAGACCAATAAAAAAGCATAGGCTTTAGTTTGGAATCGCCAGTTGCATTAGCTCTAATCAACAGAATACGCCTATCTTTGGAAGCTTTAAATCCAAAGAAATTTATTCTTCCTCTTTGGAATTAAAGCGCAATGCCCATTTCAGGCCCGACACCTCCATACATGAGAGATGTCTTAAACGATGGTTTATGTTACTCGGAATATTTTTTATTGACAATGTTTATTTCTATCTAGTGGGGAAGGCTGGGTGTCAAAGTTTGATCTAGTACATTTTGGAAAATCTGGTACAGAACTGAATTCCTTAGGTCCTGACAAGTAGTTTGAGTACCCACACTCCTATACTCGGAGGCTTAAACCCCAATACTCATTGTTTTAGTATTTCCCTCTCTTTTATTCTAACTAAGGTACTAAACTTTTTGCACCTTAGATCGACACTAACTCGGAAGGGTTATGTCTGATCGGAAAACGGGTTTGACTATTCGAGATAGAGGGATGGGTCCAATACCGCATGTTGCATATCGAATTTAAGGTCTCGCCGAGTAATATTGGGTGGTGTACTGTTATCCCGATCAAGTAAACGTTTTTGCCACCGGAAGACCCATTTTGATGCACTTGGGTCACATACACCCCAGCTCCTATATTTCTGCAGTTTTTTCTTCCATGACTTTAAGTGCTCTGTTCTGAACATTTTTCTCATTGGAAGTCATTTTTCACGACATGCACCAATTCCGCACAATCACGAGAAGAGAAGTAGAAAAGTCCAATTTTTTACTCAACCTAAAGTTGTATGAAAAGTGGACATTCCCCTTTCTGGAAGAAATCTTCTTCTTAAATAGACTACATTGAAGCTCCACTATCTCTTGGCATATACATGTGTGTGTGTGAGTATATATAAGCAGGAGTAAAGTATTTAACCATACGTAAGAAAGTTTAGTAACCTGACTGCGGTTAGGATTCCCGGGGGTAATAAAGTGAGTGCGTCATGGTACGTTTTAGTACGGTCGTAATATGACAGTACCTGATGGTTGAGTCACGATTTCTTATATACCACAAACTGAGAAAAAGGAGATCTTGAAATAAAATCAACTTAGATAGGTAGCATTGACTTTATCTACAAAACCCGAAAAATTTTCCCCAGGATTTGAAAATCCCTAAATAAATATATAAGTAAAACCAATAAAACACATGTATATCAAGACAATAGTATTCAAGCGTTATGCTTATTTGCAGTTCGGTACAGTTTAAAACTCTATGCTGAAGAAAAAGGTGGATTTATTTAAATTTATATTGCGATTGCGATATCTTTTTGATAAGTGTTTAGAACTTTTTTTTATATCGATGATGAATATTGTTCTAATGAGGCATTCAATAGCATGAAATTCGTTGAAAAGTTATTTGCGTTATCTAGTAATTTAGTTTAGGGTTCTCCAAATTGAACATTTGTAATACTACTTCGCGTTTGATTTTACCTTAGAATATCCTACGAAGAGCAAATGGAGTACTTGCGAAGAATAGTATCAGATGATTCGGATAGTGATCATAGAATCACGAATACAGCTCTAAAGATGAGATACGTAGAAAAAATGCTCTGCAAATGGATGAAGAATTGTCAGATATCGAAGATGTTCTTGCAGATATTGAATTAGCTATTGAACTGAAGGACAACGACTGTGATGAAGAAGACGAGGAAAGTGATGCTGATCAGGACAGTACATCCGATGGACAAGTTTTACGTGCCAGGGATAATAGTATATGGAGACGAACACCCCTTGCTAGTACTCGCACTCCAAGGCACAATATTCTACGTTAGATATTTGGACCAGTAAAGTCAACAAGGACCCTGTCTCTGCTCGATACATTCAAGCGCAATTTCACAGATCAAATGCGTGACATAATATTGAGAGAAACAAACAGGAAGGCTACTACTTTCAATGCTCAATGGAATGAGAAAAGTGTTGAAAAATAGTAGAAAAAATGGCGTAAAGTGACTGCCGAAGAACTTGATGGCTTTGCAGGAATATTGATTACAGCAGGCGTACGCCATTCAGAGCATATCGGAGAATTATGGAAATCTGATGCATATCCACTGTTTCGTGCTACTATGGCAATAAACCGATTTCAGAACATATGCAGGTTTATTCGGTTTGATAACGTCAACACAAAAGCTGAATGATTGAAAACGGACAAAGCAGCACCTAGTACTGATTTATGGTTGATGTTGAACGCCAACTTATCTTCGCTATATATACCTTCGGACTGTGTTACAGTCAGTCCTGGGCGTAATCTTATTGCAGTGTAATTTAATTAATAATTCCATTACAGTTTAGTCAAATTAAAAAGTAATCTAATTAAATTGTATTCGATTACATATCAAGCAGATTACTTATGAGAAAATATGTAATCTATCAAAAGTGATCTGTTACAATATAATTAGATTATTTTGTTATCTAATTATATTGTAACAGATTACTTTGTAGATTACTTAAAAGTAATTAATAATATAATGAAATGAATTGAAAGAAAATAGTATTGTTCTCGTACTAAATTAGTTTTAGGGAGTTTTATGAAGAATTGGAATACAAATATCTTTAATATCTTAAATGTCTTAAATGTAATCACATTAATTAGATTAACATGTAGTGGGATTAACTTGTAATCGATTAATGTGTAATCAGATTAACTTGTAATCACATTACACGTTAATCGATTACATTATGTAATTATGGAAATCGAATACATTAGTAATCTGTTACAAAGTAATCTGATTACAGATTACATGGTTAATTGTAATTGTAACTGGTTACAGTGGACGAGCAGCTTTTCCCCCTCAGAGACAGAACCAAGTTTACGCAGTATATTCCCTCGAAACCTGCTAAATACGGAATAAAAATTTGGTGCATGCAGTGAGGATTCTGAGATTTTTACGAAATGCAGTACTTGTGCTATGTTGTAGTTTATATGTAAATATATTTTAATTCGACTTTATTTTTAATAAATTTTATTGTAAAAAGTTAATTTTGTTTTCTTTATCCTTTCATATCAAGATTTTCTACTAAATATATTTTCAGATGAAATCATTATTTACTTCTATTCCCATATAAAATATATTAGGTACCCATGAAGCAACGTCAATATAAATGTAGGGCTGAAAAATTGGTATTTCTAAATATATTTTTAACATTTTATCTGCTGCTATGTATATTGTAAGTTTGGCACTTTCGGCATTTTCTCACACTTTCCATATTCCGGAAGCAAAAATTTTTTATGAAAATAGTTTGAGAATCCAAAAACTTTTCGGATTTTGTTAACTATCTTTAAGAATTCCTATAAATAATCGAATTTTTGCATACTAACAAAATTTGGAAAAAATTTGTATTGACCGATGAAAAAGAGTAGGGACGAAACTCGAAGAGATGAAAGTAGAGATATTACTGTAAACAGCCTACATATAAAGGTAAGCACAGATCTTAAAATGATTTCTTTTGTAATAAATTCAATACAAACCGCTTTAAGAATTACAAGTCATGATGTATGTAAGACGTTATAAGTCATAAATAAACATAATCGAATACGCAGGATTTATGCTATTCCTACACCAATTTTCATTGGCATTGTCAGTCACATCTTGAATTATTGTAGCCTGGCAAAATTTTTTTTTTTACATGCAAAGAACGGAAACTACTCAAATTTCAAATGTTTTTATTACGACAAATGTCACATTGAAAGCTGTATGTAATTTATACATGTGTATGGATGTATGAATATATTATAGAGGTCTCCCTTATTCAAGATATATTTACAAAATGACATTGGATACCATCTGTCAATTTGGTTGGCATTGTCTTTGGATGGATGTATGTATATTTCTCCTAATTTCATTTCATACCATCATCCCAACGGAGTCCTCCATCCCCCCTATACCCCCATACTATAAACTAGTTATGAATCTAGATAGCCGTTGTTACCCGCGGCTGTGGCTTATGAAATGTGAAAATGGAAAATGTCTTCTAGTCGCTCTTGGGGTTACAAGATAAAATCGTGCAGAGCGAAAGCATAGATATTTCAGAATTGCCTCATATTTCCTGGAGCCTTGAACATATTATATTTTCACTTCGTTCATGGAATACACATTGATAGACAGATAGATACATGATCGATCATTTTTTTTTTCGATTACTAAATACATATATCTATATACATATACATAACTATACCTACCTACATATTTGTAGAGGTTAATCCCTAACAAGGATGACAGATTTGAAAGCTTTGGATGATAAAATCTTAGCGGAAAATTTAATTTAGAAGAGATTGAAGAAAATTTAGCTTGAAGGGATGGGATGATTACAAAGAACGGCAAGAGATGTACATATGTATATGTTTACTTTCATATGTATACATATATCTGGTTAGAATGTATATGTGCCTATGAGAATGCTTTTAGTTGATTAATATACTCAATCTAATAAGTAATTTTTCAATTCAACATATTTTCTTCATAACCAGACAAAACAAAAATATTAATACCATTAACAACTCGCGTACTCCATCTAATGCAATTTTATGAAAACTTATGTCTAAGGTCATGCCGTAGTAGTTTTATATAATCCGAAATAGTTACACATCCTATAGCAAGCTAGATAGTTTCAGCGAGGCGAATAATCAATCTTAGAGAGCTTAGGAGATTACAATTTGACGAAGGCATTTTTTACAAGCATTCATACCTAAGTATTTCTCCAGCTGAAATGATTCTCTTGTTTAATAAAATCATAAATTTATGTTTTAAATCTACTAAATAACAGATGGCAGTATGCAAGCCTCGGTGGAGTACGCTTTACTTTCTGTCCTTATATCAACTTCGTCATAGATTTCGAATAGAATTATTCTTACTCGGCGGCTGCGTATCATATGTATTTCGTATTGGGACTGTGGGTCTGAAAGGGTTATATAGATTCCCTTAAAAATCATAGTAGATTTACGGAAAGTGGAGTAGAATTTAAAAAATCGCGGAATAAAAGGTGGAGTGATGGTAAGTCCCAAGGAACATATATGTATTTAAATTTGAAAAAGTATTCATTTCGTTAGCCCAAAGGTATGATGATGTCGCAGGTAGATGGTGGCAAATTTAACATCAGTATTTTGTCCTCAGATTCACGATCATTGAAATTTTCTTCCCCTGTTTTTCTTAGTCATTACATTTAAACATAAATAATTACTCTCCGACCTTCTTTAATTCACAGCATCTATTTTTTCTTAATGCTTTTCCCGTTTTCGTTTCGGACTGTGTCACTATCGGATTAGTCAGTTTAATACTCTAAGCCGTGACGTTATTTTTCTGACTAATTATTTTTTATCTTTGACCCCATTCCCCTATCCAAAATGTTTAATACAGAGAATTTAAAAATATTTATATAAACGAGCTACTTTTAGAGAGTGGAACCCTACCCTAGCATTGGATCCTTGAATGTTCATCAATTAATGAACTGGTAAGGATTTTCAAGCGCATTGTAATCAAATTTTTCGAAATTTTTATACCACTCCGTGTCAAATGGCTTAATAGTCACTCTCCACCCTTTTTTGTTTGTTTTTTGTTTTTTTTTTTAAGGCAGAGGGACGAGAGATCAGCAGCACGGAGGCCAGAGTGGCCCATTGTGCTCTCCTACTAGAAGCCCTATCATCAAAACCTTCCTCGCCTCTTAATGAAGCGCATTAGTTCTTGGTGAGGAAGGTTTTTCAACTCCTCTACGAATACGAAGCTCTGAAACCACCTCATCAAATGGCATGGGGAGGGTTTCCAGATCCAGCCGACACGCCAAATCGCAATGAGAAGAGCCGTCCAGCTGTGCTCCCAACATCCCCATGAGCGTAATCTTCACACAGACCTTTTGCCATCTTCCTTATTGACAAGATCCAGGGGTCGCAGTTTAAGTAGGATATCAAGGGCAGCAGTAGCCCTTGATAGTATGGAGCCCGTAATTTCCAGGCAGGCAAGTTTTTGCAGGCTTGCCAGCTTCTGGATCGCAGTCCCCACAAGCGTCATCGGCCACCATATATGGCAGGCATATGTCAGGATGGTCTCACGATTGAGGTGTACATCCAGTACACAACCCTCGATCTTATACCCCATGTGAATTCAATGGTTCTCCTGCATTAAGCGAATACCCTCATAGTCGGATTAAGTTTTTACTCTATTTGCTGATATGGGGTCAGACCCCGAGATGCTTGACATGGGGAGAGATTTTCAGAGTGTGTCCAAAGAACTTTGGAAGAACAAAGTGCCCAAGCTTACGCCTTCTGGAGGAGAGCACCAAGTTGGTTCTTGTAGGGTTCACTGTCATATCATGAGGAGTGCACTAGTCCTCAAAAATATTGACGCTTCGTTGCAAGGTACAGGCAGCAGCCAAGCTGTGCCTTGCGATGAGTAGAGAGATGTTATCCACAAATGCTTCTCATGAGAACCCCACCTTTTTCAGCAGCGTGATGAGTGAATCAACCAACATACACCAGAGTACCGGAGAAAGCACGCCAACCTCCAACATTTAGTCGATCCATCGCACTACAGTGCAGTCAACACCATGTTGACTCGGGGTGATACAGACAAATTTAATTATTATTATAACTCAGAATCTCTACACAGGTTATTTGCAACTTCCCACATTTTACATATCCGATTACGCCTAGCTACAACACTTATGGAGTTAACCCACCAACTCGTTATACCTGGGACAAGGGGTAAGAAGTTTCGTTGGCGGTTTGCTCTGTTAAATCGTGTGTCACTCTCGATCAGGTTTCCAACCAACGCATAGATATTCGCATTGCAACTCTGTTCTATACCTATTGAATTTTACAGAGTGGATCATCGAAACTTTATTAATAAACTTCAAAATTAATTCAGGTTCAGCTGATTTCATCAAATATCGCTGATCGCTCTTAAACGGTTTCGACTAATAATCCCTTCCTTTATTTTTTTCTGAGTGACTTCTATTTGATATTTAAAGATAATTTTTTGCTATATACACTTTTTTCATTTAAGACTGCTAACATCGACTATGCCGTACTTTTCACGAACGATAAACTGAATGCAGTTCACGATTGGCCTAAGTTCAATAAATTAATGTTCAACTCTTCCAAATAAGTGGGGAATTCAAGGATACTGTGCGCTATGGCTATAACCTCAGACGTTATGATCATATTTCTCCATACAATAAATCAATACTTGGTTGCTGCCTCGATACTTACCATATAACGATTTTTTCGTCCTACTTTTCCTTCACAAAGTTATGATTACCAAGCTACTCAAATATTTATACGACAGACCCGATTTCGTCAGATCTGATAGAAGCTGTACTCTGAGCGTTCCTCGAAAAAAAATATCACCCAACTGAATTGCGATTTTTTGTCCAGGCTATTAGACAGTGGAATTCAATCTCCATTAAGATTAGACAACGGAATGGTGACCGTAGGCTTAGAGTTTTTTTTTATATCTTACTTATATCTATTTTAATATCCTTGTTAATTGTTTTTTTTTTCTGGTATAAATTGAATAATTTAATTTGCTACAAATAACTTAAAAATGTATTTGAATCAGCACTTTACTTCAAGAGAAAATTGGGACGAATTTTAAATGCAATTGAAGGTTTTCGTGATGGTAGTATAAAACTTTGGAAACGTTGAAAAACTTTTCTGTACATTCATCTACATTGGCAAGAGACTCAAAACAAAATCTGTAGCTGGGGATCTAAAGGCGAGACCAAAGTAGCCGTCAACATTGACAAATACATATATGAGTACTGTCCTTACGATGATATTTCACTTTAAGTGAGGAAGTGATAAAAATTCAGCAATAATTTAATAAGAAAGCAGGAATTGCAGCAATCTTTTTTTTTTCTAAGAAACTTAGAGCGAAACCGTTAGAAAATCAGTTGACATCTAAAGTTATGAATAGAGTGACATTATTTCTGCGAACATTATTTCTGCATTATTCTGAAAAAATATTTGGAATAACTGTACTAATAAGCCCCACTTATATACTTTTAATGTGGATAAGACAAGGTGACAATTAAATAATAATAAATCTGTGCTAGTTAATAACAGAAAAACTACCACAAAATGCTACTCCAACCTAAGTCCGTAGAAAGGTAAAAGTTTTTGTATTTTGTTGCAATACCGGGAGATTCAGGCTCATTTGCAAGTGATAAAATAACAAAAAAAAAATACTTTAAATGTAGAATGCCCCTAAGATCTAGTGTTATTATGTCACAAATATCACAAATATTTTACAACTGATCAAGAACGCAGTTTATCCGTAGAAAGTCGGCTAGATTTCTACATATATAGTTTTGATTATTAATTTCGGTTTTTTACGTATACATTGAAAACGATCAGTCCAAGACATTTTTATTGTACTAAAAACTTCTGCAGAATACGAAATCCTATAAAATTGGTTATAACCATTTTTCTGTGCGGCAAACTGTTCTAGAAATATATGCGAAAAACAACTTCAAAATCAATACTTGAATAGATCGGTGACCATACGAAATTTAATACAGGCATTCATCTAGGGTATCATAAGAATTGGTCTTAGACCAATTCTAGCTTTTTTACTTGTTATTTCTAGAGTTTTCTCGTTATATTTTATGAGAACAAATGGCCGAAGGTGACCATAGTTTTTTCATATATCAACGACTATACTCAAATAGGAAAGAGATGGAGACAAATAAATTCAACAAATTGAAAATACGCCAAATTAAACTCTATTTACAAATACAATAAAACTCACGATCACGCAAAACTAAGCTGCCGGCCATTAATCTGTTGGGATTATCTAGGAAATTTAATTGTAAGAAGAAGAAGACGATTAGCATTTACTTGAATGGCTTTTGAAACGAAGCTTATATGAGACACACAGGTTGATCTGATTAACAATTATAGCAGGTACTAATTATTCATTAAAATGCCGTGTGTCACATACTATTCATAATTAGGATTCGATCATAATGAAGTGCACTAATGAAGTGTTTTTTCCCAGTTCATTAGAGCTCTAATGAGGATATATGCGGTAAAACTGAATTTATTTTGGCATATAATATAAATCCGAAGCACCGCTGTGCATGTGCCCATTTGAAAAATTAGAAGAAAAAATGCAAGGCATAAACCATATTATCAAAATACTAATATTAAATATTGTTGTTTATTTTCATTTCAAAATCGTCAAATCGAAAAATTAAATAAACAAGTAAAAAAGCTGAAATGCCCGTATGTCATTTCGTATGGTCACCCATCTGTGCAAATTTGATTTTTGAAGTAGTTTTTTGCATATATTTCTAGAACGGTTCATCGGACAGAAAAAATGATTATAACCAATTTTATAAGACTTCATATTCTGAACAACTTTTCAATACATATAACCATATAACACTTATCGTTTTTCACAGTATACGTAAAAATTCAAAATTTTTATCTCGCAACACCAAGAAGAGAAGGGGTTGCTAGATTTAGTTCATTTTTAAAATTATATTTACCATTTTTATGCAAACACTATGTACAAAATTTCAGATCTCGATGTTGACGCGTTTTCAAATAGTGTTCAAATATGTAGTGAAAAACGAAATTTTTATAAGGAAACCCTACGAAGTAGTTACACGATTTCTCCCATTTTCGAGCTTAATTTTACTTTTTTTTTTTTTTTAAGTCCGTGTACAAGGCTTCAGCTCTCTAAACGCGCTCTTGAGGTATAGTGCGCATAGACAGACAGGCAGACAGACAGACAGACAGACAGACAGACAGACAGACAGACAGACGGACGGACGGACATGCAAAAATTAAAATAACTTTTAATATTATGCGTGGGTGTCCAATTCATTTTGCTCCACCATCATTATTTCTAGGTATTACAAATGGAATGACAAACTTAGTATACCCTTTAGATTTCATCTAGGGTATAAAAATAACTATTCTTAATAATATTAATGGTAATGGAAGATTGGAGAAAAAATAAAAGCTTACAAAGTAAATATGAATTAATTGAACATGTGGTTAAGTGGTTGGTCGGATTTCATTGGAAAAAAAATTTTAAATGTCAGAAGGCTGCGATATATGTCAAAGTTGTTAAGCCTTGTATTGTATACTCTTATGTACAGGCTTAAGCCAGAGCTTAGCTAAGCCACGGGTGTGGCTTAAGCCCAGAACTTAAGCCTACTCGGTTTCACAGTACTCAGTAAGCTGAGGCTTAGTTAAGCCACAGATGAAAATTTTTAAGTTGTCAGCACTACTGTAATTGTGAATTTTTTTTTTTAATGAAAATTGCTATTGTGCATTAAAAACCAAGCGAAAGGAAGAACTTTTTATTTACCAGTTTGTTGTGGATTTTATCTGGAAGGACATCAAATCCAAAGTCATTGTTACAGAATGTTTCGACAATGTAAACCATCATAGCCGAGAATCCGAGAATAAAAATCAACGTCATCCCATCTCTCGAAATGTTGCGGGCGTCTTCTTATAATTTTTTCGCAGGTCACACCTTGCGATATAATATTACACATTTCTTCGTCGCTTATATTCTCAGCATCAGATAAATAATTCTTTTTTGTCTTAAACTGTTTGGTTTCTTCCTAAAAGGTCAAATGGAATTCTGACACTAGCTGCCAGATAGTACTCAAAACTGCTAATTAGATAACGCTTGGAAAATTTCAATTTAGTTTTAAAGTATAACTGTTGAAACGTTTAATAACAGATGTTATAATATTTAGGCAAAATATAATATATTTAGCAACAATTTCCTATGTATTTCACAGCAACATCTGAGGCTTAAGCCTTCGAGATGGCGGGCTTAAGTTAAGCTTGCATTAAGCCAGTGATATCGCTTAAGCCTTGACTGTGAAACCGAAATATTTATTAAGCTTTGGCTTAAGCCCGCGCTGTGACTTAAGCCTTGACTGTGAAACCGGCCATTACAATTCTAAAAGTATGACATTTTTCTCTGAGATGGGTTCTGCAAGAGGATAAGTGAAGTGTTAGTGATTGCCTAGAAGAACGAGCAGGTACATGAAAATTTATCTTAGAAAGAAGAAAGGGAAAGTTTATATTATCGGTTATTATTTTGTAAAGAAAAACAGTATCCAGAATTTTGCAGCGATTAGATAGACTGGGAAGGTTAAGTGCGCGCAACCTATCTACATATTCAAGAGATGGATGACTATCTTTATACATTAAAAGTCTCGTGAATTATGTCTGGATTGATTCAATCTATTCTGAATATGATATGTAAGAACGGTTGCACAACTTGCGTACTCTAGAATACTTCTAACTAATGACATGAAAGTGCCATGACCGACTTAATAGACTTATAAGCTTTAGTTGCATGAAAGTAATGTAACGTAAGGCGGCGGTCACACTGATGAAGTATGTAATATGCGACACCCAGTATACAATACTTACTCCATTGCAACTGAAATTGCGTTGTGTAATACATTTTATTTTAACACGCTGAAAAGTTGTTACATTGACAAAGTGGCAGTAAAAATTTCGCAGTAGAAATCGCATGCAGCTGTCGGTGCTTATTGCATGCAGTATTGACTAGTGTAGTATGTGCTGAGAAATTGAAGCGATAAGTCACTTAAACAGAAAAGTGATTCGATATTTTTGTTTGTCGATTTATTTCGTCATTTTGCGAATTTTTTTGTTAAAATGGCTGAAGATGTGTCTTTCAAAAGTGGTGGAAAACTGTTTTTTTTTTCATTCTGTAAAAACTCTTGAATTTTTCATCATCCATAGACTCGTTAACAACAACAATAAGATGGCAAAATCCGACCCCCCTTGTCCACAATTGCTTACGAGGCGTCTTAAAACAACCAAAACGTTATAACTTTTTTTTCCGACCAAGTCATTTTAATAATGATGTTGCACTCAATACTGCGTTAATTTGAACAACGTCGCAACCTAAAGTAAGTACTGCATACTGTGTGTGTGTGTTGCGTACTGTATACTTCATACTTCATCAGTGTGATCGGCGCCTAATTAATAAGGGAAGGGAACAGTACTTTGGAATCGAATATAACACCCAAACCTTTAATCTAATGGCATCGTGAAAACGAAACGTTATTGATCCTATAAATATGCAGAATGGACCCGTGCTTCCTAGTGTACGTTAAGGCTTTGCATTTATTTATATTCAGTTCTAAGTAATTAACTCTACACCAAGTCACAAGCACATGTAGATTGTGTTGCATAATGTGACTGTCATTAATATCTTAAAATGACACGAAATATTTTAGCGTCATCAGCCTAGAGTGGAGAGACTAGTTGGGAGGGAAGATCATTAATATAGATCGAGAAAATAAAAGGTCCAAGAACATTTCCTTGAGGGACCCCAGTTGTTTGCACATATAAGGGAGACTGAAAGCCATTGAAGACAAAATTTTTTCCATGTCCGATAAATAGGAATAGAACAATGCAATGCAGCTCAGTTAGTTCCATTTTTACCAAGATATGCTTGTGATAAAGGTTATCAAATACTTCATAAAATCATTATAAATGGTGTCAAGTTGCTCGCCATCATCAAGAGCTGCTGCCACAATATCAGTAAATAAGACTAAGTTTTTTTTATAGTGAACCTACCAGTGAAAAATCCATATTGCATTTTACAAATAAAATTCTTAGTTGGACAAAAGAGTTTTTTATATATCTTTTTTTTTTCAAAAATTAAAGTAAGACTAACGGTAATAGAAATTGGAGGGTAGATCACAAAGGAACTCGAATTCACTGATTTAAATATCGGCATGACATGGGAATGTTTACGGACCTTAGGAAAAGTCTTATTAATAATAATTGATAAATTACATAATTAACTAATTGGATCAGCTAATGTCAGGCACCATCGTCGGTATAATATATTTGGGATGTTATCAGGACCTGCATTTTTGTCACAATTGACGTATTGAATAATTTAGAAGCAACTTCTACAGATACACAGTAGATAAACTAATGTTAGCATGGTTGTTGATAGCTGAGGTTGTAGCTGAGGTAGTACAAGTGTCGCTATTGGAGTAAACAAATGCGAAGTGTTGCTTCTCACTTCGCATTTGTTTACTCCAATAGCGACACTTGTACTTGTGTGCTTTACAAGATTATCTAGAAAATTTAATTTTAAGAGGAAGACAATTAGCATTTATTTTAATGGGTTTTGAGATTCAGTTGCAAAAGATAATGATGCAGAGTAAAGCGAAAAATAAGAAAGGAGCTTCCAGCAAATTCTCTTTTAAAATAAGGAAATTAATTTCATAAGACAGCGTCCCTGTTTGAAAGTAGCACATCCCCATTTTGAAATCTGACAGATTTCTTAGAATTTCATGATGAGTTTTGTTAAAGAAAAGAAATATTTCACTTAAAGGGGATTTTTTTTTTTTTTTTTTTTTACAAATTTACAAACAATAAAAAGATAGAAGCTTGAACTTTTTGTTATATATTTATTGACATTTCAACAATAAGTCAGAATATTTTCAGATCAATATCTTTATCAGAATGTGTATTGTGTGTTGTGTTGACGGTCTCAATGATGCCGACAGATTGGCTTGAAATCAAAAAACCAAACGGTTGTAGCAGTGGCTATCGAATGAACTAGAATCATTCGAAAATATTGAAAATTGAATAATTGACATATTTTTGAAAATTAATTTTCAAATTTCGCGTTTTTTTCGATTATTTTGTTACCAAAAAAAAAAAAACTGCTGCGAATTTTTGCATTATTTTAGTTCATTCGATGACTATACATGTGCCTAATCTATCGGTAAAAATTCAAAGCAATCGGTTCAACTGTTCTTGAGATATTATGGATACATAGTTAGAAAAATGCATTTAAAATTTTATTCGTAGTTGCTGTTACGGTCTTCGGTGAGCCAAGACTAAGCTAACTGTTATATTTGAAAGTAAGTTTAGGAAAATCTCTCTCTATGAATATACATATGAGTGTACGTGTGTATTGATAGGTCTCAGGTAAGATACCGAAGCATCAGAAGCGGCCCAGTGACGCACTCCTCCGAGCACTTGACCAAGTGCTCCAAACAGCTGGTCTTCTAACTGCTGTAACTTTCCAAAGACTTCCAATATTGGAAAATAACTTTAGCAGCATATTCTACACATGTCTGGGAATCAATTTATGAAAAAAAAAAAAACACCCTGTTCTATATGTACTGTACCATCTCTTCCCGTAATGATAGGGAGAAATAAGAATTTAGTACATTTTTAACTTTCGTTTCTAAGATCGCTTTTATTATTTTCTTCTCTATATGAATAAAGTTAAATTCCAATTAAAATCACCACCACACCCACCCCTAGAAGGTACAATTCGATGTTAAAAATTTGGTGTTGAGATAACAGTTCTTTTGATAAAATATTTTAGAGAAACAAATAAAAACATTGAATTATAATTTCCAAATTTTGACTTCGTTTTTGTATATTTTCAATAAGGAATGGAGGGGAGAAAGTCTATTACGCAGAACTGAAATACCGAAAACTAATAATCATAGGGTGAATCATTCAGAGTACTTCCATGGGTTGATAATAACACATTGGAAGACTGATCGAATTTTATGGGAATTTATAAAGGGTTTTCCAATAAGAGGTGTTATTTTAATTAGCCCGCTATTTCGGTAGATGTCACCTTTGGAGCTGTCATCTTTTGACATTTGACAAGTAGAAACTACGCCATTAATAAAAATGGAACGATACACGATTCAACAACGAATTGAAATTATTAAAACTCACTATAAAAATGGTGAAAATGTGGCAGAGACGGTTCGTAAAACTCGAACATTTTTGGGTCGTCGTGAAGCACCTTGTCGGACCGCAATATAGAAATTGGTAGAAATATTTGAGCTATCGGGACAAGTTAGTGATGTGAAGAATAAAACCCGTGCACGTCGCTCAAGATCAGCCGTGAATATTGTTGCTGTAGCCGAAAGTGTTGAAGAAAACCCAGGTTTGTCCATTCCTCGTCGATCTTTGGAATTAGACATTCCACAAACGTCATTACACCGTATTTTGCATAAAGACTTGGGTGTTAAGGCTTATAAAGTTCAGTTAACACAAGAACTCAAGCCGGCCGATCATCAACAACGTCGAGTCGTTGCTGATTGGGTCCTTGAAATGCATGAAAATAATCCGGAATTCCATCGAAAACTCATCTTGAGTGATGAGGCCCATTTGCACCTCGATGGCTTCGTCAACAAGCAAAATTGTCGCATCTGGGGCTCGGAAAATCCCAGAGTTATTGTTGAAAAGCCTCTCTATCCTCAACGTGTGACTGTTTGGTGCGGTTTATGGTCACGCGGGGTCATTGGACCTTATTTTTTCGAAAATGAGGCTGGAGCAACAGTTACGGTGAATGGATTGCGCTATCGACAGATGATTAATGATTTTTTAAGGCCGGAATTGGATGGTATTGATCTGGACAACGTTTACTTTCAACAAGACAGCGCTACGTGCCATACAAGCAACGAAACCATTGATCTTTTACGGGAAAAGTTTCCGGACCGTGTTATCTCTCGAAGAGGTGATCACAATTGGCCACCAAGATCTTATGACTTAACACCTTGAGACTTCTTTCTTTGGTGCCACGTGAAAGAGAAGGTCTACGCCAACAGCGCAGCGTCGATTAATGACCTCAAAGATGGAATTCGTGAGGCTATCGAGGACATAGGGCAGCCACTTTGATATTTGGTTATGGAAAATTTCGTGAAAAGGATATGGTGCTGTAGGCGTGGTCGTGGTGGTCATTTGGCTGATGTTATTTTCCATTATTAACAGCATACCTTCCTCTTTATAACGAAATAAAGATCCGATCATTTATCTCAAAAAATGGCATTCTTCTTTGAATATCAAAATAACACCTCTTATTGGAAAACCCTTTATATAGATTAAAACTACACTAAATGTGTAGTTTATATTGAAAACCAAATCATTATGAAAACATTGTGTTTTTGTTTTTTTAGTTAAACTTACCAAAATGGAATTGTACACTACTAAGTAGTTTGGAAACACTTACCTGAAAGAAAAGAAGAATGTTTGATTTATCATTTAATATTTTGAAATTTAATTCTTATTTTTATAATTTTTTCAAATTACTTCGGTTAATAAAACAAATGTAATAATAGGAAATTTTAAATTAACAAAAAGTCCTTCTAGCATTTGAAACTATCAGGTAACAACAATCCTTACCTTAAAATATAATTATTATACACGAAAAAATTATAGAACAAATAAAAAACCTCCTTTATCATGTCTAAGCCTGCACAGGTGCATTTCAAAATTTCATAAATTCTTTGTGCATTACAGGTTTGTCTTGTATTGGTTTAATCATATTCAATTATGTCATATACATATTTTAGTTATACTACACACATATACATTTCGGGGCTGTATTGAGGTTATTTGATGAGAAATTTTCCAAAAGGGGAATGCCCTTTTTACGCCCGACATCGACAGGAATGAAAGGTATCTTAAACGATGCATTATGATAATCTGAATATATTTTATTAACAATGTTTATTTCAATTGAATGGGGGAAGGCTTGGGAGTCAGAGAATGATCTAGTATGTGTTGGAAAATTTAGTACAGAATCGAATTCTCTTACCATAGCCAAAGGAGTCTTTGCCGAAGCAAATCTCTTCTCTGAGCTTAAGATCATACGATTTTGTTTTGAAAAAAGATGACTCATATGCATCTGAAAACGCAGTAGAATTTTCATCCTTTAGTAGTCAGTGGATGTGTGGGGATAATTGAAATCGAATTTCATTTAAAATTAAACGGAGCACATTTAGAATAAAACTGAAATTTTTAATAAAGCCCTTATCTTGATTTTCTCTATGTTCCTTACAAGCGCTCAAAGACTGCTACCCTACAAGCGTCCCAAGAATGGTAGCCTAAAAACGATCCAAGAGTGCCATCCTACAAGCGCTCCAAGAGTGCTACCCGACAAGTGCCCCAAGAACGCTTCCCAGGAACCTGCAACTGAGCGCTTCCCTCTGCAAACATGCTCACTTTAAAACATAAAGTTCCTTGTGGTTTTACGTGAGCACCTGCCATTATGACTTAATCTCACGGCATTCTTCATACCAATAGAGCATGACATGACATCAATTTACTGGTCGAAGCTAGACGTATCCAATCGCAGCCAATCTAGGGTCACGGCACCCTTCACCACAGCTACCACGATGCTCCCATAAGGGGGCCATCTCAAGTTGAGGTGAATGAATCCAATATTCAGGGCTCCTCAACCCCGTGGTACCAAGTTAGCCAATGTCGGGCCGCTCATTTGGTATAGCTTTCGTAAAGCATGATCAACAGACCATGAATACTCTCAGTGGCTATCTTCATGCAAGATAGCCTTTTTGTAACGGGACTGGTACCTTCGTTCGGGCCTAGATTTAATTTGCAACGACTAAAAGAATTGTACTTGGCCTATACAGGTAATACAACCCTTATGGGCGGTGTCAGGGGGACCATATGAAGGTTAAGGTATGCTCGTGTTCAAGTCTGGATAGGCTTCGAGATTCACCATTTGGCTCTAATAGCTGACCGTGCATACTAACCATATAAGCCTTACTAACATACATACCTGATTTCCGTTGTTCGTCAATTTATTCATCAACTAAGACATCCTATCGCTCCCTACCCAAGAGGCTATGTCTGTCATTCTCTACTCTCTCTCTCTTTCTCTCTCTCTCTCTGACAATGTCTGAGATTTTATTATTCTGACTATCATGAGCATTTAGATTCTCTGCATAATGACCTCCTGTCATTAAATCATTAAAGTGCTACTACAGTACCTACAGAGCCAAAAATCTCAATTTTTATTTCACTAAGGTACAGTTATCTCGCCGTGAGAAGTACCAATTCGTGTATATGGTATCTTATACAGCTTTCACCTTATTCAGCATTGCGCTTCACAGACTTCATCCCCCCACCTCCACCGCTCACGTTAAAACAATGTGAACAAGGCGTATCCTTGGACAAGCGCTGCAAGCTTCCAAAGGAGCCCTCCCGCATTCGTCTTTCCATTTCCCGCTGGGTTTTTTTTTTCATGAGTTCGGCCATTACAGATCTTATACTTATGTAAATATACGAACAAAAGAGCCGAAGTAGACTGCGCCGAATGGAATAGCAAAAATCCGAATAAAAAAACCAATGGGAGCCACTTACGGAAATAGAATTTCATGCATTCTTGGGAATATTGCTGATAATGGGCTGTCACAAATAAAATCAAGAGGCTGCAGGTATACTTTGGAAACAGAATTCATTCCTACTTTATCGTGCTACGATGTCATATATTCCAGCAAATATTGAAGTTCATTCGGTTTGTTTGGCACGTTACAATATCTGCTCGCCAAGAAGCGGATAAAGCTGCACCGATTACAGATGTTTTTATGATGATCAACTGGAATATAAAGACATATTACAGACAATATGAATCCATTACAGAAGACGAGCAATTATATGGGTACAGGGGACGCACCAAGTTCGCACAATGCATGCCCTCCAAGTAGACAAAGTACGACATAAAAATTTGGTGGGCTTATAATTACTCAACTTCGTATCCCCTAAATGGTCAAATTTACACCGGGAAAATAGGAAATGTCAGAGATGTGAAGCAAGGTGAGCGAGTTGTGAAAGAGTTGGTAGCTCCTTATAAAGGGACAGGGCGAAATGTGACGATGGATGACTTCTTTACCTCTCTACCACTGACTATGAAACTGGTTACTTGGAAAATGGCGGTTGTCGGCATTAAAAAAAAAAACCGCTATATTACCGGATGCGTTCAAAGCTACGAAGAACCGAGCCATTTACTCCACTGAGTTTAGATTTGGTCAAAATGTAGCCATGTGTTCATACGTCCCCGTAAAAGGCATAGCCGTGGTTTTATTATCGACCATACATTGTGATAATGCTGTTTCCAGACCAAAACAAAAACCGGAAATAATCTATTATTATTGTAATCATACCAAAGGTGGTGTGGATACGATGGATAAAATGCTCACTCAATATCTCACGAAGAGCGCGACAAAATGGTGACTTCTAGCATTATTTTATAATATTCTTGATACCGCAGCCCTTGCCGCTTACATAATCTACTCATCAAATAACACTGAAGGTACTGTGAAAAAATCGCGTCGTCGTGAATTTCTGCAGTTTTTGAGTGAACAATTTTGCATTGCCCAAATTAGAAGAAGAACCGAAAATAAAAAAAATTACTTCAAAATTCTACATCAAGGCGGAAATGGAATGTATTTTAGGTGAGCCAGTTACTGCATCAAGCCAAATAGATGAAGATTGTCCAGAACGAGGTGCATCCGGGCGCATCAAACAAAAAGGTGGATGCTATATGTGCTACCAGCAGTGCAAGAAAAAAAAAAAGCTATTCGCTAAGCATGCATCAAATGTAAAAAATCAGTATGCGCACAGCACAACAAAATGTGAAGGCTGTCATGCAGATACATCCTCAATACATTCATCATCCCAACGCTGACATTTCTCACTAGTTCTAATTATTTTTTCTACTTTTTGGTACTTCTGTACATACTTTATTTATATTATTAATTATTTTACATTATATTATCAATAAAAATTAATAAATGTTGTATTAAAATATTTTACTCTTTTCGTTGCAAATATTCTAATGACAAACTTCAACATTCGAAAATTCCCATATAAATTGTATGTATCTACCCGGGTAGATACATTTTCAAAAGCGTACATAAAACAACGAAATTTTGAAAAAAATATAAAACGGTGCGAATAAAATGATTTTCTTTTTATTTTCTGAAATAAACTGAAAATTAAGTCACTGAGTCGGAGGCGTTTTAAGATTTGATAAAATTTTCCTGAGTTATAAAGGAAAGGAAATCGAAATAGCCACCTGAGTAAATATAGGTAAAGCGAAGGTTAAATGAGAAAAAAAAATGTTTTTTTTTAACAACGCAAGTGTTTTTAATTAAAAATATTTTTAAATCGCTTAGAATCGCCGAAATGCGATTCCAAGGTTCAGTAATGTCCTTATTTGAAGAAGACCAATTAATGCAATACTAACCAGTTGCGATAGCTACCGAAGCTATATAATGAGGGGAGTATTTACAACATCTTTAAATTTCATAAAACTTTATGGGGGAAATGTTGTTAATATGATTTAATGCTTCGGAAAAAAAAAAATTCCAAGAATTCCATCATATAATTTCCAAATTGATTTGTTTCTAGGAAATCAACAACAACAAATTGCTGAATATAAATTTTCTCACAGTTTAAGTAATTGGCATCATAGCCAATATCCATTTGCATAAGCACTTATCATAAATTCAGAAATAATTCTGATGACTGCTCAATTCCTTTATAGAATTTAGAATATTTCATGCCATACATACCGGCATATATAGGTATATACATTTGTATGTAGCTATGTATATTGTATATACAACAACACGCATTTCTGATGATGCGGTCGAAAGCTTCACATTGATTACCTTCAATTTGAGTTCATTTTAAGTGGATTCCTGAGAGGATTTCAGTTAACCACTGAACCACTAATATACTTCGGCAATGTACAAACCTATTAAGCACAAATTTGCTTGGGCAATTCCTATTAAAATAGAAGATGTGGATAATATCATAATAGTATACATACAAGGCCTCTTTAATTTTGAAAATGCTTCCATAGAAGGAATATTAACAATGGATAGAAATGAGTGAGTAATCGACATAGCCAACAAAAGTATTTCGGAATAGAAAGCAAATTTTATTGAACATAGGTTCAAAAAGCATTTCTTGTTTCTGATGTTGAATTGATTTCTACAAACGCTTTGTGGTTCCTATATACAAATAAAATAAGTAAAAAACGAGTTTTCAAAAAAAAAAAAACCGAGGCCAAGTCGCATGAAAAAGTAGAAAATAAACTTTTCTTCACACACAGAGGTGGACTCAGATTTTATTCGCTGACAATCACCGATATATTTCAGTATGATCAATCAGAGGTAATAAGTGATTTGATTCATAAAGAGAAAGAATATTCAAGAGAAATGTCCCGATCAAAAAATCTGAGTCCACCTCTGTGTGTGAAGAAAAGTTTATTTTCTACTTTTTCATGCGACTTGGCCTCAGTTTTGTTTGAAAACTCGTTTTTTACTTATTTTATTTTCTGCCCTTTTTCACGTTAACTAAATTGGAAAATTCTGCATTTTGCCTGAAACAGATTTATCACTAATCATATCGATGAAAATTTTTCCGAGGATTTCCCCGCTTTTCCGGGTTTTCCATGGAGTTTACCACAAAAGCAACTTTAAGCAACTCATTTCGCTCTACAACTTTGTCTGAGGTTGCAAAACGCTCAAACGCTTCCTTGGTCGGAAAAACTCCGGAAAAGCGTTTTACATGAATTTTTATCGATTTTTTCTGCAAGTTTTCACCATTGTCGGAGAGAAAGTAATGATGCCAGTTGATAGGGAACTTGATCCTGCATAATTTAGAAAAAAATTTACCGGAAAAGTCGGAAAATTCCGGAAATTTTTTCGGAAAAATCGGAAAACTCTGCATTTTTCCTGAAACGCATTTATCACTAATCAAATTTGTACCAAATTTTCAAATGATTTTTCCCGATTTTCCGGGTTTTCCGTGGAAATTTCCAGTTCAAATTTTGACAGATTCAATTGTCACGCGACATGAACCTGTGTACCGAATTTCAGCTCGCTGTGATGACGAGAGTGTCGAAAATAGTAAAGAAATATATGGACAAATTCGTGTACGAGTTAAAGGGAATGGCTGGCCTCAAAAAGGGTTTGATTTATTTTTACGTAGTTATACTAAACTTTTTATTTGTTATACAGTGAATAGTAGGTGCCTGCATAATTCTACACATTGAAATCAAATATTTGCTGGATACTGGAATAAAAGTATATCATAATTGTGGGATCAACGCTAGCAAGAAAATCGGGGACGTTTGTTCAAACCGCCGTGCTCGGAAAATTTTGAAAAAAGAAAAATTCCAACAAACCAGGGAGCAATAGAAATATGAACAATATATATATGAACCGATATTGGAACGGCTTAGAGCTGTTTCACACCAGCAACTTTTAGTCGCGTGTTTAAGGCCAATTCACACCGGCGCGATAGCGATTGCGATAACGTAGCGATAGCGATAACGAAGCGACAGCGATAGATCGCTACACATAGTTTTCAATGGAAATGCTCACACCAACGCGAGAGATCACAGCGATATAAAGAATTTCTGAAGAGTTTGACCAGCGATTGAAATGTCTATCGCAGCATGCACAATTTTAGACATCTTTGAGATCAAAGTGGAAAGTGCAAATTCAAGTAGGTGTTGAAAAATTAAGGAGTTGAATACAGGTTGGGTTAGATTAAGAGTATTGATGACTTGGCCACTGCGACCCTGCGAATACTGCGATCAGAGTTGATTTATTGTGTCCTTCCCTAGAAGAAAAACTCTAACCTAGAATACAAGTGGGAAAAGTTAAATGAAGTGAGGTTATAGACGTACATAAAATTACCACCACAACTTCACCTGATTTAACTCGGAACTATATCATAATTTGTTGTTGATTTATCGTTAATTTGTCGTGTAAAACATAAATTTGTCATGTCGTTTCTTCTAAAGGAACTGGATGTGGTAGTAAGTTGACGTCAACTTAGTACCACATTCAGTTCCCTTTAGAAAAAAGGAGACGACACATTTATGTTATGTTTTTCACGATAAATTAACGATAAATTAACGACAAATTATGAGATAAATTATATATATAAATAATATAAATTATTGAGACCAAATATTTTCTTTATTGTAATTCTGCAATACAATCGAAAAAGCAATTACATTTATGATAATTGATAGATCAACAGCTGTTTAATTTTGCAGTTTACCACTACTTGCATATTTCGTGTATTTATATGCATTCTTCAGCAAACGATATCGTTTTGACGACGTGGTTTTACCATGCATTGTAGATTAGGCATTAAGGAACTCCAAAAATAATAGAAGAATTTAATAAATATAAATATATATCGAATAACTTCTAACAGAAAGAATACACATTTCGTATATTAAAAAGTTTTATATAGCGGGTGGTTCCATTACGACCCCCTCTCACAAATTATATGTAAACTCTCTGCTTGTTAACCATCCGCCACTCACCGCTGGTGATATTACGACCCGCTTTCACAAATTTTACGAAAACTCTGCCTTGATTGACGTCCCGCCGCCAGTCACCAGGAGTGAATGGCGGCTGGCGGGTCATCATCGTTGAAGCACCAGAATAGTACCAGAGCCAGAGGCCAAAGCCTACACTCCGCATCATGCCCATGCATTGCATTGCGTGTTCTCTTTGCTTCTTTTACCTCTTCTCTAATAAACCTGTTTGATCAAGAATACTTTATTTGAGAGAATTTGCATTTACTTGCATTGCAGCAGAACAGACGGAGAATAGTAAGATGAGCGGATGGGATAGGAATTGATGGGTGATAAGCAGTCTAGTCACAATCACTGTCAGATGCGTTGATTCGTGTGTTTTACTAAAAATTTTCATGAATGTAGGTAACCAAAATATGCTGTGCAAAAGTTCTTATGAAAAATTTTCGAGTACCTAAATTAATAGAAAAACGGCTCCGGGAAATAACGCCCAAAGGTGATAAGTTAAATACGACCCGAAAGTTCAAAGTGTCAAATGTGAATTAATGTCCAAAATTTTTTGATGTTATTTCACACTTTTGGGTTATATTTCACCTATCGGTTTTCATAATGATATAAAATCCAAAATTTCTAAATGAAATAAAGCCCAAGGAACAACATTGATCCTGATAAAATAATGCCCAAAAATCATTTCAGAAAACGATGGAAAATTTTCCCAACGATATGTGTGAAGTAAGAATGCGTTGCGCGGTGCTGGCGGGGGGTGGCATCGAGGGGTGCATGGCGCCTTGATATTCGATTTAAAGTAAGAAGGCGTAGTGCTAGGTAGTCGGGGGCGTCAGCAAGGGGTGCAGGCGTGCTTTCGCGTTCTTACTTTACACACATCGTTATCATTATTTTGGGCTTTATTTCATTTGCTCGTTCACTTTTTTGTTGGGCCCTTTTGCAACTATTTTGGGTTTTATTTCACATTTGCTTTCGGGCCTTATTTCACTTATCACTCTTGGGCGTTATTTCCCGGAGCCTACAAAACCGGCTCACCTCTTCAGCTAGGAAGCATAGTTAAACATAAAATGGTGCATGGCTGCTAGCGTCGGTGTGTTTATAACTGTGGAGTGGTGGAGAACAGAGAGAACAGAGCAATATTCTCTCAGTCTCAAATCTTTGCTTTTTCTCGTCTATTATCTCCCGACCGCATCAATAAATAGCCATACAACTTGTGCATTTTTAGAGGTCTGATGAAGCTTCTTGTTAAGTTATATGTTCTTTGCTTATATACAAATTCTCATTTTTAAAATTAAAGCTTTTCAATAAATCGAAGGCATTTTAGTTCAGACACGAGCCATTTAGGATATTTGAACTGTCATTCATTTTACGGTCACGTTTACAAGCGACCATAACAATTCCTCAATAACAACATTTCTATAATTACTCTGTATTAGCTAAATGGAAGCTATAAATTGCAAAAGCATTTATTTGGCAGCATACCTACATAACCTGTCGACATATATAAAAAAGCACCTCAAAGTCTTATTCAGCAATCACAAAAACCAATTAAGATTTAATTTAATAAAAGTATAATGCATTTTAAAATTATTTATGTATTTATTTTCGAACTGAAAAGTAGTAAAACCCATGCTATATATACCTAGACTTACATGTTGCCATATTGCATAGGAAACCCTTTACTTATATAATATCTCTAAAATTCAATCACGACAACTAAATTATAAACTCTTACGGAAAATTTAATATATAGTTACCTATATATATAGGTACATGACATAGGTATATCTCTTCCTAAAATGTTTCCGCTCTGATTCATTATTATTCTTCCCTAAAGCTTTAAACATAACGCAACGAAACTAAGTGTAGGTTAAAATGCGACCACCTGAGTCCTAACACAATTTCCCCTAGAGAGTCATAGTCCTTCTTCAAAACAGGTAAAACAAAAAAAACACAAAAATTCTTAGTGTGGCAATACAAGCAACAGCATCAGCAGTAGCAGCAGTAGCAAAACCAACACCACCACCGCCAGCTACATCGTATTCAAAGCGAGGAAATAAAGACTTCTAAAACCTTTTATAAGGAAGTTTGGGCAAATTTCTTTGTGCTTCGCGTAAAAGAGCTCCGTTGTGACTTCCTGGTTGGACAAGGTAGGGTAATTGCCGGGGCTGTACCCTAAGGATATGGTAATTGCTTAAAATTTTTATCCTTGCTTTCAGTTGTATACTATTCAGATTTTATATAAAACGCTACAAGGGTATAGTTCTATTATCGCATCCTTCAGATTTCCTTAATTTTTACTCGGTCGTTTTGGTAGAGGTTGTTTATGTACATGTATAGGTGGATGTATGAATGAACACTATTGAGGGAACCAGGAACAGGAGCTTTCTGTTCAAGTGACGAAAATTATGCACTGCCATCTTAAGAGGTAAGGAAATGTTTTCATTCTTTTTTTTTTCTTGAGTCCTTTTTCTAGAAAATCTTGTTTTCAAGATAAAAGTGTATAAATCCTGCCATGACTTTATCCACCCCCCCCCCCCCCACCACCCCACCCGTGAGTTAAATCTAGAACACACTAACTCAGATACATTTACTTTACATTGTTTGGTGATGTTTTATACGCGGTGATTAGGGCGTGGTAAAAGTAGATTTTTCTTTGCAGACAATTTTTTATGCAAATAAACTGCTGACATCCTTTGGAGCAAAATGTTAGACATTTGAAGTTTTCTGGTAGAAGATAATTCTGCTTCTATGGTAGATATATGCATACATATGCTCAGCAACACTTTAAAAAGGGTACCGCAATATATAGTATACTATAAATGTACAAACAAATTTTACGTATACACACGTTAAGCAAATTTATCTATATCTACTCCATGAACAAACCCTTATAAGGGTAGCAAAATTTTATTGAGTCCTGCGATGTTTAAAGGGCTCAAAAGTGAAACATCCATAGGGTGTTAGGTCCATTTTGATACATATTTACAACTGGTGTTAAGTACTTTACTCTGCTAACGTACAGACAACTCTTTCACAGTAGGTACCTACCTATGCCTACATACTTTACCTATACCTACCCTTTGGGTTTGTTGATATTTTAGATAATGGCAAAGCAAAAAAAAAAAAAACGTATTTCAAGAGTTCCGCTTTGATGACTTTCTATTCTCAGAGCCTATATACACCTACCGTTATCGGCTTTAGAAGCACTCACTTCCCTCTATCCACTGAAATAAATATTTATGGGAGAAACCATTTACAAGATGATGACAGCGTCACTTTTAATTCGAATTAATGAAAGTGTCAAGTACACGCTTGAGCTCTGTAAACAATCTTCAGCCTATGCCAAAGCCGAAATTTCCATAACGCCATGAAATTTAATTATGGCGAGAAACAAAATGAAATTTTTGAAATGCTGCCTAAATTTAAGTGTTTCACTTGGTGTTGCGTCGTTATATAAATATTTTAAATAATAAGTATCTGTAGTTCGCGTATTTTATATAGTGCACTTTCAGAAATTAATTTTGCAATGTTTCGTAAGCTTTTTTACTTTACCTATAAATCTTTCCTGATCCCTTCGCTTTGGCATAGGACGGAATCGACGATACCTTGACTTTATTTAGTTGAAGTCGAAATCATGAATGTACTCCTTGTAATTTTGCACAAGGATTTTGTTTTGGATTCAACGAGTAAACATATACATGTCAGTAAAGCGTAGTACTAAGGTCCGCGCTAAACTAAATTTGCATTTAAAATTTAGCGTGCTAAGAGCTATTGGCAAAAATTTATTCTGAATTTTAGAGAAACCAGTACTGTTAATACGTTAAAGGGGAATGCCCACTTTTCATATAACTTTGGCCGCGGCAGCTCCAGACATGAGAAACTTCTTAAACTATGCATTATGACACTCTGAACATATTTTATAAACAATGTTTATAAGCGGGCGAAAGCTTTGCCGATCGGATGTAGCTTGACAGACTTTCTTCTTACTTCTAGTTATTGTGCGGAATTGGTGATGGAAATGACCTCCTATAAGAAAAATGCCCACAACAGGAGTAGTAATGGCCATGGAAGGAAGAACTGACAAAATATATGCGAAATATAGCATCTGGGGTGTATGTGACCCGAGTGGATGAAAATTGGGTTTCCGCCGGCAAAAACGTCCAGAAAAATTTTCTAAATCGGGAAAAAAGTACACCACCCGATAGTACTCGGCGAGACCTTTAATTTAGTATTCAACATTCCGTGTTGGAACCAGCCCCGTCCACGCCGGGGGTTGCTACCCCCACCCTAAAAGTATGCAGAAAAAAAATTTTCTTACGCCAATTGTAGCTGGTAATGAGCTGAGGCAAACAGTGAAGTCCGTTTTCTGATCGGACATAGCTCTACTGAGTTGGAGCCGATTTAAAGTGCGACGAATCTAGTACTTCAGTTTAAATAAAAATTAGGGAAATACTAAAAATGTAATACTAAAAATTTGAGTTTAGGAGTGTGGGTACTCAAACTTCTTCTCGGGACCTAAAGAATTCGAATCTGTACTAGATTTTCCAAAATGTATTACATCAATCTCTGAGCCCCCCCCCCCTTTTTTAAAAGCTTTCCCTGCTTAATTGAAGTAAAACATTGCTAATAAAATATGTTCAGAGTATCATAATGCATCGTTTAAGACTTATTTCATGTCTGGAGGTGTCGGGCCTATAATGGGTATTCTTCTTTAGCATGTTGTTCTTGCTTAGATAGAGGTGGCACCACCAGTAAGTCTTCAAACAATTTAGCTTGAATATATCGCCCTGGGCAGCTGTTTAGCACGATAAAAGTATTTCATGATAGATAGTTCTGAGAAATATCAACAACGAATAACAACAAAAATTTAAAACATAAACTAAAGAAGTAAAAGTGAGTGAACTAATTAAAAATGGTTCTTCTTCTTTTAAGTATCTTTCATCCTTAAGTCTCCGCTGCTATACTTTTCTGCTAAAAGAACGGCCAGATAATGGAGACTAGCTAAAGTTTAGCTTAATCCATAAATTTTGAATATTTTTTTCTATTACTTTTTATAATTCTTTCATTGACATCAATTCATTAGAGACAACACATGAAACTCAAAGATAAAATGGATTATTTTTGACATAAATTCGTTGTGGGACCAATAGTATTCAAGAAGAAGATTGTCGATAAATGTTTTCTCCGATATGACTTTTCTAGACTTAAAGAGTGCTTTGCATTATTAAGCATCTATATCGAGCGTCTAGTATAATTGTAAGTAAAGTAAAGGTACCAGTAGTTGACCATTTTATAGAAAAATATAAAAAATAAAATTTTTATAACCTGTCCACTTTTGATGAAGGTGAACCTCGGATGCCATACCATCTGTGGGTTACATTTCATTATGGTTATATACATGCCGATATATTTCTATTTCCTTAATGCTTCTGTTAACAACAGCTGTATATGGCTCAGGTAATAAAAAAATCCATACGTCGTGAGATTTTCGCAACTGAATTATTTACTTTTTAAATTTGAACAGAGTTCTATAAGTGATAAATGCATGTAGGTTATTCTAACCTGAAAAACAATGCTTTATTAGATGGTCAAATACTGAATATTGTTTTTGAAAAATTTTCAGAAGTTGACAGGCGTGGGCAATTACTGACGCGACTCAATGACTATATAACCTGCTGCTAATTTTAAATAAAGTTTAATAATAATAAAAACAATAAACTAAATAAAACTTAACTTTCTCTTTTGCATTCCTCTTTACGCTCCCCTACCTATTTGGCGAAGCTTCTAAAAAGCGGGTTTGCTCTGTCTGCACAAATAACGGCTTTCTCCGGTGTTCCACACGGTAGTTACTTAGGGCCCCTGCTCTTCATATTATTGATAAATGATGTGTTCTACGAAGTTACCAAATCTGATATGCTACTATACGCAAATTATTTAAAACTGCATATATTTATCGGATCGAATTGCGATTGTCTCAAATTGTAGGATGACCTGAACATGACCTGGATGGTATTTCTCTTTTCATAAATGCAGGGTAACCATTTTCTCTCACAATCGAGTCCCTTCGAGTGTTGTGTATGTTACGAATGTGTTGTTACTTTCGAAAGTTGATAGAATATGTGATAGTTTTACTCCAAATTCACCTCTCTCTTTACCACTCGTGTTAGACCCATTTTGGAAGATGCCAGACCTGTCTGGTCTCGCTCTTACAAAAATCACTACGATTGTATTGAGAGCGTGCAAAGGAGATTCTTATTTTTTGTTCTAAGAGGTCTCGAATGAGGAGATAGATTTAATCTTCCTCCTTATATAGAAAGATTAAATTTAATACACCTTTCTACGCTTCATACTCGTAGAAAAATATGTGATATAAGGTTTATATTTCATTTTGTGAAGGGTGACATCGAGATACTTTTGTTACTTGAAAAAATTAATTTCAAATCACGAACTCGACACTTGAGATGTAATGATTTTATTTATTTGTGCTTCCATTGCACCAACTATGGACACTTTGACCTTTTGACTAGAATGTGCTGTGCGATTAAGTTGAAAATCCATTCGATAGATTTTCATATTAATAATTAAAATTAAGAAAAATCTTCAATAATTTTTCCGTTCTTTAGCTTTAATTTAAATATTGTGCTCAAGGATCATTGTAGCGAGCATTTAGTGAAATAAATAAATAAACCGAAGGAAACCTAACTATAATTCATAATAAGTGGTAAATTGATTTTTTTTTAATTTCCAAGAGTCTACACAAGCAGAAACTTAGCCGTACTGAAGAGTATTATGGTTTTTCCCGATACGAAACACTTATTCTCCCAATTTGAAGTTTACAATTTGCAGTTGACAATCGTCATTTAGTATGGCTTCTTACCTCCATACACGGAGTATAATACCCTAGGCAGACGGACAAAATTAATGATCATTCATTCGTAATTGAATTCTTTACAAATCTAGTTACTCAAGTTTTTTTTTAATTAAATTGAAAGTTCTGTAAATTTTTTATAATTAAAATTAAAATTCAAAGGTAAAGCGATTTCGAACAAATGATCACTGATTCTGTCCGTCTATCCAGGGTATAAGACACTTTCTAGGAGGGTGTTAAAGCTCCAAGATTTTATCACTTATCATGAATGATAAAAATATCAATTCCCGACCCGAATTTACATACACATTGAGCTTGCAAATTAAAAAAAAAAAAAGTCATTTATATTTATGTAAATTTTTCTATCATATCCCTGAATGTGTTTTATTTTCCAATATTTGAAATCGCTACAATTACTTCATACTACTCGTATACTAACCCAGTTTCACCCGACTTATTCCATAGATAGCTTAATGATCAATATTAGTCGTTAAAAATTAAATGGATTTATAATTTAATCTGATTCCTATTAGTGTGTCATACGCAGATTGAATCTCATATGATTTATGTTTGCTGCCATCTACATACCTATGTGCATACATATATGGGTACTTATGAGCATTCAATTGATTTTTGTGTATCTACTTACTTAGATTTAAAGCTAAAGCTTGTTCAAATCTCGGTAAAATATCAACCTCTTTTCATATATAGGAACATACATATATGTAGTATGGCAAATATAGTCATAATGCGCCACTCCTTTTCCAAACACATCGATGTAATGGAAACTATTTTTCAAAAGCTTATTATTCCCGGATACCTTACACATCCTCGCACATGAACGTTAATCTTGTTGTGAAAGCAGTAAATCTTCTCAATTGCAATTTGTATAAGAGGTATTCTGGCGAATTGCGCTGATTAGTCAATCATCATTAATTAACTTCAATTCAACTTGTTCAAAAGATGATATTTTCCGATGGCTCTTAATTTGTTAAGTGGAAATTGTAGAAACTTACAAAGTATCCACTCATGATTATCCATTTCGTAGGGGGATATAGCAAATAATTGATCACTTTCAGGGAATATTTGAGATTTTATTAAACCATTATTAAATTAGAAGAAAATTGAATAGAATTCTCTTGCTGGGAGAAATAAATGCGCTGACTCATGTAGATAAGATTGCATCTATGTATATAGGAATGAATGATGAGTTTATGTAAGTATATTTTCCAATCAAGTGCAACTGAGTTTAATTAAAGCTAATTAATGTATATGTGTAGTAAAGAAAAAGTTATAATTAGTCTAAGAATAATATTGAATGTCGTAAAATTAAAGTGAATCATAATTGTAAAATAAGAATAGGGTGATTGGGGTGGGGTTGAGATACACAGGTAAAAAATTGTATTACAAGAGGGAGGCTAAATACATTTTTTTTCGGCGGTAGGGAAGTTTTGAAATATTGGCAGGTACTTTTTTTTTTAACAGCCTAGATTTTTTTTTTTTTATTAATCACCCTATAAAGATAGTGTAAGGATAAAATTAAGTAAGTAAGTAATGTTTATTCATTCACTAAATTCTAGCAAACATATTTCTTATATTTTCTTTCTATATTTAATTCAATCTGGCACATAGAGAAAATAAAACTATAAAAAGGAGATAAAAAATAATATACAGGGTGTCCCGGAAGTCGACGTCAAACCGATATCGGGTGATAGGCAAAATCACAATAGTTACCAGAAACATATAAAAAAAAATTCTAAGTCATGTATTTTTTATATTATAGGCATTTCTTTTCTTTTTTTTGGAAAATGTACACCCTATGATGGTTTTTCGATCCTGTTCCTACAAATCTTTACTTTTTTTTTTTATATGATCTCAAATAGTGATTATGTAACCTATTTCTTTAAATTCTAAGCCAACTGCTCCAGCTTGGAAGAAAATGTCACATTTTGCCGAACCAAGTATAGAAAATTAATATTTCGTCCAAGTTACAGTCAGTTAAAAAAAAAAGAATGTACTACGCTAGTTTGGCAAGTAACTTTAAAAGTTGACGCATTTAATAAGAATTCTAAAATGGTATAACACTTGCTACATTATTTCTTAAACTACGAGAAAAAAAATGTTTTTCTTCAAAAAACCCAGTTGCGAAAAATATCGTTTTACCTACTCAAACTCTCACTCAAACTAGAATCCTAAAGTTACGGTCTTAAGGCAAGCTTTGGATAGACTAGAATCATTTTTAAAGTTACTTGTCAAACTGGCGTAGTACACTATTCGTAATTATATAAGAAAAATAAAATTGAAAAAAAAAGTAAGAATTTGTGGCAACAGGAGCTAAAAGAGCATAATAGGGTGTACATTTACTCGAAAAATAAAGAAATGCCTATAATTTAAAAAATACATGACTTGAAGTTTTTTTTTATATTTTTCTGGTAACTATTATGATTTGGCCTATCACCTGATTCCAGCTTGATGTCGACTTCCGGGACACCCTGTATATATGCGCTATGCTTAAGTTTGTTCAAGAAGGCATTTTTTTTTATTCTCCTTCTTGAACAAATATAAGTTTGCCCCGGTAAAAATTCTTAAAGAGTAATCTCTATTTTTACTATGCTTAAGGAAAAAAAAATACAAATAAGTAATAGAATGTACAGAATTTATATAAATAATGAATAAATAAACTGCGACAATGGCAGTCATGCCCATCTGTCTGGGTTAGCAACGTAGGTATTTTTCTTAGTTAACAGCTTAACCCTTAACCACCTACCAGCGGTCACCATGACCAAAACGACTTTTCGCATTAGAACGTGTGCAATGTAAGTCAATGTGCTTCCATATACCTTTTCTATACTTCCTCTAGTATCGCTGTTACCCTTGCCGAGTGTGAACGTACACGCTTTTGACTTAAATCTTCCGACAGCGGTCACTGTGACCGTACGTAGGTGGTTGTGTAATTTTTTTGTGATACATTATTTTTATTGTTGTAGTGAAAATATTAATAACAAGAACAAATGCAAAGGAATCTGGACATAGGATTGTCAGATGAGGAAGAGATGGCTAACGAGTATTGTAGCGATGTGGAAACAGATTTGTCTGCTGATTATGAGCTCCATGAGAACTGTGAATCTAATTCCTCCTCAAAAGAAGATCTCGATCAGATTCAGCCAACAAGTATGCGTTCAGGTTCTCGTGAGTAATGGTCTTCCGAAGGAAAGGCTCTACCAGCGCAATTGTAATCCCAACCAGAGTATAAAAAATATTTTGGTAAAAATCGCTTTCGTTAGTCATTTCAACCTAATATCCATCGTGGAAGAACAGTGAAGCATAATATTGTACAGCAAACACAGGCAGTAAAACCATCTTACCATAATAATCTGAATACTTTTACTTAAAAAAAAGAAAAAAAAGAAAAAAAAATGGAAGATATAACCCTAGTTTAAGGCATCATACCGATCAGTTGGGTCACCAACTTTGGGTTTCACTGGCGATATAACCCTATCATCTTTTGTTTCGAAGAAAAATAAGGCAGTTATTACGATATCATGCATACAGCACATAGCGAGCATTGATTAAATAACGCACCAAAAAATCAGTGATAATATTGTATTACTTACAATCAAACGAAAATAGGAGTTGATTTACTTGGTCAGAGGTGTTCGATTTATTGCAAGACTCGTCGAACACGAAGATTATACTTGATTATCTTTTATAGACTATTGGACATATCTGTTTTAAATGCTTATGTCGTCAGTCTATGTATAATCTAGCACAGAAGGCTGGAAGCAAATTTAAGTTTATAGAAGCACTGACATAACAGCTCATAAGACCATATTCAGCGTGACATCAAGATTGCTATTTGCCGTATCCTGGACCTGAATATCAGGGAAGAAATGCCAGGCAGTTCCGTTGAAAACAAGTTTGAAGTACGCAGAACATTTTGGATTTGCGATCCTAAAAAATAAACGTAAGACGTACAACTTGTACTTTCTTTGCAAGGTAGAAATCTTGTATTAAAAAAATGCCGCAACTGCTGTGAAAAATGCTAAGTACTTAGGGCTTGCAATTTTTAAGCATACTTTTATAATTTTCTATATTACCTTATTTTATGACTCATTAACTCACTAAAAATAATTACAAATAAATTATATTTATTTATTTGCTATTACCTCAGATCTCATTTTCGAAAGGGTATGAAGTTTTGCCCAAAATCTTAAGTTTGTTTATTTATGATTGTTCTGAACAGAATATTACTTGTTTCCTGTTCTTTTTTAATTTATTACAACAGTCTGACTTTTATTTATTCGCATTTCTTATAATCGTCCTGAAATAATTCATCAGCGGTCACCAAGACTACACGTAGGTAATTAAGTATTTAAGGGGTGAATATGGGGGGGAGGGGTAAGATAGTTAAGGGTAAATAATAATTATTTAATAAATAAAATATTATTTATTTTTCCCGCAGACTGGAACCGAACCTACGCTTGTTAGAATCGGTCAAAGATGAAGAATAGAAGAATTTTAAGAATTTTTATTTTTAACGATTCTAAATCAAATCATAAATACAAGAGAGAAAAACTACCGCCTCGTCCGGGATTTGAAACCTGGACCTTCTGTTTGTCGGACGACTGCTCTTTGCACTGAGCTAACGAGACAGATGATTTTCCCTTCTTGCATTTCATAATTTATAACTAGCCTACAAAGCCATGTTTTGCTTTCAGCTGGCAGTAACCAGTAACTATGAAAGCGCACAAATAAATTGTAATTTCAATTTTTATTTATTTTTCCCACGAACAGGACTCGAACCTACATTTCTTCATCTTTGAACCATTCTAACAGGACGAATTTCGAGAAAATGTAACAAGCTCACGTCTTCATCTAAGCTATAAAGTGAACAGTGTTCCACCAGAACTTTTAAATGGCCTGGGGTTTAAATATATGTATAAGCCCTCCTCTAATCAAATTATTATTTATTTCGCTGAGAATTGATCACGAATAATAAAGTTCATAACTTGCTTAGCACCGATCCTTATCGGGAACTCTTTGTGTAAGTAGTGGTTTTTCTCTGTCTATTTGATTATTTAGAATTACTCTTAAATTATAATAGGATTGACCTGATATATTTACTTTTAAACTATGGTAACTGGCCAATTTCTGCCAACTACTATACTAGAATATGTTCCTACTAACCGCCTTTAAGGCCAGCTCATGAGGGAGCATATTGGGAGAAAGAAGAGGGAACCAAATAGTAGTCAAAATGGAGAGACCAAACTCTAAATCTATCATATAATTAGGGGTAGTTGTTGGCAATCGAAGCATTATTTTAACGGAATAGTGTTGTAGAAAATATAGTAAACCTTCTAAATATTCCAATCAAAGTGCAATCACCTCTTTATCGCCTTTTATCACCAATCATAGGATGCCTATTATCATAGATGGCACAAGAACTAGATGTCGCATGCAGTACCAAAAAAGTATACAAAATTTAGGTGGTCCATTCCGGAATGGACCAGAACATTTGAAGTGATTTATAACGTCGAGTGATTCATATTTTTTCGAATCTGAAGTATTAAAGAAGTCGATCAAATGTATACGAAACTGCTATTATAAAAACATTTGCTTTCGGCATGCTCTAAAACATGTTATGGTCCATTCCATAATGCACTACCCATTTACCCATTTCACAATCTGTATACTCTGCTCCAGTATGCCATGCGACATCTAGTTCTTGTGCCATCTATGCTATTATGCAAAGAGGCAGTCTTGGATGGAACTATCAAAAAATGATACACAAAAAATGTTTGTGTGATAAGCGGGTGTAAAACATTTGGAATAATTAACAATTTTATAATTGCAGCATGTGCTAACGAAACAATTTCTATAGCAAATCATTCTGAATGTCGCAATACTAATGCTAGTGGTTTGTAATAGTGTAGCGACAAATGTTAGATTCAAATGTAGGCTCACATTTCGATTTAATACTACAATTTGAAGCAACAGAAGAATAATAAATTAAAAAAGAATTATATAAAACTTAGAAACATTTTCATCAACACTATTGCAAGACAGAAATTTGTTGAAATCAATAGAGGGAAGTCTACTGGAAAGTTCCGAAATGTAAGCCTTTCTAAAATTGAAAAAGTATTGCGTTTTGTCACAATATGTGAAGTTTTCGATTACATAGAAATATGTAATTAGTAGAGGTCGGTGGTAGGTATTTGTTAAGAGTAGACATTATAACTGGGCTAGGTTCAACTAATAAGCTACCCGCGTCAGTAGAAAATATCAGGTCTAACAGAATTAAGTTTACAACATCCCAATAATCGTCTGCCATTGTTCTATGGCAACAAACCAGCACACAAAATGATACACAAAAAAAAATAAATAAAGCAAACAAAATAACCTTATAATCATAAACATTTCCTAAAGAAGACTAAGAAAGGATCATAAATTTTCAGACGGTTGTAGACGAATGCACAGGCTAAATTAAGCAAATATTACTTTTGTAATTTTTTTAATTTAAACTTAAAATTTTATGAGTGCAATCCAGACATACTAAAATAAAAACAAAAAAAAATTAATCATCATCCTGTGGGTCGTTTTCCTTTAGATTTCTTTGTTTTCATCTATTTTCTATATGAAATGAAGAGATAATTTTTATTTTCGTTATACTATTGCTGTTATTATTTGTTTATTATTTCTTTATTTCTTTATATTATTAATTCCTGCATTACATATTCCTACGACCCTTACAGCTAGAGAGTAGTTATAGTTCTCCCGGTAGCAAAAAAACGACAGCCAGAAGCACTCTCTGATTACCGACCAATTAGTCTCATCTGTTTTCTGGGCAAGATCTTGGAAAAGCTTATGTACAACCAACTCGAGAGGTTTTTAGATGACAATACGCTTTTAACTAAATGGCAATCTGGTTTTAGGCCTTACCATAGCTGTGAAACAGCCTTGCTGAAGATAACTACTGATTTAAGATCTGCATTAGATAAAAATCTCTTTAGTGTTCTTCTTCTGTTGGATTTTTCTATAGCTTTTGATTGTGTTAATCACGTAAATTTTCTGCGAAAACTTTCTATTGCTTTTAGTTTCAGCGAGTCTGCAACCACTCTAGTAGGAAGTTTCCTTTCTGATAGATCGCAAGTTGTTAAAATCGGCAGTAGATTATCTGATGCGTTAAAGCTATCAAAGGGTGTACCGCAAGGGTCAGTTTTGGGCCCATTGTTCTTTAGTTTATTTATTAACGACCTTCCTGAAGTGGTAAGGGATGTTAAACTGAATTTGTATGCGGATGACGTACAGTTGTATTTGAGTAGGCCTATAGGACTTCTGGAGGATTGCATTGAGCGAGTAAATAGTGATCTACGTAGAATTTATGAATGGTCTGCAACCAATGGATTATTACTTAACTCATCCAAGTCCCAGTGTATTTCGTTTTACAGTGGTCCCTTGTGTAAATCAGATATTCCGCCAATATATCTTAATGGTGCTATACTACCTATTCTAAGCAAAGTCAGTAATCTTGGAGTGGTGATAATCGATTACATGAAATGTTGTGAAAATGTTAACCTGATGCTAAGCAAAATTTATACTGAGCTTCGGAGGCTATGGCTTTTTGCTCGCGTTCTCTCGCTTGATATGAAATTGAAATTGGTCAGGGCGCTAATAGTACCTCATTTTACTTATGGTAGTCTGGTATACATGAATTTGGACAGCAACTGTAAGCGCAGGGTTGAAGTGGCTTTTAACAGTTGCATCAGGTTCATCTTTAATCTTCGCAGATATGATCACGTTTCACCCTTTAAATTTAGGCTGTTGGCTTGTTCTATCGATACTTATTTAAAACGTAAAGCGGTCGTATTTATGCATGGGTTGATTTACAAGTGCAAACCTGATTACCTCAAAGAAAATTTGGTGTTTGCAGCCTCACAACGAAACTTAAACCTAATTATTCCGCGTTTTTACAAAACAGTGATGGAAGGTTCCTACCTTGTTCAGACTGCGCGGCTATGAAATTCACTTCGTGCTCGTATTCAGCTCAGGGGCTCTGTCGGTGCTTTCAAAGAGAATATTGGATCTGTCATGATATAGAAAGAAAGTAAGAAAGAATATATTGCATCACTACATATTAATCTGTCATTTCTATTTCTTTTTCTTCTCTCAACTATTAGTATAAGTTTAGTTCAGCTAAGCATACTTCCCAATGTAAAATTAGTATTAAACGGATCTAAATCCATTTTATATCATTATGTCGTTATTATAACATTGAATCTCTTTTACTTTTACTTTTTGTTACTTGCTTTCAGTCAATTATTGAATCTATTTCTATTTCTCTTGGATTTGTATATCATCACTTTTATAGTTATACCTTCTTTTTAGTACGAGATAAGATTGTAAATCTTATGTACATAACCATAATGAATAAATTATTATTATTATTTAATTCTAATCTTAAGTTATTCAAAATATTTATTTTCTTTTTTTAAATCATAACTCTTTATTTTATATTGAAAAGATTACAATTTTTCTATAGACACTCATAATTTTCTAATAAATAATAATTTCAAAGGCCAATTATAAATAAATGAAATCCAATCGCGTGCTCCCATGAAATTTAAAATGGAATAAAATGAGAATCTCAAAATTTAACCGGAATATGTCCGCACTATTTTGCACACATCAAAAGCTAAAATCTAGAGGGTTTCAAAAATAAAATTATAAAGAAAAACTCGCTAGAGGTCTCCATACTGTGTCAAAGTTCAAGAAGAATTATAATTGAAAAAAATTTCGTTCTATTTATGGAATTGCTGCACCTATACAGAACAAAACAAAAAAAGTAAAACTATTTTCACCGTCACAGAAATCTGAATGTGCTAATCAAATATGCTACGCATAACAAGTGCGGCTGATTTAGCAACGATATTCCATTAGGTCCCTTAACCTAATTTTAATAGCAGTAATCCTATTCATTGCAACAGAAATAAATGGAATAACATGGTAAAAGCAAATATTTACAGTCCTAGCAGCGAGTGTAGCTGTATAATCTAGGAAAACCATTAAGGCGTAAGGTAAATAGCTCTGTGGTTTTCCATCTGCAAACTATTGCATTGAATATGTATAGAATGAGAGATAGAACATGAATTCGACACAATATGAAGTAGATAATGCTTCTCGCTACAACTTGTGTTCCAAAAGTAAGTATATTTACCAGTTGTTTGCAAACACGTGGGGTATTTTCGAGAGACGATTTAGTATACCTACCTAGCAATTCGAACAGAACCATCTCTGCTCTACTAATTTTTCATTTCCCAATACTACTTTGGAATTATGTTGAAATATTATTTCATTTCATCTCTCTCCCTATAAAGCATACGTAATTAAAAACAAGTACGATGAGACTATACATTGCCTCGTCCGTCGCATCCGTTGTCTTGTATTTTATAGAATTAATTCCCAATTCCCAGCTTGCCTAAATTACTAAATTCATTTGACTATTCTTGTCGTCTTGCCTTTGGCAAAATCCCTGGTACAGAAAAAAAAAACAAATAATAAAAATAATTTTGTATTTCATAATTTAATCTGACTTGTCTGTACGCTGAGGCTGTCCCTCCCATCCTAATTTCCAACAATGTTTCACAATTGCAAATAGAAATTGCCGACATAATGACGCTTGTCCTAATTTTCGGCAACAAGAGTTTAACTTTGACATAACAATTCTGGAATAATAATTCCATTCATTCGTTTTGACATATATCGGCCGGCCAAGGACTTGTGGTCGTTGGTCTGGAATAGAGTAGAAAAAGAAAAACATTTACTTGGCCTCTCATCCCATTTCAGGGTTATCCAGTCTCCAAAAGTATATAACAACAACAAAAAAGAAAAAAACAAACGGATGATGATAAGGTCATGAAAAGAGAAGCCCATTGGGAAGCGTATGGAATTTATGATTCTAACATTGTACAACCAGCAATATTTGGACCAGACATTAAGCAAAATGGACTGTTCTTGAATTACTTAATAACAGACGACCAGAGAGATGGGTGAAAAGGGTCTAGATAATAATTCAAAACGCCTGCCTGGGTGAATATTGTACGTGTGAATAAGTAATTGTAATACATGTTGGTAACATTTCAAGTGTTGTGTTAACAAAGCGCATTAATTTTGACCTTCATTTTGATAAATCTAGATCCCCTTCGGTTGTCGCGATAAAAGACAGCATCCAGTTTATACATTATTTTGTTCATTGCCAAAGGAAAGCTGCTCGTTTATTGTAGTACGGTCAAGAAAATGTTTAATGTTTAATGTTTTTTTAGTTTGTTTTTTTGTTTTTCAAATCAGATTTATGTAACACTAAACCTGTTTTTATGCGAATTCAGAGTTAAATTAGGATATAAAAAAAATTTTTTCGAGTGATTTTATTCACTTTTATGCGACCACACGTAAAGTCGAAGTTCGGGCTTTTATCTTCCAAAATTCTCTGTTAGATTTGTCTATCATCTTCAAAAAAAAAAAAAAAAAACAAAAACCGAATGAGGCATGTCCAGTGACTGCTTTAAGAAACAGCCTGGGGATTGGCTGCTAAGACCAATATTATTTTAGGCGTCTGGGGAAAATAATTCCTTTAATAGCCTCACACTGGACAAGTTATGCCAGAGGAGATGAAACTGCGATTTCTATCGTCAATAGCAAAATGAATGAAATTATGAATCATAGAAACGGGAATATCTCCAAAACTGTTGCATTTAGGTATTTAGTCAAATTAAAGGTAACATTCCGCGATTTCTAAATCTGGTAAAAAACCTGTATATATTTCTTATGCATTTTGGCGGTGAATTCGTTAAAATGGAAAAAATTAGGAATGTTTTTCCAGTTTTTTGACTTTGACGCCTTACAATTTCCGACGGAAAATTACAGTAGGGGTATTCACGCAATGTTGTATCAAAGAGTGTATCGTTGTAAAAGAAGTATTTGATTACAACCCATTAAAGTCATACAAGCCTTACGCATATAAAATGCAATACAAGGGTCTTGTATTTTTACATTCACAAATTGGCACTATAAACCGAATTGTATAGTTGTACTTATGAGCTGAGATTGAACGTCAAATGTCAGCGGGTGCAGCTAGCGAAGGGAGTGTCCTAGGAAATTTTCCAGTGTGCCAAATGAAAGATCCTTTTGAGGACTATCGACTGGTGCATTCGTATTTTTTCTAGGTGGTACTCAGTTGATTTAGCAGGGTGTTCAATTTGTATCTACCCGCATCATGGTTTTCCCCCACAAAAAAAGGTATTGCAAATTTGTGAGCACAAAACATCAATGGCGCATTAAAGAGCATGAAACTTTCTGGAAAACTTAATAAAACATCACCGAAAAACAAATTGGTGCGATCGATTTTCTTTTTCCGCCCTAAATTACTTAATAATAGTATTTGAAGTTCAGAAATTAGCTTTAATTATTTTCAAAATTTGAACCTCTCTTTCGGGATGAGGAGGGGACCGTTCAAAAAATGAACTTGATATTCGTCTTTAGTTCGACAAGGCGATTAAATTTATCGAAAAAAAAGTTTCGAGTGGGTGTATTTTGAGGTGCGAGGTTGTTACCCCCACCCTCCTGAAACCCCAAATATGACATGTGGGACGTCCATTTAAAGCCCCCGTTGAGCTTTATTGAATGGCGTTTTTTAAATTTCAATCAGGTATACTCCATAGTATATTTTTTCCACCCTCTAAAACTTGATTACGTTTAAACTGTAAACCACTTTTTTACTTTGTCGGACCCTGCATAATAAGGGATGCCCCTAGAGAAAAACTTTTGCATCTAAATTAATGGTAGTAAAATTTTCGATCTATTAGAAGGTTTTTATTTTCAATTCGAGATATTTCCACACCGAGCTTTTACTCCCGAAATTGACTGTTTTTCCCCATCTGGGTCCCATATACGCCATTACTACATATGAGTTATTTTCCTAATTTTTTTTTAATCATAGGCATAAGTGTTCGATTACGAAACTTTTTTATCTTTACAAGAAAATCCCTCCGAACCACTGTTATTCCCTAAAGGTAAATTGTAAATTTTTACATTTTGTCACGACAAAAAGCGGCAAAGATTGCTGTAAAAGGAGGTTGTTCTACTATTATTAAGATTTCTCCTAAACTATTAGCCTGAGCGGAAAACTAATTAGAAATAACCGTTTCCAACAAAACAGGCTTCATTTTATCCGCTGACATTATACTGAAATAATGTATAATTAAGTAGTAATAGTAGAAATAACAACTTTAGTTTTTATCTCAGCTATTTTTAACCGGATCTTCACAATTCTTTCTTTCTGGGATAACTATGAATCCTAGGAATTTTGAGGATTTTCTCAATTTTTCCGGGGCCGGGGAGAGCTCCTACGGTCCCATTTTATCACCCTGTTCCCATAATTACATTTCGAAGAGTAAGCTAAAGGCTAAAGAGTGTGTTCACTCTTTGTTGTAAATTCTTGTTGTATATTTACATCGGTTACACTGATACATTAAAGAGTGAATACCCCTAGGGTGTAAACTGGAAAAAAAACTAAAAATATGAACCCCTCTCCCTATCGCCGAAAGGACGAGTCTTACCACCGAGCTTAATAAATTTAAGACCTTGGATAACTGAAAAAATCCCGCAGATGATTTTAAGCTCAAATCTTTGTTTTGGCTTCAGGAAGGAGCTTCATAAACTACGGTACGTCAAGGACAGATAAAAATGATATGCAGCTTGGGAAACAATTCGATAATGCAGATATTAATATTGATAAAGACGTTGTTGGTATTCAAAATTAAATATAAACAAGTAAAAAAGTTAGAATTGGTCTAATGTAAGACAAATTCTTATGATATCCTAGATGAACGCCCGTATGAAATTTCGTATTGTCACCCTTCTGTGCAAGTTTCATTTTTGAAATGGTTTTTCGCATATATTTTTAGAACGGTTTGTCGGACAGAAAAAATGATTATAACCAATTATATAGGATTTCGTATTCTGAAGAAGTTTTTGAACAATAAAAATGTCTTGGACTGATCGTTTTCACAGTATACGTAAAAAACCTAAGTTTTTATATGGCAACACCAAGAAGGAGTTGCCAGATTTAGTCCATTTTTGACACTTTATTAGCTAGTACAATGAAAACACCATGTACCAAATTTTAGCTATCTATATCGATGCGTTCTCAGGCAGTGTCCAAATATACAGAGGAAAACGAAAGTTTTGTATGGTAACCCCACGAAGGAGTTGCCCGATTTATCTCATTTTCGAACTTAATTTTACTTTTTTTTTTGTAAAGTCCATGTACAAAATTTTAGCTGTCTAGGTATACGCGTTCTCGAGTTATCGTGCGCACAGACGGACAGACGGACGGACAGACGGACAGACAGACGGACGGACATGCAAAAATCAAAATAACTTTTAATATTATGCGTGGGTGTCCAATCCATTTTGCTCTACCATAATTATTTCGAGGTGTTAGAAATGGAATGACAAACTTAGTATACCCTATAGATTTCATCTAGAGTATAACAAGCTGAAGAGGAAGGTACAAATAAAGCATTTAGTGAAGGTTCGACATTAGAAGCAAGATTTATGAATCAGGATCACTCAATGCGTGCCGTTGGTATTTGGTAGAAGATCCATTTGATAAAAGAAGGTTTTTCCAGTGAAATTTATGCACGGGTCTCTGATAAATTCTGCCAGTATAGGAACTTTCCAGTCCTTAACTTCCTAAAGATCCCAGAGCATATCCACTCCTAACTACCTCCCAGTCCCTTTCAAATTTAATAGCAAACTCTTGCGAGAATTCATTTATTACGGCTGATGTGGTGCAGCAGCTATACGAAAAAAACCAACAATAACACGAGAAGTGATCAAAAACCAAACCAAGGATCAAAAAGAAGAAAAGAGAAGAGATCGAATCGAACTGAGGGCCAAAGATAAGCCCCAATGTCCTAAACAATATAAATCCGAAGGATGTGAAAAATCATCAAAATAAATCCAAAGGAAGAAGACAAAAAAAATCTTGAAAGGTGCAAAAAGCACTTAATTTGCACGGAAAAGTTTGTAGAAATTAGAAAATCATTTGCGAAAAAATCTCCGGAACAAAAGATGCAGCCATTTTCGGAACAGCACGAAATACATATTTCGTAAACTGAAAACTAAATACAATCAAGCGACAGATATGTAAGGTATTTCAATTCAATATTGATCCCTACGAAGTGGAGTATAAAAAAAATAGTGGAAGAATTCCCCAATACGTCAACGTATCAAATTAAAAAACAAAAAACATGCCTGAAGCCGCTTACTACTGGGTGGCGCAAAATTACTAGCACTATAGAAATTACCTATATTTTTTTTATATGACATCTCCTGTCATTCTGATATTGAAAATTTTTTAGTAAACAAATGTAAAATTATTAAAAATATACATGGACCGTTATACTCTCCAAGAACGTGGAATAATCGTGTCAATGTCTTTTCGGAATAATTCATCAGTGATAAAAACACAACGTGAATTTCGTCGATGATTTCCCCGCGGTTCGGCACCGGTTAGTCGCACAATGTGACGGTTTGCCACACGCCTTGCAAGAAATAGCGCAACATTGCATAGACCTAAGTATGGCAGACCAAGGACAGGCCGTTCAGCCGAAAATATCGATGCTGTGCGCGATGATGTAGAAAAGTGTCCAGAAACATCAACGAGACGACGTGGCACACAATTGGACATTTACAGGCGGACTCTGCACCGCATTTTGGTCAAAGACTTGAAGATGTTTCCGTATAAATATCAGATGACACATCAGCTGCTGGTTACTGACCACCGAGCTCGTCTATAGTACAGCCAGCACGTCATAAACCTAAACCTTGAAGAGGATGATTTTTTTATTTTTTCAAAATTGGTTATAGAGTGACGAAGCGCATTTCCATCTCTCAGGGCATGTCAATAAGCACAATATTCGCTTCTGGGGAAGAAGCAAGAAACACCTTTACACCCACTAAGAAGTTACTTTATGGTGCGGCGTCTGTGATGAAAGAGTGGTCGGACTCCATTTTTTCGAAGACGCAGCAGGCAATGCGATAACTATCACTGGCGAGCGGTACAGAACCATGTTACGTAATTTCTTGATACCCAGTATGGATGAATTGGAGCTGGAGCTCATTTGGTGTCAACAAGATGGCGCCACGGCACACATAGCCCGTGACACTATGAACTTAGTGAGGGACGCTTTTCCAGGTTGTGTTATATCTCGTTTTGGCGATTTGGCTTGGCCGGCAAGATCACCAGATCTGACCTGTCCAAACTTCTTTCTTTGGGGTAATTTGAAATCACTGGTGTATGTGAACAAGCCACAGACTCTCGCAGCCCTAAAAGAAAACATTCATCAAGAAATAAGGAACATATCGGAGGAAGTGTTACGGCAAGTTATGGAAAATGTCATAAATAAGGCTGAAATGTGCATCAACTCTGAAGGTCACCATTTAAGAGACAATCATCTTCAAATCCAAATGCTACGAAATTTCATGGCATAAATATAAAAAACTAATTCTAGTTTTCTAATTTAGCTGAACCAAATAGGGTCATTACTTTTGCGCCACCAGGAAGGACATCACTTCCAGCATATTTTATAGGGTTTGTTAGTTTAAATTAATAAAGTAAAAATTATCAGAAAATTATAACCATTATATTATAAAGCAATTGTGGGTCCAGTCATAAAAGACCCTACGTACCTATCTGTGATTATTGGTTTAATGCAATTTTATGATCTGGCTTGAATCCGCCAATAAACCTCAAGTGCTAAAAGTGATTCAGGTATTGGCATGAAGTTTTTTCTAGTGATAGACAGATTACGTTTGGACTTTTTACCGGGTTAAACTTAATTTTGTTCAAGAAAGAATTTTTTGGTAAGGTTTTCTGCTGACACGAAACGCTTCCTCTTCTTCCTTTTCTTCTTTAATTTTTAAGCCCACTGCGTGGCGTATACAGGTTCGATTCGTTTCGAATGAATCTGTTTCTTTAAAATTTTTTTAAATTTTTTAATAAATAAAAAAATTGTTTGTTTCTATTTTTCTCAAACTTTTCATTTCTTTCTTCTTTTTTCATTTTTTCATTTGTTTTTCAAATCACACAATTTCGCTACTTGTGACCTGTTGATGAGTCAAACCAAGACTTGAAACTTGTCACCAAAAATTAATGGGTTGTGTGATGAAATAACAAATTAGAACATTTTTTAGCTTTTGCTATATACCGGAGAATCCCAAAAAATTCTTTCTTGAACAAAATTCTAGTGATAGAGGGTAGTAGGGGCATTAATAAGAAGCAATAAATTTGAGTTATATGGAAGAAAATTTTTAAAATAAATAACGGTATTTATGAAATTTGTGTGTAAAAAAACAATCAAAATTTTGGAAATATTTGAGAATAATTTAAAGATGCTTAATTAATTAATACAGAGGAATACACTTTTCGACAGCTACTATTCTTGGCTATTTAATAAGCCAACAATAACCAAAATCTATAGGGTGGTTCAAAAGCTATACTCATTTATACCTATCAGGGTTTAGGAATATTGGTGAAATCTTCAACTGGCCACAACTCCTAAAGGAAGGTTTCTAAGGGGGGGGGGGGTATGTGGAATAATTTTTTGATCATATTTCCTCAAGGAATCACGTGATATACCGGAAGGTATCTTGATCTGAATCACCCTGTATACACCAGAATGTCAAACTTCTGTTAGACGGCTGCAGAATAAAATATTTAAAAATTAATGAGGACATTCAATTTATCATGTCTTGCTTTGGGGATATGTAACCCCTAAATGTCCGTTGCTTTTTTAATGATTGGGTCGACTAAAAGAATTATTGGAGGAAATTTTTGAAAATGTAATTGAAAGCATTACGTTTACATCTATAGATAGGTCAAAATTGGTAAAAAAAATTAGAATCTGCCGGCAAATTTCTTGAAAACCTTATCCAGCGCCTGCCATCCTTACTTCTATATATATTTATGACGGTCATTAAAAAAAATATCCTCGAGATACAAAATCTTATGCAATGGGACATGCCGCTCCCGGAACTCGACCACTGCGATGGTGTGGAAAATTCGTAATTTTTTAATCCCTGATCCAGTTAAGATCCCAAGTTGAAAATTTGATATGTTTTAGTAGATAATATAAGGTACAAAATAAAAAAATATATATAATAAAATTAAAAGTACGTTTTCCAGAAGGATATTCAAGGATAACGGATATAATCGTTCTCTTTGATATCCCTATTCGTATATGAGATGACATTTTTGTTAGATAGCCTGAAAGCCTAACTTTAAAAAAAGACATATTTCTTTATTCTTGCATGAATAGCAAAGTTTGTATGCGTTTTTACATAAGACAAGGATATAATTTTTTTTTTGAAATTTTTAAAATGGTATAACTCGCTATGTATAGGGAAAATTTTTGATTTGTATTTTTTTTTTGGTTTTCACAATCCTACAAAGTTGTAAAAGTAAAAAAAAAAATGGTGATGGTCATGCCAGATTTTTATGATTTTTGATCGATTTTTTATGGAATGACCCTCCAGACTATTTTAGACTTAAAGTCTTTTGAGGACAGAGCCAGCAACTACAGCTTGGCTGTCTTAACAAATATAGGTATTGGAGTTCTTGCAGGCCCTGTTTAAAGACACTGTTGGGGGTTTTATATTATCAACGCCATATATCTCCAATAAAAATACACCTAACTTCCTTTCTTGGTATGGTGATGAAATGAAGAAAGCATGTTTGAGATATAATATAGGCAAAATTATGATTAACTACAGTCCGTTTACGGCGAAGATTTTCTGAATTAACTACAATTGCGTTTTAAGTACCTACTTAAATAACATTGAGTACAAGAAGAGATGAAGATTGAAACAAAAAAGTGTTGAACTTTTATTAATATGCGGCGAAGTTCTGTTGGATATCCATCTCAAATGAAATATTGATGTCACACTAGCTCGCATCCCAACATTATCTGCAATCTTTTTGCTAAAGTGCTAGCTATCCGTAGCCTATTGACGAAACTGATAGCTGCTGATGGTGAGTAATGGTTTATATATCGGCCTGACTACAGGTGGAAGTCACCATAATCATTATTTGTCACCTGTTTAGATTTAAGTACAGTTCTTAACTATTTTGGAGTATGTGAGTAGGAGTTTTTTATAAATTTAGTTTTAGTTTAGTCGATCGATCCTTATACTTGGATTTTTCTGCTATTTATTCGCTTTGTATAGTACACAGATTTTTGATTTTCCTCATTAGAACTTATTTCATAATTGTTTTTTTTTTTTTAACTTTTTATGTACCCCGATTTCTCAGTCTATCGGATATGTGTAATCTTCCATATCATTATGTCTCTCTGTTTTTTTATTGACTATTGAGTGAGCATGCTGTTGTCTCTGTGTTATTATGTTCAACCGTCATAGTGAATGTCGTTTCTTCCAGAGCACCGCGACTCAAGGTGTGTTACATGAATGCACCAATCATTCGTACAAAGATTAATGAGTTGGGCTTAATTTTTGTGAAGTCCAATGTTCATGCTATAATGGTTTCTGAGACGTGGTTACATGTAGACATTCCGTTCCGTTTGGAGGACATTTCAGGTTGTTTTCTATATCGTAACGATAGGAAAAATCGCATACATGAAGTGTCGAAGACCATATTAAAAATTTCTTAACATCATCCTTTCTATACTCATCGCAATACGCTCCTATCCTATCCACACAGAATTCCATGGTTTACGGAAGAGATTGTGTAGCAGAGTGAGAATTCTTTTATCAGAGCTGTGGTTGTTGTAAAAACAAACACCTAAAATGAAAAAGGAATGGAAACCGCTATTTGAGTGTGCGGCATAAACATGAGTCTCCTGTACAATCATGAAAGATTGCAAATCGCTTGTTTTTGTAGGTCGTATGTGGATTATACAAAAATTCCAACGTTATAACACTTCCTTAGTATTGAAAAAACTTCATCGGAGCTAAGCTAACATCAAACTAAATTTCTTATGTTTACAATTTTATTGCGAATCGGCGCTGCCTAGCTATGACTTTATACGCTCAGCAGGGTATTACTAGTTGGGATCTCCGAAAAAAACTAAAATGCCCGACTTACACGTTGGTTGGTCACGAGTGTAGAAAATTGGGACCAAACGCGTCGCCACATATTTAAGGAAAAATCGAATTTGGAGCTCCTATATAGTTGTTAGATTCCATACCATTGGGTCCGAGGAAAAATTGTCTAACGATAGCATTTGATTAAAATCTTCATATTAAAATGTTGCTTCGATTCTGAATCATATTCCAAAGATCCTGTCATACGAGGGTTGTCTGAAAAGTTTCCGAACTCAACAAGAAGATGGCAGCACTCGTAAACAAAAGTTGGGGAATATGTTTGCGCATACTTTGAAAGCTACTCACCAAAATTTCAGCCATTTTGAATGCGAAGTTGTTGTTTGACAATCATTTGAGTGAGTAGATGTGAGTGTTTTTGTGAAAATGGAAAAAGTCGAGTATTAATCAAGCTATTAATAATTTTTTATTTTTGAAAGGCAAAACGTCTACGCAATTCAAAGACTAGTTGGACGCTGTGTACGGAGACCCTGCACCATCAGTTACCACAAAGAAGTTTTGGGGCAGCTGAATTTAAATGGGGCCCGCGATCAGCTTGAATGACGATAAACGTTTGGGATGTCCGAAAACTGCAACCACTGACGATAACATCGCTCAAGTTCACAAAATGGTGGTAGACAATCGTCGAATTAAAGAAGTTAGAGCGACGACAGAGGCTATGAACTTGTCTAAAGAACATGTTTGTCACATATTGCATCAAGATTAAGGCATGAGAAAACTGTCCGTGCATTGCGTACGTTTGCTCACTTTGGACTAAAAACAGCGTCTCACATCTCTGCGGTTGCCATGGCAAAATTCCACGAATTACCGGTTTGAACTGCTTGACCATCCTGCTTACTCACCAGATCTAATCCCTAGCGACTTTTTTTTCCCCTAAGATAAAAGTTGCGCTCGGAGAACAGCGTTATTATTTGTGTCACAACCTTGATCCTATAGTCTTACTTCAAAAAAGTTCTGATTAAATTTAAAATGCTTGGGCATGCATGGTTAGCATTCTCCAACTTATGATTTGGATCTTAATGATACAAATGAGCATTTTACTTCATCTTCAGCAGTGGTATTCCTAGAGGCTTCTGACTTTGTGTGGGCAACTACTCAATCACCATCATGTGATGATTCCATCTTGCACTGCATAGATTCTTTAGATACCATCCTTTCACTTTTTGTGAATCTACTTTTGCCTACTATATTACCTGCTCTCAAGCATATCTTTAATACTACTTTAAATATGTCAAAGTTTCAAGAAAAGGGCAGTTGTTTTATCTATTGCTAAAAATAACTCCCGAAGTAACATGTCTGACTTCTGACCATTTTTTTTTTTAGAGAGAGCACTGGAGAACACTAGAGAAGCTCCTATTAACTCAGATGTTCGAGTGTCTTGAGAAACGTTCGGTATTTTCCGCCTGTCAATCTGGCTTTAGTTGCAAACAAGCTATTTGGTCCGTATGCGTGTTAAAGATAATTCTCCTGTTCCCTTTAATCATCAAAATTTTCCAATATTGTAACTGAAATTGCCAGAAAAAGAACACGAAATAGTGGAGACCCCTGAATGCCAAGAAACTAATGATAATTATTATCATAATCCTACTTTTACTGCTGATATCATTAAAAAATGTCTTAAATTGGCTAGTAATTTATGCAATTATATTGCCCGACGTAACAGGGGCGGATTAATGAAGGCGGGTGGGTGGGTGGGGGGGGGGGGGCAATTGACACTTTGCTGATCAATCAAATAGCGCTAGTGGCATAAGCATGAAAAAAAGTAATGTAAACACTAAGCTGATCAACCAGTTCACAAGCACGTGCTAGTAGAAAAAGTTGGATGACTTCCAACATTTGCGGTAGTAGATCACGGTGATGCGAATTTAAAAATGGCTGCAACTAGTAAGTGGAAAGAGAAAGAAAGAGAGAAAGCGATATAATTTACTAGCTCACTATCACAGAATGTCAATTACATCAGATACTTATGAAACACCGTTAATTGATATGCATAAGTGTCAACTGGGAAACAACATATAACATATGTTATCTAAATCTTATATAAATAGGAGGTCAATAGAGCAGGAGGTGATAGTACTCACCTAGATAAACCAAAAATTGTATAGCAGGAGGGTGGGGGGGGGGGGGGGAGGTAAACCGTTTAGGACTTACAGGGTGATTAAGAAAACAAGCCAGTTTTTCACAAAACATCCTGTATCTTAAAAACTACAGAGCATATGGTCACATTTCAGAGCTCATGGTATGCAGAACTTTGTGGCATTTTGAACGCCTGCTAAAACAGCCCCATACCCCTCCCCCATCAAGAATTATGGTTGCGTAAACTAAAAAAATCGGATTTTCTTACCCTTTTCTTTTTAAATTAACCTCTATTATTTTTGCAAAAAGGTCATTAACATAACTTTCCTTTATAAAAACCGTAAACTGTAGACTCTCCTCTATAAGTTGACTTATTGCACCCTATGTGTTAACTGTAGCCGTTAAACAGTTATTAACTCATAACCTTTCAAGTTACACCGAAATTACACGATATTTTTTAAAATGACGTGCAACAAATTATCGTTGAGAATATGTTTGAAAATAGGTTTGAGAATAGGTTTAGAGCTAATAACTCTTAAAGGGCTACAGATAGAACAAAGGGTGTAATGGGTCACATTAATGAGGAGGGTCTACAGTTTACGTTTTTATAAAAAAAAAGTTATGTTAACGACTTTTTTGCAAAAATAATAGAGGTTAAATAAAAAAAAGGTAGGAAAATCCAAAATTATTAGTTTAGATAACCATAATTCTTTAGCGGAGAGAGGTATGGGGCTGGTTGAGCAGTCGTTGGAAAGGCTATGTAGTTCTGCATACAGTGAGCTATTAACTGTGATCGTGTGCCCTGTCGTTTTTAAGATACAGGCTGCTTTCTGAAAAACTAGTTTTTTTCTTAATCACCCTGTAACTCCTAAACGGTTGATATGTCCGCCCTCCTCCCCTACCAGCCATGCAATTTTTGGTTCGTCTAGGTGAGTACTATCACCTCCTGCTCCATTGACCTCCACTTTACTTACAATTGTATTTTTATTTTGCAGTGAGATGATTCCCCCCCCCCCCCCCCCTCCCGCTAATTTTAATGCTGCATTCGCACCACCAGCGTACAGTGAAATATTTTATCAATCTAGTTGGATTTAATTAAATTTTTCGATATTCTAAATTATGCTTAAAAGTATTTTATCGTAACTGCAATTATCCTAGGAGGTATAAGCTTCATTTTTATTTTCCAGGAATTGACCAATTCATAAACGAAGAGGTCCTGATCAAAGCAACTGCAGGTTGACGGTAAAAGACATCGTGCAAATTTATTTCATTCGTGTGGTTTTTATCAACGAATGTGCTGTAGTTATGTGGTTTATTTTATCTGTACTTATACACATACATTAGACATATGATTATGTAAAAAATAACAAAATTTAATAAAGATTTTTTATTTGATATACTTTTTTAAATCACCAATCCAATTACAATAAATCATTAGTTTTATGTAAATATAAATAATATGTAGTCGTTTCAATACAATTATCAAAAAACAAAAGTCAGATTTTAAGAGCAGGAATTAAATTCCGCTGGACTGCCCAAAATATCACACTGTGCAACGGGATGATCCAAATGAATAACGTGCTGAGAAGATTTCGTATGACCCCAAGTTGTAAATGACTTTACACAGGCAATTATTTGATGACTTATCTAAAATATCACCACAGCAAATAATACCAGAGTTCATGCCTATTCGTATACTGGAAACAAACAGTGGTACTTTTCTTCAAGACCTGACAAGGAGAAATCCACAAATCCAAATACCAAATCTAGTGATATTACAGTCTCACGAAAGTGAATGATTCCACGTTTATTGTCAGAAACTTGTACCGAATAAAATTTGTTTTTATATAGAATCCTTAGGAAGCAATTCTAATGAATATGGTTTTTTTTTATCCTTATTAAAGTTCCTTTTATGTATGTGTACTTTTCACGAAATGTAAATAAAAATCGCTATGATCCTTGATATTTCTTTTGTTGTTTATGTTCCATATTTGGAAAAATTTAGCTAACGCGAATTCTATTTATTCGTAATTTTTGGGAACGTATCTATCGTATAAAAAGAGGCTTAAGTACAGAAATTTTATGTTTTTTTTTTTATCATAGGATTACTAAATCAAATTTTGAACAGTCAAATATGGTAAAAAGTCGTGTTGAAAATGGAACAAAATAAAGAGGATTGCAGTTAATAAGGATAATCCCCTTAGAAAAAAACAAAAACAGCAGCACATACCAAATCCGATTATTTTCTCTCCATTTATTATCTTCCAATATGTATGGGTAAATGTGTATCAAACGAACGAAAGTTCATTTGGAGCTAATTTGATATATATGTATTGCGGAAAAATGTTTGAAATTTTAATACCCGCTCTATTTCCAGAGCTTTTTAAGAAAAATGTCAATTTATGTGTCTGAAAAGAGGATTTCTTTTTGTGCAAGAAATTTCTGATTGTATAGCTGGGCAATGTACTAGACTTCCTATAAATAAAGGGGCAGAGTGAAAAACGATGGTAATCCACTTTTTGTCAATTTCGAACTAACATTGCCAAATTTGGTAACACACGCAAGATGAATTCTACCCTTCTGTTTTGAAACATATATTCAAATTAGATTTCTTTCTTTCTAGAACAGTCAATTTCATAGGTTTTTGCGTTTTGGAGAACTCTATACAGTTTACTGAAAACATCTTCGTTATTTCAGTATACATGAAAAACCTGTAAATCTGGAAGTTTTTGTACGACAATCCTACGAAGTAGATCCTCGGTTTTACTAATTTTCGAAATTAGGTCTATAAATTTTCATATTTCTTAGCCAGCGCATTTCCGAGCTATTATGTGGATATTAAAATAGACAAACAAACATCAACAGACAAGATGTTATTTAATATCATGGTTACAGCTTGATGCCTCTTCTTGCTCCACATAGGGGGATCGCATTATATATAGGGAATGATGTAGCCTTTACTGTTCTTAGAGATCCGCTAATTAAATACATCTGGATTAAGTTCAAAGTCTACAGGCACATCATCTACTTCTGTTTCATTTATCGCAGCTCTGATGACGACGTGGTATCCTTATTTAACAATATCTCCAACAATATTGATCATTTGTCTTCTGAAGTCGTCCTGACAGGCGATTTTAATGTTCATAACATAGCGTGGCTCAGACATTCTTCCATCACAAGCCCTGCTACCGATTTGTTGCACTTTTCTGTGAATACATTAATTTGCAACAACTAGTGGATGCACCAACGCGAGTTCCTGATGCAGCTGGAGATAAAGCTAATTTACTCGACTTGCTTTTAACATCTCATCCTGACAAATATTCCATCTCAGTCGGCTTCCCTCTTGGTAATTCAGAACACTGTTTAACCAAGGTTCAGTTTACCACCTCAAACCTGTTCCGTCCTACTTTTTCACCTACAAGTAAGTAACATTCTAAGTCTTGGCATGCGTGAACACATTCCGTATTCCAACAGCAGATCTCAACAACAGCAAAATTGCTCTTGGTTTAACGATAAGTGCTACGAAGCAATAAAAGCGAAAGAGTCTACTTTTCACGTCTAGCAATTGCAACCAACTTCAACGCTAAAATAAGTCTACAAGACAGCACGGAACACCTGAAAGACCAATCAATATCCAGAAAGAAAAATTTCTATTTTTCTTTTTTTTTTAGAATGTTAGACAAAGAATCTTGCAGAGCCGCAAATGCAGCAAAGGTTTCTGGTTCCTGGTCAACACAATCAGGAACAGCTTCAGCAGTTGATCTGTTTAACAGCGCTGAAGTTGTTGTTCACTCCCGGATTAAAGCTAATATTTTGGCTGATAGATTTGTTTCAAATAATTGTCTTCCACACACTTCACAGATACCTGTTTCGCATCTCGCGTGTGGATGTGTACAAGAGCCAATACACATCCGCATGCGAGATGTGTTCAAGGTCCTTATGGAGATCAACGTCTTCATGATGGTTTCTCGCCTCTGTTAATTAATATGCGCAAACTATTCCAAAGAAAGGAGAGGGTAGCGACCACTCAAATTTTCTACCAATTGTAATCACTTCGGTTCTTTCATATTAACTCCAAATTATTGAAGTATCTAGAAACCAATCAACTCATCAATCATCGCCAATACAGTTTTCGGACTGGATGCTCATCTGAAGACTTGCTGACATTTCTTACATAACGTTGGAACCGTAGTCTTCACAACTTTGGTGAGTCCAAAATCATTGCCCTAGATATTTCGAAGACTTTTGATAGAGTCTGGCATCCAGCTCTTTTAGCCAAACTGAAAGCACTTGGCCTTTCCCCTCCTCTTCTATGATCGATTGAAAATATTTTATCTGGCCGCCTAATACGGATTGTACTAGATAGCGTTTCATCAGCACATCATCCCATCAATTCCGGTGTGCCACAGGGCTCCATTATTTCCTCATCTTTCTTTTTAATTTTCATCAATGATCTGCTTTCCGTTACATTTGAGACCATCCATAGTTTTTCCGATTGACAGCTCCCCTGATTTCGCTTACTCCTTTGACACTCATACGAACTCCAGAGGAAATGTTACATCTCTGTCGCGTACTTTTCATATGCGACTGTTTACTGTTTTCGTACAGTAGAATTGCTGTTATGAATACGTAATGTGTTGCGTTTATTTAAAACACTTTAAAGCATCTTACATACCATGTATGTAGGTAAGTATACCACGACGAATTCGGGCGTTCGCCTAGGTAACAAATCGTTTTTTTTTTTTTTTATAAAGAAACACTGCAGTTTTCAACTTCTTTATAATTGTGACCCACTATCAATTAGTGCACGACATAAATGTCTATTTCCACATGAGTCTGTTACCCAGATAATCGAGGTCGCTAAAAGTATTTGACTATTGTCTTTATTTATTGATGAGCAAAATGAGTGGCTATTGTCTGATTGACTTCTATATACCTGTCCATCGTTGACCATATTAGACTGTGTCTTCTCCCTAATTATTACATTATTCATTTGATTCAAATTACCTTGAACATTGTTGTCCTAATTGCTCACGACTCTATGCAACAGAGTATGATGTCTTTTATGACAAATGCGGCATGATCGAAGGAGTCTCGTACTTACAAAATATACTGCAGAAGAGTTGCTAACAGTTGCAACCCAAGTTGAGGCGTGCTTAAATTCGAGGCCTCTTACTCAGATATCCAGCAATGCAGATGATCTCTCAGCACTTACTCCAGGTCATTTAATTATAGGAGCTGCATTGACATCAGCAGTGGACCCCAATCTTCATGAACTTAACATGCATCGTCTTTCAAAATATCAAAGAGTGCAGCATACCGTTCAAGAATTCTGGCGTCGATGGCATATCGAATATCTAAATGGACTTCAATATAGGTACAAGTGGCAGTCCAGTAAGAATGGAACAACTATTAATGTGGGTTCTCTCGTGCTCCTGAAGGAAGACAATCTACCCCAGATGAAGTGGATCCTTGGGAGAATTACATCTCTACATAAGGGCGATGATAACGTTGTTAGAGTGGTGACTGTGAAAACATCCCGTGGCAATTTTCGCCGAGCTGTTAATAGAATATGCGTTCTTCCCATTAAAAACGACAATATAAAGCAGACTGAAGAAGAAAATTGAAACATAACATTTCAAGGTGGCCGGCATGTTTAATTGTACTCTAATTGTTACTTGTTTATATACATATAATTTCACTACTTTGAATGATCAGTTAGTTTCAATCATGTTGGCATTGAATTTTTCTAAAATAGTTTTTTTGAGTTGTCAGACAGACAAGATATTGAATTGTAAAAAGATGTTTTCATTTAACATCAACCGAATCCGTTCGCATCAGTATAATCCACAACACTGACCCTGAGGTAACAGTGCAAATCCTATACTTAACTGAATGTCTTATTTTTACGTTTTTTATAAATCCAGTTGGAAAAAACACTTTAAAAGTCTTTTTGAAGTGCTTCTATGAAAGTATAAACTGCTTCGATTGAACTTCAGTTTCATATTAATTTTAACATTGTATGACGCGCAGATGTAAGCGCTTCATGTTAGCTTTGTTATAATTTTTTTTAAAGGACTTTGTTAGAAACAGATTGGAGCTCTGCACGATTACAGAAACTATAGTGTCAGCGACAAATATTGGTCAGTGTTGAGTTTAATTATAGAAAATTAAATTTTGACGCGCTCTGCAACAGCATACTTTATAATTTGATTGGCAGCTTCAACATTTTTCTACTTTTCTAAATCAGCAAATTTTCCAATTATATAAAAAGTAAGATATCTGCGTTCAAACACTCCGAAACACATAATGTTACGTATGGCACGGCATCTACACGCGTTTACTTGCATGATCGCACTCGCATTAAATTTCCTGGAATTTTACCAATAACTACAAATTAAAACAAAATTGCTTCAGACTGCCTCCAGAGAAGCATTTTTTGGGAAGCACATCAGTAACCTGCTACAAGCGCGCTTCGAATAACATTTTATAGAAGAGTTTAGAATTTTTCCAGCTGGAAAGTTATTTCAAGTGTAGTTCAGGCTGCCCTTAAACGATCATTTATGTGGTACCTAAATGAAAGCTTTGGCGTTAACTTAATCAAAAGATGCTTAAATGTCTTGACTACTACTTCGATATTTCTTCCTTGAAATATAGGCAGGCCGCCCACGAAAGATGCATATGCTTCCTGCATGCACTATGCAGTTGCTTCATGCTCTTGAAAAAAGCATCACCACCGCGTACGAATGCATCAAATTGTTTGATGCAAGGGAACTTGCTATACGGATGCTACAAGTGTTTTCGTTTGAGCATTGCATGTACCGCTTTTGCGTCTAGCATTTTAGTAATGCCTGATATTTGGATGATATATTTATAGAGTGACGACGACATGATAAAACAATTCATTTATAATTTAAGAACTTTACTTTGAAATATGTAGTGCAATTGCTCTGTTGGTGAGCAGCTTACTATACAGCATACCCGAAGTGCATATGCTCGATGCAAATGGATAGTGCAAGCATGAAGCATTTGCATCTTTGGTGTGAAAAAAGTTACCTCAAAATCAAGGTTTGTAAGAAAATTCAATTTGTAATGAGCTGGTCACCTTACCTACATCCTACTTTAAGGGCCTCAAAATAACATAATATCCTATTGTAGATGGGGTCTTAATTTAGAACTAATTTGAACACAATTATCGATATTCTGCTCATCATTCACTATTAAAAATTTTTATCCGCTTGAGGTATAAAATGAATTCATACTTTCCGCTTTGAGAGTTGTTCCAGTAATCAGTAAAATAAATAAAATGCACTTACCACCATAGTAGGATTCAAATAGCAAATTTATAAACACTTACCTGAAAAAAAAAAGGAAAAAAAAAATAAATTTCTATTGAAACACTTTTAGATTTATAAAAATTAATATGTAATTTTCAACTTGACTTTCTTAACTAAGTTTAAATTTTAAAAAAGAACAAAACATTTAAAGTCACAACTAGAGCTATAAATGATTTAACTGCAGTGGACAATATCATTCGGACATTTTTCCGGAACAATAATTGAAACCGGAAAACTAAATCCACGCAATTGTTACTGCTGCATAATTGTTTGCGAATAATTGCTTACATAAATTTGTTGCCTTACAATTGTTCCCGAACATATTTGCTCTTGAACAATAATTTTTTTCGCATTTACTTCCGTATACATAAATACAAATTCATTGCCTGTGTCTCTTTCTTGGGAATAGCTGTAAAGAAATGAAGTTGCGAAACAATTATGGGGGATCAATTGCCAGAACAAAATTATGTAATTGGAGCCAATTGCATGTAAGCAATTATGTGGGAAGTAACTGTGGGAGAATCCTTGTAGGAACATCTGGTGGGGAAGGAAATTGAAGAAAACAATTATTGTAGGAAAAGTATTGAGAAAAGCATTGTGAGGGGATCCGTCTGACAGGAATTTTTGCGTAATATTTGTAAGAGAGGAAAATCACACCGTTAAATTTTAACCTGATATCGTATGGGTATACTTGGATAAACATGTCTGATATAAATCTTCCGTGGTAAATGTAAAACTTTTGATGGTATCGCTGTTAAAATAGTAAAATACATTTCCTGCTAGTACTAGTAACTACAAAGTAGACTTAATTATGAGCAGAAAAGTTGAAAATGTACAAAATATTTTATTTTTATTTGTCATAAAACTCTCGACTCTCCAGTCTCGACTATCGACTGTCGAATCTCGAAGCTCGGATCTCCACTCTCGACTCTCGAATAACCACTCATATAACACACGGCCTATATTGGACAACCCCACGGGTGGTAGTTACCACACTCTAAAAAATATTTCGGTGTTTTTGATTTTTTATTCATTTAAGGTTAATCTTTGACTTCTTTCGGAGTAATATGTGAATAATTTAACTCCAATTTATGGATAAAAGATAAAAATAGTAACTATTTTTTTACGACACAAAATTACCGGGTTCCAAGAATTTTGAAACTGCTTAACCTCCATGGATTTCAGAAAATTACCTCCATCGGTTAAATCATGTAACGTGTTAGAACGGGAAGCCGATTCACCGAATTTTACAAGATTTTGAAATCTCAATTCACATCTATCGCATGCATTTAAATATTTAAAGGTATATTATGGATGGTGGAAGCATGGTTTTTAAGTTAACTTACAACGACGTGCAAAAGTATGTCATCGTGAACCTTCCTTCCTTTAGGAGTTGTGGCCAGTTGAAGATTTCGCCAATATTCGTGAACCCTGATGGGAATAAATGAGTATAACTTTTGAGCCACCCTACAGATTTTGGTTATTGTTGGCTTATTAAATAGCCAAGAATAGTAGCTGTCGAAAAGTGTATTCCTCCGTATTTTTTAATTATGCATCTTTAAATTATTCTCAAATATTTCCAAAACATTGATTTCTTTACATACATAAGTTTTTGAAATAAATAACGGTATTTATGAAATTTGTATGTAAAATCAACATTTTGCAAATATTTGAGAATAACTTAAAGATGATTAACTAACAAGAACAGAGGAATACACTTTTCGACAGCTACTATTCTGGGCTATTAAATAAGCCAACAATAACCAAAATCTATAGTGTGGTTCAAAAGTTATACTCTTTTATTCCCAGCAGGGTTCACGAAAATTAGCGAAATCTTCAACTGGCCACAACTCCTAAAGGAAGGTTTCTAGGGGGTGGTATGTGGAAAAATTTTTTGATCGGCTTACCTCAAGGAATTGCGTGGTATACCGGAAGGTATCTTAATCAGAATCACCCTGTATATGTGATGGGTATGGAATAGAAATCCAGCAGCAAGTTTTCGACATATTTATGAAGGAGTGCAATGTATCATTCGATAAAAGGTGTTTTGTGAAAGTTGTCCAGTCAAGTGGTAAAAAATATTTCAAATAATTCCGACAAGTTGTTTGTTTAGGTTCATTATTTTATAAATATATAAAACAAACAAAGAAAACATGATCTAGAAGAAGAAGAATATTTTGCTTCACTCTTAAAGCTGGAGGACTGTTTTGTTATCTCCTTACCAAAAAAAGTGTAGAATTTAGGAAAATCTTCATAAATCTGTAAATCATATAAGTGAACTAAAAGACCTTATAGAGGTGCATCATTCGTTAAAGTATATGTAAATGAAAGACATATGCCAAAACATCATCTGTTGGCTCATTACCCTCGGATAATATGAGAAATAGGTTCTTTATCAACACTTTCTACAATGCGCTATGAGTTAAAAAATTCAACTTTGTCAATGATCATTCATTCTTAATTGAATTTTTCAAAAATCGCTTTACCATTGCATTTGAATTTTAATTATTAAAAATATGCTGTCAATTACATTTAAAAATTGACAGGATTTTCGTTTTAATTCACAAAATCTTGGGTAACTTGATTTTTGAAAAAATTAATTACGAACGAATGATCATTAATTTTGTCCATCTGCATAGGGTATAACAGTATGCAAATATGTCACATAACTTTAAAAATATTTGCAAACTCATATCATATAAACATCAAGAAACAAATTATCTGCGGCACATGTAGAAATATTTTGCCCCGAATTTATTAATGAAATTGAAAAACTAATGAAAATTGATTCATTTATGAATGAATATTCTAACATATTTTCATTAAATCAAATAAAGGGTTTTCCAATAAGAGGTGTTATTTTAATTAGCCCGCTATTTCGGTAGATGTCACTTTTGGAGCTGTCATTTTTTGACATTTGACAAGTAAAAACGACGCCATTAATAAAAATGGAACGATACACGATTCAAAAACGCATTGAAATTATTAAAATTCATTTTTTCGAAAATGAGGCTGGAGCAACAGTTACGGTGAATGGATTGCGCTATCGACAGATGATTAATGATTTTTTATGGCCGAAATTGGCTGGTTTTGATCTGGACAACGTTTACTTTAAACAAGATGGCACTACGTGCCATACAAGCAACGAAACCATTGATCTTTTACGGGAAAAGTTTGGGGACCGTGTTATCTCTCGAAGAGGTGATCACAATTGGCCACCGAGATCTTCTGACTTAACACCTTGCGACTTCTTCCTTTGGGGCCACGTGAAGGACAGGGTCTACGCCAACAGCCCAACATCGACTCAAGACCTCAAAGATGGAATTCGTGAGGCTATCGAGGACATAGGGCAGCCACTTTGCGATTTGGTTATGGCAAATTTCATGAAAAGGATATGGCCCTGTAGGCGTGGTCGTGGTGGTCATTTGGCTGATGTTATTTTCCATTATTAACGGCATACCTTCCTCTTAATAATGAAGTAAAGATCCGATCATTTATCTCAAAAAATGGCATTTATCTTTGAATATCAAAATAACACCTCTTATTGGAAAACCCTTTAGATTCCAATGACGATATATATTTTCTAAAAATAGTCAAGTGCTATTATGAATATAGAAAAGGTTTTATTATTTGCATTCACAATTTATGTAACCATCTACCTTTATTTAGAAAAATTATTTTCGTTCGTGAAGTTCGAAAAGAAATTATTTTTGTTTATAATGTTTTAATTACTCAAAATTATAGTTTCAATTTAAATGCATTTGAAATCGAAATCAGTGAAGAAGTAAAAACCATTAATATAAAAAATATCGTTTTCAAGGAACTTGCATTTTTTTTTGCTTATTATGTACTACATATACCTATATGTACGTATTATCATTACTGAATGTAACTGCAATTTACATACTATATTGAAATAAACTACCAATGTTAAATTTCAATTTCAATTTATTTAATTAAGGCATTGTACAATGAAGATGCGGGATCTTATTATTAGTACAAGTTCAAAAGTATGTACAAAATCAAAAGAAAAACAAAACTTAACCTATCGAAACTCCAAAATTTGAAATAATGAATACATGTGCCAAAAAAAAACACAAAAAAGAAATAATTGTACCTAATAGTAACAAGGAGTATGTAAACCTATAACTAAACTTAAAACTGGAATAATAATTGCAGTCATAAAGAAGTAATCAATCGAGCTAGATGTGAATACAAAATATGCTAAGTTAGAAATTAAATAGAGTAGAGTTAGATTTCATAAATTCAAATAGTAGGTTTTTGAAGCAGTTGAATGTGAGGATCCAAAAAGAATTTCTCAAAGAAATTGGTAAAATGTTCCAAATTCTGACAGCGTGGACGAAGAACTGGCGCTTTGATGCAACACAATTGGACCGAGGAATAATCAATGTTACAGTCCTGGTAGATCTAGCAAATTGTAAGCAGTTGTATAAATAATTAGGAGATTGAAACTTAATGATCTTAGCCAAGAATAAGGTACACCGAAACTTAAGGTAAAGTGAAAAACTGCATCCGAAAATAGACGAGACGTATCGCGAAACATGATCGTACCGCCGAAGATTGTAAACATATCGCACTATTGAATTAAAAGCGATATTAAGTTTATAAAAGGACTCCGAGTCAAGTTGACAGAAGACCTCGCACCCATAGGTTACAATAGGAGCAATTAAAGAGCGAGCTAGTAATAAGCGCGTTTATTAACTCTTTCATTTTTTTAACTATATAAGTAATATTAAATTGCAGATCCCTTTTGACTTCTATAAATATTAACAAATTTTGAGATATTTCAATTTAACGCCTATACTGAAAATAGAAAAATCGAAATGGTGTTAAACGTCTGCGCTACCTGTTTGATATTTTTTATTGATAAAAATGAATTTAATATAATTGAAAGGATATCAAATTTAACGCACAACAGGAATATCCCTTTGGATAATATCGTAAATTGATCTATAGGACAAAGTAGGAAAAATCGATATGGTGTTAATTATATTCACTATTTCATTATTACTATTATATTTACAAGTATACAACCAGTAAAATTGAATGGATGAAAATTGTAACCCTGAAGGGAGAAATCCGATGGGATAACAATTTAAATTATCCAAATGGTTCGATACTATTTAACACCGAATTGGTGATATTTTAACACCGGTTTTTTACTGTGCACCCCCACCCGAAAACACAATAAAACATAAGAAAGTTTTACCCCATCGGAAAGTTCCCCATTCACTCATTCTAAATAATAATAATAATAAAAAAAAAAAAAATGTAAATCCATCCACGTTTACTATACTAAAACTCTTGCGTCACAAAGGGCACTCTAAGGCGCTCAGACACAAAGTTTTTTAGTCAAGGGCTTGTGAATTCATAAAAGTTATTTAAAAATCATTGCACAACGACTGTAATAATTTTTTTGAAAAAAAAAAAACATGACTGTTTCTGTTCTTGCTGTTAAACATGCATTTAAATAATTTACGAAAACTGAAGTACTTTGCGCTATGGCGGTATATGTAGATATGTAGTAAATGCGTACTTTGGTACTTATAGGGTGCTTAAGCTTAACTATAAGAGTTATGAGTACCAGTATCGAGTATTTCAAGTACCAGTACCGGTAAACTTTAAACCCGGTTTCTGGTACTGGTACTAGTAACTACTTAAGTTACCAATGTACTTAAGAGGTCTGGTCTGAAGCCATTTGGAGGACAGTATACACTTAATAAAATGCATATAACACTACTGGAAATTTTTTCAATGCCGATAAATTCAATCAATCCACCCTTCGATGAAAAAACCCACCACGATTTCAAGGCCTCCCTTACAACATCACACGCCCACGTACACGATCATTTGTATTGATTTATAGATTTCAATTTTGTTTTAATTTTTTCTATCTTCTTTCTGAGTACATGTTTCATAGTTGTGTTGTTGTGTGCGATTTACATATTCATTTTACAATAATTACATATATACATATACAAGATGTATCATGTTGCGACTTACAAAGGGAAGGAGGTGAAAAATTCACCTAAACAAACAATAATATAGTATGTATGGCAGGGTGAAAGGCATCTCAACTGTTTCGAATTTACTGATTGATTCAGAAAATATACTAGTATTTCACAAAACATCCGGTATCTTATATAAAACAGGGAGTAAGATCACCTTAGTATATGTAGAACACCATCGCCCTTCCAACGATGGGTCAATCAGATACGTATTTCTCTCCAATGCGGAGTCATGGAGCTTTAAAATAAAAATTTCCATTTTCTTACATTTTATTTTACCTTGGCCTGCTTTTTTTTTTGTGAAACAAACATAAAAAAAACATTTATTAACATCACTCGTAAACTATTGACTTTCACATTTAATTTAAATAGCTTAAAATCTCATAACTCTTCAACGGCTACTAATTCTACTAATTGTCTTGCTTAACCACTCCCATTTCTTTTTATGGAACATAAATTTCTCATTCACTGTCACTCAACATTCTTGGAATTAATATTTCCAATAAGTTAAGCTGGACAGATCACATCTTCTGTAGCCACCAAATTCCTGATAAGATGTAAGAAATATTTCAGCCTGTCAAATCTAACGCTCCTCTACAAGTCTCCCATCAAATCTTGAATGCAATACAATTCCCATATATGGGTCGAGGCTAGTCACACATCCTTAGCTTCATTAAATATTGTTCAGAAGAGAGCCTACAAGCTGTAGCAATTACTTGTTATATCGACTCACTCAAGCACCGCCGCAATGTTGGATGCCTTTTGCTCCTATATCGCCACATGCATGATTAATGTTCTGATAAAATATCTAGTCTGATCCCTTGAGCTACAAACTGCGCACATCCTTGCACCTTTCACCCATCACCCTCTACTTTCGGCTGTATAGTAAAACTCGGTAAAGCATTTTTATCCCGAGCTGTGCGAATGTGGAATAGTTTACCATATTCGAAAATTTAAGAGTGCCATACATCAGCATCTCTGCTACATAACCTAATAGTGTTCCCTATCTCATTCCTGTCATGCTGTACTTTGCATCATAGGATATCCCCTGAGCTTGGCTTAATAATATATATAAAAAAGAACATGGTTAAGACATTAGTGTCATAGGTTAAATTGTACAAGAGTCCAAGAGTTTTAAATCATAAATTGACTACCATAACTCGGTTGATGAGGGAAGTACGGGGCTGTTTGAGCAGACACTTAAAAGGCCATAAGGTTCTACAAACAATAAGGTCTTAACGGTAACCCTGTACTTTTAAAGATACTGGCAGTTTCGTGTAAATAAGCATATTTTTTTAATCACCCTTTAACTCCCAAAACGGTTAAGATTCCCCCGACGCGCCTCACAATTTATTGAATGTCTAGGTAAGCAATATCCTCTTTTTGCCTTCGGACCTCACACCAGTAAAACATCCTGTATAAATAAATAAATAATTATGTTTACCATAATTTTTAGTGGGGTATAATTTAATGAAGCAAAAAGTCCCTGTGATAGATACATATTCCATATACACAAGATATTTCTCAGAAGATACATCTTCCATTCAATCCTGATCTAATGGCGCTCCTAAATCTAGATGTCACTTTATATATTTATCTTTTCCACTAAAGATTATGGGAAGAGGCAAAAAATGGCAGACTTTTGGAATTTATTATGGGACACTGCTGATACAAACATATGTATGTACATCCGCCGTATGTTCTCACATACATACTACATATGTATATGTGTATAACCATCAGAAGAGGAGTTTTCCTTATTTCATTTTTCCCCAATTTCAATTTGTGAGAAGAAAGCAAGCAACCCAGCTATTGAGATAACTTTCAAAGAAAGATGCAAACACTTCGATGAAGTTCCCTTTTTCTTCACACGCCCAGTTCAAGTGCTTCTTAACGATTTGGTTTCATTTTCATTTCTCCAAACCGCTACCACAATCCGCAAAAACTTGAAGAGAGAGAACGAGATAGAGATAGGGAAAGTTGGTTGAAAGGCTGCTTTTCTTGTGGTTTTTCCATATTAATTTCATTTCAAACTGATTCTGTAATTTCTGATATTGAGAATTTATTCGAAATTTTAATTACGATTTTCACCTTTTTTCTCCCCAAAATAATCAAGTGGAGTCAAGTTTTCTCGATTTGTATCAAGCAACTCAAATTTATTTCATTCAAATGCTGCTGCTATTTTTAAACAACTTTGAATTCATCAATTGGATCAGGAATTATCTCCTAAAGTTGATATATTTTTTTTTTAACTTTTTAAGGGTGAAAGGTAGTTACATATATTCCATTAGATAGCGACACCTATCCTCTTTTTTAATGTTCATTTTCCACTTAAATATTTTCCAATCTCCAACCAACTTAATTTTTCGAAGGTATAAATGATTCGTGTTTAGTCATCCTTCAATTAATTTCTTAATGGGGGTACATTCAAATAGAATCTGGACCTGATAACGTTTTCATTTAACGAAAAAAGGTTGGAAAAGGTTCTGGTCTTGTCATTGGAATTAAGTGGACTGGCAAATTTTAAATTTGAGGGTAAACATAACTATTCTATTCGAATTCTCTTATTGACATTTTGCCTTTGAAATGGTTTGAAAATTAAGAAGACATTTTCATGGTTGTTTTTTAGTAATTGGATTTTTCTTCTGAATGTGTATTTTGATTAACTTTTAATATTTATTTTTTTAAATTAATATTTTAAGATTTTTTAGGATTTTTATTACACTACCAATGAGTGTCAGGTTTTGTCTTTTGCGCATCTTGAATATTCATTTGGCAATGGTTATTGTCAACAAGGATCTTTACCGACTTACTCATTAGAAGCGGACGTGATAATAGATTGCATACATACTAAGAAAAATATTCAATTATACTGATCAGCAGATTTTTGATTGGATCCTCATGGGATCTTAAGGGGGTATTCTAGTCTAGAGGCCCGAATTTTAGGTGATTTTTGAAGTGCCGTAAAAAAATGACAATCAATATCTTTCTATCCATTTTTTTATGAGTTATTTATTAACATTACAAGAATACAGAAAAAATTAAAAAAGTTGAAAATTAAAAAAATTAGCAGCTGATGAAGTGGGGGGCCTCAAAAAATTGGCGCGTGATCATGCCCACGATTCCAACCCGCCTAGCAATCCGAAAAAAAATAAAATAAAAAAGATTATTAGTCTAGAGTAATGTCGCTATGTCCGGAACTAGGGAAAAGTTGAAAAAAAAAAATTTTCACAAAATGGCCGCTGCCTGAAAAAAAAACCAATTTTTGTACCACTTTTTTTGACTTGTTCGAATTTTTTAAAAATAGTAAAAATTGATATTTGGGGATGCGGCTAGTTCCGGACATAGACAAGTCTATAAAGAAGACTTTCAAAACAATTTCAAGTAAATCGGTCCAGTAGAACTTGAGAAATCGTGGGCATCGTCTTGAAAAAGGCAGTTTCGAGAAAAACGCGTTTAAGGGGTAACGCCACTGTAAGTTTTTTGAAAAATCGTTTTTTTTTTTTATTGGCTTAAAAAATAGTTTAAACCTTCTAGAATAAGAAAAAAAAGGTCCCGTGCGAGAAAAAAAATTTTTTAATTTGAAAATGGAGGTCGCCACCAAGCGCGTTAAACTTGCTCCGAAACATGTCCCGGGAAGATGGCTATGGAGCCGCCATTTTGTTTTTTTTTTCGCTGTCAAAAATTTATCAATAAAGTTCAATGTATGCACGATAATACCCTTAAAAGGTTTTTTTCAAACACCTTTAATTTCGCGAGAAAAAAATTCGTGAAAAAACCTTTTTTTTTAGCCGTTACAGTAGCGTTACCCCTTAAAGTCCAAGTGGTTTAGAAGTTAGAATTCAACTGTTAGCAGCTGGATGCAATTGAACACTAAATATAAAAGATACAAGCCACCATTTTGAAAAATCCTCTTGTAGGAATATTCTTGAATAGGTAAACTTTGAAAATATGAAAACAAAAAAAATATATTTTTTCGAATTTCTAGACTAGAATACCCCCTTAAGAAAACGTAGAACTTGATGACCGCATGATATGTGAAGAAAATCAATCGAGATAAACACAGTGGTTCGGTATCATTGTCGTAACTCCGAATGGAAAAATGAGAATGAAAGGAAATTAAAAAAATATAAAATTGAAGAGGGTCTAATTTGAATGTGCTTCGATAAGCTTTTCAAATAACAAGTTTCTACACACGGTTTGGACATAATAAGCGAACATCATTTAAATAAAGAAGGCGCAATGCTCTGTCTGTCGCTCCCTCTCTCTCTCTCTCTCCAATTAAGATAATAATTGTATTCTAAGCACTTGAGCTGTGTTCAACTTTTGGCTAGAGCCGGCTATAGCTGGCTATAGCTAGAATGAGGCCGTACAGTTTTTGGCTATAGCCAATTTTGAGCCAAAAATAAGAGCTATAAATGACGAAAAATCATATCTGTATATGCTAGCTCAACTGTCAGAATTTATTGTTCAACTCTTGGCTGTAGCCGGCTATAGCCAAATTAGTTAGTGCTCTGGAAGTGAAGCCAAATTAGTTTGACGTTTGTTTGTTTAACTTTAGTAACCAAAAAAATTTCACAATTTTATTACTGTGTGGATAGTAAAGGTGTAATTATTTACGAAAATAATGTTCCATTATTAACAGACAAGGACGGTAATGTTGAACATTTGCGCTATGATTAAATTATTTATTAATAGAGTTTTCACTTATTTTCTAGGGAATCAATTCATTGTTTTATTATAGTTGCTATTGCAACTAATTTACTTTTATTACTCCACATAATTCTTACAATGAAATTGAAACAATTTATGGAATGACGCATGTTTGACATTAACTACACAAACACAGCCATTCTGGCTAGAGCTGGCTTTAGCTGGTAGTTGAACACAGCCTTGATCAACCACTTTGTAAACCTAGCTAAATTAATTTCGAGATCTACGTCTAGTAACACTTTGCTGAACATAGAAAGGCTTAGCTAAGTAGGCTTTTACTTTTGCAAAAATGAAAAAACAAAAACTGTAATAGTCAAAAGTCAACCTGCATTTTAATAACAACTAGGGAAAAACAAGGAAAAAAGATTTAAGCAAAAAAGCCTCATATAAACAACTGCAAGCAAAAGACATAAAAAGAACAATTTCCCAAAGGGACCACACAGCCGATGGGCTGATGTTTTCTTTAATGTTTTATAGATAAACTTTGTTTTCAGAGTCTACGCCATTTTACGTCTGTCTTAAACGGACTGGCAACCTGGTACTGAAGGACCGGATACCAGAGGCAGCATCAGCCTTCCAACAGTTCCTCTTACGGCCATCAAGTCGTTCATTCCACTGAGCAAGCAATCCTCTCCAAATAGTACCCATTCAGGCTGTCATAGGAACACCCCGGACTGAAGGAGGGCACCCATCATCCTGTGAATCGATCAATTTCGCATACCAAATTATTTATGACTTAATGCCACTCTTTACTCTTCAGAGTGCTTTCTTCGTTGTACGCAAATTTGCTGAAATTAATCCAGAGGTTAATTATGTCTGGACCAAACTTAAACTTAGACACATCTATTTTTGTTTTTCTTTTTTTTTTATATCATAGCCGCCATATGAATGTACGCTGATAGTGTACGCTCTTTTGTTCTTTCTTCCAAATATGGAATATATATTAACCAAATCCCGTATTTCTGAAATCGTTATTGCTGGCGATTTCGAATGCAGAAGCTCAGACATTTTTTATAATTTCGATGAATCTGAAATCATCATCTTCAATAGTATCTGGCATCCTGCTCTTTTAGCTACACTTCAGGATTTAGTTCTAGACAGTGTTCTTAAAATGGATTGAAAATCTCCTGTGCTTCAATCCAAAGTATATTGGACTGTTTTATAATCAATGCCGGTGTACCGGAAGGTTCTGTTCTCTCTCCCACTCTCTTTCTCATTTTTATTAATGATCTTCTAGCTCTCTCCTTAGATTCTATTCCTAGTTTTGCGGACAACAAAACCCTTTATTTAGTGTACTCGTTCGACGGTATAGATGATTCACGCGGGAATTTAATAGTTGAAAAACAAAGCTAATTTTCGTTCCTTAAACAATGATCTAAAAATAATACTCACTTGAGGAAGAACGAATCGGGTCCTGTTGAACACTTTCAAAGCACAATGTTGCCTGTAATCACTCAAACGTATCAGAACACCCGCTCAAACTCGCCATCCCTAGGCATCTCAGGCATTATTTTACTCCATCGGACTTGGCGAAAAGTCACAAGTCTCATATCAATCCTAGATTCGAATATAATTCCCATATTTTGGCAAAGACCAACAGAAAACCTTTTTGCTTATTAGAGATGACACAATAATAGCGGTTATTGATTCCCTAGAGCACCGTAGCATCGGATGTCTGTCTTTCTTTTTTACTACTTATATTGTTATCCTCGATAATCCCTGATACCTTGTAGAATTCTGCCTATGCGTGCCACAACCAGCTGTATATCCAGAGCTCACCCTGACACCATTGACATCAAATTCGGCCGTACTTTTAGATTCCGTGAATCCTTCATAAGGAGAATAGTGCAAATGTGGAACGGTTTACGATCATCTGATTTTCCCCTCAATTATAAGCCGCAGTCAGTCAAGCGTAATATACACCATCACCTACGTGATTGAACCGAACAATCCTCTATTCCCTACCCTTTCTTCCTTTCCAGGCGATGTTCACTTGTCCGGAATTTTAATTATAAAAAAATTAAGTGGAAATATAAAAATTCAATTACATATAAAAATTGACAAAAATGTCATTGAATGTCAATGTGAATTCAATATCACAAAATCGTAAAAATTAATTAATTAATTAATAACGAAGTAATGATAATTGATTTTTCCCGTGTGTATGTCACAAATTTCCAGTGTTACTAATACTATACGGTATTACTGTCAATAGTGATAAAAGTTACTGGCCGAGTGAAAGCTTAGCATAACTAAAGAAAGCACCCAAATATAGTAAAGGGGTTTTCAATAAGAGGTGTTATTTTAATTAGCCCGCTATTTGGGTAGATGTCACTTTTGGAGCTGTCCTTTTTTGACATTTGACAAGTAGAAACTACGCCATTAATAAAAATGGAACGATACACGTTCAACAACGCATTGAAATTATTAAAATTCACTATAAAAATGGTGAAAATGTGGCAGAGACGGTTCGTAAAACTCGAACATTTTTGGGTCGTCGTGAAGCACCTTTGTCGGACCGCAATACAGAAATTGGTAGAAAAATTCGAGCTGTCGGGACAAGCTAGGGATGTGAAGAATAAAACCCGTGCACGTCGCTCAAGAACAGCCGAGAATATTGCTGCTGTAGCCGAAAGTGTTGAAGAAAACCCAGGTTTGTCCATTCCTCGTCGTTCTTTGGAATTAGGCATTCCACAAACGTCATTACACCGTATTTTGCATAAAGATTTGGATCTTAAGGCAGAGTCTTAAGGCAGAGACGGTTCGTAAAACTCGAACATTTTTGGGTCGTCCGCTCAAGAACAGCCGAGAATATTGCTGCTGTAGCCGAAAGTGTTGAAGAAAACCCAAGTTTGTCCATTCCTCTTCGTTCTTTGGAATTAGGCATTCCACAAACGTCATTACACCGCATTTTGCATAAAGATTTGGGTCTTAAGGCTTATAAAGTTCAGTTAACACAAGAACTCAAGCCGGCCGATCACAACAACGTCGAGTCTTTGCTGATTGGGTCCTGAAATGCATGAAAATGATCCGGAATTCCATCGAAAACTCATCTTGAGTGGTGAGGCCCATTTCCACCTCGATGGCATTGTCCTTAACGTACCTTAAACGAGGTCTTCCTGAAAGATTATTGCATTGGTGAAATCACGTCAGACTTAAGTTCAGTATTATTACATTCCAAAATGATATCTTATATTGACACTTAATCGATCTCGTAGATGTCTGGTGGATAATATTTTTTTTTGGATATATATAAAAACAAAACGACGTCATTTTGTACACACTAGTCGACGAACATTATGTGAATGTTTTACCAAGGCATCTTGTTATTGTGCAGCAAGTCCTTGTTCATCGACAAAGGCTTTGAATTTGATATTAAATTGGCTAATTATGTATGTTGCAAAATCTGTAGAAAAATAAATGTTTATCTGTAAGAATACTCAGTTGTTAGTATTGTCAATT